>CM077223.1:25468590-26714423 GCA_039654775.1 Spinibarbus caldwelli | reverse complement strand
CCACACTAGGAAATGCGCAAAGACACAGACTCACTGCACATGACACTAGAAAGACACAAATATATGCATACTCGAATGCAGAAAATATATTATTATCTATTGAATGCACATGTGGACAAAGGATGTTCACATTGATAAAAGGGACAGAACACACGTGAACACACACACACACACACACACACACACACGCACACACACACACACACACAGAGTTGCCTATTGTTTGATGTTTTTGCTCCATTAGCTTTAGGCTATGTTTGTATGGTCATAATGTTTAGTAAATTTAGATAATTCCTTTTGCTGGTATGGTTCTCAGGTGCTCCCCTCCCAAACCCAAGAAAATGTTTGTATGCCATTTTGCCAAATTTGAGAAAAGTCTCTGTGATACATTTTGCCTAATTGGATGGAGCGATAACCAGTGTGCATGAGGTGATGACCCAATGACGGGTAAGATTTTCCTTTGGCCAGAGGGGGACAACCTAAGACAGGGCTTCACCGCCACTGGGCACCTACCCAGGAAGGGAGGTGTAATCTGTGTAAGGGAGTGGATGTGATGCTTCTTTTGGGCCAAGAGCATCAAAGAGGGGACTGTAAGAAATTATAGTCTGCCTCGACCCAGCTTCCACTCCACAATATGTTTGATCATGCTCATTTCCCTAAATGGCTTAATTATTATAGAGAAGAAGAAAGTCAACAGTTATGTTGTTTGACCATTTGGGATGATCACATCCTGAGCAAATGGTGACCAATTGTAGAATGGGACAGGTGTGGGACACAGAGAACTACCTCAGACAAAGGGGTGTCAGAACTTAATTAACATACAGACTACAGCTGTTACAACAGGAGCAACTTCATTTACATGAAGGGTAGTAAACTGAAAATGTATAAAAGGTTTGAACTTAGTGTGTTCTGGGTTCATTCCGACTCCGTTGAACCCAAGGTACATCATATACTTTGTCACTGCTATGCTGCAATAAACATCTTCATCAAGATCTTCAACGTCCTCATCATTTTTTCTTACAACGTGTAAGATGCGTACCTCCTCCAAGCGACGCCTCTGTTCTTTCTGCTCCTCTATCCGCTTCTGTCGGTCATGCAGCAGCTGGCGTTTGTGCTCTTCAGGGTCTCTGCGCTGAGCAGCGAGCTGCGCCTGCTGTCTCTTTAAGGCCTCTGAGCGCTCCTTATTCTCCTGCTGCAGCCGCAGGAAATCCCTTCGCAACGTCGACTCACCAGGAACATTCAAAATAGAGCTTCAGAGAGACATAAACAGAATCCAAGAAGAGTTAGCAAATATAATCAGTTTAGAGTAGAGGTTGGGCAGTGAAGACAGTTTCTTGGTTTTCAAGGAGGACTGCACAGTACATTCATTTCTTTCTCAGGTACATCAGTGTCATGCACTCATGTGCAAATGAGTAAAAGGACTGATCCATGTTGAATAATATGGTAATGCTTTAATGGAGCATTATGAGGAACTGTCTATGCAGATAAAACAGTTTCCTAAACAAATCCATTAAGGGTGAAAGAGTAACTTCTAACCATAATTACAAAAATAACGAATTATAAATATAAATAACAATATTATAAATAACAAAATATCCAAATAGCAGTTGTCATGTTTTGACAAACAGGAAAGTCCAGCTTCAAAGAAACAAAAGCTTACCTATTCTTGACTCATTCAGACATGTACAGACAAGTCCAACTCAAGTCTCATATCTTTTCTCATAAGTTTTTTTTTTTTAATCTAGATTTAATTCAAGTAAAGTCTCTATTAAGTTATGATTAGCTCAAGTAAAGTCTCAAATCAGTTATCTACTAGTTTGTCAAGTCTCAAGTCAGTTATTTACTAGTTTATTTCAAGTCTCCAGTCAGTTATCTACTAGTTTAAGTGAAGTCTCAATTTAGTTATTTACTAGTTTGTCTCAAGTCAGTTACCATTTATCCAAGTTATCAACTACTTTAAGTATCTAGCCAGTTTTCAACTAGTTTTCAACTAGCTCAAGCCACATCATTTATCTATTACTTTAAGTGAAGTTTAAGCAAATTTAGGCACCAATTTGAATCAAATCTCAAGTGAAATTACCAGTTTAGTTCAAGTCTCAAGTCAGTTCAAATCAAGTTGCAAGTCAGTTATCTACTAGCATAATCAAGTATAAGTGTTTAATAGTTTATCTAACAGGTTAATTTTCTAACAGCCTAGCCTCAGGTCAGTTATTTAGTAGTTTCAGTAAAGTTGCAAGTCAGTTATCTACTAGTTTCTAACAGGTTAATTTTCTAACAAGTCAAGTTTCAGGTGAATTATCAAGTAGTTTAAGTCAAGTTGACCATGAAGCAAAAGTACTATAGAGCAGTGGTTTTCAAACTTCTTTTAAGAGCGACCCTATTTTTTGCTTTTTAAATTGACGCGACCCAACATGAAAAAGAAAGAAAGAAAGAAAGAAAGAAAGAAAGACAACTGCGCCACAGAGCTCCGGAAGGATGTTCTGTTCCAGAAACCAATCACTGTCGGTGTTTCTGAAATTAGTGATGTTTGCCTTCATGCATCTATTTTGACATATCATATTTTGTCCAGTCCATAGTTATGATTATCACTATGTCAGTCATTGCAATTTCGAGAAAAAGCAAGTACGCCACATAACGGTCCTCTTAGCAGCATGAAAAATTAAACTTTTATTCAAATTCTGAATGGAATATAGCAAAGAACGCGTGCAAAGAGCGCTCCCTTAATCACTGAAAAGCTGTCACTCATTTATCTCACTCTCAGAAAATATCGCTATAATCAATGAATCTCTCAACACCGCACAATTAATCTCTTATTTACATCACCTCTGCACTTTGCACATTATAATGAGAGGATTCGCGAGCTTCCAGAACTCAGGACTGAACAAGCGGTGAGTGGATTCTGACTAAATGAAACTCCTCTGACTGGCCATTGGGTTACAGAAATCAATAGATTGGCTACAACGTTCAGCACAGCAAAAACAGCACACAGTCACAAATATACATTGGATTCTGCCGTAAGTCGGTTGCCGCTTACTTTCGTTTTGTTGTTTATGTTTATTAGTTATTAAAGTTAAGTTTGCCGGTTCCCGCTTCCTTCTTCCCTGAATCTTGAACTTTGTTACACACATATGTTTTCCTTAAATCATCCTGGTGACCCATTTTTTAAGTCTTGCGACCAACCCAGGGTTTGAAAACCACTGCTATAGAGTTTCCATCTCTGGTCTCCGTACATTAAACTGGGATAGGAGAACACGTTTAAACATCATAAAAATGTACACACATCATACTGCTAAATTAGTGAGTTAACACTACATGTCAATAACACTGCAATTAAAATCTTCTGGGGGAGTTTCTGCAGTGTTGTGTAGTGCTATGTAGGGTTGTGTAAACACAGATGCTGCCATGTTTACCTGGATTCTCTCTCATCTCCTCTGTTCTCATCCTCTTCATCGCTACCGCTGTACTCGTACTCGGTCTCCTCTGAGAGGAATCAACACAAAATGAGAAAGAGAGATACAGAGAGGGGGAGAGGAGGGCAGGAAAATAACGAGAAAGGCTTTAGGCATTAATATAATATGGCTAAACAGAGTTTATGCAGACAGCAGCACTTTAAGAGTCTAAATCATCTGTACTCCTTAACTGATACTGTATGAGCTCTAATAACACTGCTGAAGGCTGCTGGCTGGCTGCTTCCATTTTTAGTTGTTCTTCATTCTTCATATCCAAAAAGAAACATATTCAAGTCCGACTGTGATATTTGATTACACTACTGACCACAGATCTCACGACTTACTCTAAGCTACGTGAGTTATATACAAGTACCACTTTTGGATGGGAAGCTCTGACTGGATGGGAGTTTTGGTGACCTAACTGCACAAAGGCAAGTAAACAAACTTTATTAAACATTCCGTTCCACCACAGCGCTCCGGTGCGCGAATGGATGGATACATAATAATCTATAGTCCCAGAGGAGCCCCTGCGTCTATCCTGACTCTTAAAAAAAAACTAATTCAAATACTAGATTAATAATTAAACACTTAAGTGAAAGTGAAAGTCGTGACGTATTGTCAAGTATGGTGACCCATACTCGAAATTGGTGCTCTGCATTTAACCCATCCAAGTGCACACACACAGCAGTGAATAGTGAACAAACGCACACACACACCGTGAACACACACCCGGAGCAGTGGGCAGCCATTTCTCCAGCGCCCGGGGAGCAATTGGGGGTTCGGTGCCTTGCTCAAGGGCACCTCAGTCATGGTATCGAAGGCAGAGAGAGTGCTGTTCATTCACAATCCCCACCTTCAATTCCTGCCGGTGTGAGAATCGAACCGGCAACCTTCAGGTTACAAGCCCAACTCTCTAACCAGCAACTCTCTAACTTGTATCACAAAATGTGGAACAGAAAGGTTCCCCTTCTAGGGAACCCCACGTTGCACCCTATGGGGAATGCAGGCTGCATGACTGGTGTCTGAAGCACGTGTGAAACAACGCCAATCTATTGGTCCACATGGCCTATGGCATCATAGGCGGTGTGCCTGGAAGTATAAGAGGGCATCTGCTGAATATGTCATCCTCTTTGCTGTCTTCAGGAGCCGTCTGTTTGAAGGCATGTGAGCGCTGCGGAAAGTGTGTGCCTCCGTTCCAGAGGTTTCTGGCACTTGAGGACATGCACGATCTATCTGTCATGTGTCTTGGTCAGGAGCTTGCCTGTTCAGTGCTCGAGGGCGCTGAACGCACTCATTGTGAGTGTTGTCCAATGAGAAGCTCTATTTGCGTTTGCCCCTCGTCTCAAGAGATGAGTGACAAGTATTTGCGTCTCGCGGTTCGGGTCCCGCTGTTGCCGAGGCACGGCGAAGACTCGGATCGCGGGATTCACGGGTTTTAGATGCTCTTTTTGGGTTATCAGATCCCGCGGATAGCTCTTAAGTCGAGCGGCGCTTTAGGGGATGTGTGCCTCCGTGTTTGGATTCTAACACTCGAGGGTATGTTCTGCTTTCGTGTTTGTCTCGGCGAAGAGCACGCACGTTCAGAGTTACGCGTGCATCGTGATGAGTCACGGTGTCTAGGCTCCACTCGCGTTCGTTCCTATTCCCGAGGGATGCGGAACAAAGCATTTGTGTCTCGCGGCGCAGTTCCGCCATTGCCGCGGCACAGTTTCTCAGTCATGATCTGCGAGATCCACACACCCTCTCTAAATGGGTTGTTGGATATCACCGATACTATTGGGTTGTTATGACAATATAGTGTGAGCACGGAGTCGTTTCAGCCTTGATCCTGCGGGATAGTGGGCGGAGCTATATTCAGCTCGGCTGTGCCTCTCTAATATGCATGTTTTTGTGTGTGGAGAGCCTCGCTGGGCATGAATATATTTTTATGTTCTGTGGAGACAGACTTGCGAGTTTTCTCTCCCAGGGTTTTCAGTACCTAGAGTGGTTATGGGGGATGTCTCTTCCTGTGTTAAGCCAGAGTGTAGCTGTCTGCGGATGGTTATTCTCCGGTCCGGCTTACTTTGTTCTGGAATATGGCAGTCTGAGGGCAGCCATGTTCTAGCCTGGCTCCTTAACTAGGTTGGGTTCCCCTTGGCACAAGTTCTCCTGAATTAAGCGCTGAAGTCTTTGTCTATGAATCTGCAATTCAAGGATAGCTGTGTTCCAGCTGGGAGACTGCTTAAAAAAAAAAAAAAAGGTCTCCCCTTCAGGGTTTTACATAGATGGTCCACTTCCGTGGTCTGGGCTATCTTCAGCCTTATCTGAGTGAACTGCCATCTGAGGATAGCTGTGTCCGGCCCTCTAGTGTTATGGCCTCAGCTTACATCAGGCTTTGATCACTGACTATGATGTTTATATGTTCGCTCTTTAGCGAATCATTTATGGAGGGTCCGGATCTCCCTTTTGTGAGCTCCTGGTCAATAACACGGTGCTTAGCTAGCCTAATGTGGGACTGACATGGACTGGGGACCTCCTCAGTATAACCATCTGAGGGTGGTTATATTCCAGGCAGTATGGCAGGTCAGGCTTACCTGAATACAGCTATCTGAGGCTAGCTGTCTTCTACTGCAGTTACGGTGAGTCTTCTTATGGAATGGTCCCCTTTCCTAGAGCCTAGCTATCTGAGGATAGCTATGTGCTAGCTCAGTGATCGTTCCCCTGCTTAGGGTTTTAAGTAGCGGTCTCTTGAGCCCTTACCTACACAGTGCTGTCTCACCTCTTGGGTCGTAAGTAGACAGCCCACTCTTTGTTGTCCGAGTAGTTTCAGCCAGTCCCCCTTCGGGTAGCCCTTCCTAGGTACATAGCTATCTGAGGATATCTATGTGCTAGCTCAGTGACTGCTCCCCTTTTTAGGGTCTTTAAGTAGCGGTCTCCTTGAGCCCATGCCTACACAATGCTATCTCCCCTGCTAGGGTTGTAAGTAGATAGCCCAATCTCTGTGGTCTGGGCAGTTTTGCAGGAAGGCTATCTACGCTAGCTGTGTATTGTTTATTTTGGGACCGACAAGGATTGGGGTTCTCCTTAGTATCGCCACCTGAAGGTGGTTATATTCCAGCCATGGTTATGGCAGGATGGGCTTACCTGAATACAGCTATCTGTGGTTAGCTGTCTTCTACTGCAGTTGCAGTGAGCCCTCTTATAGAGTGGTCCCCTTTCCTAGAGCCTAGCAATCTGAGGATAGCTATGTGCTAGCTCAGTGATTGTTCCCCTGTTTAGGGTTTTAAGTAGCTGTCTCTTGAGCCCTTACCTACACAATGCTGTCTCACCTCTTGGGTCGTAAGTAGACAGCCCACTCTTTGTGGTCTGGGTAGTTTCAGTCAGTCCCCCTTCCGGTAGCCCTTCCTAGGAACATAGCTATCTGAGGATATCTATGTGCTAGCTCAGTGACTGCTCCCCTTCTTACGGTCTTTAAGTAGCGGTCTCCTTGAGCCTTTGCCTATACAATGCTATCTCCCCTGCTAGGGTTGTAAGTAGATGGCCCACTCTCTGTGGTCTAGGCAGCTCTGTAGGAAGGCTATATCAGCTATGTTATTCTGGTCCACAAGCATTCATAAGACCTTATCTGATCTGAGGATAGCTGTGTTCTAGCTCAGTAGCTACTCTCTTTACCTGGGATTTAAATAGCGATCTCTTGAGCTCTTCTAGAGGCTTTCTAGTAGACTCTTCAGTGGTCTTGTGTATCCAGGCTAGATCTGCTCACATAGCATAGCTATCTGAGGATAGCTGTGCTCTTAACTTGGGTGGGATATTCCATTTGATCTATTCAGGTTCCCCCATTTCTGTCAAGTTGTGTGAGCGGCCCGTGGCATCAGTGGCATGGCCCCTTTCTAAGGCTAGGCTTAGATGTATGTATGTCGCTTCCTTGGTGCTCTCCCATCAGGACAGGCATGCGCCTCGGCACGGCGTGGTTGGATTTCGTTCCCCATAGTGCCCCCTAGGGGGCGCAGCGTGGAGTTCCCTAGAAGGGGAACGTCTCAGGTTACGCATGTAACCATGGTTCCTCGAGAGGGAACGAGACGCTGCGCCCCCTTGCCATGCCTTCGGCCTGCCTGTCTACGTCTCCTTCAGACAGCTAAGTGAATGACGTATTCAGCAGGTGCCCTCTTATACTTCCGGGCACCCCGCCTATGACGTCATGGGCCATGTGGGCCAATAGATTGCCATTGTTTCACACGTGCTTCAGACATCGGTCATGCAGACTGCATTCCCCATAGTGCCCCCTAGGGGGCGTAGCATCTCGTTCCCTCTCGGGGAATCATGGTTACATGCGTAACCTGAGACGTTCTGTCTTGGGATTCTGGGATTAATAAAGCTCTGCTGTTCTTGTATTTTGTCTAGTGCTGGGCGGTATGACCAAAAATTTATCACACGTTTATATCACGGTATTTTTCAAAATTAGACTGGTTTCACGGTATATGACGGTATTTATTTTTTTCATGCATGACCGGGTGTTAACCACATTTTCTACTGATTGAGAGAGGAAAAACTGCAGTAGATTGACTTAGAATGCCCTATTTTACTGTCATGAAGAGCGAATATTGTAGAAAAATTCCACACTAAATAGTGACTAAACACGACCCATTAATACATGTTAACCAGGAGTCACTCTCACTTATATTCGCGACAACGTCTGATAAAATCAACATGCATCTAACGTTACACTAAAGAGCGGCTATGCAGTGGTTTTGGCTATATTACTTTTTTGTTTCATGAAGCGCATTGCCTGCGTCTGAGTAACAAACTAAAAAAAAACAACAAACAAAAAAGTGCATAATATTAACAGATGAGCTATGCTCATATTTATAATTCCAAACAGTCAGTTAGCGGCAGGTGCTTGGAAACGCTGTTTTGTACTCATTGGCCCTTTCTCAAACGGAAGACTACATCCTCCGGAGGTCGCATTTGCAGGCTGCATACATCATCAAGCCTGGTTTATTTCAGTTAACTGAGCATTACATTCACGAGTCATAAGCATATTACAACAATTTATGCTTAACTAAGAATAATGGTCAAAATTATAACTGTTAATATTCTAAAATAAGATCTTATTTATGACATATACAGCCTACAAATGCGACCTCCGAAGGATGCAGCCTTCTGTTTGAGAAACGGCCATTTACTGATGAGTCTGCTGCGGTACGGCCAGCTGAATGCGGTGCTTCTCTGCCGCTCGCTGCACAGAACAGACGCAGAGAGAGGCGACACTGCGCCGGGAGAGTCAGACCTCACGCTCGCGGGGCAGCACTGGCGACATCTTCCAACCGAACCATAGCTAAGGTTTATCCAAAAAAGTTGCTAGGTTTGTCAGTTTGTATATTCTATGGAAAAAAGCCGCTAAAAGGGTCTGAAAGTTGCTAAATATAGTGCTAAAGTCGCGCTCGTGTGTGTGAGACGCAGGCGGTGGATATCGTGGATGAGTTCTTCTGTGTTATCACGTTCTACTAGTTCTACAGCTTCAGAACTTTCACGCTTAGTAACACATACAGCTGTGTCCTCGCCACAATGCAATAGTGAAAAGAGGACACCCTCTCAAACAGTATCGCGTTCCGAATGTTATTTAAATGACACCGGTATTGCGGTATTTTAAAAATTAATATCATAAGAAAAATAAACACCGGTATTCGGTATGAACCGGTATACTGCCCAGCACTAATTTTGTCTATAATCATTTGTGAAGACATGCAACAACAACACATACCTTTTTCGCCACGTTTCTTGCGTGTGCGGTCGATGTGATCTTTGAGCTGGATGCGGACTTGTCTCTCAGTGGGCTGGTCTCTGATGAACGAGTGCTTTAGTAGCTGTTCTGTGGATGGGCGACTTGGATATGACTTCACAAGACAGCCCTCGATGAAGTCAATATACTTCTTAGACCTGAAAGAGACAGTAAAACATGCAAGAAATGAATGTATTAGCAGGAAAATAAATTATAGGATGCTGCCTTACAGGGCAATAGGAAATGCCCTACAAGCCTCAGGCCACTGTGAAAGCTTTTCAGGCCAGTTGGTGGTACGGCTACTTGATCTATCGGGCAAGTCCTGCACTGACACTACATTTCTCGTTGACAAAGTAAATTTCTTTTTATGCTATGCAAACACAGGGTTTTCTGTAATGTATGAAATATTTGTTGCCGTGAATTCTACTGATTTCTAGGTCACTAATCACAAAGGTAAAGAAAGCTGGCTAACACAAATGAGATGCTGTTGAAAATGGGCTAATAAGTTGTGACAGTCTTGGAAGCTGCAGTTAGAAGGTGCTGAAAATGACTAATAAATCAGCAATATTTTACACTGTACACAACAGTTATATAGTTATATTGTTATTACTGTAAATTGTAAAACAAAAAAAGTAACTTGTTTGTTTTGCTAAAAACACATTCAATGAAAAAATAAATACAACATTTGTGTTTGGGGATTGTAAGATTGTTTTTGAAGTTTTTGAAAGCAGTCACTTATGCTCTTAAACAGCAATAATGTGAAATATTATTACAAATTAAAATCATGGTCTCATATTTGAATATACAGGTGCATCTCAAATTATTGAATGTCGTGGAAAAGTTCATTTATTTCAGTAATTCAACTCAAATTGTGAAACTCGTGTATTAAATAGATTCAATGCACACAGACTGAAGTAGTTTAAGTCTTTGGTTCTTTTAATTGTGATGATTTTAGCTCACATTTAACAAAAACCCACCAATTCACTATCTCAACAAATTAGAATATGGTGACATGCCAATCAGCTAATCAACTCAAAACACCTGCAAAGGTTTCCTGAGCCTTCAAAATGGTCTCTCAGTTTGGTTCACTAGGCTACACAATCATGGGGAAGACTGCTGATCTGACAGTTGTCCAGAAGACAATCATTGACACCCTTCACAAGGAGGGTAAGCTACAAACATTCATTGCCAAAGAAGCTGGCTGTTCACAGAGTGCTGTATCCAAGCATGTTAACAGAAAGTTGAGTGGAAGGAAAAAGTGTGGAAGAAAAAGATGCACAACCAACTGAGAGAACCGCAGCCTTATGACGATTGTCAAGCAAAATCGATTTAAGAATTTGAGTGAACTTCACAAGGAATGGACTGAGGCTGGGGTCAAGGCATCAAGAGCCACCACACACAGACGTGTCAAGGAATTTGGCTACATTTGTCGTATTCCTCTTGTTAAGCCACTCCTGAACCACAGACAACGTCAGAGGCGTCTTACCTGGGCTAATGAGAAGAAGAACTGGACTGTTGCCCAGTGGTCCAAAGTTCTCTTTTCAGATGAGAGCAAGTTTTGGATTTCATTTGGAAACCAAGGTCCTAGAGTCTGGAGGAAGGGTGGAGAAGCTCATAGCCCAAG
This sequence comes from Spinibarbus caldwelli, assembly GCA_039654775.1. NCBI lineage: Eukaryota > Metazoa > Chordata > Actinopteri > Cypriniformes > Cyprinidae > Spinibarbus > Spinibarbus caldwelli. The sequence goes on along the minus strand of CM077223.1, from coordinate 26,703,592 downwards.
TTGCTTGAAGTCCAGTGTTAAGTTTCCACAGTCTGGGATGATTTGGGGTGCAATGTCATCTGCTGGTGTTGGTCCATTGCGATTTTTGAAAACCAAAGTCACTGCACCCGTTTACCAAGAAATTTTGGAGCACTTCATGCTTCCTTCTGCTGACCAGCTTTTTAAAGATGCTGATTTCATTTTCCAGCAGGATTTGGCACCTGCCCACACTGCCAAAAGCACCAAAAGTTGGTTAAATGACCATGGTGTTGGTGTGCTTGACTGGCCAGCAAACTCACCAGACCTGAACCCCATAGAGAATCTATGGGGTATTGTCAAGAGGAAAATGAGAAACAAGAGACCAAAAAATGCAGATGAGCTGAAGGCCACTGCCAAAGAAACCTGGGCTTCCATACCACCTCAGCAGTGCCACAAACTGATCACATCCATGCCACGCCGAATTGAGGCAGTAATTAAAGCAAAAGGAGCCCCTACCAAGTATTGAGTTCATATACAGTAAACGAACATACTTTCCAGAAGGCCAACAATTCACTAAAAAAAAATTTTTTATTGGTCTTATGAAGTATTCTAATTTGTTGAGATTGGGTTTTTGTTAAATGTGAGCCAAAATCATCACAATTAAAAGAACCAGAGACTTAAACTACTTCAGTCTGTGTGCATTGAATTTATTTAATACACGAGTTTCACAATTTGAGTTGAATTACTGAAATAAATGAACTTTTCCACGACATTCTAATTTATTGAGATGCACCTGTATGTGATGGCAAAGCTGAATTTTCAGCAGCCACTGCTCCAGTCTTGAGTGTCACATATGATGATTCTGTGTTTGAGGCATCTCAACATGTCAAAAACAGTTGTGTTGGTTAACATTTTTGAAAGCTGATTATTGTTAGGATTCTTTGATGAATGAAAAGTACAAAAGAACAGCATTTATTTGAAATAGAAATCTTTTGTAACTTTTTGTTTCTTTCAAATTAATGCACTCCTTGCTGAATAAAAGCATTAATTTCTTTAAAAAATTTGAAAGAAACAAATCTACCTTAAACAAAAACAAACAGAAAACATGGAGAGAAAAAAAGGCAAAGAAAATGGCTGTTTTAAACAGTCAGGAAGCAGACAGAATTTGTTACACATCATTACTAACAAGACACAATGCAGTAAAATGAAAAATGGCTGCCTTTTAAATCCCAGCCCAACATATGCTCCATCTCTACTTCTTATAGCCAGCTGTTCAAGGGCAGGGATCTGACCAGAAGGACTAAAATAACTCCAACCCCGAAATCTAAATCACAGCATGCCAATATATGACAACTACAACCAACAGAAAAAAAACTGACAAAATGAAGGCAGAAAGAGAAAGCATTTTTCGTCATACAAAAGCACTCTATATGTGTGTAGATGTAGGTGGGTGTAAGAACAAACACTGCAACTCCTGTCTGAAAAAACATTATTAAACAAGGACACCACATATGAGAAGAGAAGCTATATGGATTGCAGCGATCATAAGTATGCAGTGCGTGTATATATAGACAAAGGGAAAAAGGGAGGGAAGGAAGAAAGAAAATAAAGCTTGATCTTAAAATAACAGCTGAGACAGTATGTCCTCACCATTTCTTGGACTTCAGTTTAGGAGGAGGGTTCCGTGGGATAAGGAACAAAGCTCGCATGGGATGCATGTCACACAACGCTGAAGGAAAGAGCAGAGCAATCAAACACGCTGATAAAAGACTCTTTCACCCATGTGTCCAATTATCAGACTGACTGACTCAAGAGGTGACAACAATTCATGAACGCAAGTAGAACAGTGACTGGGTCGCTGCTACACGCTGTCCGTGTGAGCGGGTGACTCTGTGTGTGTGTGTGTGTGAGAGAGAGAAAATATGACTAAGTGTTGTGCTGCATAAGTTATGACAATGGAGCACAGATTGACCTCAACCTCTGATCTTCTTTTTCTGGTGTGCCAAAATTCGCAAAATAGATTTTGTCTAAGTTGTTGATTTACATCTGGGTAATCTACTAGGTACTGTTTTTGTTTTTGTTTTTTTGTTTTTTTAATTTTACTTTTTTAAATATATATATTTTTATTATTACTCCTTTTGTTTAGCTGGCATAACAGGAATGAGGAAGAGGGAGATTTAGTATTATTGTTTGTTTGGTTTGTAAAATGTGGAATGCTTAAAGTATTTTATTTTATTTATTTTTTAAAAGTTATACCATACAACAGCTAAGGCCAAGAATGAAAATTATATTGATAACTATAAAGTTTTAATAATCATTCTAATTCTATGAAAATAGGAAAGCCCACATCTATACAACTAGAACTATAATAACTACGACACCAAGTAACAATATCAATTCACTTTCAGGATAATTTTTTCTAGCCAATCAGTGAGAAAAACATTGACAGCCAATCATAACCCACCTGACTTTAAAACGCTTGAGCATTTAAAATGGCAGACGACAACTGTGCGCTTATAATAAACAGAACTTGTACTTCACAAGCCATGTGTGTGCTTTGCAAGAAGGAGTTGGATAATAAAAAATAAGTTGAAAAAAAAAAAAAAACAACCTGAAAAGTTACTGATGTAGATATAGTTCGTGGTGTAAATGAGCCTTCATTTCTGGCTGTCTAATCGGATTGGCTAAACAGTGTTCAAATAGCTTTCACTGCTTACAGTATCACTCCGTTTGCACTTCAGACCAAAGTATGTGAACAGTGTGGTAAAAGCAGTAATGGTAGTAGGGCAAACTCATATATTCAACCCTTTTTTGATTATTCATTTAAAAGCAGGAGCTGTAATGGTGACTTTAATGTGAGTGCAATGCAGCTGGTATAAGGGACCGATTTAAAGTACACACATAAGTTTCTTGTATGTTCTTGTTCATAATAAGGCCTGGATCTACACTGCAATGTGAGGTTGCATCAGTAAACACACAGACAGTGTACTTACGAGGTGCTCCTTCAGCCATTTCTATAGCAGTGATTCCCAGAGACCAGATATCACTCTGTAATAAAACAACAACAACAACAAAAAGATAGTCATATGCTATTGTACAACTGACCTGATATAAAAATAAGTAAATAAACACACAAACACACACAATTAATAGAAGAATTGCAATTTTGTATCAAATAAAAATAGAGATCCACTTTTAAAAAATTAATAACATTAACATTAATAACTGTACTGTTTATTTTGTATTAACATTAATGCATATCATGAGCTCAAGTGGAAAACAAAAAGAACAATTTCCTCTTCTGTACTCGTTGAAACCAAGTGACGGTACTCATTCAAACAAAGCAGAGAAAAAAAGTGTTGTATTGAGTATCACTTCACTAAATAATGACCAAGCTAAATGTCACACGTATAATAGGCTGACAGGTTTTTATACCAATTAATATTAGGCTTACTTTAAATCTAAAAAAAAAGCTAGTGACTGAACAATATTCTATTATTTGTATTCATCAAAATAAATCCAAAAATTGGGCATGTTAAAATTTTGGTAATGGCTTTATACAGTAGTGTTAAATTGATATAATTAAACCTTCCCTTCCTATTTTATTGTCCATAATCACAAAAACCCTGTCCATGTAATAGAGGCATCAGTATTGGTATCAGAACCTAATAACAGGGCTTTACGTGATCTCAACATAGCAGCCACCATGAGAGGATTCAGCTATTTCTAGAGCACTGATTTGATAAACATAGCTTAATTTAATATGCATTATATTAAAATTGACAATGCTTAGTGACCCACACACAGGTGTACACAACCATTCAAAAGTTTGGACTTCTTTCAAAAAATCTGACTAACTCCAAACTTTTGAACAGTGGAGTACATCAACAGTTAGAAGCTCATTTTACCCTATAATCATAGGTGGAGTCAGGATTCTCATCACAGGCAATGACTTCTGGGGCCATCCAGTATGGAGTGCCAATGAACGTGTTTCTTCTGCCGACTGTACGGTCCAACTGTGCACTCACCCCAAAGTCCACTACAGAGAGAGTGAGAAAAGAGGAAGCAATCAGAGACTGTATATTACAGGACATTTTGTGCTTATAAACAATCTTATGAAACCTGTTGCGCAGCCCAAATGTTTATATTCATCTATGCTAATTCCTTCCCTCTAATACACGCAGACACACTCTTCCACTTCCGCCACACTCTCCCTCAGGTTGTGGTGTGTGAAGATATTTTTGTCATGGTGTCAGGTCTATATTAATGAGCTTTGGTGCTTTGCTCTAGTTGTTAAAAGATGATGTTCTCTAATCAGACAAGATATAGGCTAGACAGCACACACTCAAACACACAAAACAGAGCTACGCAAATCAAATATCACCACAGACAGCAAAAACAAAATTTATGAGAGAGTCTGTTTTTCTTAGTGTGACAAGCAAATATCTCACTCACCGAGTTTAACCTCTGCGTTCTCTGTAAGCAGTACATTCTGTCCCTTGATGTCTCTGTGGATGACTTTATGAGCATGGAGGTGAGACAGACCCTGAGGAGCAGAGAGACAAGTGTTTACTGGCTGTGCAACATTACATGTAATTACATGAAACTAAAAGATTAACTTAAGGCTGCAGTTAAGTGTCATGTGTCAGACATGTATATTGTCAAAGCTGGCTTGAAATGGAAATTGAGATAGTCTTCAAGGGCTGCACGATCAATCGAAATCAAACTGTAATCGTGATTTGGCTTAATGTGATTATTGAATCGCAAAGGTTGCGATTTTTAATTAATATATGCTCAGCGTCAGTATTAAACGCTGCTCATCTCTGCAAGCACTGTGAGTTTGAGTCACTTATAACGTGCATCTGAAAAAAAAGCAACACACACCAAAAATCCTCCCAAACTTAATGAAAAGCATTTATAAACCTGTTGTCCAACAAAAGAGAACATTTAATAACATGATTTTCTGAGTTCATTTTCTGATCTGATGTGGCTTCTTATCACAGAATAGAGCAGAAAATACACTCTATACAGTAATAAAGGCTATGTGAATTAGCATTGGATTATATATTTACTTTATTATTATGAAAATACCCAAGATGGCTTGAAGAACACAGATAAACCATACTGTCGTGTCCTGTGTTTAATGTCTTCAAGATTAATCAGTTCAAGCGTTTCTATCTTCCTTTTATTCAGTCACAGTTATAGTGATAAGCTTCTGACTTCAGAGCAGATGGGTGGAGCTTATGTGTAGCTCCCCTCACTAGACATCCAGCAAATGTAATTTGTGCCTAATGAGTGGAGCTAGAATATCCAACCACACCCTAACCCTACCCACAATTCTATCCCTCCATTCCCATTAGACGTACAGAGAGGAGCTGGTAGTGATTTGACCACTCAGCAATAGCTGGATGCCATTGTCCACATTAGCAATTTCCTGGAACGTCATGAGTTCTATTACTTCTGTGATGCATATTTGAAGTTTACGCAAGAGGGCGCGATTTCATGTGTTTAGCACTCAGTAATGTGCACTCAATCCTATTTTGGGCATAAATAGGAAAAATAATACTTCTCTCTAAAGGAATTTATGGTAAACATGTATAGAAGTATAGGAGGAGTTTTTTCCCTCCACAGCAGATGCATAAAAGGCTCAAATTTCATATTAAAGACTTGTAAAATAAAATTTGTATTGTTATTATCTTATCATTAATTTTGGTCTAATTATTATATTGTTTAACTGTTTTAATTTGTTTTAAAAATGCAACTTTAAAAATCACAAATCGCAATTTTAACCAGAAAGATCGAAATTTGATTTTTTTTCCCCAAATCGTGCAGCCCTATCGTCTTCTCTTCTATGTTGTGACATATACAGGTAGCTGGAGGGGAAGGATTGTTGTCCCCCACTTGCGCCAGAGCATGTCAACAGAGAAGTGATGTCACTGTAAAGGAATGTTATTGTTTTTGAGGGAATATGAATTTTAAAAAAAAAAGTTGTGCACAAAAATCTTTTATAATAAGCACTGTAATATTCAAAAACAAAATAAAAAATAATATATAAGAATTGTTCATTTTGATTTCATGGTAACATTATGAGTCTCACTCTCAGTATTTCTCTGCAGATGTAAGCAATCCAGTCTTCTTTCAGGGAGTTGCCCTTTGTGTTCTTCACCAAGTCTGTTACTGAGCCGGCACCGCAAAACTCCATCACCAACTAAAAAAATAACAAACAAAATTTACATATATGAAACTGCAACCTGATACAGGCTATTTTTTCCAAATCAACAAGGTCCATGACCTCAAAATTTTCATGCATTTTTCATGCTAATCCATTTCCATTAATGACAGAGTCTAGCTATAATTGATCACTGTGTTTTGATGCAGAACTTTCTAGCAGGTCAGACATAACAGATTTATGGTTGTGATCAGGTTTGAGGAAGCACAGACCCAGAGCTGGTCATCATGTCCGGGCGGACTCTTCTTCACGAAGGCTCCATAATAGGTGGCAATGTTCCTATGGTGACTGTACTTCTTCAGCATGTTAATCTCAGCTTTGATTTCCTCCTCCTCTTCCTCAGTCACATCCATGACCTTTATGGCTGCCAGCTGACCCGTCTTAACATGACGACCCTGAGACAAAAAGAATTTCAATAGCAAGTAGCAAAGAAATGAATCATTTACACACTTAATTTGTTAATAGATCATAATCAGTTATGATTTTAATGTTATAAAATATTGCTATTTCAAAGAAATACATTTTCTACTCATCAAAGAATCCAGAAAAAAATTCAGTAAGGATTTCCACAAAAATGTTAAGCAGCAACTGTTTTCAATAATAAGTAATGTTTCTTTAGCACCAAATCAACATGTTATAATGATTTCTGAATGACTGTGTGATTGTTTTTAACATATATTAACGTATAAAACAGAAACTGAAAAATAAAACATTATATTGTAATAATATTTCAAAAGATTACTGTATTTTTGATCAAATAAACACAGGCTTGGTGAGCCAAACGTATCTTTTTCCAAAAATATTAAGATATCTTGCAGACCCCAAGCTTCTGAACACTATTTCCAAAAATTTCATCAGATGAAAAAGATTTCTATTGAAGATTTCTTTGACTGAATGAACGATCAAATAAAGGTACATGTAAATATAACAGTATATTACTTAACCATCCAAAACTAATGTAATAAAAACATAGTATTTTAAGAAATGCCACATTGTATACACTGGTCTATAAACTACATATTTAAAACAACATAGACTACCTCACTATCTCACTATTACCCATAAACTACACATACACCACATTCTTTATAACCTACAGTACATACTCATTATACACCAGTACATAAACTACAGCCCATAAACAACACATTTTCTAAACAATACAGCCTGAAGTATAAATTACACCCTACACGCTTTTTAAAGAAGGCCCATGTCATACATTGCAATAATTACAGAGGCCTTTAGGGTTAAAATCACTACATGAGCCCGTAAGAATAGACTTATTACACACTACATGTCACATGATTTCTTAAAAGCATGTATTTTTCTATGTTAACATACATTTCTCAGCTTAATATGCAGACTATATGTAAGTCATTTGTAGAATGATTTATCACTGTTTCAACCAATGAAGTGAGTTTGGGGCAGGACTATCTGTTTAACTGAGCAATAGGAAATGAGGAAAGAATAAATCTTTTTGAAAACCCCCATTATGTTTCCAATTCTTTTGGTTACACTACCTTTGAGGACATTAAAACATTTAGCAGTAAACAGTGAAATTCATCTGCATTCATTCTGTTCTTCATTCACTTTTTTCTCTGTGTAGACACCTCATGTCTACATCTCAACGGCGAGTATTGACAGGTCTGAGCACAGCTGCAGCGTTCTGAGTTACTCCGTGTGTTATTGCACCACGCTGAGAGTGCAATGACATTCTCACACATGCCCTCACGTACACATGCACACAACTGCTTTAAACCACTTCTGTCCTCTGTTACTCATGTACCAGCAGCAGCATCTCTAATCCATCTCCCACTGAACCCTTCATCGCTCTCGCTCTCAAACACATACGGCACATAACTCGATTCTTCTAAGAGCATAAATGGGAGTTTTATTTATCATTCGAGGAGCCATCTATTATTGCTGAGTAAAAATAGGATAGCATTTACTCCTAACAAAACACAGCTGTCCCTCTTCCTCCCACCCTGCATCTCTGTCTCACCTTGTACACTTGTCCGTAGGTGCCGTTGCCCACGACCTCCACCAGCTCAAAGATTCCTGCTGGGTCCTGGAAGAGAGAAACAATTTTTAGAATGGTAAAATCATTAAATCATGCAAATCCCCCAAAATGATTTACTCCGCAATAGTTCTGTCTAATGCCAAAAAAAAAAAAATCTTAAGAGGCTTAGATCAGAAACATATTTTATTCAAGAATGTGAATGCAGATGCCACCGCTTGAACAACTTACTGTCAACACGCAGTCCAGCTGAACATACCTGATGTGTACTTATTGCGTTGTTCTGGCAATAACAAGGGGAAGTTAGAGTTATCTTCAAAAGTTTGTGCCATTAAAACGTCATAAAATTAAATGAATAAACTGTTATATTTGTTGTTTGTCTAGTATGGTTGTTTAATATACAGTTAAGGCCAATTATTAGGTTTTATTTAAAAACAAAATAAAAAGACAACTTTTTAAAATTATTTTTGAATTGAATTTATTTTTCCAAATATTTATTATTTGAATATATATATAAAAAACTGTTCAAGTTCCATTAGGTAACCGGAATATTTAAGAGGAATATTTAAGGAATATTTTACCGGAATATTTAAAAGGAATATTTAAGGTGTTCCTGTGGCTTAGTGGTACAGCATTGTGTTAGCAGCGCAAAAGGTCGTGGGTACAATTCCCAGGGAACACACACATACTGATAAAAAAATGTATAGCCTGAATGCACTGTAAGTTGCTTTGGATAAAAACGTCTGCTAAATGCATAAATGTAAATGAATCAGAATCATTCAATCAAGTCGCGATGAAGTAGTGACAGATCATTTCTTTTCTTATTGTGACACACATCCAAGTGAAAAAAAAAAATTTAAAAAGAAAAAAAACAAAAAAAAAAAAATGTAGGCCGGTGACTTGGACAGATTTGAACGTGAACTTGCAGTCAATTGAAAGAAAGGGGTTGGGTATGAGCGATGAAATGAATAAAAATTACAAGGTCAAAGAAAATAAAACAGACTTTTTCTGAGCTGAAAAATGAATACAAAATATATTATGCTCATATTAGCTATAATTCTCCTTGTGGCAATGCTTGAGAATGAATAAATTGTGGTCGGACATTTCAGAATGCTGCAAAACATGAAATAAAGCTAACATAGATTAAAACATTTGAGTTTGTGTACTAGCACTGGTTTTTATCAGTCAGAACTTCACTCTCTGTACTTTCTCAGTGAAAAACATGGAAACTACATGATTTGAAGTGCACAATGATCAGGAAAGGAAATATTGCATGTCTTCGATCAAGCTTATTTTGGAGATTATTTTTCTCTCTTACACAAATGGCTCCCTGCTGGCTCAGGATGGCAATGACAAAACCATTACCTGCTCAGCCACTGAGAACAAGACAAAGTGTCATGTTTTTACAAACCCCAGGGTTTAAAAAGGGAATTTATGCGGTATTGTTGTGTATTAAGAACCATTATGAAGCTCTCTAGCAGCTTTATGTACCTCTTATGTGCGGCTTCAGCTGGGGAGCACAGCCAAAAACTAGAATGAGTAGAGGGTTAAAAACAGCCAGCGCAGCACATACACACACACACACACACACACACACGGTGTGATTCAATATGGCCTCGGTACAGCTCTGTGGGTGGACAAGGCTAACGTTCTTCCTAGCTCTCACACACATATACACACCACGATCATCTCGCTCTCATCTGCCTCCAACGACTGCAATCTTTTTCTCTCTCACTCTCTTCATCTCTCTTTTTATGTCTTCCTCTCTTTTTCTCTCAAAGAGATCTGGAGTGGCGAGCTGTAAGCGAGCAACATGCTCTTATGTGAAACATCAGTAAGAGGCCGAATGGAAATGAGAACAAACACAAACAGGATTAAAAAACAAGACAGTTTATAACACAAAATAACATGTCATATCCAACATATATATTTTAGTGCCCTTATGATATTCAAACAGAGTTTACAAAGATCATCAAAGGAAATTAGTCTATACTCTAGAGAGCATCTGTCTCAGGGAGAGCGAGGGAGAGATGACACATAAGCAGTGAAATGAATAAACGAGCTAATGAATAAGATGATAAACAGATAAGGCTTTCCCTGGAGAATAAAGGAGGACAAATTGAGAAAGGAATGACAGAGGGAAGGAAGGTTGGTAAAAAGGTTGCCTCTGGCTTTTCAAAATTGTGAAACGACAGAATTACACAAGACAGAAAAATACAAGATAAATCTTTAATATGAGTCGGTGTATGTCCGCAAAAGTGCGATGAGTGACAGGACAGAACATAAACTGCAGCATGGCAATGGAAAATATATTCCGATATATGCCAGTGCTCACTGAAAAACCCATCTGAAGCATACATACACGTCAAATCAAATTAGTCTACAAAACCCATTTAAATACAAACTGTAACTGCAAAATAGTAAAGTGACTGGCATGACCTCATATGAATCTTATTCACTTATATATGTATGACACGTTCATTCTCTTCAATGTGTTTTAAGGATTACTACTTTCAAAGCACAAGAATAGATTAATATACATATATATGGTTACATTATTACCATACGTTGCCAATGACAACATTACAATGTATGTAATGTATGATAAAAAAGCATCCAACATCATTTTTTTGATTATGCAACTGTATTAGTTCCTTCATGGATGTGCGACTAAGTTAACACTAGACTACTTACTGCTTGCTACATAAAACACCCTCATAAACCAACTTAAGTTTGGAAAATGCTGAGGAAATACTCTGAACAGCATGCAGCTATCTGACCAGGGATGAAGTCATTAGACACTAAAGTAATGCCCATCAGATCCAGTCTACGGTTATCAATATTTAAGCATTATTAGATCAAGTTACATCATTAACCTGCAACCTCATAAATGCAGACACCAATAAACATTAAGAAATATTTGCTCCTTGCCAGTGTACAGCAAACATCTGGTTTTATGCATGAATGTACTTCAGCTGGTTTATTCGACAGCTGGTTTTATTTTGATCAGCCAATGAGAAGCTTCTGTGAAATTTGTCAGATTTTTCTACCCATGCATATTCATTAGTTTGTGTTTACCCAATAGCTTAGATGATTACTATTTAATATTTTGTTTTCTGTTATGATGTCATTAGCATTTATGTCTCATTTACATAAGCAACCCAACCATCAAATGGCTGCTGTTATGATTATGTAATAGACGCATTTAAATATGATTTTACAAAATTCAGGCACTAGAAAATAACTTCACCTACTTCTATGCCAAGTTTGATGCTCTGGCAAGTCTAATGTTATTTAAAAGTGATCCTTACAAGAACGGAAACTGAGATGACCACAAGTGAACTGGAGAGCAGGTTGTTCTCAAGTTCAAAAACAATACAATGTAACTACAAACCACCTTGATCGTGTGCAATTCTAGCTAGAGGGCCAAATGTAAGGCAGACCTCTTGTGATAGTATAAATGTGTGTCTATAACAGTGTGTGAGAGACGAGGTATGTGGGTGTTATCTAGGACAGCTATCAAACAATGAGCTCAAGTGAATCATCGTGCTCTTTCTCTCTCTCTAGGGGCAATATCAGATGCATCACACCCTGGAGAGCCGTGCCCAGGAACTCACTGTACCAACACACAAGAGAGAAGGAAAGTTACGGCCACGGCTCTAACATTTATGGCTTATTCACAACCCCACTAACACACGTAACAGCTTAAGTGTCAAAAGAGGGATTGATTGAGTCCTATACTGTTTACTTCCAGTTCACAAGGCTGGCTCAAATCAGTTGTTTAGGAAGGATGCATACCTTGGTATTCCTTAACCACAGTTAAACTACCAAGGTTATTATTGTTATCTAAAACTATTAAAAATGTTTTTTGTTCATTGAAATAATGCTGGAAAATAAAATATAAATATTAGATGAAAAATTGGAAATGTTGCCTTGGCAACTAACTAAATGACTGGAGAAGTCTGGCATGTGTCACCAGAGAGAAATCTGTCCTTTCACAGGAAGACTGACTTATGACATTTTGACTGAGGCTAAATGACAGGTAACTGCCATAAGTTTGAGCTGAACTACTAATTGGAAAGAAAATAAACTAAAACTGAGATAAAACTAAAACAGAAATAAAAATAATTTAAACCTAAATAGCAATGTTTAAAAAAATGAATAAAAATAAAACCACATAACAAAATTACTAAAAAATTAAAATGAATTCTGAAAATATAAAACTAAATGTAATACTCACAAATATCAAAATAACACTGGACATTTAGTGAATGTTTTGATCTTTGTGAATGGCAGATAAGTTTCCTTATCTATATGCAGGAATTCACCTAATTAGTGGGCGTAATTACCCTAAAACACTGGATTAGCCACCTGCTAACATGCCACTAAACCAGATGACTAGATTAGCCTTCTGCTTGCACATTAACTACACAGGGACTATTCTAGTATACAACACATGCTATCTATTCTGAGAGTAATATACATATATTATACACACACATATACATATATATATAAAAAAAACTGTTCAAAGGTTTCGGGTCAGTATTTTTTTTTTTTTTTTAATAGAAAGGAATTTACACTTTTTATTCCGAGATGCATTAAACTGATCCAACATGACAGTAAAGATGTGTAATATTACAAAGATCTCTATTTAAAATAAATGCTCTTTCTATTCATCACAGAATCCTGCAAAAAAATGTATCATGGTCTCCACAAACACACTATTTTATTTTGTAATAACATATTTGAATATATTACTGTTTGTATTTTTTTTTTTTTTTGATCAAATAAATCCAGCCTTAGAAAGCATAAGAGATTTAAAAAACATTTTAAAAATCTCTCCATCCCCAAATTTTTGAACGGTGGAGTATGAGGTAAGAGATTAATTGTTGCTAAAACATACTAGGCAGGTTTCCTGCTAAAGGATTATCATCTTCTTGCCATGAAGTCTGGATTAATGTCAAGATGATAATCTGCCCACTTCTGCATACTAACTGGGCAACTAATTTTCTCCCCTCCCAAAACTGACTCAATCGCTGCTGTTAAAAATATCTGATATATCCATTAACCAAGACTTTCCAGCATCTGGCCTGCAGGGAATGTTGAGTTTGTTAAATGATTAAAATAAGAAGCCATAAAAAAACTAACAGTCCACTGAATCATTGTATCACATTTGTATTGTATGTAAAAACAAAAAGAGTGATGGCCTAAATAGAAAGCTACACTAATGTTTTGCAGGGTATTCCCCAAACAACAAGAGAGCTATTCTAAGATTACAAAGCAAGCCTATTCAGTGTCAACACTTATTTGCAAGGTAGGCCCTCCCAAACCACAACTGTGCGTGTGAGAGACAGAGAAATCTAGCCTTACATACACACATACAGAAATACATAAACACTTCAGGCCTGGATTATTAAATAACACAATACAGGCCCATAATCAATCACGAGCTCGTAAACCTTTAAGATTATTATTCAAAAGCTCGCTGATGTGTTTGCACTATCCCTCATAACCCATAACACGGCACTGATCAGGCTGTTAGGGTTTGTTTGGGTGTGAAGGCCTCTGGCAGGTGCAGGTGCAGGTGAACAGTAACTCACCCGCAGGGCGGCCAGGTCGATGTCATCCAGACTCCGCGTAGGTGCGTTTTCTGACATTTTCACAAGATTTCTGAAGGAAATTCAAAGTAGGTACTCCAAAAGTGCAGCTACGACTGCGCTATTATTTTATCACAATGTTTATTTCAAGGGACAGTTCAGAAAAACTTGTGAGGTCCCTGGAGAAACATTTGGCTCGTCCCCGCCGCGACCAGTTTAACCGACAACAGCTGCAGGATTTCTGACCGTAAAATGTTTGTTTCTTCTTTACCGGAGAACAAAAGGTTCGTTCGGAGACGACCGAGCGAGCATTTACCGATGATAAAGGCTGAGGTTGAGCCTATAATCCTGAAGATTGCATGGTAACATTTACATGAGCTTGAGTCAGATGTGCCACACTGCGCTCCGTCTCTACACTCATTTTGGCAGCACTGCGTAAATTAAGCCAAGCCTAGCTCTGTCACAAACAGTAGATTAATACATACACGAGCCGTATCGATCACAAAACAGGTAAATGAAGAGGCAGAACTTGGCGATAAGTCAGAAGCCGAGCTCCTAAACAGCGGCGCTCGTGATATCCGCGTCAATCTGCCTCTGCCGTCATGTTACGGCGCAGCCCACGCACACGCCTTAAACAGGGTTTCTGTGTGGATTTCGATGCCACTGCTCGGCTCAGATCATGTCCTCAGATCTTAAAAGTCTCTGCAATGTGTACAGGATTGAAATGCGCAGTCCTGGAGTCAAAAAGAAGAAGTGTTTACGTCGAATAATATTCCGCCCGCCTGGCAAACTTTCATTCCCTCCTGCCTGCCGTCAGTCAGCGGCACCTCCCGGTTGTGCGCAAAACCTCCGCCGATTTGTTGGAGAGAAAGAGAGGGGGAAGAACGGAAAACCATAAACAGTCCCTTGTTTTCAGCCCGGACCCTTTATGGCAGCGACTGGTCACGATGCATACATAATATTTATTATTATTCAGATATTCCCTAACGAGCCGCCTCGGGAATCAACTTTGTCCTTTTGCTTATAATGCTGTATGTTTTGATGTGTCAGACTGAACTTCTCTCTCCTGTCTTGGTATGATCCTATTCCACTTCTGCTGTCTGTGGTCGGGCTGTGACGTCCCTCCTCTGTAAGAATACACAACACTGTTTTCCAGCCACTTTCTGTTTTTTTCCCTTCCCTCCCCTGCACTCCTCTCTCCCGTCTTCCCGGAGTGTTGAACTGCTACGGTGCTGCAACAGGGACAAAAATAAGCTAGTTACAGTGGAGACAGGTGGTACCGGGGCAAAACCTCCCTAACTACTGCAGCATACAATCACACGTTGTTTTCTATAATTTTGGAGACTTTCAGTTCACTTTTATTGTTTTTATAGTAAGTTTACCTTTTATAGTAAGTTCTTTATAGTAAGTCCTTACCGTTCAGCCTAACCCTCACACTTTAGCATTAATTTATTAAGACATAAATATTTATTAAAGGCATATTTCACCCCAAAAATGAACGTTCCGTCATAATTTTCAAACCTCATGTCATTCATTACGTTCTTTCCACGGTAGAACACAAAATAAGATATTATGGTTGCGTGTGTGGGTGTGTGTGTGTTATTTTTTTCTCCATATAATAGAAGTCCATGGTCAGCAAAACGGTTTGGTTCTGTTTCATTCCTCCTGACCGCCAGAGACGGTGTTACATAGTGGATAATCGCAGCGCCAGCTGGATAGGTCGAGGAAGAATATACCAACGAAGTCACGTGGTGACGTAAACTGAGCTGAAGAAAATAAGCCACTGCAGCTCAGCGTCCCTCCTCTTTCTCTTTCTCGAGTGTAGCGTTATTAGTTTTCATCGTCGAATACAGTTTACAAGGAGCAGTGGATTATTCGTCCTCCCAAACAGTGACGATAACTTGCATCGGAATTCACTGGATTTCCCGAATTACAAGCTCTGGGGCTAACTGTGTGTGCGCGTTCCCAGGTGACAGAACGATCGTTCGCTTTTGGATTGGTTTACATTGCGGACTGTCAGTAAGATTTTCTTTATTGTTTTGCTCAGGCTGTTACTGTACGGTGGCAGTTACCTCACGGTTCGTATTGATGACTTGTTTTTGACTGTTTTTTCATTGCCGTTGTTTTTTCTTTCGGCTGTTAACTTATCTGCCCAACGGTTCTAACCGTGGGTGTCTATCGTATAGGTTGAATTCTTTTTTTGAATTTGATATTTTCTCTCTGTTCCTCGCGGAGGTAGGAGATTATTACAGTTGCCATCGATCGTCGTTGTGTTTTTCGTCGCATCTGTGTTTTTGCTCTGTTATCTGCCTGCAGTCCTAACCGTGGGCGTTTGTCAATATTTTGAACTGTGATCGAATTTTCTGTTTTTTCTCTTTTCCTCGAGGTTCATCCGGAGGTAGGAGATATAGCAATTTACTGTCGTTCCTCGTGACTGTATCCAGAGGTTGTCTAACTATCGTGGTTTAATGGCTTTTCACTCCATTTCCTCCACCTTCCCGCTGGCTTGCAAGCTCTGTCCCAACGAGCTTCTCCCGGACGACGGGCATGATCTCTGTCCATCATGCCTGGGTGTTCAACACCTGAAGGAAGCACTTACTAACCCTTGTCTTCATTGTAGCTTACTAACTATATTAGAAAGACAGCTCCGTATGCCAGGGTTGGACCAAAGTCGGAATGCTAATGTTTTACCAGCGGACTTAACCTTGCAACAGAAAGCTCAAAAACGTCACGCTTCAGCAGCCGTTGGCACCCCTCGGGCTAAGAAGAAAGCTAGTCATAGTGGTAAGCTTTTAGCTGTTGTCGAAGGAAGTTGCTTCCCTTTCTTCAGATATGGCGGAGATGAGGCGCCTCTTGCAAAACCTCCAGCCAGCAGACCCAGTACCCACTGCTGCTGTGGCCTCCACTGAGGACATTCAGTCGCATTCATCGAGTGAAGAACCTACGTTTTCACCTTATGAATCTCACAGCCCCCACCTTGACGTTATGTCTACATGTGCTTCTGACACACATTTTCAAAACCATCTTCCCACTGAAGTCCCTGAGCTCCATGACAAGCCAGTGGGATCTACAGTGGCTGGTGGCTCTGGTGAGGGCTCTCTTCATTCATCTGAGAATGCTCCACATCCAGTGGATGACACATTGGAAGTGCTTCGGATGGCAGTAGCTCGTCTTGGCCTTGACGAATGTCCTGCACATCCTGTTCAGTCTAATGTGTTTTTCCGTAGATCTTCACCTGTGGATTATTTTGCTATGCCTGCATGCAAGGGTTTTATGGCAGAGTTTTCGAATGCCCTCAAAGGACCAGGTATGGCCAAAAGACGATCCAAGACTGCTCGCACTCTAGCTTCAATGGCAGAAGCAGAGTCCATTGGTGTGCGGAGTGTGCTTGAAATTGAACAGCCGGTTGCTGCACTGGTAGTGTCACCGGACGAAGCACTGCGGGGAAACGTCCGCTGCCCTAGTGCTCAGTTTGGCCGCACAGATTCCCTTTTGAAGAAAGCTTATGAGTCAACTGCCTACATTACTCGAGCTGAGAACACTGTCTGCCAACTAATTTTGGCAGCTTCTAACTCCTTGGAGTCGGTTGAGACTGATCCCTCTGTTCCACGGTTTTTACAGACAGCCTTACTAACTATGGGACATGTGACTCGAGAACTAGGGTCGCTCACAGCAACACTCTTGAATACCCGCCGGCAAGTATGGCTCACTCAGGCCAGATTACCGGAGGATTGTAAAAAGACTTTGAGGGACCTTCCCATCGTTCCTGGACATCTTTTTGCTCCTGACATATCCGAGGTGTTGGAAAAACACATGAAGCAGTCTGCGACTACCCAACAGCTAACACAGGTGCAGTGTACCCAGGGCTCCAAACTGCGACTAAAACGGTCGCATTTGCGTCCAAAAATATTAATTTGCGAATGAAGTTTTTGCTGAGGTCGCCATTGGTGACTACATATATTTACAGGTTATGACTTAAAAATTTGTATGTAATTCCTTTTTTCCTGATTGTTTTGCGATCACATCTTTTGTTATGTTCACGTATTAAACTGAGACGGTGCACATCAAAGTTTTAGTGGGAAAAAAAAGAGTTTAAAACAGCCCTCATCTCTGCAGCACAGCAGCCTTGACACGCACAGTCTGCCAAACGTAGCTCAGTTGTGCAGCGCGAGAGAGATCAAAATGACGGAGACGTGCGAAGTGAAAGTGCAGAAAAGCGTCTATTTCGTGCACAACTTGAACAAACTACAACAGGAAAAGCTGTCAGCTGTGTGGATATTGGTAATATCGTTAACAATTCTCGTTTATAATCATTATTAATTTGGCTTCTTCTTATCAAGATCTTAGTCTATGCTGTGTTCTGTTAATGCGTGAACTTCATATTATTTGAAGCGCACTTGCCGTCCAGTAATCTCAAAAAGCCTTGTGCTTTGTTACTTTTTAATAAACAAAGTATCAGCTTTAAAATTATGCCAAATTCATAACGAAATTCAAACAATAAATACAGTTTTGGCGCTCTTTAATGCGGGAGGCGCGATCGATTTAGCGCCTCAGTTCAAGCGGCAAGTGGACCCATTATATCTTTCTCTTTACTACTATGGTACATAATGAACATGAATTAACATCCAAAGGTAAGCTGTTTTATAAGAGAGCCTACAGTACAACTTACTAAAATGTCTCATGTAAAAGCTCATTTAGTTTTTCAAACTGCGGGAAATGTGTAAAGCTTGTAAACATTGCAACGTAATATACATTTACCTCAGAATAACCATTTGGTGTCCATAAACTCATCGGTCAGCTAGAAAAATAACTATAAAGAGGAGCATTTTGCTATATTTATGCACTATTGCATGTTAATATTTTTATCTACATGATTCAACTCCTCCTATAAAATTGCATTTTACTAATTAAAAAAAACAGACTGAAAGTGTGAAAGACATACACTCTTAAAAATAAAGGTGCTTAAAAGGCTCTTCACAGAACCATTTTTGGTTCCACAAAGAGCCATTCAGTCAAAGGTTCTTTAAAGAACCATCTCTTTTTATAACCATCTCTTTAAAGAACTGACAACTTTTTATAATCTGAAGAACCTTCTCCAGAAGGTTCTTCAGATTATAGAACCATTTAGACAAAAAAAAAAAAAAAAAAGGTTCTTCTATGGCATCGTGAAGCACCTTTATTTTTAAGAGTGTATGACAACATTTATAGGATGCATTGAGGAGGAGCCCAAGCTACACTCAGTGGCCAAGTGATGCTTACGGTCCATGATATTAGTACAGATTCTGTGTAATGAACAATTCTTTGTCACTGTATATTTCATGTTGGAAAAGACATTTAGTTCCCACTTTAAGTGAACCTTAGTTCCCAGGTCATCTATAAGATGGATTAAAATGCTGATAAAGTCAAGAAAAGATGAGACATAAACACATGACAGTTGAAATGTTAAAATGTAAAAATAATAATAATAATATAGCTGCAAGCAGCGATTACCGGGGTTCGAGCCTTGAGGTCTTAAGGTGGTGTAATTTTACGGTCTAGGCCAACCTGGATGTATAGCTGACAGTTAAACACATTGAAAATG
Source organism: Spinibarbus caldwelli (assembly GCA_039654775.1). Taxonomy (NCBI): domain Eukaryota; kingdom Metazoa; phylum Chordata; class Actinopteri; order Cypriniformes; family Cyprinidae; genus Spinibarbus; species Spinibarbus caldwelli. The sequence goes on along the minus strand of CM077223.1, from coordinate 26,684,207 downwards.
GACAATAGACTCAGACACAGACACAGACACACACACACACAGAAATGAAATGGTTAAACTATCATATGAATAATCAATAAGAATTCTTACACAAACTCACACACACACGGACATACATGCACTCAAATTTTCTTGCAGATATAGATATTTGAAATAAATGATAGGTGACAAAATACTTATTGCAAGTATTCTGTTTTTAAGAGTTTATATGTTATTTTCAGATTTCACTGTAATCATAATCTGGCATAATTGTAAAAACTGATATGTCTGTATGAACTAAATGATAAACTTTGATTTAATGTGATTTTAATCGTTATAACAGTACTGTTCATAAGACATTATAAAATCACTGTTTTATTTAGCTGAATGAGCCCATTAGTGGTCTTCGACTGCCATCTAGTGGCAATAAATTGCAATTTCTCATACAACACTCTGTTTTAAACCTTTATGAGTATTATAGTGTTATTTATTGCCCGATCTCTCTTAAATTGTGCATGCTTGTTTATGTCAGGAGCCTGTCCTCACTGTGTTGTCTGTCTTGTCTTTGTTTCATGTCTCTGTTTGTTTTCTGTTTGAGCACATGGCTCTGTCTTTGTTGTTGTCAACCATATACTCCTCCTGTCCTGCCTCCTTGTTACTTGTTGCCACGCCCCCTTGTTTAGTCCTCGTTTGTCTGAGTTCTGTCACCTGTCTCTCTCGTTCTCTCTTGTTTGACTGAGTGTTGTCACCTGTTCCTCATGTTCTCCTGTCGCTTTATATTGTTCTCTTTTTCCTTCTTGTTTTATGTTTGTCCAAATGCAACCCAGAGAGCAAAATTTGTCTGGGCCACAACCTTGCTTCACTTCTGGTCCTATTCTTGCTGGGTCCCCTGCCCAAAACTGGCCCACAAACTGAAAACCGACTCAAGCAATTTCCTGTGGCCCAAATGCGGCCCACGCCCTGTAAAATGACTCTTTATTGATGTGCCCCAGATCTGGCCCGCATACTGTAGAGTGACTTCTGTTTCTGTCATTTTATGTGGTCCATGTCTGGCTGAGACTCGGCTTGGTCCCCAGGCCAAATGTGGCCCAGAAACTGCTAAATGTAATTCAGCAGTGAAACACAAATGCAACCATTTAAAAACATTAAAAAGGCTTTAATTATAAAATTACCAAATACTTTAAAATAAATATATATTAACAATGAACGAATGCACTACAGTAAAAACATTAATACACTTTTTAAACCACAAAGTAACAAGTAAATTATATTTACTGTATATTATATATATAAAACGTTGTGTGTTATAATTCAGTTCAGTTCTTATCAAATGGCGTCAGTGCAGTGAAGTCAATAATATTGCTGAATATTAGCAGTCGTCAACTAAGCAAGAGAAAAGGCAACAGTGACGAGGAACCCAAACTCAAACATGATCAGGCTCAGTCAGGAAACCAGTTCTCCTTTGACCAAACGAATGAACGTGGTGTGATTATTGCCGAGGCTGAGCCGACAGTGCCACATTTCAGCCAGAATAGGCCCGAGTGTGCTTGCTATCTGGGAAATGTTCAACATTTTTTTTTTGATAATTATTGACGTAGAGAGTCTAGAGAATAGTACGGCACTATTCTCATAGACACACACACACACACACACACACACACACACAGAAATGAAATGGTGTGTGTGTGTAAGCATGCTTACTGATTATTAATATGATAGTTTAACCACACACAGACACACACATATACGGACATACATGCACACACATTTTGTTGCAGATATAGATATTTGAAATAATTGATAGGTGACTCAACTTATTGCAAGTCTTCTCTTTTTAAGAGTTCGCATGTAATTTTCAGGTTTCTTTGAACTCATAATCTGGCAAAATTGTTATAAGTGATATATCTGTATGAATAAAATGGTAAACTTGAATTAAATGTGATTTTAAATGTTATAACAGTGATTTTACAATAACTTCATAAGAAAACCTATTACTGTTTAGTGTTTAATAAGCCTATTAGTGGTCTTCCGCTGCCATCTAGTGGTTAGAAATTGCAATTTCTAATACAACACTGTATTTTTTAAAGTTTATGACTGTTTTAGTGTTATTTATTGCCCAGTCTCTCTTAAATTTTGCATGCTTCTTTAAAATAAAATTATGCACCATTTTACCCAGTTGTGACAGAAGATGTGGGGTTTCTTTTAGGATTTACAGGCCTTTGGGTAGCCTATGTAAAGAACATATTATAAAATGAGTTTTATAGTTGTTCAATTGCATATTTTCAAAGTTTTTTGATAATTATTGATCAAGAGAGTCTACAGAATAGTACTGCACTGATTTCATTGATTTTGATTATAAAAGTCATGTCTAGTTCACTAGTTCTCGTAGGTTTTAAAAAATAATCTTAAATATTTAATGAACAGTTTGATTGACAGCATTGGTCCCAGAGGCAAACTTGTTCAGAATGAGGAGATTTATCATATGATATGAAGATCTAGTGTTTGTGTGAATATATGAACATGTTCTACAATTTGAGGTCATTTTATGTACAAATATTGTGTTTTTGAAGACTTTTTTAACTGTTATAGCGCCACCTATTGTCCGATCTGCATGAATCTTCGCATGCTTGTTAAGAGTCATATGCCCCATGTTTTCACCAACTTTTGTAAAGTTTCAAGTTTTTGTTTAGGTTTTATAGGCTTTTGCGTATGTGTGACCACGCCCCCTTTTTTAAATGAGCCTATTATAGCTAACCAAAAGACAAAATTCAACATTTTTTTGATAATTATTGATCTAGAGAGTCCAGAGATTATTACTGCAGTGGTTTGATCGAGATTGAGCAAAAAACCAGAGACTAGTTCGCAAAAGTAGGTTTTAAACATATTTCCGAATAATTAATGAACGATTTGATTGACAGCAATGGTTCTTGAGGCAAACTTGTTCATTATCAGGAGATCTATCAAATGATATGCATATTGTGTGGATGTGTGAAACACCACGTGATTACAGAGGGCATAAATCTCGTTAGCGCCAACTAGTGGCCGATTTCTTTCAAAATTCTTACAGACCTTTAGGGCCATGAGTCGAACATGCCCACCGAGTTTCGTTCCGATCGACTTCCGTTAACCTTGTCTAATAAGTGCTCAAATTTCATTGGCCTATGGCGGCCATGTTTTTTGAGATACCCCAATATCCTCATAGATCCTTATGGCACATTGGGCAAAGACACTGCATTCCAATTTTCAAGTCGATCGGCTTAACGATTGGATAGTTATAGCTGTTTTTATGTTTTTTCAATCTTATAGCGCCATCAAGTGGTAGAGCTGCGAAATTTGTTTTTATTTGACCAATGGATGTTCTTATACATATGTGTACCGAGTTTGGCGAAGATATGTCATTTCGTTCACGAGTTATAGCCTATTTCGTAAAATTGAGCCGCGACTTTTAAATGTTTTGGGACCACTTTACGAAAGTCAGTTGAAATTTAAACACTTTTTTTTAATAATTGTTGATTTTCAATGTCCAGAGAACATTTCAGCAGTTGTTTGGTTCCGATCGGACAAAACACTTAGAAATAGTTCGCAAAACTTGGTTTTGAACTTTATTGAGAATATTTAAATAATACTTCGATTGACAGCAGTGATCCAAGAGGCAAAGTTGTTTGAAATGAGGAGATCTATCATATGATATGAAGAACTAGTGGATGTGTGAATATATGAACATTTTTTTTACGATTTACTTTCATGTACTACTGAAATATTGTGTTTTTGAAGGCTTTTTTTACTGTTATAGCGCCACCTTTTGTCCGAGCTCCATGAAACTTCTTATGCTTGTTAAGAGTGATGTGCCAGATGTTTTCACCAGCTTTTGTAAAGTTTCGAGTTTTTGTTTAGGCTTTATAGGCTTTTGAGTATACGTGGCCACGCCCCTTTTCTTAAAGGAGCCAATTATAGGTAACCAAAGGACAAAATTCAACATTTTTTTTGATAATTATTGATCTAGAGTGTCCAGAGATTATTACTGCAGTGGTTTGATCCAGATTGAGCAAAAAACCAGAGACTAGTTTGCAAAAGTAGCTTTTAAACATATTTCCGAATAATTAAAGAACAATTTGATTGACAGCAATGGTTCTTGAGGCAAAGTTGTGTATTATGAGGAGATCTATCTAATGATATGCATATTGTGTGCATGTTTAAAAAATCGTGCGATATTCAATCGTTTATTCACTAAAAAAACAAAATTTCGCCCCCCAGTGGCCGATTTCTTTGAAAATTCTTACAGACCTTTAGGGCCATGAGTCGAACATGCCCACCGAGTTTCGTTCCGATCGACCTCCGTTAACCTTGTCAAACAGGTGTTTAAAAGTTTTTGGCCAATGGCGGCCATGTTTTTTGAGATACGCGAATATCCTCATAGATGCACGTGCCCCTTTGGACCAAGACGCTGCATACCAATTTTCAAGTTGATCGGACCAACGGTTGCATAGTTATAGCTGCTTTTATGTTTTTTCCGTATTATAGCGCCCACAAGTGGCAGAGATGCGCGGTTTTTTTGATTTGGCCAAAGATTGAGCTCGTACACATGTACACCGAGTTTGGTGAAGATAGGTCATTCCGTTCCAGAGTTATACCTCAATAAGCATTTGGCTAACGTTAGCATAGACGCTAATTGGTGTACTGTTTCGCGTGAAAAACAAAATTTCAACTTTTTTTTGATAATTATTGATATTCAGTAGCCAAAGAACATTTCTGCAGTGGTTTGGTTCCGATCGGGTGAAAAACCTAGGACTAGTTCGCAAAAGTAGGTTTCGGATATAACTCAATTTTGCGGAAAAACGGTGCGTCGTAGAGCGAAATTGACCAGTGTGCACTTTTGTTCGGGCTAACCCAAGGATTGCAACGAAGTAAAGTTTTTGAGTCTACGGCACACGGTTTACGAGTTTGAGCTAAAAATGTCTGAAAATTTTGTTTTTTACGCTGTAGCGCCCCCGTTTGGCCGATTGGGCTGAGACTTTGATAGGTTCTCCCCAAATTGAGGTCTACGATCTGGCCAAGTTTCAAGTCTCTAGGCCTTACGGTTTGGGCTGCACGATCAGTTTTAGGGCGGAATAATAATAATAATAATAATAAATATAGCTGCAAGCAGCGATTACCGGGGTTCGAGCCTTAAGGTGGTGTAATTTTACAATCTAGGCCAACCTGGATGTATAGCTGACTGTTAAACACATTGAAAATGGACAATAGGCTCAGACACAGACACGCACACACATATATATTGAAATGAAATTGTTAAACTATCATATGAATAAGCATTCTTACACACACTCACACACACATGGACATACATGCACACAAATTTTCTAGCAGATATAGATATTTGAAATAAATGATAGGTGACAAAATACTTATTGCAAGTATTCTCTTTTTAAGAGTTTATATGTTATTTTCAGGTTTTACTGTAATCATAATCTGGCATAATTGTAAAAACTGATATGTCTGTATGAACTAAATGGTAAACTTTGATTTAATGTGATTTTAAATGTTATAACAGTGATTTTATAATGTTTTATGAACAATACTGTTTTATTTAGCTGAATGAGCTCATTAGTGGTCTTCGACTGCCATCTAGTGGCAATAAATTGCAATTTTTCATACAACACTCTGTTTTTAACCTTTATGAGTATTAAAGTGTTATATTTTGCCCGATCTCTCTTAAATTTTGCATGCTTGTTTATGTCAGGAGCCTGCCCTCACTGTTTTGTTTGTCTTGTCATTGTTTCATGTCTCTATGTTTGATTTGTGTTTGAGCACATGGCTCTGTCTTTGTTGTTGTCAGCCATGTGCTCCTCCTGTCCTGCCTCCTTGTTACTTGTTGCCACGCCCCCTTGTTTAGTCCTCGTTTGTCTGAGTTCTGTCACCTGTCCCTCTCGTTCTCTCTTGTTTGCCTGTGTGTTGTCACATGTTCCTCATGTTCTCCTGTCGCTTTATAATGTTCTCCCTTTCGCTCTTGTTTTGCCAGTTCGTTGTGGTACGTCAGTGTTTGCTTGCTCTGTCTTACAAATCCTGTGATACCGCTTATTCCCTACCTAGTTGTTTGTAGGTTTAGTGTCTCGTCAGTCCCCAGTCTAGTCCTGTCTCGTCTTGTTCTGTGCAGCAGATCGGGCAACCGGTCCTGTCCCTGGGTCTGCCACGCTGCTAGGCCCGTGCCGAGCTGGTGACATCACTAGTGTGGAGTGTCTGGCCACCGCTGCTAACCTCCGGCCTCCAGCTTTACTGCCTTCACTGCTCTCTGACGGTCTGCCATCCCGGACTGGTCTCTGTGGCTGCTCACCTAGGCCGCCTGTCTTCATTCATTCCCTGCCGATTGTCTGGACTGTGTTCTCTCCCCTCCTCACCATCTCATGTGCTGTCTGCTGTTTTGTTAATAAACTGTCAAGTCTTATCCTGCTTTTGAGTGCTCTCTCATAGAAACCCTGACAGTTTATAATGAAATTATGCATTATTTCATCATTTTACTCAGTTTTGAGAGACGTTGAAGGATGTTTTTTTTTTTTTTTTGTGATTTATAGGCACTTGAGTACATTATGTAAGGAACATATTATGAAATTAAAGGTTTACAGTTGTCCAAATACAACCCAGATAGCAAAATTTGTCTGGCCCACCTCTGGGCCACAACCTTGCTTAACTTCTGGCCCAATTCTGGCTGGGTCCCCGGCCCAAAACTGGCCCACACACTGAAAACCGACTCAAACAATTTCCTTTGGCCCAGATGCGGCCCACGCCCTGTAAAATTACTCTTATTTATTGATGTGGCCCAGATCTGGCCCGCATACTAGAGAGTGACTTCTGTTATTTTATGTGGTCCAGGTCTGGCCCAGACACTTTAAGCCAGATCTGGCTGAGACTCAGCTTGGTCCCCGGGCCAAATGTGGCCCAGAAACTGCTAAATGTACTTCAGCAGTGAAACACAAATGCAACCATTTAAAAATATTAAAAAGGCTTTAATTATAAAATTACCAAATACTTTAATATAAATATATATTAACAATGAACAAATGCACTACAGTAAAAACATTAATACACTTTTAAACCATAAAGTAACAAGTAAATTTATTTATTTATTTATTTATTTATTATTTATTTATTTATTATATTTACTGTATATTATATATATAAAAAACATTGTGTGTCATAATTCAGTTCAGTTCTTATCAAATGGCGTCAGTGCAGTGAAGTCAACAATATTGCTGAATATTAGGTGTCTTCAACTAAGCAAGACAAAAGGCAACAGTGACAAGGAACCCAAACAAGATCAGCCTCAGTCAGGAAACCAGTTCTCTTTTGACCAAATGAATGAATATGGTGTGATTATTGCCGAGACTGAGTCGACAGTGCCGCATTTCAGCCAGAATTGGCCCGAGTGTGCTTGCTATCTGGGAAATGTTCAACATTTTTTTTTGATAATTATTGCCCTAGAGAGTCTAGAGAATAGTACAGCACTTTTCTCACAGACATATACACACACACACACACAGAAATGAAATGGTTAGTGTGTGTGTAAGCATGTTTATTGATTATTAATATGATAGTTTAACCACACACACATAGACACACACATACATGGACATACATGCACACACATTTTGTTGCAGATATAGATATTTGAAATAATTGATATGTGACTCAAAACTTATTGCAAGTCTTCTCTTTTTAAGTGTTTACATGTCATTTTCAGGTTTCATTGTACTCATAATCTGGCAAAATTGTTATAACTGATATATCTGTATGAATAAAATGGTCAACTTGAATTAAATGTGATTTTAAATGTTATAGTGATTTTATAATAACTCCATAAGAAAACCTATTACTGTTTTAATGGTTAATAAGCCCATTAGTGGTCTTCCGCTGCCATCTAGTGGTTATAAATAGCAATTTCTCATACATCACTGTGTTTTTATCCTTTATAACAATTATATTGTTATTTTTTGCTCAATCTCTCTTAAATTTTGCATGTTTGTTTAGAATGAAATTATGCATCATTTTACAGAGTTTTGAGAAAGTTTAGGGCTTTCTTTTAGGATTCATAGGCCTTTGAGTTCACTATGTAAAGACCACATTATAAAATAAAGGGTTTTTAATTGTCCAAATGCAAATGTTAATTTTTTTAATGATAATTATTGACCTAGAGAGTCTAGAGAATAGTTTTGCACTGATTTCGTTGATTTCCAGTTAAAAACTGAGGGCTAGTTCGTAAAAGTAAATTTTTTAAATAATCTGAAATACTTAAAGAACAGTTTGATTGACAGCAGTGATCTTAGAGGAAAAGTTGCTCAGAATGAGAAGATCTATCCTATGATATGAAGATATGGTGTATAAGTGAATATTATTAACATTTTAATGCAATTTGAGGTCTTTTTGTATAGAAATTTTGTGATTTTGAGGCCTTTTTAACTGTTATAGCGCCACCTATAGTCCGATCTCTATGAAACTTTGTGTGCTTGTTAAGAGTCATCTGACACATGTTTTCAGCAACTTTCGTAAAGTTTCGAGTTTTCGTTTAGGTTTAATAGGCTTTTGGGTATGTCTGGCCACTCCCCTTTATAAATGAGCCAATTATAGCTAACCAAATGACAAAATTCAACATTTTTTCGATAATTATTGATCTAGAGAGTCCAGAGATTATTACTGCAGTGATTTAATCAAGATTGAGTGAAAAACCAGAGACTAGTTCGCAAAAGTAGGTTTATGACATATTTGTAAATATTTAATGAACGATATGATTTACAGCATTACTCCCGGAGGCAAAGTTGCTCAGAATGAGGAGATCTATCATAAGATATGAAGATTATGTGTTTGTGTGAATATATGAACATGCTATGCAATTTGAGGTCATTTTCCATTGAAATTTTGAGGCATCTTTAACTGTTATAGCGCCACCTATAGTCCGATCTTCATGAAACTGTGCATACTTATTAAGAGTCATCTGTCATATGTTTTCACCAAGTTTCGTAAAGTTTTGAGTTTGCATTTAGGATTTATAGGTGTTTGGGTATGTTGAAAAACGCCCCTTTTTTAAATGACCTTATTATAGCTAACCAAAGTACAAAATTCAACTTTTTTTTGATAATTATTGATCTAGAGAGTCCACAGAATATTACTGCAGTGGTTTGGTTCCGATCGGGCAAAAAACCAGGGACTAGTTCGCAAAAGTAGGTTTTTCACATATTTGTTAATAATTAATGAACGATTTGATTGACAGCAATGGTTCTTGAGGCAAACTTATTCATTATCAGGAGATCTATCAAATGATATGCATATTGTGTGGATGTGTGAAACACTACGTGATTACAGAGCCAAAAATCTCGTTAGCGCCAACTAGTGGCCGATTTCTTTCAAAATTCTTATAGACCTTTGGGGCTGTGAGTCGAACATGTCCACCGAGTTTCGTTCCGATCAACCTCCGTTAACCTTGTCTAATAAGTGCTCAAATTTCATTGGCCTATGGCGGCCATTTTTTTTGAGATACGCCAATATCCTCAAAGATCCTTATGGCACATTGGACAAAGACACTGCATACCAATTTTCAAGTCGATCGGACTAAAGCTTGCATAGTTATAGCTGTTTTTACATTTTTTTAATCTGATAACGCCACCAAGTGGTAGAGCTGCGCAATTTTTTTTATTTGACCAAAGTTTGTGCTCATACATAGGTGTACCGAGTTTAGCGAAGATATGTCATTTCGTTCACGAGTTATAGCCTGTTTTGTAAAATTAATCCGCGACTTTTAAATGTTTTTGGGCCACTTTGCGAAGTCAGTTGAAATTTATACAATTTTTTTAATAATTATTGATTTTCAATGTCCAGAGAATATTTCAGCAGTTGTTTGGTTCCGATCGGACGAAACACTTAGAACTAGTTTGCAAAACTTGGTTTTGAACTTTATTGAGAATATTTAAATAATACTTTGATTGACAGCAGGGATCCAAGAGGCAAAGTTGTTCCAAATGAGGAGATCTATCATATGATATGGAGAACTAGTGGATGTGTGAATATATGAACATTTTTTTTACGATTTACTTTCATGTACTACTGAAATATTGTTTTTGAAGGCTTTTTTTACTGTTATAGCGCCACCTTTTGTCCGAACTTCATGAAACTTCTTATGCTTGTTAAGAGTGATGTGCCAGATGTTTTCACCAACTTTTGTAAAGTTTCGAGTTTTTGTTTAAATTTTATAGGCTTTTGGGTATATGTGGCCACGCCCCTTTTCTTAAAGGAGCCAATTATAGCTAACCAAAGGACAAAATTCAACATTTTTTTTGATAATTATTGATCTAGAGAGTCCAGAGATTATTACTGCAGTGGTTTGATCTAGATTGAGCAAAAAACCAGAGACTAGTTCGCAAAAGTAGGTTTTAAACATATTTCCAAATAATTAAAGAACAATTTGATTGACAGCAATGGTTCTTGAGGCAAAGTTGTGTATTATGAGGAGATCTATCTAATGATATGCATATTGTGTGGATGTTTAAAAAATCGTGCAATATTCAATCATTTATTCACTAAAAAACCAAATTTCGCCCCCTAGTGGCCGATTTCTTTGAAAATTCTTACAGACCTTTAGGGCCATGAGTCGAACATGCCCACCGAGTTTCGATCCGATCGACCTCCGTTAACCATGCCAAATAAGTGACTAAAGTTTTTGGAGAATGGCGGCCATGTTTTTTGAGATACGCCAATATCCTCATAGACGCTCCTGCCCCTTTGGACCAAGAAGCTGCATACCAATTTTCAAGTTGATCGGACCAACGGTTGCATAGTTATAGCTGTTTTTATGTTTTTTCCGTATTATAGCGCCCCCAAATGGCAGAGATGCGCGGGTTTTTTTTATTTGGCCAAAGATTGAGCTCGTACACATGCACACCGAGTTTGGTGAAGATAGGTCATTCCGTTCCAGAGTTATACTTCAATAAGCATTTTGGCTAATGTTAGCATAGACGCTAATTGGCATACTGTTTCGCGTGAAAATCAAAATTTCAACTTTTTTTTGATAATTATTGATAGTCAGTGTCCCTAGAAGATTTCTAAAGTGGTTTAGTTCCGATCGGGTGAAAAACCTAGGACTAGTTCGTAAAAGTAGGTTTGGAATATAGGTCAATTTTGCGGAAAAACGGTGCTTCGTAGAGAAAATCTGTCGTAATACACTTTTTTTCGTATTGAACCAAGGATCGCAATGGTGAAAAATTTTTGAGTCTACGACAAAAAATGTACAAGTTAGGGCCAAAAACGTCTGAAAATTTTGTTTTTTGCGCTGTAGCGCCCCCGTTTGGCCAATTGGGCTGAGACTTTGATACGTTCTCCCCAAATTGAGCTCTACGATCTGGCCAAGTTTCAAGTCTCTAGGCCTTACGGTTTGGGCTGCACGATCAGTTTTACGGCAGAATAATAATAATAATAATAATAATAAAAATCCTAACAAATACAATAGGGTTTCTAGCACTGCGTGCTCGAACCCCTAATAATAATAAATATAGCTGCAAGCAGCGATTACCGGGGTTCGAGCCTTGAGGTCTTAAGGTGGTGTAATTTTACGGTCTAGGCCAACCTGGATGTATAGCTGACAGTTAAACACATTGAAAATGGACAATAGACTCAGACACAGACACAGACACACACACACACAGAAATGAAATGGTTAAAGTATCATATGAATAATCAATAAGAATTCTTACACAAACTCACACACACACAGACATACATGCACTCAAATTTTCTTGCAGATATAGATATTTGAAATAAATGATAGGTGACAAAATACTTATTGCAAGTATTCTGTTTTTAAGAGTTTATATGTTATTTTCAGATTTCACTGTAATCATAATCTGGCATAATTGTAAAAACTGATATGTCTGTATGAACTAAATGATAAACTTTGATTTAATGTGATTTTAATCGTTATAACAGTACTGTTCATAAGACATTATAAAATCACTGTTTTATTTAGCTGAATGAGCCCATTAGTGGTCTTCGACTGCCATCTAGTGGCAATAAATTGCAATTTCTCATACAACACTCTGTTTTAAACCTTTATGAGTATTATAGTGTTATTTATTGCCCGATCTCTCTTAAATTGTGCATGCTTGTTTATGTCAGGAGCCTGTCCTCACTGTGTTGTTTGTCTTGTCTTTGTTTCATGTCTCTGTTTGTTTTCTGTTTGAGCACATGGCTCTGTCTTTGTTGTTGTCAGCCATGTGCTCCTCCTGTCCTGCCTCCTTGTTATTTGTTGCCACGCCCCCTTGTTTAGTCCTCGTTTGTCTGAGTTCTGTCACCTGTCTCTCTCGTTCTCTCTTGTTTGACTGAGTGTTGTCACCTGTTCCTCATGTTCTCCTGTCGCTTTATATTGTTCTCTTTTTCCTTCTTGTTTTATGTTTGTCCAAATGCAACCCAGAGAGCAAAATTTGTCTGGGCCACAACCTTGCTTCACTTCTGGTCCTATTCTTGCTGGGTCCCCCGCCCAAAACTGGCCCACACACTGAAAACCGACTCAAGCAATTTCCTCTGGCCCAAATGCGGCCCACGCCCTGTAAAATGACTCTTATTTATTGATCTGCCCCAGATCTGGCCCGCATACTGTAGAGTGACTTCTGTTTCTGTCATTTTATGTGGCCCATGTCTGGCTGAGACTCAGCTTGGTCCCCAGGCCAAATGTGGCCCAGAAACTGCTAAATGTAATTCAGCAGTGAAACACAAATGCAACCATTTAAAAACATTAAAAAGGCTTTAATTATAAAATTACCAAATACTTTAATATAAATATATATTAACAATGAACAAATGCACTACAGTAAAAACATTAATACACTTTTTAAACCACAAAGTAACAAGTAAATTATATTTACTGTATATTATATATATAAAACGTTGTGTGTCATAATTCAGTTCAGTTTTTATCAAATGGCGTCAGTGCAGTGAAGTCAATAATATTGCTGAATATTAGGTGTCTTCAACTAAGCAAGACAAAAGGCAACAGTGACGAGGAACCCAAACCCAAACAAGATCAGGCTCAGTCAGGAAACCAGTTCTCATTTGACCAAACGAATGAACGTGGTGTGATTACTGCCAAGACTGAGCCGACAGTGTCGCATTTCAGCCAGAATCGGCCCAAGTGTGCTTGTTATTTGGAAAATGATGTTCAACATTTTTTTTTTTTTTTTATTTATAATTATTGACCTAGAGAGTCTAGATAATAGTATGGCACTATTCTCACAGACACATACACACACACACACACACACACACACTCACTCACAGAAATGAAATGGTCTGTGTGTGTAAGCATGCTTACTGATTATTAATATGATAGTTTAACCACACACAGACACGCACATACACGGACATACATGCACACACATTTTATTGCAGATATAGATATTTGAAATAATTGATAGGTGACTCAAAACTTATTGCAAGTCTTCTCTTTTTAAGAGTTTACATGTCATTTTCAGGTTTCATTGTACTCATAATCTGGGAAAACTGTTATAACTGATATATCTGTATGAATAAAATGGTCAACTTGAATTAAATGTGATTTTAAATGTTATAACAATGATTTTATAATAACTCCATACGAAAACCTATTACTGAGTTAGTGTTTAATAAGCCCATTAGTGGTCTTCCGCTGCCATCTAGTGGTTATAAATAGCAATTTCTCATACATCACTGTGTTTTTTAAAGTTTATTACTGTTTTAGTGTTATTTTTTGCCCAGTCTCTCTTAAATTTTGCATGCTTCTTTAAAATAAAATTATGCACCATTTTACCCAGTTGTGACAGAAGATGTGGGGTTTCTTTTAGGATTTACAGGCCTTTGGGTAGCCTATGTAAAGAACATATTATAAAATGACAGTTTTATAGTTGTTCAATTGCATATTTTCAACGTTTTTTGATAATTATTGACCAAGAGAGTCTACAGAATAGTACTGCACTGATTTCATTGATTTTGATTATAAAAGTCATGTCCACTTCACTAGTTCTAGTAGGTTTTTAAAAATAATCTTAAATATTTAATGAACAGTTTGATTGACAGCATTGGTCCCAGAGGCAAAGTTGTTCAAAATGAGGAGATCTATCATATGACATGAAGATCTAGAGTTTGTGTGAGTGTATAAACATTTATTTATTTATTTATTGCATTTTGGGGTAATTAATGCAGAAATTCTGTGTTTTGAGGCCTTTTTCACTGTTATAGCGCCACCTATTGTCCAAGATCCATGAAACTTTGCATGTTTGTTAAGAGTCATCTGATACATGTCTTCACCAACATTCGTGAAGTTTTGAGTTTATGTATAGGTTTAATAGGTTCTTGCGTATATGTAGCCACGCCCCTTTTGTAAATGACCCCGTTATAGATAACCAAAAGTCAAAATTCAACATTTTTTTGATAATTATTTATCTAGAGAGTCCAGAGAATTGTTCTGTAGTGGTTTGATCAAAATTGAGCGAAAAACCCAGGACTAGTTCGCAAAAGTAGGTTTTTAACTTAATTGAGAATATTAAATGAACGATTTGATTGACAAAATTATTCCCAGAGGCAAAGTTGTTCAGAATGAGGAGGTTTATCAAATGATATGAAGATCTAGTGTTTGTGTGAATATATGAACATGTTCTACAATTTGAGGTCATTTTATGTACAAATATTGTGTTTTTGAAGACTTTTTTAACTGTTATAGCGCCACCTATTGTCCGATCTGCATGAATCTTCGCATGCTTGTTAAGAGTCATATGCCCCATGTTTTCACCAACTTTTGTAAAGTTTCAAGTTTTTGTTTAGGTTTTATAGGCTTTTGCGTATGTGTGACCACGCCCCCTTTTTAAATGAGCCTATTATAGCTAACCAAAAGACAAAATTCAACATTTTTTTGATAATTATTGATCTAGAGAGTCCAGAGATTATTACTCCAGTGGTTTGGTCGAGATTGAGCAAAAAACCAGAGACTAGTTCGCAAAAGTAGGTTTTAAACATATTTCCGAATAATTAATGAACGATTTGATTGACAGCAATGGTTCTTGAGGCAAACTTGTTCATTATCAGGACATCTATCAAATGATATGCATATTGTGTGGATGTGTGAAACACCACGTGATTACAGAGGGCATAAATCTCGTTAGCGCCAACTAGTGGCCGATTTCTTTCAAAATTCTTACAGACCTTTAGGGCCATGAGTCGAACATGCCCACCGAGTTTCGTTCCGATCGACTTCCGTTAACCTTGTCTAATAAGTGCTCAAATTTCATTGGCCTATGGCGGCCATGTTTTTTGAGATACCCCAATATCCTCAAGAAGCCTTATGGCACATTGGGCAAAGACACTGCATTCCAATTTTCAAGTCGATCGGATTAACGATTGGATAGTTATAGCTGTTTTTATGTTTTTTCAATCTTATAGCGCCATCAAGTGGTAGAGCTGCGAATTTTTTTTTTATTTGACCATTGTTTGTTCTTATACATATGTGTACCGAGTTTAGCAAAGATATGTCATTTCGTTCACGAGTTATAGCCTGTTTCGTAAAATTGATCCGCGACTTTTAAATGTTTTGGGGCCCCTTTGCGAAAGTCAGTTGAAATTTAAACACTTTTTTTTAAAAATTATTGATTTCCAATGTCCAGAGAACATTTCTGCAGTTGTTTGGTTCCGATTGGGCGAAAAACTTAGAACTAGTTTGCAAAACTTGGTTTTGAACTTTAATGAGAATATTTAAATAATACTTCGATTGACAGCAGTGATCCAAGAGGCAAAGTTGTTCGAAATGAGGAGATCTATCATATGATATGAAGAACTAGTGGATGTGTGAATACATGAACATTATTTTTACAATTTACTTTCACGTACTACTGAAATATTGTGTTTTTGAAGGCTTTTTTTACTGTTATAGCGCCATCTATTGTCCGAACTCCATGAAACTTCTTATGCTTGTTAAGAGTGATGAGGCAGATGTTTTCACCAACTTTTGTAAAGTTTCGAGTTTTTGTTTAGGATGTATAAGCTTTTGGGAATATGTGGCCACACCCCTTTTCTTAAAGGAAGCAATTATAGCTAACCAAAGGACAAAATGCAACATTTTTTTGATAATTATTGATCTAGAGAGTCCAGAGATTATTACTGCAGTGGTTTGATCGAGATTGAGCAAAAAACCAGAGACTAGTTCGCAAAAGTAGGTTTTAAACATATTTCCAAATAATTAAAGAACAGTTTGATTGACAGCAATGGTTCTTGAGGCAAAGTTGTGTATTATGAGAAGATCTATCTAATGATATGCATATTGTGTGGATGTTTAAAAAATCGTGCGATATTCAATCGTTTATTCACTAAAAAAACAAAATTTCGCCCCCCAGTGGCCGATTTCTTTCAAAATTCTTACAGACCTTTAGGGCCATGAGTCGAACATGCCCACCGAGTTTCGTTCCGATCGACCTCCGTTAACCTTGTCAAACAGGTGTTTAAAGGTTTTTGGCCAATGGCGGCCATGTTTTTTTAGATACGCGAATATCCGCATAGACGCACGTGCCCGTTTGGACCAAGACACTGCATACCAATTTTCAAGTTGATCGGACCAACGGTTGCGTAGTTATAGCTGTTTTTATGTTTTTTCCGTATTATAGCGCCCCCAAGTGGCAGAGATGCGCGGGTTTTTTTATTTGGCCAAAGATTGAGCTCGTACACATGTACACCGAGTTTGGTGAAGATAGGTCATTCCGTTCCAGAGTTATACTTCAATAAGCATTTTGGCTAATGTTAGCATAGACGCTAATTGGCATACTGTTTCGCGTGAAAATTAAAATTTCAACTTTTTTTGGATAATTATGGATATTCAGTGTCCCTAGAAGATTTCTGCAGTGGTTTGGTTCCGATCGGGCGAAAAACCTAGGACTAGTTCGTAAAAGTAGGTTTGGAATATAGGTCAATTTTGCAGAAAAACGGTGCTTCGTAGAGAAAATCTGTCGTAATACACTTTTTTTCGTATTGAACCAAGGATCGCAACGGTGAAAAATTTTTGAGTCTACGACAAAAAATGTACAACTTAGGGCCAAAAACGTCTGAAATTTTTGTTTATTGCGCTGTAGCGCCCCCGTTTGGCCGATTGGGCTGAGACTTTGATACGTTCTCCCCAAATTGAGCTCTACGATCTGCCAAACTTTCAAGTCTCTAGGCTTTACGGTTTGGGCTGCACGATCAGTTTTAGGGCGGAATAATAATAATAATAATAATAATAATAATAAATATAGCTGCAAGCAGCGATTACCGGGGTTCGAGCCTTGAGGTCTTAAGGTGGTGTAATTTTACGGTCTAGGCCAACCTGGATGTATAGCTGACAGTTAAACACATTGAAAATGGACAATAGACTCAGACACAGACACAGACACACACACACACAGAAATGAAATGGTTAAACTATCATATGAATAATCAATAAGAATTCTTACACAAACTCACACACACACGGACATACATGCACTCAAATTTTCTTGCAGATATAGATATTTGAAATAAATGATAGGTGACAAAATACTTATTGCAAGTATTCTGTTTTTAAGAGTTTATATGTTATTTTCAGATTTCACTGTAATCATAATCTGGCATAATTGTAAAAACTGATATGTCTGTATGAACTAAATGATAAACTTTGATTTAATGTGATTTTAATCGTTATAACAGTACTGTTCATAAGACATTATAAAATCACTGTTTTATTTAGCTGAATGAGCCCATTAGTGGTCTTCGACTGCCATCTAGTGGCAATAAATTGCAATTTCTCATACAACACTCTGTTTTAAACCTTTATGAGTATTATAGTGTTATTTATTGCCCGATCTCTCTTAAATTGTGCATGCTTGTTTATGTCAGGAGCCTGTCCTCACTGTGTTGTCTGTCTTGTCTTTGTTTCATGTCTCTGTTTGTTTTCTGTTTGAGCACATGGCTCTGTCTTTGTTGTTGTCAACCATATACTCCTCCTGTCCTGCCTCCTTGTTACTTGTTGCCACGCCCCCTTGTTTAGTCCTCGTTTGTCTGAGTTCTGTCACCTGTCTCTCTCGTTCTCTCTTGTTTGACTGAGTGTTGTCACCTGTTCCTCATGTTCTCCTGTCGCTTTATATTGTTCTCTTTTTCCTTCTTGTTTTATGTTTGTCCAAATGCAACCCAGAGAGCAAAATTTGTCTGGGCCACAACCTTGCTTCACTTCTGGTCCTATTCTTGCTGGGTCCCCTGCCCAAAACTGGCCCACAAACTGAAAACCGACTCAAGCAATTTCCTGTGGCCCAAATGCGGCCCACGCCCTGTAAAATGACTCTTTATTGATGTGCCCCAGATCTGGCCCGCATACTGTAGAGTGACTTCTGTTTCTGTCATTTTATGTGGTCCATGTCTGGCTGAGACTCGGCTTGGTCCCCAGGCCAAATGTGGCCCAGAAACTGCTAAATGTAATTCAGCAGTGAAACACAAATGCAACCATTTAAAAACATTAAAAAGGCTTTAATTATAAAATTACCAAATACTTTAAAATAAATATATATTAACAATGAACGAATGCACTACAGTAAAAACATTAATACACTTTTTAAACCACAAAGTAACAAGTAAATTATATTTACTGTATATTATATATATAAAACGTTGTGTGTTATAATTCAGTTCAGTTCTTATCAAATGGCGTCAGTGCAGTGAAGTCAATAATATTGCTGAATATTAGCAGTCGTCAACTAAGCAAGAGAAAAGGCAACAGTGACGAGGAACCCAAACTCAAACATGATCAGGCTCAGTCAGGAAACCAGTTCTCCTTTGACCAAACGAATGAACGTGGTGTGATTATTGCCGAGGCTGAGCCGACAGTGCCACATTTCAGCCAGAATAGGCCCGAGTGTGCTTGCTATCTGGGAAATGTTCAACATTTTTTTTTTGATAATTATTGACGTAGAGAGTCTAGAGAATAGTACGGCACTATTCTCATAGACACACACACACACACACACACACACACACACAGAAATGAAATGGTGTGTGTGTGTAAGCATGCTTACTGATTATTAATATGATAGTTTAACCACACACAGACACACACATATACGGACATACATGCACACACATTTTGTTGCAGATATAGATATTTGAAATAATTGATAGGTGACTCAACTTATTGCAAGTCTTCTCTTTTTAAGAGTTCGCATGTAATTTTCAGGTTTCTTTGAACTCATAATCTGGCAAAATTGTTATAAGTGATATATCTGTATGAATAAAATGGTAAACTTGAATTAAATGTGATTTTAAATGTTATAACAGTGATTTTACAATAACTTCATAAGAAAACCTATTACTGTTTAGTGTTTAATAAGCCTATTAGTGGTCTTCCGCTGCCATCTAGTGGTTAGAAATTGCAATTTCTAATACAACACTGTATTTTTTAAAGTTTATGACTGTTTTAGTGTTATTTATTGCCCAGTCTCTCTTAAATTTTGCATGCTTCTTTAAAATAAAATTATGCACCATTTTACCCAGTTGTGACAGAAGATGTGGGGTTTCTTTTAGGATTTACAGGCCTTTGGGTAGCCTATGTAAAGAACATATTATAAAATGAGTTTTATAGTTGTTCAATTGCATATTTTCAAAGTTTTTTGATAATTATTGATCAAGAGAGTCTACAGAATAGTACTGCACTGATTTCATTGATTTTGATTATAAAAGTCATGTCTAGTTCACTAGTTCTCGTAGGTTTTAAAAAATAATCTTAAATATTTAATGAACAGTTTGATTGACAGCATTGGTCCCAGAGGCAAACTTGTTCAGAATGAGGAGATTTATCATATGATATGAAGATCTAGTGTTTGTGTGAATATATGAACATGTTCTACAATTTGAGGTCATTTTATGTACAAATATTGTGTTTTTGAAGACTTTTTTAACTGTTATAGCGCCACCTATTGTCCGATCTGCATGAATCTTCGCATGCTTGTTAAGAGTCATATGCCCCATGTTTTCACCAACTTTTGTAAAGTTTCAAGTTTTTGTTTAGGTTTTATAGGCTTTTGCGTATGTGTGACCACGCCCCCTTTTTTAAATGAGCCTATTATAGCTAACCAAAAGACAAAATTCAACATTTTTTTGATAATTATTGATCTAGAGAGTCCAGAGATTATTACTGCAGTGGTTTGATCGAGATTGAGCAAAAAACCAGAGACTAGTTCGCAAAAGTAGGTTTTAAACATATTTCCGAATAATTAATGAACGATTTGATTGACAGCAATGGTTCTTGAGGCAAACTTGTTCATTATCAGGAGATCTATCAAATGATATGCATATTGTGTGGATGTGTGAAACACCACGTGATTACAGAGGGCATAAATCTCGTTAGCGCCAACTAGTGGCCGATTTCTTTCAAAATTCTTACAGACCTTTAGGGCCATGAGTCGAACATGCCCACCGAGTTTCGTTCCGATCGACTTCCGTTAACCTTGTCTAATAAGTGCTCAAATTTCATTGGCCTATGGCGGCCATGTTTTTTGAGATACCCCAATATCCTCATAGATCCTTATGGCACATTGGGCAAAGACACTGCATTCCAATTTTCAAGTCGATCGGCTTAACGATTGGATAGTTATAGCTGTTTTTATGTTTTTTCAATCTTATAGCGCCATCAAGTGGTAGAGCTGCGAAATTTGTTTTTATTTGACCAATGGATGTTCTTATACATATGTGTACCGAGTTTGGCGAAGATATGTCATTTCGTTCACGAGTTATAGCCTATTTCGTAAAATTGAGCCGCGACTTTTAAATGTTTTGGGACCACTTTACGAAAGTCAGTTGAAATTTAAACACTTTTTTTTAATAATTGTTGATTTTCAATGTCCAGAGAACATTTCAGCAGTTGTTTGGTTCCGATCGGACAAAACACTTAGAAATAGTTCGCAAAACTTGGTTTTGAACTTTATTGAGAATATTTAAATAATACTTCGATTGACAGCAGTGATCCAAGAGGCAAAGTTGTTTGAAATGAGGAGATCTATCATATGATATGAAGAACTAGTGGATGTGTGAATATATGAACATTTTTTTTACGATTTACTTTCATGTACTACTGAAATATTGTGTTTTTGAAGGCTTTTTTTACTGTTATAGCGCCACCTTTTGTCCGAGCTCCATGAAACTTCTTATGCTTGTTAAGAGTGATGTGCCAGATGTTTTCACCAGCTTTTGTAAAGTTTCGAGTTTTTGTTTAGGCTTTATAGGCTTTTGAGTATACGTGGCCACGCCCCTTTTCTTAAAGGAGCCAATTATAGGTAACCAAAGGACAAAATTCAACATTTTTTTGATAATTATTGATCTAGAGTGTCCAGAGATTATTACTGCAGTGGTTTGATCCAGATTGAGCAAAAAACCAGAGACTAGTTTGCAAAAGTAGCTTTTAAACATATTTCCGAATAATTAAAGAACAATTTGATTGACAGCAATGGTTCTTGAGGCAAAGTTGTGTATTATGAGGAGATCTATCTAATGATATGCATATTGTGTGCATGTTTAAAAAATCGTGCGATATTCAATCGTTTATTCACTAAAAAAACAAAATTTCGCCCCCCAGTGGCCGATTTCTTTGAAAATTCTTACAGACCTTTAGGGCCATGAGTCGAACATGCCCACCGAGTTTCGTTCCGATCGACCTCCGTTAACCTTGTCAAACAGGTGTTTAAAAGTTTTTGGCCAATGGCGGCCATGTTTTTTGAGATACGCGAATATCCTCATAGATGCACGTGCCCCTTTGGACCAAGACGCTGCATACCAATTTTCAAGTTGATCGGACCAACGGTTGCATAGTTATAGCTGCTTTTATGTTTTTTCCGTATTATAGCGCCCACAAGTGGCAGAGATGCGCGGTTTTTTTGATTTGGCCAAAGATTGAGCTCGTACACATGTACACCGAGTTTGGTGAAGATAGGTCATTCCGTTCCAGAGTTATACCTCAATAAGCATTTGGCTAACGTTAGCATAGACGCTAATTGGTGTACTGTTTCGCGTGAAAAACAAAATTTCAACTTTTTTTTGATAATTATTGATATTCAGTAGCCAAAGAACATTTCTGCAGTGGTTTGGTTCCGATCGGGTGAAAAACCTAGGACTAGTTCGCAAAAGTAGGTTTCGGATATAACTCAATTTTGCGGAAAAACGGTGCGTCGTAGAGCGAAATTGACCAGTGTGCACTTTTGTTCGGGCTAACCCAAGGATTGCAACGAAGTAAAGTTTTTGAGTCTACGGCACACGGTTTACGAGTTTGAGCTAAAAATGTCTGAAAATTTTGTTTTTTACGCTGTAGCGCCCCCGTTTGGCCGATTGGGCTGAGACTTTGATAGGTTCTCCCCAAATTGAGGTCTACGATCTGGCCAAGTTTCAAGTCTCTAGGCCTTACGGTTTGGGCTGCACGATCAGTTTTAGGGCGGAATAATAATAATAATAATAATAATAATAATAATAATAAAAATCCTAACGAATACAATAGGGTTTCAGCACTGCGTGCTCGAACCCCTAATAATAAAAATCCTAACAGATACAATAGGGTTTCTAGCACTGCGTGCTCGAACCCCTAATAATAAAAATCCTAACGAATACAATAGGGTTTCAGCACTGCGTGCTCGAACCCCTAAATAAGGTGCCACAGAATAAAACACATTTATTCTGTGGCACCTAAAAAAATAATTTGTAGTAAATATAAATAAGTTTTTTTCTTATAGGAGCCAATAGCTCCTTACTCCTTACTCAATTTTTTTTGCCTGGAGCCCTGGTACCCCAAATTTTAGAATGCCTATACTACCTGCTCATCGCCATTACACACCTGCACAACCACATTTTCGACAACCTTCTAGCCAACCTCAAGGTCAACAGAGGTTTCTGGGTTCTGATGAGGCCCAGATACGCCACCCTCGTGGTGGCCCAATCCCCCACCGCTCTCCAGGGGGTCCACGTCAACGCCCCCCCACAACTTCAAAAGGCCGGAACTTCAAGGCCTGAAATCTAGAGCCGGCTGTCGGATGTTTTACGACGCATCATCTAAATTACTGGGAGAGCACAGTGTCAGACCCTTGGGTCTTTCAACAGTGCGCAACGGTTATACTCTGCAGTTCCGCTGCCGGCCTCCCAAGTTCTCGGGTCTCATCCCAACAGTCGTGATAGACCCGATACGTTCTGCAGCTCTCTCTCAAGAAATTTTTTCCTTGTTGGAGAAGAGAGCGATAGAGAAGGTTCACCCCTTAGTTCAAAAGAGGGTTTTTTTTTTTCAGCATATTTTCTGGTTCCAAAATGAGACAGAGGTTTCCGTCCAATTTTAGATTTGAGAAGACTCAAGTTTCTAAAGAAGCTCCCATTTCGCATGTTGCGTGTGACCGATGTTCTTCGGTCAGTTGCAGAAAGGGATTGGTTCACGAGTGTAGACCTGACGGATGCGTATTTCCATGTTCCAATTGCCATGCATCACAGGAATTTCTTCGCTTCAGTTTCAAGAACAAGAGTTATCAGTTCAAAGTTCTACCATTTGGCCTCTCACTAGCCCCTCGTATGTTTACGAGATGTATGAAGGCTGCCCTGTCTCCCCTGTGGGCCCAGGGAGTGCGAATTCTACCATATCTGGACGACTAATCTGTGCACAATACACAGCTACTACTAGACCATGTGGCCAAGTTGGGTCTCTCAGTGAACAGGGCAAAGAGCTCTCTGTCCCCTGCATAATCCATCACGTTCATCAGGATGACTATCGATTCAATCTCAATGCGTGCCTCTCTGTCTCAGTCTCGGACGACAGATATCCGAAACCTCCTTGCCCAGTTTCGTCTGGGAGTGTCTCTACAGTATGGAGTGTTCCTGAGGCTAGTCGGGATGCTAACAGCAGCCTCCTCCGTAATTCCCCTGGGATTAATCCATCTGCGACCCCTGCAAGTATGGAACAACCTTCTGCAGTTGGATTCATCTCGTCATCGGCATCGGTGGATTATAGTGACTCGCAGTTGCATGCGTGTCGTCCGCAAGTGGGCTTCCCTAACCTTTTTGACAGCAGGTGTGCTGTTAGGAATTGTCCCCTCTCGTCGCGAAGTTGTAACAACAGACGCATCCCTGATGGGTTGGGGGTTGGTATGGAACCACAGAGGTATCAGTGGCAGATGATCAAGGGACCAATCGATGGACCACATCAACTTGTTGGAGATGCGTGCCGTTTTTCTGGCCTTAAGACATTTCCTTCCGGTTCTAGCGGGCCGCCACATGCTTATTCGATCAGACAATACGTCAACAGTTTTCAATCTGAATCACCAGGGGGGTACGAAGTCGGAGAGTTTGTTGTGGCTCACTCGCAAGATCTTCACCTGGTCACTCCACGGCTTGCATCGCTGAGGGCTGCTTATCTGCCAGGGGTAGTCAATCAGGTTGCAGATGCTCTGTCCAGGAATTGGATACATCCAGGTGAGTGGAGGCTACACCCGGATGTAGTTCAGGGCATTTGGCAGGAGTTTGGTATGGCGGAAGTAAACCTGTTCGCTTCGGAATGCACAACCCACTGCCCGTTGTGGTTTGCCCAGGTGGAAGCATCCGTTAGGACATTATGCACTTTCGCACGATTTGCCAGACTGCCTTCTGTATGCTTTCCCTCCAATTCCTCTGCTATGGGAGACACTTCACAGAATTACCCAGGGCAGACACCGTGTGCTTCTGATAGCACCATGGTGGCTGTTCAAACCATGGTTTCCCTTGCTCTTAACATTGTTGGTGGGCAAACCAAGACAGCTTCCGGTCAGGAGGGATTTGCTGTCCCAACTGGATGGTCATATTTGGCATCCAGATCCAGCCCCGCCTGCAGTTATGGGTGTGGCCTCTGGGACCAACTCCTTATTAGCAGACTGTGAGCCTTCGGTCATTCACACTGTTCTTAATGCAAGGGTGGCTTCTACAAGGAAGCTTTATGCCTACCGATGGAAATCTTTCTGTTCATGGTGTGCGACTCGTGATCTTGACCCTGTCCAATGCAAGGTTTCTGTCGTTTTAACTTTCTTACAAGGTCTTTTGGAAAGTGGCAAAGCAGCCTCCACATTAAAGGTTTATGTGCCGGCCATTTCGGCACATCATGCCTCTCTGGACGGCTCCTCTTTGGGCTCCCACAGCCTAGTTTGCAGTTTTTTGAAAGGTGCGGGACGTCTCAATCCTGCTCACTCTCCCCGTTCACCAGTGTGGAACTTGCCTATAGTGCTGGAGTCACTCTGTCAGTCTCCTTTTGAACCTTTGGAGGAAGTAGATCTAAGGTGGAAGTCCTTGAAGGTGGCTTTTCTCTTGGTGGTGGCTTCTACAAAGCGAGTGGGTGAGCTTCCTGCACTGTCTGTGAGTCAGTCCTGTATGAGATGGAAGCCAGAGGGCACTGGGGTTACCCTTTGGCCCAATCCGGTTTTCCTCCCTAAGGTGCTGTTGCAACAGTTTATTAACCAGTCTATTGAACTGCGCTCCTTGGAGTCAACAGTCCTTGACCAATGTTCTTCATTCTTGTGCTCTGTGCGAGTTTTAAAATTGTATGTAGAAGCTACAGTGCAGTTAAGACAATCAGAACAGTTGTTTGTCTGTTATGGGGAAGCTAGGAGAGGTGCCCCTCTAAGCAAGCAGAGGCTATCACGATGGATTGTTGAGGTTATTGTTTTGACCTATAAGAAGGCTCAGCAACCTGTGCCTGGTGCCATCACTTGCCATTCCACCAGGGCTGTTTCCTCTTCTTGGGCTGCCTTTAAGGGTGTTTCTTTTACAGAGATCTGTGGTGCGGCGACATGGTCTTCCCCTTGTACGTTTGCGAGATTCTACAACGTCAATGTTGCTGATTCTCCGGATGTGAGCTCAGCTGTTCTTGGCATGGGTCATCCACTATGTAACACCGTCTCTGGCGGTCAGGAGGAATGAAACAGAACGCTGGTTACATATGTAACCGTGGTTCTGTGAATTTCGGATGACCGCCAGAGTTCCCTGTCACTCGGAATGCGAGACGCTTCGAGGAGGGATGCTGAGCTGCAGTGGCTTACATTCTTTAGCTCAGCTTACGTCACTACATGACTTTGTTGGTATATTCTTCCTCAACCTATCCAGCTGGCGCTGCGATTATCCACTATGTAACATCGTCTCTGGTGGTCATCCGGAATTCACAGAATCACGGTTACATACGTAACCAGCGTTATCAGCATTCCTCAAAGTATCTTGTTTTCCGTTCTGCAGGGGGAAAAAAAAGTCAAGTTTGTAAGGACATGAGGGTGAGTAGCCAATAATGACTTATTTTAAAAAAAAAATAGTCTCTCCCTTAACTATCCCTTTAAGTGGTTTTCACTATTGGTACTGATTTGTTTATTGTTTTTCTTTTAATATACTTGGCTTCTTCTATAATAGTCTCCTTCTAAATTTTGTTTCACTTCATTTATTAATTATTTTCTGTTTCTGATCTCTCTTGTTCACATTTTTGTGTTGTTCGCTCTGTAATGTGACCTTGAGTTAAAGAAAGGTGCTGTGTAAATAATTTAACGTTGTTGGCTAGTCTTCACAATGTAGGCAAAACTTCACACACACGTTTTGTACAGCTATCTTTATGTACTTGCCATAGACTTCTATTGTTTTTATACTAACCAAATGATATTTTCTATCCTCTAACCTAAACCTACCCCCCCATAGAAAACTTTTTTGCATGTTTATATTTTAGATAAACATATTTTAGTATTTTTAATGTTTTTTTTTTTCCTCAGAAATTTCAGGTTTTACTATCTTTGTAGACATTTGGTCCCCCACAATGGAGGACGAACCTGCACACACACACACAAAAGACAAAGCATCTGAAGTGAATGAATACATTTATTCAAATGGAGAACAGATGGAGGAAAAAATAACTGATTGCTCAATGGTTTACAAACAACTAAAATACATGTTGTGCATTTAGAGAAAAAAAAATTAATTATAAACCTTATTCAGGGTTGCACCATATTTAATTTCTGACAGGAATGAAAACGAGGCTGTGAAGGAAAGTAGTACAGTGTGTTCAGTTGATTGTACTGTTGTTTAACAAGTGTTTTTTTCCGCTGACAAAACATACAAAAAAAAAAAAGGTAGACAAAAACTCTATAAAACAGCTTTTTAAAGACTGTTCACAGCATCATTTTCATCTGAAGAAAATTCAATTTGGCATCTACCCTAGGTAAGGCTTATACCAGACGTCCAAAAGTTGTGAAAACACATAGTGTTAGCCAAGATTCATTAAAGTATTAGTAAGTGAGTTCTGTATGCTTTCTAAATAAAAGCAATTGTATGTACAGGAAAAGTATAAAAATGTGCAAAAGCAGATACGTTCGTATATCTGAACAGCTATAGAGATTTAAAAAGATATAAAAAAGCAGAATTGACAGTTCATAAAGGTGATTGCTTGATGTGATTGGAATTTTACAGTATATTAGCGGTCATGTCTCCAGTGGTCAAACCCTAAAACATTCTCTTCAAGTGCAGACGAAGTCACATATAACATTCTCTAACATTACACAGGCAGATTAGTGATCGTTTACAAAATGAGGCACTGACAAAAATTAGCATTGCTTACTTGGCCTCCAGTGTGCTCTCTTGTATCAACACCCCCCTCCAAAAAACCGAAAGTGGAATCTTCTGGGCTGCTGACATTATTACATAACAATAATTTCTCCTGGTTGTCATGGAGATTGGGCTGAGACTCCCCCTGAATATCTCACCATGTTTGAAGCCCCACCTGATCCCTGCTCCGTAAAACTCCCCCTCTACCTGTTTCAAAAAAACATTACATAATTTTTCTGACCAAGTACGCCAGCATACCCACCCCACACCACACACCGAGTTATCCATGTTTTTACGGTTTGTCTATTTTTTCCTGCTTCTTCTCGATCTCTTTCTTTCGTTCTCTCTATCTCTCTCTCAGCAGCCAAGACCAAGTCAGCTCTTTATACTCGTCACCATAACAACCACAAATGTTCTGACAGATTTGCTGCCACTGCATTGAGAGGTGTAGTGCACACAAGAAAGAAATAAAGAGAGAGGGAAAAGAAGGTAAAGCAGCACCATCCACCCACACACATTCACAACAATAAATGTACGTTCTGTTCCTCGGTCATCAAAAATACTCTCTCTTTCGCCTTATTCGCTCTTCTTTCCTCATTTGATATGCAGCACTTGCCATTCTCGGCCATTTTAAATACTCAAATCATGACATTCATGGTCGTAATGGGCATTTGGGGAGAAGATTGATGTACTTTCATTGTATTGTCATATAATTAGCAACTACACTGTGTGATTCTCCTGGTATAAATGCGTTTATCTTCTTATACAAGATCATTTTGTGTTTCTACACTAATTTGTGTTAGTGTTCAGAGCTAATCATGCATTTACTACCATTACTTTAGTCCAAACCAAAATGGACTAGAAGTGTGGCGGTTAACCACCATAGCTTCCAGCTTAGTTAGCAGATGTGTGATATTTTAAGCGCTGAAATCTTCCGTTTCACTGACACACTTCACTGGATACTCTTCCCTGCTACGTCCACACTTCCATAGGAACCATTCGTTCTTTGCTTTTAAGTGGCGGGAGAAGGTACTCCTCGCACAGGAAGTGCAGCGGGAAATGGACCAAGATGCCCTGGATGGCCTGTAGTTCTTCTTTGGCTTTCTCCGGGTCGGTAAGACTGAGGTTTTGAGCATTCACGTGTTCCTGCAGCTCACGCAAGTTGCGGATGGAGTCCAGTGGAAGACATCGGAAGACCTGCACAGTAAAGAAAAGATACTGCAGTACAAACACTGGCCTAATATTACAATCCAACATTTTAAAACATTTTGGATATTTGTAACTAGTACATGCACCCACTGGGATTTCTGGGATTAGAGTTGTGAGTGTAAATACATGGGTAATGATAGCACAGAAGTGTATGGGAGTGGTGCTATTGTCTGAAGGCTTTACTGCAGGACTACTGCACAGCCTGCAAATTACAGTAATTGCAGGTTTTGTCGTGGTTTAGTCCTGCATTCAGTGCATTTGTACCAGTTCAAATCCTGTACAGTGACTTTAAATGAAAACCTTTAAAGACATCAATACATAAAACAGCATACAAGGAGAAAATCAAGAACTCAAGTTCTGTCCCTTACCTTCTCATAGATTATGGCATTTGTTTGGGCAACTTTGTTCCAAACATCGTTGAAGAAATGATCACTGACTGGATCATCAATGTTCAGATTCGGGTCGGATTTTGCTCCGAGAAGTACGCTAAAGAAAAGAGGTAAAGGATGAATTTACAATTTAGACAGGTGCAGGTTATCAGCTCTTGCTTTCCCTGGGAATCGAACCCATGATCTTGGCATTGCTAGCGCCATGCTCTGCTATTTGAGCTACAGGAAAGCTGGGTTCTCAGCATTTGTTTGTCCAAGACAATATTAAAAGGATGATTCACCCAAAAATGAAAATTCTGTCATTAATTACTCACCCTCATGTCGTTCCAAACCCATAAGGCCTTCGTTCATCTTCAGAACACATTTTAAGATGATGAAATCTTGGAGATTTCTGACCCTGCATAGACATAGTACTCTCAGGAATGCATGTCAAAGACTGACATGGAAGAGAAGAACTTGCAAAATAAAGTTGTTATTTTTGCTTGCTTTGTGCACAAAAAGTATTCTCGTAGCTTCATAAAATTACGGTTGAACCACTGACGTCACATGGACTAGTTTATCGATGTCCTTACTATCTTCCTGGGCCTTCAATGTGTCAGTTGCATTGCTGTCTGTGCAGGACCAGAAAGCTCTCGGATTATATCAGAAATATCTTAATTTGTGTTCTGAAGAAGAAATGAAGGTCTTACGGGTTTGGAACGACATGAGGGCGAGTAATTAATGACAGAATTTTCATTTTTGGGTGAACTATCCCTTTAAAAGCATTTTCAGACCAGCAGTTCATTTGCTTGGTTACACTGATACAATGTTGCAGTTTCTGTGTGGTTTGGTTCAATTTCACAAGGCAACACTTCAAAACGGACCAAATGAATGCTGATAAATATCACATGTGAGCAAAGTCTCCCCCCTCATTGGTAAGACTGTTCGTGAGCCGTTTAGCTCTGGGATTCAGTTTTTTACAGTATTCGTGCATTTCAGGATGAATGGACAACAGCTCTTCCAAAACAGCCTTGCTGCACAATCTCTGTCTCCATCATCTTAACATTTCAAACTTTAACCATATCATATCGAGAGTTAATTTAATAACATTTTACTTCATAGATCAGGAGGAAGACAACATAAAAAAAGAAATACCAAAAATGCAATGATACAGTGCACCCTCTGGGCCACTTTCTTTAGAAAGTCTCATAAAGAAAAAAAAAGTGAGCTGTGAAAACTATTACACAAGGAGATTACAGTGGAATAATTCAATCAAATCACAGGACCCAGGGACGGACATTAACACAATCACTTGAGGTCACATCCCAAGGCCAGCAGTGAAAGGTGCTGCAGACACACGCATCATTAGAAGCATCTCACTGTTTCCCTTGGCAACCAAGAGATGTTCTGGTAGCTGGCAGTATGGAACTCAGCGTGCCAACACAAATTGCTTCGCTCACACACACGCACACCTCTCTCTTTCACTCACACACTCCTACACAGACGGGAGAAGTTGGACAAAACGGGAAGCTGAGGTGCTTCACTGCACAAACACAAATCTATCACAGCTACAGAACCACTCTCACGTTATACAGATAGATTAAAGCTATGTTAAAGGCATTTTGAGGAGAGAAATGCAAAACAAGCTAAAGTGATTGGCTCTTGACTATTAATGATATGGTACTTCTACTACTTCTGCTACTTTGCTCATTAGAGTCATTTGTTATGAATTGAACTACATTACAAATTTAAAATTTTGGGGTCAGTAAGCGTTTTTGATTTTGTTTTGTTTTTAAGTTATCAAAAGTAACAGTAAAAACATTGATAATGTTACAAAAGAGTTCTATTTCAAATAAACGTGGTTCTTTTGACTTTATATTTATGAACTTTTTATTTATCAAAGTATCCTGGAAAAAAAAAGATCAGGGTTTCCACAAAAATATTAAGGAGCACAACTGGTTGCATCATGTATATTTGTTCCTGCATGCAGTTTGTGAGGACAGCTCAACAGAATGATGTGTTTTCTTGTCATTATTTTTGGTACACAGCCTTGTTATCTCATCACATTGGATTCAGACTGAAAACTCATGCCATGGTGCTGTAGAGTCAGTGCAAGAAATACAGGACGATCCAGCTTTCTGAGCCTCCATGCAAAGCACGTCTAAAGAAATTTTCATTCACTATGAAAATTTCCATGCCTTTTCCAGGCTTATTTTAAAGTTCCCTCGTATTTCCAGGTTTTCCATAAAAAAAATACATAAAAATACTGATGTGAGTTTCATAAGTGTGTTTGATTGACACTTTGTTTTAGGTGGTAGTTGTGACTCTTCTGATTTCTTCAGAGAAAGCTTGGCAACTTTGAATACGAATACATCTCTGTAGCTGCCTTGGACACAAGTATACACACCTGAAGCACTCCTTTCGTAAAGCGAGTGCTAGTGGTCCAGCTTGGTACTCTTCTCCGTTCATGACTGAGGGAACTCTTTCCTCATCCTCCACCAGCACTGCCAGCTCACTGTCACGACTGCCCAGCATGCTTCTGTCATTGATGTTGGCTGACCCTGAAGAACATTATGAAGAATTTTGGATTTGAACAATATCTCAATATTTACCAGTAGGTGGACTTTGGAGCTCATCTTCTTCATGCAAATAGTAAATATCTTGAGTCAGTTATTCCCAAATCATAACCCAGGGTAACAATACACCAATGGTACATACTTTGATTTTTCTTCGTTAAACCTATAAAACTATTTTTGGGGGTACACTACTGTTTAAAAGTTTCATATTGCTGAAAGAAAGTCTTATATGCTTGCCAAGGCTGCATTTATTTGATCAAAAATACAGTAAAACAGGAATATATGTAACAATACTGTTATTTTGAATATGTTTTAGAATGTAATTCATGCCTGTGATTGCAAAACTGAATTCTTAGCAGCCATTACTCCAGTCTTCAGTTTCAAATGATACTTTAGAAATCATTTTAATATGCTGATTTGACGCTCAAGAAAGACTTATTATTACGATTATCAAAGTTGAAAAGAGTTGTGCTGCTTAATACTTTTGTGGAAACCATGATATATTTTTTCAGGTATTCTGTGATGAATAGAAATTTCACAACAGCAGCATTTATTTGCAATAGAAATCTTTTGTAACGTTATAAATGTCTTTACTGTCACTTTGGATCAATTTAATGCATCCTTGCTAAATAAAAATCTTAATTTATTTTTAAAAATCTTACTCATAACTTTCGATTGGTAATGTACATAAAAATGACAAAAAAAGGTTTTGAAGGTTTCCTGGGGCACAGACAGTAAATTGTGTATTAATGTGAAGACAAACATCTCACCTATGATGTAGCGACGGTCGTCAGCGATGAGGGCTTTGCTATGGACGTAGATGAGCTCTGTTACAGGGGACTGGCCGAGCTCAGAGTGTGTGCGCAGACCACACAGAGAAATATACTGTGTCCATTTGTCCTGCACTGATGGGGAGATGAGACATTCATTAATACAATAAATGACACACCATCTGTGTGACTGGTTAATGAGTAGAATGTTATAATGCATGGCTGAAAAAACAACAACAGATAAAATAAATCATTTAGAGCCACTTTTATAAGACGTGAGAAGTGAAAGTGGCAGATGGAGAACGAGACAGGATCCAAAAAATGTACAAGAGTGGCAGAATTACAGACAGCTACACATGTTTCTGTCAGATACTTACTTTGCTCCTTTAATCTTGAGAGAATGGAGTGTTCTCCTCGATTAATTGTTCTACACACAGAAAAAGTTCTGTTAGCAAAACATGAACAAGCATTTTGTGTCGTAAGAGTGTGTGTATTAATGTAGACATTTGGCTGGGCTGGTGTGTGTGTGTGTACCTGTAGGTGAAGTGCAGTATGGCCTGAATGGCATTTCCTCCTCCCAGACTGATGTCACCCTCAAAGCCAGGCAGTAGGGGAATTACCACAAAAACCCTGTACTTCTTCCCCTCACTATAACAATTCAAATAAAGCTTACACTTCACAAAGACACTGCAAAGTACATTTTATTTCACTAAACTTGTATAATTTTTAAAGCGGTAACAAACCTGTGAGCCCGTAGGATCCGTTTGACAATAGCATCTCCAATGGTATTGAGTACATTCTTCTGATCTGAGCAGCTGATGAAGAACTGGTTCTGAAAAAGAGGAGGGACAGAGAAGGGTTTATTAAAATTTGTCTCACTTGTTTGTGATCTATAAAACAGGACGCAGCAAGATTTAGTTCATTGTCTTGTCCATTATTCACACTATTTCTAGTAGATTTACTTCACTGAATTTTCTGTAGCCAAAGACCAAGAGCCGTTCATATTTGATCTGTTAATTCTATAAAATTACTATTTCATTTCTTAGTGAAAAGACTTTTAATTTTTAGGAAAACTATCACTTTAAAAATATCATATATAACCTCTTAAAGTTAGGATAACCTCAATAAATTACTTCTATAATTTAGCATATTTGTAAAGATGTTTGTGATGAATAGGCTAGTAAACAATCAGTCAAATAACAAAGAATGCCATTTTATTCTTAAGAAAATATGTTGTAATAATAATAATAATAATAATAGCACTTGGGAACATTCTTATAAAAAAAACAAAAATAAATAAAATAAATTATATATATATATATATATATATATATATATATATATATATAATTCAATCAAATGCAATTAAATCAATAACAAATAAATTAGTTAACTGAACAGTTTAGATATTTTTATTTACCAATAACACTGTAGTACCGTTAACCCTGTTTAACAAATTTTAATATGCTTAAATATATTCTGCAGAATTTCATCTGGACAATATCAGTGTTTATTGATGAATGTAATTTTTTAAAATTCTTTTTTGCATTTTTTGCATTCAGTGTTACCGTTTTTTATTATAATTTGTGCAGGGACAAACATTTCCTCTGGCTGTAGTATAAGCTTATCTGTTACATTCTCTTAGTTTAGCTGACTTGCATTAGGACCCTGTTTCTGAGCATGAGGCAAGAGCAGAGGGCTATTGTGTGTTGCCAGCTGAATGCAGTAGAATCACATGATCCTAGTGGGAGAGAACACTTCAAACAACTCCACAACACTGAGACTTTGTGTGTGAACAGAGCACAGTGTCTGTTCAGCTGTGTGTGCGTAAAGTCTTATGAGTCAGAGGCAAATGCTTTTGGTAAGGTCAAAGAGTGAGTGTTACCTCTAGATAAATGTAATGCTCGCTGTTCTCGATAACATGTACATAGGCATTGAGGATAGAACGTTCAAATGTGCCAGCAGACCAGCGATCCACAGAACGAAGAACCTGGGAGAAAAAGAGAGGGAAGAATGAAAGGAAAAAAAAAGTAAATATATAGATGACAACAGAAAAGAAAATAAATTAAATGAGTGGGAACGAGGAAAAGTAAATAGCCTGAACACATGTACCTGTACAGAGGCTTTTGTGGCACCAGGGATGGTGAATGGCAGCTTATCTGCAGTGCGGTGGGATTTCGGCAGTAGGTACGGGTAAAAGTCATCCTTGTACTTGTTCTTAAAGATCTTAAAAGACAAATAAGAATACAATAAAAAAGGCAATGATTAAAGATTCTAAAGCATCTGATTGTAAAAATTAAAATTAACATTAAAAATAGCCATTTGGTTGCTGACCTTAGTGAAGTTCCAGCGCTGGATGAAGTGTCGTGCAAGATCTCTGGCTGCCTTCCCATGATGCACTGCACCCAGGTCTCGCCAGGGGATGCGTGGCACCTGAGTTCTGTCAACATTGTCTGAGGAGAAAAAACAGAAGCTACACTACTAGCTGAACTCACGTTTATTCCCTCATTCTTGTTCTTTTTTTAGAAAAAGCACTTCTATTGAGCAGGCCCTAAGCAGAAACATAATTTCTATTTCAAACAGAAATAGTTCCATTCATCAAAAAAATCCTGAAAAAAGGTATCAGTTTTCAAAAAAAATATCAAGCAGCACAACTGTTTTTAACATTGATAATAATAAGAGATATTTCTTAAGCAGCAAATCATCATATTAGAATGATTTATGAAAGATCATGTGACACTAAAGCCTGAAGTAATGGCTGCTGAAAATTCTGCTATCATTACAGGAATAAATCACATAATGAAAACCATTATTTTCAATTGTTATAATATTTCACAATATTACTGTTTTACTGTATGTTTGATCAAATTAATGCAGCAAAATAAACAAAAACTTTTGAACAGTAGTGTAAAAAATGAAATATGATGCTTAAGTATAATGCAATTAATAATACATACATACATAATTTTAGTAATCTAGTGTACTAAGAGATCTTGATTTCTTTAAATAAGAAATTCATTCAAAAAAGAAAAGTAAGAAATTCACTGCATTAATCACAAAGTAATTGTAGTTCAAAAGTGATGCTGTTTTTATAAAAAAGACTTTCAAGTGGTAAAGGGGTGATGTAAATCTGCAATGGACTGCGTACCTTGAAAGGGCTGGTCCAGCTGCGTCCAGTCTCTCTTGATAAAGTTGCTGTAATCTTTTCCCAGCCACAAGAGGGCATTGCAGCTCAGATCCACTTCGTCCTCACACTCTGACACAGGTTCTGCCAGAGGAACTGCAGAGCCATCCACAGTATCAGACTGAGACAGGAAGAAAGAGAGAGGGAAGGTATCACAGAAAGATGAAGAGTAAGAGATGGACATGTCATTTAAGTATGCCATCATATCTACTGGATATAACCGTACCTCTCGGGCTGCCTCTGGATTACTGGCTGTTTTTGGGGGTTCCAAATCACTCAGCCTATAGTCGCTGTCATCCCACCTCCCAAATGCAAGATCCAACCCACCCACGAAGGCCACTGATTGGTCGATGGCAACCATTTTCTCATGATGGGCCCAGAGGAACACAACTGAGGCCACGTGATCAGGGTGACGCATCACCTAGGGCAAAAGAAATACAGATTGAGTCATTCATAACATGGGCCGGAAAAAACACAGTAAGACAGAAATCATGATGTTGACGAATGACAAAAGTGGGAAGGATGAGAGGACAGTAGTAGGAAGGAAGGATGAGAAGAACAGCAGGAAGAACAGATGTGTGTAGTACATCACACCTTAATATTGGGGTGCAGGTTCATCAGTGTTCTCTTGCTGTAGCCACTGCTGATACCCAGAGCCAGTTCCAACTCTTTATACAACAACACACACACCTTCACGCCCTGTTCCTAAACACCACACACACAGGGTCATGTTAAAATTGCCATCAATATAACTGTCTATAACTATAAATATAACTATAAATGATTGTCTGATAGATGGAGTGCTTTTTAAGATAGATAGGGAAGAGAACTGATTTAATGTATAAAAGATTAATGTAATGTAAAAGGGTCTTCCCACATACTGCTTTGCGTTTGAGAATCTTGTCCAAGCGCCAGTACGTTCCTGTAGCTGGACGTTTGAGGAAAACCTCTGGACTGAGCCTGAAAAAAGAAACTCAAATATTTTCACAACACTTTCATTCACACATATATTTTCAACACATTAAATATATGACACCATACTGAACAATGGAGTGTGTGGTAGTTTACTGACCACCAATCAGTGATGAAGATCTCCTCTTTGGCCTGTTCCAGGGCATCAGCCACGTCTGAGAAATAGCCATTCCCATTAACATACCTGTCAATCAACCAATGAGTCGTTTACTCAAGACCCACTTCATTACACAAACTAGTCAATCAATCAATTTTCCTTGATCAAAAGTTCATCCAAGGACATATTGCGTAAATGCACACACCACTTTGTGAGGGTGTCCGGTCTGGGTGGGGCGAAGCCTTCAAAGCGATGGGTCTGGAGGAAATCACAGCACTCAGAGAGACTCCGAATCTCATGACTCCACCACTGGGCCTGCCTGTAGCTACTGCACTTAATCACCAGCTTCCTACAAAACACACACATACCAGCTGTAGCTGCACACGTCTCTGTAAAACAGTCTGTCAGATTGGTGCAAGTAGTAGGAAGACTTCCTTATATTGGTCCTCAGACTCCATTTTTACCTGCTGAAGTTCTCGATGCAGACGCCATGCTTGGTATCAGTGTAAACACGTCCAACCAACACCTTCAGCTCAGGGTCGAACAGCAGCACAAACGACACAACGCCAGGATCTCTGCTCATACACAGCAGAAAACAATAACAACAGAAAATCAATTATAAAAATGACTCACCAGAATATGTCAAATTAAATATTAATCTACATTAAATATGCGTATGGTAACAAACAATAAAAGCTTGAGGCTATTCAGAGCAGAATCCGGCAACATTTTATACATCAAAATAAAAACAAATAAATGATTTTGTCAGGTTCACATTGATAATACACTAGCATTTAAAAGTCTTTTTAAAAAAAGAAATTAATTATTTTGTTCAGCAAAATAAAAGTGACAGTAAAGACATTTATGTTATAATATTTGCTTTTATTCTTAAATGCTTGTCTTTTGAACTTTTTATTCATTAAAAAAAATCTTGAAAAAATCTATCATGGTTTCCACAAAAAATATTAAGCAGCACAACTATATTTAACATTGATAATATAAAAGAAATGTTTCTTGAGCACCAAAATCAGCATATTAGAATGTTTTCTGAAATGTCATATGACACTAAAGACTGGAGTAATAGTTGCTGAAAATGTAGCTTTCCCAACACTGGAATAAATTACATTTATAAAGTACATAGAAAGTACAATATTATTGTTTTTACTGTATTTTTGATCAAATAAATACAGCATTGGTGAGCATTAGTGACTTCTTTCAAAAACATTTTTTTTTTTTTTTTTAAATCTCAACCTCAAGCTTTTGGTGTAAAATAGTAGAACAGAATTAACGGAAAAGAAAGAAAGTTATATATGGTCATAAGAAGGTTATAGAAGGAAGGTAATATATGAAAGTTATAATATCTATGTTAAACATGTAGATAAACTACATATGATGAGGAGGTCCACACCCAGATAAGGCCTCTAATACAGCCACTGAGACAACACCTCTGATTGTTCTTCATGAAGAAACATTTATAGATGAACAAGCAGGACTGGCATGTCCATCAATAAACATTGGGGGGAAGCTTCTCAGGTTGTCAGTGTCAGGCCAGTTCTTTTATACTTTATGATCGGCTGCCTTTGGTTTCTTTTTGTCAAGTATATGCCAATAATTCACTTAAGCTTACATATTTCCCCCCAGGGCTTTTTACTAGCATACAATGAAGGGTTGGGCAAAGTTTCACCAGTGTTTTCAAGGAAACCGTTCTGTTTTCTAGAACTTGTCGGCCTGTTTTTGGCTCGCACACATGATGCGTGGTTATGGCAACAAACTTTAACCAGCTCAAGCTGTAAAAGGAAGAACGAAAACAATGACTCATGTCGTTTCCTGAAATATTTGAAAATGCTGTTAAAACACTGACATAGGCATTTAGTGGTGTGCAACTGAGGAGTTGAATGTGACACTCCTGTCTTGTGCAAACTTATTTTAAATTGCATTAGCATAATTCCATCTGCACCTGATGCTAGTCCTCTTAACACCTAGTGTCTGTTCTGATTGATGAAACAACACAGATGACCTCTATACTGACATAGTAAGGGGGAACTTGTTTGACTGGCTTCTAGTCCAAGCACTAACTCCTGCATTATCTCCAACTACAGCTGTAACCATTGAATGACCTTCTGTGATTTTGATGCTGGAAGTAAGCTGCAGGCTGAGACGGATCAATATTTTTTTTGAGTGACAACCCTTTCCACCCTACATTGTACAATATTGCACAATACTGCATAAATGAAGGATGCTAGATGTAGCGTCTTTCATTTTTATTTTCTAAGGGTAAAATTAGAGGTTTGTTGTATGACAATAGATGGTTCCGAAAAAATATGACTCATGCTGATGGACAATGAATTAAAAATAGCTGGTAAATAAAAAAAATAAAAAGAAAGAAATAGCAAAAACAAGCTGCTGATGTGTTCTCATATATTCACAGCTCTGGAAGGCGTGTTGTAACATGAAACAACAGAAAAGAACAGAGAGCTGTGTGAAGTAACACATAATAGTTCACATGTGGGTGTGTTTGCATTGTGGTGAAACCCACCTGGACATGTACAGAAGGAACGAATCCTTCACCACAAGCCAACGGCGAGACCAGCGGAAGCAGACCTGATGGTGTCCGATGCAGTTGAGCCCCTGGATGCGGTGACCCCCGGAACGTTTCAGAATATAACCTTCACTGTGGAAAAAAACAAACAAACAATGACTAAAAAAAGAGCTGCAGAAATACTTTCAGGCAACAATGGAATAGTCCTAAAATTGCAAGAGAAGAAACACACAATCTGTACTCACAGGCCTTTGGGTCCAAGATCTCTGATGAAGGAAAGTGGACTGATTGCCAGGAAGTCCAACTGAAAGCACGGTACACACACTTTAATATGCAAACATACAACCACAATCCTCTGCAACTTTGTACAGCATTCGTCCTAGTGTGTGAAAAGATCAACTACACTTGGAGGACAAAACAGTCTCCAGAATTTAGCTAAATCTGACAAAATATCTTTTTGGAGACATCTAGGCACATCCTTACAATAACAATTATTTTTATGTTGTCTATTGGCCAATATGCAGAAACGTATTTAATACAGCTTTTTAATACAATAACTAAAAAATTTGAGTTCAACAATAAAAACGTGCATTATTAATATCATTATCATTATTATTATTCAGTAGACCCGATATTGAAGGACTGATAATTATTAGTAAACAAAGTATAATATAACAATAAAACATATTTTTATTATTATTCAGTAGAACCATATACAGTATAAGTAGACAAGTACACAAAACAAGTATATGAATATAGTTAAAAACACAGTAATTACACAAATATACTTATACATTATGTGCATGTAAGCTTCTCACCATCCCATGGTAGTTCTTGTAGAAAGTGTTTTCTAGCAAGTTGTTTAAATATTCCTCCAGATATTTCTGAAAAACACACATAAACAACACAATACTTACAATACAGTGGGTGTGCAACTTTTAGAGGGAGGTGGGCTTTGCTTTATTACATATGTACCGGCTTGCTAGACGTTCTCCTGATTCTATCGGTTCCATGTAATGTTGGCATTTCCTCTGTCAGACTTGCCAGCTGTTGTCTCTGAATGGCAAATCTAATTCAAATCACAAGAACAATGGAAGGAAAACACCAGGTCAAAACTTCAGCCCAACCAAATGAAGTGTTGTGAATTTGCATGGGCCTGAGTGTGCGCGCTCACCTCCCCAGAGGCAAGAACTGCAGCATCATTTTGTGTTTGTACAGGTCTCTGTGGAGCTCCTGGAAGTGCTTGTACTTTCTTTTTACTGTCCATGTGAACTCGCCATGTGTCAGACGGACCGTATACAGAGTGCACACATGTACCTACAAATAGGGGTTTTATACTGTTAGGTATAACACAATAACATTATATCAAGTACAAACCCACAAACGCACCTTAGAGCGGGTGGTGTATCGCTCTGTGTTTTCCACTTTACAGGTGATAGGTGTGCCATGAATGAGAGGAGAGATGCAACCTTCTTTTAGGTCTGCCAGGTGATGTACCACAAAAAAGTCCCGCTCCTCTGATAGAGATAATGAAAGACAAGCATAAGGCTGAGATCACTGGTATTATGATGTGTAATGCGCTTTTTTAGAAAAATCATCATGAATTTCTGTTTTAATGAGAGCAGCATTCAAGATGGATGAACTCCACAGGTGTTGGTAAACTGGTAAAATACACAGTGCTGTAGTCGAGACCATATTATTAGAGTCTGTGTAGAGACAGAGACCAGAAGCGGGTCAAGGTCAAGTCCACATGCTCCCGAGTCCATAACAAGAGCAATAGGAATAGGAATATATATATTCCTGGACTCAAACTTAAGACCATATTTCATGGTCTTGGTTTTGTCATGGGCTTAAGAGTATGTGAACTCAGTCTTGACTCAGACTTGAATGAGCTGGTCTCGATCCAAAGAGCATCTTGTGCTTCAGTGGAAGAACATCTGACCATTTGATGTTACAGACTTGCTTATGTGATTAGTGAACTAGAAATAGTGCAAAATCTAAATTATTTCTTATTTATTTTACACAATAATGACTCTTATTTTCAGGTTTCAATTATATTTTGAATAACAGATGTTTCTATATTTGGCCCCTCTGCTGCTGTTTTGAAAAACAGACATTGTGACGGGCCTCAGTGTCAACAATGTTATATCACCAGGGTCAAAGATCAGAAAAGTCACTCAGTTACAGTGTTATGGT
The DNA here is from genome assembly GCA_039654775.1 of Spinibarbus caldwelli. Classification (NCBI taxonomy): domain Eukaryota; kingdom Metazoa; phylum Chordata; class Actinopteri; order Cypriniformes; family Cyprinidae; genus Spinibarbus; species Spinibarbus caldwelli. Next base: position 26,642,705 of record CM077223.1, on the reverse strand, counting down.
TGAGAAAACATTCCTTCTTAGAAGCATGTGAATGAGAGAAAACAGCTGTGAAACCAGTCAATTCTCTCTCTCTGCATTCTACATTTTTTGCAATCTTTTCAAAAGGAAGTATAAGGACCCACTGTCGCACTTTCAATACCTGTTCTTACAAGCAAGACTGACATGTGGATGTGGCATAAATAATCCTTTGTCCTTAGAGACAAATAAGTGATTGAAAAGAAGTCTGGAGGTTAACTGTGAATTGTGAAGCAAATAACTCTTTTTATTCAGTGATAAAATACATACCAAGAAAATGTCAAAAGCAATAGGCCTGTCCTTTGCAATTTAAGACCTTGTTTCTGTAAAATATTCAGCCTTACTGCTCATATTGCCATTGTCAGGGTCTTGATTGTGTATAACAAAAAACATGTTCTGACATCACAATTTTAGCTCACACCATTAAATAATATTTTATTATATGCGATCCTGGACCACAAAACTTAAGTCGCACGAGTATATTTGCAGCAATAGCCAACAATACATTGTATGGGTCAAAATTATCGATTTTTCTTTTATGCCAAAAATAATTACTATATTAAGTAAAGACCATGTTCCATGAAGATATTTTATAAATTTTCTACCGTAAATATATCAAAACTTAATTTTTGATTAGTAATATGCATTGCTAAGGACTTCATTTGGACAACTTTAAAGGTGATTTACTCAATATTTAGATTTTTTTGCACCTTCAGATTCCAGATTTTCAAATAGTTGTATCTCGGCCAAATATTGTCCTATTCTAACAAACATTACATCAATGGAAAGCTTATTTATTCAGCCTGGTTTTGTGGTCCAGGGTCATATATTTCATGATGTTCCATGAAAACAGACAAATGGCCAATATTAAAAGTCTAAAAAAGTCTATTAAAAAAAAAAACAATAAAACAGATGTACAACTCCAAAAAATTTGGGCATCAAGGTGGGGACAGGTAGCAGCGAGGTATGCAAATGGTCTACATGGTGATCCTAGCTATGGGGCAAGCACTGAACAACAACGTAAAAGATAAAGAAAATGCGAGCCCTATCTAATTCCAGCTCAAATCACACATTGTCACAAATCCTGTTCATGCACTTCCGGTTGTTCACCACCAGAGGTCACCCACGCACTACATGGACTCTTGCACTACACTAACTGTTGCACGTCACCTCCAGACTACATTTCCCAGCAGCCATTTCACTAATCACACACGCACACCTGAGACTGATCACACAGCTGATTCCCATTACACCCCTTACTTAAGCCATGGACTTCCTCTCCCTCACTGCCGAGTATTGTATAACGTATATCCTAGCGATAGCTACTCTACGGAGCCTTCTTAGTTGTCACAGCCTTGCCTTGCCTGATTACTCCTGTTTTGATTCCTGCCCATGTTCCTGGATTAACCCTTGCCTTGCCGTTCGGACTCTGTGTGCACCTCGTTTGGATTATCGCTCGTGTCCCTGGATTATTGCTCTGCCTTGCTTCATTGGATATTGTTCGCCGATCGAAGACCCATGCTTGCCCTAGAATTACTCTCTCTTATCTGTGTTATACCTGTGTGCTGATGCTTTTGACCCTGCTTGTTTTGTGACTATGTCTATTAATAAAAGCCTGCAAATGGATCCGCACGTTTCATGTTCTGATCAGTTCATAACACACATGAACCCGCTGATCAAGGTCTTCAAGCTCACTTGAAAATTGCAGGCAGTGTTTATAATTTGTGATAATAAATACTATGGTATGTGATTTGTCTTACCACTGTTATTTTCGATAGACTTCAGCTGATCCTTAGTAAGGTCGCACAGCACAGTGTCCACACATTTCTGCCACCTTTTTGCTGCATCTGTCTCAGAACCAGCCATAAGACCACTGGATCACGACACACCTGTGCAAACACACCAACAAACAAAAATATGCATGCACACAAAGAGGGAAAAAAATTAGCTATGCTTTTTGACATTTATTGACAATTTACAAAATGTGAAATTCAGCATGATGTTAGATAAAACTAGAAGCAAACAAACTATTCTCTAGATGTGGAAACAGCAGAGGCTGTTCACAACTGGGGTACAGCAGGGATCTGTGCTGAAACCTTTGTTCTTGTCCATTCACACCAAATCTTCACACTGCTTCTCTTATCAATTGTGAGAAAGCGTTATGTGTACTCAGCTACCTGTACTGATACATGCAGTTTAACTTAATTTGTGCACCTTACTATAAACAACACTTGTATGAAAACACTTGATAAGAACAGATGTAAAGGCATTTGCAAAAATTCTACAGGTAGCAGAAAGATGGCTATAGAGATTTGGGCTTCTAGCACAAAGTTCACACATTTCATGAAACCATTCATACCAGCTGTATCGGCAAGATAAATCATACAGATAAAATCAAAGATAAAACATACAGTTTAAGTCAAAAGTTTACATACACCTCGCAGAATCTACAAAATGTTAATTCTTTTACCAATGAGCATACAAAATGCATGTTATTTTTTTATTTAGTACTAACCTGAATAAGATATTTCACATAAAAGACATTTACATTAAGTCCACAAGAGAAAATAATAGTTGAATATATAAAAAATGACCCCGTTAAAAAGTTTATATACACTTGATTCTTAAAACTATGTTGTTACCTGAATGATCCACAGCCGGGTTTTTTTTTTTTTTTGTTTTCAGTGATAGTTGTTCATGAGTCCCTTGTTTGTCCTGATCTGTTAAACTGCCCGCTGTTCTTCAGAAAAATCCTTCAGGTCCCACAAATTCTGTGGTTTTTCAGCATTTTTGTATATTTGAACCCTTTCCAACAATGATTGTATGATTTTGAGATCCATCTTTTCACACTGAGGACAACTGAGGGACTCATATGCAACTATTACAGAAGGTTCAAACGCTCGCTGATGCTCCAGAAGGAAAAACAATGCATTAAGAGCCAGGGGTGTAAACTTTTGAACAGAATGAAATGTGAACATTTTTCTTATTTTGCTTAATTTTTTTTTTTTTTTTTTCCCATTTAGTACTGCCTTCAGTAGTGAGCGTTTGAACCTTCTGTAATAGTTGCATATGAGACCTTCAGTTATCCTAAGTGTGAAAAGATGGATCTTATAATCATACAGTCATTGCTGGAAAGGGTTCAAGTACACAAAAATGCTGAAAAACCACAGAATTTGTGGGAGCTGAAGGAGTTTTCTGAAGAACAGCGGGCAGTTTAACTGTTCAGGACAAAAATAAGGAACTCATGAACAACTCTCAAAAAAAAACAGCTGTGGATCATTCAGGTAACAACTTAGTATTAAGAATCAAGCATATGTAAACTTTTGAACTGGGTCATTTTTATAAATTCAACTATTATTTTCTCTTGTAAAATAATAGGTGTATGTAAACTTTTGACTTCAACTGTATTTTATCTGCTCAACTTTTTGTTATATTCTTCCAACTGGAAGACAGTAGATCCATAATCTTCTTTGCATCCATATTCTTTTTTGTATTTTTGTGTATTTCTGTTTATTATTCTCATTTGATTTGATTCTGGTTGTTTTTTCCTTTAAACTTAAGCCGCATAGCATAATATGTATGAAAAGACTCATGATTAAAAAACACCATTCATTATTGTTATTGCTGTACATGTATTTTATATTCACAGGTGCAGGATTTGTCTCCACTGTTGTTATTATCACATAATCTGTATTCATTTAAGCACGAGTAAAAAATAAGTAGGACAAAAAAGCTAAATCGCTCGTGGCTGTTGGAGTCATTCCAGATTGTCTTTGGGCTGAATTGTGTTGCATTTCTAAAGCAACTTTCCTCACAAAACAAAGGAGCCCATCATTCTAGCAATAAAAAAAAACTGCTCTCCAGCTGTGGTACAGATGATTTGCTATCAAGTTACCTCTTCATTCTTTTGTTCAAAATATGTAAATTAATCTTGAGTTGAGAGAAAACAAATAAAAAGTGGAAAGTGAAATAAAATAGATAACTGACTGATTTCAGCTGATTTGACATATGTATAGTAAAAGTAATGTTCTAACTTTCTAAATTTATGTAATACATTATTTTCCAACCATGTCCCAGCAGGCCCCTCAAAACCACATTCTGGATGTCTCCCTAATTAAACAGCCTTGATTCAACTCATCAGAACATTAGTAGAGACTCCAACACCTGAAATAAGTGTGCCTAATAAGTGAGACATTAAAACATGTTGGGGAACCTCCAGGTACAGGCCTGTGAAACGGCGCTGTAGTAAGTAATTAACAAAGCAGAGTAAAATACCTTAGGTAATATGATATTAGGTTCTGTAACGACATTTGATACAATTGTGACATCAGCACTGACAAACATGCACATCTTAATAACGTCAGGGGAATCATAGATGTTTTGTTTAAATAAACTAAATTAAATTAAACATCTATGATTCCACTGATGATTAATTACTGCCGAGTGATGACAACTAAGGCAACTTATTAATGTGCATAATTTCCAATAGTATTACTTTTCAACTATTATTACATTTTATTTAAAGTAAAGTATTAAAGTCTTTTTTTTTTCTTTTTACTATTTTTCAGATATATAATGTAGTAATAAACTACCGTTCAAAAGGTTTAAGAAATTAATACTTATATTCAACAAGGTTGCATTGCATTGACCAAAAGTGATGGTACGGACATTAACATTGTTACAAAAGATTTCTATTTAAAAAAAAAAAAAAAAAAATTAATTCTGTTCTTTGAACTTTCTATTCATCAAAGAATCCTGAAAAACTGTATCACAATTTCCACTAAAATATTAAGCAGCACAACTGTTTTCAGAATTGATAATAATAAGAAATGTTGGTAGCACTTTATTTTACAGTCCTGTTCCTCATGTACATACTATGTATTTATTAAAGTAATTACTATAACTAGGTAATAACTAGGTACTAACCCTGAACCTACCCTTAAACCTAACCCTACCCCATGTAGTTACCTTATATTACCAGTACTTTCTTAGGTAAGTACACTGTAAGTACACGTACTGTAAAATAAAGTGCAACCGAAATGTTTCCGAAATGAGCAGCAAATCAGCATATTAGAATGATTTCTGAAGAAACGTGACACTCAAGACGGAAGTAATGGCTGCTGGAAATTCAGCTATCATTACAGGAATAAATCACAAAATGAAATTCAGCTTCACCATCAAATGAATAAACTACATTTTAAAATATATTACAATAGAAAACAGCTATTTTAAATGATAATAATATTTCACAATATTGTTATTTTTACTGTATTTTTGATCAACTAAACGAAGCTGTGCTGAGCATAAGAGACTTCCTTCAAAAACAACTAATTTTTCTGACCCCAAACCTTTGAATGGGACTGTGTTATAAATTAAAATTTTAAACATTTGATGTTAAGGAAGTGAACAGTAGGGTAGAGAAGGGATTAGAGGGCGTTGCACTGGCTGACTGTGCTCACTGTTGCGAGGCAACCAGGCTGCAGGTGAAACACTAGACACAGTGGGAGAGAGACAGAAGTACAAGTAAACTAGAAAAGAGCTGGAAGAAAGAGAGGGAAATATTCAACACATCATAAACCTATATCAAGACAGCAAATCAAACAAATCATAAAACCTTGCATGAGTTGACAGTGCATTTCACTCTCGAGATATAATGCAGCTTTTTGCATTTGATGATTTAAACATTAGCAGCTGTTTTGCCTAGATATGAAAACCACAGCTAAAATCACTTACTAGAAGGAACTGCGCCCATTACTCAACAATCTTTGATTTCCTGAAATGCAGTATCAGCCGTGATAACAGCTGCAACCACAATATTTGTACATGACAGATATGTCAAATAAGTGGTTCTTGGAATGGAAATGTTTAAGCCAGAACTGTGTATTTTTAAAAGGTGTGGTATTACTATAAAAGTAAAAATCAAACTAATATTCAAATGCTTGTCCTGGTTCACACACTGTTGACATTCCCCCCCCCCCCCCCCCCCATGGACCTAGAATGTGATTATGATTGACATCTACCTACGCTCGTCTCGTCCTTCTTCGTGTCCTGTGAGCACACACCTTTCTCAGACACTTTACCTCTTCAAAAATCTCTTCCAACCTGTTTCTGCCTGGTGACCCGGATGAGCTGCCCACTGTTAATCCATCAGCAGTCAAGAGGATGTGGGAATGAACATGCGGTCGTGTCTCAATACCTAGTGAGCTGCCCAACTAGTGGGCATCACGCACTTTATAGTGCACCAAATGCTTTCTAGACAGATAACTCATTCATTTTTGAGACAGAGTCGGTGTTTATGCATCAGTGGTCTTTATATCAAGACCATTAACATTCCTGTCTCGTGTTTTTACGAGACGCGTTTTTATTTAACTCGGATGGAAAATCTAGGTGCTTTAAAACACAGTACAGATGTTTATAACAATAAGAGGTGTCACAGTGTGTAAAGACAAGCGTAAGAAAGACATTTTACAATGCACTGTTAAAAATGTGCGTGAAGCCTCATTTTCCGATACACCGTGATCGCAATACCTCTTTCTAATCAAGATTTTATTATATATTACTCACCACCAAGGAAACTGTCGCGATTAAACGCTCGTTTGGCACCTTGTAGTTTCGTAGGGTGTTATTTCCCAGTTAGACTCAAACTTCTGGATAACTTATCCCCCATCACAACTCCCAAGGCGTAGGTTAGCTGTAACATTCAACGTAGACAACTTCAGAGGCCAAATTTACCGTAAAGCCCCGAGAATGGTCCGCAGCGGAAATGAATACGTAACATGCATCTACATTTTACTTGACATCTCTGGCGCTTGTAAAAATGTGGTCCGTTTAAGGAAATATTTCATAAACAGACACTCTCTATAATTCTTGGGCGATTTATTGAAGCAAATGTACCTGTATTTGTTTCTGGCGTAAACGTGCCACATCTCCACCGTAATTAGCGTAGATGAGACGCGGAGAGCTGCTGTACTGACAAGCAGCCTCTTATCATCAAATCCTCAGAGGAGATAATGGAGCATCTGTACTGTTGAAACAGTTTATAAAAACTCAAACAACAGACTGATAAAAGCCACATCAGAGGATAGACTCAGAGAGCGTGGACCACAGGAAGCAAACACGCGACAGAAACCTCAGGGTATGGCAGGAAATTAACACTTTCAGCGCTTAAGGGCTGGTAACAATACTACAGGAAATGTACTGTAGGTAGTCATTGTAGTATTGAAGATATCACTTTTTGATTAAACAGTATGCACTGTAAAAGTATATTTTAATAAAAAAAAAACTATCAGAGTGGTTACAATGTTCATTGTAATTTATCCTTTCACTTTAAAGCGATGAAGAAAATCAAGATGAAAACTCATTAAGTAAAATCAATGCTACTGTAGATCATTAGTAGCCTACCTAAATAGTACATATTAGTAGCTGTAAGGACTCGTAGAATCTCTGAAAAGTTACCACCCCAATGACAACTTTTGTCGGCCCTACCATTTTACTAAGTGCGGTAGCCAAGCTCAAAAAAGAATCACAGATTTTTACCTTGAATTATTTTATTCTCCGTCTTTGGTGCATATAGAAAAATCACAACAGCACAGTACTTAATAAGGATTTAAAAATGTTCTTACAAGCAGACATCAAACTTATTGTGCATTTGCACTGGATATTTTAAGACAGTGTGAATTAAGAATCCATTTATTCACTGCAAAGAGGCCACAATATTTTTGTGTATATAAAGAATTTATAGTAAATAATAAACTTAATGCAAAAATTGCATAAGTAAAATTAAAATAACATTTTATGACAAAGAAATACATAAGATAGAACAAACATGCATGAACATGCATTTCAGTAATACTAATATTAAATACTACAGTACAATCACAGTATAAAAAGTGGCTGATGTAACACACTGTTAACAGTAACGCATTCTATTTACAGATGATAACCTGGATAAAAATGCAGCCACACTGAACTGGAGAACCACTACATTGTATGAAATATGTTGAAATTATTAGTTTATTTATACTGTATTATTTAACTAATTAATACTGTTTGCACAAATATAAGCAAAATGTAAATTTCTGTAAAAATCCCCCTAGTGTAAAAAATCTGAGCATGATCAGAGTACAAAATGTTATGTTAACGCATGCATGGACACCCATAGTCCCTAAAATCAAATATAAGACAAGATCACATAGCAAGTCTAACGATCCTGATCAAATCATGTGCAGCTTTGTTGTACTCTAACTCCAGCTATAAAACCTGTCTTGGTATTTATTTTATGGCTGGCTCTTTGCTTGTACCTTCTTTCTTTTGGATAGAGTCTTCTTCTCTATTCAGGTAAGTACTTTTTGTTCTCCCAAGGAAATGGGTACTCAGGTGCCTGGTTGTAGTGACCCATGAGGAAGATGGCCACTGTGCCAACAGAGAATAGCAAGATGGCTGCCCAGAAGCAAACTTTGTCAATCATCTTACCAATCAGCACCTAACTTTCCATCTCCTGAGAGAAAAAAAAAGAGGAATAACATGAGAAAAACAAGATTGAGGAAAAACAGTGTATGGGTGGAGATGACTGCACTGAGGCTGTTTATAAAAGTGTTCTCTTGCTAGGACACTCCTGTACTTGCACACACACACACAGAGAGAGAGAGAGAGAGAGAGAGAGAGAGAGAGAGAGAGACTTACAGATCCAATGTCATTTTTCTGCTTAGTGGATTCAGCAATGAAGTTACAGGCATCCACACACTCTTTTATTTATGGTGCTGTCTTTGCCAGACTCTTGTAGAGGTTTGCTGTACTGCTCACACCAATTTCATCCACTAGAGGGAGACATACACACACACTTAAGAAAATACAATAAATTCAGGTATTATAAATGTAAACATAAAAAATGAATAGTACTTTTAAAAACTATGTCTAAATAATGGTAATGATTATGAGATTAACAAGTTAACATAAAAAATCCGAACATGCCTAAACACCTGAAATAATAGTTCACCCAAAAATGAAATTTGCTAAAATGAGGGTGAGAAATGTTTAGCAAATTTTAATTTTTGAGTGAACTACTCCTTTAACTATTCCATTCCTACTCCTGGTTTATTCTGAACCAAACACTATAGTTCACAATACTTTTACTATGTTATGAATGCTTTAGGTAAGTGAATGTTTGAATTGAGCGCATGAGTCCATGTCTCTCTCTCTGTTTATCAAACATCATCTCACTGCGTGGCTGTTTCAGAACATATTCTTCAGCCCTCTGCATCAGTCCAAACGAACTGCGCCGCCTCTCCCTCATTTCATGCACCCCACCTCCCGGCTCCTCCTCATCCAGAAATGAGGCCATGCCAAGGAAACAAGGGACCACCTCGAGGAAAATCTAATGGGTAAAAGAGAAGTACTGTATAAGAAGCTGTGCGATGATATTTCGAATTAGGAAATATATTAAGGACAAAAACACACATAAACGCACATGTCTGATGGTGTGTGACATGTTGTGTGTACTAGGACTACGGAGGGAGAAGTTGAGGAGAATGATGCAGTTGGTCACGATCAGTGTGGTCATACACATGACGAAGATTAAATACCTAAAATAAAATCAAGAAAGAGAAATTCGATTAAAACCAGCGAGACTGATTGAAGTTAGTTAAAAAATTAAATTGTCCACACATTCACACATGATGACACTCACTTGCCAATAAGAGGCACAGAAAGTGATGTTTCTGGAATCTTCTGAGCGATCAGGAAGAGAAACACAGTCTGAGCACACAGTACAGAAATGGACAGTCAACAACTGCCCTCCAGCTAAGAGACAGAGAAGACAGAAAGAAAGAGCGAGACAAAGATGTAATGTACAGAGAACGACAGAGTGTGAAAGGAGAAATGACAGACAGAGGGAGTATCAGCACTGTAAAACAAAAAGAATGGGACCTTAACATTTTAAAGGGATAGTTCACCCAAAAATGAAAATTCTGTCATTAGTTACTCACTCAATTAATTTCTGGGCCTGGGAACATTTCAGTTACATTGCTGTCTATGCAGGGTCAGAAAGCTCATGGATTTCATCAAAAATATCTTAATTTGTGTTCCGAAGATGAACAAAGGCCTTATGGGTTTGGAAAAACATGAGGGTGAGTAATTAATGACAGAATTTTCATTTTTGGGTGAACTGACCCTTTAAGGCATACTGAACATTAACCTCAGAATGCCTGCACATGCACGTGCAAACACCTTTTGCAGGTAGAAAAAAAGTCAGAACGACCAGAGAGGAGATGAGAGAGCAGGGAAGGATGATGTTGATTATGTAGAAGAGTGGTTTCCTCTGGATGATGAGGTTGTAATACACCTCTTGGTACTCCAGATCATCAGGAGAGTAACGTGAGTTTGTCAGCTTACGAGCAGGCCGATGCTTGATTGCCCACTCCCTGTTCTCTGTGAGACCATGCCAGCATTAGAAGAAAGAGACCTGTGAACTTTCCTCCTAGTATTAAATGTGATGTGCTGATTAGTTATTTTATTATGTTTTGTATGTATTTTACTACATTACTCTGTATTGTATCCATTTTCGATTCATTTTATGGTTGTTTAGAATTTTTAAGGCTGCACTTATTTAATCAAAAATACAGTAAAAACATAAATATTGTGAGATATTATCAAAATTTAGAGTAACTGTTTTCTTTTTTAATATATGTAATTTATCTCTGTGAAGATAAAGCTGTATTTTGAGCAGCCATTACTGCAGTCTTCAGTGTCACATGATTCTTCAGAAATCATTTTATTATGCCGGTTTGCTACTCAAGAAACATTTATGATTAGTATCATTTTTGAAAACAGTTGTGCTGCTAAATATTCTGCTAGAGATATTTTTATATATATCTGCTAGAGATATATTTATTCTTTGACACCCATTTATATATATATATATATATATATATAAAACCAAAATTACTTGTGCAAACATTTTTATAAAATAGTGGCAATAATGTACATTCAAATACTTAAAACAAACTTTATGCAACATTTATTAATAATATTAATAAAAACATTAATTTTTTTCTGGTATTTATTTATAACATCTAGATAACAGATATAATTTATTAATAGATATTGTTTACTGAAACTCACACTACTTATCACTCTTAGCAGGTAGATTACTTACCAAGGAGATGACGTGAGATGGTGAGAATTAACTTGACTTGAACCTTGACTTTTTCATCAGGGTGTCTTGCTGGTCGAATATTTTTATTGTAGTTCTTAAATTTATCTGCGATTAACTGTCTCTCCTCATTTGCACTGACTGCAAAATGAAAGACAGAAATGAGTTTGAAAACGTACATACAAAAACACTGTTTGTAGACGAACTGAATTAATTAGTGAAAGTGTGAAAAATTAACATTTAATGATTTTATTATTAAACCTCCAAAAGGCCAATAATTGAAGATTAGACCATTATAAGTAACAGGCAGATTTATATCAGTTATACTGCAGTTTTCAAACCATTTAACTTTTAATTTGCGTTACAAGACTGAAAATCTTAACAAAATATTAATAATATATATCAAAAACTTAACTGACTCAGCACTGTGAACCCAATGCAAGTTGCAGAAATCCCTAAACACAATGGTAATGTTTGTAACAGCTTTACATATATAGCCTATATTAAAATGACCACAAGAAGACTTTTAGAAAATATTACACACTTAAGTATAACCCTGCTTGCGGTTCCAGTGCGAAAGCAAGAGTCAAAGACGGTGAGCCAAGTCAGTCACTCAGTTTTGAGGTAGCCTACACAAGAGCACGTACCTTGTAATAAAGTGGCCACGAGCGCAAACGCAACCACAGGTGCATCTCAATAAATTATAATGTCGTGGAAAGGTTCATTTATTTCAGTAATTCAACTCAAATTGTGAAACTCGTGTATTAAATAAATTCAGTGCACACAGACTGAAGTAGTTTAAGTCTTTGGTTCTTTTAATTGTGATGATTTTGGCTCACATTTAACAAAAACCCACCAATTCACTATCTCAACAAATTAGAATACTTCATAAGACCAATAAAAAAAAAAAAACATTTTAGAGAATTGTTGGCCTTCTGGAAAGTATGTTCATTTACTGTATATGTACTCAATACTTGGTAGGGGCTCCTTTTGCTTTAATTACTGCCTCAATTCGGCGTGGCATGGAGGTGATCAGTTTGTGGCACTGCTGAGGTGGTATGGAAGCCCAGGTTTCTTTGACAGTGGCCTTCAGCACATCTGCATTTTTTTGGTCTCTTGTTTCTCATTTTCCTCTTTACAATACCCCATAGATTCTCTATGGGGTTCAGGTCTGGTGAGTTTGCTGGCCAGTCAAGCACACCAACACCATGGTCATTTAACCAACTTTTGGTGCTTTTGGCAGTGTGGGCAGGTGCCAAATCCTGCTGGAAAATGAAATCAGCATCTTTAAAAAGCTGGTCAGCAGAAGGAAGCATGAAGTGCTCCAAAATTTCTTGGTAAACAGGTGCAGTGACTTTGGTTTTCAAAAAACACAATGGACCAACACCAGCAGATGACATTGCACCCCAAATCATCACAGACTGTGGAAACTTAACACTGGACTTCAAGCAACTTGGGCTATGAGCTTCTCCACCCTTCCTCCAGACTCTAGGACCTTGGTTTCCAAATGAAATATAAAACTTGCTCTCATCTGAAAAGAGGACTTTGGACCACTGGGCAACAGTCTAGTTCTTCTTCTCCTTAGCCCAGGTAAGACGCCTCTGACGTTGTCTGTGGTTCAGGAGTGGCTTAACAAGAGGAATACGACAACTGTAGCCAAATTCCTTGACACGTCTGTGTGTGGTGGCTCTTGATGCCTTGACCCCAGCCTCAGTCCATTCCTTGTGAAGTTCACTCAAATTCTTGAATCGATTTTGCTTGACAATCCTCATAAGGCTGCGGTTCTCTCGGTTGGTTGTGCATCTTTTTCTTCCACACTTTTTCCTTCCACTCAACTTTCTGTTAACATGCTTGGATACAGCACTCTGTGAACAGCCAGCTTCTTTGGCAATGAATGTTTGTAGCTTACCCTCCTTGTGAAGGGTGTCAATGATTGTCTTCTGGACAACTGTCAGATCAGCAGTCTTCCCCATGATTGTGTAGCCTAGTGAACCAAACTGAGAGACCATTTTGAAGGCTCAGGAAACCTTTGCAGGTGTTTTGAGTTGATTAGCTGATTGGCATGTCACCATATTCTAATTTGTTGAGATAGTGAATTGGTGGGTTTTTGTTGAATGTGAGCCAAAATCATCACAATTAAAAGAACCAAAGACTTAAACTACTTCACTCTGTGTGCATTGAATTTATTTAATACACGAGTTTCACAATTTGAGTTGAATTACTGAAATAAATTAACTTTTTCCACGACATTCTAATTTATTGAGATGCACCTGTATACACGTCCTACCAAACCGGTCGGCCATGGTCGCCAAAAGACCGTCTTAAAAGTTGGTAACAAAGAGACAGACACGTTATTGTCGAGTGGTCAGTAAGCTCTCTCTCTCTTCCCCTCACTGCTACAGCTGTCACTGCACGAGGCTCGAGTTACAGCGCTGCTCGAGCGCGCTCTTAAAGTCACATTCACTAATCGCCGATATCGTTATGCCTCTAATACGCGACAATGATGCAGATTATGTAGGTTACTTCTGTAGTATTACTGTTAGTGACCTCAGATACTATGAATAGAGGCAAAACATGCTGACGGGAGCGACAATTTCAGGTGCCTATCGCAAGACTTTTTTGGTTCCACTCACTGAGAGCCCATGGTGATGTTGACAGTCGTGTGTTTCTACGAGTATCATAATGGCTTAATACCGATAAGCATAACGGTTATTGATAGTGTTGTTCACCCTCAGGGAATTGTGTTTCGGTCTGAAGAAATAAGCAATGTTAACAGGTGTACTGAGGGGCCATTATGGCCCGGCCATAGTGTTGATGTCTCCCATGAACATGGGTATAAATAACCAGTGTCTGTCTGGACATTGTGCCCTGCTGCGTATCTCCCTGGAACAAGGTAAATGCAGGGGTTAGGGAGCGAAGGGTAGCCTATACACTGTAAGAAATCTCTGTAAACACAGGGCCCATGTACTGTGTTAACATAAAGCAATTTTCCGTATTGATTTTTCATAGATGTATTTTGAATTACGCATTGCATTGTGTTGTGTAGGGTTAAAGGAAATGTCTGTAAACTTAATAGATAATGTCCTGGCAGAAAATTACCAGTATCTTTTCCCTTTTTTCTTACAGTGTACATTGGGGCCAAAAGTTCTCACAAGGATAGTACCTGAAATCCCTTACACTGACAAGTAGCCAACAGTCCTCATGAGGAACACTGCAGCTTAGTAAACACAATAACAATCGCTTTATGAAAATATAAAAATGCAATAAAGTTTGGCTTTAGAGGTAATGGATAGAAAATATCATTAACTCAACATAAAGCCAATAAAAGTCAATGGAAAGTGGTAGAAAATATGTGTGTGAAAGGGAATGTAACAAAGAGAGCCGTCAAAGTTTCTTTTTGTTCCCAGCAGGTCAAAAGTTCATAACTTTGAGTTATGAGAGATGCCTGAGTGGTGATATCATGTACAAAAACTGTCCAGCGTGTCAGGTTTTAAATCATTTATGAAGTCCAGCACATACTGTGATAACTGACGCTATAGGTTGGTTTTAAAGCATGGCTGCACATCAAAGAGAATATTTTGAATAAAATAGGCTCCATGATCTACAGGATTTTTCAGTAATCTTATGCACAGCAGGAGAGGTCAGTCTCTTTGATGTCAGTCTCTTAAATTATATCATGACACAATCATGTTGTTTATTTCATGCATTTTTGTCTTGTTTACATTCTGCATGAGCCAAATAGCATAAATGCATTGCTTTGCCAGTTGCTGGCCACTGGGTTTAAGTGTCACTGGATTGCAAAGCTTGTCGGTGGGCTTACCAGAGCATGAATTCCTGTCTCCTTTGTGTACTATTAATATGACCTGTAATTGAACCGTGTTCCATGCGGGTAACCGGAAACGCCACATCCGGGGAAACGTCATGCACTGTCTTTGACAAATGAGAACGTCAGAAACAGGGACTTTTTGTTTAGATTTTCTAAATTTATCTTACTAAAATGTTCTTTTCATCTCGGGTCCACAGGCCTCAAAACAGACAAACATTCCAGTTTGTTACACAGCTGAATAGCCTCCTGCACAAATGTTGGAGGATACTAGGGTTTGCATCCCTACACCTCCTCCACATTTATTCTTTTTAATGAAGAATAAAGTTTTTTAATGTCCAGTAGGGGGAGCTCCAAGCTACATGCTAAAATGAGACGAACAAGGACAATTTGTAACTGTATAGCTCTCCTTTTTTTTTTTTTTTTTATGAAAACAGAAATTTTAAGAACTTGTGTTTCTTAAATAAATATATATCAAGTTATATAAATATACTTTCACGGGTTAAACGTTTGACATATTGCCTAAATTAGTTTTGACTGAAATGCTTGTATTGCATTATTTATATTCTACCAGTGATAAACTGTGGTAGATGTTAAGTTTTGTGAAGAACTGGTAGGGAGCCTTTGAGCTTCTTTAAGAAAACAGACTGTGTGTATAATTACTACTATATGTTTGAAGTTGAATTTGTGTATAATGCATAACAGTGACTGTAAAATATGTATTTTATATATGGGGATGGCATATTTTGAGTTTTTATATTTGGACAATGGTCATTGGGCCAGTTCTGTTACCTGGCAACTCTGGCCCTGGGCCTCTGGTTGAAAACCACAGCTGTGTATGGTTCTTGAATTGGCTGTAGACTGAAAAAAAAAAAAAAAAAAGTTTAATTACATTACAGAAAACAGTGTTGGGAATCCAAAGTCCACTGTAGAAAATCTATGAAAAAATATCACAATCTAATGTGTTATATTATTTAATGTATGACTGATGAGTTCATTTGTATGAAAAAAAAAACACATTACTGTATCTTTTACATGGTTTAAACAAAAAAGATTTTATTGATTTGTCTCTGCATTTAATATACCATCTTTAGAGATAAGAATAATTTAATCATGAGGAGGGAAAAGACACTGATAATCAGTAACCTGTAGCGTGTGTATGTGTGAGTTAATGATAGCCTTCAGATAATGTCACCCTTAATGCGTGCCTGTGATTGCTTTTGTGTAAATGAACGGAGGTCTATAAATCAGCACTTGGGCCTAAATATAGTGTCAGAGACAAACTGCTAATGCCTTCAGCCATACTTACTCTGCCAAACTGGGGCATTGAAATTCATCAGCTTTCAAACCAGAAGGGTGGGTTTTTAGGGCATGACAGCTTTTTTAAAGTGCTCACTGACATTTAAGGTCACAGTGACTGTCCAGTGTCCAGCACTGGCCTTGTCATTCAGTCCACTCAATTTGAATATACAAACATGATGCTCCCTTTTCATCAGCTTTACTATGATGATATGCAAATATATAATATACTAATCTAAGGTAATTAAAGAAGACGACACGCCAACATTACTTAGTTGCCTAACCAAAACATTTAAATGCAACATTTGAATACAATGCATTTGAATTCAAAATTTGAATGGGGAATTTGAATCTTTCAAACTAAGAAATCTCCATTTTTTACTCAGAGATGCATGTGTTGGCTAAATAAAACTTGGAATTCCTTTGTAGATTCCAGGATTTCACTATTTATTTGTGACGTGTTGTACAAGTGTGTGCGTCTGAGTATAGGTTACTGAAGGTTGCTTAGGGCTTGCCTAATAAGGAGTGATTTGTTGTTCCGGACTAATCTATGGACTCTGAGATTGCGCAACATCACTGGAGACTGACAATACAGACAGAGCAGGACAGGAGACGAAAGAAATTAAAACAGCATAATGCAAAAATCAGCTTAACATAAATTAGGCCGGTGGACAAACCTGGAGGATACAGAAAGAGAGTAGCACAAAACAAGAAGTTACATACAGACTGTGTTCTGTCTAGCAGTGTGAACACATGAGGGCAGGGATTTGCTTGCCAATTTGTGGTTAAGATTGAAACCCATTCAAAAAACTGACAAACACACTGTGTAACAGAAGACAGGTACTGAGTTTTTACACAGTGGTGTAGAGATGCTGAGGAGAGAGAGTTGGAGCGCATAGACTGAGAAGGAAAGCGGGGCCCCCTGAGGAGACGCAGCAAGGAGGAGGATAGTGGATCATTATGGGAGTCAAATGCAGGGCTTATGTTGCCATTGTCTTCATCCTCCTTTTGCTTGGCTCTATGTGGCTCCGTAAGTTTTGCCAGTTTTTTCTGAATTTTCCTTTATGAGATTGAATGTAATATATTTGGTTAGTTTTTAAGGCGCACCAAAGCTATATTTGCTGTGGGGTCAGGTTAATAGATTTTACTTAATAAGGTTAATAGAGATACTGCTTTATCATTTTAATGAAGCTTGTAATTCAATCACATCAATATCTGTTTTGGTGCATCAGTACCTTGTACAGTTACTTTGTCTTGGCTGTTACAGTAGAGCTGATTGACTATAACTCATCAAGGAAATAAACATGTAAAGATACTAAACAGACATTTTACCTGAATTCACATCTTAAATAGATTTTAAAATAGAGTTCATGAGAGAAGTATTGGTGTCTGAATCTTATTCATGTACAAATGTGGAATGCTTCTTTTGAGACAGATCTTTTAATGATTTAGTGTATGATTCGTTCATGAATCAAAATGATTTAATTCTCACTGGCTCAATAATCTGGTCTTTTGTTTTCAGTGAAATAAAGTGAATAATGCATGCTTTAAACGACATGAGAATGAATAAACAATGACAGAAATTGCGTTTATTTTGGAGGTAACTACTTGTTTAATATTCAGAGAAATATTTACACTGGATAACTTTATCTTAAGTCAGTAGTAATACAGTTCACAGATCTTCTGGACGGGTTTACTGTATGTGAGAGCCTAATCAATTTATGATACTGGCTTTGAGTTTTTTTTTTTTTTAATACTTCATGAAACAATGAGTTTATTATGTGATTTAAATACTCTATTAGGCTACTATTCCTTCTCTTTTTCTGTTTAAAATTATTTATTCTCCTATTACTCATCCTCTGTCTCTCATTGTAGATGGGAACCTGGCGAACCACTGGAATACTTGTCCAAAGGTTTATAGTGTAAAAAATAAGGTAAGAGTGGTGAAATACAAAAGAGAACACAAAATAACTTGAGGCTTATAAGGTCATTTTGAATCTACAGTGTACGTACAGCTGCTAAAATAAACTTTGCCCATTCATTTTATGGCTTCACCCTCCTCTGAAATCTGCCCTTACCTCACTTTCCCATCTCTTGTCGTTTTGTCAGGTTCTATCTTTCATTAAAGTTAACAGCTCAGATGACGATGTGGCTCCATTGAGGGTGTGTCCTGGCCAGAGGTTTCAAGTTGCCGATTTGCTGGCTCACCTGCAGGCAGCACCAGTCTCAACCAATGATGTGCTGCTAAAGCCGTACCTGGCAAGCTGGGATGAGCTTATCAAGTAAGTTAAAGTGATAATTCACCCAAAAATGAAAATTCTGTCATTAATTACTCACTCTCATGTCGTTCCAAACCCGTAAAACCCCCGTTCATCTTCGGAACACAAATTAAGATATTTTTGTTTGAATCTGAGAGCTCTCAGACCCTCCCATAGACAGCAAGGGTCCTTACACGATCAAGGTCCAGAAAAGTACCAAGATGATCGACAAAGTAATCCATGTAACATCAGTCTGTCAACTGTAATTTTACGAAGCCACGAGAATACTTTTTGCTCAAAGAAAACAAAAATAACGATTTTATTCCACATTTTCGCTGGATCTGGATCAACGCTTGCGCCGCCATGCGCTTGCATCATGTACTGTTGTGAACGCGCATCCACAAGAGAAACAGTAGAGACGAAAATATGGAATAAAACCGTTATTTTTGTTTTCTTTTTATGAATACTGTGAATTCGGACACTCTATTCAAGTACTGTTTCGTCTATTATATATTAGGGAAATATGCATATTCGGATGCAGGGGCTGAAAAACCTTACCAATAATGCAGACTGATTGTTTGTTTTGAACACACAAACACAGACAAGCAGACTGATACAAACAGTGAAAAGTCCAAGTGTGCTTAGACTGTATATTGGAATGACTATTGACCAATCAAATCTGAGAACAGCAACTTTCTGATCTATATACTGTAAGTAGAAACATACACATTCAAAATATATCTAATTTTTCTGTGCATTTAAGGTTTTTGGAAGCCTTGGGGCCAATGGTGGGTTTAATTTCACAAGAAATTGAATCAAAAACCGCCATCATCCGTGACCTGGCCCAAAAAGCAGAGAAAGAGGCAGAGAAGAAAATGAAAGACAGAAAAAGAATGCCTCAACAAAGCGACACAGTCTTAACGATATCTCATAACAGCTCTTCAGACTACTCTAAAACGAATCACAGACTTTCATTTGGTTACACTTCTGTTGGGTCTATGATTAAATGGGAGCTGAAGAACGGTTTGGTGGACTTCCACAAGCAGACAAACTCAGGCTGCAGGACTCTGTTGCGCTTGCATCGTGCTCTGCTCTGGCTGCAAAACTTCCTGCAGGAACTGGGGAAGGATGCAACTGAAGGAGAGCATCTACGAAGCCCTTCTGACCTCTGCAAAGAGACTTACCAGAGCACATTGGCCCACTATCACACCTGGTGGGTAAGGAAAGCAGCAGAGATGGCCTTTCTTGCTATGCCTGAACGACCTTATTTCTACCAGTTGGTGTGTGTGGAAAGGCAGGAAGAAGCTGCTGTGGTGCTGAACAGGGTAGTGAGAGCAATAGAAGAGGTGTATGAGAGAAATGAAGTCGCTCTACAGGAACACGGCATGCTGGACCTACCCTGAGCGTAGAAAGAGAGAGAAAAATCATGGGAAATATGACTGGGACCAAATAGGGCACTAAATTATAAAACTGGAGCTTTGAACCATTATGAGAAAAGAATGAAGACACTGCTGGATAAATACAAGGCTTATATATATTTGGTTCCCCTTATAGGGAACTCCTCGCTGCGCCCCCTAGGGGGCACTATGGGGAATGCAGGCTGCATGACTGGTGTCTGAAGCACGTGTGAAACAACGCCAATCTATTGGCCCACATGGCCCATGACATCATAGGCGGGGTGCCCGGAAGTATAAGAGGGCACCTGCTGAATACGTCATCCTCTTTGCTGTCTTCAGGAGCCGTCTGTTTGAAGGCATGTGAGCGCTGCGGAAAGTGTGTGCCTCCGTTCCAGAGGTTTCTGGCACTTGAGGACATGCACGATCTATCTGTCATGTGTCTTGGTCAGGAGCTTGCCTGTTCAGTGCTCGAGGGCGCTGAACGCACTCATTGTGAGTGTTGTCCAATGAGAAGCTCTATTCGTGTTTGCCCCTCGTCTCGAGAGATGAGTGACAAGTATTTGCGTCTCGCGGTTCGGGTCCCGCTGTTGCCGAGGCACGGCGAAGACTCGGATCGCGGGTTTTAGATGCTCTTTTTGGGTTATCGGATCCCGCGGATAGCTCTTGAGTCGAGCGGCGCTTTAGGCGATGTGTGCCTCCGTGTTTGGATTCTAACACTCGAGGGTATGTTTGCTTTCGTGTTTTTCTAGGCGAAGAGCACGCGCGTTCAGAGTTACGCGTGCATCGTGTATGACGATGAAGCGTGAGCACGGAGTCGTTTCAGCCTTGATCCTGCGGGATAGTGGGCGGAGCTATATTCAGCTCGGCTGTGCCTCTCTAATATGCATGGTTTTGTGTGTGGAGAGCCTCGCTGGGCATGAATATATTTTTATGTTCTGTGGAGACAGACTTGCGAGTTTTCTCTCCCAGGGTTTTCAGCACCTAGAGTGGTTATGGGGGATGTCTCTTCCTGTGTTAAGCCAGAGTGTAGCTGTATGCGGATGGTTATGCTTCAGCCCGGTTTACTTTGTTCTGGAATATGGCAGTCTGAGGGCAGCCATGTTCTAGCCTGGCTCCTTAACTAGGTTGAGTTCCCCTTGGCACAAGTTCTCCCGAATTAAGCGCTGAAGTCTTTGTCTAGGAATCTGCTATTCGAGGATAGCTGTGTTCCAGCTGGGAGACTGCTAAAAAACAACAACAAAAAAAAAAGAGAAAAAAAAAAAAGGTCTCCATGAGCCCCTTGCATGGACTGTGCTGTCTCCCCTTTCAGGGTTTTACATAGATGGTCCACTTCCGTGGTCTGGGCTATCTTCAGCCTTATCTGAGTGAACTGCTATCTGAGGATAGCTGTGTCCAGCCCTCTAGTGTTATGGCCTCAGCTTACATCAGGCTTTGATCACGGACTATGATGTTTATGTGTTTGCTCTTTAGCGAATCATTTACGGAGGGTCCGGATCTCCCTTTTGTGAGCTCCTGGTCAATAACACTGTGCTTAGCTGGCCTAATGTGGGACTGACATGGACTGGGGACCTCCTCAGTATAACCATCTGAGGGGTGGTTAAATTCCAGCCATTATGGCAGGTCAGGCTTACCTGAATACAGCTATCTGAGGCTAGCTGTCTTCTACTGCAGTTGCGGTGAGCCCTCTTATAGAGTGGTCCCCTTTCCTCTAGGATCTGAGGATAGCTATGTGCTAGCTCAGTGATTGTTCCCCTGTTTGGGGTTTTAAGTAGCTGTCTCTTGAGCCCTTACCTACACAATGCTGTCTCACCTCTTGGGTCGTAAGTAGACAGCCCACTCTTTGTGGTCTGGGTAGTTTCAGTCAGTCCCCCTTCCTAGGAACATAGCTATCTGAGGATATCTATGTGCTAGCTCAGTGACTGCTCCCCTTCTTACGGTCTTTAAGTAGCGGTCTCCTTGAGCCTTTGCCTATACAATGCTATCTCCCCTGCTAGGGTTGTAAACAAATGGCCCACTCTCTGTGGTCTAGGCAGCTCTGTAGGAAGGCTATATCAGCTATGTTATTCTGGTCCACAAGCCTTCATAAGACCTGATCTGAGGATAGCTGTGTTCTAGCTCAGTAGCTACTCTCTTTACCTGGGATTTAAGTAACGATCTCTTGAGCTCCTCTGAGGCTTTCTAGTTAGACTCTTCAGTGTTCTTGTGTATCCAGGCTAGTTCTGCTCACATAGCATAGCTATCTGAGGATAGCTGTGCTCTTAACTTGGGTGAGATGTTCCACTTGATCTATTCAGGTTCCCCCGTTTCTGTCAACTTGTGTGAGCGGCCTGTGGCGTCAGTGGCATGGCCCCTTTCTAAGGCTAGACTTAGGTGTATGTATGTCGCTTCCTTGGTGCTCTCCCATCGGGACAGGCATGCGCCTCGGCACGGCGTGGTTGGATTTCATTCCCCATAGTGCCCCCTAGGGGGCACAGCGTGGAGTTCCCTAGAAGGGGAAAGTCTCAGGTTAGGCATGTAACCATGGTTCCCAGAGAGGGAATGAGAAGCTGCACCCCCTTGCCATGCCTTCGGCCTGCTTGTCTACGTCTCCTTCAGACAGCTAAGTGGATGACGTATTCAGCAGGTGCCCTCTTATACTTCCGGGCACCCCGCCTATGATGTCATGGGCCATTTGGGCCAATAGATTGGCGTTGTTTCACACGTGCTTCAGACACCGGTCATGCAGCCTGCATTCCCCATAGTGCCCCCTAGGGGGCGCAGCATCTCGTTCCCTCTCGGGGAACCATGGTTACATGCGTAACCTGAGACATTTTACTGATATACTCAAAAAAAGATCAGTTTTCTTAAAGACTTAGTGACCAATTTTCTTAAATTATTAGTGACCAAATTCATAATGGAACTGGAATAGACCATTTTTATTCTTTATCTGTTGCCAAGTAAGAAAAAAGAAATAAACAAAACATTTCATTATTAAAGATGCAACAGTTTTGTTGTTAAAACAACTAAATATACAGTATACCGTTGGTGCTAATGAATGACCACTGACCAATACTTGAGTACCTTTTGCTTAAAGAGAACACAATATAAATCAATAACACATACTGTTAACACACATTTTTATAATAACTAGGCAATGGTTGAAAATTATAAACTGGTAAACATGCTGTGTTCAGTGCTTGGCATCTGTTTTCCTGATATTAGAAAAAGCGGTAACACTTTAGAATAGGCAACACTTATTCAATATTAACTATGACTTTTCCCTCCATGAATTCCTAATTTGCTGCTTATTAATAGTTAATAAGGTACTTATTAAGCTTAGGTATTGGGTAGGATTAGGAATGTAGAATAAGGTCATGTAGAATAAGGCATTAATATGTGCTTAATTCGTACAAATAAATGGCTAATATTCCAGTAATATGCATACTAATAAGCAACTAGTTAAGAGACCCTAAAATAAAGTGTTACCGAAAAAGCTAAGCATTGATTCTTGTGACGATATTAGCAGTTTTCAATTTGCACCATAATGGTACTAATCGATTGTGAAAGATGTAGTAATGCAGGCTCAGCAAAGGGACAGACTAGTCCAAAGTCCTGTTTCAACAGAAGAATTTTTTTTTACAATCCATATGCTTATCAAAAGCAGTTTTATAATGGTGTGACTGATACCTAATGATTGTTCAGGAGATATTCTCTCTCATGTACACCATCTATTTTGGCATCATGACAATTTTTTTGTGGTGTCTAAAAGTGGCTCTATATGAGGAGCACAGATGGGTTTAGAAAAGTCTACTAAATTATATTTTGAAATAATTTTGAACAGTAAATTGGAAATGTATTTATTATTTCAAAATATTTAATTTAGTTAAACTTAATTTTTTTTAATGCTAACTATAGAAATAAAATTATTTAGAGAATATGACAATGAAAATATTAATAATAACAAACTGTCACTGGGTAAGTGCCCTTTCAAAAGGTAATATGTACACTTTAGGTAATATATAATTTTTATGTACTAATACACTATATTGCCAAAAATATTGGGTCACTCCCTTCTAATGAACAGGTTTGACTACTTTAGTAATTTCTGTCACGAATCCCGTCCATGCACTTCCGTTCACTCACCACCAGAGGTCACCCGCTCACCACATGGACTCTTGCACTACACCACTGTTGCACTTCACCTCGGACTACAGTTCCCATTATCCATTGCACTCATTACACTCAGCTGCAGCCAATCACACACCTTACATAAGCCATGGACTTCCTCTCTTTCACTGCCGAGTATTGTTTAGCGTTTATCACTCTCATAGCGATAGCTACACTACAGAGCCATTCCCCGTTTATAGTTCTAGTTTCTAGTTCCAGTTCTAGTCTAAGTCTAGTCATTTCGTGTTGCCCTGTTTCTTGTTTCCTGATCTCCTGCCTGTGTATCTTGGATTAACCCTTTGTCTGCTGTTTCGGACTCTGCACCTCGCTTGGACTATTGCTCGTTTACCTGGATTATCTCGTTGCCTTGCCCTGTTGGATGTTGTTTGCTGATCGAAACTCACGCTTGTCCTAGGATTACTCTTGTGTTTTGTCCGTGGCATACCCGTTTGCTGTTATTTGACCCTGCTTGTGATTTGACTATGTTTACTAATGAAAGCTTGCAAATGGATCCGCACGTCTCTCTTGTCTCGTCGGCTCCGTAACAATTTCCATGAGTACAAATCTTAATGTTTAAGCATATAATATCCTAATCCAAGCTGAACACCTCTGGTGTGAATTTAAATGCAGATCTTGAGCCAAAAACTCATTACCAAACACCAGTGACTTGTACATATGGGTACAGTCATTTTAGACACTTCCAAAACTGTTGCAACAGAGATGGAAATACGATTTTTAAATACATGTATTATGTTTCCATCATTATTGCCACAGTTTTGGAAGTGCCTTTTTCTGTTCTAAAGAAGGGGGTGTCCCAATAGGTTTGTCCATATAGTGTATGTACAAGTCATTGGTGTTTGGTAAAGAGTTTTTGGCTCAAGATCTGCATTTAAAGTCACACCAGAGGTGTTCAGCTTGGATTAGGACTTGGCTTTCTGCAGACCGGTCAAGTTCTTCCACACTGACTAAATAAATAATTTCTTTTTGAACCTTGCCTTATACACAGAGCCATTGTCATGTTAGAATAGAAAAGGGTCCTGTCCAAACTGTTGCTTTAAAATTAGAAGCACACAATTCCCTAGAATATCATTATATGCTTAAACATTAAGATTTGTACTCATGGAAATTACTAAAGTGGTCAAACCTGTTCATTAGAAGGGGGTGACCCAATAATTTTGGCAATATAGTGTATGTAGCATTTAGGGGTAAATAAGATACAAAGATGTACCTTTTAGCTTTTGTATCTCAGGGTATTTTCTAGGAGTGTATTGTATTGACATATGACATCATATTGTTATGTCCATTACCTCACATTACATTACATCACATATGCATAGGAAACCAAAGCTAATGCAAATATAACAAGGTTATTAAATCAAATCCATTTAAGAGACAGCTCTTTGTAAAGTCTTACAGGCTGCTGTTACTAATGTTCATGAGCATAGGCAAAATTACACGTGACATTCATACTCTTATATGGACAGTGGTAATAACTGGAGAGTGTGTGTAAGTGTGTGTGTGTCTTCTATTATTTTAGTTGAACAAATATCCTTAATGTTTCCTGGTGGTCTCTTTGTTTGTGTGTGTGAGAGAGATCGTGACAATTTAAAACTGTATCCTTCTACTTTACCTTCTGAAATTCTATGTTATAATTCTGAAAATTATAACGCAGATTATATTGATGGAAGAGGAGACATTGTATTTTTATTCATTTTATTAGGTTTGTTATTTCAATACATTAGTTTAAGCCTATGAACATATACAGTATAAGGTGTTTAACTTAACTAGTCAATATAATGTCAGGTTCTCAAACATTTGAGCACAATTTGCACAAGGTCCACTGAGCCATATCAAATGAACTGCAGTTTTGTTCTGTGATGTTGTTGAGGTGGTGAGCCTGTTCACACAGCCCTCTCCATCTATTCAAACACATCTAAACCACAGCATTTACTGTATATACTTATTCATATGCTTCATATACATTAGGCAAATTACTTTTCATCTAGTTTTCAAAAGCTGTTGAGTTCTGTTGGTTCACGAGAGATTTAGTTAAAACAGATCATCAACTTTGACATGACTTGTATTGTCAATATTAGTTTTATGAAACATAAAAGTTGCATACATTTTGTATTTCAAAGGCTACAAAGAAATCCAGACTATTAAAGTGACAATGATTTATTACATTTTTGGGCTGATTAAGTCTTTTAACCTCATTGGGTTTTTTTTATAATAAGCACTGCAAAGCTTAATATTTACCATACATTCCCCAGCTGTTACATGCTTTTATTCATAAATGATCAACAAAAATAGAAATATAGGTTCTTTGAAAATATAGGATCTTTTCTACATTGCATGTGTATTTAAAATACATATAGCCATTCTCATCTATATACTTATTTAAATATTCCAGTAAATAATCCTTTTTATGATCAGCCAATCTAAAGAAAAATACACATATATTATGTAACTTTTCTTTACACATCAAAGGGGCTCAAGACATAAATATATTGCTTTTCAGAAGATTCATGTATATTAAAACATAAGCTAATGCACTATTAAATGTGTACTTCACCAGTAGAAACAGTTGGTGGTGCTGTTTACAAAACCATTATCTGAAAGACTGCATGCACCAAAATCTTCACTTGTTATATATCTATGGATTTTTTTTCTATTTTGCCCTTTTGTGCATGATGTTACAAACTGCATTCTCCAGAAATTAGAACAATAATTAAAATGTTACTCCAGTGAGAACTAGTGTCCAGGGTCAAGTTAATGTGATCTTGAGCCTGAGGTAAATGAATATTTAATTCTGTTGATCTGAAGCTTTCTCTGCTGAGTCAGAGAACAACCTCACCACGCACAAACATAAAATATGCAATATACAGGCACCCTAGGTCAACAGACGCACATGTGAAAGTGATCAAATGTGAAATAGAATTTTGTCACTCAGCTGAATATTTTCAGTAAATGAGCTGACACCTAATTTGTAGATAGATACTTTTGAGGAAATGTTGGTGTAAAACACCATATCTATTTTGTATTATCCGGTTAGATTAAAGGATTAGGGCATTAGAGGAAGTGTACACACCTGTCAGTTCTATGACACAGAGTGCATGTTCTTATACATGAACTCTCCACAAGACACTTCTCAGAATGGAGTATGAGGTGTATGTACTCAGAGAGTGAGTTTAGGAGTTAAACAAAAGAGAGAGAAATCAGATTTAAAATAAAATGAGAATGAGAAATGAGGTGACCATGTCTTTTGTTTTATTGACTCATGCGGGGTAAGGACTGGGATGGATTCACTTCTGTCTTCCTTATCAACAGAAACACAAGCCTGCTGTTCCTGCTCTTAGAGCCTCTCTATCTCTCTCTCTCTATGGTTATGCTTAGAGTCACTTACAACAAAATCCAAAAATACTCAGAAAGTTAATTGTGCACAAAGATTAACATAAAAGAAATCAAAACAAAACAAAAAACACATGCAGGAATCCACACATATTCTCTCACACACATTTCAAACACACTTTTTCTATCTATTTTTCAGATTTTAAACTGAACCCAGGCCTGCTGTCAGCCTCTGAGCTGGTGCAAATCAATACAAAACATCATATCCCCTCACCATGTGAGACAAATTGGATTACACATACAAAAAAAAAAAAAGTAAAATACTGCAAAGACCTATTTTTACATATAAACAAATTTAAACCAACAGGCTTCATGATAAATGAAATGACACATTTTATCATATGAAAGTACAGCCTGTGTCGAAATCAATAAGAATGCAGAAATGTATCAGTTTTCTTGTGTGTGCTGGAGAGGAATGTGTTGACGTTAATCATGCACAGCATTAGCTACATGTTGGTATAAAAAAAATCCTTTAAATCAGACGGAGGGAATGTTTCAATACCACTCTTCAGAACTGATACACACATGCAAATAAAAAGAAAAAGAAAAAGAAAATCCTAGCAGTCAAGAGACGCTCCAAACACACATGAGATCATGCCACATTAAGTCACAGAAACCTGCTTTAAAATTATAATAGATTATTTCTTCTAAATTAATACAGATACTGAGGGAAGAAAACCCATATTTATTAGGTACTGAATTTCTCTCTCTCTCTTTTTTAATTATATCCCTTTCTTAATATTGTTTTAATAGAATATATTATTTTTAATAAATAGCTGAACATGCAATTCAAATTTTGTGTTTCAGAAAATAAATACTGTATACCTCAGCTCACACATGCAAACACACACACAGACACTGATGTACACACACAAATGCACACAAAAACGTCTTTGCTAACTCTCTACAACCTCAAATGGAAAAAAAAAATATTTCTTTGAAATGCTGAAGTATTACGCTCTGCTCGTCTGTGCTGAGGATTGCTTTGTCTGGTTTATGTATCTAGCTGTGCCTTCTGCGCATAATCGTACACTCTTTTAGATGGGGAGGACCTGTGTGTGTGTGTGTGTGTGTGTGTGTGTCTGTGTGTAAAAGAAAGGAACACACTTTTGCCTATTTAATCTATGGAGTTGATCCTCAGTTTGAAGGAAACACGTCCAGCAAACTTGTCTCGTTCACTGCCCTCAGGAATGTTGTTAGCGTTGATTTTGCACTCCACGTTGACGTCCTCATTCAAGGTGATGTTGAGGAACTTAATAGCCACTAGAGGCTGAGAGTAGTTCACCTGCAACAGAAGAAGCAGATTATCAGAAAAGAAAAAAGTAGGGTTCTATCTTGGTTCTATCCATCAGTTGTTGATTGGATGGAGGCAGATCTGAATGTGATCTTTAGTTCAATTGTAAGAAAGGGACGGGTTTTAAGGGGGCTAAATGTTTGGAGAAGTCCAGCATAAGTCACCAGAGAGAAGTCTGTTTTTTCATTAGAAGATCCAGTTATGACATTTTGATTAATAATTAAAAATTATCCTTTAAAAAAATGCAGAAAACAGACAGTCGATATGTTACATTTAAATTTCATTCCAACTTCAAGTGCATTTGTAAGATGTGTATCTGTATGTGTGCTTAAACATATTTTCTCCAAGTGTGTGTGTGTGTGTGTGCTCTACCTGGGCTTTCTTGCCATAGTATGGGTAGTACATTAAGTTGAAGGTGCCATTAGGGGGAAAGTACACCAGTTCACCAAGTTTATCTGAGTCATCTGCCTACAGAGGGAGGGAGATATTATGAGTTCATCTCAGCATTTAATCTGAAGGTACCAACCTGTTCTAATACCAAAACTACTATTACTGAATTTAACAAATATATATCAATCGTCCTTTCAACTGATCTTATGCTGGAATTATCTAGCATATGATCTGACTGTATGAATAATCATTTTACCTTTTGCTGCTTTTAAATGTAAATAAAGATTTCAAATAAAGACTGGTCAGTTTGGATTCCAATTTGTTGCTCACTGCAGAACATCAAATGCGCATTATGAATTCTCTGCCTCTGTCAAAATGATTATTCTTCATTCCGTCTATTATTCTTACCCACTCATCTTTCCCAACTTTGTATCTCTGACAAGAATGGAGGGGGGGGGGGGGGGGGGGGGGGGACAGATGAGACACAAAAACAAAACAAATCAACCACATGGAACATAAACAGAGATGATGAGCAATGGTGTAAAACAACACATATTGAACAAACTCTGAAATGATACTGAAAACAACAATTATATGACAACAGTACAGAACAAAGGAGGAATGATGGGACCATGATGAGAAAGATCAAAATATGTTGACAGTAAAAAAAGGTGTGTTGTTTAAAAAAAAACGGGTGAGTACATTGCAATCGAAGAGAGAAATAGATTGAGGAACATATTTGCATGAGCCTGAACAGCGGTCAATATCCAGTCAGAACCCACTCAAACACAAACTATTGAGAAAGAGCAGGAAAAACTTCCACTCTATTGCAATATAGATCAAAGTTTGCTTAGAGTGGGGTAACTGATCTACAGTATGAGAATACAAACAAGCAACAGTGTTGTTATTGGTAACTAAAACTATTAAAATATTTTTTGTTAATTGAAAGAATTCGGAAATAAAGTAAAATCTAAATATTAGATAAAAAAACAAATAAAAATGAGAAATGTTGCCTCGACAGCTAACAGAACTGAAGGACTAAAATTATTAAAATAATAAATATGAAAACAGTTGAGACTGAACCTTACATGAGTGAATGATTCCTAAATACATTCAGACATTAAAACGAATGGGAAATACACAACTGTTACTTATTCTCATTTCTGTTTGTTTATTTTGGCATGTGAATCAGCAGCAAATAGTCTGTCATGGCAGTTTTTCTTAGAAGCCGGCCCCAGTTCTGATTACCGGCTAATTTAATCTGGTGACCTTGTTGAATGGCTCATGTAATTTTAATCTGAAATCAATCCCTTTCTAAAAGACTGAAGGATAAGGAGAGAGACAGAGTGGGAGACAGAGGAAAAGAGACTGAGACACTTACCTTGGCACCACATGTGACGTAAGGAGGCTGCCCGTCCTTAGCGGGCAACAGACCAATTACCTGCAAAAAAGAATAAACGCAGAGAAAGATTTGAGATTCAAAAAAGAGAGGAAGAAAAATAAAGAGACCCAAAGATGAAAACAAAAGGGAAGAGACAGATCAAGTCGGGTCTCATTAGAAAACTAAAGTAACTCTGATGAATTATTAATTATAAACATTCAGGCCGCTGCCTCTGATTCTGTGGTTTCAGGTCAAAGACTTCACTGACTGTTAGGCAATAAAACTGTGGGGATTCAATGACCTAAAATCAAATCAGGTATATATTTGTTTTATTATATATTTATTTGTTTCTCAACAATACTTGATTCTGACTGGACAGCTGTATGATTGAGCAGTCCAATATTTTTGTGCAATAACTGTTAAACTGTAATTTGACCATAGTTAATTTTTGGATATTACTGGACGTGTTTCTGACCCAAACATTTGCTCCACATGCTTTCTACTCCACGTCTTACACGGTTGAGCTTGATGATGATGCAGGGCTTGCCCTCATTGTAACCATAAAAACGATCTATGATCCCAGAGCAATCCTCCAATATGGAGCGTTTGAACTGGCAGGAACGCTTGGGGAAGTTTTTCAAACTGCCGCTGTCCTCCTGGATAAAGTACTGATCCGGTTTACATTCATAATTCTTCTGGTCCTGGACTGTGTCATTGAAGGCTGCATAGAAGAAGCAACAGGACAAGACCTTCTATGAACTAAATGGGACGCAGGATTTCAATAGTAAAATGATTGCAGCAGGTTCTGTGTAATACACATGCGGTTATTTGCATGGCACTCACGCGAGAGGAAGTTATTGAGGGCTTGGACGTATCTTTCCCAAGTTTCTGTGTACTCCACGGTGTATGCGATCTCCAGCTGCTCTCCTTTAGGTCTGATCATCATCCCTGCAAAACAACAAAAAATTAAAATGGGAAGATACAGAGACTGTGCAATGCTAGTATGTTTACATTCATTTTGCATTGCTTGTGAGCTTAAAAAAGGCTAATGGGCCAAACACTGCAATAATCAATAAATTACAATTAATAAATGGCAAAAGGTATCTGTAAGGAGTAACATCAGGGTGTAGTTGTTATAATTAGCTTAATTTAAGAACGAGGTTTCCACACGTATAGCATCATGTCTGTGTGTATTACCTGGAGTTGAAAGTCTATCTTGGTATGTTGGTCTGTGGTCATCGAGCGTCTGCAGCATTACGTACATGGTGAGAGCAAATAATCCAGCCAGGAAAATGTAGAATGCCAGATAAAACAACAGGATCAGACCTACAAGGACACACAAAAATTCAAATCCAAACTCTATACAAATACATACTGTGCTCAAGCTTTTGGAAACTTTCCATAAATGCAAACTGTAATGTCACTGGAACTTGGCAAAATTAGCATCGAAATATACATATTTTAATGGAATTCTTGTTGAAATCAATTTAATAATAATAACAATAATAACAATGCATGTTAATTTAAATGAATAAATACAGCTGCATGGAGCAATTATTGATATTTAAGCCCCATAAACCCATATTTTGCATAACATTAAGCATTTCTGATGACAGATAAGACAAAATGTCGACTGGACTAATGGTAAACAGTTTGAGCCATTTTTATGCTTCTTACTATGATAGTGCCACCAAGTGGCCAAGTCCCTCCAAATTTGTAATTTGTCCTTAAAGTAAGCCCTTACATTAATGTACCAAAATTTAAGTGATAAAAATTAATATAAATCTAGGAGTAGTTCACAAAAGTATGGTTTTATACTTGATAGAAATAAAATTAGAGATATTTGTGTGTCTACCCAATGACTCTGAAATGGTACTTGAGTCGGTTCAGGTGTTATAGAACAAAACACGTTTTCCTTTATTGTAGCTCCACCTACACTTTATTTTATTTATTTTGTTTTTTTTTTAATTTTCTTGAACCAACACACACACACACACACACACACACACACACACACACACACAATGCCACAAAAATAGGTACTATACAGGAAAATACAACATCAAACACCTTAAGCTGTAACACTGTACATGACTTTGGAGCCAAGAACATTAAAGATTTATATTAAAACAACCCCCCCCCCCCCCAAAAAAATAAATAAATAAATAAAAGGTGTAGAAGGTTACTTCAAGTGCTTTACAGTCAGGAATGTTGTACATGAGCAACAGTGTAAATGTAGAATTTTTTACCCCGATGGACGGCAACAACAGCCAACTAGTAGATTCAGACAGATTGGTTAAAAGAGATGAATCCAATACATTCAGTCTGCCTGTAAGAACAGTCTTACTGGTTTCCAGATCTTGGTGAAAGTGGATAACTTATCTTTTAAAATAAATCTCAGTTCTTCCAAATGTAACACATTTCCCAGTTCCCTTGCCCACATCTCAAAAGTAGGGACAGAATCTGCTTTCCACATCTGTAAGACCAGTTTTTTTGCAAGCAACATGCAGAGCGAAATGGCCTGTATTTGATATTTACTACAAAAGGCATTCTCTGCACCTAAAAGTCCAATACAAGGCTCAGGCTCCAGGTTGAAAGAATACACTTCAGAAAGAAATTTAAATATACATTTCCAAAATGGCTGAATTTTACTACATGACCATAAAGAATGAAACAGGGTGCCCTCTAACGTTTTACATTTATTACAGAGTGGGGAAATCGTGGGATAAATTTTATGAAGTTTTAATTTAGAATAATGAAGGCTATGAATTACCTTGAACTGAATCAAATTATGTCTAGCATTTACAGAACATGTATGTACATTTCTCATGCACTCATCCCACGTTTTCATGAAAATTAAAACCCATTTCCTCTTCCCAATCATGTTTTATTTTCTGAGTGTTATTTTCCACCTTTTTGACCAATAATTTGTAAAAATTTGACACAGTACCACTCGCACCAGGGTGCACATTAACAATACTCTCTAAAGTTGGATTTAAATTCAAAACTTCAAAGTCTGAAATGTGCAAGTCTCTGACTTGCAAATAACGGAAAAAAATGAGCAGGAACAAGAGCATAGTATTGTTTTAGTTGTTCAAAGGAATTAAATGTACCTTCCCTATAAAGATCTTGTATTGTTACTATACCCATATGCTTCCATTGAAAAAAGATCTTATCGTGTAACCCCGGAGGGAAAACATGAGTATTACAGATTGGGGTATAAATCTGGAATTTTCAAATATACCTTGATTTGTTTCCATACTTTAATTAGGTTTAAAATAACTATGTTACCATTGATATTTTTGACTTCAATTTTGGTGGGACTGTTAAGCAGAGCTGATAATGAAGTCTTATTACAAGAAGCTTCTTCAATTGCTACCCATTCTGTCTTGTCACCTAACTCCACTGAACCAATCTTCCTCCACCACACCAAAGTATTTAAGTTAGCTGCCCAATAGTAGTATTTAAAATTGGGAATCCCAAACCCTCCTTGATCTTTAGATTTGTTTAGATGTTTCCTGTTAATCCTAGGTGTCTTGTTGTTCCAAATGAAGCTGTTTATAATAGATTCTAGCTGTTTAAAATAATTAAGGGGGATAAAGAAAGGAATAGATTGAAATACATACAAAAATCTTGGAAGTACCACCATTTTTATAGCGTTAATCCTGCCTACCATGGACATAGGGAGAGTCTTCCAAAAAAAATTATATCATCTTTAAGCTGGTCAATTTTTTTTTTTCCAATTCAATTTTAATAACATTTCAGGTTTTTTGGTGATTATTATACCCACATATATGAGTGATTTGCAATTTTAAATTTGGTGCTGGCTAAATATTTTTTATCTAAATCATCAGAAACTGGCATTAATTCACTTTTTTCCCAATTTATCGTGAATCCAGAAAGACTGCCAAATTTTAAGTAATGGTGGAATAGACATTTCAGGGTTGGAAACATACAGGAGAATATCATCCGCGTACAACGAAAGGTGTTGGGGTCTGCCCTCTATCACTATAGGTGCTATGTTAGGGTGGTGTCTGATACTGGCTGCTAATGGTTCCATTGAAATATCAAACAAAAAAGGAGACAAAGGGCATCCCTGACGTATACCTCGAGATAACTGAAATGGATTTGAAATGTCTTGATTGGTAATAACAGAAGCTACTGGATGTGCATAGATTATTTCGATCCATTTTAATAAGTTCTGAACCGAATCCAAATTTCTTTAGAACAGTAATCATGTATTTCCACTCTAATTGGTCGAAGGCTCGTTGAGCATCTAATGAAATAACACTTCTTTATATTTTTCTTGTTATAAATTATGTTACACAGCCGTTTCAAATTAAAATATATGTCTCTTTGGCATAAAACCGGTCTGGTCCTGATGAATTATAGAACAGATGTACTTTTTCAGTCTATTTGCAAGAATTTTAGTTATAATCTTAGATTCAGTGGAAATGAGAGAGATTGAACGATAGGAAGACATCTGCAGCTTGTCCCGCCCCGGTTTTGGAATTAATACTATACTCGCTTCTTACATTGTTGGTGGAAATTTATTTTGTGTTGTTGCACTCTTAATCAATCTTTGAATAGGTAGATTAGTCCTGAATTTTTTATAGTATTCGGCACTAAAGCCATCCGGACCCACAGATTTGTTATTAGGTAACTGTGAAATTACTTCATTTATTTCTTCTAATGTGATTTCTTTATCTAAGGATTGTTTTGCATCAGTGCTAAGAATGGGAAGATCCAATTGAGAAAAAAATTCTTCTATTGCTTCTTGGCTTGTTTTACATTTTGATTCATAGACTTCTTTATAGAAATCAGCAAAACAACGATTAATTTCCTTGGGGTTAACAATTATCTTCCCGTTATTCAATTTTATTTTATGTATTGCACGAGTTGCCTGAGAGTGCTTTAATTGGCGTGGAAGTAATTTTTTGGGGTTTATCACCTATTTCAAATTGTCTTTGCCTGATATACTTAAGTTGTCTCAACACTTTCTTAGAAAGAATTGAGTTATATTCACTTCTCAGTGCAACAATTTTCTTAAGAGTAGTCTCACAACTAGTTGATCTGTATTCACTCTCCAAATTTGTCATTTGTATGTCAATTTCATTCAATTTGGCTTTGTTCTCTCTATTCTTGGCTGTTTGGTATGCTATAATATCGCCTCTGATAACTGCCTTCATTGTCTCCCAAAGAACCGAATCGGATACATCTCCTTTATCATTAGTTTCTAAGAACAATGTAAACTTGTTGAAAAGATACTCACAAAATTTGTCATCTTTTAATAACATATTCTCAAATTTCCAGGAATAATTTCCTCTACTGAATTTTACACTTAAATTAAGAGAATCCGGGGCATGATCTGATAATAATCTATTATGGTATTCAATTGAGACTACATGTTGTAACAATCTGGAATCTATTAGGAAAAAATCAATCCTGGAATAAGTTTTATGAACTGAGGAATAAAATGAAAAATCATGATCTGAAGGATGCAAAACTCTCCAGCTATCAATTAAATTTAACTTTTGCATATAATTACTTAGTACACCAGCCAATTTACTTATTATGGTTCGACGGGGATGCGTGTCTAACCTCACATTTAACCTGCAATTGTAATCACCACCCATGATGACTTGTGAATGCATAAAGTCTGGTATAATCTTGAAGACGTTCTCAAAAAATAAAGGATCATCAAAGTTAGGATCATACACATTCACTAAAGTGATGGGTAATGAATTTATCTCACCACACACAACCAAATACCTGCCATTCTTATCCTTAATAGTTTGCTTATGTATAAAGGGGACAGACTTTTTAATAATAATTGCTACTCCTCTAGCTTTGTAGAGAAATTTGACTGGTAGACTTGAGACATCCATGGAGCTTTAATGCTAAACTTTGTTGTCGTTTTAATGTGTGTTTCTTGGAGAAAAATTATTTCCGCACCCAGTTTTTTAAGATGAGCATAGACCTTTCCTCTTTTGACTGGACTGTTAAGTCCACGTACGTTCCAGCTTAATAAATTCAGTGTACCGCCACTGCGAACCTTCACTCCATTACTCAGTATGTAAAATAAAATATGTTCTGCCTGACCAGCTCCACCTACACTTTATGTGCTTTAATAAAAACATGTTTGTTGGGAGTGTTTGTAATAGGACAGTATTCTGTGACCATATAATCATAATAACCATTTATGACTATCTTTTGCTCTCTCTCTCTCTCCTGATGTAACTGTGAAAAGATACAAGACTAGTAGGCCTAATCCTCTTAAATTTTCACCAGAGCACCCGGATCTTCTCTCCTCATTCATACATTTATACATACACATTGACTGCAGCTCTGTCTTGCACACATTCATACTTTTACACACTAACGTCCCTTACAGGAAGTCTGGTAATCCTGTCTGGTAAATGTCTGGTCTTTGACAAAATTGAATTACTGCAGGGCAGATGTGGGTTAAGAGGGGTAAAAAGGGGAGGGAGGTGACAGAAGGAGAAGAAGAGGGCAGATTAAGTCAAAGGGGGATTTTCAGGGAATATATGGTTTAGAAACACCAGAGTAGCCTGCAGTATGTCTGTACAGACATTCATACAAACACCCCCAAATACCCAAATAAAATAATAATTATGGTCCAGATTATTATGATATTTATCATACTAAGAAGAACACAATTATGTCAGTAGTTATTTATTCATGAGGTATATAATGTCAGTACAGTAATATGGTATATAATGTGGTACAGTATGGTTACTTAAGAGCTAGTTTGAAAAGTGTTTGCTGATGTTAATGACAGAGTATTAATAGGTAATTTCTAGCACAAGAAAGAATTTTTTTCCTCAGATTTTCTCAGATAGACAGGAGATAAACAAATCTAGAAACATTACATGGGCAGCTGACAAGGAGGTTTTTCAGTATCAAGATTTTAAAAATTATGTATACGGTAGACTGTATATGAGTATAAGAGAAATATATATTGTAGCTGTTGTAACTGTTTTTACAATTGTAAACACGTTTTAGCTTTTCGCAATACACTTAAACAGTATGCATATTAAATATTAAATAACAACCATTTGAAATGTTTTTTTGAAAGAAGTCTTTTGCTCAGTGAGAGTGCATTCATTCATTCATTCATCAAAATACAGTAAAATCAGTAATATTGTAAAATATTATTAAAATTTAAAATGGCTATTTTCTATTTCAACTTCAATGATTTCTGAAAGATCACGTGACACTGAAGACTGGAATAATGGTTGCTGAAAATTCAGCTTTGCCATCACAGAAATAAATTACATTGTAAATTAATATGCTGATTTGATTCTCAAGAAACATTTCTAATTATTATCAATCTTGAAAACAGTTGTGCTGCTGAAGATTTTTGTGGAAACCATGATAACCATGACTCTTTGATGAACAAAGTTCAAAAGAACAACATTTATTTGAAATAGAAAATTTATTATCACCTTTGATCAGTTTAATGCATCCTTGCTAAATATTCATTTCTTTAAAAAAATCTTACTAACCCCAAACTTTCAAACAGTAGTTTATATATGGAATTTATATTATATATTAGAAAAATAGTGCTTTAAATCACATAGCATGCAGGACATTGCTGGGCTCCTTAAAAATTCATGTTAATTACCTGAATACTCTCAGGTAAAAAGTAAAGATTCAGCAACTTGTAATAAGAATGTGCTTCAAAACATCCTCACCAACACAATAAATAATTTAGGGCTGCTATTTTGAACAGATCAGGCTCTATTGTTTCATAGAGAATACTGAGTGCTGAAGGTGCATGTTTGTGTGTGCGTGCTGTAAGTTGTACCCCCACTGCATCCTGGAGCTCCCTGCACAGACAGGCTTTCACTGATCAATAACAGCAGTGCAATGTGAGGTTACTCTACAGGATAGAATTACACAGGAGTGTGTGCTAATATGCCTGGAGAGAGTGAAAAAGGATGCAATGCATGTGTGAGAGAGAAAGTGAGCAAAGATAAGGTAAGAATGTTGCCTTATGCAAGGGACACTAGCAAAGCCCAAATGTTCACATCATTAAGCACTACTTAATCTCACAGCAGGGCAGCCTCAATATAACCGACATCTCTCACGGGATACCAAGTACCTGCATTATCAAACATTACTTGCTGAATGCGGTACATTCTAAGTGTGGCGAATACTGCACACCATGAGACTGATACTATCTGTGCTCTTCTGTTTCTTTATCTGTCTCTCATCATGATGAAAGTCACCCTCCCTCATTCAACCCTCTAATTTGAACACAACCTGAAAGAGAGGAGCAGAATGTGCTGCTGTGAT
The DNA here is from genome assembly GCA_039654775.1 of Spinibarbus caldwelli. Lineage (NCBI taxonomy): Eukaryota > Metazoa > Chordata > Actinopteri > Cypriniformes > Cyprinidae > Spinibarbus > Spinibarbus caldwelli. Next base: position 26,603,823 of record CM077223.1, on the reverse strand, counting down.
CTGCTATTTGCATGTTCACGTTCATTAATACAGACATGAACCCCACAAAACAGTCTCTTTAGATCTGCCCACATCCTTTCTGATTCATCAGTTCCTAAATCCATCAAACCTACCAGTCCACCATACTATCAAAATCTTCAGAGGAACTCACACCTGCGATGCAGACAAAGGGAGCAGTCCGTCCACCGTTAGCTCTGAATATCAATTTCCTGTTATTTGGCAGGAATAACTGGGTGTACTGGGTGCACATAAATATATACACTACAGCCAAAGGTTTTTGAACAATAAGATGTTTTTTTTAAAAATCTCTTCCGCTCACTCAGCCTGCATTTATTTGATCCAAAGTACAGCAAAAACAGTCATTTTTTTAAACTGTTTTCTATTTGAATATATTTTAAAATGTAATTGTAACTGTTTTAAATATTGATAATAATAATAATAATAATACATTTTTCTTGAACAGTAAATCAGCATATTAGAATGATTTCTGAAAGATCATGTGACTCTGAAGACTGGAGTAATGATGCTGAAAATTTAGCTTTTTTAATCACAGGAATAAATTACATTTTAAAATATATTCAAACAGAAAACAGTTATTTTAAATAGTAAAAATATTTCAAAATTTTACTGTTTTTGCTGTACTTTGGATCAAACAAATGCAGGCTTGGTGAGCAGAAGAGGCTTCTTTAAAAAACACTAAAAATCTTACTGTTCAAAAACTTTTGACTGGTAATATACATAGTAACTATAGACTGATAAAATGTTAATCTAAATTATTACTAACTACAATAAATAACTAAATTAATTGATTTTATTCATTCAAAATTATTAATCAACACTAAACCAACTTAAATACTTCAGACTAACAAACATAAGTGTTAGGTCAGGTAAATTTATTATACTTGACTTGAATGTTTCTAATTATTCACAGTGATCCATGGCATTGCTTTACTGTATATTAGACCAAAACTGGCACCACTTTCAGAAAACTTCATAATATTATGACTGTAATATTGTTGCTGTGTTTGCATTACTGTGCCAGTCATTATGTACCTGGTAACTGACTATTTTTTCAGAGTGGAAAATTAGCGATAATAGGTAAAATGACAATTTCAATTCAAAACTATTTCATGTCCACATATTTATTTATGAGGTGTGTAGCTGTATAGTAAAAGGGACAATATATTTGAACAAGAATTCTGTGATTAAATTCAAAAAGAGAATCTTACAATGCAGTCTATCGTCCAGCTAGAACTTGCTTTCCCAAACAGGATTTGAGAACTGCAGGGTGTTTGGGAGTTGTAAATATAAATTAATAATTTATTATATTTACTAAAAAGATGAGCTATTTTATTTGTTTACTTGCATATCATCAGAGAACTGTGAACATGCAAATATGTTATTAAATTCTTGAAAAATAAACTTAAAATCTTAGAGAGTACTTCATGTAAATATTTTGTGTCAAAGGGGTTTGGCTGATAAAAAAAAAGTTTTGGACTCTTCTGAACTAGAATATCTCCAGAACTTTTCTAGGTGCTTTGTTTCCAGGAAGCCTTATACTTCTTTGAACGGAGTTTTAAGATCTTCTGCTCTCAAATACTGCAGTATGAGCTATAAGTCTCAGGAGTAGTTTAAAGATTCAATTATGGCCTGTGCAAGAGTGATGTTTAACAACAAGATGGGACACAGTCTGAATATGATTCTCCAGTGGGCTGTAGTCAGATCAGCTTTAAGTGCTTTTTTTTTGATACTACTGACCCCTCTATGCCCCAAGGGTCCTGAATGCACCTCTGGATATGTTTCAATAAGAGACACAGCTGTATGAATGTAGCTGCAACTTCCACCATCCTCCATAGGTCACTATTAAGCTCCAGTAATGAGGATGTACTTTGTTAAAGAATCTAAGCATACCCAGGTTCACTCTGGTTTGGGCACAGTCAAAAATAGACTAATTAAGGAGTCTTAGAGGGCATGCTGGCTTAACTAGGCAGCTAGTCCTCAGAGCATCTCACACACACACACACACACACACACACACACACACACACACACACACACACTCTCAATGCGGTGCTACACACTGAGCTCCCTAGAGCAAAATGTGCTGGCATACATGGAAGTCTTGAGGACAGTGATCTAGCATTTCTCTTTCTCTCACACACACACTTTAACTATTCTAGCATTGACAGCTGAGTTATAGATGCCTGAGGGGCAATTTTGGAGTGCTGTAGTTTTAACGCCATCACACTCTGATTAAAAGGCATATTCAGTTCCAGAATTAATCTACGGCTGTTGAATAGGCTATGTCTCCACATGATAGCCTCACCAAGGCAACCAATGAGCCTATTAGTAAAGGATTACATCTTACACTAATTCACAAACCCCCACATGCACACTCAAAATGGCCCTTGGCTAGATTAAATCATCTCAATGTCACTGCAAAAGACAATCTGTAACAATATGCACTGGGCTAAAGGTGTTTAGTGGTTCATTTCTGTTGTTAGAAAGATCTTACACAATTATAAAGGCAGATTACTTAGCGGTTTGAATCCGTTTGGAAAGTTTAAACAGATTTAAACCAAATGGCAGAATGTAAAATTTGTCACTGACTGTAAAAAAAGGCAGCTGATGATGTTACAAATAATAAGTGTTGGCATTTTGGTGACTATCTTTTACAGCTTCTAGTTGTTATTCAATTATATGTTAATATATCAGTCCTATGTGAACTGTTAAAATTAGTTTGCTGTGATGAAATGTACAGATAATGATACAGATGGCACACTGGGGCTTATAGCTGATCAAAACTGGCCTCTCTAGCAGCTGTCAGGGTAGCTCAGGGTAACACACAACACTAAAATAATGCAATAAACATTAATTAAATAAGACAGAATACAACAGAAAGCCCTTCAACTGCTACAAAAAGCAAGGAAATTTTAGAATTTCCCTATTAATTAAAAAGTGATTCATACTTTGAGCAAAAACATTATTTATACTATATTTCACAATACCTGAATTGCGTTGTTAAATACAAAACAATCTTTAAAATAACCTCAATACATTTCAATACATACTCAAAACATTTCACAGAAAAATACGTTTTGTCATTAAATCCTACTTTTTTTTGCTACTATTTCACTTCAACATTCTTTTGCAGTTAAAATGACTGCTGTTCTTTACAGAAAGTGGTGCACTGAAAGTGTGTGCTGGTCTCTATTCAGACATTCTACTTGAAGCGCATTGTGTAGTTTTGCAGTGACTCGACGCATCACATTTCTCCACGATGTTAATGGCTGTTGCCGCGCATTCAACATTTCTACCAGCAAAGTCCATCATAAAACAATAATCAGTGGGTACAGTTACCTGGATCTATCAGTAGACATCAGATTTCGTAATTTGACTAAGATAAACACATTCTAAGGCTAAGGTGTTAAGTTTTACAGCTGCGTAAACACACGGCCGAGAAAAGGAAACGCATGTGACGCACTACAGCCCGGCAAGCGCATTAACTGGAGCTTCAGCACCTCGGACAGCGGTCCATCTCTTCAGCTAATTTCTCTGCACTGATCGACTGAAACTCGCTGTGCTCTAACGATTGCAACGCAATACTTATTATAACTGCAAAATAATGTCACACTAATTAGCATATGTGCATGCGTGTAATCCTGTCTATGCTGTGCAAGACTTACCCCAACTGCTCGCGGTCCTCCCGCAGAACTCGCGCGTTCTCGGGTTCCAGAAGAACTCCTTCCACGCGTTCTTCGTATCATCCTTTGCCATTTTCCTGGACGAAATAAATGTGCACTCACAGAGTCAATGCCTCGGGGCTAACACTCTCTTTGAGAGTAATAAAGAGCTATTCAGCCCTTGAATAGTGTGGAGAAAGGGTTAAAACGATCCTTAAGGTCTCAATGGAAAGCTTTTTTAAATTAAAAACTGGGTAAAAGCGATTCTCAAGGCACCGAAACCTGAGCACTCAAGCGAGGACTGAGTGAGAGCAGACCTCGCTCTCTCTATATCGCCCGGTGTTCTGCCCACCCACAAGTGCAGTGCGCATTCCGCAGAGAGACAGAGCGAGAGAGAGAGAGAGAGAGAGAGAGAGAGAGCGCAAGAGAGAATAGTGCAGCACTAATATGCCGATACTGCAGTAAAACCATCTCTGCCTGCGCAGCCCCGATCACCCCCACCCCTCAAAAAACAAAGCCCCTCCTTTAGCAAAACTCAAGTCACTTCTTGGCCAATAGCAGCGCTATGCTCCGCACTTGGCCCCGTCCCCCTCAGCAAAGTGGCACATCGTAAAGCCTGTGATGGCAGAGACTTGTAGGGGCATCTTTCAGTATCTCATGAGGCCGTTGCCAAGGAGAAGTCTCTGGGAAGTCTCAGGTGAAGTCAGGGAAAACAACTCTCAGGATGTGCGTGGCGTTTCCGTTCTGTGCTGTTCCGTGCAAAGACTCCCAATGGCCTCAGATTGTAAAATGCGTTGTAAAAACCTAATCTGGGATCAAGTAAACAATGCTGAAAACAAACAATCAAAAATCGACTTGATTGTTACTTGCCGCTAATTTAAACTATAACAAGTAATGTATCTTGATGCTGCTTTTCTGTTACAGTATATATAGGCTGATCTTCAGCAAGCATTACAGGTGAGTCTGATTAATGCATTCTTTTAGACAAAAAAAAATTATTTTGTATTTGCCATCTTCTCAGCAGGCACGGGGGGCATTAATAGTTAATATGGCTATATTGTTTGGCTACTCTGCAGTTTTGTTGGCAATGTTATTGATTTTATTAAGTCTGATATGATTTATCATTATGTCTTATGATGGGTAATTTTTTACAGATTAATGGCAACCTGACATTTTAAGTTCAGTCAAGGAATTTGCGTTAAATAATTAGATTTAATTATGCTCATTATATAACTAAATAATACAAAATATTAATTTGAAAAAAAAAATACATTAAGAATATGTTTAATTTAACAGTGCAGACGTAAGCTAATTAAGGCAAATTAAACTACTGGCAAGTGCCAAGCAATCTTTTTTTATATAATTAACCATATATATTTATGATGCTCTGGACAGCAAACCCTTAAGCATAACTCCAGCTGTTAAAGAGCCAGTCTACCTCTTGAACTTCCACTCAGCACTCAAATAATCTGTGGATGTTTCAATGACCGACAGTACTTGATAAATCTGTTACATCACAATAGTCAAATAACATCTGTAATGATGTTCAAGACCGATGACAGATCAGAGCCAGCAATAGCCTCTAGACCTGTAAAAAAAGAGAATTTGTATAAGAGCTTCATCTATGGTACAGGACATCAGTGAGCAGTAAATCAGTCAACACTATTCAGCAACAGACTGTTATTACAGCACCCTGTATTCATGATGCTGACACAGGAGAAACTGGATACTGAAACAAGAAGTCTGGAAGGTCAGGATAAAAGGAAAAGTACACCCAAAAATGAAAATTTGCTGAAAATGTACTCACACTCAGACCATCCAAGATATAGATGAGTTTATGTCTTAATTGGGACAGATTTGGAGAAATTTAGGATTACATCACTTGGTCACCAGTGGATCCTCTGCAGTGAATGGGTGCCGTCAGAATGAGAGTTCAAACAGCAGATAAAAACATCTTGTAAAATGAAAAGCTGCATGTTTGTAAGAAACAAATCCATCATTAAGGTGTTTTAACTCGAAACAGTCACTTCTGGCCAAAATACAAGTCCATAATCTATAATAACACTTCCTCCATTGAAAAAGTTCATCCACTATTTGTTTAGTTTTGGACAGATTTCACTTATATACGGTGCTTCATCTGAGAAGATGGGTTTTTTAAGTAGAGAAAGCAATATTATGGTTTTCACATTCCAACATATTGATGGACTAATGGGTTGGAGTTGCATGGATTACTTGTAAATTATTGTAGTGCTTTTATCAGCTATTTGGACTCTAATTCTGACGGCACCCATTCACTGCAGAGGATCTGTTGGTGAGCAAGTGATTTAATGCTAAATTTTCTAAATCTGTTCCGATGAAGCAACACACTCATCTACATTTTGGATGGCCTGAGGGTGAGTAAATTTCCAGCAATTTTTCATTTTTCGGTGAAATATTCCTTGAAGAGAAAGAGCATGAATAAAAAATTAACACATTAGAATGTACAAGCAGATATTCCATTCATTGTACTGTATGTTAGGCGGTCTGCAGGACAAGAAAACATTAAATCCATGTATATTGCAAAAGTTTCTTTCACTCCCTCTCACACACACACTCACACACACTGCTATTCGCACATGTGATATTCAGTTCATCATATAAAATTTATTTCATGACGATATCAATGCAAATATAGCACTACAGTGATTTCCAAGTTACACCGTATCTTACCATACCAATATATTATGGCACTCATAATATGGCCACCGTTTATGTAGACACGCAAAGCCGACAGTTTCTGTAAACTAGTTTACCCAATAATACTTAAGTTACCCTTTTCATCTTAATAAATTGCCACTAGATGATTATTTAGTATATCTGAAGTACAAACTGGGCACAATTTATATAGACTGGGACGCAGCCCAACCTTGAACTGAATGATTAAGGGAATCCGTCAAGAACTCCCAGCATGCATTGCACCAGCCCTCCTCTACTGTGGTCCTCCGTACTGTTTGATAAAGACTGTATTTCAAATGGCCACCCGGGTGGTGCAGTGAAACCCTGGTGTCGTGGTGACGACGTCAAACCCTTGGCAACATCACTGCAATGTAGTGTTGCCAGGGTGAGAACTGTACAGGTTGGTGGTGCTAACTATTCGGAAAAACAACAACTTTTAAATACAACCACAACAACAACTGAGAAACATTCAATTGCCAACAGTTACAAAAGATTCCACTCCTTAAAACCCCATCGCATGATCTCAAAAAATTAAAAAAAAAAAATCTCAAAGAGCACTTAAAAGAATGAAGAAGAGAAATAAAACAACAGCAGTAAGGGATATGTAAGCAAAAGTAGAAATTCAATATAGCAGCAGAAGTACTTCAAAAATATCCAACTGATGTTCCAGTGAGCCGGGTGGAGTGTGTTGGTGAGGGTATGAATGTGATCAGACTTAAGTTGCTTAAAGGGACTTGCATGACACTAGCCGGAAAAAACATTGGTTGGTTGGTTGGTTGGTGTGTGTGTCTGAGACTGTGCCTTTAGTAGAGAGGGCTCGCCTTTCAGCGGTCCATTCAGTACAGTGTAGACAGGTAGCCACAGATAAAACTACTAAATTTCTTTATAAAACAATTAAACACCTTGTACTTTTATACATTATATGCTACAATATATTTATTGATTACAAGTATGAAAGTGGAAATAATTGCTACATAATCAATACAGTTGTACATGTTTATTTTACAGATTTTTAACACTTGTGTTTTTTTTCTTCTCGTTTAATCTCGATGTCATGTGGTTCGCTTTCTTTTGTGCGGAAAAAAGTTCCAGCATCGGTCTGAGGAGCGCCGCTGCTTGTTCATTTTCCCCAGCAGGGCGCTGCGAGTGTGTGCGTTTCTGTATATGCATGTGCGCATGAGCATTGGACAGTGTGAAGAGGTGAAGTTTGCTCCAAAACTGATTTTTCTTTAAGGGGCAGGGTAACTGGACTGCTCAATCTGACTGTAGTATGATAAAAGCTTTTATATATGTTATTATATCTTATTAAATGGCATTGCAACCCAAATTGATTGACACATGAGACTATGCTGCCAAAAAGACATTAGCTCATATGCTAATAGACATATGCATAGACATATGCTCAGATACAGATTAAATGTAAACAGATGTGTAAATATGGTGGTCCGACACTTTTTAGGTGAACACAATGGCACCTCGTGTTAACGCAGCCCATTCATTGGTCCTCAATCTATTTCCTGTTTTGTAACGAAGTTCATCCTGTGATCATACTGTTTTCATCAGATGAATGTTACACAATTGGTGAAATGCAATGCGGACCTATCCTATCACCATGTTTTTGTATTGGACTGGGCTAATTATCAGTCTCCTGCTTTAACAAATATTGCTATGAAAGTCACGTAACTTCTGCTGAACAGCTTTACTTCTACTCCCCAAAAGCGCAAACACGTGTCACCACACTCACCAAATTGGCACTCAATCAATAGGCAGTAATTAGACTTCAAATGAATCTCCTCTACAAACTACGACAGTACCACACAGCCCTTCATCATCATTTCCTGGGTCTGAATGTGTTTTTTGTGTATACATGTCAAATTTTGTGATTAATTGACTTTTGACTTAATGTTCCCCTGTACTCCTCCCCATTTTGTTGTCTGTAGGTCTGGATTTCCTCTCATCTCTGTTCTGCTTCCAACCTCACACATCTCCAATGCAAAGATACATCTTACAAAGTTCACCATGACACCACACACACACACACACGTTTTGACACTCTTCTGGAATGTAAAAAAAACATCAGTCTAGTAGGTGCCCAGGAAACAGCAGCATAACTGAGTAAATCTGGTCAGTAAAAACACACAAGCCCAAAGTCACAGACAGTTTATGATATGAAGAAAAGCTCCACTATGATCTTTCAGCGTCTCTTCATTCTTTACACATCAAGTTTTGATCATTTCTTCATTCCTTGGAGGAAAAAGCATGTCTATTCTCCTCACTAATGGTTTATATTGAGAGTACGAATGTCACGGTGCTCCAAAGGTTTCCAGTGTTTCAAAAAGGTTGTAAACTCAGCAGCACAGGTTGTATTTGCAGCAGGTCAGAGAGAGTTCAGACTCTTGAGGTGGCTCTCCAGTGTGAGTGTGTTTGTGTATGTTTCGTCTGCTGCATCTATATGGCACATAAACACCATGAGGAACACATTTTCTCCTGCTTCTACATAGAGATTTATTCTAAATCATGCTATTCTTTGAGCAAAATGCTCTCGCTTTGTCTTTCCAGTCTTATTTTAATCTCTTCACTCAAAGGCCACTTCTCTCATTTCCCCTAAAATTCCCATTTTTCACACGCAAAAGAGAAAAAGAACAAAAGATTTGTACTCTGTATGTCTCTCTCAGTCATGTTTTTCTTACTCTCTATCCTCTGTCTGCTCTCTTTGCCTGGGTCAGATGGCCGTGTCCCACACCACAGCCTGTGGCCTCTGGCAGGGTGGCGTTCCAGTCTTGCGGGGCTCCGGCGTTTTCCTCCAGCTGGGTAAAATAGGCATACTGTCCTGCTTACATAAGCTCTTATCCGGCCGGCGATGAGCCTTAATCTCTTTACACAGGCAGCGCTTTCTCTCGATCACCTCCAGGAGCTTGCCGTCACGCTGGGCCAGAGCTGTGGAGGTGCCGGCTGTGCCCGTGCTGAGGGGAGCCTGGGCCTGTGCGGCGAGCTGAGCCAGCTGCTGGAACTGGAGCTGGACCTGGTGCTGGTACTGCTGCTGCCGGCTCAGTGACGGACTGCAGGGAGCCTGAGCCTGAACCTGTGAGAGAGCGTGAAACTACACATAGAGATAGAGAGGGAAAAATTGTATGAGTTTGCATAGTTGAGAGCAGATGAAATACATAGTCATGTGATTGTTTGCGTTTTTGAACAAAGTATAAAGGTTTGGCTCGTTATCATGGTCCAGTTTGCCTCTGCTGGTAGATGCGGTAACTACACCATCTGGCTGCAAAAAGAGAGATGCATTGAAGGCCATAAGTGCTATTTTAGTATTATTTATACACTATTACAGTATTATTAGTTTTTATATTTTCAGTTTTCAATTTAATTAGTATTTTTTACATAATTTTGTTATGTGCTTATGTCATTTTTATTTCATGTATTATTTTATTAGTTTGTTTTAGATATTTCTATTTAGATTTATTTTGTTTTTAAGTTTTAGTCATTTTAGTGTTTCAACTTAAAATGATTTTATTTCAGTGATATTAAAATGTATTATTTAATATTAGAATTTAATATTATATCATTACATTTCACATACATACATTTCACCATTTTCCAATATTCATCATATTTCCAATTTTTGTTTTTTATTTTATATTATTTTTAAAAAGACACAATTTTTTTTTATCATAAATCTTCTCTTTTTAATTTTTACCATTATGAAATAGCACAATGAAATTTAGTTTCTTGTTCTGCTGCCTGATGCATCTTTTTGCCAATTTTTGCCAAGATGGAAGTCAGCAGTACTTGGTGGGGCATCCAACATAAAAAGAAAATTAAATCAATAAGGAGAGTCCGATAAGGTTCTGCTCAGAACAGCCACTCTTTAATCAATTCCTTCCCAAAATTAACGTTTACCACACCTGTCAAAGATGGATGAATTGAGAGCAGGCCAAATATAGCTTTTACTTCCCTTGAAAGTGTTTTTTGCATTAAATGTAATTATTGAAAATTCAAATTTTAATACACCAATTCAAAATTTAGCTTTTAGCTCGGAGTACTCCACATATATGGAGTTCCTAGAGAAAAAAGTTACAGTAACTGATTTTAAGATTAAAATGGTTAGTCTTTGCAGTTACATCAGCAATCACTCATGTCAGACTATAGTTCTTACAAATCAACTTAAGCCTCTAACGAAGTTACCAGCCAATTTGTAATTTACATTTTCCACTTAGAATGTTTTTTTGGGGGCTCTGGGTGTGTGCTCTATGCGATATCAAAGAACGCCACCAGATAGCGGCATAGCGCCAACTCACAGCATCTATCCCATCCCCCTGCTCTGAGAGGGAAGGTCATATCAGCTCATAGAGTCAATCTCTGTGCTACACACACACACACACACACACACACACACACACACACACACACACACACACACACACACACACACACACACACAGACTGCGTCAGCATGTGAACTTTTGCCAAGAGACAACAGCACACCAGGAGAAAAGAACAGAGGCTTCTCTATGGCAGCTAACATCCAACAAGATTGAAAATGAAAGATTATTTCTTGCATGTGTTGCCAGTTTCACTCCAGTCTGTCTATAACACAACCCACACGCCACTAGAGCTATAGGAATTGGAACATCCCTGTCTGTTAACACGCAAAACACGAGCTGCTTCGCATGTTCGCAGTCTCTCCGGATTCTCCTTGTTACTTTTTGCACATTCAACATACTAAACTCTCAAAATGGCTGTTTGACAAAGTGCTGACAGAGACAGTCAGACGGCAGAATCAAAGCCTGTCACTGGCCGACACGGAGAGACACCGGCAGCGCCACTAGGTTTGAGTTTGATCATTCACGTAGACAGTTTGTCTGCCTGCCACAGTCTGACAAAAAACACTCTTTCTTACTGCTGCACCTGTTTTCTCCACCCATGTGCTGCATCTGTCCTCTCGCTTTCATTCTGTCGCCTCTTTTTTTTCTATTCTGTGCTGCATTTTTCTCCCTTTCTCTCTCTCTCTTGCTCTCCGTCTGTCTTTCCCTCTGCTGCATTTCTGTGCCTCCCTCCTGCTCTGTATTCATCCCCCTTTTTCTCTGCACTCATTGACCCTGCAGCGGAGTGCAGTGCAGCTACAGACGTGTTTGGGTGGGGATGCCGGTGACTCAATGGGCTCCGCGATTTACCTAATGACTGTCTGGAACAGCAGCCACAGGGGCACAAAACAGGACGAAATTAGTTACAGATCACCTGCCGTAACTGTCAAGCTTGGTGTCAATTACACTTACGCATGTTAACCTGTTGAACTGAATTTAATTAATTACTGCAGTATCTACACTGACTGAGGCTGAACAAGCCTGTGCGATTTCAAAGCATTTCCTGAATACTTTGAACTGAAAAGCACAATATTCGAATGCACTCTTGTCTGGGGTTTTCTCAGTGTCAGGGTGGTGTACGAGGTGAATTAAAGGTCACTGTAACAGCATCCACAGTACTATAAGCAGGCCCAGACAGAAAATGCGCACTTGTTTTCCACTTTTTTTGGGAGAACCCGCTGTGGAATTCTGTGAAATGGATGTAAATATGTTAAAACATCCTGTATGTTATACAGTTGCAACATAAAATGAGTTAAACAGAGCATTAGGTATCAGGAACAAACAATAATTTCACAGAATTAAAGTCAGAATTGACTATTCTTTTTTATGTAACATTGTTTATTATAAACTTATTTGTGCACATTATTTATTAAAACATCTCCTCCCCTCATAAAGTTATACCTATTCTTTGATGTCATCTGCACCGGCGCAAGTATGGGACAATAATTTATCCCCTCTATCAACCTGTCACTCACATGAGACTCACAGCAATTAGCAAACAACAATTCAATTTCTGATAGGAAAAAAAAATGAAGCCCATCCTAATTTTTTTTGATAATTTGATTTGATTTGAACTTTTCACTTGGATAAACCACTTGAATGAGAATAGGAAAGAAAATATGATTGTTACTTCCATTTAATGGCAACTTTAATACTGGCTAATGTTAATTTCTACATATACAAATACATTTTACACATATCAGGTTATATAAATTAACATTAGTTAAAGGGATGGTTCACCCCAAAATTCTGAAATTTCTGTCATCATTTACTCATCCTGTCGTTACGAACCTGTATGAGTTTCTTTGTTCACAAAAGAAGAAATTTTGAAAAATGTCTCAGTGTTTTTTGTCCCTACCGTGAAAATCACTGTTTGAACAAAACCAGTTAAAACATTCTTCAAAATACCTTCTTTGGTGTTCCACAGAAAAAGGGCTGCAGGTCCAGAGTAATTTCATAAGAACAAATCTTACTGTGATCACGGTTTTACCTGAATGAGTGTGAGTTTAAACAGGACTGAGGATACAATAACATTGCAGGTGTATAATAACTCTCCGAGCCTGTGTTAATGTGAATCTAGTGACAGCTTTAGTAGTGCTGGCATGTGTTACCTGGTTGAGTGCTTCTCTGGCCGGCAGGCTGCTCTGCCTTTGAACGTCACCACCCACTTGTCTCACTCCTGATGTGGAGGAAGACCTGCCAAGGCGACCCAACTCTATAAAAGATCACAGACACACAGCCAAGTTATTGTTTTGGAAAAATAAATCTCAGGAAATCAAATTTTTACTCAAATCTAAAATAGTGATTGAAATAGCATGTTGCATAGCCTAAAACAAACAAGTTCCTTTTGCTGTCTTGCAGAACAGAAAGCAGAAATAATATGGTTAAAATGTATATGACAGCAATCAGAACTGAAGAGGATATCACAAAAAAGGTGCCTGCTGATAGCATTGTTAATTTAAAGGAATTATGCAAATAAGGTAATAGAGCAAACAGAAAAAATGAGCAGTTTCTTAGGTTGTGGAGGATGCAGTACACTACGATGTTTGACCTGTATGCAATGACTGCACAGCATCATGCCACCACTGCAATCCAACCACCTAAATTAGTCTTTAAAATGCAGAAAAGTTCCATCTGGATTTATAACACTTTTCACTATTTGATCATCATTTAATGGATTATTGCTGCCATGATGAATAGAAGCAGTACACAAACTGTTTCTACAGATATTAATGAAATTCAGCCTGCTTTCCACCCTACTTTCTACTAATAGTGCAACATTAATTGCGCCAGGCAAATAACGCTGACCTCTGTGGATGCGTTGCATTCTATAATGAGCCTCATTTGCATTGAAAGCAGGTGTGTTTGCATTGTAAAAAATGACATTGACTTTATTTAAATGTGCATTGCACAACGTAATGCATATAGTGCTTAGTTAAGTTGGACTGCAGGTGGTATGTGAATAAAACGCATGATGTGTGCTGCAATACTGCAGTTAAAGTGCCTCAATGTTGAATGAATTCACTCCTGAATGTACCATGGCATATAATTAGAAGGTTCAAAAATGTCCATAAATTCATGGTTCATAACTGTGACAGGTACTGCAGCTAGTTAGCTAGGATAACACGTTTAGCTATTTCTAGCTAATATTGTGTGTTGCTTAATTAATTGTGTTACATGGGCTTTGTGATTTTTTCATCATGGTTTTAGTAAGTTTAAAGTCATTTTTTTCCCCATATTTTCAAAGACATTATAGATATCTGATCATTGTTATAAAATGTGATGCTTTCCAAACAAATCAATGAACACTGATCCCAGCAGCATCAACTTACAGCTCATAAACTGCTCTAAACAAATGTTTCATCTCTAACCAAAACACACTTGATCTATATCCAGAGTTTTAACTACTGAGGTCATGGCAGAAAGCCTGTGCTAATGTCATTTAAATTGGATCACACCTCCATTGCGGCATGCTGGGAAGGTTTGGCAGGGTAAGGGCAGTCCTGCTCGTATCAGTCCTCTAAACCCTGGTGGTCCATCCACCCCAGCCAAGCTCTCGCTGTGTCTCCCTGTTGCCCGCACAGGTATTCCAGAGTGTCCACCACTCCGCATGGCTCCTAGGTCATCCCTCTCTCTCCTTAATAGAGCATCTGAACTGCCATTCCACGCACCTCCATCCTCCTCTATAGAGAGAAAAACACAATTAAACATCTACGATAGTAACACAGAAAGAGAGTTCCCTCAATAATCATCCCTACAACCATTACTCACTCTCAGTGTCTCGGCTCCCATGACTGAATGATAATTTTCGATGCATGGGCCAGTAAGCCTGTTCTTCGGTGAGCCCTAAGGCAGCTGCACTCTCCCAGGGAATGAACCCGGCCTTGGCCTGCAATGCCTGGGCTGCGGATCCAGTTTTAGTGGGGTCTGTGTGTAAGGATGGCAACTGTGATGCCCCACGCAGGCTATCGTAGGCTGGCGGGCGGCGGAAGCCAACCGAGGGGTAGGTCCAGAGCAGCGGGCTGTCGGAGGGGGGAGGTTTGTAAGCAGGAAGGCCATGAGACAAGTGTGGGGTGTGCGACCGGTGCATGTGAGAGCGAGACGGAGGGCGCTGAGCGGATGAAGAAGAGGTGGAAGGTGGCGTGGCTGCTGTGGACGATGATGGTTGACTCGGGGTTGGCGTGGTGCTCGTGCCGGTTTGAGAAGTGTGTGTGTATGTGCTTGAAGAAGTGGTATCAGAATGACTGGATGATGCCATGCTCGGGTCTCTGTCTCGTTCACGATCCCTCTCTCGGTCCCTTTCCCTCTCAGATTTCTCAGACTTGAGCAGGAAGCTGACAGACTTGCCCTCTTTGGGATGTGTTTGCGTCTGGGTGGAGGACTGTCCTGAGCTCTTGCTTGATGACGACATCTCTTTCTCAGGCTTTCGGTAATGGTGATAGTGGGAAGGCCTATGGTGAGGGTGATGGTGATGATGGTGGTGGGAATAAGGAGAGGAGGACTTGGACGATGGAGGAAGAGGAGTGGAATGACTGCGAGCTCTGAGTCCTGGTGCCGGCCCCAGCTGTCCTTCCCTCCTCTCCTTCTCTCGTTCCTTCTCAACTCCAGAGGACTCTTTGGAAGTGCTGGTGGAGCTCGTGCTGGAGGAGATGCTAGTAGATGCTGGCAGACTGGAGGCCGATTGCACACTGATCTTGGCTGAGCTGGTCTTATGTTGAGCCCCTACCCCACTGGAGGCAGCAGCCGGCTGGGGAAACGCCAGAAGCGGAGGCTTGTGCTGGAGCAAGTTGGGGAAGGGAGCCGGGATTTTACTGGAGCTGGGCTCATGTTCAGACTTGGACCCTGGCAGGAGGAAGGGTGTGGGAGCACGGGGAGGGTGTGGTGAAGAGGAGAGGGCTTGAGGTACGGGAGTGGAGGATGCAGAAGAGCAGGATGAAGGCAGAGGAGAGGAGTGAGAGATGGAGACAGCTGCTTTAGGCTTGGATGAGGAACAGGCTGGAGAGGAGGACGAGGGGCGTGGGAGCGAGGAGGAGGTGGAGGATGAGGAGGATGAGATGATGGAGGAGTGATACGCTTTAGAGGACTTAATACGCTCGTGTTTGAGTGGCAAGCGGCGGTGGGCTTCTCGAGCCGCGTCGTCCGGTAGGGGGTACTTCATCTCTTCGTAAATGGCCTCTCCCTGGTCTGAGTCAGAATCAGGCGTGGTGGCGGAGGGCGTGAGCGGGTGAGGAGTAGGGGCGCTGTGAGTCTCTCGGGTAAAGACCTGGCCCACCATTTCAATATAAACCGGCTCGTCATCTCCCCCCTCACCCCGTGGAGAGTGTTCGGAGCTCTGGAAAGGAAGAGGTGTGGTCGGTGGCGGGACCCGAGGTGGCGGGGGGTCAAAGGAGAGCTGTGTGCTTGGACTACGTTTGGGCTTCAAGGGAGGGACCTTCCGTCCTGCCATTTCACCTGAATCAGATTTCTTCATTGCTGTTTAATAAAAAGCAGACAAAAGGTGAAAAAAGAGTAACACAAAGGCAAAGAGAGAGGACGTTTTACAGAGACCACAGGTCAGGTGTGTACAGCTTTCTGGTTCCATTAAATCAAAATTGACCCTTTTTATTTTATTAATACATGTTCCCAGTCCTATGATTTACATTTCGGTTGACATCATGTTTCTTACTTTTTCCCTCCCACTTTTCACAACTGAATCAATGGATTAAATCAAAACCCACCCTATTTCTTGTTGAATATCCTGGTTCATTCTGAAATAAGTCTGAAATATATTTTAAGCAAACAGCTTTCAATTGACTCCGCACACATAACACTAGTCTCGTTGTTCTTTTTTCTGTAAATTTTAGACATTAAGACAAATACAAATTTAACTAAGGCTGGGGAAAAATGTGTAAATTTCTATGAATAACGTGGACAATTTTTCACCTACACACTGTTTTCCATCATTTTTTTAATAAATGCTGTATAAATACAGTATTTAAGATACTTAGATGTTAATGTTTGCAACATATATTTATTTAACCATGCTGAATTAATTATTCAGTCCAAAGCAATTATTAAATCACAAATAACTGAGATTTCTCATTGTGTTTAAAAAAGTGAGATCTCAGTTGCTCTTTGCTACTAGGGTAAACAAAACAATGCCATTACATGTGGCTTTTTAAAAATTTTTTTTTTTTACACCTTTTCTTTTTTCACAATGTATCAAAATAAGTACAAAATAAGCTGCTTTCATCAATTTCATCTTATGAATAAAATAATTTCCTGAGCTGGAAAATAACATTCATTAAGTATTGTAATCGTCTGTTTGAATAAAGGCCCAAATTACACTGTACAGAGAATAATTAAAGTTATCTTTGATTTAAATCAATTACATAATAATTCAGTTAAAAACATATGAAAGACTAACACATATTCTGTCAAAAAACAATGGATGGTTTAATAGTCATGAATCATAAGCGCTTATGCTTAAGAATTAGAGATTGGAGATTGAGTTCAAGATTCATGGCCTCAAATCTTTTAAAATCATTTAGTTTGACACATTTAGTATCAAGTAAACATCATACTGTTGAATCTTTGCCTAACTTTTATTGTGTCATGTTCTATTAGTGGTACCATCTTTTTCAGATGTACCCACAACTGAACTTAGAAACAAGTAAACTGTGATTAGTCATGTTACATGTGAGTCAGATGGCTCCTTATCTATATTCAAAGCATCAGAGATACAGCATTTTATGAAAACGGTCTCTGTGCAAGAATTATCCCAGGTCAAGAATGGATTCACATCCCTAATTTTAACATACAAATGATTTTGATGAGACCAGAACTGTGCATGCCACGAAGACTTCTGCTCACTTACCATTCCGCTTCTCTGGGTGTTTGGGTGGGTGATTGGGAGGTGGAGGTGGCGGAGTGTCAGGTGGTGCATGAACCCCCCGGGAAGGATGCTCCTGCTGGGGTGTGGAGCTGAGACGAGTATTGGGGTGGCGTTTAGGCTTGGCTGGGGGACAACGGGAGGGATTTGACTGGTTTTGGGGGTCTGAGTCTGGATAATATCCGTTCTCCATCTCTTCTCCCTCACCGGTTCCCACAGCATGGCAGGACTGAGAGCGCGGGGGCCATGGCAGCCGCACAAGAGTGAGGTGAAAGGTCCTGGGACGCCGGCATCGTCATAAATCCCATTCGGAAATGGCGCCGAAATGACGCCAGATCCCGAACCTTCCCAACCGTTGCAGAGGAGGCATCTTTATAATTGGAGCTATGGGAGATGGGAAGATCAGAGGATGAGAGATTGAAATTGAGGAAAAAGGAATTATTCCTCTGTAGAGAGATTCTTTATCAGATTAGAATAATAAATTTGTTTCTCTTTGTGCTGTAGGCCTCCCACCTCCTCTTCTTTTCTCTCTCTCCTCATTTTTACTGATAAAGGCTCTATTAATAGCTCACAGTCAATTTCATTTTTGTCTCTACAGCCCCCGTTGTACACTCTCCTCTGCTCATTTCCGGAGTTTAAACTTCCTCCTACCACTGCACAGTCACAGAGACCAATACCTACACACATAAAACACACATCTCTCAGTTATGATGGGGACTTTCTATTGACTTCTATTGTTTTCCTACCGAGTTAATGATTTTTGTATTCTAACCCTAAACCAAACCCTCAGAGATATTTTAAAGACAATTTTGTTATTTAATATGTTTATTAAGCTGTTTTATTGTGGTTCCCACAATGTAGGTAATTTCAGGTATTACTATCCTTGTGGAGACATTTGGTTCTCACAATCTAAGCAAAACAAGACCACACACACACACACACACACACACACACACACACAAGTTCAGGATGAATGATGAGAGAGGAAGTGGTTCATGCCAGCCTGCGAGAGACCCAACAGCCTCATTCACCCTCCCATCCTTCTCTTCTCCTCTGTTGTCCTCAGCTCCCCTTCTTTCCTCTTATGCTTTCATTGTTTCTTTTTCATCTTCAGTTCTCTTAGAGTGGCATGAAATGAAATTCTATTTTCTAAATGCATGTTATAGATATAATTGTGAACATCCATGTATATCCACATACACCCATGTATGTTTAAATTTTTCTTTTTTTTAAATTGACCTTGTAATGTTCAATCAAAATGTCAAAATACGGAACATTATTACTTCAATTTTATTGTGAAGTCTGGAATGTGAAGTGATGGTTGATGAAAAAATGGTTGACCTATTCCTTTAATAGTTTGCAAACATTGTTTAATCAGCTGATCTTTTGCTCTTACCCCACACAAAAAAGACACTGTCCACAGGCCGTGTTTCTCCCTTCATGCCTCTCTCTGCATCTTTTCTTATTCTCCTGAATCAACTAGCATGTTCTCTCCGTTTCCAAGGCAACTAGCCTGTCAATTGTTTATTGTTTGCTGATTTTTTTTTCTCTAAACACACAAACTCAGAGCACACACTGGCATATGTGCGTGCGCGCACACACACAAAAACACACACAAGCTAATTCAGGTGTGGCTAAGCAGCATATTGTGGGTAGTAAATAGTGAGCTGCCATCAGTGCAAACACACACACACACACACACACACAGACACACAATTAAAGGGAAATGAATCACTGATGCTGTTTTCTGGTGATAGGGTGAGTTAGGGAAATATTTAGAGATAGAGATGTTTTTCCAACCACTATCAGGATACTGATATCACAAAGATATTGTTCTTTTTATAGCTCATGTGACTTAATGGAGTTCTCAGTAATGGTAAATATCAAGTGTTTCCTAGATGTTCTTCTATATTTCTAGGGAGGAATAAAAATAGACAGAAATGAGACAATGTAATATAGTATAGTAACAATAGAGAGCAATATAAATAATGTGGAAAGCATTAAAACACAAATACTTCAAAGACCAATTTACCCCTGATGAGAAATGTTCATATTGGAGGGGGGAAAAAAAAAAAAAATACCCTTTGCTGGGAAGCAAGATACTTAACCATAAGTCAGCATTCATTCATCGCTGTCCTAGAGAAACAAGTATAGCTATTAATGAGATCTTAATTGTGATTTTTTCTTCCTCTGAGCATAACTGTCATATTAGAAATTCATGAACTTCTTCCTGTCAACTTTTAAGATGTGTAAACATTGTCTAGAGACCACTGTGTCCCCCTCCTCTGACCTTTATGAAGGTTGATGTGCACGAGGTCCAGATGGATGAAACTCATCAATACACTGCTCAGCAGTGTGTGTGAGTGTTCATGTGTGTGTGAGCCTCTGTTGTCAGGCAGAAGGCAGAGAAGATGCTGAGCTAGTAGAGTGTGGCACACACTAACAGAAAAGAACAGCACCACAGGATATGTTGCACAGGCAGGGCACACAGCGTATGAGTTGGCCATAGAGAGCTCACAGTACAGCTGTCGCCCAGGTATAATCTGGACAAAAAGAGCTGATGAGTCTGAACATCTCATCATAAAATCCATCAAGGACACGCAGTTTTAGCTGCACACTCCATAGTAAAATATTCAGAACAAACCACTGGACTGAATTATTGTGTAATGCTTATTTTAGATCAGTGTGTTAACTACATATGTGTCAGTTCTTCACCCGATGATGGTGCACTACCATACTACAGGTTTGGGGTCGGTAAGATTTTAAATGCTTTTAAAGAAGTCTCTTATCTTCACCAAGGCTGCTTTTATTTGATCAAAATTACAGATCAAAATTACAATAATTGTTTTATATTTTAATATATAACATATATATTAATATATATGAATATATAGTCAAACCAAAATTTATTCAGACACCATCAATATTTCTCACATTATCAAAGTTTATTCGCTATAGTTTATAAAATGGTTCTAAAATGACAAGAACTCAGAGTTAAACTGTCAGAACAAATTCTTCTTGATAATCACAAATGCATTACAGACAAACCAAAATTTATTCAGACACCTTCAACATTTCTCACATTATCACAGTTTATTCGCTATAGTTTAGAAAATGGTAATAAAATATGGCAAGAACTCAAGGGTTAAACTGTGTGTCAGAAAAAATTAATCTTGATAATGTCAGATAACTTTGATAGAAAGGTATGTAACAAAACATGGTCAGGTCAAAGTGTCAAATCAAATATTTGGTCCCAATTTTTTTTTTTTTATAAATTTTACTGGTAGTTCACTGTATAAAGAATTTTTGGATATAATATGTCACAGTTTACATTATTTTTGCTATCCTCACATGAATGAATTATAGTGTCCTGCACCCGCTAGTAAAAAAAAAAGATTATATCTGGTGTCTGAATAATTTTTGGTTTGAGTGTAAATATGAAATAGGAATACTTTGTAGACTTTTATTTATTGACATTTCACTTTTTTCTATTATCCTTTTTCTTTTTTTTTTTTTCCTTTCTAAGTTTACAAGTGAGGACATCGCCAAAAGGAGATTTTGTCAGATTTAATTGGCTTTTACATTACATTTACATTTAGTCATTTTGCAGACGCTTTTATCCAAAGCGACTTAAAATTGGGAAATACATGAAGCGATTCATCTTGAAGAGGCAATCAGACAGAGGAAGTGCTTGTAACAACAAGTCTCAGGCATTGTTCAAATAAGTACAAGCTAGAAAGGAAAGGAATAAATAAAGAGAAAGTAAGTTTTTTTTTTTTGTTTTTTTTAAATAAAGTTTAGGATGAAGTCAATTAGTGCTGAAAGAGATGAGTTTTCAGTTGTTGCTTGAAGATTGATAGGGATCCAGGATTCCGGATAGGGGTGGGAAGATCATTCCACCAGCCAGGAATGGTGAATGAGAATGTTCTGGAGAGTGATTTTAAGCCTCTCTGTGATGGTACCACGAGGCGTCGCTCACTAGCAGATCTCAGACTTCTGGAGGGGGTGTAGATTCGTAATAGTGAGTGGAAGTAGGCGGTACAAATTTGTCCCCAGACTAATAAGAAGGGATACAGAATACATACAGAATGGAATATTTTTCTTTAGGATGTACGATATTGATACCATATCAGTTATATATTAGATATTATATATTTTAAGTTGCTGGAATCAGATGATATTGATTTTAGGAGATAAGATTTAGGAGAGAGATTTTAAGTTATCGGTATCGGCTGATAATTGTATATTTCATTGTTCATGCTCACTTCCTGCAATTTTAACCCTTTAATTACCCTTGTGATCATCTATTGCTCACTTAAACTTAACTTATAATTTTTAATGAAATGAATTGAATTTTCAGCAGCCATTACTCCAGTCGTCAGTGTCACATGATCCTTCAGAAATCATTCTAATATACTGATTTGCTTCTCATGAAGCTTTTCTTATTATTATAAATGTTGAAAACCTTGAATAATTCATCATTGAATAAACGTGCCAATCAATAGATTATATTATATATATATATATATATATATATATATATATATATATATATATATATATATATATATATATATATATATATATATATATACACACACACATATACATACACACACACACACAATGAATTTCTGTTAATTTTATATTAATTTATAACCTACTTACTTTTGAATGGTAGTGTATACTAAATCAATAGATTTTATGCTAATCGATGCAGAAAACATATGCTATGGTTTGTAACCCATTTGTGCCAAAAAAAAAAAAAAAAAGTCTGAAAGGAAACCTGTGCCTGAAAGCAAAATGAGAGGGAACAGACTGTGAGTCATAGGTTTGCTCTCATAGCTGAGGATTTCAGGTTGTTCGGTTTCATTTGACACAATGCTTCACATGGCAGAATGAAAGCTAAAAGGTACGGGGAACTGAAGCAATTCATATCTGCTCTATTTCTGTTGTTTTGCTTTAGGCTGCAAAACATGTGACTCTTACATGACTTTATCTGAGTCTCGAGTTTAAAGGCACATTAGTGTGCAGAATCAGTTTACTAAAATGCTAAGTGATTGACTTGATTCATTCATTCATTTGTTGCCCCTCAAGATTGACAGCAAGATGTAGGAAAAGAGAGAGGGGAACAGGGAGAGATGGATAAATGAATGAGAATCATCTGCATTCAGCAGCAGAGAGGAGGAGGATGGAAGGATTGAGTGGGAGGACGAGAGAGGAAGTGGACAGATCCTCCAGACAGAGAGCGAGCATGCGTGGGTGACCTCTTGTCTATCTTTTTACGTCTGTGAAGGGGAAAGAAAGAGGTGGAAGGAGCCGAGATAACCGCTTAAAGATATTGTGCATGTATAAAAGCAAGTTTGATGTGACAGCACATGTATGTCTGCATGTGTGAGCAGTTTATACAAAGGTGGCTAAAAGCATGTTTGTCTGAGCTCAGGATGTGTTCTGGGTTCTTCGTGTGTCATGAATGTAGAGCACAGAGCGGATGAAAAGCGCTTTGTTGTCCATTTGCACAGGTGTCAGAGACAATCATCTAAATGCATTCTCCTCTTCATCCAGAAACACTGAGATGGAGAGAGAGAGAGAGTGTAATGCAAAGAGGCATAAAGGTTGCAATCAATCCTGTCTAGCTGAGAGGCATTACAGAAGGAAAAAAGCTCTCAAAAGCATCACAGCTGAAGATGCAAACAAAGCATTGCAGAATATGGTAATATACAGACTTACATGAGAAATGTAAGGTGTCTTAAAAAGAAGAAGAAATGTGGATTTAGAAAAAGGAATTAGAGTGAAGCATGATGCTACAGACATATACACGTTTACTTAAATAGGAATACGTCATAGACTTTTGTTTATCTATTTAACTTTATTTTTTTTTTACCCTTTTTTTTTTTTTTTTAACAAAAGAGGACATCGCCAAAAGGAGATTTTGTCAGATTTAGCTGGCTTTTGGTACAAATTTGTCGCCAGAATAATGTTAAGTAGGGACAGAAAATACATTCAAAACAAAAAAGGAATATTTTTCTTTAAGATACATGATATTGATACCATATCGGTTATACAGATATTAGATATTTTAAGTTGCTGGAATCGGATGATATTGATTTTAGTTATCGGTATCGGCCGATAAATGTATATTTTATTATTCATGCTCACTTCCTCTAATTTTAACATTTTAATTACCTTTGTGATCATCTATTGCTCACTTAAACTTAACTTCAAAGTTTAAAATTACAAACACTAACAATTTAATAATTCTAATCTAAATTTAATTCTAATAAATTAATCTTGAGTGAATCTCAAAATCAGTTTTCATTTTTTAGACATTTTCATGCCTAAATTCACTTGTAGCATTTACACCAAGTCTTTTAGTGTTTTATTTTAATTTATTCAGACAAAATAATATAGAAAGCCATTTCCTGTTATCAGCATTTGTTGATTATTGGCCATGAGATGAAAGTGATTTTTTTTGTATTAGGGACAGTCAAATTGTATATATATATTGGAACAATTAATAAAAAAGTAACTTATTTATAATTAAAGTTAATGAATTAAAAATAAAAACCTGAATAAATTGAAATGGATAATTGCATTTATTTGAAAGATAATCAGACAAAGAAGTCTGTTTTCAAAAGCTCCAGCTGTTTTTGTCTACATTTCATGTCTGCTGATCTGCTGGGACACCAGAGGGGCAGATTGTGTTGGAATATATCCTGCTCTCTCTCTTTCCCTCCAGTCTTTCTGTGTCTCAGGCAGAAAGAAGATTTGGATACTTTGCATAAAATATGAAAGACAAATGTCTCTATTTCGGAGTTAAGACTACTCTTAATCGTGTCATATTCATCCATCTCGCTTCCTCTCTCTCTTCTCCTGTATAATCTTTTTCATTCTGCTTATCTCCTTCAGTTTCACCTTTTTCTCACCTTCCCTATGGAGTTAAGATTTTACTAATCTTCCCCTTGCTCCCTTCTTTCCTTTAACTTTCATTTAAGCTCTGGAAGGCATCTCTGTAACCCCTTCTATCCTTCTCTCTCCTCACAAATTCCTTCAGTCTTCTACAGCAAGCTCACAGATTTTCTTTCATTCTTTTACCTTTTCTTGCCCTCCTGATCTCTGTGTCTCCAGTCCAGTCGACTTTTGCGGTACAAAAGGTTCATGTCGCCACGGGGATGCTCCTCCTCACAGCCAATAACAGCACAGTGCAGCCACTGGCCCCGCCTCTCTATGTCACGCAGGAAATTCTCCACCGCCACATCCTGGGCGGAGCCAGAGCTCATGGTATAGAGGACCAATTAGGAGCAGGGGGAGGGATTTCAAAGCTTTCCCCCGTCCCAGTTACCTGTAAAAGAGTGAAACGCGGGCACTTGGTTAGTAGTTTGCATTTTCAGTAGTATGCAAATTCATTCCATTCTTTCTGATAACATAAAATCCCAACCGTCCAAACTGAACGGAAACAATTAACACAGCACAGACGCTTGATGAAAGTGCTTTACTCAGCGTTCTCGCACCTATACTCTGCATTCCCTAGTGCTGTTCATGTTGTTCTTTTTGATGTGGAAAAGGGAAGACAGTTTGGACTAAATGTCCATAATAGAAGCTCTAATGCACAAGTCCCTTCTCTCCCTGGACGAAAAAAAAAATGCCTTAGATTGGCAGAGATAGAGGTAAGCAGCTGTTTACATTCCCTTATGATCATGATAAGTAGGATTACAAGCACATTTCCATAAAAAATTCATTAGGACCTTCATTTTTATGCTCTATACAAGGTTCAGAGTTCCCACAATTTTTGATAAAATATCTTATAAGACTTTCCAATGACCTTTCTAGTTGTTTGTGATTACTAGAACAAACTAATTAAAATGTAAAAATGATTGTTATTAATAATTTGTTAATAAAACTACTGAAAATAATTTTTTGTTAATTGGCGTAATGCTGAAATAAAAAAAATATAAATATTATATAACTTATAAAAATTAAATATTATGAAATATTATAAAAAACTAGAAAATTAGAAATGCTAACTTGGCAACTAACTGAAATAAAATAAGTTGAAGTACTAAAATTACTAAAACTAAAATAAAAAAGCTAAATAGAAATATTAAAAAACTTTATAAAACTGACAAAAGCACATGACAAATTTACAAATTAAAATAAAACTGAAAATGTAAAATAAACTAATGTCATACTAATGTCATATGTCATACTAAAATAACACACACACACACAAACACACATATATATGTGTCTGACCCTGGACCACAAAAACATTCATAAGGGTCAATTTTTCAAAATTGAGATTTATACATAATGTATACATTTATACATCAGCTGAATAAATAAGCTTTCCATTGATGTATGGTTTGTTATGATAGGACAATATTTGGCCGAGATACAACTATTTGAAAATCTGGAATCTGAGGGTGCAAAAAAAAAATCAAAATACTGAGAAAATCGCCTTTAAAGTTGTCAAATGAAGTTCTTAGCAATGCATATTACTAATCAAAAATTAAGTTTTGATGTATTTACAGTAGGAAATTTACAAAATATCTTCATGGAACATGATCTTTACTTAATATACTAATGATTTTTGGCATAAAAGAAAAATCTATAATTTTGACCCATACAATGTATTTTTGGCTATTGCTACAAATATACCCCAGCATATATATATGTACACACACACACAAACACACACACACACACACACATATACATATATATATAAATTTTTTTTTTTTTAACAACAGGCCTGCAACCCACCAGCTGGGAAACACTGTGTTACATTCTCTTATCATCTTAAAATGCTTTTCACACTTTTGCCCTCAGATCTGTTTTGCACATTTACACATGACACGTGTTATAAAAAGATGGAAAACTTTAAGCTGTGACCCGAAATCATAACCACTAGGCTTTCATTTTCATCTTCATCACAGTGGCCTATAAAGGGCATGTACCATCCCTCTCTCTATCTTTGAGAGGAAGATCTGAGTAAGTATGAGTGGCTCAGTTGGCTGCAGGCCCCTGGGCTGCCCCGGCTGTGCCTGTGTAAATCTGCAGTCTGTAATGCACCCTGTCACATGTAGTACACAGGCATTCTGGCAGCAGAGAGAACAAGCTAGGAAAAGAAGAAGAGAGAGAGCAAGCGCGTTCGAGCTGCTTGTTGTGGGGCAGATATTGTACAGAGTGCTCAGAGTTTGAGCGCCGGGTACTACGAGAGAGTTCTGATTGGCTAAAAAGGATACAGCTGTCAACTGCTGTGCTTTTCCAGTGTTTTTCCAGCACAGAGAGAAAGAGAAAGCACAGGAGAGGGAGAGAGATAGGGACTGAGAGAGATAGAGAGCAATGACGAGAAGAAGGTGAGTGGGTTAGCTGAATATGTTGCTGAATGTGCAGATGTGTGTACGTTGAGTGCATCAGCAGTATTGCTATGTAACAGGAATATAGCTGGACTCCAATGTTTTCACACAGTTTTAATGTCCTATAGACAACAAACACATTTAATATACACACAAACACATCACATAATGATTCATGTGTATCCAGGCACCCACTTATGCAGTCATGCATCACTAACCAGTTCATAAAGTCACGTACAAGCAAAGGTAGTTTATTTGGATCGCACATGCAGTTTTATTTCCAGTCTTTGCCCAACTCAAGGAAGAGCTATGAATGAAAAATAAATGATTTTATATAATTACTCATTAAAAACATGCCTGCAAGTTAAACTTCATATTAAACTGGGTCAGATCTTACAGTAGAGGGGAGCTAGAGATGAATATGGAGCAATACAGTGTCATAGATGTATATGGCTTATATAATATTTATATGACTCAAACTTTTTATCTACGACTACTTAAACGGCATAACATTGACACTTTACCAACAGAGTTACTGATACCTGAAAGAGAAAACAGAAATGACAGAATTTTCAATTTTGGGGTGAACTAACCCTTTAAGGGAGGCCTGGACTGGATCATGGAAAATTAAAATCTCTTTGCAAGAGTCACCTGGACAAGACAGCAGGAAACAACAAAGAAACAACAAATATGTTAACTACAAATAAATAAATAAATGAAAAAATAATACAAAGGACAAAATTATCAGTAACCATCACAGGAACAACTGCAAAACAATTTTCCAAAAGAGCTGCCCTCGGTGTCTTTTACAAGTGCTATAAATTAATTTAGTGACAAAAGCACAGACAGTTTTAACGTTTTCCTGTATTGTTCAAGGTTATTAGGCATTAAACTTCAAGTCTTTTTTTCCCTACTTCAGTCTGAACATGTGGAACAGTCAAAGGTACAGAGCATATAAAGTGTAATGGTGTGTTTGATAGCCACAACCGGTCATAAAATGAAAAGCACTATGAAAAAGACCATCTAGCCTTTTTAAATGTTGTTCATGTATCACCCCTTAATCACTTCCCCCGTAGACTTCAGGACATACCGCACCTTTCTCCATACAGTATTTCTCCAGAATTTCTGTCACCACAAATCAGCAAACACATGAATGAACAGTTTAGTCTGTAATATATGTAATTTTTCCACCTCCTCATCTTCATCCACCCCCACACCCTCCTGCCTCCACACTCACTGCCAAAACAAACACAAAGGCAATGAGAAACACTCTAAAAGTGGCCATCATTTGCAACTCCACCAGCACTAACACCCACTGCATGGTCCAGTCATCTACCCCACAGTTGACTCTCTCAGATGAGAACATATTTTACTTCTTCTGGAGGTTTTGAAACTGTCAGTCACACACTTCTGATCACCAGGCTGTAATATCTTGTTCTACCTGAACATAATGTTCTACCTGAATAATGGGAACGACCAAGTCAGCTTGAGAGGTTCATTCTGTTCACTCTAGATGCTAAGCACTTGAATAATATCAGGATAAATGCCTTCTTTTTTGCTTCTAAACTAGATTACTATCCTCCACTCGCTGCTATGCTGATGACTCAATTCTTCTCATTTCAAGGTCCATTTATATCTGCAACCTCAGAATCTCTATCTATCTATCTATCTATCTATCTATCTATCTATCTGTTTCCATTTGTTAACACTAGTTAACATCACATAATAAAAAATACTTCTAAAATCTATTAATCTTGGTTTATGTTAATCCCAACATTTACCAGTACATTATTAAAATCTAAAATTGTATGTTAATATTATTTAATGGATCTGAGCTAAAAGTAACTAACAATGAACAGTATTATTTTTATTAATCTAAAGGATCTATCTTTCTATCATTTTTAACAATTTTATTTTTTTGCAACCTCAAGCTCAGTCTCAACCAACCTGAAGAAATTTTCTAGAGAAAATGAAAAACTATTAACATTTAGCATTTATATGTTAGCTTTAATCATCCATCCTTTTTATTTTTTTTTTGTTTGTTTTCAGCAGGTGTCATATTTTCACCTGCCTGTCTCAGTACTTGTAACATCACTTCTGTGCTTTATTGTGTGTCCCTTTACATAGAAAGCATCGGCTAACAACATCAATCTAAATGCAAACAGATAAACAAACTCAAGATAAAGAAAATGTGACAGTTATGTCAATGGCTTTGATGCCCCCTTTTCACATTCTACATTACAGCTCTCTTACATCTGAGTGTGAACTCTTGAACCAGAAATTTATGCCAAAGGCCTACCTAGCACAAGGACTGTCATACATAATCATATCATGTATTGATCAGTGCGCATGTTTGTGTAACACACATGAGAGCAATGGAGGTGGAAGACAGGTTTATTTTAGCGTCTAATAGAGATACTTGAAAATGGGAATCAATGAAGGCTCCCCTAGGCTATAACTATGGTAAAACAGACAGATAATCAAGAGAGTTGAGGAAGTGTGGATATTGTTTTACCAGGTGGGATTACATGAGCATACTCCCATCCAAGTTTTTCTTCACAAACCCAACACCAGGACTGATGCCATGCTAAGCAGAGATCAATACTCTCCGCAACAAGGAATAAGACACTATACAGAACACAGAACCTGAGTAAACACAGATACTGTTACTTTACTAAAAAGAGAGACTATTACAAACAAAGAATCCCAGATACAATTTCAAACTGTGCAGAAAGTGACAGTCTAATACTTTAACTGATCCTACATACTGATCACAAAAGCGTAATTCAACATAAACATACAGCTTTTAGCATTATTAAAGACACATTTACTCATTTCTCAAACATATTTTATTACAACAACATAAACAGTAAGACATGTTATTGATGCCAATCCCATCAGCATACACTACTAGGGCCATATGATTTCCGCATCATAAAAATGGAATTTGCAGTATAATGCGGAATATTACAGAATTTGCTGAATTCTGGAGGACAAATCAAAAGTAGGTCAGTACAGATAAATGAAAACGTTACATGGTCTAGTGTTTGTGAATATTAAGCAGCAAAAAGACTACTTAAATATGATTCCTGCATGTTCTGCACATCTCTGTGTGAATGAATGGCGCAAACGTTCGTTTGCTACACACATACTGAAGTGCGCATGATGCTCGCAGTGTTTTCAGCTTCTGCTGTCTCAATATATGAGTACATGAACATATTCAGATAATCTCTAGAACTGCTTTGAGAGTCACTTTAGCATTTTACAGTTTTTGAAGAGAAAAATATATCATATCATGTACAATTAAAAGGTCTTCACAGCAACCTGTCAAAATAAAAGTTCGGTTAACGAACAAATTGTGACAAATATATTACTTAATGTAATGATAGTATTACTATTACTAATAATTATTATTAAAACATTATTTTTTTAAGGAATATTTACCAGAAAAAAATATTTACCAGAATTTTAGCAGAAAAATGTAAATACACAATATAGAATTTCTGAAAAAAAAAGAAATAAAATATATATATTTTTTTATAAAATCAATTAATTAGACATGCTTTTGAATATTAGAATTTGATGAAACCAACCAAAAAAAAAAGAAAAATGGAAAACAGTATTTGTAAATAAATAACTAACATATTTCATAGGGTCTTAATTTAATTGTGAAACTTTTAATAAATTGCTGTTAAAACTGGCTCCTCAGTACTTGGCCGAGCTTTTAATTCCTTATACACCTAGTCGCAATTTGCGATCTTCTCAGAGTGGTCTCTTAGTCATTCCTAAAACACAGCTGCGTTCTGGGAGTGATCGGGCATTTTCATCTTACGCCCCCAAATTGTGGAATTCTCTCCCGGCTGACATCAGGGAAGCAAATTCGTTAGGCATTTTTAAATCTCGTCTGAAAACTTTTTAGATTAGTCTTGCTTTTATCTGATTGTTATTTTGTATTTTTGTGTATTATTTTGGATTGTTGTTTTTGCTTGTGTTGTAAAGCGCTTTGAGAAAGTACTCTTTTAAAGGCGCTATACTAAATGAAATTTTATTATTATTATTATTATTATTATTATTAGAATTTTGTAAGTTTCATGATTAAATTAATTAGACATGCTTTTTGATTAATAAAAAATTAGTTTAACCAATAAAACAGAGTCTAGAAAAATTAAAACAGGAAAAAAGGGAATCCAGAAAAATTTAAATGGAAAAAATGGAATTTAGAAAAAATAAAACAGAATTTGGAAAAAAAAATAAAACAGATTTCACAGGGCCCGACACTACTTTAAATCTCCGGCATGATTTGAGATGATCCAAAGAGCATCTTGCGCTTAAGTGGAGGAAAGACCATCTGACCGTCTGTCATATCATCAAATTACTTATTTGATTAGTGACCTAGAAACACTGCAGAAGTTGAAATATTTCTTAATCATTTAAGGTTACAATGTTTCTTTGCTTGTTTACATTCATTCAAATGAAAATTTGCATCCCTGATTTTCAATGTTGTTTCATATTTTTAGACTCCACTGTATAATATCAATAGTGATTTCACATGGAGCCAATAAGATATACACACACATGCCTCATTTATGTATATAAATGTTTTTCACACACCTACTTAAGAATACAACATTCCTTCAGGCGTTCCATTACAGGTGCAGCAACCACTTAAGACACACACGCTTGTTTATATAGATGTGTGGGTCATAAGGTCAGTTCACACAGATCATTAAAGCTCAGGGACAGATGGGATTTGCACACATCACACACACACACAAAGCGATACATTCACTGCATAAATAATCACACCCACATGACATAGAAAAAAACAGACGACTGAATCTTTGCATGTGTAAATTTGGTCATCTCATGTATTTGCATGGCAGATTTTGCAGTGCTTCCCAAAATCTGAGTGTGCGTGTGTGTGAAGTCACATAACCCGTCCCTCACTTATTGTCCTGTCCCTTTACACTGCACCTGGCTGTTGTCATGGTGACCGGCCAGCTGTCGCTTTTTGGCGACTGCTCTCCTGTCACTTCAGAACCACAGAGCTCTCTCGTGCCGAACTCCAGTGTGAATGAGAGAGACAGACAGAGATGAATTGGATACAGACACAGAGAAACAGTAGAGTAGATAGAAAGGTGGAGAAAAAGAGGAAGGAGGGAGGAGACCACATTTGAGAGGTTGGGGAAGGTTAAAGAGTCTGGCAGGAGGTGCTTAGAAAGACGAAAGGATGTGAAAGAGAGACATGAGCAGACAGACAGGAGGACAAGTGCAGAAAGATGAATGGAAGGGAATATGGAGACAATGAACACAGGACCGGGCATGCAAAAACAGACGGAGAGAAAAGGAAGTGTGTTGTAGGGATGGGGGAGGGATGTGAAACCATGTCTCTCACACCAGTCACTGTGTGCGGTCTCCTAGCAACACTGTCTACTGCTGTCCACATCCCTCTCTGTCTGTCTCCATCTCTCATCTTCTAGCTCAAAGCTCACACTGTAGGATTTCAGTCTGTGTGCGTGTGTGTGTGTGTGTGCGCATGTATGCATGCTCGCTTTGCTTTACTTTAGCAAACTCACTAAATCTGTTAGGACTTCAGCTTTGCTTTTAAAACACACTCAGCAACTCAATCAGACGGAGCTGACACAGGATGGAGTCAAAAGCAGGATAAATGATTGAAGCAAGCCAGGACACATGCATGCTGGGAGTGCCACCCACAGGGAAATCAGCTGGTACATACACACCGCAGCACCTGTGTGCATATATTAGCAATGTGTGTTCTGGGCGAATCCGGATAAACCCTATTCAGGCGCTATAATCGAGACACACAGTGTTCGATACTGCAATGTGTGGGACAACAAAATATAAACAAAGGGATAGTTCACCCAAAAATGATCATTCTGTCATCTCGCCATCATGTCCAAATCTGTATGAATTTCTTTTTACTGCTGAACACAAAAGAAGATATTTTGAGAAATGGCTCAGTGTTTTTTGTCTATTGCAATGAAAGTCAATGATAAACAAAATTGTTACAAGCATTCTTTAATATAACATTTTTTCCACAGATGATAGAAAGACATAACGGTTTGGAAAGACCTTAAATAAAAAGGTCAAATGAAAATAATGTGTGCATGATGGCCTTATCATGGCCTTGTTATGTATTTTGCTTCAACCAAAAGAGGCTTCATAAAAGTCTAACTCAAAATGTTGTGCATAGAGCAGTCTGCTAGTAGAAATCTGATGATGAACAGCAGTTGTCTGCTGCCCCAAATATGTATAAAATTTTTAATGTAAATATTAAAGCGATCATGAACTGAGAAATCAAAATTCCTTTGCTCTTTTAATATGCAAGATGTCATTGTACTATAAAAACATCCTGTAAGTTTCAGAACTCAAATCTTTCTGATTAGTCAAAAAAAATGACAGTTTGTGGAATGTGTCACTTTTTGACATAATAGTGTGGCTAAACATGGCCTCCGCAGAAGAAGATCAACGCCCTCTTCTACCTCACTGCCTGTTTAGCCCTGCCCACCAATTCTCGCACATAGTAGGTAAATGACAAGAGCGGCAAACGGAGTTCTATGCAGAAGCCAAATGATAAACTTTATTTGCTGAACTTTATTTTTAATGAAATGCCAGACCATGTCAGTAAGAACTTCACTTCATTTTACCACAGATTTGTTTACAAACAAGGCACAATTCGACGCAGGATTTCAGAAAGATTGAAACTAAAAGCTGATGCTGTGCCGACTATACTGGTTCCGACAGTAATGTTGCACACAAGTGTGAGTAACTGTTTTTATTATGTGATGTCTATTGCTTTGTTTGTATTTATGCGTCTTTAACCTAAAACACAGCAGTTTCCATCTATGAAGGATGTACGCTGTCAAACAAACACAACTGTTAGTCAATCATAGCAGTGAGCATTTACTTCCGAGTCTACAATTTACTCAACGCCTGTTCAAAGAGAGCGTTCTGATGAGGGGAGTCAAAACACGACAGAAAATAGCCTATTGCTTCTAAATTATGATGTTTTTTGATGTAAAAAGACCTCAGAGAACAGTACTAAATAAGAAGAAAAAAGTTCATCACCCCTTTAAATTTCTCAAAATCCATTATTGCAGGTCATCATGCAACAAACCATGCCACTACAAGTTATGCCTACTACTACAAATGGCTAAATGGGACTACAGAGGTTGCCAGGACATTAACTATTATCACAGCAAACAGAAAATCTGTGATTTTTTTTCAGCTTTTACAGACTCATTGTTTTTATAATCACGCATTTGCAAATTATTCTATCTCAAACTTTCTGGGCAAAATTTGATTAATAAAGACTGAAAGAGTTGTCATGATGGTGGTTTTAGAGTCATGTGACTACAGTGTGTTTCGTAAGATATGAAAGCAACATAATTCAGCCTTACAAGCATTTCATGCAAAAAACATAAAATACATGTGAAAAAAAAAAGTCAATAACATCCACACAAGGCATAACTTGTAGCAGTAGGTGTGACTTGTAGGTGTGTGGTTTGTATACTGTGGGATGAAAATAGACCCTTTTTAGTCACTGGCTTGGTGCTGTGTCCTTCTGTGCATGTGTAGCTTATGCTCTTTGTGCTCAGTTTAACACACTGACCTGCTTTAATCATGTCTTTATGTATAATGCTAACAAGCTATGCTAATAAATCATATCAGTCCAGCCTTACTCTTTTTGGCCCCCTCTCTCTATATCCATACAACAATATTCGGTCACATTTTATTTTAAGGTTCAATTCTCACTATTAACAAACTATTAACTATGACTTTTGCCTCAATAAACTACTAATTTGCGGCTTATTAATAGTTAGTAAGGTAGTTGTTAAGTTTAGGTACTTGGTAGGATTAGGGATGTAGAATATGGTCATGAAGAATATGTGCTTTATAAGTACTAATAAAAAGCCAAAATGTTAATAATAGGCATGGCTAATAAGCAACTAGTTAATAGTGAGAATTGGTCCCTATACTAATGTGTTACCCAATATTCTTCCAAAATTCTCTAGTACATGGATACTCAAATCTTTTTTGCCAACCGAAACCCCTTTTCAATAATTGAATGATAGATTTGCACATTCACGGTTCTCTGATGTCAGTTAATTGTCACATGGCGTTTGTAAACAGTCCACATTACATTCACACAGGTGTTTTAGGAACCCAAACAAATTATATAATAATAATCAATTATTATTATGATTATGATTATTTTTTAAATAATAATAATAATAATAATAATAATAATAATAAATGTTAAAATTAATATAGAAATATTTTACTGTTGTAAATTACAATTTCACAGTGAAATAAAAAATAATTTTTGATAATTATATTTTTATTTTACACTACAAGCTACAATACTAATATTTATGCCTTAAATTCTTCACTTTTTTAACATTTCAAATCCTTGAGCATTTTATATTGGCGGAATACTGGTGAAATGTACACTTCTGTCCAAAAAAAAAGTTGGACATTGTGTGTATGTGTAAATAAAGTAAACCCTAGCGCACGTTGCATCTCCAAATGCACATATTAATATTTTAATACATTTTAAATCAGTTTATAATCATTCTTTAAATTCTTTTCTTTTACTGTTATTTTCATTTTATATATCTGCTGTGATTATTTATGACTACTTTAAATCCTTTTATGTAAAGCACTTTTGATTACCACTGTATATGAAATGTGCTGTATAAATAAACTTGCTTGCCTACTAGCTTTTCATCAACTTACGAACCCCCTGCAGTTCCCTCACAAACCCCCAAGGTTTCACCAACCCCTGTTTGCAAAACCCTGCTCTAGACTGTCAGTTACAGCAACACCTATATCACCTGAAATTGCAGCTTTTAGACAGGTGAGATCTTTCTGTCTCTAACACTCACGCTGACACCATACACATTGTTAGTTCTTTTTCACATATAACACATGCACACATTTGTTTTTCCATCCCGGTGGGGATTTGCCATATTTTCAACTCCCAAACCTAAACATCATTTTTAGATTTCTGCAGTTTTAGATTTTTGTATATTTCTGAAGCCATTTTTTCTTGTGAGAAATGTTGGTGGCTCACCACATCGAAAGTGACTTCAGTTTTTACTGTCCTTGTGGGGACATTTGATCCCCATAATTTAAGCAAAACTTGACCCACACACAAATACACAAACCTTTACCACAGATCAACAACACACTCAACAAATGATGAATATTTAATGAAGTCTGGACTAAAAATAACCTGATTTCTCTCTGTCTCTATATCCAATTTGCTATCTCACACATTAAATATAAGGAATATACTGTATCTCTGGGCAGCTAAATCAAAATCCCACTGCACTCAACCTGCAGTCTGTCTGTCCAGCTCCATAACACTCCATAGAGAGGATAGCTGTGTCTGATTGCACCGTCTGGAAAACACCCATACACACAAGCAATCACACACTGAGCACTGCAGCAGACTGCCAATTAGCGAGGAACTGTGGAGGAGCAACCGCTTCCTCACATGCAGCACTCATCTGAACATGTGTCCAAGTGTGTTTTGTCGAAACAAAGTGCAGCATCACCAGGGATTACCAGTATTTGCCTTATTCTGCAAGCTGGCAAAATATATATCCTCGTCCCGATTCTAAATCACTCCTCCCTTCTACTGATGTTTCACTCTGTTCTTCTCCTGTTTTCCGCATCCAATTTTCACTCTCTCTCACTTTATTCATGGAAGCACTCACTGACCTCCTCTCCCCCTCCTTCTCGCTTCACTCCTTCCCTTGTTCTTTCTCTTTTTCTCCTAGTTTGCCCTTGGCTTCATGATGCTCACTGGAATCTGCAGTAATCAAGGTGACATGCTACATACACACGCAAACCAGTACATATGCAAACGCAAACGCATGTCAACGCATATGCAAACACGTGAAGCAACATACTCACACGCGTCTTGAATTGTGAAGACAAGACAATGGAAAAAGGAAACACACTCATGTTGTAGCATCTGCGTGTGTTTGCATGTGCAACTTTGGAAGCACTTCTTAAAACATTCAGTAGGAAAGATTTTGATAAAAAAAACCTGTGTTTTGGGAAAGAGCATCATGATACTACAGGTACAAATACATACGCCAACAGAATCACACAGCAACACTTACACATGCTAAGCTGGGGCAGACTGTGGAGTAATGGACCCCTTCACATGCTCATCCCAAGGGAAGACTTTGTTTTGAGTATTGCTTTGTATATGGTATAAGTGTGTGTGAGTGTGTATTCGTGCACATCGGTTTCATGTGCTGAGTACACAAGTGAACAAAAGGCTGCTCATCTGTGTGTGTGTGTCTGCATGTGTGTACAGAGGTAAGATGAGGACAAGGAGGTGGGTGCTGTAATGACAGAAGCAAAAATATTTTCACCTACACATACATGCTCTACGCATAACAACAACCAACAATGCACTCCCACAGCCTCATCAGAAAGCCACAAGTATGCCATCATTTATATTAACCCATATTACACTGGACCATTTAGCATTATTAATAATATTACTAAATTGCTCTAAAATGTACATTTAAATTTATATATTTTTAGAATTTTTTAAATATATATATTTTAAAGTGCATAAATTATCATATATATGGATACACACAGATAAATATACAATTTCACACACACACACACACACACACACACACATTTAAAATGCATAAATTAGAATAGTTAATAATTGAATTAATATTAACACACACACACATTTTTTTTTTTCATGGCAACAAATATTTGATGGCAAACAAATATTTATTATAAATCTTGCACACGTTGTGCAATTATTACTATTGGTATTTCTGAAAAAGTTTTATTATATTTTATTATATTATTTTTTTTAAAGTATAGATAAATGTTTATTTAACTGTTATATATATATATATATATATATATATATATACACACACACACACACACACACACACACACTAATTATTTTTTAGCTGTTCTATAGATTTACTTAAGCAAAATCATAATTTTTAGCCACCCTGTATAGGGAACATGCACCCCTGGATGGGAATCACTACCGTAAATAAAGCAAAAGTATGTGATAACCTGCTCTGCCCCAGTTGTGAAGGACTCCCCCGGTTCACAGCAGCACAGTGCCTGCTTCTGACAGATGCCAGATCCAGCCACATGACACTCCTCCAGAAAAGCAAATCCCCCAAATATTTAGCACAGAACACACGAACGCATAAACACATGCACAATTCCAAAGCCCCTCTGCCTGTCTTCCATGCTAAAAGCAATTTACTCTCTGACCTGAAAGTGTTTCTATGTTAGAATGCAACAGATATGACGTACTGTGCAACCAAGTGGAAGACAGAATGAAATATTTGAGTTTTTACGTAACAGAAGCTATTTTGGACCTAGAAGACACAACTTGTGTGATGGTGTTGTGAATGTCTTTGGTAACTCTTCTGTTGCTTTTAAGTTCAGTAGAAACCATGGCCACAAATCTAACTTAAACCATGAAAATTTAATGCCCTCCCTCTTGTTCCCTCCGTCTGTATACAAGCTATGCTCTATTGAATCTGAAACATTGATGCTGCCAGTGAGGGTCCCAGTGATGCTGGCCTCTTCTCCTCCATGTTCTTTCTCTTCAGTTTTTTTTTTTATCTTCTTCCTGTAGTCCTAAAGAAAACATGTTCAGTGCTCCAGTGCTCTCTCTGTATCTACAATGATAACTCCAAAGATAGACAAGTATGTGTACATACAAAAATCCACATACAGTTGCTGTCAGATTAAATCTCTAAAACTGCACCATTCTGCCTGAGACCGCTACTTTACACTGCTACATTAAAATGCTATGCTTTACTAACCAAGTTAAGCTTTACATTAGTATGCTAAAGCACTTCACTAACAGAACATTAGTGTGAAATACATGGATCGCTACTCTGCCAAGCATACAGTAAGCCTCAGTGCCTGAAGGGTTCATTCTAATGTACATCTAACCCAGCTTTCCCTTAATAATTCTGTCTTGCGTCACATTAGCGAACATTCATCTTTATTCATCAGTATTTCTTCTCCCACCCTTCCCCACATCTCATTTGATTTAAGCCTAAAACAGACATCATACTGCTGCTCAAATGCAAACATACCATAAAAATTAAATTCGGTCCTTTCAGGATATCTACAGCGTAAAGCCTGAGCCTGGATCATCCAGACAGACAGACAGAACTAAAGCCCAACCCGAAAAATGAGCTTTACAAGGGAACATCTGTCAAAGTCTAATCAGAGCCACACAAACATACAGTCTCTCCTTCTGTCCAACACACTCACATATTTCTCCTCGGTTTCTCTTCTCATAAATCCTTAAGTCTCTTAAGATCATATGATGTTCTCTCTACCTTGTTCACAATTGCACTTCTATTCTCTTATTTTCCAATTACACAGTCATAAAACTATCTGCTCATTATCTTATTACACACATTCTAATTCACTCTTTCCGCTCTTTGCTCATCGCTCTCTCCCTTTCTTTCCCACATGCTGTTGTCATACGCTGTTTCATCAAATTTCAAAAACAAATTCATGGGAGCTTAGAGACTGGGAGTCGGTTAGAGATGGAAACAGAGACAGCAAAGACTATAGAAATACAAAGACGGTTCACTCTTATACTTATGAATGGGAGAAACTGCAACGTGCAATATGGCGGGATAGTCCCGCCTTCTAAACGAAAGAGCCAATCGCTGATTGGTAAATTCATTGCGTCACTGCATAGAAACCGGAGGATAGAGCAGCCGATGCGCATGCGCACATTGCGCTGTCATAAGCGCGTTGGAACTACGCATGCGCATTGGCTGGTCTAGCCTGAAAAATAAGCTTTTTAAACGCTATTTGAGCATAAGAAACAACATTCATGGGGCAGTCCATTTCAGATTTTGTTGCTGATTTGAAATATGTAATTTGATCGCGAGTTCAGCGAGCAGTTTTTGAGATCTCAGGATTCCCCCATTCATTTAGATATGACTTGGTCTTGTTTGAGCTGCCCGGAGGCGTTGCAAATATGGCGGCCGAGTGAACGGACTTTCCTTAAAAGGGACTTTGGAGACAGTAGGCATTCTCTTACCAGCCACTAGAAGTCACCCTTATTGTGCTGTGTATTTGAGTGCAGTTGCTATAGATTTTAGTACAGCAATCTTTAACAGGGGGTCTGTGGTGGTACTGCAAGAAGTCTCATTTTTCAGGACAAATGTTATTAAAATAAACAAAATTTTAATTTTAAAACAATACAATGATAATATTTTATATTTATTATTTATATTGTGACATAAAAATTAATTCAGCTAAATGTAAAACGCATTGTAATGTATTAACCTAAGCAAATTTAAATGCATGTGCAAGTAAATGATTCAGCAAATACATGACTCTATGCAATGAAAGCATGTAAATACATTAATACAATATTCCACATGTATTTATATAGGCCAAGTTGATAATGCAACAATCAATTTAATACAGTATATGAGGGTGTCCATCTCTATCACTCACATGTGTGAAGACATCTGGTTTAATCTATCTGTCTCACTCTCATTATATATACACTGTATAAAATTGATATATACACATATGTACATATATATTTTTATATATACACGATTGTTTCCAGGTTTCCTGTTGGAAACACATCCTCACAACTACACACTCACTTTCTTACATACATGATCAAAAATACACACACACACGCGCGCCAACTACAAACTGAGAACACACCCAGCACTTATTTAAATGTATCACTCCCAAAAGGGAAATGCACCATGCTACAACTGCTTGATTAATTGATTGATCAGGTGGAGGACTGACTGAAGGTTTTGTATATGACAAGACCTTCAGTCAGTCCTCCACAGCATGCATTTTCTAAGGTATGTTAAAATGCTTTATGGTAAAACCACGAAAAATGTCTCATAATACAAAAACGACTAATTAATTAATACCTCCTGACTAATTGTTGAAAAATTCTGCCAGTATTGTTTTAGACTTTTGGTAAAAAGCCTTGTGTGAAGGTTTCCACAGCCCTCAGACAAGGTGGGGCTGGTCTCCTCATGTCTGCAGTGTACTCCAGTCTACACCTCCTCGCCTATCTGGCTTTCCCCGCGCTCACCCCGCCTCTCATGCTTTTAATCCGCGAATAATGTCTCCGGTGGACAGTCTAACTCCACTCATTACCGGGAATACACAAGACCGATCCGGAGACGTCCAGGTTCACGCCACAAACATCCACGCGCACGCAGCCACGCCTCCCATCTACTATCACATCACGACTCTAATAAAATTGGCTGCAGTTGTAGCTTGTTGCACGTGCCATCGGCATCCTGATGCCACATTCACGCAGACGTTACGTGAGACGAATATTTCTTGAGACACTCGCCGTTACAACAGACCAGGTTACACCACTGATAACCAAAGTCTATGAATGACGAATGGCGAAAATGTTAAATATATTAAAAGAAAGTCTACATCCTACACATGCTTAATAGTATATATCTCATAAATCACTTGTTTCTTACGTATAGCGAACTCTAAACTCTCGCGTGCACCTGAAGACGCGTCACTTATATACGCTCAAATGATCACAAACCCGCTGCCTTACTTACACACACATTTACTCTTTTACATTGTTTACGAACTCGGTCGTGTTTTGTGGAAAGGATCGACGGTGAAAGCACGTAATCCGAGACATATTTATCGTGATAGCGATAACAAAATAAACGTCTGGTTTTACAAGACAACTGTTTTCAGGGAAAACCTTGGTATGAAATAATACAACACATGCATTGGGTTGTCAATTAAAAAAGATTCATATTGACATAAACACGGCAATAGGCGCTTGGTCAGTTCCTCTGTGGGAGATCGTATTGCTAGCCTTTCCCAGATGTTTGTAATTATATTTCCACACACAAGTCGATACCAATTGAGGTCGAATTTCGTCACAATTGTATGATTTAAACACATCCGCCTTTAGTGTACAGAAAACAAATGGTGCAGAACAGCTCGACTTACATAAACGGTGTGAAGTCGAATTGCAGAGGACAAGTAGTAAAATCAGACAACAACAAATCCACGCCGGTCTGCTGACGATGACATTGCCCTCTTCATCGAGGAAAGACGGAGCTGACAGTAATTTCCAACCGTGTCAAAAAAGATTAGATGTAAAATTCTATGCAAGGAGACCGAGCATC
The DNA here is from genome assembly GCA_039654775.1 of Spinibarbus caldwelli. Taxonomy (NCBI): domain Eukaryota; kingdom Metazoa; phylum Chordata; class Actinopteri; order Cypriniformes; family Cyprinidae; genus Spinibarbus; species Spinibarbus caldwelli. The sequence continues at coordinate 26,561,604 of CM077223.1, read as the reverse complement.
AGTGCGCTGACGGCTGGCTGCTTTTTGTAAACATCCTCATCCCCATTCACCCTCCGCGCGGAGCACGATGAGAAAGCGCTTCGCTATCCATGGTGCAGTTCACTGCGACGGTAGAGAATGGGAAAAAAAAACATCCGTTCAAAGCAGGCCCATAGAACCATTCACAAATGCAGTCTGTTAGTGCCTGCACACTAACCGCGAGACGACTTCACGGTAATGAATGCAGAGCCCGCAGATAAACAGATACGTCGGAGGTGGCGGCGCACTCCGCGCTGATATTAATATTAGTATTCTTGCTTTAGAGCTCGTCGGTCACCGGAGAAGCAGATACCGGGCTACTGATTCCGTTCTGATGCGCGCCTGAAATTACGTTGTATCGTGCTGCTGTTTTTGTGAAGGGAGGCATTTTCTGCCCTCGCCATACTAAATATAAATTCCACCGACTGTTGTTATGCCGTTGTTACGTTTACATTTTTATGCCTGCCCTTGCCTCCACCTTTCTGACAGCTGATTCGACGCACGTATTTACCATTTTTTTTGTCGGCGTTCGCTGTGTGCAGACGTAAGCAGTCTGTCAGCAAGCGCGCCAACGAACCCTAATACTCCACCAACAACACTGAGGCACTGGATATTCCGTTCCACATTATTTTTCTCATGCTAATCTCTCTTTTCACTTACACACTTGTGTTTAGCCTATATGAATTTAACATCTAGGCATAACCACCTACTGTCAGACGTGACAATCACCTAAGCCTAATTCACCTGAACAGGTACATTACAGCACTCGAACCACAGACTATCAACATCAAGAACAACTTCTTATTAATGACAGAGCTTCTTGCTCTCACTCCATCCCCACACTTCCATCACTTTATTAGATGTACATGATCTCCTGTATGTGCTATCCATGCCCGGAGTGAGAAGATTTTGTGATTTGAGCAAGAGACAAGCAATGAGGGAGAAATTTGAGAAGTGAGACTTGAAGACATGGAAAACAAAGGATAAAAATAACAGTACTCACACTTCAGGATGGCAGAGAGCCATCGTGTCATCACACATTTAATTGGAGTAGCTCATGCGCATACGGCATGAGATTGCATCACAGAAATAGTCGGGAATATAACCATTGATCAGTAATGAATCACACTTTGCCTTTGCACAAAAGAAGAACTTGGTGCACTGAAAATAGAATGTGTTGCCTCTCAACATCAGCTGAGTAATGAGTAAATATACGTGAACCACTGGTGTCATATTTAGCTAATCCAATTTCTCATAATCTATGACTCAGTTCAAACATAGCATTGAATTTTTGTCGGTCCTGATCTGGTGAGGCCCTGCAGCTCATTGACTAAAGAGATGTGGAGTTGTGAAAACACATCCAGATTCAAATGTAAGTCATGGAAATGTATATACAGTCAAGAAATATAGTCAATATACAGTATATAGTCAAGAAATAATTAGTGATATCTTTTGTGTATGTGAATATATGATTATGATACACTCTTAAAACTAAAGGTGCTTCACGATGCCATAGAAGAACCTTTTTTTTTTTTGTCTAAATCAGGGGTGTCAAACTCAGTTCCTGGAGGGCCGGAGCCCTGCAGAGTTTAGTTCCAACACACATACTATGCAGTTTTCAATTAAGCCTGAAGGACTTGATTAGCTGGATCTGGTGTGTTTAATTAGGGTTGCATCTAAACCAGGGGTGTCAAATTCAGTTCCTGGAGGGCTGCAGCCCTGCAGAGTTTAGTTCCAACCCTGCTCCAACTCACATACCATGTAGTTTTCAAATAAGCCTTAATAACTTGATTAGCTGGATCAGGTGTGTTTAATTAGGGTTGCATCTAAACTGTGCAGGGCTGTGGCCCTCCAGGACCTGAGTTTGACACTCCTGATCTAAACTCTGCAGGGCTCCGGCCCTCCAGGAATTGAGTTTGATACCCCTGGTCTAAATGGTTCCATAAAGAACCTTTCTGTTTCACAACAGGTTCCTTGTGGTGAAAGAAGGTTCTTCAGATTATAAAAAGGCAAGAAAGAGATGGTTCTTTAAAGATCCTTTTACTGAATGGTTCTTTGTGGAACCAAAAATGGTTCTTCTATGGCATCTCTGTGAAGAACCTTTTAAGCACCTTTATTTTTAAGGGTGTAAGATGGACAAGGATGACAGGACAAACACAAGACAAGGCACTACTCTTGTAAACTTGCATAAATGTATACAAATTTTTCACGTGGTTGCAGATATTTCTGTATAGGGGATATATGAAATGGGCTATTCCTCAAATGGCTGCTCAATTGCATTTTGCACATTGTGAAATATTAGCTTAACAGCTTCTTAACTTTGGTTGAGTACATTGCATTCTCATGATTCACGTTTTCGTTTTATTTGTATAGCGTTTTTCACAAATATTGTTTTAAAGCAGCTTTACAGAAAATGCATTTTTCTATAAGAGTGATCTGTTATCAGAGGCGACTGTCAGAGTAAAGTTCTGATATAATACAAATCATGCAGTTAGTTATGTACTCATAGAGACAATGAACACATTAAAGAAATTATTATATATTGTGATAATATAATGACAATATAAAGAAAATTTGGCAGTTTTCTATGTTGATTCATAATTGTGACATGAATGTGATGGGAAAACCAATTGAGGTTTAAAATACCTGGAGAAAAACATTTCATTGCAATGCTTGTTTCTCGGCTCAAAAGTGCTTCAAATCTTTGCTTCATGGGCACTCAAATGACAACTTTTGGATGGACCCAATCAGCTGCTGCCATATAGGGCTGCGACAGACGATTATTTTTGATAATCGATTAATCTAACGATTATTAGACCGATTAATTGACTAATCATCGATTATTCCACTGATTAATCAGTAGACATTGACTGATTATTCAGCTTTTGCAATTAGTTAAAATGTTGAGTTATGCATATTCTAACAAATATATAATGGTAATCACTTCAGCTTTTGAAAGTCATATTATGTAATTACAATTATTATACAATTAATTTATGCAAATATATATATATATATATATATATTCTTTTTTTTTGGCATTCACCATATAATTAGCTATATGGAAAAGTAACCTAATGACACATCATTCTGCCTAACATCTCCTTTTGTAAGTCATATGGATAAGAAACAAAATAAAGGTAAGTGACAAGACATTTTATTTTTGGATCAACTATTTTATTCACAAAATAATCTCTTAAAATACCTTATAGGGTTATGATAATCAAAACAGTCCTGAGCTAGATTAAGCTTTAATGAAATTTTTTTTTTTTCCCCACTAATAAAAAGATTTTATCATTAGATAGCTCCACACTGGAGAGCTGCTTTATAACAGAAAAACAAGTTGTAATTCTAACTGAAAGCGACACTGGCTCTGGTTTTTCATGATTAATGCTGTAAAGATGCTTGATTTAAGGCTATCTATTGCACAAAGTACTATATAAATAAACGTGACGTGACTGGACCTTACTGCAGAGCTCGTGCAAACATCCACATCGCTGTAATCAGATGCGTTTTTAACTGCTGCTTTAACAGTTTTTGTTGTTTATTCTTCTCTTGAATTGCATCCAGGAGAGCTGAATTACAGTCTTGCGTTACAGCGCCACACTGGTCCAACCGCATTATTGCAGGCTCTTACATTAGGTCAGTGCTTCCCAAACCTGTCCTGGAGGACCCCCTGCCCTGCACATTTTGTATGTCTCCCTAATCAAACACACCTGATTCAACTCATCAGCTCGTTAGTAGAGACTGCAAGCACTAAATTGGGTGTGTCTGATTAGGGAGACATACAAAATGTGCAGGGCAGGGGGTCCTCCAGGACAGGTTTGGGAAGCACTGCATTAGGTCATATGAGATCAAACGACTACTCGACAACAAAAACATTTGTCGACAATTTTTTTTGTTGTCGATAATGTCGACTAATCGTTGCAGCCGTACTGCCATATGTGACCGATCACTCTGCAACCACAAGAAAATGTCATGACAATGCAGATTGCCAGTTCTCTAAATAAAATGAGAAACATCAACTATAAAAGAACTGATTATTTTATAATAATAGTTATTTTAGGTGCTTTATGAATAGCTATGTCCTGTTTCATTCCTGGTATCTTGTGAAGCACACGTCCATAACAGAATTGCAGAGACAGGTCTGATACATGTTTCTATCACAGCAGGTACATTGATACAGTTGTGATTAAAAATTTCCAAATTTTAATTAAGATTATTTGTCTCTTAATCTGTCTATTTCTAAAACCAAGAAAACCCTGTCTTTCATAATTAAATGAGTTCTCATATTTAACTTGAGTTTAATTTATAATTTCTATGTCGTTTTTCACCCCTGAATAAAACTGCAATATAATTTTACACTGGACAAAAATCATTTTCATTTCTTAAGTGCATAATATCACAGGTGGGGTTTTGGTTCCTTGCCACTGTCACCTTTGGCTTGCTTAGTTGGAGACACAATTTCTGGCAATATTGTTGACTTGATAGCACAGACACTATTTTAAGAGAACTGAACTGAGCTGGATGACATCACTGAATCAACAATGAACTAACTTTAACTGAAAAACTGACTGTTTTCTATTATCCTCTTGCATTATTGGCACAAGTTTTTCCTGTGTAACACTGTAAAGCTGCTTTGACACAATCTGTACTGTATAAAGCGCTATAGAAAAATAAAGGTGACTTGACTAATATAAGCCAATCACTGAAAGGCAAAATAGAATATCTGATGTTGATTAGACTTATAACAAAAAATACTGTAGGCATATCAATTCAATTCAATTCAATTCAAGTTTATTTGTATAGCGCTTTTCACAATACAAATAGTTGCAAAGCAGCTTTACAGGAAATTAAGTTTCTACAATATATTTATATATTGTAGAAACTTAATATATTTAACTTATGGCGAAATTTGGTAGTTCTGTATGTTGTCTGAGGGTATGCTTCATCTGAGGTCCTCTGAGGGGTTGGCATCATCTCTTCTCAGGTGTTCTGGATCCAGACTGAAGCTTGTGTAAATCCTAGTTACCACGGGATGTTAATCCCGTGGCAGAAACAGAGAAACAAATAGAGACATAATTAGCGTAGCTGCTGTTCCAACCAAGCAAAAATGATTTGTTCAATCCAAGCTAAAGAACAATAATGCGTGTTTGATCAGATATAACTGCAGTACAAGATCATGAGATGCATTATGTGAATGCTTGGCTAAAGAGATGTGTCTTTAATCTAGATTTAAACAGAGAGAGTGTGTCTGAACCCCGAACATTATCAGGAAGGCTATTCCAGAGTTTGGGAGCCAAATGTGAAAAGGATCTACCTCCTTTAGTTGACTTTGCTATCCTAGGTACTACCAAAAGTCCAGAGTTTTGCGACCTTAGGGAGCGTGATGGATTGTAGCGTGGTAGAAGACTAGTTAAGTACACAGGAGCTAAATCATTAAGGGCCTTATAGGTAAGTAATAATATTTTGTAACTGATGCGGAACTTAATAGGTAGCCAGTGCAGAGACTGTAAAATTGGGGTAATATGATCATATTTTCTTGACCTAGTAAGGACTCTAGCCTCTAGATATCAATCTCTAAGGTTCATCCTTTGGCTACAAAAACAGGTTTGACTCGTTACAAAAGAGCGATAACGCCACATTTCCTGAGAACACTTCATCATGAAGCAACAAGAGGCCAGCACTAGGCAACATTTTTTAAATGCACATTTTTAAAATGCAGGTGCACACAGTTGCTCCACCCTCCGCACTCACACGAGGCGCGTTCATTTATGGAAAGCCAAAGTATTCATATATGCCTGATCGGGCGTCTGATTGTACACTGACACGTCAAAAGTGTGCGATGTGACAGCAAAACGCGCGTCCTCTGTGTGATTTGCTATAAAAAACGGCGTTCTTGACGTGTGCTTTGGAGTCACTGAAAACGCGTTTTGAGTCGGAAAAAACGCACGTTTTGAACGTGTAAACAGGTAAACCAAACAGGCAGAGCAAATGTCTTCTGAAGTATCCAAACAGGCGAAAAGAACATGCTCTCTCCTTAGTGTTCTCAAAATGGCACGTTGAAAGCGTGTGCTCACTTCATAGGGCTCGAGTCTGTCATGTTTTGTCCGCTCTATATGGGGTATTACGGTAAGGCATTGCTGCCACATACATAGGCCTATTTTTTTCCACTCAGTCTTATGACGGGAAGTTATTTTGTTTAAACGACATTTTTATATTTATATTTTTTAATAACGACATATGTCATAAAAACGATATGTAATCGAAGATATTCGGCTGTATCGTTACATTATGCACTGCTGGTGTCGCCACAGTCCTGAGATAAATGAGGATCTGCATGCTGCTGAAGTTACTGCAGGAGGAATAATAGAAACACACGGTTTTAAATGCATTTCAATGTTATTGTTTTTATTGTAGCAACATATGTTTATTATGGTTATTAGGTTTATTATGATTAGTCTACAATATAATGCTATCCAAGAATTGCACACAGACCCAGAGGATGACTGAATAATCAACTTAAATTTGATTTAACACTTGATGGCTGTATTGGAAAGTAAAGTAACTTTATGAAAGCATTAAGACACAATTTTCAAGAGGTGTGGCGTATAGCCAGAATTTCATTTTTGTGCGGGCCTGGGCAAAAGTGAGCGGGCACTACTAGGCTAACTAACGGACAGAGTCCAGTGGCTTAGCCCAAATCCACGGCTCCCAACCACGAACTCAAGTGTGGGTGGGAGAGGCGGTTACATCGCAATATTGTAAATATTTGTTTTAAACCAGGAAGGCGAGCCAATGGATATCACTCAAGCAGGGCCATCGCTAGTGGGGGTGATGACGATTATAGGGGCGGGGGCCCCCGGCGATCTCATCTGACTGGCTGAGGTCAGCCTAAAAAGACACTCAGGACAGTTGACGGGCCACTGCTGCGCATCGTCACGAAAGCTTATCATTTGCACGTGTTGTTAAGTCTTGCCAATTTAAACATTCAAAAGAGTTTAAAGCATTCAAACACAAGACGCGAAAAAACTCAACTGAGTAGGCTCCTCGCGCACCATGTTCGGAGCGCACACAGAGAGTCGTGTCTCACAGACAGCTAGACCGAACCCAGCTCTCCTTTGCGTCCTCCTGCACCTGAACGAACAAATACAAATCGCAGTTTAAACATGCAAACAGAAAATGATGTGAAAGAGGCCAATTCAGCATCCGCGCATGGTGTTCTGTGCGCACAGGGCGCACACATTAGAGAGACGCGTCTCAAAGCACTTGAACACCAAATTTGCCTCTTCTTGCTCTTGTACCGATAAATAAATACAAAATTATGTCAAAATACCCGTCTTGTAGAGTATTCTCGAAAAAAAAAAAAAAAACTGTCTGTTATGTCTTAAGTGAAAGTATTGGATGTGTATCATTATAACGGATGCATTGTCTCTTAAAATGACTGCGCGTAATTTAATAGCTGCTGTCGGTGTCCTTAATGTTAGTTCAAGAAAATTAAAGAAAGAAAATCACTCAGTTCTTGACTAAATTACTTTGTAGTTCTAACAAGAATTAATCCACAGTCAAACCAAAAAAATATTCAGACACCAGATATCTTTTTTTTTTACTAGTGGGTGCAGGACATAGTTCATTTATGTAAGTGAGTATAGCAAAATAAATAAACTGTGACATATTATACCAAAAAAATCTTAATACAGTGGACTACCACTAAAATTTATTAAAAAAAAAAAAAAAAAAGGGACCAAAAATTATTCAGACACTTTGACCTGACCAGGTTTTGCTTAAGTGTTTTTTTTATTAATTGCTAATGCGAACTTTTTACATCACAGACTGAACAAAATTAAGCATTGCTTGGTAATTGGTCAACAAAGTATTGATAGTTGTGTAAATATTGTCATACTAACAGTTGTCTGAATTTTTGGTTGATTGTAATCCATTACATACCTTTCTATTAAAGTTATCTGACATTATCAAGATAAATTTGTTCTGACACAGTTTAACTCTGAGTTCTTGTCATATTTTATTACCATTTTCTAAACTATAGCAAATAAACTCTGATAATGTGAGAAATGTTGAAGGTGTCTGAATAAATTTTGGTTTGACTGTATATTTAATTTTTACTGTGAAGTCTGTGCTGTGCTATTTTACATTTGACTATTCGGTTTCTGTACCTGGACACCTACAAACTTGAAAAAACTTAAACATTGTGTAAATAGCACAAATAAATAAGTAGAACGAACATAAAAATTAAACAATTTCAAACAGGGCCCACTGGTACAACCTGCACCGGGGCCCCGCAAACCCCAGCTACGGCCCTGCACACAAGCAACGTGAATACTTTGCACAAGAGTTTTGCGGTGAACCTCTTACTCTCAGTCAATTCACTAGAAAGTAAAAACTGATGGAGCTTTCGGCATCTGACGCTGCATTAACGGCGCATATTCTCTCAGAGACGACGAGAGACGAATCTACTTCATATGCTGATAATAACGGTATATAGCTAAATGTTTTAATTTGCTCCCTTAATATTTCTCTTGTGGCCCAAACATAGGCTAGCGGAAAAAAAAGCAATTAATTAATTACAAAAAATAATTAAATAAAAAGAGAAAAAAAAACGTATTTTGTTTTTTTTTTTCTTTTAAAAAAAGTCGGTGCTTGAAATAAAGCTTTTTCATTGATGATTCCAGTGTTAATAATTGTAATTATAGGCCTATAATTCATTGTAAGCCTGTTTTGAAAGACCTTTTTAAAAACATTTTCAGTGAGGAGTAAGCTAGCCTAATCTTTATTATCCTCGCAGCGCATCAGTTATGCGCTATGAAATTATTGCGGGGCAAATTAATTGTAGCCTAATATTAATTTCATAATAGAAGTAGGCTAACTTAATAATAATAGGCCTAATAATAAGAAGAATGTAAGAGACCTACATTAATTGAAAATGCCAAATTAGGTATAACTAAAGTGTATACAATTTATTTTATTCAGAAATGTCATGTTTGTGATTTTTTTTTTTTAAATTCATTATTTAAATTAATAGGCCTAAAAATTAGGAAACAGGTTCAGTTAATCAATGATTGGCATCAGACACAAAATAAATAAAATAAAAAATAAAAAAAAGGTTGTGAGGACGACTGGCACCTTTCTTTTATCCTATAACGTAATGACGTCATTCGCGATGACGTAATGACTATCATCCCGGGCCGTGATGAAAATATATTCAACATATTCAAATATATAAAATCAGTAATCATTACCTCAGTCAGTTAAAACATCACCATGATCTGACAAGTTTCTTAAAATTAAGTTTAGCAACTAAGCACCCAAATACAGGTACAAGCAGTGATGTGCAAACGAGGATGTTTTATAAGTATTGAAGAAGTGAATAGAAGTGAATAAACTCTCATCAGCGCAGAAGCGTGATCCACATACTATGCATAATCCATTACGAATGTATTTGTTATTAAATAAACTTGCGTTTCGCCAGATTGGTCCCCTCATTCAAGTCCTCGGTTTACCCGCACTCATAGCATAGCACAGAATCAGTTTTCCAAAAGAACTAGTTTGGTTCAGACTTTTGTCACAGTAGGCTGTCATGTAGGCCTACTTTTCAGCAACTTCACGCTGAATCAGCAAAATACTTGAATAAAAAATGTTCAGCAAAATACTTGAATAACATGCTTTTCGTCCTCTTGAAAAATTACACGCATGCGCAGTATCATCAGATCATTGGTTCTCAAATCGGATGTGTCCGAAAGAAACGGTTCTCGGTTGAGTGTACCGGTGATCCGAAAACCGTTGCGACCGATTCTTGACTCGAGAACGAGAACCGCTCTAGCAGTGGGCGTGTACGTTCACTGCACTCATGCTCAGTCTATCAACTGCTCTGCTCGAGCTCATCATCAGTTCTCTTTTCACAGCAGTTCAGTCAATGTACTGTTGGAGTAACTGAATAACTCGGGATATTGGTTTATTTCGAGTCAGAGGGAGTGTCAGGCACATTTATAAACTGAATAATTTAAGTAATTTGTGGATTAGTGTGTACTGGAGACGCGAACCATTTTAAACGATTCAGTTCGATTTGGTGAACTGGTTCAACCGGTTCACTAAGAAGATCCGGTTAAATAGAACGATTCGTTCGCGAACCGGACATCACTAGTGAGCACACGCTTTCGACGTGCCATTTTGAGAACACTAAGGAGAGAGCACGTTCTTTTCACCTGTTTGGATACTTCAGAAGACGTTTGCTCTGCCTGTTTGGTTTAGCTGTTTACACGTTCATAACGTGCATTTTTTCTGACTCAAAAAGCACATATTTGACGCCCATTTTTGTTATGATAAACGCACGTCAAGAATGTGCATTTTTGGTGACTCCAAAGTGTTTTTATAGCAAATCACACATCGAGGACACGCGTTTTGATACACAAAAATGGGCGTTTCTGACGCGCGTTTTCCATAATCCCAAAGCGCACGCTAAGAACGCGCGTTTTTATGGCAAATCGCATGACGATGATGCGCGTTTTGCTGTCAGATCGCACGCTTTTGAAGTGTCAGTGTACAATCAGACGCCCGAGCAGGCGTATATGAATACTTTGGCTTGCCATATTCATTCAACCAAACCGCGCCGCTGGCTGTTACGCGTAGCAGGGTTTTTTTAAACGATATCTCACGATCCTGTGTCTTATTCTGACATAAGACTAGGCGTTTGTGGCGTTTTCGTTGCCTAGGCGTGACAACAAAGACTGATGTTGTTTACGTACGATTCATGTTAAAGCAAAGGGTGACTTAAACGGCATTCAGTCATGCGGACGCGGATTCGTAAGTGGTTAGAGAGATAAACACCAGATAGCCAGTCCTGAAAGTGCCTACATACATTTACAATCGCGCGATTAGAGAGCGACTCGTTATCTGTTTGGCCAACTGAACCGGTCAAAGTGCAAATAAGAGAAACAAGTGAGTCTTCTCTCAGGGAAGGTGAGGAAGAGGAATCGTTTGCTACAGGGATCACTAAAATTGGCCGCTTAATGGGAACAGATAACGGTAGGATCTCACGAATCTCAGTACGGTACAGGATTTGACTGGAGAATGATACAACACATCTGAAAATGATTTCAAATTTAGCTTTAACCGAAAAGTTTTAAAGTTTATATCTGTAAGCAACACCGTAAATCTGGTTAAATAGTAGGCCTAAATGTTTCAATAAAATTATTGCATTGGTCTGTCGTAAGACTAAACGTTGTAAGTATGCTGACGTAGTAGGTATATTTCGCAATTTTAAATTAAAATTAAAAACATTACACAATATCACTGTCAAGTATTAAAATGATACGTGCTTATAGTCATCTTTACCTGAAACAAGTTGGTATCGAATGTTACATTTGAAATACGGCTATTTAATGATTAATGAGAGGCATTCTGTGATGACTATACTTCAATAACGATATAATGTTAATTTGGCTATCTATGTGAAGCTCTGCAATCTAGTTTGTGATGCTGATAAGCACCATAAAGACACAGATTTTAGAATAGAATGCTGCATGCTGAATTAAAGTTGGGCTAATTAAAATGTGGCCTTTTTATGAGCAATATCTATGAAACTGTATAGACAAACATTACATTAACAGTAACACTACACAAACTTAATGTTACAAACATTAACAAAACCTGAAGTCATATAAAACATTACACTGTATATAACTGATAAGACAATCAGAGCGTCAATGTGAATGTAATGAGTCACAAACCGATTTCTGGGATTTTCACAGTAATTATATAATTATAATCATGAATATAATATACAGGTGCATCTCAGTAAATTAGAATGTCGTGGAAAAGTTCATTTATTTCAGTAATTCAACTCAAATTGTGAAAGTCGTGTATTAAATAAATTCAATGCACACAGACTGAAGTAGTTTAAGTCTTTGGTTCTCAACAAATTAGAAGATGGTGACATGCCAATCAGCTAATCAACTCAAAACACCTGCAAAGGTTTCCTGAGCCTTCATAATGGTCTCTCAGTTTGGTTCACTAGGCTACACAATCATGGGGAAGACTGCTGATCTGACAGTTGTCCAGAAGACAATCATTGACACCCTTCACAAGGAGGGTAAGCCACAAACATTCATTACCAAAGAAGCTGGCTGTTCACAGAGTGCTGTATCCAAGCATGTTAACAGAAAGTTGAGTGGAAGGAAAAAGTGTGGAAGAAAAAGATGCACAACCAACCGAGAGAACCGCAGCCTTATGAGGGTTGTCAAGCAAAATCGATTCAAGAATTTGGGTGAACTTCACAAGGAATGGACTGAGGCTGGGGTCAAGGCATCAAGAGCCACCACACACAGATGTGTCAAGGAATTTGGCTACAGTTGTCGTATTCCTCTTGTTAAGCCACTCCTGAACCACAGACAACATCAGAGGCGTCTTACCTGGGCTAAGGAGAAGAAGAACTGGACTGTTGCCCAGTGGTCCAAAGTCCTCTTTTCAGATGGGAGCAAGTTTTGTATTTCATTTGGAAACCAAGGTCCTAGAGTCTGGAGGAAGGGTGGAGAAGCTCATAGCCCAAGTTGCTTGAAGTCCAGTGTTAAGTTTCCACAGTCTGTGATGATTTGGGGTGCAATGTCATCTGCTGGTGTTGATCCATTGTGTTTTTTTGAAAACCAAAGTCACTGCACCCGTTTACCAAGAAATTTTGGAGCACTTCATGCTTCCTTCTGCTGACCAGCTTTTTAAAGATACTGATTTCATTTTCCAGCAGGATTTGGCACCTGCCCACACTGCCAAAAGCACCAAAAGTTGGTTAAATGACCATGGCGTTGGTGTGTTTGACTGGCCAACAAACTCACCAGACCTGAACCTCATAGAGAATCTATGGGGTATTGTCAAGAGGAAAATGAGAAACAAGAGACCAAAAAATGCAGATGAGCTGAAGGCCACTGTCAAAGAAACCTGGGCTTCCATACCACCTCAGCAGTGCCACAGACTGATCACCTCCATGCCACGCCGAATTGAGGCAGTAATTAAAGCAAAAGGAGCCCCTACCAAGTATTGAGTACATATACAGTAAATGAACATACTTTCCAGAAGGCCAACAATTCACTAAAAATGTTTTTTTTTTTATTGGTCTTATGAAGTATTCTAATTTGTTGAGATAGTGAATTGGTGGGTTTTTGTTAAATGTGAGCCAAAATCATCACAATTAAAAGAACCAAAGACTTAAACTACTTCAGTCTGTGTGCATTGAATTTATTTAATACACGAGTTTCACAATTTGAGTTGAATTACTGAAATAAATGAACTTTTCCACGACATTCTAATTTATTGAGATGCACCTGTATATTTATAATAGTTTACAGTAAAATTAAGTTCTTCTTTAAATCTAATATATTTTTTTCCACTGTGTATAAGGTAACTTACTGTTAACCAATTTCTGAAATAGCATTCTTGCCCTGTACTAATACTGTTTATGTACACCCAAAGTCTGCATCTTGAATCTAAGGTGATTTGCTGATTGAGGAGCAACATGGCACCACATTGATACACAAACATTGTTTTTGCAAATAAAATAGACCTTTTCAAATGTTTAGGAGCTTTACCTCAAATGTCAGCAAACTAAATGATAGGGTCTGCTGCTCCAACAAGTTTGTGCACACATCCCACGTGCAACAGGTCATAAGTAGGTCCAGACTCACTGTGGAAGTTCAAGCTGCACTTACACCTTCTGCTGTAAGAAATAAATTAAGTAGCAATATTTGTCCCCTGTAATTGATTTTCAGGGGCTTTTCCCTCAAATTATACAAAAGACACAACATTACAGATGAAAATCTGAACAATTATGGCTGTAATCAAATCAAACAGCTGTAAATAATTATCAAGATATAACGTAATAAAGGAACTGCTAGAATCCATTTGATTTAACTATGGTTTCTATATTAGATTATACAGCTCACTACTGTCCATGTAATCATGTTTTTAAGTCCAGTATAGAAGTCAAGTGTTCATTAAAGAAAATCTCTTATATTAGCTACACAATCAAAATCACCCACCTTACAGTAATTACAGACATTGGACAGCTAGGTTGCTAGCATCTGCATAGACACTAAACCCATAACAACAAAAGGACTGTAATAGAATATAATGAAATATATTTAATGTTAGTCAACAGATAATAAACAGATATTCACTATAGGCCATTTTTGTGACCTATGGGGCATTTTAGTGACTCTCTGTGGCCTTTTTGTGCTGAGACCTGGTTAATTTCTGATCCTGCTGCCTGCTGAACTGTGACATCCGGATTGCCCAATAAAGATATTTCACCTTGTATGACACAGATTTACAGTGAGTAAATCTGACAACTGATGTCTCCGCTGCCTGCACAGGTTCAGGTCATTGGTTCAAACATTTGTGCCTGGTTGCAGATATTTTTCTATCTCCAGTTACATTTTACAAAATCTTTGTAACACTTGCTTCGGTAATTTTAGCAAATTAGATGGCCTGTTCAAATAACACAGTTTATCTGGGGTGACGTGTGATCAGCAGTTACAAACACTGAGAAGAATGTGTGACCAACCTTAATCTGTTTCGTCTTCTCTGTTATCCTCTCTCAGTTTCAGAGTTAAAGGGGAAGGAGGACAAGTCTCAGTGGAAGGAGTTAATCGAGGATATAAGTGTTTTACAATGGGTGTTTTCATTTCTGTTTTTAGGTGAGACCTGTTGCACACACACACAGAAAAAAAAAAGTTACTTTTGGGTGCTAAAAAGAAATTCCATGATGCTTCCCATTGTGTGTCAGATTGACACTGTAACATTATAACTAATTCTGTATGTATGTGTGCAGGAACGACCTGTCTGCTGTTGATGATCTATTTGATGTTCACCTCTCTGTGGCTCATTCCCACACTCTACTTCTCCTGGCAGATCTATGATTGGCACACACCTGAAAGAGGTCAACCCATCATTAGAACACACATTTCTCTTTTTAACAGTCACAAAATGTGTTAGACACATAAACATGTGTAGATGGTTAAATGGATAGTACCCCTAAAAATGAAAATGCTGTCATCATTTACTCATTCTCATGTTGTTACAAACCTGTATGACTTACTTTTCAGGTTTAGGTTAGACATTCTTAGAAATGTCTCTGTGTTTTTTTTTTTGTTTTGTTTTTATTTTAAGTTACCATCATTTTTTTTTTTCAAATATCTTTTCTGTTCCACTGAAAAAAACTCAGTCATACAGGTTTGGAAAGCCATGAGGATCTGTCATTTTTGGGTGAACTATCCATCTAAATTCACAGGTTGACCTAAGATCAGATAACTCCATTTAATTCTTAAAATAGCTTTCACTGTCTGATAGAATTAAAAATCTTGTCAAAATGTTATTTTTTTCTGTCCACTAGGAGGCAGACGAACAAAATTTGTGAGAAACTGGGAAGTATGGAAACACTACAGAGACTATTTTCCTGTGAAGGTAAACATTAAACCCAGTAAATGACATAACGCATCAGTTGTTCTTTTGTGTGTGTGTGTGTGTGTGTGTGTGTGTATCCCACCCTTTTTTTTCACTCTATCCTTCTATGAATGTCTCTTCCTTCAGCTGGTAAAGACTGCTGAATTGAATCCCAGTAAGAACTATATTATGGGTTGTCACCCCCATGGCATCATGTGTGTGGGAGCCTTCTCGTGTTTCAGCACAGACCATAATGGATTTGCGGAAACCTTTCCTGGAATACGCCCCACGCTTGCAATTCTGGCTGGACTTTTCCGCCTTCCTCTCTTTAGAGAGTATATTTTGTCTGCAGGTCAGTAAAACAAGAGCTAAAGTGAGACTCAGTGAGAAAGAAGAAAATGCTGAAAAGGATGAAAATGTTTCTCCAACTATTTCTCTTTCTCAGGTCTGTTGCCTGTTAGTAAGGAGAGTTTAGATTACTTTCTGAGCCGTACTGGTGTGGGTAACGCTGTGGTCATTATCATTGGTGGGGCAGAGGAATCACTTGCCTCATCTCCAGGAATAAACACTTTAGTCATGAAACACAGGAAGGGTTTTGTACGACTGGCTCTTGAACATGGGTAAGAAAGAGACAAGAACGAGACAAGAAGATTGACTGAAATAAACCTCTAGTTTAAACCAGATGTTCTTAACCAGGAATTAGGACCCACTATGGGGCCTCAGCAAGCTTCCAAGGGTGCCACCAGATGACTAAAATGATTCAAATTAGTATACTATGAATATACATGTTCACATTCTTCTTCTTCTTATTATTATTAACTATAAGTTAAAATAATCTAACTCAAAATGCTAAAAAGTACATAATATCCTGTCTGTGTCCCAGTTTCTGTTTCAACTTTACCATGTAATAATATGTACACATATTATAAGCAGCAACTGCCAATTTATGAAATACTTTTCACATTTTAACATGTTTGACTACATCTCCTGTGTCTTGTTGCTGTTCAATCAGGGCTGACCTGGTTCCTGTGTACTCCTTTGGTGAAAACGAGCTCTTCCAACAGGTGGTTCTGTCTGAGGGCAGCATTGGTCGACGGCTGCAGGCTCTGTTTAAGCAGATTATGGGTTTTGCTCCATGTCTTTTCACTGGGGGGCGCTGGCTGCTTCTGCCATACAGACGCCCTGTCACCACTGTGGGTCAGTTCAAAACATTGGCATTTCACATATTTTCTTAACAATTATTGTTTTTGTAAAGATGTTGCTGGTAGTTATCCTTTTCACCTGTCTGCTACTGAAATGTATAGAACTACTGAGCTGTTAATCAGACTGAATTAGCACTTTTGGTATGTATGAATGCAATGCACCTTTGTCTCTTTCAGTGGGCCATCCCATTACTGTGCCTCAGGTTGACAGTCCATCTCAGGAACAGGTGGATCATTACCACAGTTTATACATGAAGGCTCTGTCTGAACTTTTCCACGAACATAAAATCAGCTGCGGACTGGCCGACACACACGAGCTGCGCTTCATATAGAAATGTTGGAAAGCACAGTTATTGAAACAGCTGCCAGAATTATGATGTGGGACAGATACAAGAAGAGGAAAACATACTTATTTCTGTATGGTTTTCATGTAAATTTTTTAGCTTTTTGGTTCTCCAAAATGATGCTCAAAGCACAAAGTGAACCAAATGAATGAATGCATTTTGGGGTCTAAATCAGAATGATGCTCTCTTCATTATGGAGCTGTATATGTGCTATAAACGAACACACAAAAAAAAACCTGAGTCATCCAAAAAGAAAGGATTTATCACTTTAATCAGTGATGAAATGCTGAAAATTTACAACATGTTAGTGCTCATAATGAAAAGATGTACTAAGAGTATTTTTTTTCCAGCTCATAATTATTTTAATATCAGAAATATAGATGATTTATACATGTATTTTGATGCTTTTACCTTAAATTCATCAATTGCATTTTTAAGTGCAAAGTCTTCTTGCAAAACAAATCATAAAACAAACACATTTTTACCACTTCTAGTCATTTATTTGTTTCAGACAACAACATTTTAGAACAACAGAAATATGTACACATATTTACATACAAAAGCAATACTTTGTGTTAAATTACAAAACTTTATACAAAAACCGCTGTAAACTCTTGCTTGTTCTTTTAACTTTGATAAAGAATTCCCTGAATACGCATTTTGCTTTTTAAAGAACATATTTTAACTTTTGTAACCATACGATTCGAGTCTTTCCTTTCTGCCAATTCTGGTCATTTACTCCAAAACACTTAAATAGCAGTTTTTCTACTAACATTATATTTTAAGAACAAGCCAAAGCATTAACTCTCATTACAATACTTCAACTTTAAATCCTAATTTTCATCCTATTATGTGAAATTTCAAATGAAGTGCAGCCTATTTGTTGAACAAAGAGGTGCAGAGATGACAAATTATTATTTTAGCAGTCAGGTCTAAGGCTTCTAGTGATTAATAACCTCAACATGTTTATTGTGCAGGCAAATGACTGTGATGCTTCTGAGGAACATAAGCTTGTAAGTGTGCATTTTGACCCATAAGCTTATATTGCTTTTGACAGGAGGTCAGTAGAGAGGAACAAATCATACCGTCCACTTTAGACACCTGAAAAGACAAGTAATACAATTTACATTTATTTCATCTTCCCTAGTCATATTATTTTACCATATGCCACCTAAGTATTTAATCTTTTTTAAATGTGTTTCATCTTGATCTTAAATGGATAATAAAAATTCTGTTGTCATTTACTCACCCTTTTATCATTCTAAACCTGTATAACTTTATTCTTCTTGGAAAACATTCTTCAAAATACTTTCTTTTCCACAGAAAACAAAGTCATACAGGTTTGGAAACGAGATAAAGACAGAATTTTAATTTTTAGGTGAATTGTTCGATTAACATCATCTTTTCTTGTGGTGTCAGTGTGTGGTAACAAAATTGTTTGCGTTTCT
This sequence comes from Spinibarbus caldwelli, assembly GCA_039654775.1. Lineage (NCBI taxonomy): Eukaryota > Metazoa > Chordata > Actinopteri > Cypriniformes > Cyprinidae > Spinibarbus > Spinibarbus caldwelli. The sequence continues at coordinate 26,543,148 of CM077223.1, read as the reverse complement.
ATTATCTGGTATCACTTCTGAGGAAGTGTGTTGCCTTCCACCCACACATGCGTGAGCTAATGCGTTACCTGGTCTCGTGGTGTGTTCCTAAACATCGGACACAGCAGTAGCGAGCTCCACACGACACACAAGTGTAGTTTGAAGGGAAGCCGCACACGGCACAGAAATGTCGCTGAGGAAACTTAGAGGGCTCAGCACATGCAGTCAGATAGTTGGGACCCTCACTGACACTCAAGTCCTGAAAGAAAAAAAAAAGTGAGTAAGAGGTACAAAACCATATCCAGGACACCAAAAAGAGAAGAAGAACATATATAGACTGTTGAGCCTAGTTTTAGAACTAATAATTTTACATTGTGTACAGACATTTTACTTTTGAGGACTTTTTTAACATTAATTATAGCCCCTTTCACACAGTAAATTGCCGTAAAAATAGTGGTATTTTTTTTAAAAAGGGCCTGTTCACACATTATCTCTTTACAGCAATTTACCAGTAATTCTCCAGTAACTTCTGTATGTGTGACAGAGGCTTATGAGTACTTTACACTTTAAATCACAGCCTTTTTAGAATACAGTCACGAGAATTGTGCTTGACTATCGTAAAAATAATAATTTAATGGTCTTAAAGGATCATGTTCTTTCTGTTATTGTTTTTTCTAAGCGTGTCATGTTTCACGACATTCACTCAAGAAAAGTGTGAGAGTTTCTCTCAGGAGGCAGTACCAGTGAGTGACAGATGGTTACCTCCTCCTCCAGAAGAGTCTGGAAGTTTTTGCGGAACCTCTGTTTAAAATGATCACCCCTTGTCTTCTTCCTCCGCTTGCCTTCAAATCAAAATCCATTAGGAGAGAACAATACAGAAAACACAACTGTCAGCGTCGGATACGAAGGATTTAGTGCGAGCACAAGGACGGGGACTGATGCATAACACCGATTCGATTCGTTACCGGATTCGTTGCTCTCGTCGAACTGCGGCAGCCGCTTAACGAGCTGCGGGAGGCTCGCGTGAGGGTCGTCCTGGAAGTTGTCTTTCTCGAGAGCCTCGAGCTGGCGGGTTAAACGCCGCTGGCGCGTCGCGCTGTCCAGCACGCGCCGCTGGCTGGGATCCTGCGAGCGGACTGAGGAGGACAAGTCATCTGAATGTGAACTACAGCTGGATTTACATCATCAGAAAGCAGCAATGCATAGCAAGACTGTTTACATGTTTTGCCGCAAATTTCCAACGTAGAGTTGGAAACAGATTGACAAGCATTACGATTGATTAATTAATTAATTAATTTTTGCCATGCACTGTTATCAGCCAAAGGATAGGCTACAGAAGTTTAAATGGAGAGCACACTTACCGGCTGTTTTCTTCTCCGCCATGCCCGGAAGTTTAAAATGAGAACCAGTCTTTTTCTTCTGTTGATTTGTGGTGGTTCTCAATTGTGCGCTTGCGCACTACTGACCTCTAGCGAACTGCTTTGGCGTCTGGCTAAAACAGATCCTCCTGCAGTACCAGAGGCTGAATCGGGTCTGAAATAGGAGTAGAATTGGCTAGAAATGCAGTCCTGAAACTGCAGTCTCGTTAGTTCTCGACCTATTCCCGCAGAGGCCCACTAGGGAGCCTCAATTAGCCTTTTTCACACTTCCGCGTTTCTAGCTTCCGGATTGGCGCTTGCAGGACAAAAGTTTTTCCGGTGAAAACAGCGGCCGTACTCAACAAGAATTAATTCGAGAATCAAAGTCTTTTTTTTTTTTTTTTTACAAATTAGGTCAAATGAAAATGCTTGAACTGCCGGTAGTGTACTCAACAAGCGCAAACATTTCACAATTAACTGTTTGGTCTGCTCGGATCATCACAAATACAAGTTTGTTTAATTCTAAATGGGAGCAGTTTTAATTCAGTTAGCTTTGCCATTCTGTCCGTTTGGTGCTGGCTGCGCATTATGACTCTCCACGTGATTTATTTCACTATTATTATTATTATTATCATTATTAAAGTGATTGTATTTTCTACTTGCTCTCCTTTGAATTATTTTTATTTTATTTGTATTTATTTATTTATTTATTTTTTAAATTGAACGATATCAATTTACAAACTCAAATGGGGAACAATAAAATGCATATGACAAAATATACACTTTTCCAAACACATCTCCATCACACATAACGTCCATGTGTGTATATATATATCTCTCTACATACAATAACAACAAACAAAACAAACATTCTTTAAACATTTCAGAGGGTTGCAAGGAAAGAAAAAAAAAAAGAAATTGAATAATTGTGATGGCGTAAATGTATGTAGTATAATGTGCCCTGGCAAATACATATTAAACAAGAGATGGCTCGGATTCATGGTTTTGTTCCTATTCTATCGGGATTACGTTGTTGTGTTGAGTTTAATACGCTTCAACCGGACTGAGAATTGTTTCATGTATTCTTGGAAAAATGTGCATCCGGTCATAAATGTTGTAATTTTGAAGTAATTTATCATGATGTGGTGATTCGAGGGAAATGACTGAGTAAATTGAGATAATACGCTCAAATGTACCGGAGATCAAAGACTATTTAAAAAAGGGATTTTGCCGGAGACGGAGAATAGAAATCATCCAGTGCTATTTTAAACTCATTATTTCACGAGTCAGCGGTCTGAGTGGCCATATAAGTTACAAACAAGTAAAATGTTATTTCTTTATAGATTACATAACAACAACTTGGAAAACAGACAAAACAGAAAAGGTAAGAAGCATTATTTGAGAAAAGGGCATACTGATGTAATAGGCGCAGACCTGTAATGGAAATAATTTTAATAATTTATTTTTGTGAAAAAGGCTAATTGGCCTTCAATGCAACAATCTCAGCCTTTTGAAAACACAGCAAAAACAAAGTAAATCAAAATATGAAGTGTATAGGTAAGTCAAGGAAAGAGGAGGTCATCTTTAACAGAATATTGTTAGGGCGCTCAAATTTAAATAGCACACTTAAAATAATAGTGAAACATCCAAATGTGTTATGTGAATACTGTAATGTTGAAGAAACAAAACCTCATGTATTTATTTAATGCAGGAAGTATGAACAAAAAAGAGGAAAAATGTTGGAAGCATTCAGGAAAAATGGAATTCAGGATCTAAATATTAAGGTTTTAAATGGTCAAGTGAAATAAATAGTATAGCCTTCTATGATTTTATTAGAGAGACGGGATTGATAAATAGAATATAAAATTCTGTTCCACACTCCGGAGCAGAAGGTGGCGGTAATGCACCTGTTTACGTTGGTTGCCAGCCGCCCTTAAAAACCAAAAAGAAGAAGAAGAGAACACAGCAAGAAACAGATTTATGTCCTTCATGTATTTTCATGACTTTCAAATATAAACTTGGATCAAGCAGATGATTTTGTACTTTGTACCTTTTACTATTAAATATATTATTACAGTAGCTTACTATTAAAAATATTTGTTGTACTTTAATGAATGGGAAAAAAATTTGAGTATACAGTAATAAAGTAACAAAACTGATCTTTTGTGAGAGTCTATAGGCTACACTATTACACACCACAACTTATTAGGCTACTGTAGCCTATATCAACTTAGTAGGCTAAATAATTAAATAATTTGAAATAAATTATTCAAATATTAAAGTTTTTCTTTCTGTAGGCTAGCCTACTGTTTATTTTCCAAGCACTAGATGTTATAAACAGACGTAGTCTATACGTAATGTCTTGTCACTGTATTTTTAGATTTTCATTAGGGTTATAAGTCGAAAGTGAAAGACGTGTTGCTCAGTGACTCAGGATTTTAAACCTCGCATCACTTTAAGCCTCTGAAGAAAAGCAAACTGTGAGTAACTTATGTCCCTCATTCATTTCCATGATTTAGCCTACAAAATTGTCTGTGTTAGCTTTACCGTGTTACCCTATAATTTGTGCTTATGTGTTTATGAGATTTTAAGTGCATTTTCACAGAGCCTAGAATGAAATGACAAAGGGGTGTTACCTAGCTATATTGAATCTGTAAAATACATATGTGGATATCGACAGCGTTTTTAGACTAAATGAAATATACCGCAAACACTAAAAATATACATTAAAATAATAATAATTAAAATTTGTTCGTACGTGTTTTAGAAATTTTAAGTGCATTAATACAGAGAATGAAATAACACATTTTGGGGTTTTACGTTGAAACTGTAAAATAGCCTATAAATCGATCAATAGCGTTTTACACTAAATGAAATATACGTCAAATACTAAAAAAAAAAAAAAAAAAAAAAAAAAACCTTCATTCGTCCCTTCTATGTTTACACTAAAATCAGGTTGCTCTACATTGCATACATTTTTAGACAAGTGTGATCACATTCCAGTGCTGTGCTTCCTTCAACTAAATATTTAGCCAAGAGGAACAGAGATAAACCATTACGCGGAGCTTCAGATGGCAACGCAAAAACATGAACAACTTTTTATTGAGTTAAGTGTAACGGGGACCAGGAAGAGGCGAGATGTTTTGTTGTAGCTATAACGTTACCCAGAGAATCACTGCAGAAAATGCCTTCTCTAAAAATGTGTTCGCTTTGGTTTGCGTCTTTCTAAGCGGCGGCCTTTACGATCAATAACTCAAGAGCAAAACGTTTTTACGACACAAATGACGCCTCTTTTCATTCGTAGTGATGTAGTAAACAAGCTACAAGCGTGTTTTCCTCAAAACAAGTTTTTCTCCGCTCTGTACAAAATACATTGATCTCAATGCGCTGGCGTCTGAGAGACAAGTCTTAAGGGACCGTCTGCAAAGTGCGAAACGCGAAAAATGTTACTAATAAAATACTCAATAACTTCACAATAACACACTGTAGTGTCATCAAATTTAGTTCACACATCACTGCTCTCCTGCTGATTATACTACAACACTTATTTTTAAAATTATTGCTTTTAGACATTTTTTATGATTTTTTTTATTATGAAAAATAGTTAACTTCATTGTAACACACTGTACTTTCAACAAATTCACTTCACATATCAATGCTCTCCTGCTGGTTATACTACAACACTAATTTTGAAAATAATTGCTTTCACACATTTATGATTTTCTATTACGAAAAATAGTCATAAACTTCATTGTTATTGGACAAATTAGTCAATAACTTTACTGTAACACACTGTACTTTCACCAAATCCAGTTCACACATGACTGCTCTTATGCTGGTTATACTACAATAATTATTTTGAAAATAATTGCTTTGGCTTAATTTTTATGATTATTTATTATGAAAAAAGTTATTAACTTTACTGTAACACACTGTACTTTCACCAAATTCACTTCACACATCACTGCTCTTCTACTGGTTATACTAAAAGACTTATTTGGAAAATAATTGCTTTTTCACATTTTTTAATATTTTTTTATTATGAGAAATAGTTAATAGCTTCTCTGTTATTGGACATAATAGTTAATAAATTCACTGTAACACACTGTACTTTCACCAAATTCACTTCACACATCACTGCTCTCCTGCTGGTTATACTACAAGACTTATTTTGAAAATAATTGCTTTGGCTTAATTTTTATGACAATTTTATTACGAAAAAGTTAATAACTTTATTGTAACACACTGTACTTTCACCAAATCCAGTTCACACATCACTGCTATTATGCTGGTGTTACAGTAAAGTTATTAACTATTATGTCCAATAACAGTGAAGTTTATGACTATTTTTCATAATAGAAAAATCATAAAAAATTGTGTAAAAGCAATTATTTTCAAAATTAGTGTTGCAGTATAACCAACAGGAGAGCAGTGATGTGTGAAGTGAATTTGGTGAAAGTACAGTGTGTTACAGTGAAGTTATTAACTATTTTTTATAATAAAAAAATCATAAAAAATGTGTAAAAGCATTAATTTTAAAAACAAGTGTTGTAGTATAATCAGCAGGAGAGCAGTGATGTGTGAACTAAATTTGATGACACTACAGTGTGTTACTGTGAAGTTATTGAGTATTTTATTAGTAACATTTTTCGCGTTTCGCACTTTGCAGACGGTCCCTTAAGACTTGTCTCTCAGACGCCAGCGCATTGAGATCAATGTATTTTGTACAGAGCGGAGAAAAACTTGTTTTGAGGAAAACACGCTTGTAGCTTGTTTACTACATCACTACGAATGAAAAGAGGCGTCATTTGTGTCGAAAAACGTTTTGCTCTTGAGTTATTGATCCGGAAAAGTCGAATCTGTGAATATCTTGCCAACTTTACCGAACTCGGATCGAGGCCCTTTTCACAGAATCATTTAGAGTCTCTTTTTCGAGCACAAGCGGAAAAAAACATACCTATCATCGTTAAAAACATGGATCAGAACTCGATCAGATGAAGGCAAGTATAGTAAACATGATGTGACTAGGATTCAAAGATTTCCCACCTTTAGACACAGCTCTTTCCAGTCTGTGCAACATACATTTTTTAAAACATAGAGTTTCTGTTTTGTCAGGCACTACTTGATGAATTTGTCTAATAAAATAACGTTTTAAGTTTGTGTATTGTAATATGTAGTAATCATTTTAACCAGTCTTCAATCATTTTACTTTTTTCCCTATATTGGATTCAGGACAGACAATGGATCGTGCTGTAGAGAATTTCAAGGAATCTCTTCATAAATCTGTCTTGAAGGAGGTCTCGTCCCCTGAGGGATGTCATTTCTTGCTGTTTTTCTGTCCCATTACTTCTCGTACTGGAACTGACATTGAAGCTGCAGTGAAGTACCTTGATCAAGCGAATAAAGGTCACTTACAAGTGTGGAAAGCTAGATTAATGATAGAACATATTTAATTAAACTTATTAACCGAATTAGTTTTTTTTTTTTTTTTTATGATTAACAGTAACAATCCACTTTTAACTGCCTTACAGCTTCCAAGCCAGTCATCATGGTGGTGCTCCATCACACATTTGACCCTGAGAAAACTATACTGGACAGCAACATTGTTATAGAGAGAGAGGACATATCTGCAGTGGACTGTCTGTTCAGTGACAGTGGGTTACTGACATGTCAGAAGAATACGAATGCAATTAGTAAAATTGAAAAGGACTCAAAATCAAAGGTGTGCCTATTGATCACTACACAAACCATGATGATGTGTTTCCACATTTTAACATATTAACAAAAAGCAAAGTTTTTCATTTTTCGATGTGGATTTATAACCCTATACTTTTATGTCACCTTGGCATAAAACTACAAAAAAAATAAATAAATAAATAAATAAATAAATAAAAAAATAACCCTAACCGTAAGTGTTTTTCTAATACAGTGGCTGAGGGAGTGAAGGTGAATTTGTCACCTTTTTCTCTTCTATCTGCTGTAATCGATTTATATATATATATATATATATATATATATATATATATATATATACTGTATATATATATTTTATTTATTTATTTATTTATTTTTCCATTTGGAAAATCATGGAAATGCTACTGCAGCAATCATGGATGCAAAGATCATATTTCCTGTAGTCTCTATAGAAGTTTACCCATCCTTGATAACTTCTGCTTCAGGGAAACCTGGAAACGTGAGAAGGGTCCAAAGTGAAATGGTAAATATGTGTTTTATTGCAGTAAATACAGATATATTGATGTGTTAATTTCCCTTCCAGAAGTGGACTTCATATTATCACTTGAAAAGTAAGTATTCCAAGCTTTACATTTTTCATTATTCTGTGAAATTTTCCCTTTTACAATGCAATACTGAAATTATTAATTATATTTGTAAAAATAAATAAAGGCCTATGATATTATATTCTGTATAAATAGTTTTTTTTTTTTGTATTTTTGCAGAAGATCATGAAAATCCTTGGATATCCACAAACCAGGATGCAGAAGATAATCACTTACTTCGTAATCAAGGCTCAGTGCATGAGCCAAACACAAGAGAAGACGGGGCTTCAGAGGAGAGCCCTGGGTGTCTGCAGATTTTGAAAAACATTTGTTGTTGTCGTTCTTGTTGAGCACTAATTGTGATTTCTGCTTGTTATTTGCAAAAAGAATGTCATTTCCATTTTTGTGATTTTCTGTAGTAATTGTTCAGTAGTAATTTTAGTAATAATACACTGCATGAAGAGAATTAAACTTAGAATATAAATAACAGGATAGCAAGTTCTGTGATATGTGTATGACAAAGTGTACGACATTATTCTATAAGAAAACGTAGCCTATACTTGAAGTTCACTTGGTACATTTTTTGTGATTAAAAAAAAAGTTTTATTAAACCACAAACACTCAAATATTTGCATGTCTGTCTAAAAAAATGTTGTTTGCAAAACAGATATAAACAGCTGTTTAACTCACTTCTGACCATTTTTTTCAGTGTTTGTCTACCACCCCAAATCCTCATCTTTTTATATAAATTCATGATTAGTTCTTTCCATAGTAAAACATAAACCAAACCAGATTAGCCTTAGTACTCACATTAGTACACACACACAACTAAAGTTCATGTGACACTGAAACTAAATAAAGCCACCACAGGAATAAATTATATTTTTAAGTATATTAAAATAGAAAAGTTATTTTATGTTGTAATAATAATTCAGAGACTTCTTTAAAAATATATATAAAAATATTACATATATTTGTGTGTGTACATACTAACGTTCAAATGTTTGGGATCAATAAGATTTTTAACATTTTCTTTTTTACAACGCTGTATTTTAAAGCTAATTATGTAAAGCCCAAATAAGCTTTATAGATCTTTATTGGAAAGGGTTTAAACAACTTTTTCATGCTTGTTCATTCAACAGGCAGTACGCAATTAAGGTCGCAGTTATAATAAAAGAGACCTTTCTACAGACTCTTGTCATGAACTGCAAGTTCAAGAGATGAAAATGAGTCAAAAAAGTTCCAAACAAAGGTAATTTTACTGACCGCAACAGTGTGTACAAAAACACAAACAATACTGGACACTGGACTGAAACACAATAGGAGCTTAAATACACAGAGCAGCTCACAAGATAATTAAACAACAGGTGTGATTGTTAATGAATGACCATGGTAACTGATAAGTGGTGGGAAAACTGAACAATGGAAGACAGGAACCAAAAGCAAGTGGAAAGTGTCCACAAAACTCTTTCTGAAAAACACTAAAAGAAAGCTGCCCAGTGCTCCTGCTCTCCTGCATGAACATAGCATAGTCCTGCTGCAGTAGCAGTTTCAAACATCATGACTTTATTGTCACTATGAGCAACACCGAAGGCGTTTTCCCCCTTTGCTCACTCAGTTTCATCTTTGACTTACAGCTACATGCAATGTTATATACTATACTATACTATATATATATATATATATATATATATATATATATATATATATATATATATCTTCCACCATCCCACTTCTGTATATTTCTCAGAATATCAGTACTGTTTGAATGGCATTACAATACAGTGCCATATTAATTGGGTAGTTTTCACTGGCTGGTGCTTTACAGATAAATCTGAATTTTTTTGAACAGTGGCCATCATTCAGTTTTCCAGATGCAGTTAGTTCACCACAGTCCTCTTCTCCCAACCAGTTATTTGGTTCTCCTGGTTCCCACTGACTGCAAACAAAAACAAACAAACAAACAAAATGTAAACACAAAAATACATTCATTCATACATACATACATCAATAGTGCCATGCCAAACTACTGGTGTGAAATCATATTTAAGCAGCAGATTTAAGAGTGCAACGATCTCTTTGTACTCAGATTTTCCAACAACAACAGTAGGTTAAATTTATAAGTCTGTATTGTAGATGCTGCATTTTTTCACCTTTGTTGTTGTTGTTTTGCAGTATACTAGTTTAAAGATGAGACAACACTGATCGTCATCTTGATATTGGAAATTATAAAAGTTACCAAATAACAACATACACATTCAATAACCGTAAAAGCTATGATAAAACCATGTGATCTGACTGAGAGGCTATGGAAGAGCTACAAATATTTACATGCCTGCTGTTCATGGTGTAGGGTGTTCCATCAACCCATCTCCACTGGCCAGTTATCGCATCTGTAAGACCAATCCAGTGGGATTCAGATGAAACGACAGCATTTTTCACAATAAAATCCTGAATGAAGCAAGAAAAATAGACATTACATGAGATTATATTACATTTCTATACAATGTTTGTGTCTGTGTATCACTAACCCACTCCCTGGAATCATTCCCCAGGATGAGCAGCAGGGTCCCCTGTCCACCGCAGTATGAACGTGCCGTTTGCCAGCTCACTTTATTAGTGGAAAATTGATAGCAGTTGGAAAGAAAAAGTTGTCACCCAGCTTTACAGCTCAGAACAGGTTTATCTAAGAGAGAAACAATTTTGTAACATTATATTTATTATAACAATTTGACATTATTATAGTGTGAAAGTCAGTTTTGTTATTGTCTAGACATATGTCATGTGTGTGTGCTGTAGAAAAGGCCCACAAGGAAGAAGAAGATTCAAGATAGTATTTTACTATAAATCCACAAGGAATCAACACTGGCAAATCACTGGAGCAAAGGTAGCATGCAGTCCATCAACTTGATGAATAGCAGCTACAATAACTGGCAGAGAACTGAACAAAACTGGGAGTATATATAATGGGTAAATTAAAGGGATAGTTGACCCTAAAATGAAAATTACCCCATGATTTACTTTCTCCTTTTATATGAATACAATCAGAGTTATATTAAAAATGTGCTGGCTTTATAATTAGATTTTGAAGTTCAAAACAATGCGTCCATCCATTCATAAAAAGTACTTCACACACTCCAGGTGGTTAATAAAGGCCTTCTGAAGCGCATTCATGAGATAGTGGCATTTCAGAGGATGGCGTAGGACGTAGGTGTAGCGTAAGCACCGGTTAGAAAATGCTAGTCTCGCAAGAACTAAGTTTTGTTTACAGCAAAGGAAAACCAGTCTTCTCTTGGCCTATATCGAAATCCTCTGACATTTCCCTTTACAAATCCTCATTTTGAACTTCTAATTCATGACCGGTGATTTGTTTTGTTCTTTCCTCTGCACTTCAGCAGTCGTCCCTTCTTACGGGAGCTTAGGCTACACCTATGTGCTACGTCATCCGCTTGAACACCACTCTTTCATGAATGCGTGTACCACTAGCGTAGGCAGAAATGTTTAAGTGGGTGGGCCTACATAAAATTGGGAGGGCCAGGTGTGTAGCATATGAAAACTGCATGTCAAATTGCCAACAAAAACTGCAGCACCAAGGTTCATTACACAGTACTTCTAAAGCATGAATTAACATTAGCAATTTGTTATGTTAATGTTCATTTCAAAATTTACTAATAGGACATTATTAAAATTAAAAGTTGTATTTGTTAACATTTGCCTGAGCTGGTTAACAAAGATGAATAAACACTGTAACAAATGTATTGCTAATGTTAGTTAATGCATCAACTAACGTTAACTAAAGGAAGTTTATTAAAAAGCATTACCTCAGTCTGAAACAACGGGGCTTCGCCGATGATTTCATAATCAAGCATCTCTGTCAGTTCACGCACATCGTGTACGACAGTTAGTGGAAGCTAGAGATTACGATTATAAAGTTTTAAATATGGATGTTTTTCTTACACAAATGCACTGCTTCACTTCAGATGGCCTCTTATTAATCACCTGGAGCCATGTGAAGTACTTTTTATGATGGATGGATGCGCTTTTTTGGGCTTCAAAATTTCAAGCCCCATTCACTGCCATTATAAAGGACATTTTTAAATATAACTCCAATTGTATTCATCCGCAAGAAGCAAGGCATTTACACCTAGGATGGCTTGAAGGTGAGTAAATCATGGGGTAATTTTCATTTTTTGGGTGAACTATCCCTTTAACAAGACACACCTGAAACTAATAGGTAATCAAGGCTACTAAAGAACAGAAACTAGGGAGACAGGATCTAAACACAATAAAAAGGCTATAACCGTGACACTATATCTATATATATACAAACCCGATTCCAAAAAAGTTGGGACACTGTACAAATTGTGAATAAAAACAGAATGCAATGATGTGGAAGTTTCAAATTTCAATATTTTATTCAGAATACAGCATAGATGACATATCAAATGTTTAAATTGAGAAAATGTATCATTTTAAGGGAAAAATAAGTTCATTTTACATTTCATGGCATCAACACATCTCAAAAAAGTTGGGGCAAGGCCATGTTTACCACTGTGTGGCATCCCCTCTTCTTTTTATAACAGTCTGCAAACGTCTGGGGACTGAGGAGACAAGTTGCTCAAGTTTAGGAATAGGAATGTTGTCCCATTCTTGTCTAATACAGGCTTCTAGTTGCTCAACTGTCTTAGGTCTTCTTTGTCGCATCTTCCTCTTTATGATGCGCCAAATGTTTTCTATGGGTGAAAGATCTGGACTGCAGGCTGGCCATTTCAGTACCCGGATCCTTCTTCTACGCAGCCATGATGTTGTAATTGATGCAGTATGTGGTCTGGCATTGTCATGTTGGAAAATGCAAGGTCTTCCCTGAAAGAGACGACGTCTGGATGGGAGCATATGTTGTTCTAGAACTTGGATATACCTTTCAGCATTGATGGTGCCTTTCCAGATGTGTAAGCTGCCCATGCCACATGCACTCATGCAACCCCATACCATCAGAGATGCAGGCTTCTGAACTGAGCGCTGATAACAACTTGGGTTGTCCTTGTCCTCTTTAGTCCGGATGACATGGCGTCCCAGTTTTCCAAAAAGAACTTCAAATTTTGATTCGTCTGACCACAGAACAGTTTTCCACTTTGCCACAGTCCATATTAAATGAGCCTTGGCCCAGAGAAAACGCCTGCGCTTCTGGATCATGTTTAGATATGGCTTCTTTTTTGACCTATAGAGTTTTAGTGGGCAACGGCGAATGGAACGGTGGATTGTGTTCACCGACAATGTTTTCTGGAAGTATTCCTGAGCCCATGTTGTGATTTCCATTACAGTAGCATTCCTGTATGTGATGCAGTGCCGTCTAAGGGCCCGAAGATCACGGCCATCTAGTATGGTTTTCCGGCCTTGACCCTTACGCACAGAGATTGTTACAGATTCTCTGAATCTGTGGATGATATTATGCAACGTAGATGATGATAACTTCAAACTCTTTGCAATTTTTCTCTGAGAAACTCCTTTCTGATATTGCTCCACTATTTTTCGCCGCAGCATTGGTGGAATTGGTGATCCTCTTCCCATCTTGACTTCTGAGAGACACTGCCACTCTGAGAGGCTCTTTTTATACCCAATCATGTTGCCAATTGACTTAATAAGTTGCAAATTGGTCCTCCAGCTGTTCCTTATATGTACATTTAACTTTTCTGGCCTCTTATTGCTACCTGTCCCAACTTTTTTGGAATGTGTAGCTCTCATGAAATCCAAAATGAGACAATATTTGGCATGACATTTCAAAATGTCTCACTTTCAACATTTGATATGTTATCTATATTCTATTGTGAATAAAATATAAGTTTATGAGATTTGTAAATTATTGCATTCCATTTTTATTCACAGTTTGTACAGTGTCCCAACTTTTTTGGAATCGGGTTTGTAATTTATAATGATACTGCTTACGCTGAGTCAAATTTGTTATTCTGCCCTCCAGATCAGCTTTCAGTTCACCAACCATCTCCATAAATCCGTCATCTGTGCACAGACAAAAACTAAGCATTCAGACTTTCATGTTCCTGCTTGCTTTTAACATAGACTTTAAATTTAATTTTTTATCTCTATTTTCAAGACTTTTTGAGTTATGAAACATCATTTTGTACATGTCATTACTATGCATTAAATTAGAGTGTAGAACAGGTATGAATATTAAATAAGATAACTTCTGATAGTTACATCAATATGGCAAAGGTTGTTTCTTGGTTTGACTTACTGTTTTTGTTACTGGAGCAAAAATACACAAATACACAAAATACACAAGTAACTGGAAATATGTCTCTGAAATGCAAGTTACTTGTTTATTGCACTGGAGTATATTATTAATATTATCAATGAATATTATTGATTTGGAAAACAATGTTGCTCTTGTGATATTACTTTAGTTAGAAAGTATGTTTATTTATGTTACTTTGAACATATGTGCTTTACCAATTTAAGCAGTATTTAATGAACAGTTGAAGTTATTATAAAGTGCTGTATATAAATCTTAAGGTAAAATCTCACATATATCTTGTTGGTTTGAAGAAAGCAAAGCTAAAGATGATGTCAGATTGGCCACTTCATTCTCTACCTGAGTCAGTTTACTGTTTTGGTGTTTCACTGTGAGGAAGAACAGACATATAAGTGACAGAAAAACACTAAGCACATAACTTACGCAATAAGGTTGGCTATATGCTAGCCAAGCTTTTATTGAACTATGCTAGTCAAGTATTTAATGAACTTAAAGTTATTATAAAATGCTATATGAAACATAAATCTTAACATAAAATCTCACTCAAGTCTTGTTGGTTTGAAGAAAGCAAAGCTAAAGAAGATGTCAGATTGGTCACTGTGAAGAACACAAATGTAAGAATGCAAAATGAGGTTAAAACGATAAAAACTAAAATAAAAAATAAAAACACTAAGCACATAACTTATTAACATAACACATTATGGCACATGCATTTCCTATTTACATTTAGCAAATAGATTTTAATGACTCATTTTTGCATGATCAAAATCACAAACAATGGAGTTTCTAGGAAAAAAAAAATCATGTTCTGGCTGCTGTGTTAGATGATAAAGCTTATAATCAAAGCATCTGTGAAACTTACATTTTACAGAGACTGTGATTAACATAGCCATGAAGAGTATGACTGTGCCACACATCAGAAGAAAGCAACACTGTTTACTCCACAAGCGATCTGCAGAAGAAAATATGGAGAGGTTCTAATTCATAAGCAAAGACTGATTATTGTTCTTTGTTCTCTCAATAATATATTACATTTCTTTATGTATTTCTAGGAATATGATATTTGTTAAAAATCAGAGATTTGATTAAATAGTTTTGATTGAACAACCCTGAAGTCTACAAGCTGTTTCAAAATGTGTTTATATGGTTACACATCCACATTTAAAGGCTATTCTGAGGAAAAATCAAAGCATTCAACTAAAGTCAAAAACATTAACAATATTCGCTGAAAAATTGTAGGTGTCACTCTCTAACAAGATTAGATAGAGAAAAACTGTTAGCTCTTCAGTCCTTAACTAAGTTTTATTTTTTAATGTATGAACTACAGATAAAGCTTTCACTAAATGTAATGCAGGTTGGTATGAGCCATACCTTTCCATGTGTGTGATGGTCTTGTTTTCATATCCTCATTTAGTACACAGTAAAGATTGCTCTGTGTGCTGCTGCTGGAGTCCTGAATGTGCTTAAACTCTGCCATTGCTTGGTTGTGAATGTGAAAGGAACTGAGGAGAGTTATAGTGAAGAGTCTTTCTTCATTCCAAACCTAAATAGGAAGTCTGTACATTATGAAAGAAGGATTGTGACTAACAACAAAATATAATGGCTGCATCCGAAAGCAGAAAAATGTTACCTCCGGAGTCAGAATGTGGAGGTAGGAAGGCAACAAAACACATCTGAACCCAGTGATCATGTCATATTCTGTGTATGGAGATACCTTCATCTGATTGATTTCTGAAGGCAGTATAGATGTATCTTGTCTATGATATATCGCTATCCTGTGCATGTGATTCTGTTACATTTTGACTTAATTTCTAGTGAGTCATTAATATTTGTGGTAATTAAATATTTGCTTGGTTATCATCAAAGATGTCCCTGTTTTGTCGTAGACCATTTAACCATTATGCTGCCTCTGAAGCCTGTCTGATATGAGTTTTAGGAGGTACCTTTGAATGCAAACACTGCTGTGAAGTCATTGGCTTATAGGGCAGCAAGGCAACAAGTCAGCTTTCAGGCACAACTAATGTGTATGCTTGATGCATTGCCTTATTATAAAACATATACATGAGTAAAGTGATAGACAAAGCAAAATATCTCTGTCTACTGTCATGATCATTTCTAAAAAAAAAAACAACAAAAAAAAAAAAAAAACATGTAGATGGAAAAAAAGAGAGAGGGAAAGTTTCCAAATAAAAGCTTGCATGCCGCATGATACAATACTACCCTATTACAGAGAATTAAAACAGCTTATACAGCAATTCTTCAAAGTTCTTCAATCAAAACTATTTTATTATGAAACTAGGTAAAAACTTTTTTTTTGCTGAAACAGGTCCTGAACTGTGAAAACCACAGATGGACTGGTTTTGATGTTTTCATGTAAACAACATGGCACAGTCCTGTGAAATTGCACCTGAGCTCAGTAGATGAACCTTTGAACTTGCTTTATATTTGCCTGGAAGCTTTTATAGCCTTACAACTGCAAGCCAGTTATGCAAAGTCTTGATTTTACATGACCCTATAACTGCTAGGCAGTTATGCAAAGTATTGATCTGGAGGATGAGTTGATTACAGCAGAGCATTTCCAAGAAAACAAAACTGAAACATCATTGTAAGAATAGAAATAAAATGTCTGTCTGCATAAACCTAAACTGTAGGTGCAGTCTTTTTCATTTACAAATGAGAATACAAACACACACACACACAATATATATATATATATATATATATATATATACTTGTTCTAGACCCTGTACAATAATCAAGAAGAACAAAGTATATTGGGTACATTTACCATATTTTGTTTATTTTTAATTCAAATCAAAAATGGTATTTAAGGGCATCATTCAAGGTGTAACCAACCAGTCAACATATATTTTAATATGAGTTTTTATGGTTGTTTGCTCATTGGAAAATGTCCTGGGCTCTGTTTCACAAACGCTACGTAAATTGATCTTAACTCCATTGGTGACAATTGGTTCTACGATCAACTTAGGCTTACAATGCTTTTGGGAAATGCAGTCCTGTATAGCAGTGACCTCAAAAGATAAGCAGAACTATTTATTCAGCATTTCTTAAAACCAATGAATAAATCAATGTTATCATGAATTTACAGGTTTGGTTTACAGGAAAGAGGAATTTGCATGGAAATGGGTTATAGCCTACTTCATCAAAATGCAATAGAGGCCATAAAGGTCTCTTTATCAGACTAAGACATAACCTTTGTTCCGACTTCTTATCAAAAGCTGCTGAAAGTAAACAACTACATGGTCAATATCAACTGTTTACCATGTTTGAAAGCATATATTTCTGCACACTTGTGACGTGATCAAAATGTGGAAAACTGTGCTATTGAAGTGTGTAGGCCTAAATGAAAGTGTTTGTACATAGATTTTTTCTTGAAATCAATGTAAAAACTGATGCGGTGTAACTTGCTTTTATATCATCGCTATTGCATCTGATCCTTTTCACAAACAGAGCCACGCTGAAAGCCAAAGGACAGTGTTGCCAAACCCCTCCCTCAGAAAATCTCTAGAACCACTCTCAAATCTTTCACAAAAAGTCGCCAAATATGAAAAGAAAGTAAATACAGGTAAATTTGTTAAAGGTAAAGGAAAGTAAATATATATATTGTGACGGGGTGGAAGTATCACACGACAAGGAGAGCTCAATAAATACCCCGGAGGGTGGGTTTATTCACAAAGAAAGAAGGTGCAGAGTGAAGAGTGGCTTGCTGAGGAGGTGCGGTGCTCTCCGTGTGTGATTTCCTTGGTGCGGTGGGTCGGGGCTGTGCTCATGGCAGAGCTGGTTCGGTCACTCGCTGGCGTCTGAAATCAAAGAGAGTAGGCACGTTAGTCCTTAGCATGGGAGAGACCCGTCTCTCCCATTACCCAGCCTCGCACGGCTTATCTGGCCGCGGGCAAACGAGCCTCAGGTGTGGCCGATCCAGCCGTGATGAGCGGGTGCAGGTGTTTCGCGTCCGTCTCCAGGGCAACGCTGATGAGTGTTCGGGACGCTCGTCACATTCCCCCCCCCCTAAGCGTTGTCCTGGTCCTGGTGGAAACATAAGGTAATAACAAGGGGGAAACTGGGGGTGGGTGGGGAGTGACCCCTGACAGACCTGCGAAGGCCGACCAGAACCGAGAGAGTCCGTCGGCGTTAGCGTTGGAGGCTCCGGCTCGGTGGCGGACGACGAAGCAGAAGTCCTGGAGCGCGAGGAACCACCGCGTCACCCTGGCGTTGGTGTCTTTAGCCCTGGCCATCCATTGAAGGGGCGCGTGGTCTGTGAGGAGGGTGAACTTTCGGCCCAGCAGGTAATACCGCAGCTCCAGGACTGCCCATTTGACGGCCAGAGCCTCTTTCTCGACGGTAGCGTAGTTCCTCTCGGCCTTCGTCAGCTTCCTGCTGATATACAAGACAGGGTGTTCCTCACCTTCCTGAACCTGGGACAGGACGGCTCCCAGCCCTGCCTCGGACGCGTCCGTCTGCAGCAGAAAGGGGCAGCCGAAATCTGGGGCTCGCAGGACCGGTTCCTCGGTCAGGGCGCGCTTGATTTGGTGGAACGCTTCCTCTGTCTCTTTACTCCAAATCACACGCTCCGGCTGCCCCTTCCTGGTTAGGTCTGTCAAGGGGGCGGCTAAGGAGGAAAAGTTGGGGATGAAACAGCGATAGTAACCCGCCAACCCTAGGAACGCTCGTACCTGAGTCTTCGTGCCGGGCCGAGGGGCGGTGCGGACGGCCTCCACCTTTTCCTGTGGCTTGATGAGGCCTCGACCGACCCGGAAGCCCAGGTACTTCGCCTCAAAGAGCGCCAGGTGACACTTGCGAGGGTTGGCTGCGAGTCCAGCCCTTCGAAGCTCCATAAGCACCCTCCGCAGACGGTCTAGGTGGTCCTCCCAACGCTCCGAATGGATAACGACATCGTCGAGGTACGCTGCTGCGTACTGCTGATGTGGGCGCAGGACGATGTCCATGAGCCTCTGGAACGTAGCGGGTGCCCCGTGAAGGCCGAAGGGAAGGGTCCGGTATTGCCAGTGGCCACTTGGGGTCGAAAAAGCGGTCTTCGGTTTCGCACTGTCCGAAAGGGGTACCTGCCAGTATCCTTTCGTCAGGTCCAGCGTGGAAATATACCGGGCCCTTCCCAGCCGATCCAAAAGCTCGTCCACTCGGGGCATTGGGTAACCGTCGAACTCCGAGACTTCGTTGAGGCGCCGGAAGTCATTGCAGAAGCGGAGGGTGCCATCTGGCTTTGGAACCAGTACGATTGGGCTGGACCATGGGCTGCGTGATGGTTCGATCACCCCCAACTTCAGCATCTGTTGAATTTCCTCCTCAATAGCCTGCCGACGAGCCTCTGGGATGCGGTAGGGCCGTTGCTTCATGATGACTCCTGGGGGTGTTTTAATGTCGTGTCGGACCAACTGGGTTTTCCCGGGGACGGAGGAGAACACATCCGAGAACTGACCAATCAGGTGTTGCAGCTCAGCCTTCTGCGCCGCCGACAGACCGGGGTTGGTGTCCACCAGAACGGGCTCCACGGTGGCAAGGGCTACGGTCTGTTCTCTGGTCCCCACCCATCTCTTCAGCAGGTTGATGTGGTACAGCTGCTGGGGGCTCCGTCTCCCAGGTTGCCGTACACGGTATGTCACTGGTCCCACCTTTTCCACCACCGTGTACGGCCCCCGCCAAGTGGCCAGAAACTTGCAGGCGGCGGTGGGGACCAGCACCATGACTGGGTCGCCCGTCTGGAACTCCCGAGGCTGAGCTGCCCGGTTATAGTGGCGCGCTTGGGCCTGCTGGGCTTTGGCCAGGTGTTCCCGGACTAATGGCATGACACGGTCGATCCGTTGCCTCATCTCGGTGACGTGCTCGACCAGGGACCGGTGTGGGGTGGGTTGTTGATGTTCCCAAGCCTCCTTTGCCACATCGAGCAGTCCGCGAGGTTGTCTCCCGAAGAGGAGCTCAAACGGGGTAAAGCCTGTGGACGCCTGGGGGACCTCCCGTATACCAAACAGGACATATGGCAACATCTGGTCCCAGTCCCGTCTGTCCTCTGCTGCCACTCGTCGCAACATCTGCTTGAGTGTTTGGTTGAAACGTTCGACGAGTCCGTCCGTTTGAGGGTGGTATACGGTCGTCCGCAGTTGCTTTACCCGGAGCAGCTGGCAGAGGTCAGCCATTAGCCAGGACATGAACGGTGTTCCCTGATCGGTCAGGATCTCCGTCGGTATGCCAACCCGGCTGAACAACAGGAAGAGCTCGTGGGCGATGTTCTTTGCTGTGGCTTTCCTGAGGGGGATGGCTTCGGGATACCGGGTGGCGTAGTCCACCACGACGAGGATGTGTTCGTGTCCCCGGGCCGACATCGGCAACAGCCCCACCAGATCCATCCCCATGCGCTCGAAGGGCACCTATGATGGGCAGTGGAATGAGCGGCGTGGGGGGAGGTGGCTTGGGCGAGGTTTTCTGGCAGTCTGGGCAGGCTTGGCAAAACCGTTTCACCTCGGCCTCCAGGCCGGGCCAGTGAAACCGGTCTCGGATGCGCTGGATGGTGTTACCTGCGCCGAGGTGTCCTGCCAAAGGATGTGAATGCGCCAAGTTCAGGACCGTTTCCGTCTTTGAGCGTGGAACCACCAGCAGTTTTTTTCTCCTCCCCCCTCCGCTGGGCGACACAGAGCAGGCCGTTCTCTACGACAAAGTGGGGAAGAGGATGGGGTTTTGGCCGGGTATCCTTGCCGTCCACCACACAGATTTGCGACCAACAATGTTTCAGTCGCTCGTCTTCCCGCTGAGCCCGGCCAAAGGAGCCCCCTCCTGAGACCTGCTGGTAAACATCATAGAAGAGGTTAGTACTAAGGGAAGGGGACTCACCATCTTTCCCACTGTCAGTTGCCAAGAGAACGGGGCGGCGGTTGGGCCTCTTCATTGGACGCCGTCCACGGCGGCCCCCTCTTGGGCTGGCAGGCTGTGTGGCGGTGCTCAGCAGGGCCTCGAAGCCCGGCCAGTCTCGTCCCAGCAACACAGTTACCGGCAGATCCTTCACGAGCCCCACTTCTACGGGCCAGGAACCCGGGGTCGCTGAGATGGTGACGCGTCGTACGGGCACCTCCCGCGTATCTCCATGGACGCAGGTAATCGGCAGTACAGTCTTGGTCCCATAGGGTGGGGGAAGAATCTTCGCCTGGACGAGACTGACGGCGCTACCTGAATCGAGCACTGCTTTGAACGGCCGGCCGTTGATCTTGATCTCGGCCGTTGGAGCTCCCTTAGGCAGCTCCTGGTGCACCACACAACCTGCCCACCAAGTCCGAGCTTTGGGAGAAGAGGGCGCTGTTGGCATGGACTCGTCGTGAGGTTCGGGGGCCGCCGCCCTCTCTATCGGCCGCGAGATGCCCTCCGGCCTGCGTTGCTCCGGAGCCACCCTCCGGGGGAAAGGCGGCACTCGCTCCCCAGCCTCGCGTCGGTGGGCCGCCTCAGTCAGCTCCAACGTGGTTGTGGGATTCAGCATTCCGACCGCCTGGCGGAAAACACGGGGCAGGGCCCGGAGGAGGCGATCGATCACCACGCGTTCCGTTACTTGGGCAGCCGTGGGTGTTCCAACCATCAGCCAGTGTTGTGCCAGACGAGTGAGTTCAGCTGCTTGGACACGAGCGGGACTTCGAGGCTGGTACGTCCAGTCATGGAAAAACTGGGCCGCGCACACTGGAGACAGCCCCACCCGGGCCAGAATTTCCCTCTTGACATCCTCATATCTCTCCGCTGTTGTAGTGGGGAGGCTGAAGAAGGCACGCTGGGCTTCGCCCGTGAGGAGAGGGGCCAGTGCACGGGCCCAGTCGTCCGGGTCCCACCCCTCCGTGGTCGCCGTATTTTCAAACATCTGCAAGTACACCTCCACATCGTCGTGGGATGTCATTTTCGGCAGGAGCTGGGTGGCTTGTACCCGTGGATCCGGTAACGGAACGCGCTGGCGGGCGGCCGTGCGAAGGGCTGCAATTTCCTGGTCAGCCTGGCCCTGGCGTGTGGCCAGGTGTTCTACGATCTGGTGTTGGCACAGGCTGACGTCCGTTAACTGCCGGAGAAGTTCTTCCATCCTGAGGGGAGGAGTACCCGCCTTTCTGGAAACACAAATAAACAGGTTTTTTTTTTTTTTTTTTAAAATGGTGGAGATCACTTGTCGGTGAAAGCTTCCTTTTCACTTGCCCGCATTCTCCACCACTGTGACGGGGTGGAAGTATCACACGACAAGGAGAGCTCAATAAATACCCCGGAGGGTGGGTTTATTCACAAAGAAAGAAGGTGCAGAGTGAAGAGTGGCTTGCTGAGGAGGTGCGGTGCTCTCCGTGTGTGATTTCCTTGGTGCGGTGGGTCAGGGCTGTGCTCATGGCAGAGCTGGTTCGGTCACTCGCTGGCGTCTGAAATCAAAGAGAGTAGGCACGTTAGTCCTTAGCATGGGAGAGACCCGTCTCTCCCATTACCCAGCCTCGCACGGCTTATCTGGCCGCGGGCAAACGAGCCTCAGGTGTGGCCGATCCAGCCGTGATGAGCGGGTGCAGGTGTTTCGCGTCCGTCTACAGGGCAACGCTGATGAGTGTTCGGGACGCTCGTCACAATATATATATATATATATATATATATATATATATATATATATATATACACTTTACAAATGATGGCAGTATAAAAAATATAACAAAAGATGAAGTATAACAAAAAAATTCTGAAAAGAAATTAGGAAATGCTTACTTGTAACTCTACACAACACATTTGAATCAGTAAATTCTTCCTGTGATCTGCAAGCACATCAAACATGATGGAAATGATGTAAAGACACAAAATGTGACTGTCCTGCTCAAATACAACAGATAAGAGATATTATGATTCTCCAAAAACAAAACCTTTATTCATACAAACTTATTTCAGTCAACACACTCTATTACTACAAAGTAAGTGCAAAACGTTTTTTGAGATCTGACTTCTTAGCATTTAGTATGACTTTGCAGTATTTGCAAAAAGCTTTTGATGTATTTCCCATTATAGGCTGAAGCCAGTTCTTGCAACCAGCAATTTCTAAAGTCCTGCTCATATTCTTTCTCTGGCATCTTGATGCTTATAATGAAATGCTGCTGTGTGTCATCATATCTGAATAGCAGGCGTACTGATAGCAGACTCATTGGCATGATTGAGAGCAAACGTGAGAGGTAACGCGCCTGTGGCAGGGTGTGGCCAAGTAAAAATAAAAAATCTCCAAAAAAATCGCTATTTTTATTTAAATATAGCTAAAATAGCTCCTTGTCGCAAAAAAAAAATAAATAAAAATAAAAATAAAAAATCAATAAAAGTCGCAGCAACAATGAAAAAGTAGCTAAATTTGGCTACAAAATCCCCAAATTGGCAACACTGCCAAAGGACTTTTATTCTGACTTTTTCATTCTATTCTGAGGCGCAGCAGGCAGCAGCAGCGGTGAGTAGATCCGACGCAGTCTGCAGCCTAGAGACAAATGTCTTATATTCGTGTGTGTGAGTGTGTGTGAGACAGTGTGTTGTACGTTTCTCATTGTGTTTTGAGAAGTTTAAAACTAGTGCTAGTTTTAATGACTAACTACCGTGTTACCACAGATATCTCAGCTTTCAGCTCTCAGTAATTTAAATAACAAGTCTAAATGACTAAAGCAATGTGATAACAAGCGATTTTGAGAATAGTATTTTTTTTTAATTAATATGTTACAAGTGCAATAATGTTCGGCGTTGATAATGTTATATAAAGAGAGTGAAAGTGAAAGCAATAAAGATGTTTAGAACAGTTATATCTAATCTCAGATACAGAGGGCAGTAAAGAGCAGCACGAGAAAACTGTCTCGATGATTAAGCTAAAATCATGGTCATGATAGAGGCAGATAAAAATATTGATTTCACTGAGTTCTGACTTAGGCTATCACATTAATCCACTAATCAGTTAATAATCAAGAGTGAATTCAAATTCGTTTCAGGACGAGATTAAACAACAATCAAGTAACCAGTGCAAAAAACTGTTTATTTAAGAAGAAAAATGATCCAGTACCAAAATGAAATTATTGAAGGTAAGATTTTGGATTATTGAATTGATAAAGTAAGTTTTATGAGGAAACCATTATTCATTACATGACTTTATAAGATACTTATGGCTTAAATTGCAGCTTAAATTTCTTTTCTGTTTTATCTAATTACTTACTCACAAATATCAACCTTGTCTTGAATCCATGTTCCAAAAATACAGAACAAAAAACAACACACTCTGTTTTTCATCTTAAAGGAAAATTCTACTTCGTAATTGAGACGGGCAAATCACACATTTTGCGGAAGGAGATTTTAGGTCTTCTTCAAAAACATAGGCCTGGATGGACGGAGGTGCACAGTGTGGAAGAATGTGATGTGATTCTGGTTTTCTGCCCCATTGTTTCACGGGCAGGAACTGACATTGATGCTGCTTTGAATGAACTGAATACATGTTCAGGTAACTTCAAGATTTAGCACCAGAGAGTTAGATTTTATGTACTTAGATATTGATGTATATGAGTAGAACCACTATTCACATATTTTCAATCTTATTGTTCTTTATTTGAAACAGCATCCAAACCAGCTATTTTCATGGTGTTCCATCTCACATTTGACCCTGAAAAGACTGTACCAGACAGCAGCAGATTTATGATCAGGAGAAACACACTCACAGTGGACTGTCTGTTCAGTGAAGACAAGGGATTGTTGAAATGCAAAATGAATGATGAGGCACTGACCAAAGTTGTTTGCCATTTCAAGCCTCAGGTTTACCTCTTTAAGTTTATTTTAAATTAATTTGAGATGTTTGTGAAAAGTAATTATGACTTAATAATAAGTAGGAAAAATGTGGGCACAACAGTCACTCTGCATAAAACTACAGAGATTGGAGAACAAGTTTTTGATCTAGACTTGCTTAAACAATGTATATACACCGTGCAGTACCCTCCAAAAGTCTGGAAGTGGGGTTTTAGATAATCAGGGTAAATCATTATTTTTGGTTGACCTTGCATTGATAAGGGACAAAACAAGCTATGAAAACTATATTTTTAAGATACATATTAAATTATTTTTTAATTAAAAATTAATTCTGAACATAGATATATACTATACGTTTTTATAAAGCATTTCTAGCAACCAATCAGCAATGCTATAAAAGTACCAATAATCTTTAAAAAAAAAAAAAAAAACTTGCATGTCATGTCTCACTGTCACAAATAAGCATTGGTCTGCAATATTGTTAATTGATAATTAATTTATTTTTCATATTCTATGTTATTATTGTATGTTCTAAATTATTGAAATTATTTATGTAGTAATAATATATATGCTTTTCTCCCTTTTAGGAACAAAAGAAATTTCCTCGATTTATCATCAAAACTATTTTTTTCACTGGTCTTATTTTTGTAATTTACAAATTATTAAAGGTGAGAATCTCTTAATGAGTATGAGTAGCAGATGACTGAATTTTTATTTGGGGTGCACTGCTTTACAGTGTAATATTGACTTGTTTGGTTCATATTAATGTCTATATAATGATTTTAGACATTGGATTTTAGATTGTTTGGTCTTTTCATTTGCAACAATTAATCAAATTCAAATTCTGCATTTTTTTTCTCCACAGTTCTGGTGGCATGGAACACAAACAAGTTGAGAGTATGATCTGATAAAATAAATCATTGGATTTATGAAAGGACAGAGGAGAAGTTGTTGCTCATTATCATACTGAGTGCCATTACTAACTTCAATAAGCTCTAAAATGTGTTATGTTTTGATTAGATGCATGCAAATTGATAATTGTTGTGCTTCATAGCCTGCATAAACATTAATATTGAGACTTTAGATTGAGAAGTTCAGTGTTGAATGAATTACAGTTGTATTACTTCTATTGTATTTGCAAGGGGCATTAAACTTTGGCACAACAATATAACTAGCCAAAGTTTTTGTGGGGGCTTAATGTTACTGATCCCTAATATCACACTTTGACATAGATATAAAAATTATAAAATAAAGTGAAACTTGATTGCAAATGTGTCTCAGAATCTATGAAGAATGCTACAAAATTCAAACATGATACTTAAGACATTTTTAGGATGCACATTCAATAAGTTTAAATATTTGACCTGATCAAAGCCTGCAGACTAAAAAGGAAAGATAAAATTGACTTGCTTAAGGAACTACATCAACAGTCTAAACGGACCTAAACCTTTCCTTTTACTTTTTAATGTCAATCTTCATTGATCCTTTGAGTCCCTTATTCAGTTATATCAGGTTGGGTTTTTCCTTCCAAACAGTTTATTATCCTGTAAGTGAATGCTTTGTATTTGTAAACAGAGTGTGAGTGTGAATCTACAATCCATACATTTAATATGCAAGTGTGTATATTGTGAAAATATTTTAATTAGTTGCATTCATATTCTTAAGATAAAGTCGATGCAAAAATAGCCTAATAGGTAGGTATCATGCAGCCAGCTGTCCTGTCTGATCCCGTCGACCATAGTTTTCAGTCACGTGACCGGCTCGAAGACCTGGAGGGCAAAACATCCACAGAGCTGCAGCACAAGTGTGTCAATTTTCCATCCGTTTCACAGCCGCAAATATTTAGATCACCTCTCAAAAGAATAAAACAAAGGTATGTGAACAAAATGCAAGTTTTGGCCATTTGCAATCCATATTAAGCACCCGCGGCAATTTTTCAATCATTAACAGTGCGACAAAACGTTGTAATATATAATATATTTAATATATTGTATATTAATATATTTAAAAGTATTGTACTTAATATCTTTAAAACAGTAATATTCTCTATATTAATGATGTATTGTTTACATAAACTAGCAGATGAGGCCGGAATATGAACGCAATCCGCTTAATGGTTCAGTGTTTTCCTTATAATGGTTTTCTATGGGAAACCATTTAACGTGAAACTTTGCACATTGCCTTTATACTCTGGCTTCATCTGCTTGCCTGTACAAAATAGACATCATCAATAAAATGCTTACTGAATTTCGCCTTTTAATATCTGCGTTTTACTACATTACTACTTATAGCAACCTGCGTAAAAATAGCCTGCGGTCAGTGGAGCAAAGCTTCGTTTTGACTCCAGGTGGGCGTTCCTATGAGGGCGCGACTTCACGTGAAAACTATCAATAGAGCAAGAGCAAGAAAGTGAAAGGACTTTTACTCTGGGTGAGACACAGCGAGCAGCAGGAGCAGTAAGTAGACCCAATGCACTCTGCAGCCTAGAGACAAATGTGACGGTGTTTAATCGTACTTGGTTTTATTTTTTTATTTAATTTTTTTTTCTTCTGTATGTCTTTTTTTGTATGTGTCTGAGTGTACGTTGTACGTTTCTCATGGTGTTTTGAGAAGCATAAACGCAGCATAAACATTAAGCATAAACATTAATGACTGAATGTAGGCGTACGCTTTATACACCGACGTCGTATTAAAACTATTTGGAGTAGAAAACAAGCTCCAAATGAATAAAGTTTCCGTATTTTCAGTAAGAATGAAAGTGAAAGCGATAAAGGTTTTGAAAACAGAGGACAGTAAAGAGCAGCACAAGGCAACAATAATGATTTTTTTTTTTTCTGATCCTTCACCCTGTGAGACTGTGAAAGTCTTGTTTATTAATTAACGGCCCCAGTTTGTTGAGGAAGAGCTAAAATAGTGTAGCCTATTATTTATTGAGTTTATATATATGTGTGTGTGTATGTATGAGGGTACAAATGTAGCAACACCTAAATAAAAATCGCTTAGGTTACTTTATGTAAAGGGTAAAATCAAACAATCAAGTGATAATCAAAAGTTTGTTCAACAGGAAGAAGGAGAAGAGAGAAAAATGAACCAATATCAAGTCCAGGAAGTTGAGCGATTCGAACCAACTGGAGGTAAAATCATTCAAGTTAAGATTTTGGATTATTAAATTACATAAGGCTTTATACCTTGATATTTGGTTGTCTAAGTCGCACCTTAATATTCTGTTCTTCCTAATTATTAAGTGTCATGTATAATTACTCATTACAAAATCAGTACTAGCTGTAACCTTATCTTGAAAAATAACTTTTCATTAGTGTGGTTCTGTTTCAACACCAATAAAGCTTCGTATACCAAACAATTACAACCAAAGACCCTTTGCCAAGAAGGAAACTAACACATTGTTCTTTATCTTAAAGGAAAATACTTCATAATTGAGACGGGCAAGTCATTCATTTTGCGGAAGCAGATTTCAGATCATCTCCAAAAGGAAAGACCTGATCTGAAGGAGGTGTACAGTGTGGACGACTGTAATGTGATTCTGGTTTTCTGCCCCATTGTTTCACGGGCTGGAACTGACATTGATGCTGCACTGAATAAACTTAATACATGTTCAGGTAACTTCAAGATTAAACACCAGAAAGTTACGTTAGGTTGCAACTTACCTATTGAGATATGAGTAGAAATCCTATTCACACATTTTTGTTTCTTCATTTGAAACAGCATCCAAACCAGCTATTTTCATGGTGTTCCATCTCACATTTGACCCTGATAAAATTGTACCAGACAGCAGCAGATATGTGACCAGGAATAATACACTCACAGTGGACTGTCTGTTCAGTGAAGACAAGGGATTGTTGACATGCAACATGAATGAGAAGGCACTGACCAAAATTGTTCAATGTTTCAAATATCAGGTATCCTCTTTTTTATTTTAAGTTCATTTGCATAAATTATGCAAACCTGATTTATAATTGGTAACTGTAATTTTTTGGTAACTCGACAAAGCTTTGTTTGAAAGTTTATGTCCCCCTGTTTCTGCTGTTTTATCCTGACAGCTATTTTGCCTGGAGCTCAATTATTATAAAAACATGCCAAATCAAAGCTGGTATTATTAAAATTTTGCATAATTTTAAAAGGCTGTGTACTTTCCCAGATTGAATGGACACCTGTGGGTGGACCAGGCAAAATTAAGCAATGTTGTGCAGTGAAGAATATTTATTTGCATTTCATTTGTATTTTAATGCTGTTGTTATTATTATAAGTTCCTTTAATAACTTAAAAATAATATATTGCTTGTTTTCCTTTCAGGAAAGTTGTCTTGGAATTCTACTAATGTGTATCAGTTGCCTGTGTTGTTGTTGCTGTTGGATATGTGGCAGAGTAAAGGTGAGAAAATCTGAACCCAGTAACTGTGACAAAAATATCACTGCTAAAATATTTTATTGATCCTTATTGTTACATATGAAACTGTTGCTCAGATGACTAAATATAACTATATAGTGTAAGTCTGATTTTTTTAATTTTTTTTATTTTATGGTATTATTTCACAGGCAGCAATATGTAATTACGTTAGGGGCAGAGGTAGAGGAACGTGTGAATCCAGTACAGTAAGTACAGCTTTAATTATGTAATATGAGAAAAGTTGTGGTAATAAAAAAATGCAATATGCTGCAATGTAAATTTTTATCTCCACTATGACTTGGTTAGTGGTTAGTTAAGTTAGGATTTGAACCCAATACTGTTGGGTCACCAGCACAGAGCTTTAATCACTGCGCTGGGAAACCGTAGGTTCCTCTCAGAAAGCAGTAATCATCCATTGAAGTGTTATATACTGTTTTTATAATATACACACAACTATTATGAAGAGTCACCTGTGACAGAGTTCTTACAATGCTACTTAATAACAGGTTGAAGCAGTTTTTGCTCTTTCTTCTTCACTCTGTTTCATTAGGACAGTGAAAGAAGCAGACTGCTAGATGAAGATGAAGGGAAAAATGCCTAGAAATTAAGAATGAAAACCCAAAGCGTGGTAAGTATCACATTTTTGACATGAGATTACTTGTGGAAACTGATATTTTAAGTTGCAAATTGAGTAACAATTAACTGCTAGTTAAAATTCTGCATTTTTACCCCACAGATGTTGAAAATATAAATGATCCAATAAAATAAATCAATTGACAAACAAGTTAAATGATGCAGGCAGATTGTATCTTTTTATTATGTTGAGTGTCATTACAAATGTAAACTGTAATAAGCTAGAATGTGTCAAGTTCTGATGAGAATAGATACATGCAAATAGATAATTTTTGTGCTTCATAGCCTGCATGAACATTAATATGGAGACATTAGATTGAGAAGTTTAGTGTGATGACTGAATTACAGCTGCATTATTTCTATTCCATTGTATGATATCTATGATACTGATCTTTGTAACATCACTCATTGACATGGATATGTAAATAACAAAATAAAGTGACTCTTGTCTTGTTTATTGTCTTTGGTCTCAGAAAAGAGGAGTCACACTTGGCTATAAAATTCCAAAACCACTTACAGTAAACACAGGACTGTTTTTATTCTGATCTTATCAAAGAATCCATATTAACCAAAAGTGCAGTTTATTCTGATACAGGATAATACTTGATACAATACCATAATGTGTTTCAGGGGCCCTAATCAGCAAGGGGCCCCAACTGATGTTAATGGTTTACATTTGTCATGGACTATGGAAATAAATATTTTAGCGCATGTTTAGATTTGGAAATTCTAAATCATGATTTAAACAATGATAATCAAGAATTAGGCCTACATGGAGTACCATCAGGGTCAAACAGACATTAAAGTGAAGATGACAGAAGAACCCAAAGATCAACTTCCTAAGATGAGTAATGGTAAATGACTAATAACTATAAAGCCTCAGGACGCTTTTCTAATTAGATTGAAAGGATAAAGAAAACTGGATGACTTTTTTTACTTGAGATGAGATGAAGTGTTTGAAAAAATTATGAAGCTCTAACCAGAATCCATCAATGGCTGCAGCCACAGGTATCCAGTTCAAGATAAAGGATAAATGTTATACTGTAATGTAAGTTAACAAGTCAGAGTAAATACAGAATACAGTCCCAGTGTTTTCACTTTAAATAAAAGCATCAGATCAAAGTGATCAAAATCCTGAGATTTGAGCAATATGAGCAGATCTTCAAGTTTGTCCCCCACCCCCAAGTGTCGTTACAAACGTACCGTTATTTATATCAGTAACACTAAGACATAGAGAGAAGGCAAAATTTTTCACATTCATAACAACAGAAGTTGCGCACCTCAGTAAACCAAGTGTTGTGATCTCCCAGACAGAACAAAGCCAAGAACAAATCCATAAAATATGGAAGTGTGTTTATTGTGAAAATATTTTAATTAGTTTCATTCATATTCTTAGATAAAATCAATACAAAAATAGCCTAATATGTATCATGCAGTCAACTGATCCCATCGACCAATAGAGCAAGAGCAAGAAAGTGAAAGGACTTTTACTCTGGGTGAGACACAGCGAGCAGCAGGAGCAGTAAGTAGACCCAATGCACTCTGCAGTCTAGAGACAAATGTGATGGTGTTTCTTTTTTTTTGTGTATGTGTGAGTGAGACGGGGTTTTGAGAAGCATAAACAAAGTGCTGTGTTTAATGACTAAATATACCACGTCACATTAAAACTAGTCGAACACTTTGACAACTTTAAATGAATAAAGTTTGGTCTAATTACCAGATTTTAAAAATGTTTTTTCTCTTTTTTTAAATACTTAAGATATTATGTTATAGGTGAAGCAAGCGTATTTAGTATTTTTAGTAAGAATGAAAGTGAAACCGCTGAAGGCATTAAATCGAGGGCATCAAAGAGCAGCACAAGGCAGCATATATATGTTCAGACTGTAAGTCCATGTTTTACGTAACGTGAGAAAGTTACTGACTTAATGATTTTTCTGATCCTTCACGTTGTGAGATTGTGAAAGTGTGTTTATTAATTAATGGCCAGTTTGTTGTGGAAAAGCTCAAATATCGCGTTGTAGCCTATATTAGGGGTAAAGTGGGGGAAAACGCCCCCTACTGTTTTTTCCCAAAATAACCACAAGATAAAATCAAGGTAAATTTTTGTTGTAACTATGGACTACATTGAGAAGTGATATAGAAGTTTTCACCATGAAGCTTACACTGGTGATGTACCGGAGAGAAAACAGATTTCACAGTAAATGATCTAATTCTCAGCAGTAAGTGTTTAAAGCTTGTTGTTTTGTAGAACATCACAGTTGTATATGACATGAGAACAGTAGGGCCTGTAAGTATGTGTTATTTAGGAAAAATATAATTATATTTTCAGAATGAATTTTTTTTTTTTCTCAAACATAGTCAGTGGGGTAAAACGCTCCCATTGGGCAATAGGATTTTACTGTAGTTATTCTGTTCTGAACATCAAATCCTTTGTTTTTCCATCAAATGTATTCTAAATAGTTGGTTGAATAAAAATATTTATTATTATTATTATATATTATTATTATTTTTGTTTAAAAATTATCTCAAGTTAGCATCAGGTAGCTAGTTAGCTAGGCCAGTTAGCGTCAGCTAACAAAATGTTTCAAATAGGCTATTATAATTTTGTAATTCATAATTATTGATTACATTCTTTTTTTGTTTGTTTGTTTTTTTTTTAATTTAATTTAACAAATTGCTTTGTCAGATTGGGGGGCATTTTGCCCCATAGGTGGGGTAAAACGCCCCCTTGGTACAAATTTATTTTTTGTTAAAAATTTAATAACATGAAAACTCTGGACATTTTTCATACTTGGTTTATAATTTATGTCACTGTCACTAAAACTATGATAACTTTTCTGAACACATTTAACTTTTGTTTCACAGAAAAAAAAATTACACAGTCCTTCAGGAGGCATTTTCCCCCACTCTACCCTATTTATTTATTTTTATTTAGTTATTTATTTATTTTTTACTTATTTTATTTGAGGGTAGTAGGGACCAAACGTCTAGTTCAGTATAGAAACAATGCTTTAAATTTGATTTAAGCAACTACAAGAAAATACCACAGGTTCCTGAGCAGGAATGAAATGTGTGAAATCTAAAAGTTAAGAAATGGAAAGTATCAGCTGTTGGCTTATCAACCTGATCATTCCATCAATCACTGTACAAATTTGTACATTTTAGCAAAATGAAACATCTAAATGAAAATACTAATTTCTTAGATACTTTATATAAAGGGTAAAATCAAACAGTCAAGTGATAATCAAGAGTGAATTTATTTATTTATTTATTTAGGGTGAGATTAAACCACATTTAGAAGACTAGTAAAAACAACAGTTTGTTTAAAAGAAAGAAGAAGAAGAGAGAAAAATGAACCAATACCAAGTCCAGGAAGTTCAGCCATTGGAACCAACTCAAGGTAAAATCATTCAAGATAAGATTTTGGAGTATTACATTACTTAAGTAGGCTTTATACTTTGGTATTTGGCTGTCTCACCGCACCTTAATATTCTGTTCTTCCAAATTATTAATTATCTTATCTAATGTATAATTACACATCACAAAACCTGTACTAGCTGTAACCTTGTCTTGAATATTCACTTACCAGTAAAGTTTCATATACCAAACAATTTCAATAAAACACTCTTTGCTAAGAAAGAAACTAACATGCTGTTCTTTATCTTAAAGGACAATACTACTTCATAATTGAGACGGGCAAGTCATGCAATCTGCGCAAGGAGATTTTAGATCATCTCCAAAAGCAAAGACCTAATTTGAAGGAGGTGCACAGTGTGGACGACTGTAATGTGATTCTGGTTTTCTGCCCCATTGTTTCACGGGCAGGAACTGACATTGATGCTGCACTGAATAAACTTAATACATGTTCAGGTAACTTCAAGATTAAGCACCAGAAAGTTACTTAGATATTGAGATATGAGTAGAAATCTATTCACACATTTTTGTTTCTTCATTTGAAACAGCATCCAAACCAGCTATTTTCATGGTGTTTCATCTCACATTTGACCCTGATAAAATTGTACCAGACAGCAGCAGATATGTGATCAGGAATAATACACTCACAGTGGACTGTCTGTTCAGTGAAGACAAGGGATTGTTGACATGCAACATGAATGAGAAGGCACTGACCAAAATTGTTCAATGTTTCAAATATCAGGTATCCTCTTTTTTATTTTAAGTTCACTGAGGTGTGTGAACACTAATTATGCAAACCTGATTTATAATTGGTAACTGTAATTTTAATCTAGAAAAGCAAAAATGGCTTGACAGAGCTTTGTTTGAAAGTTTATGTCCCGTTTCTGTTGTTTTATACTAACAGCTATTTTGCCTGGAGCTCAATTATTATGTAGACTTGCAAAATCGAAGTTGATGGTGCTATTAATGTTTTGCATAATTTTAAAAGGCTGTGTATTTTCTCAGATTAAATGGACACCTTTGGCTTAAATGTGCAACCAGGCAAAATTATTAAGCAATGCTGTGCAGTGAAGAATATTTATATTTATTATAAGTTCTTATACATTTTATTTAATAATATATGGCTTGTTTCCCCTTCAGGGACATCTTGAAATCCATCAAAAGAATAAAAGGTTCATCTACCTTTCATACATGCTGTCTAAAAAATTGCTTTGTTGGTGCTGTTGGACATTTTGCACATTGCTGGTGAGAAACTCTGAACACAATAACTGCGACAGAAGAATGTCATTGCAAAAATATTTCTGTTTTATTGATATTTATTGTTACATATGAAACATATGAATTGCTCAGAGGACTAAATATAACCATAGACTATAAGTCTGAATTTGTTTGTTACTTGAATGTTGCTGGTATTATTGTACAGGGAAGAATATGGAACTACTTTACAAGAAGAGATAGAGAAACATGTGAATCCAGTACAGTAAGTACAGCTTTAATTTTGTAATATGAGAAAGGTTATGGTAATAAAATAAATGCAACCTGCTGCTATGAGCACAGCTGATTATATGTTTTAGTTTGTTTAATGAGATGTAAGATTGTCAATTATGGTCAGATTTGCAAATTTACTTGAAAACAAAACAGTAGAGGCATACACTGTTCTTCACTCTGTTTCATCAGAACAATAAAAGAAACAGACCAAAAGATGCAGATGAAGAAAAAAATGTCTAGAAAATAAGAATGAAAACCTAAAGCATGGTAAGTATCACTTTTTTTAACATGAGGTTAGGGGAAACTGGCAGTCTGCTCAACTACAAGATGAGTAACAATAATTAAATTCTGCATTTTTCCCCACAGATGTTGCAAATATGAGTGATCCAATTTAAATAAATCAACTGACAAAGAAGTTAAATGATCCACGGAGATTCCATCTTATTTATTATGCCGAGTGTCATTACAACAACAACATTACAAACTATAATAAGCTCTAGAATGTGTTAAGTTCTGATTCGAAACATGCAAATAGTGCTTTATAGCTTGCATCAACAACAATATGGAGACTTTAGACTGAGGAGTTCAGTGTGACGACTGAATTGCAGCTGCATTATTTCTATTGTACTGTTCCATTGCATTGATACATCAATCTATGATACTGTTCCCTGTAACATCACTCATTGACATGGATTTGAAAATGACAAAATAAAGCAACTCTTGACTGTGAATGTGTAGATCTCATTTATTGTCTTATGGTCTTAGAAAAGAAGACTTGACTACAAAATCCCAACATCACTTAAAAACGAGACTTGTTTTTATATTTATCACATCAAAGAATCCATATTAACCCAAAGTGCAGTTTATTCTGATACAGGGCAACACTTGATATTTAGTAGCATAATGTAGGTCTGAAAATCTAAACGAAAGTGAAAGTTTGTTATATTGTGTTAGAAAACAGAGAGGAGAGCAGTTCGGGTGAGTAGCAGCAGTAATTTTATTCTGCGCAACATAAACCATAAATTTATCATAAGCTGTGTCGCATTATACTTATTCCAATAAATACACGTCTGATAAACTTTTGTGTAGGCCTAGGCTATTTATTCATTAGGCTATCATGCATAGTTACAGACCTAAATACGTCGGCATCAGAGGACATATTTTCGTATAAACATCTGAAGGCATTATAGCTTAATACAAACGCAATCATGTTTTTCTTGCATTTTGTGTCTTTGCTGATATTTGTAGTTAAAAACGTAATGTTTCATTATAGTGTAGCCACATCTAGTGGACATTTTCCAGTAAACAGACGCTTAGTCATCTTCAATGACGTCACATAATTGTATCACGTGAAAAAATGTTGAGTATATTTTAATGTTTTAATCTTGTCCAAGACCCAGACTATGAAAATATAAAATATTGCAATATTTAACAAAAACTAACTATTACATGTTTAGAACAAACATGAGGTGTGTACTGTGTTCTGTCAATTTCAGAACTAAACTTAAAATGGATCATAAAACTAAGACAGACACTGGTGTGAACTTCACTGGAGGACCGAGAGACCAACCTCCTATAATTACTGGTAATAGTAACTGTAGAGCTTCAGAAAAATGGAAAATTAACATTTCTGCAAAAAAAAAAATAATACACATATATATATATATATATATATATATATATATATATATATATATATATATATATATATATATTATTCACGTGTTATGCTATGTCCTCTGTAGAGGACACTAGGACTTAGTTTTTCTAAATAAATAAATAAAATGACATGAATAAACATGAAAAAGCAAAAACAATGGGATTTTTTAAAATCGCTAATCAATTTTTAGGTTTTTGGATTTTTTTATAGCAAACTTCAAGGATGATTCTGAACAATGTTATAAAATATATAAAAATGATTTGATATATCATTTTGCTTTATGCAATATGTGTGTAAAAATTTCCATAAACTGGTTTTCTTATTAAACACAATGTTATCTTTACACTGTGTCTATTTTGCATATTAATGTGCTGTTGGGGACAGCATGTTGAAAAAAGAAGTGTAATAACGGGAGTAATAATTGGCCAGATTTTCATAATAATATCTAATATTTCATAAGAATATTGATATATAATTTATTTTCCTATTCAATTGCTTTGTCTTCCAAAATGCATAATAAACATGCTTTTAGTTCTGGTGTCCTCTACACTGGACATGTATGAAATTACATACATTTTCATAACAGGAAGTCATATTTTGATTTGAAACCCCATAACATTTTCCTGAGATGTTGATTTATGACAAGCAATTTGAAAATTAATCCGATTCAAATGATAATTACAAAATATTATAATATTTCCATAAGGATGTACAATTTTATCACAAAATTAATGTCAGCCATATTTAAAGACCAAGGAGAGGGAGTGGTCATCGTGAAACTTCCAAACATTTGCTATCTCTGAAAAGCCCTGAATGTGCTCTTTACTGTGACGTGAGTTCTCAGAGAAATTCACTAAAATATAATGTCCTCTACAGAGGCAAAAACTCCATAACTGGGTCTCAGGAGGATATCTAGCAATGTATTGTCCTCTCAATCCACCATGTATTTCCTATACAGCATATTTACTGACATATCACTCAATACTTACTTGCCACAGTTCTTCTGGATTTAGTCCGTCTCAGTTTGTTCTGTGTCTTCATGTCATTCCAGACAGACTGGATAATGATGAGATCAGGGCCCGTATTCACAAAACATCTTAAGGCTAAAAGTAGCTCATAACTTGCTGATTTAGGAGAAAATCTTAAAAATAATAGGCGTGTCAGTCCTAAATTTAGGACTCCTAAATTTTTGCTCTGAGAGTATTTCACAAAGTGTTTTAGCACTAAAACTAGCTCCTAAATCTGTGAAACGTTAGGAGTAGTGAAGAGGACTCCTAAGCCACTAAGACCAACTCACAACTATCCTAAAATGGCTGTTGCTGGCAGTCTGCCTCAGAACAGAAACATTTTAGAAACATTTGACGATAATGAGCTTTTAAAAAGGTATAATCTTTAGGGGTTGGAGGTTATCCCAACTCCAAATTTTCCTTTAATTATATCCTTTTCATTAACCAGTTGGGCAAGAAGTAACAGCTGTTCTTGGGTCCAGTTTGGTTTTCTTTTATGTTTACATGTCTTACTATCAGCCATGATTATTCTACTCTGTTAATTAATCGGAGGTTTATATGCATATCCGCTATGAGAAGCATACATGTAAGGCTGAC
Organism: Spinibarbus caldwelli; assembly: GCA_039654775.1. Lineage (NCBI taxonomy): Eukaryota > Metazoa > Chordata > Actinopteri > Cypriniformes > Cyprinidae > Spinibarbus > Spinibarbus caldwelli. The sequence continues at coordinate 26,505,280 of CM077223.1, read as the reverse complement.
AATTAGTTGAACATATATTTCTTTAGTTAGTGACACTTAGCCTGCATTTTAAAATCTTCATTTGAATGTGGCAATTAACATTATTTTTAAACATTTATTTGGATATGGCAACATAATATTACGCTCTACAATATTTCTATGAATCAATCTCTGACAGAGACGCCTATCAGCCAATCACTGTGTGCATAGTTAGTAAGCATGCTGACATCATCCATAGCAACGAGGTCAACTTCGCTCCTTACTCTTAGCTTAAGACTTCTCTCTATTCCTTAGTAAAAGTTTGTCTCAGCAGCTTTGTGGATAGGTTTTAGGAGAAAACTCTTAGCTAAAAACTTTTACTGCTATTTAGGAGAGCTCTTAGTGGTAAAATAAAATGTTTTGTGAATACGGGCCCTGATCTCTTTGTGGGGCACTGGTTGTTGTCAGACTCCTTGTGCAAACAAAATCTCACTGGATTATTACAATTAATGGCAAAATGTATGTTTGGAAATGTAAATGGATATTTCCTACTGACACACTACAGCAAAAGATAGAAATAACGAACTTAAAAGCATTTTTAGTTGGTGAAAATACTAGTGTTCTAATAATTTTGGCCACCACTGTACTTCAGTTCATCTTAAGTCGGACTTCAGCACTACTTCCACACAATTAAAGTGCATTAAGTACAAAATTAGTTGTTCCAATTTAGCAGACTTTAAGTATACCAGTTAAGTATAACAACAGTACAACTGCAGGGTATTTTTATTCAGCACATAAATATTTAAATGTATTTGTAGTATACTTAGCATGCAATAAATGTATAAATACATTTTAGTAAATTTATTTGTCACTAGGGTACTCCTGAGTATTTGATAATATTAAAAGCTCAGTTCCTCTAAAAAGAAATGTACTCATCCTCATGTGGTTCCACTTTAAATACTCTCCCCTGTAGCTCTTAAATCTTTGTCACATTTACACATTCAAATAAGGGACATCTATTAAGATAAAGGATAAATGTTATACAGTAGATGTAATGTGAAGTATGTTTTTCAAGTTTCAACAAGTCAGAGTAAATAGAGAGTACAGTCACAAAATTGTCATAATTATTATGATTACATTTAATAACTCGTAATAGTAAATGTATTCATATGAAACCAATGTGGATAAAAAACACCAACCTGGACTATAATGTGGCATTTTCACCAATCTGCACTAATCTGGAGCAGAACCAGCTTATTCAATGCAATGTTAGTAAATGTAAAAAATGAATAGACAGAATACAGGTGTTAGGAATATTTAGAAGAGTGGTTCCCAACCATGTTCCTGGAGGCCCCCCAGCCCTGCACATTTTGTATGTCTCCCTTATCAGACACACCCAATTCAAGTCTTGCAGTTTCTACTAATGAGCTGAATCAGGTGTGTTAGATGAGGCAAATGTGCAGGGTTGGAGTGGCTCCAGGAATGTGGTTGGGAACCACTAATTTAGAAAACTGAAATATTCTATATTCTTATGCCCTCTTAGAGGTTTCTCATGTCTCTCTCTTTTTTTAATCGTACATTTTTAAAATATAAATTTTAACAGTAAGTCCAAATTTAACAGGAAGAGAATGTAAGGATACCAGTAGGATACCAGTACAGGGGTAATGTGGTTCCTTTTTCTTGCACCCATCAAAAACGTAGCTGCTGCATTTTGCACCAGATGCATGCGAGCTAACGCAGTCAGGGGGAGACCAAAATATAAAGAATCACAAATAATCTAACCTAGATGAAATAAGGGAATAAACCACAATTAAACCCCCCCACTCCCAAGAGTCGTTACAAACATACCGTTATTTATGTCAGTAACACTGGGACATAGAGAAGAGGTAATTTAATCACACTCATAACAACAGAAGTTGCTCCTCATATGTGGTGACCACTGACCATCTTGACCCATTTTTACACGTCTGCAGCGCTACATTCCTGCTCAGCAGAGTTGTGACATTATGCACTATTTCTCACTATGTACATTTATTGTATTATTATATATTGTATTTTTGTGTTTATCCTATCTCTGAAAAGGTGAAAGTGAAAGGAACAGGAACGTGATGATACGTCTGAAAGTCTAAACGAAAGTGAAAGGTTGTTACATTGTGTTAACAAACAGAGAGGAGAGCGGTTCGGGTGAGTAGCAGCAGTAATTTTATTCTGCGCAACATAAACCATACATTTATCATAAACTGTGTCGTATTAGACTTATTCGAACAAATGCACGTCCGATAAACTGTGTCGTATTATTTATTCTAGGCTATCATGCATAAAGATTAATCTTTTCATAAGGCTATCTATGCTTAGTTATAGGCATATGTCGACATCACAAGACACATTTTCGTATAAGTATCTGAAGGCCTTATAGCTTAATACAAACGCAACCATGTATTTCTGCACTAAGCGCTTGTATTATGCGTCTTTATTGATATTTGGACTGTTAAAAGTGCAATGTTTCATTGTAGTGTAGCGACATCTAGTGGACATTTTCCGTGACAGAGGCCTATATCTTCAATGACGTTGCGTAATTGAATCACATCAATAATGTTTGTGTATATATTAATGTTTTAATCAAGACCCAGACTATGAAAATATAAAATATTTAAATATATATAACAAACATTAACTATTACATGCTTAGAACAATCATAATCTAAACAATTATATAGCTACAATGAAAATGATGATCAAGAATATTACTGTGTACTATCAATTTCAGAACTAAACTTAAAATGGATAATACAACAGCCACTGATGAGAACATCGAAGGACCGAGAGACCAACGTCCTACAATTACTGGTAATATGTAGAGCTTCAGCGCATTTTTCTAAAGACTCTGTTTTTAATTAGTTTGGGAAAAAATAGATAAAAATCGATGACTTTTGAGATGAGATGACTATGACTTATATGCATTAAGTTATATTACATTAACCAATAGTTTTCTTCCACTTGAAGGAAATAAATATTTCATCCTTTCACCTGGGAAGGCATTCAATCTTAGAGAGGACATCATAAGAAAAGCCCTTGAAAAAATATCAGGTCTCCGGGTGTTCACCGTGGAGGAGTGTGACGTCATTTTGCTTCTCTGTTTTATTGTTTCGAGGACAGGAACTGACATTGATGCTGCACTAAATGAACTTAAAGCTCTCCCAGGTAATGGGCTGTTAGTGCATGTATGTAATATCATTATTTAATTATCTCAAATTAATCATTTTAAGAATTTCTACTTATAACAACTATTTGATCACTCTACTTTAACAGAATCTAAGCCAGTTGTTTTTGTAGTGCTTCATCACACATTTGACCCAGAGAAGATTGTGCCAGACAGCAGCAATTATGTGAGCAGGGTGAATACACTCACAGTGGACTGTCTGTTCAACGAGGATGAAGGATTCCTGGAGTGTGTGAAGAATTATGATGCTCTGACCAAAATCCATCAATGCCTGCAGCCACAGGTATCCAGTTCTTCAGCATGAAAGATATATATATTAAACAGTAAATGTAGTGTTAAGTATGTTCTTAAAATGTATATGGTTTTGGGTACAAAAATCTCATATTTAGAGATAGCCTATATGGTGCATTAAGCACATGGGCATAGCTTTATTTATTAGTTTTACATAGTTAAATGCAATTAAAAAAAAAGTTTTTCACAGTTGCTAAGACTCCTCATTCTCTGAACCAAATTCTCAAAGGCCTAAACCCATTTGCTGAATAAATCATTCTTTCTGCAAAACCTTAGTTCAGTCAGTTAGACAGTTAGCTGTCATCGTTTACACACAACAGCTCAAAATTTTTCACTCTTATTTGTGATTGTGCAATCAAACTGTACAAAATATAAGCCAGCTCTGAGTGCCCAGGTGGCACAGGTGCAACAATGGATTGAAACAATCTGAGAAGGACAAGAGGAAGAGTATGTAAAAGAGCTGGTGGACGAGGAAGAAGAGAATGAGGATGAAAAAGAACAAGGTCAGTCAAGACTAGATCTAGCACACTAGAGGGTTTTTGTCCTTTGCCTGGCAGGAGACGATATTGCCTGTGATGTGACACAAAACTGTGATGCTGAGGCAGAATGAATCTCTCACTGATTTTGCAGTTGCACATATTCTTTGACTGTACAGTAACATGAATTTCATTTAGAGTTTTCTTTGGCATTTTGGAATTTTGCATTTGGATTTGATATTTTTACAAGTGGTGAATACAGAAACATTCAATACTATACAATATTTAATACAATACTATACTTGAGTTCAACTGAATTGAATCTTTATTGTCATTGTATTCTCATAGTGGTACAATCAATGAAAAGGGGTTAGCAGCTCTTTAAAATGCCCAAGGATACAATAAAATAAACAATTAATAATAGTGAAAGACAGTATAGTGCAGCTCCAGTATAATGTTTAGACAATAGTGCAAGAGGCAGTATATTGTAACAGCAGCAGTTGTGCATATGTGTTATGAATTGTAAGTACTAAACAGTATTATCAGACTATACAACAAATATTGCAGTAAACAGTAATGTGTGGAGTAAAGTGAGATAATGAATGGGCAATACCTTGTAACAACAACAGTACGTATGTTCATAAAGTATGAAAATATTAAAATAAATAAATTATGGACAATATTCACTGTTATAATTTGTAGACTGTGTGTAACAGAAACACGTTGGCAGATAGTGTGGGTGTGGTTATAAGTTCAAACTTGATTCAGAGCGGCCACAGCTCCAGAGAAAAAACTGCATACTGCATACACCTTTATTTCTGTAACAATACAGATTGTATCAAAGCAGTAAAAATAAGCCAATTGTGTGTCATTAAAGTGTCATTATACAGTGAGTTCTGTGTTGATTCGATTCAGTTCAATAACCAATAAGTTCATCAGTTGTCCATACACACTGTATATACAGTGAATTTTTTAAGGTTTTTACACAATTACCTCATTTTTATAGGAGTCTGAGTCATTTTTAAAGAAGTGTTTGCTTTTGCCAAGAGATCCGTAATGTTTTGTATGTTGTATGCGTGTTATGTGTTTTTGTGTATGTTTAGAGAAAAGGAGCCATAGTTTCAGAAATTGTAAGCAATTTTAAAAAACTGTAAATGCTGAATGCATAAAAAAAGAAAGAAAATATGATTCTTTAACTTCTTTTAAAACAATCAATTTATACATATGGCAGAACAGATAAAATAACCTTTAAATACATGTGATGATTAAACAGGTGCAAAAGACAAAAACACAAACTTAGCTGCAAGCATATAAATGCAACTAAGCTATACTTGAAAGTACTTGAAATAGTAAATTGATTGTTATAAATAATGTGAAACTAATGTGGATAAACAAGACTAACTTTAGGTTCACATTGTGCCATTTTCTGCACCAAGCAGGAGCAGACCATGTGGATCTCCATTCCACAAATCAGCAACATGCTCAGCTATATTCCATGCTTCAATATTTGGGTAATGTAAACTGCAACTCTGTTAAATTGATTCAGCATTAATGTTCTGTTAACAAATATGTTATGTAACACTCTTTTCTGACCCAATAGAATACACAAGCAGACACAGAGATGTCTAAATCTTCCTGTGAGTAAATTTTATTTATTATTATTTTTTTTTTAATTTGTGTAAGATGTTTTTTTTTTTTTTTTGTAGTAAATTAGTTGAATATAGCATACCATTTTCAGTAGTTTTTTATAATACTTGAAATAGAAAAAGAAGAACCCAAAATTCTCTCTAAAACTTTTTATTTAATAAAGGTTTTCAGTATAGATTGACTCACTAATCTTTGTTGTTGTGGTGAGGGTCAAATTGACTTCATTTTGATTTCTTAATTGACTTTGGCTTGAACTCCTAATGATTCACTCTTTTTACAGGTGAAACTAAAGTTGAATCAGAACTGATACTTGTCCTGCTGGGCATGTCTGTGCTTGAGAAGACTGCAGTAGAACACGTGATATTTGGCAGACAGGAGAGTCAGGGTGATACCCCTCCAGCCCCCCTGATGAAGATCACAGTAGATACTGGAGAGGTGGATGGGGAGCAGGTGACTGTGATCAACACTCCTGACTGGTTCAGCTCTTGGCTCTCCACAGAGGAAATGAAACAAAAAATTCAATTATGTATCCGCCTGTCTTCTAATGGACCTTACGCTTTCCTTCTAGTCATACCAGAAATGCAGTCAATTGAACAGAAGCTAGAGATAGTGAATAAAATGGAGATGATTTTTGAAGTGAGCTGCTGGGAGAAGGTCATAATCCTTTTCACTGTTAAGAATGAACAACAAAAGCAGGACATCCAAGACCATGACCTCAAGACAAAACTTAGAAATCAGTTTCATGTACTCAACATTAGTGAGACTGGGGATAGATCTCAGGTTTCAGAGTTGCTGAAGAAGGTGAAGAAGATAGTGAAAGGAAATGGAGAGAGAAGTTATTTCTGTACACTGTCCTAATCTCAGATTGAGATAGCTATTGCATCTAAACAGGTGCACAGAGGAGAAGATAGGAAATACAGGAAGTACAACTGCAAAATCCTCAACGTGTAATTTGGATTACTGAAGATGTGAGCAGAAATTGTGAGGCGTTTAATGAACAGAAAAGACATCAGATAGTGAGTCTTCTGGATTTGAAATGGGAGAGGATAGATAGTTAAATCGAGTTTATGTATGTATTACGCTTTGCAGAATAAACATTATTCCAAAGCAGCTTTATAGAAAATCATGTCAGTGTTTATGATATCTTAATATCTTCATGCCTTGAAACCTGTGAGGCTTTGTGCAATTTATAACAATTTGGTGTAATGACAAGGCTTATCATTATTTGGTGATGTGTGTCACTGCTATGCTTTGCAGTTTAACTGAGGAGTTAACTGAATGTTATGTTATAATACTTATACACTACATATACATACTACTTAATATCTGTAGTTTCATAGTGTGAGGGCAACTGTGGCAAGGACTGAAAAACTGCATGTTTGGATAATGTAGAAAAACCTTTTCTCTTCTATTATGTCACTACAATGATGTAACTGTAAGATACATTCACTGGATTGAAATCAATAAGTATGATATTAAAAATGTTATATCTTAGAGTGAGATTTTCACTGTAAAGTGCTTAGGTTTCAGTGTAGGTGTTTAGCTCATGCTTATTGTGTGAAATTGGCAGTTATCTTGGAACAACAACCTAAAACGACTTGTTTCCTTTGTGATCTGAATTTAAAATTTGTGTGTATTGGGCTTTCAAACCATACATTTCCAACATATATTTCCTGTTAAGCAGCTGAATGCAGCATACAAAGTTTCAGAGTATTCGGAATATTAAAGGCTTAGTTCCCACAAAATTCTGTCATCATTTACTCACATACTGTATGACATTATTTCTTCAGTGCAACACAAAAGGAGAAGTTAAGTAGGATCTTCACACTGCAATTTTTTTCAATGCATATATTTAAAGTAAAAGGGGATCCTGTCAAGCTCCAAAACATAGGCCATATGAATGGTGCGCTGTGTGAGAAACAGACACAATTTGATCATTAATGTCTCAAAAAGGTTACTGAAAAGGTCTCTGAATCTACATATAAACAAAGTTTTTTCTAATGCATTTAAAAACAATTGCCTTGTGACAGAGCTTCTTTGTACATATAAAGGCTTCAATTTCTCGGTACAGATGAAGGAAGCTCTAATGAAACAAAAAGTAACAATCACCTCAGTGACCAGACCTTGGGAGTATAAAAGTTTGTTGCTGAGTTGCTGAAATCCCATTATTCATAATATCATCTGTCCAGACATTTGAGAGATTATACAAGATCAAAAACAAAATGAAAATGGCTACAGCTTTTATTGTTCTTGTCTGTCTTCTTGTAGTGGAGGTGAAAGGTGAGCTCGCTCTCATATAAATAATGTTTTATGTTTGTTTTTCACATTAAAATGAACATGGTGTGATAATTTCAAATATGAATTCTAAAACTGATCTAAAATTAGCACTGGGTTGTTTCAGGCTATACACTGCCTATAAAGGGTAGATGCATTTGTGCTGATAAAGGAGTGAATAAAGTCTCTCGAAAGGCAATCGAGAAGGTTGAAATCATCCCTCCAAGTCCTTCTTGTAAAAGACTGGAAATTGTGTAAGCACTTTATTTTTTTTTATGCATAAATGTTTTGTCTTAGGTATCAAATAACTGCCTATTTTCTTTGTATCTTGTTTGTAAAGTGTCACTCTGATGAGAGGGGCAGGGCAGAAATGCCTGAATCCAGGGTCAAAAAGTATATACTGAAAGCCGTTCAAAAAAAGGTCAGCATGCAAATATATTTATTTCCTTCATATTTTATTAAGTTTAAAACTATAAACCTCAGGCCTGCACTGGGAGACAGGCTCTAATTGAAATGAATGCTAGAAAAAATGTACTATTAACTCTGTCTTCTCTTAGCAGAAACAAACAAAAGCCCGCTGTAGGAATTAAGCATAGAGCCTATGTCCTGATCCATGGATGCCCCTGTGAAATCAGTAACAGAATCTGCTTTCATACATAGTGCCTGAAAAACTGGAGACTAAATTTATACTTTTATTTAACTGACCTATATAATGACCTATGTAATATATTCAGTGTAATTAATGCACTAGATTTCTGTTCATGATTTGTTTTCTTTGTTTGAAATGTTTAAATAACTATTTTACTTAAAAAAAAAAAATCATGTCAAGGGCATGTCATGTACTTTCCCATCTGAGAATCAAATATGAAATACATGATCAGTTTCACTTTCACTGTATGCATTCAAAAATTAAGTAATTAAATGTATTAAAGCACAAGCACAGTACTTTAATGGGAGGCACTTCTGTCTTAAACATTATTTAATAACTGTAATTATATTAATAATATTTTTTAGAATATTCTTTCTCTTTCTCTCTCTCTCTATCTCTCTGAAACATATACTGCCCATTTAGTATAAAGCACAGTGTTTCTCAGAAGTGCTTTGCTCTAGAGGAAGTCTCACATGGCTGCATGTGGTCAAAATGCTGCAGCAAACACAGAAAGACCTTGTATTAAATTTCCTGTCCTACTGATTACTGCTTGAAATATATCAGTGTGGGAGCAGTTACAACTCTGATGCAGTGCCTGTTTATCGATCTTGTGTAAGTTGTCTATTTGAAAACTGAATAAAGGTGATCTCAGTGTGCTTTGCATTCATTTGTGACATATCTCACTTTTTATGAAAAATATTCAGAGCAGACAACAGATTTAGGGTAATTTGCTTTAGTTTGTTATTTTTCTGAAGAATTTTTTTTTAAGGTTACATTATAAAAAAGGAGGAGAAAAAAAAAACATTTAAAAGTGTGGATTTTAATTAGTGCTTTGCAATGACTTGCAACATTAACCTTGCAATCCAAAAGGCAGAGAAAACCCCTTAATTTTCTATTATCACCGGCTGAAGAATAGACTACATTCTGAAAAAGGGAAAATAAGGGGAATCCCATAACCCCATGTAGACACGGGCATACATTTCTAGCTGGAGTGTCTCCAAATTAGACAAGTGCAGGATGGAGACTTTGCTGAGTAATACTGACTGAAACTTCCTTATATTTTTTACGTCATCTCACCATGTCAAAGAGTTCTAACATTTAGAGTATAAGGATAGTAAAATCTAAAGTAAATTCTTCTTCAGTTAAATCAGTACCTTGACTTCTATTCTAAATATTTTTCAAATTACAGCATTTGGTGATCAGATATTTGTCAAGTCAAGTTAAGTCACCTTTATTTATATAGCGCTTTTAACAATACAGATTGTGTCAAAGCACTTAACAGTATCAAATTGGAGGATAGAGTGTCAGTAATGTATAATAAGATTAAACACTCAATTTTCAGTTAAAAGCATTTCATTATTGAATTCAGAGATGTCATTGTCTAGCTCAGTTTAGTTTAAATAGTATCTATGAAATCAAATTTGACGATAATCGCTAGAAATTAAGTGTTCCCAACTGAGCAAGCCAGAGGCGACAGTGGCAAGGAACCAAAACTCCCTCTGTGACAGAATGGAGAAAAAAAAAAAAACCTTGGGAGAAACCAGGCTCAGTCGGGGGGCCAGTTCTCCTCTGGCCAGGATATTTGTGACCCTGGACCACAAAACCAAGTCATAAGGTTCAAGTTTTTGAAACTGAGATTTATACATCACATGAAAGCTAATAAATAAGCTTTCCATTGATGTATGGTTTGTTATGATAGGACAATATTTGGCCAAGATACAACTATTTGAAAATATGGAATCTGAGGGTGCAAAAAAATCAAAATATTGAGAAAATCGCCTTTAATGTTGTCCAAATGAAGTTCCCAGCAAATTGCTAATCAAAAATTACGTTTTGATTTATTTACGGTAGGAAATTTGCAAAATATCTTCATGAAACATGATCTTTACTTAATATCCTAATGATTTTTGGCATAAAAGACAAATCAAAAATTTTGACCCATACAATGTATTTTTGGCTATTGTTACAAATATACCCGTGCTACTTAAGACTGGTTTTGTGATCCAGGGTCACATTTCTTAGTAGGCTATTCACTGATGTTGCAGTGCTGTTGCCAACTACTTCAGTGGAAAGTAGCTAAAGCCTGCTTGAAAAGCTGCTAAATGTCGCTAGATGTCATGCACAAAAATACACTGAAAAAGTTAGAAGCAAGGGAATATCTATTTTTAGTTTTTCTCTTACCAGCGCACAGACTCAGCTGAATCCGCTACTCCTCTCATCAGAAAGAGATGTGGCTGTGGTGGGAAAGCAAGAACTTGCGTGTGTAGGGCAGTAGCCAGGGCTAGACTGGGGTTAAAATTCGGCTCTGGATAAATCCAGCCCATCCAGCTGACAAGTTCCCCCGTGAATGTTTTGCTGGGTTATAGGGACTTAAATTGGAGTAAATAAATCAATAAATAAAACAGGACAGAAACAAAAAATGATAGCTAAATTCACTGCAAATGCAACATACTTAATGCATTTTTTTTTTCTCACAGAAATGCACTTGACAGTGAAGCATTGATTTTGAGCTAGGATGCAGAAAACTTAGCTACTGCTATTAAATTCTTCCAAACCTGTATGAATAAGAAGATATTTAGTAGAATGTCACCAAACCATTTTGGTTACCCTTGATTTTTACTGTATGGACAAAAATCTCTTGAATTTCTCAAATTACCATCTTTTATGTTCCACAGAAAAAAGAAATTCATACAGGTTTGGAATGACTTGATGGTGAGTAAATGATGACAATTTTCATTTTTGGGTGAACTATCCCTTTAAGAACTTTAACATTTGTAAATGTTAACACCTAACTTATGTAAGACACTGATATTTATTTTTAATCAGGCTCTTATTGAATTAACATTTTACTTCAGTTAAAATGAATCATAATTAAACATTAAAAGAGAAAGAAGCTATTAAAGCTATTCTGTTAAATTATCCTGACCTTTGCCCTAATGAAATTTACTATAGTTCTTGCATAGAATCCAGAGTTTAACTGATTAGTAGCCTATTAGTAAGATGGTGGTCACAACAAGTTTTTAAAATAATTTTAAATTATTTTTTTAAATAAATAAGCACATTTCTTCAATTGTTTTTTGCAGTTTTGCATGCGTTGTAATTTAAAAACAGTGCCTAATATGGGGAAGGTCTCCCTCGCTTCAGCAATCTGCCCTCTACAATGTCTCGGTGCTCCCGATGGCAACATTGGCTGTATATCAGACCACTCATTAGGCTAACTGAAGCGGGTGATACTTCTTGTTGCTGGGTTGGCTGTTTTAGACTATTTTTAGCGAAAGCTATATGGTAATATACAGGGAAAAAAATATACAATAACAGAATAAGATGAAAAATTTTAAGATAAAGTATCCTTTTAAAAAGAAGAAGAAGAAAAAGTTTTGTACATGCTTCATTGTATTGAAACATCCATATGTCAAATATTATTTAAACACACAGACACACACACACACACACACACACACACACACACACACACACACACACACACACACACACACACACACACACATATATATATATATATATATATATATATATATATATATATATACATGTTTACTTAGCTATCTAAATGGGGACATTCCATAAGCGTAATGGTTTTTATACTGTACAAATCGTATTTTCTATCGCCCTACACCAACCCTACGCTAAACCTACCCCTTACAGAAAACGTTCTGCATTTTTACAATTAACAAAAAAAATCTTTGTTTCATTTATTTTTATACCAGTTTTACAAATGAGGACGTCCACAAAGGGAGGTTTTTGGGGAGTTTGTCCGGTTTAGCTAACTTTTTGGTATAAATTTGACCCCAAAATATGGTTAAGTAGGTACACACACAAGCACACACACACACACACACACACACACACACACACACACACACACACACACACACACACACACTTTTAGTTAGTTCTTCAATTTAGGGTTGGTATGACTTTGTAACATTATACCAGCTAAGGATGATGTCATGTTTGACGATGGGAATCAAAGGGAATTCCCGAATTAGTATATAAAAGCTTTTAGATTCAGATTCACTCTCTTATCACATTTGTCAAACATGAGCCGGTCCATCTTTCTCCTGTCCTTGGTTCTTATGACCTGCCTGACTTTCACTGAGGGTAAGATCTTTTTCACACCTTATCTTACTTTTCAGCTTGCTTTTAATGACATTAGGCACTTGTACATTTGCATTTATTTATTTAGCAAACACATCCAAACCGACTCACAAATAGGAACACCACAAGCGTTTTATCATTAGGAGGCAATAGCAAAAGGGCTTGCAATACAAAGTTTTAATTATTTTCCATTGTCTAGATGCACTTAATTTTTCAGTCCAATATGATAACCAGGACTATATCGCACACATTCAGAAAGGGGGCAGCACACAGGACGAGAAGCGCAGCGCCTCATCAGCGCCTCATCAGATTCATAAGGAGGCTGTTCAAAATCCTGCCGCATCTCAGAGCGCCACTTACATCGTTTTCCATTAAATTACATTATATTTGTCACAAATTGTTGTACAATATGACTTCACTCTGAAAGATTTTGTATTGTATTGTATTGTATTTGAAAAACTTTGTCTTTTTGTGGCTTGAGCTAAATCTGTGCTTCTGCTTCATATAGATTATATCCTATGTAATATAGGCTAATGTAATTTATCTTTCTGTTTGCTGTTTTTTTCAATCACCGACCTTCAAACACATTGACGCCACTTTGTTCATTCTTTTGCCTGTTTGATGATTATAATAACTGTTTGCCTTGAAATGAATTCGGTGTGCGATACCAAAGCTGCGTTGCGCTTCTCGGTGTGCAACCCCATACATACTCACACACGCACACACAGATGCATGCAGTCAACGTTATTGCCCTTTTCAGCTTTTTTTCTTCACAAAAGACTCTTTAATTAAGTTTAAACTATAAGTAAATGCTTTGAGGGCAAGTTTGAGTGTATATCCAACATCTAAAGTTATGCCTGCCTCTTGAAGAATTAATAAAGATCGAGGACCACTGAGAAATTTCTGAAAATGGTTTAATATCAATGGCCATTAGGACATATAATTAGACCATATAATGTAATTTTATATGACAAACATGACCAGCAGGTCCAGCAAGTCACTCTCCTAAAGAATAACTTAGATATTTTGCTCTTATAAGTAACAAGAGATAGGGTAGCTAGCATCTAGTTTTATTCACTTTTTTCAGCTTTTTCAGCTTTATCTCTGCTTGTAGGTCAACGGATGTTCATAAGCAAGCGATGTCTGTGCTCCAGAACATATGACAGTGTGCGGCCTGGAAACATCAAGGAGTGGAAAGTGCACAAACCAAGTGCATTTTGTGACACCACTGAGATTATGTAATGCAATTTTTTTATTCAGAATGTTTTTATGAGGTTTGTGTGTGATTAACAGATATTTTTCAAGTGTAAACTAAATGCTTTATATTTTGCCCACAGTGTGATTTTGAAGAAACCTCACATAAAAGTCTGCCTGAATCCTAATTCAAAACTAGGATGCCTACTACAAGAACTTTAAGACAGCTGAGTGCCAAGTACACTCCAGAACATCCATCAGACAACTATAAAATAGTTGTTTAAGAAATGGGTTCCTTTTGTGATTGTGGCTTTGCAGAAAAGTGGAAATGGTGTCTCTTAATAAAAGTGATTTAATTACATAAAGAATATATTAAGACATTAGCCAATGCCAGCAGAATGAATTAAAATAGTATTTAATGATAACCAAGACCATATTTAACACTTTTACTGTACATATGTAATCACACACACTCAAACAGACGCATACCGCCTGCTTTTATTTTTTGCAATGTTAATTTGTTACTTTTTACGTTTTTTTTTGCAACTACGGTAGCTCAAAACTGATCATACTTTCTGGAAAAAAAGGCTAGGCTATGACACACACAAAAGAATCTGTAATTAAGTTTCAATTAAAACTTTTATTAAATTAAGTATTATATAAAAAATGAGAAGCATGAAAAGAAGGAATTATACTGCCAGCACATTCTGCTATTTCACACATACAGTGCCATTTTTGTCTGCATGTTCTGAATATTTTAGGCAGCCATCTACTCATAGATTTCTTACACCTAATTAATGTTCAATAGGAGTGGAATTATGAGTCCAAAATTGTATGATGTTCTTTGGATTTGGAGTGAATGTTCGGATTGTTTATTATTATTATTATTATTTTAATAAAATATCCATTCTTGTCGAATTAAGGAAGTCTTAAATGTTTTAGGGGATCTGGTCAAGCTACTGCCTTGTGCTGTTTTCAGTGTTTTCAGTAAAGAAGCCTAGAAAGAAAAGGAAAAAATGTAATGTTTTTAAAAAAATATGCTGATGTAATGTTTAGTCTGTTTAATATGGAGTGTTATTTATATTAAACAACAAAAAAATACATTCTTTACATTCTATTTAATAAAACAAAGAGCAACTTGAGCTTCAATAGAATAATATCTAACCATCTGTACAGTCACATAATAAATACATACATAAATTAAATTAAATAAATAAAGTTGCTGTAGCGAAATAAATTGTGAAGAATTTAAAATATTTTTTATACATCTTACACAATTTTTGTTGTTGTAGCTATTTAGGTAATCTTTTACTTGTTGGATTATGCCCCCTATTGGACATAACTGATTTGTAAATGCAAAGCTGCATCATAAAGTATTTGAATAAATAACTCATATTGTCTTCAAAGTAGGGCTGTTAGTTTAACGCGTTAACTTAACTAATTAGTTATAAAAAAAAAAATAACGTGATTAAAATATTTTAACGCAGTTAACGCACTGGCCCCGCCCCCAAACCTGTACATCATCTTACATTACATACAGTTGACTGCTGACAAATATGATGCAGAACAACTACTCCATAAATTCAGTTATGCCCTAAAATTCAAGATATTGGTACAAAAACCCCCTGTATGTGTTTTTGTCAAATATTTATATCATACGATAAATATCACAGGAGCAGCGAGAATCCCAAAAACTTTTTCCCAAAATAACCACAAGATAAAATCAAGATAAATTTTTATTGTAACTATGGACTACGTTGAGAAGAGTGATATAGAAGTTTTCACCATGAAGCTTACACTGGTGATGTACCGGAGAGAAAACGTAAAAACGATTTCACAGTAAATGATCTAAAAGAAAAAAAAAAGTGTTTTAAAGCTTGTTGTTTTGTAGAACATCACAGTATATATGACATGAGAACAGTAGGGCCTCTATATAGGGAGTAGATGTTATTTAATAAAAATATAATTATATTTTCAGAATGGCATTTTTTTTCTCAAACATAGTCAGTGGGGTAAAACGCCCCCAGGGACAATGGGGTATTACTGTAGTTATTCTGTTCTGAACATCAAACCCTTTGTTTTTCCATCAAATGTATTCTAACTACTTGGTTAAATTAAAAAAAAAAAAAAAAAAAAAAAAAAAAAAGGATTTTATATTTGAAAATTACCTCAAGTTAGCATCAGGTAGCTAGTTAGCTAGCCAGTTAACATCAGCTAACAAAATGTTTCAAATAGGATATTATCATTTTGTAATTCATAATTATTGATTATATTCTTTTTAATTTTAAGCTAAAACTGCCTGTACTCTGATTTTGATGTAAATTTTTAAAGCAAATTGCTTTGTCAGACTGGGGTGCATTTTTCTGAATTTCAATATTTTATTCAGAATACAGCATAGATGACATATCAAATGTTTAAATTGAGAAAATGTATCATTTTAAGGGAAAAATAAGTTCATTTTACATTTCATGGCATCAACACATCTCAAAAAAGTTGGGGCAAGGCCATGTTTACCACTGTGTGGCATCCCCTCTTCTTTTTATAACAGTCTGCAAACGTCTGGGGACTGAGGAGACAAGTTGATCAAGTTTAGGAATAGGAATGTTGTCCCATTCTTGTCTAATACAGGCTTCTAGTTGCTCAAATGTCTTAGGTCTTCTTTGTCGCATCTTCCTCTTTATGATGCGCCAAATGTTTTCTATGGGTGAAAGATCTGGACTGCAGGCTGGCCATTTCAGTACCCGGATCCTTCTTCTACGCAGCCATGATGTTGTAATTGATGCAGTATGTGGTCTGGCATTGTCATGTTGGAAAATGCAAGGTCTTCCCTGAAAGAGACGACGTCTGGATGGGAGCATATGTTGTTCTAGAACTTGGATATACCTTTCAGCATTGATGGTGCCTTTCCAGATGTGTAAGGTGCCCATGCCACATGCACTCATGCAACCCCATACCATCAGAGATGCAGGCTTCTGAACTGAGCGCTGATAACAACTTGGGTTGTCCTTGTCCTCTTTAGTCCGGATGACATGGCGTCCCAGTTTTCCAAAAAGAACTTCAAATTTTGATTCGTCTGACCACAGAACAGTTTTCCACTTTGCCACAGTCCATATTAAATGAGCCTTGGCCCAGAGAAAACGCCTGCGCTTCTGGATCATGTTTAGATATGGCTTCTTTTTTGACCTATAGAGTTTTAGTGGGCAACGGCGAATGGAACGGTGGATTGTGTTCACCGACAATGTTTTCTGGAAGTATTCCTGAGCCCATGTTGTGATTTCCATTACAGTAGCATTCCTGTATGTGATGCAGTGCCGTCTAAGGGCCCGAAGATCACGGGCATCTAGTATGGTTTTCCGGCCTTGACCCTTACGCACAGAGATTGTTACCGATTCTCTGAATCTGTGGATGATATTATGCACTGTAGATGATGATAACTTCAAACTCTTTGCAATTTTTCTCTGAGAAACTCCTTTCTGATATTGCTCCACTATTTTTCGCCGCAGCATTGGTGGAATTGGTGATCCTCTTCCCATCTTGACTTCTGAGAGACACTGCCACTCTGAGAGGCTCTTTTTATACCCAATCATGTTGCCAATTGACTTAATAAGTTGCAAATTGGTCCTCCAGCTGTTCCTTATATGTACATTTAACTTTTCTGGCCTCTTATTGCTACCTGTCCCAACTTTTTTGGAATGTGTAGCTCTCATGAAATCCAAAATGAGACAATATTTGGCATGACATTTCAAAATGTCTCACTTTCAACATTTGATATGTTATCTATATTCTATTGTGAATAAAATATAAGTTTATGAGATTTGTAAATTATTGCATTCCATTTTTATTCACAATTTATACAGTGTCCCAACTTTTTTGGAATCGGGTTTGTAATTTATAATGATACTGCTTACGCTGAGTCAAATTTGTTATTCTGCCCTCCAGATCAGCTTTCAGTTCACCGACCATCTCCATAAATCCGTCATCTGTGCACAGACAAAAACTAAGCATTCAGACTTTCATGTTCCTGCTTGCTTTTAACATAGATAGACTTTAAATTTAATTTTTTATCTCTATTTTCAAGACTTTTTGGGTTATGAAACATCATTTTGTACATGTCATTACTATGCATTAAATTAGAGTGTAGAACAGGTATGAATATTAAATAAGATAACTTCTGATAGTTACATCAATATGGCAAAGGTTGTTTCTTGGTTTGACTTACTGTTTTTGTTACTGGAGCAAAAATACACAAATACACAAAACACACAAGTAACTGGAAATATGTCTCAGAAATGCAAGTTACTTGTTTATTGCACTGGAGTATATTATTAATATTATCAATGAATATTATTGATTTGGAAAACAATGTTGCTCTTGTGATATTACTTTAGTTAGAAAGTATGTTTATTTATGTTACTTTGAACATATGTGCTTTACCAATTTAAGCAGTATTTAATGAACAGTTAAAGTTATTATAAAGTGCTGTATATAAATCTTAAGGTAAAATCTCACATATATCTTGTTGGTTTGAAGAAAGCAAAGCTAAAGATGATGTCAGATTGGCCACTTCATTCTCTACCTGAGTCAGTTTACTGTTTTGGTGTTTCACTGTGAGGAAGAACAGACATATAAGTGACAGAAAAACACTAAGCACATAACTTACGCAATAAGGTTGGCTATATGCTAGCCAAGCTTTTATTGAACTATGCTAGTCAAGTATTTAATGAACTTAAAGTTATTATAAAATGCTATATGAAACATAAATCTTAACATAAAATCTCACTCAACTCTTGCTGGTTTGAAGAAAGCAAAGCTAAAGAAGATGTCAGATTGGTCACTTCGGTCACTGTGAAGAACACAAATGTAAGAATGCAAAATGAGGTTAAAACGATAAAAACTAAAATAAAAAATAAAAACACTAAGCACATAACTTATTAACATAACACATTATGGCACATGCATTTCCTATTTACATTTAGCAAATAGATTTTAATGACTCATTTTTGCATGATCAAAATCACAAACAATGGAGTTTCTAGGAAAAGAAAAATCATGTTCTGGCTGCTGTGTTAGATGATAAAGCTTATAATCAAAGCATCTGTGAAACTTACATTTTACAGAGACTGTGATTAACATAGCCATGAAGAGTATGACTGTGCCACACATCAGAAGAAAGCAACACTGTTTACTCCACAAGCGATCTGCAGAAGAAAATATGGAGAGGTTCTAATTCATAAGCAAAGACTGATTATTGTTCTTTGTTCTCTCAATAATATATTACATTTCTTTATGTATTTCTAGGAATATGATATTTGTTAAAAATCAGAGATTTGATTAAGTATTTTTGATTGAACAACCCTGAAGTCTACACGCTGTTTCAAAATGTGTTTATATGGTTACACATCCACATTTAAAGGCTATTCTGAGGAAAAATCAAAGCATTCAACTAAAGTCAAAAACATTAACAATATTCGCTGAAAAATTGTAGGTGTCTCTCTCTAACAAGATTAGATAGAGAAAAACTGTTAGCTCTTCAGTCCTTAACTAAGTTTTATTTTTTAATGTATGAACTACAGATAAAGCTTTCACTAAATGTAATGCAGGTTGGTATGAGCCATACCTTTCCATGTGTGTGATGGTCTTGTTTTCATATCCTCATTTAGTACACAGTAAAGATTGCTCTGTGTGCTGCTGCTGGAGTCCTGAATGTGCTTAAACTCTGCCATTGCTTGGTTGTGAATGTGAAAGGAACTGAGGAGAGTTATAGTGAAGAGTCTTTCTTCATTCCAAACCTAAATAGGAAGTCTGTACATTATGAAAGAAGGATTGTGACTAACAACAAAATATAATGGCTGCATCTGAAAGCAGAAAAATGTTACCTCCGGAGTCAGAATGTGGAGGTAGGAAGGCAACAAAACACATCTGAACCCAGTGATCATGTCATATTCTGTGTATGGAGATACCTTCATCTGACTGATTTTTGAAGGCAGTATAGATGTATCTTGTCTATGATATATCGCTATCCTGTGCATGTGATTCTGTTACATTTTGACTTAATTTCTAGTGAGTCATTAATATTTGTGGTAATTAAATATTTGCTTGGTTATCATCAAAGATGTCCCTGTTTTGTCGTAGACCATTTAACCATTTTGCTGCCTCTGAAGCCTGTCTGATATGAGTTTTAGGAGGTACCTTTGAATGCAAACACTGCTGTGAAGTCATTGGCTTATAGGGCAGCAAGGCAACAAGTCAGCTTTCAGGCACAACTAATGTGTATGCTTGATGCATTGCCTTATTATAATATACATGAGTAAAGTGATAGACAAAGCAAAATATCTCTGTCTACTGTCATGATCATTTCTAAAAAAAACAACAACAACAAAAAAAAAACATGTAGATGGAAAAAAAGAGAGAGGGAAAGTTTCCAAATAAAAGCTTGCATGCCGCATGATACAATACTACCCTATTACAGAGAATTAAAACAGCTTATACAGCAATTCTTCAAAGTTCTTCAAACAAAACTATTTTATTATGAAACTCTAGGTAAAAACTTTTTTTTTGCTGAAACAGGTCCTGAACTGTGAAAACCACAGATGGACTGGTTTTGATGTTTTCATGTAAACAACATGGCACAGTCCTGTGAAATTACACCTGAGCTCAGTAGATGAACCTTTGAACTTGCTTTATATTTGCCTGGAAGCTTTTATAGCCTTACAACTGCAAGCCAGTTATGCAAAGTCTTGATTTTACATGACCCTATAACTGCTAGGCAGTTATGCAAAGTATTGATCTGGAGGATGAGTTGATTACAGCAGAGCATTTCCAAGAAAACAAAACTGAAACATCATTGTAAGAATAGAAATAAAATGTCTGTCTGCATAAACCTAAACTGTAGGTGCAGTCTTTTTCATTTACAAATGAGAATACAAACACACACACACTATATATATATATATATATATATATATATATATATATATATATATATATACTTGTTCTAGACGCTGTACAATAATCAAGAAGAACAAAGTATATTGGGTACATTTATTTACCATATTTTGTTTATTTTTAATTCAAATCAAAAATGGTATTTAAGGGCATCATTCAACGTGTAACCAACCAGTCAACATATATTTTAATATGAGTTTTTATGGTTGTTTGCTCATTGGAAAATGTCCTGGGCTCTGTTTCACAAACGCTACGTAAATTGATCTTAACTCCATTGGTGACAATTGGTTCTACGATCAACTTAGGCTTACGATGCTTTTGGGAAACGCAGTCCTGTATAGCAGTGACCTCAAAAGATAAGCAGAACTATTTATTCAGCATTTCTTAAAACCAATGAATAAATCAATATGTTATCATGAATTTACAGGTTTGGTTTACAGGAAAGAGGAATTTGCATGGAAATGGGTTTTAGCCTACTTCAGCAAAATGCAATAGAGGCCATAAATGTCTCTTTATCAGACTAAGACATAACCTTTGTTCCGACTTCTTATCAAAAGCTGCTGAAAGTAAACAACTACATGGTCAATATCAACTGTTTACCATGTTTGAAAGCATATATTTCTGCACACTTGTGACGTGATCAAAATGTGGAAAACTGTGCTATTGAAGTGTGTAGGCCTAAATGAAAGTGTTTGTACATAGATTTTTTCTTGAAATCAATGTAAAAACTGATGCGGTGTAACTTGCTTTTATATCATCGCTTTTGCATCTGATCCTTTTCACAAACAGAGCCACGCTGAAAGCCAAAGGACAGTGTTGCCAAACCCCTCCCTCAGAAAATCTCTAGAACCACTCTCAAAAATCTTTCACAAAAAGTCGCCAAATATGAAATGAAAGTAAATACAGGTAAATTTGTTAAAGGTAAAGGAAAGTAAATATATATATATATATATATATATATATATATATATATATATACACTTTACAAATGATGGCAGTATAAAAAATATAACAAAAGATGAAGTATAACAAAAAAATTCTGAAAAGAAATTAGGAAATGCTTACTTGTAACTCTACACAACACATTTGAATCAGTAAATTCTTCCTGTGATCTGCAAGCACATCAAACATGATGGAAATGATGTAAAGACACAAAATGTGACTGTCCTGCTCAAATACAACAGATAAGAGATATTATGATTCTCCAAAAACAAAACCTTTATTCATACAAACTTATTTCAGTCAACACACTCTATTACTACAAAGTAAGTGCAAAACGTTTTTTGAGATCTGACTTCTTAGCATTTAGTATGACTTTGCAGTATTTGCAAAAAGCTTTTGATGTATTTCCCATTATAGGCTGAAGCCAGTTCTTGCAACCAGCAATTTCTAAAGTGCTGCTCATATTCTTTCTCTGGCATCTTGATGCTTATAATGAAATGCTGCTGTGTGTCATCATATCTGAATAGCAGGCGTACTGATAGCAGACTCATTGGCATGATTGAGAGCAAACGTGAGAGGTAACGGGTCTGTGGCAGGGTGTGGCCAAGTAAAAATAAAAAAGACTTTTTATTTAAATATAGCTAAAATAGCTCCTTGTCGCAAAAAAAATAAATACAAATAAAAATAAAAAATCAATAAAAGTCGCAGCAACACTGCCAAAGGACTTTTATTTTGACTTTTTCATTCTATTCTGAGGCGCAGCAGGCAGCAGCAGCGGTGAGTAGATCCGACGCAGTCTGCAGCCTAGAGACAAATGTCTTATATTCGTGTATTTGAGTGTGTTGTACGTTTCTCATTGTGTTTTGAGAAGTTTAAAACTAGTGCTAGTTTTAATGACTAACTACCGTGTTACCACAGATGTCTCAGCTTTCAGCTCTCAGTAATTTAAATAACAAGTCTAAATGACTAAAGCAATGTGATAACAAGCGAATTTGAGAATAGTATTTTTTTTTTAATTAATATGTTACAAGTGCAATAATGTTCGGCGTTGATAATGTTATATAAAGAGAGTGAAAGTGAAAGCAATAAAGATGTTTAGAACAGTTATATCTAATCTCAGATACAGAGGGCAGTAAAGAGCAGCACGAGAAAACTGTCTCGATGATTAAGCTAAAATCATGATCATGATAGAGGCAGATAAAAATATTGATTTCACTGAGTTCTGACTTAGGCTATCACATTAATCCACTAATCAGTTAATAATCAAGAGTGAATTCAAATTCGTTTCAGGACAAGATTAAACAACAATCAAGTAACCAGTGCAAAAAACTGTTTATTTAAGAAGAAAAATGATCCAGTACTAAAATGAAATTATTGAAGGTAAGATTTTGGATTATTGAATTGATAAAGTAAGTTTTATGAGGAAACCATTATTTATTACAAGACTTTCTAAGATACTTATGGCTTAAATTGCAGCTTAAGTTTCTTTTCTGTTTTATCTAATTACTTACTCACAAATATCAACCTTGTCTTGAATCCATGTTCCAAAAATACAGAACAAAAAACAACACACTCTGTTTTTCATCTTAAAGGAAAATTCTACTTCGTAATTGAGACGGGCAAATCACACATTTTGCGGAAGGAGATTTTAGGTCTTCTTCAAAAACATAGGCCTGGATGGACGGAGGTGCACAGTGTGGAAGAATGTGATATGATTCTGGTTTTCTGCCCGATTGTTTCACGGGCAGGAACTGACATTGATGCTGCTTTGAATGAACTGAATACATGTTCAGGTAACTTCAAGATTTAGCACCAGAGAGTTAGATTTTATGTACTTAGATATTGATGTATATGAGTAGAACCACTATTCACATATTTTCAATCTTATTGTTCTTTATTTGAAACAGCATCCAAACCAGCTATTTTCATGGTGTTCCATCTCACATTTGACCCTGAAAAGACTGTACCAGACAGCAGCAGATTTATGATCAGGAGAAACACACTCACAGTGGACTGTCTGTTCAGTGAAGACAAGGGATTGTTGAAATGCAAAATGAATGATGAGGCACTGACCAAAGTTGTTTGCCATTTCAAGCCTCAGGTTTACCTCTTTAAGTTTATTTTAAATTAATTTGAGATGTTTGTGAAAAATAATTATGACTTAATAATAAGTAGGAAAAATGTGGGCACAACAGTCACTCTGCATAAAACTACAGAGATTGGAGAACAAGTTTTTGATCTAGACTTGCTTAAACAATGTATATACACCGTGCAGTACCCTCCAAAAGTCTGGAAGTGGGGTTTTAGATAATCAGGGTAAATCCTTATTTTTGGTTGACCTTGCATTGATAAGGGACAAAATAAGCTATGAAAACTATATTTTTAAGATACATATTAAATTATTTTTAAATTAAAAATGAATTCTGAACATAGATATACACTAGACGTTTTTATAAAGCATTTCTAGCAACCAATCAGCAATGCTATAAAAGTACCAATAATCTTTAAAAAAAAAAAAAAAAAAAAAAAAACTTGCATGTCATGTCTCACTGTCACAAATAAGCATTGGTCTGCAATATTGTTAATTGATAATTCATTTATTTTTCATATTCTATGTTATTATCGTATGTTCTATATTATTGAAATTATTTATGTAGTAATAATATATATGCTTTTCTCCCTTTTAGGAACAAAAGAAATTTCCTCGATTTATCATCAAAACTATTTTTTTCACTGGTCTTATTTTTGTAATTTACAAATTATCAAAGGTGAGAATCTCTTAATGAGTATGAGTAGCAGATGACTGAATTTTTATTTGGGGTGCACTGCTTTACAGTGTAATATTGACTTGTTTGGTTCATATTAATGTCTATATAATGATTTTAGACATTGGATTTTAGATTGTTTGGTCTTTTCATTTGCAACAATTAATCAAATTCAAATTCTGCATTTTTTTTCTCCACAGTTCTGGTGGCATGGAACACAAACAAGTTGAGAGTATGATCTGATAAAATAAATCATTGGATTTATGAAAGGACAGAGGAGAAGTTGTTGCTCATTATCATACTGAGTGCCATTACCAATTTCAATAAGCTCTAAAATGTGTTATGTTTTGATTAGATGCATGCAAATTGATAATTGTTGTGCTTCATAGCCTGCATAAACATTAATATTGAGACTTTAGATTGAGAAGTTCAGTGTTGAATGAATTACAGTTGTATTACTTCTATTGTAAGGGGCATTAAACTTTGGCACAACAATATAACTAGCCAAAGTTTTTGTGGGGGCTTAATGTTACTGATCCCTAATATCACACTTTGACATAGATATAAAAATTATAAAATAAAGTGAAACTTGATTGCAAATGTGTCTCAGAATCTATGAAGAATGCTACAAAATTCAAACATGATACTTAAGACATTTTTAGGATGCACATTCAATAAGTTTAAATATTTGACCTGATCAAAGCCTGCAGACTAAAAAGGAAAGATAAAATTGACTTGCTTAAGGAACTACATCAACAGTCTAAACGGACCTAAACCTTTCCTTTTACTTTTTAATGTCAATCTTCATTGATCCTTTGAGTCCCTTATTCAGTTATATCAGGTTGGGTTTTTCCTTCCAAACAGTTTATTATCCTGTAAGTGAATGCTTTGTATTTGTAAACAGAGTGTGAGACAGAATATGTTGAACCTTCACTACAATCTACAATCCATACATTTAATATGCAAGTGTGTATATTGTGAAAATATTTTAATTAGTTGCATTCATATTCTTAAGATAAAGTCGATGCAAAAATAGCCTAATAGGTAGGTATCATGCAGCCAGCTGTCCTGTCTGATCCCGTCGACCATAGTTTTCAGTCACGTGACCGGCTCGAAGACCTGGAGGGCAAAACATCCACAGAGCTGCAGCACAAGTGTGTCAATTTTCCATCCGTTTCACAGCCGCAAATATTTAGATCACCTCTCAAAAGAATAAAACAAAGGTATGTGAACAAAATGCAAGTTTTGGCCATTTGCAATCCATATTAAGCACCCGCGGCAATTTTTCAATCATTAACAGTGCGACAAAACGTTGTAATATACAATATATTTAATCTATTGTATATTAATATATTTAAAAGTATTGTACTTAATATCTTTAAAACAGTAATATTCTCTATATTAATGATGCATTGTTTGCATAAACTAGCAGATGAGGCCGGAATATGAACGCAATCCGCTTAATGGTTCAGTGATTTCCTTATAATGGTTTTCTATGGGAAACCATTTAACGTGAAACTTTGCACATTACCTTTATACTCTGGCTTCATCTGCTTGCCTGTACAAAATAGACATCATCAATAAAATGCTTACTGAATTTCGCCTTTTAATATCTGCGTTTTACTACATTACTACTTATAGCAACCAGCGTAAAAATAGCCTGCGGTCAGTGGAGCAAAGCTTCGTTTTGACTCCAGGTGGGCGTTCCTATGAGGGCGCGACTTCACGTGAAAACTATCAATAGAGCAAGAGCAAGAAAGTGTATGGCAAGCCGTTTTAGCATTTAAAACTGTGTTTTGACTATCCATAAATATAATTCAGATAGTCACAATTGTAATTCGGATAGTCATAATTATAATTCGACTAGTCACAATGACAATTAGAGATATCTGCAATTGTAATTGCACTAGTAAGAAACCGAATTAGAGATATCTCTAAATACTTTATGACTAGTCAAAACTCAATTTAAGATATCTGTAATGACTTTAGAGATATCTTCAATAGCGCGTCATACATCCGCAAATGTAATTAGAGATATCTCTAATTCAGTTTCGACTAGTCACAATTATAGTTTAAGATATCTGAATTACAATTGCTCCTAGTCGAATTGTCATTGTGTGACGTCAGAATAAATTTACTCAGCTCCTCCCCGCCTACTCTGCTGACTGCTAACAACATAATAAAAGTCTGCTTTTGTTGTCACGGAGATATAAGATACTGGATGAAGTGCTTCATGGATTATTAAATAAATCTGGATGCAGCCTTATGTGGTAAAAGGTCTCCAGTGTGCATGTATGTATAGCGCTGTGATTTTAAATGTTGCAAAACGGACCAAATGCAGTGTAATGTTCAATAAAGTCAGAAAACTGCAAACTGCTCCTCTGAATTCGTTTACGGAGTGTCTATTTAAACCAAGTGCAAATAGGCCACCTTATTACAGTATCCAGCTACCAACGTGTGATTAGTGGAGTAGTGGTTACGGTGTCTGCGTTTTTGACGCGATCGACCCGAGTTCGTGTCCGCCTTTTGCCGAACATTTTCTCTACCTTTTCAAATCTCATATCGTATCGGAAAGATAAAAATTAAGGAAATAATTCAAAAGTTGAAAAGAAATATTGGGTAGAGTTATAGGTGTAAGGAGGGCTTTGTTGTCCCAAGGTGGCATCCATTTAAAAATTTGAATTCTAATTATAATTTACATTCAATACGTTATTATTGCCTACTGTTTTATAATGTACTACAATACTGAGGTGCAGATAATTGCCACTATTTGAAATAAGTAGTAGAAATAGCAGAAAATCTTGCTATTTTAACATAGTGTACATATAATCTATAGCTATTTGCACTTAGTGTAAATAGAATCTAATTACTATTTACACTTAGTGTAAATAGCATCTATTGCTATTTGCACTTAGTGTAAATATAATTTAATTGCTATTTACACTTAGTGCAAATAGCCGCTGCCTAAAAGAATACATTGGCGCTGATCACTGAGCACAGCAGAATATCATCATCATGGATCTCTTGCTATAATACAATACAATACTCCCACCTTGTGGGCTATTTCATATGGAAGCTCGTTTCCGCCACTAACTAACTAACTAACTAACTAACTAACTAACTAAATAAATGAATAAATAGCAACTTTTTATCTCACAATTATAAAATTTATAACTCGCATTGTTTATATCTCGAAATTCTGAGAAAAAAAGTCAGAATGAATGGTAAGATAAAAATCTGCAAATTACCTTTAGTTTTCATTCCATGGTGGAAACAAGCTGCCATATGACACAAGGGAACCTGAATTCATACACAACGTAATGTAACATACTAATAAATGTCATCAATGCCATATAAACTTTTATTAAATTGTAATCTTTTTTAAAATCAGCCTTCACGTTTTTTGACTGCATCTGATTATGAGGGATTGTTCTTGTCCGTAATGCATTTATTTGCACTATTTTTCATGTTTTTTTTTTTTGTTTTGTTTTTTTTTTTTGTTTTGTTTTTTGTATAATTCCATTATTTTTCATTATGTCTAAATAATAAATAAATTCAGACGAGCAGTTTGTGGTTTTCTGCCTTTATTGAACATTACACAGAATTTGGTCCCTTTTGCAGCGAAACAAGCTGCCATAATGACACCAGTGAACCTGAGTTCATACACAAAGTAACGTATGTCATCAATTTCAGTTAAACTTTTATTAAATCAGCCTTCACCTTTCTTGACTGCATCTGATTTACTACTACTATGTTTTTTTGTTTTTTTGTATAATTCCATTGTTTTTCATTATGTCTAAATATATAATAAATAAATGGCAGTGGCTATTTGCACTAAGTGTAAATAGCTATAGATTATATGTACACTATGTTAAAATAGCAAGATTTTCTGCTATTTCTACTACTTATTTCAAATAGTGGCAATTATCTGCACCTCAGTATTGTAGTACATTATAAAACAGTAGGCGATAATAACGTATTGAGTGTGATTTATAATTTGAATTCAAATTTTTAAATGGATGCCACCTTATTAGGACAATAAAGCCCTCCCTACACCTACCCTAACCCTACCCAATATTTCTTTTAAACTTTTGTATTATTTCCTTAATTTTTATTGAAAAGAAATGCCTTTCCGAAACGATATGAGATTTGAAAAGGGAGAAAAAAATGTTCGGCAAAAGGTGGCTGCGAACTCGGGTCGATCACGTCAAAGAGCAAGTGCTGTAACCGCTACTCTACTAACAACCAATGCTGATTTAGCGTCGTTTTGCAGTGTTGACAATCACGTTAGTGAGCGGATAGTGTAAATAGTCTCTGCCAACAAGGCGAACTATTTGCATTTAGTGTACATAGACACTCCGATTCTTTTAACATTATATCAAATGTTGCGGCGGCTGACACGAGGCTTATACATGTGTTCATTTGGAAAGGCTAACAAAATTTAATCCACAGCACACACGTCTCAACATTACCATATAAAACAGGACAAAAGCCTATTTAAGTCCTCTCTGTATAGCCTACCACTTTTACACATGCTCTAGCAACATTTTTATTTCCATACTTTTCAATTACTTCGGTATAAAACACTTTAAAATCACCCAGAGACGCAGGACCTTTATTATACAACTCTTAGACAAAACAGCAGATGACAACAGTTTCCAAGCTACGATTGGTTAAATAAAATGTTTAAGGTGGGGCTCAACAAAGGTGTATTTGCATGCACATTGTAGATATCTCTAAAGGAATTTTGACTAGTCAGATTGTTAATTACAGATATCTGCATTGCAATTTCGCCTAGTCACAAAGCTTAATGCAGATATCTCCAAATATGTTCTTCCTAGTCACAAATCTGATTGAGATATCCGTAATTGAATTGCAGATATCTTTAAATGGGTTTCGACTAGTCGTAATTCCAATTGAAGATATCTTTAAATATGATTTGCCTAGTCAAAATTCCAATTCAAGATATCTACAGTTGTAATTTGACTAGTCATAAATGAATTGCAGATATCTTCAAATGTATTTTGGATATCTTTAAAAATTTTGAATTAGAGATATCTCTAATTGTATTTTGACTAGTCGAATCATATTTAAAGATATCTCGAATTGGGATTACGACTAGTCAAAACTCAATTGAAGATATCTTGAATTGGAATTACGACTAGTCAAAACTCATTTGAAGATATCTGGAAATATTTTTCAATGGAAGTCAATGGAAGATTATGACTAGTCGTAATTGCATTGTAGATATCTGGAATGTGTATTATGACTAGTCATAATTGCAATATAGATATCTGGAATTACAATTGTGACTATCCAAAATTATATTTATGGATAGTCAAAAAAATGTTTTAAATGCTAAAACGGCTTGCCATACCCAATGCACTCTGCAGTCTAGAGACAAATGTGATGCTGTTTCTTTTTTGAGTATGTGTGAGTGAGACGGGGTTTTACGTTTCTCGTGGTGTTTTGAGAAGCATAAACAAAGTGCTGTGTTTAATGACTAAATATACCACGTCACATTAAAACTAGTCGAACACTTTGACAACTTTAAATGAATAAAGTTTGGTCTAATTACCAGATTTTAAAAATGTTTTTTCTCTTTTTTAAATACTTAAGATATTATGTTATAGGTGAAGCAAGCGTATTTAGTATTTTTAGTAAGAATGAAAGTGAAAGCGCTGAAGGCATTAAATCGAGGGCATCAAAGAGCAGCATATATATATGTTCAGACTGTAAGTCCAGGTTTTACGTAACGTGAGAAAGTTACTGACTTAATGATTTTTCTGATCCTTCACGTTGAGATTGTGAAAGTGTGTTTATTAATTAATGGCCAGTTTGTTGTGGAAAAGCTCAAATATCGCGTTGTAGCCTATATTAGGGGTAAAGTGGGGGAAAACGCCCCCTACTGTTTTTTCCCAAAATAACCACAAGATAAACTCAAGGTAAATTTTTGTTGTAACTATGGACTACATTGAGAAGAGTGATATAGAAGTTTTCACCATGAAGCTTACACTGGTGATGTACCGGAGAGAAAACAGATTTCACAGTAAATGATCTAATTCTCGGCAGTAAGTGTTTAAAGCTTGTTGTTTTGTAGAACATCACAGTTGTATATGACATGAGAACAGTAGGGCCTGTAAGTATGTGTTATTTAGGAAAAATATAATTATATTTTCAGAATGAATTTTTTTTTTCTCAGACATAGTCAGTGGGGTAAAACGCTCCCATTGGGCAATAGGATTTTACTGTAGTTATTCTGTTCTGAACATCAAATCCTTTGTTTTTCCATCAAATGTATTCTAACTAGTTGGTTGAATAAAAATATTTATTATTATTATTAAATATTATTATTATTTTTGTTTAAAAATTATCTCAAGTTAGCATCAGGTAGCTAGTTAGCTAGGCCAGTTAGCGTCAGCTAACAAAATGTTTCAAATAGGCTATTATAATTTTGTGATTCATAATTATTGATTACATTCTTTTTTTTTTTTTAATTTAAGCTAAAACTGCCTGTACTCCGATTTTGCTGTAAATGTTTAAAACAAATTGCTTTGTCAGATTGGGGGGCATTTTGCCCCATAGGTGGGGTAAAACGCCCCCTTGGTACAAATTTATTTTTTGTTAAAAATTTAATAACATGAAAACTCTGGACATTTTTCATACTTGATTTATAATTTCTGTCACTGTCACTAAAACTATGATAACTTTTCTGAACACATTTAACTTTTGTTTCACAGAAAAAAAAATTACACAGTCCTTCAGGAGGCATTTTCCCCCACTCTACCCTATTTATTTATTTTTATTTAGTTATTTAGTTATTTTTTACTTACTTATTTTATTTGAGGGTAGTAGGGACCAAACGTCTAGTTCAGTATAGAAACAATGCTTTAAATTTGATTTAAGCAACTACAAGAAAATACCACAGGTTCCTGAGCAGGAATGAAATGTGTGAAATCTAAAAGTTAAGAAATGGAAAGTATCAGCTGTTGGCTTATCAACCTGATCATTCCATCAATCACTGTACAAATTTGTACATTTTAGCAAAATGAAACATCTAAATGAAAATACTAATTTCTTAGATACTTTATATAAAGGGTAAAATCAAACAGTCAAGTGATAATCAAGAGTGAATTTATTTATTTATTTATTTATTTAGGGTGAGACTAAACCACATTTAGAAGACTAGTAAAAACAACAGTTTGTTTAAAAGAAAGAAGAAGAGAGAAAAATGAACCAATACCAAGTCCAGGAAGTTCAGCCATTGGAACCAACTCAAGGTAAAATCATTCAAGATAAGATTTTGGAGTATTACATTACTTAAGTAGGCTTTATACTTTGGTATTTGGCTGTCTCACCGCACCTTAATATTCTGTTCTTCCAAATTATTAATTGTCTTATCTAATGTATAATTACACATCACAAAACCTGTACTAGCTGTAACCTTGTCTTGAATATTCACTTACCAGTAAAGTTTCATATACCAAACAATTTCAATAAAACACTCTTTGCTAAGAAAGAAACTAACATGCTGTTCTTTATCTTAAAGGACAATACTACTTCATAATTGAGACGGGCAAGTCATGCAATCTGCGCAAGGAGATTTTAGATCATCTCCAAAAGCAAAGACCTGATCTGAAGGAGGTGCACAGTGTGGACGACTGTAATGTGATTCTGGTTTTCTGCCCCATTGTTTCACGGGCAGGAACTGACATTGATGCTGCACTGAATAAACTTAATACATGTTCAGGTAACTTCAAGATTAAGCACAAGGAAGTTACTTTGATATTGAGATATGAGTAGAAATACTATTCACACATTTTTGTTTCTTCATTTGAAACAGCATCCAAACCAGCTATTTTCATGGTGTTTCATCACACATTTGACCCTGATAAAATTGTACCAGACAACAGCGGATATGTGATCAGGAATAATACACTCACAGTGGACTGTCTGTTCAGTGAAGACAAGGGATTGTTGACATGCAACATGAATGAGAAGGCACTGACCAAAATTGTTCAATGTTTCAAATATCAGGTATCCTCTTTTTTATTTTAAGTTCACTGAGGTGTGTGAACACTAATTATGCAAACCTGATTTATGATTGGTAACTGTAATTTTGATCTAGAAAAGCAAAAATGGCTTGACAGAGCTTTGTTTGAAAGTTTATGTCCCGTTTCTGTTGTTTTATACTAACAGCTATTTTGCCTGGAGCTCAATTATTATGTAGACTTGCAAAATTGAAGTTGATGGTGCTATTAATGTTTTGCATAATTTTAAAAGGCTGTGTATTTTCTCAGATTAAATGGACACCTTTGGCTTAAATGTGCAACCAGGCAAAATTATTAAGCAATGCTGTGCAGTGAAGAATATTTATATTTATTATAAGTTCTTATACATTTTATTTAATAATATATGGCTTGTTTCCCCTTCAGGGACATCTTGAAATCCATCAAAAGAATAAAAGGTTCATCTACCTTTCATACATGCTGTCTAAAGAATTGCTTTGTTGGTGCTGTTGGACATTTTGCACATTGCTGGTGAGAAACTCTGAACACAATAACTGCGACAGAAGAATGTCATTGCAAAAATATTTCTGTTTTATTGATATTTATTGTTACATATGAAACATATGAATTGCTCAGAGGACTAAATATAACCATAGACTATAAGTCTGAATTTGTTTGTTACTTGAATGTTGCTGGTATTATTGTACAGGGAAGAATATGGAACTACTTTACAAGAAGAGGTAGAGGAACATGTGAATCCAGTACAGTAAGTACAGCTTTAATTTTGTAATATGAGAAAGGTTATGGTTATAAAATAAATGCAACCTGCTGCTATAAGCACAGCTGATTATATGTTTTAGTTTGTTTAATGAGATGTAAGATTATGTCAATTATGGTCAGATTTGCAAATTTACTTGAAAACAAAACAGTAGAGGCATACACTGTTCTTCACTCTGTTTCATCAGAACAATAAAAGAAACAGACCAAAAGATGCAGATGAAGAAAAAAATGTCTAGAAAATAAGAATGAAAACCTAAAGCATGGTAAGTATCACTTTTTTTAACATGAGATTAGGGGAAACTGGCAGTCTGCTCAACTACAAGATGAGTAACAATAATTAAATTCTGCATTTTTCCCCACAGATGTTGCAAATATGAGTGATCCAATTTAAATAAATCAACTGACAAAGAAGTTAAATGATCCAGGGAGATTGCATCTTATTTATTATGCCGAGTGTCATTACAACAACAACATTACAAACTATAATAAGCTCTAGAATGTGTTAAGTTCTGATTCGAAACATGCAAATAGTGCTTTATAGCTTGCATCAACAACAATATGGAGACTTTAGACTGAGGAGTTCAGTGTGACGACTGAATTGCAGCTGCATTATTTCTATTGTACTGTTCCATTGCATTGATACATCAATCTATGATACTGTTCCCTGTAACATCACTCATTGACATGGATTTGAAAATTACAAAATAAAGCAACTCTTGACTGTGAATGTGTAGGTCTCATTTATTGTCTTATGGTCTTAGAAAAGAAGACTTGACTACAAAATCCCAACATCACTTAAAAACAAGACTGTTTTTATATTTATCACATCAAAGAATCCATATTAACCCAAAGTGCAGTTTATTCTGATACAGGGCAACACTTGATATTTAGTAGCATAATGTAGGTCTGAAAGTCTAAACGAAAGTGAAAGTTTGTTATATTGTGTTAGAAAACAGAGAGGAGAGCAGTTCGGGTGAGTAGCAGCAGTAATTTTATTCTGCGCAACATAAACCATAAATTTATCATAAGCTGTGTCGCATTATACTTATTCCAATAAATACACGTCTGATAAACTTTTGTGTAGGCCTAGGCTATTTATTCATTAGGCTATCATGCATAGTTACAGACCTAAATACGTCGGCATCAGAGGACATATTTTCGTATAAACATCTGAAGGCATTATAGCTTAATACAAACGCAATCATGTTTTTCTTGCATTTTGTGTCTTTGCTGATATTTGTAGTTAAAAACGTAATGTTTTATTATAGTGTAGCCACATCTAGTGGACATTTTCCAGTAAACAGACGCTTACTCATCTTCAGTGACGTCGTATAATTGTATCACGTGAAAAAAATGTTGAGTATATTTTAATGTTTTAATCTTGTCCAAGACCCAGACTATGAAAATATAAAATATTGCAATATTTAACAAAAATTATTACATGTTTAGAACAATCATGAGGTGTGTACTGTGTTCTGTCAATTTCAGAACTAAACTTAAAATGGATCATAAAACTAAGACAGACACTGATGTGAACTTCACTGGAGGACCGAGAGACCAACCTCCTATAATTACTGGTAATAGTAACTGTAGAGCTTCAGAAAAATGGAAAATGAACATTTCTGAAAAAAAAAAAATACATATATATATATATATATATATATATATATATATATATTATTCACGTGTTATGCTATGTCCTCTGTAGAGGACACTAGGACTCAGTTTTTTCTAAAAAAATAAATAAATAAAATGACATGAATAGACATGAAAAAGCAAAAACAATGGGATTTTTTAAAATCGCTAATCAATTTCTAGGTTTCTGGATTTTTTATAGCAAACTTCAAGGATGATTCTGAACAATGTTATAAAATATATAAAAATGATTTGATATATCATTTTGCTTTATGCAATATGTGTGTAAAAATTTCCATAAACTGGTTTTCTTATTAAACACAATGTTATCTTTACACTGTGTCTATTTTGCATATTAATGTGCTGTTGGGACAGCATGTTGAAAAAAGAAGTGTAATAACGGGAGTAATAATTGGCCAGATTTTCATAATAATATCTAATATTTCATAAGAATATTGATATATAATTTATTTTCCTATTCAATTGCTTTGTCTTCCAAAATGCATAATAAACATGCTTTTAGTTCTGGTGTCCTCTACACTGGACATGTATGAAATTACATACATTTTCATAACAGGAAGTCATATTTTGATTTGAAACCCCATAACATTTTCCTGAGATGTTGATTTATGACAAGCAATTTGAAAATTAATCTGATTCAAATGATAATTACAAAATATTATAATATTTCCATAAGGATGTACAATTTTATCACAAAATTAATGTCAGCCATCTTTAAAGACCAAGGAGAGGGAGTGGTCATCGTGAAACTTCCAAACATTTGGTATCTCTGAAAAGCCCTGAATGTGCTCTTTACTGTGACGTGAGTTCTCAGAGAAATTCACTAAAATATAATGTCCTCTACAGAGGCAAAAACTCCATAACTGGGTCTCAGGAGGATATCTAGCAATGTATTGTCCTCTCAATCCACCATGTATTTCCTATACAGCATATTTACTGACATATCACTCAATACTCACTTGCCACAGTTCTTCTGGATTTAGTCTGTCTCAGTTTTGTTCTGTGTCTTCATGTCATTCCAGACAGACTGGATAATGATGAGATCAGGGCCCGTATTCACAAAACATCTTAAGGCTAAAAGTAGCTCATAACTTGCTGATTTAGGAGAAAATCTTAAAAATAATAGGCGTGTCAGTCCTAAATTTAGGACTCCTAAATTTTTGCTCTGAGAGTATTTCACAAAGTGTTTTAGCACTAAAACTAGCTCCTAAATCTGTGAAACGTTAGGAGTAGTGAAGAGGACTCCTAAGCCACTAAGACCAACTCACAACTATCCTAAAATGGCTGTTGCCGGCAATCTGCCTCAGAACAGAAACATTTTAGAAACATTTGACGATAATGAGCTTTTAAAAAGGTATAATCTTTAGGGGTTGGAGGTTATCCCAACTCCAAATTTTCCTTTAATTATATCCTTTTCATTAACCAGTTGGGCAAGAAGTAACAGCTGTTCTTGGGTCCAGTTTGGTTTTCTTTTATGTTTACATGTCTTACTATCAGCCATGATTATTCTACTCTGTTAATTAATCGGAGGTTTGTATGCATATCCGCTATGAGAAGCATACATGTAAGGCTGACAATTAGTTGAACGTATATTTCATTAATTAGTGACACTTAGCCTGCATTTTAAAATCTTCATTTGAATGTGGCAATTAACATTATTTTTAAACATTTATTTGGATATGGCAACATAATATTACGCTCTACAATATTTCTATGAATCAATCTCTGACAGAGACGCCTATCAGCCAATCACTGTGTGCATAGTTAGTAAGCATGCTGACATCATTCATAGCAACGAGGTCAACTTCGCTCCTTACTCTTAGCTTAAGACTTCTCTCTATTCCTTAGTAAAAGTTTGTCTCAGCAGCTTTGTGGATAGGTTTTAGGAGAAAACTCTTAGCTAAAAACTTTTACTGCTATTTAGGAGAGCTCTTAGTGGTAAAATAAAATGTTTTGTGAATACGGGCCCTGATCTCTTTGTGGGGCACTGGTTGACTCCTTGTGCAAACGAAAATCTCACTGGATTATTACAATTAATACAATTTTATTCAGCACATAAATATTTAAATGTATTTGTAGTATACTTAGCATGCAATAAATGTATAAATACATTTTAGTAAATTTATTTGTCACTATTGTACTCCTGAGTATTTGATAATATTAAAAGCTCAGTTCCTCTAAAAAGAAATGTACTCATCCTCATGTGGTTCCACTTTAAATACTCTCCCCTGTAGCTCTTAAATCTTTGTCACATTTACACATTCAAATAAGGGGCATCTATTAAGATAAAGGATAAATGTTATACAGTAGATATAATGTGAAGTATGTTTTTCAAGTTTCAACAAGTCAGAGTAAATAAAGAGTACAGTCACAAAATTGCCATAATTATTATGATTACATTTAATGACTCATAATAGTAAATGTATTCATATGAAACCAATGTGGATAAACAACACCAACCTGGACTATAATGTGGCATTTTCACCAATCTGCACTAATCTGGAGCAGAACCAGCTTATTCAATGCAATGTTAGTTAATGTAAAAAATGAATAGACAGAATACAGGTGTTAGGAATATTTAGAAGAGTGGTTCCCAACCATGTTCCTGGAGGCCCCCCAGCCCTGCACATTTTGTATGTCTCCCTTATCAGACACACCCAATTCAAGTCTTGCAGTTTCTACTAATGAGCTGAATCAGGTGTGTTAGATGAGGCAAATGTGCAGGGTTGGAGTGGCTCCAGGAATGTTGGGAACCACTAATTTAGAAAACTGAAATATTCTATATTCTTATAGCCCTCTTAGAGGTTTCTCATGTCTCTCTCTTTTTTTAATCGTACATTTTTAAAATATAAATTTTAACAGTAAGTCCAAATTTAACAGGAAGAGAATGTATAAGGATACCAGTAGGATACCAGTACAGGGGTAATGTGGTTCCTTTTTCTTGCACCCATCAAAAACGTCGCTGCTGCATTTTGCACCAGCTGCATGCGAGCTAACGCAGTCAGGGGGAGACCAAAATATAAAGCATTACAAATAATCTAACCTAGATGAAATAAGGGAATAAACCACAATTTCCAAATCCTTCAGGGAAAGGAATGCTTAATTTTAGCAACCGATCTCAAATTTAAAGAGCTACCTTTCATGACAGCATAACAGTTAAATTAACTTCCTTTTGATTTCACTTTGGCTTGAACTGCTAATCATTCTTACATTTCCAGACAACCCAAGTGAAAAGACAGAAGTATGCATCAGAACTGATACTTGTCCTGCTCGGCATGTCTGCAACAGGACACATGATATTTGGCACAGAAGAGACTAAGGTTACACTTTATAGTCCAACAACTCTCATTTATGTGCAACTACATGCCAACTAACTCTCATTACTGTTAGCTTACGGTTAGTAAAATAAGTTGACGTACTTGCAAAGTTACTTATAGACAGTAAAATTTCTGCTGGAGGACCATCAAAATAAAGTATTAGCAGATATTAAGGAGACAGTCTACTAATACGCCAGTGACTGGTAGTTTACATGTATTTACTTACAATTAGTCAAACATCTAAAGACATAGGCAGACTAGAACCTGTCTGTTGAGCTGTCGGACGTGCATCGAGGTGTGCAGCCCTGTCAGTGGGAATTATTTAGTGATTAGATTTCATGCTTGTGGACTGAGCCAGGATTGCTAGGAAGCCCGACCCCCCTGGGCTGTTTGTTCCACTAAGTCCGCTAGGGTCTGATGTCATGAAGATTTCTTTTTATCATTCTCGCTCGTTTATTGATCTCAATGTGGTACTCACGCGCTGTTATAGATCGTAAATGTGCGCTGAGAGGCATTGCACGGACAGCACGCCAGCCTAGTCTCATGAAAGTGCGTTTCAATGGCACGATTTTCTGTTTCTATTTGGTGTGCTTATGATACGCACATTCCCCACACCACTAAACCTAACCATTGCATCTCATATGCACACCAAAGTCAGTTTCTGCGTATAAATAGCACACCAAATAGAAACAGAAAATCATGCCATTGACACGCACTTTCATGAGATCGGGTCATTCACTTTCGCGTCTTCTCGAGCAAATAAGCAAATACAAAAAATATTATCTCATGATGGCTGTCTTGACGAGTATCCATGCAAACGCAGTCAGTTACGTCTTAAATAAACATAAACAGAATATTGGATGTGTGTCAGTACAACGAATCCATCCATTTCTTATATTAGGCTAAAAATGTTAATCAAACAACAAAAGAAAAACATGAGAATCACTCACTAAGTAACTTCTGTTATTTTAATAGGTAATTGTGTCTAATTACTTCATACAGTAATACAGTTTTCATAAGCACAGTAAAATACTGTTTATTTAGGTAATTTGTATGTTTGTATCTAATGGTCTTAGCTGTACGCAACGCCGAGAGACCCTCTCGAAAGGGAACGTCTCCGGTTACTGGCGTAACCTTGGTTCACCAATCCTTGAGTTTTGCCCCCCACCCCCAAGAGTCGTTACAAACATACCGTTATTTATGTCAGTAACACTGGGACATAGAGAAGAGGTAATTTAATCACACTCATAACAACAGAAGTTGCTCCTCATATGTGGTGACCACTGACCATCTTGACCCATTTTTACACGTCTGCAGCGCTACATTCCTGCTCAGCAGAGTTGTGACATTATGCACTATTTCTCACTATGTACATTTATTGTATTATTATATATTGTATTTTTGTGTTTATCCTGTCTCTGAAAAGGTGAAAGTGAAAGGAACAGGAACGTGATGATACGTCTGAAAGTCTAAACGAAAGTGAAAGGTTGTTACATTGTGTTAACAAACAGAGAGGAGAGCGGTTCGGGTGAGTAGCAGCAGTAATTTTATTCTGCGCAACATAAACCATACATTTATCATAAACTGTGTCGTATTAGACTTATTCGAACAAATGCACGTCTGATAAACTGTGTCGTATTATTTATTCTAGGCTATCATGCATAAAGATTAATCTTTTCATAAGGCTATCTATGCTTAGTTATAGGCATATGTCGACATCACAAGACACATTTTCGTATAAGTATCTGAAGGCCTTATAGCTTAATACAAACGCAACCATGTATTTCTGCACTAAGCGCTTGTATTATGCGTCTTTATTGATATTTGGACTGTTAAAAGTGCAATGTTTCATTGTAGTGTAGCGACATCTAGTGGACATTTTCCGTGACAGAGGCCTATATCTTCAATGACGTTGCGTAATTGAATCACATCAATAATGTTTGTGTATATATTAATGTTTTAATCAAGACCCAGACTATGAAAATATAAAATATTTAAATATATATAACAAACATTAACTATTACATGCTTAGAACAATCATAATCTAAACAATTATATAGCTACAATGAAAATGATGATCAAGAATATTACTGTGTACTATCAATTTCAGAACTAAACTTAAAATGGATAATACAACAGCCACTGATGAGAACATCGAAGGACCGAGAGACCAACGTCCTACAATTACTGGTAATATGTAGAGCTTCAGTGCATTTTTCTAAAGACTCTGTTTTTAATTAGTTTGGGAAAAAATAGATAAAAATTGATGACTTTTGAGATGAGATGACTATGACTTATATGCATTAAATTATATTACATTAACCAATAGTTTTCTTCCACTTGAAGGAAATAAATATTTCATCCTTTCACCTGGGAAGGCATTCAATCTTAGAGAGGACATCATAAGAAAAGCCCTTGAAAAAATATCAGGTCTCCAGGTGTTCACCGTGGAGGAGTGTGACGTCATTTTGCTTCTCTGTTTTATTGTTTCAAAGACAAGAACTGACATTGATGCTGCACTAAATGAACTTAAAGCTCTCCCAGGTAATGGGCTGTTAGTGCATGTATGTAATATCATTATTTAATTATCTCAAATTAATCATTTTAAGAATTTCTACTTATAACAACTATTTGATCACTCTACTTTAACAGAATCTAAGCCAGCTGTTTTTGTAGTGCTTCATCACACATTTGACCCAGAGAAGATTGTGCCAGACAGCAGCAGTTATGTGAGCAGGGTGAATACACTCACAGTGGACTGTCTGTTCAACGAGGATGAAGGATTCCTGGAGTGTGTGAAGAATTATGATGCTCTGACCAAAATCCATCAATGCCTGCAGCCACAGGTATCCAGTTCTTCAGCATGAAAGATATATATATTAAACAGTAAATGTAGTGTTAAGTATGTTCTTAAAATGTATATGGTTTTGGGTACAAAAATCTCATATTTAGAGATAGCCTATATGGTGCATTAAGCACATGGGCATAGCTTTATTTATTAGTTTTACATAGTTAAATGCAATAAAAAAAAGCTTTTCACAATTGCTAAGATGCCTCATTCTCTGAACCAAATTCTCAAAGGCCTAAACCCATTTGCTGAATAAATCATTCTTTCTGCAAAACCTTAGTTCAGTCAGTTAGACAGTTAGCTGTCATCGTTTACACACAACAGCTCAAAGTTTTTCACTCTTATTTGTGATTGTGCAATCAAACTGTACAAAATATAAGCCAGCTCTGAGTGCCCAGGTGGCACAGGTGCAACAATGAATTGAAACAATCTGAGAAGGACAAGAGGAAGAGTATGTATAAGAGCTGGTGGACGAGGAAGAAGAGAATGAGGATGAAAAAGAACAAGGTCAGTCAAGACTAGATCTAGCACACTAGAGGGTTTTTGTCCTTTGCCTGGCAGGAGACGATATTGCCTGTGATGTGACACAAAACTGTGATGCTGAGGCAGAATGAATCTCTCACTGACTTTGATTTTGCAGTTGCACATATTCTTTGACTGTACAGTAACATGAATTTCATTTAGAGTTTTCTTTGGCATTTTGGAATTTTGCATTTGGATTTGATATTTTTACAAGTGGTGAATACAGAAACATTCAATACTATACAATATTTAATACAATACTATACTTGAGTTCAACTGAATTGAATCTTTATTGTCATTGTATTCTCATAGTGGTACAATCAATGAAAAGGGGTTAGCAGCTCTTTATAATGCCCAAGGATACAATAAAATAAACAATTAATAATAGTGAAAGACAGTATAGTGCAGCTCCAGTATAATGTTTAGACAATAGTGCAAGAGGCAGTATATTGTAACAGCAGCAGTTGTGCATATGTGTTATGAATTGTAAGTACTAAACAGTATTATCAGACTATACAACAAATATTGCAGTAAACAGTAATGTGTGGAGTAAAGTGAGATAATGAATGGGCAGTACCTTGTAACAACAACAGTACGTAAGTTCATAAAGTATGAAAATATTAAAATAAATAAATTATGGACAATATTCACTGTTATAATTTGTAGACTGTGTGTAACAGAAACACGTTGGCAGATAGTGTGGGTGTGGTTATAAGTTCAAACTTGATTCAGAGCGGCCACAGCTCCAGAGAAAAAACTGCATACTGCATACACCTTTATTTCTGTAACAATACAGATTGTTTCAAAGCAGTAAAAATAAGCCAATTGTGTGTCATTAAAGTGTCATTATACAGTGAGTTCTGTGTTGATTCGATTCAGTTCAATAACCAATAAAGTTCATCATTTGTCCATACACACTGTATATACAGTGAATTTTTTAAGGTTTTTACGCAATTACCTAATTTTTATAGGAGTCTGAGTCATTTTGAAAGAAGTGTTTGCTTTCCGAGATCCGTAATGTTTTGTATGTTGTATGCGTGTTATGTGTTTTTGTGTATGTTTAGAGAAAAGGAGCCATAGTTTCAGAAATTGTAAGCAATTTTAAAAAACTGTAAATGCTGAATGCATAAAAAAAGAAAGAAAATATGATTCTTTAACTTCTTTTAAAACAATCAATTTATACATATGGCAGAACAGATAAAATAACCTTTAAATACATGTGATGATTAAACAGGTGCAAAAGACAAAAACACAAACTTAGCTGCAAGCATATAAATGCAACTAAGCTATACTTGAAAGTACTTGAAATAGTAAATTGATTGTTATAAATAATGTGAAACTAATGTGGATAAACAAGACTAACTATAGGTTCATATTGTGCCATTTTCTGCACCAAGCAGGAGCAGACCATTCCACAAATCAGCAACATGCTCAGCAATATTACAAGCTTCAATATTTGGGTAATGTAAACTGCAACTCTGTTAAATTGATTCAACATTAATGTTCTGTTAACAAATATGTTATGTAACACTCTTTTCTGACCCAATAGAATACACAAGCAGACACAGAGATGTCTAAATCTTCCTGTGAGTAAATTTTATTTATTTTTTATTTTTTTAAATTTGTGTAAGATGTTTTTTTTTTGTTTTTTTTTTGTAGTAAATTAGTTGAATATAGCATACCATTTTCAGTAGTTTTTTATAATACTTGAAATAGAAAAAGAAGAACCCAAAATTCTCTCTAAAACTTTTTATTTAATAAAGGTTTTCAGTATAGATTGACTCACTAATCTTTGTTGTTGTGGTGAGGGTCAAATTGACTTCATTTTGATTTCTTAATTGACTTTGGCTTGAACTCCTAATGATTCACTCTTTTTACAGGTGAAACTAAAGTTGAATCAGAACTGATACTTGTCCTGCTGGGCATGTCTGTGCTTGAGAAGACTGCAGTAGAACACGTGATATTTGGCAGACAGGAGAGTCAGGGTGATACCCCTCCAGCCCCCCTGATGAAGATCACAGTAGATACTGGAGAGGTGGATGGGGAGCAGGTGACTGTGATCAACACTCCTGACTGGTTCAGCTCTTGGCTCTCCACAGAGGAAATGAAACAAAAAATTCAATTATGTATCCGCCTGTCTTCTAATGGACCTTACGCTTTCCTTCTAGTCATACCAGAAATGCAGTCAATTGAACAGAAGCTAGAGATAGTGAATAAAATGGAGATGATTTTTGAAGTGAGCTGCTGGGAGAAGGTCATAATCCTTTTCACTGTTAAGAATGAACAACAAAAGCAGGACATCCAAGACCATGACCTCAAGACAAAACTTAGAAATCAGTTTCATGTACTCAACATTAGTGAGACTGGGGA
This sequence comes from Spinibarbus caldwelli, assembly GCA_039654775.1. Classification (NCBI taxonomy): domain Eukaryota; kingdom Metazoa; phylum Chordata; class Actinopteri; order Cypriniformes; family Cyprinidae; genus Spinibarbus; species Spinibarbus caldwelli. The sequence goes on along the minus strand of CM077223.1, from coordinate 26,461,297 downwards.
TAGATCTCAGGTTTCAGAGTTGCTGAAGAAGGTGAAGAAGATAGTGAAAGGAAATGGAGAGAGAAGTTATTTCTGTACACTGTCCTAATCTCAGATTGAGATAGCTATTGCATCTAAACAGGTGCACAGAGGAGAAGATAGGAAATACAGGAAGTACAACTGCAAAATCCTCAACGTGTAATTTGGATTACTGAAGATGTGAGCAGAAATTGTGAGGCGTTTAATGAACAGAAAAGACATCAGATAGTGAGTCTTCTGGATTTGAAATGGGAGAGGATAGATAGTTAAGTTGAGTTTATGTATGTATCACGCTTTTCAGAATAAACATTATTCCAAAGCAGCTTTATAGAAAATCATGTCAGTGTTTATGATATCTTAATATCTTCATGCCTTGAAACCTGTGAGGCTTTGTGCAATTTATAACAATTTGGTGTAATGACAAGGCTTATCATTATTTGGTGATGTGTGTCACTGCTATGCTTTGCAGTTTAACTGAGGAGTTAACTGAAAGTTATGTTATAATACTTATACACTACATATACATACTACTTAATATCTGTAGTTTCATAGTGTGACAGCAACTGTGGCAAGGACTGAAAAAACTGCATGTTCGGATAATGCCATTCTATTATGTCACTACAATGATGTAACTGTAAGATACATTCACTGGATTGAAATCAATAAGTATGATATTAAAAATGTTATAGCTTAGAGTGAGATTTTCACTGTAAAGTGCTTAGGTTTCAGTGTAGGTGTTTAGCTCCTGCTTATTGTGTGAAATTGGCAATTACCTTGGAACAACAACCTAAAATGACTTGTTTCCTTTGTGATCTGAGTTTAAAATTTGTTTGTATTGCGCTTTCAAACCATACATTTCCAACATATATTTCCTGTTAAGCAGCTGAATGCAGCACACAAAGTTTCAGAGTATTCGGAATATTAAAGGCTTAGTTCCCACAAAATTCTGACATCATTTACTCACATACTGTATGACATTATTTCTTCAGTGCAACACAAAAGGAGAAGTTAAGTAAGATCTTCACACTGCAATTTTTTTCAATGCATATATTTAAAGTAAAAGGGGATCCTGTCAAGCTCCAAAACATAGTCCATATGACTGGTGCGCTGTGTGAGAAACAGACACAATTTGATCATTAATGTCTCAAGGTCTCTGAATCTACAAATAAACAAAGTTTTTTCTAATGCATTTAAAAACAATTGCCTTGTGACAGAGCTTCTTTTTACATATAAAGGCTTCAATTTCTCGGTACAGATGAAGGAAGCTCTAATGAAACAAAAAGTAACAATCACCTCAGTGACCAGACCTTGGGAGTAGAAAAATTTGTTGCTGAGTTGCTGAAATCCCATTATTCATAATATCATCTGTCCAGACATTTGAGAGATTATACAAGATCAAAAACAAAATGAAAATGGCTACAGCTTTTATTGTTCTTGTCTGTCTTCTTGTAGTGGAGGTGAAAGGTGAGCTCGCTCTCATATAAATAATGTTTTATGTTTGTTTTTCACATTAAAATGAACATGGTGTGATAATTTCAAATATGAATTCTAAAACTGATCTAAAATTAGCACTGGGTTGTTTCAGGCTATACACTGCCTATAAAGGGTAGATGCATTTGTGCTGATAAAGGAGTGAATAAAGTCTCTCGAAAGGCAATCGAGAAGGTTGAAATCATCCCTCCAAGTCCTTCTTGTAAAAGACTGGAAATTGTGTAAGCACTTTATTTTTTTTTATGCATAAATGTTTTGTCTTAGGTATCAAATAACTGCCTATTTTCTTTGTATCTTGTTTGTAAAGTGTCACTCTGATGAGAGGGGCAGGGCAGAAATGCCTGAATCCAGGGTCAAAAAGTATATACTGAAAGCCGTTCAAAAAAAGGTCAGCATGCAAATATATTTATTTCCTTCATATTTTATTAAGTTTAAAACTATAAACCTCAGGCCTGCACTGGGAGACAGGCTCTAATTGAAATGAATGCTAGAAAAAATGTACTATTAACTCTGTCTTCTCTTAGCAGAAACAAACAAAAGCCCGCTGTAGGAATTAAGCATAGAGCCTATGTCCTGATCCATGGATGCCCCTGTGAAATCAGTAACAGAATCTGCTTTCATACATAGTGCCTGAAAAACTCTAGACTAAATTTATACTTTTATTTAACTGACCTATATAATGACCTATGTAATATATTCAGTGTAATTAATGCACTAGATTTCTGTTCGTGATTTGTTTTCTTTGTTTGAAATGTTTAAATAACTATTTTACTTAAAAAAAAAATCATGTCAAGGGCATGTCATGTACTTTCCCATCTGAGAATCAAATATGAAATACATGATCAGTTTCACTTTCACTGTATGCATTCAAAAATTAAGTAATTAAATGTATTAAAGCACAAGCACAGTACTTTAATGGGAGGCACTTCTGTCTTAAACATTATTTAATAACTGTAATTATATTAATAATATTTTTTAGAATATTCTTTCTCTTTCTCTCTCTCTATCTCTCTGAAACGTATACTGCCTATTTAGTATAAAGCACAGTGTTTCTCAGAAGTGCTTTGCTCTAGAGGAAGTCTCACATGGCTGCATGTGGTCAAAATGCTGCAGCAAACACAGAAAGACCTTGTATTAAATTTCCTGTCCTACTGATTACTGCTTGAAATACAGTATATCAGTGTGGGAGCAGTTACAACTCTGATGCAGTGCCTGTTTATCGATCTTGTGTAAGTTGCCTATTTGAAAACTGAATAAAGGTGATCTCAGTGTGCTTTGCATTCATTTGTGACATATCTCACTTTTTATGAAAAATATTCAGAGCAGACAACAGATTTAGGGTAATTTGCTTTAGTTTGTTATTTTTCTGAAGATTTTTTTTTAAGGTACATTATAAAAAAGGAGAAAAAAAAAAACAGTTAAAAGTGTGGATTTTAATTAGTGCTTTGCAATGACTTGCAACATTAACCTTGCAATCCAAAAGGCAGAGAAAACCCCTTAATTTTCTATTATCACCGGCTGAAGAATAGACTACATTCTGAAAAAAGGGAAAATAAGGGGAATCCCATAACCCCATGTAGACACGGGCATACATTTCTAGCTGGAGTGTCTCCAAATTAGACAAGTGCAGGATGGAGACTTTGCTGAGTAATACTGACTGAAACTTCCTTATATTTTTTTACGTCATCTCACCATGTCAAAGATTTCTAACATTTACAGTATAAGGATAGTAAAATCTAAAGTAATTTCTTCTTCAGTTAAATCAGTACCTTGATTTATATTCTAAATATTTTTCAAATTACAGCATTTGGTGATCAGATATTTGTCAAGTCAAGTTAAGTCACCTTTATTTATATAGCGCTTTTAACAATACAGATTGTGTCAAAGCACTTAACAGTATCAAATTGGAGGATAGAGTGTCAGTAATGTATAATAATAAGATTAAACACTCAATTTTCAGTTAAAAGCATTTCATTATTGAATTCAGAGATGTCATTGTCTAGCTCAGTTTAGTTTAAATAGTATCTATGAAATCAAATTTGATGATAATCGCTAGAAATTAAGTGTCCCCAACTGAGCAAGCCAGAGGCGAAAGTGGCAAGGAACCAAAACTCCCTCTGTGACAGAATGGAGAAAAAAAAAAACCTTGGGAGAAACCAGGCTCAGTCGGGGGGCCAGTTCCCTATCTGTCGCTCACTACGAGTTATGTCGTGACGACATAGGGGATTTACTTGGAAGCCCCAATCATCTCTGACTTTAAGAGAAAACGCCAATGAATATTGGCTAGTGGATTTTGCATACCTGAGCCACTCCCTGCCCTCGCGGGTATAAATAGGCGGCAGGTGCATCCACTCATTAGATTTTTGCTTCGGAGCCGAGTGGATGAACGTGTTGATCTCCACAAAGCTTTTCATCATCTGTCTGGAAGCTGTTCTGGTTGGCGTTACGGTGCGAACAGCGGTGTCCCTGTCTGTAGCGATTCCCCTGGGCACTTCAACTAAAAGAGCAATTTCCTAAAAGAGCAAATCACGGTCGGTTCGCGTCTTTTTAAAGACGCCGTTCCGGCCGTGTCCTCTTGGTTGCGGTCGTTTCCTATCCTCCGTCGACAGCCACGATCGTTGTCTTCAGTGTCTGGGCATCCAGCACGCTGAAGCTGCGATCATGGATGGTTTATGCGCTCGTTTTGAGCGTGTAACCATGACAGCGCTGCGATCGCGCCTCTCTCTCCTCCCGGGGATGAGAGACGCTCCCTCTGTCACTACCCGCGCTGGCTTCTCTGCTACGAGCAGAGAACCATTGGCTAGTGCACTGGGCGATCTGAGGATTACAGTGAGAGCTTTTCCGCCGGGCCAGTCCCCACGGACCTTTCACTCCTCCCGCAGCAGCTGTTCTGTGCGGCTCGCCGGTGATTCAGCTGTGCCGTCTTACGGCGCGCTCAGCGTTTCATTCGGCGCGCCGATAGAGGATCAGATGTCGATAGCTGCATCGGGGGATGGGCAATCGTCCTCTGAGGATGAAGATTCGGCGAGGCTGCCCCCCTCGGGGGTCGCGGCCGTCGCCGAATCGGACCCAGAGTTGACGGCCGTGCTTTCCCGGGCCGCCGCGAGCATTGGGCTGGAGGCGTGCACACCTCTCAGTCCCGAGTCCTCGCGGTGAGATGATTGGCTCCTCGGCACGGGCTGTGGCTCGCGACCACGCCCTGCCCTGGTCCCTTTCTTCCCGGAAGTGCACGAGGAGCTGATGAAGTTGTGGACGGCCCCTTTTTACGGCCAGAAGCGGCTCGTTTGTCTCCCCCATCCTCGCTACCCTCGATGGCGGGGCGGCTAGGGGGTACGTTGACATTCCCCAGGTGGAGAGGGCGGTTGCGGTGCACCTGTGCCTGCAAAACGCCGCCACTTGGCGGAATCGTCCTCGTCTCCCGTCCAAAGCCTGTAAGCTGACGACCGCTCTCGCGGTCAAAGCTTACAGTGCTGCGGGCCAAGCTGCCTCTGCTCGGCATGCCATGGCTATCCTACGAGTACACCAAGCCAAGGCATTAAAATGCACGAGGGTAGTACCAACCCGAGGTTGAAGCAGGACCTGTGCTCGACGACTGACCGTGCCCTACGGGCAACGGAAGTCACAGTGCAGTCCCTCGGGAAGGCGATGTCCACACTTGTGGTCCAAGAGCGCCATCTATGGTTCAGCCTTGCTGAGACAAGCGATGTCGACAGTGCGGTCTCTCGACACTCCTGTCTCCCAGGCTGGACTGTTCGGCGACACTGTCGAGGACTGTGCCCAGCAGTTCTCGGCATTACAGAGGCAGACCGAGGCCACCCAACACATCTTGCCCCGGCGTGATGCGTCATCTGCCACCGCTCCGCTGCAGGGCAAGCCCCGGTCTGCTTGTCGCCGTGGGCGCCCTCCTGTGTTCCCCAGAGCCGCTCCGCCCCGTGCTGAGGTAACACCTAGGCCGGTGCGTTGAGCCTCTCGCAGGAGCACAGCGCCCCCTGTGTCCCAGCCGGCCCCTAAGTCAGCCAGGAAGGTGACAAAGCGGCCCTGACACAGGCAACCCGGAGATGTGGGAAGCTGCTCTTTCTTGGGAGATGGCGAGGACAGCGCCGCTCCTTCCCCCGGAGGAGGGCCGGGTGGAGAATCTTCTGTTTCTGTTCGCTGGTACCCACATTGTCAAAGAAAGAGCAATTTCCTTTTCCTCCGGGTCCTCAGGCTCGCGGGTCGACAATGAGCGACGCGATGCCTCCTCACTCTCGCCCACGAGCCCCCTCTCTTTTGCCAGTAGCCAAGAAGTTGCAGTTGGGAAACGCAATGCCTCTCCACGCATCTCTGGCCAGTCCCTCCGGGGATGCGGGGAGTTCTGCTGTGATCGGTCAGAACGCGATGCCTTCTGGGCTATCCAGCTCAACTCCCTGCCGCTGCACCACCGCGGGTATTTCGATTGTTCCCTTGGTGCCACTCGCACGGAGTTTGGGGGCGTGGCTTGCGCTGCCCAACCCGTCCCGCTGGCTCATTCGCACAATCCGACTCGGCTATGTGATTCAGTTCGCCAGGCAACCTCCCAAGTTCAGCGGCGTTCTCGAGATTTCGGTGGCAGACCGAGACGCACCTGTCTTGCGTGAGGGGATTGCTGTCCTCCTGGCAAAGGATGCAATCAAGCCGGTCCCTCCAGCCGAGATGAGGCAGGGGTTTTACAGCCCCTACCTCATCGTACCCAAGAAAGGCGGTGGCCTTTGGCCAATCCTGGATGCACCTAGCCCCAGGATTGGTTTGCAGCGGTCGACCTGAAGGACGCTTACTTTCATGTCTCGATATGGCCTCGACACAGCTCGTTTCTACGGTTTGCGCTCGAGGATCAGGCAGGGAAGTACAGTGTTCTCCCCTTCTGGCTGTCCCTGTCCCCCCGTGTCTTTACGAAAGTCACGGAGGGCGCTCTTGCCCCACTATGGGAAGTGGGCATCAGGATCCTCAACTATCTCGAGCATGGCCCGCGTGCGAGAACAGTTGTGTGATGACAGGGACCCAGTGCTCCGGCACTTAGCCAGCTGGGGCTTCAGGTCAACTGGGAAAAGAGCAAGCTCTCCCTCATGCAGAGAATCTCTTTTCTCGGTGTGGAGTTAGACTCGGTGAGTATGATGGCGCGTCTCACTAACGAGCGTGCCCAGTCCGTGCTGAACTGCCTGAGTTCCTTCAGAGGCAGGACGGTGGTACCACTGAAACCCTTTTCAGAGGCTCCTGGGGCATATGGCATCCGTAGCCGCAGTCTCGCCGCTCGGATTGCTTCATATGAGACCACTTCAGCACTGGTTACACTCCCGAGTCCCGAGATGGGCATGGCGCCGCGGTACACTTCGTGTGAACATCACACAGGAGTGTCGCCGCTCCTTCAGCCCCTGGATGGACCTTGCCTTTCTACGGGCCAGGGTGCCCCTAGAACAAGTGTCCCGGCATGTATTTGTCACGACAGATGCCTCCAGCACGGGTTGGGGCGCTACATGCAACGGGCAGGCAGCCTCGGGGCTCTGGACAGGGCCTCGACTGCTTTGGCACATCAACTGCCTGGAGCTGTGGCCAGTGCACCTTGCCTTGCGGCAGTTCCGGCCACTGCTTCTAGGCAAGCACGTGTTGGTCCATACAGACAACACTGCGGCTATCTCGTACATCAACCGGTTGGGAGGTCTACGATCTCGTCGCATGTCACAGCTCGCCCGCCATCTCCTCCTCTGGAGTCACACGCAGCTCAAATCGTTGCGTGTCCACATTCCGGGGGAGCTCAATCGTGCAGCCGATGCGCTCTCACGACAGCTCACGTTCCCCGGAGAATGGCGACTCCATCCCGAGACGATCCGGCTGATCTGGAGTCGATTCGGGGAAGCTCAGGTAGACCTGTTTGCTTCCCGCGAGTCCTCCCACTGCCAGCTGTACTTTTTCCTGACCGAGGGCCCCCTCGGCACAGACGCACTGGCACACAGCTGGCCTCGGGCTCTACGCAAGTATGCGTTCCCCCAGTGAACCTGCTTGCACAGACACTGTGCAAGGTCAGGGAGGACGAGGAGCAGGTCCTGTTGGTCGCGCCGTACTGGCCCACCCGGACCTGGTTTCCCGAACTCATACTCCTCGCGACAGCCCCTCCCTGGTGCATTCCTCTGAGGAAGGAACTCCTTTCTCAGGGGCTCGGCACCATATGGCACCCGCGTCCAGATCTGCGGAACCTCCATGTGTGGCTCCTGGACGGGTCGCGGCAGACTTGAGTGGTCTACCACGGGCTGTGGTAGAGACCATCACTCAGGCTAGAGCTCCTTCAACAAGGCAAGCCTATGCACTGAAGTGGAGTCTGTTCGCGAACTGGTGTTCTTCTCGTCGAGAAGACCCCCGAAGGTGCACGATTGGAGTAGTGCTTTCTTTCCTGCAAGAAAGGTTGGAGCGTAGGCTGTCACCCTCCACCTTGAAAGTGTATGTGGCTGCTATTGCGGCCCATCACGATGCAGTGGACGGCCGGTCCCTGGGAAAGCACAAACTCATCGTGAGGTTCCTGAGGGGTGCCAGAAGGTTAAATCCTCCTAGGTCACCCCTGATGCCCTCCTGGGATCTTTCTGTCGTCCTGGCTGGACTTCAGAGGGGTCCCTTTGAGCCGCTAGACTCAGTCGAGCTGAAATTTCTGTCAGCGAAGACAGCGCTCCTGACCGCGCTCGCTTCCATCGAGAGGGTCGGGGACCTCCAAGCATTTTCGGTGAGCGAAGAGTGCCTTGTGTTCGGGCCGGCCTACTCTCACGTTGTCCTGAGACCCCGGCCTGGATACGTGCCTAAGGTTCCCACCATGCCCTTCCGCGATCAGGTGGTGAACCTGCAAGCACTGCCCTCGGAGGAGGCAGATCCAGCCTTGGCATTGCTGTGTCCCGTAAGAGCACTGCGCATATACGTGGACCGCACCCGGAGCTTTAGAAGCTCTGAGCAGCTCTTTGTTTGCCACGGAGGTCAGCAGAAAGGGAAGGCTGTCTCCAAGCAGAGGTTGGCCCACTGGATAGTGGATGCCATCGCCTTGGCGTACCAGTCTCAAGGCGAGCCGTGCCCCCTGGGGGTGAGGGCTCACTCCACACGGAGTGTTGCGTCCTCCTATGCGTTGGCGCACGGCGCCTCTCTGGCAGACATCTGTAGAGCTGCGGGCTGGGCGACACCGAACACCTTCGCGAGATTCTACAGTCTCCGCGTTGAGCCAGTTTCTTCCCGTGTGTTAGGTAACAGGTAAGTGGCGGGAAGAGCTGGCCGGTGTCACGCTTGCTGCGCCATTCCCCCTCACCCGGGGATACGAGCGCCTTTTTTCTCCACCAGTTCAGTTCCCCGGACGGCGAACCCTGGTGGAGTTCCTCCAGCACCCCCGGTAGTCAGACTGGGCGGAGCAGTCTGACGCCAGGCCCAGTACTGGTGTTAGCTCGCCCGGGTCTCCGGTCAGCCCCTGTACTGGGCTAGGTGTCCGTATGGCTTGATTCCCTTCGGGTAATCCCATATGTGTATTTTTCCACGGTAAGGTTTCCCTCACGGTAAACCCGTGTCTTCCCTTGACAGAGCCTCTGTCAGGCCCTGCTGGCAGCTCTCCTCCCTACCCTAGGTAGGATCTGCCCCAGGGTCCAGTCGTATGTAGTACTGCCCCAGACCTGGGTCAGTCCATATCAGTGTCTCCACATGTTACCTCCCTTCGGGCAGGATGTGGCCTCCGTAGCGCCCTTCTCCGGAAGGATCGCTTCCCTGTCGTTACTGCCAAGCTGTAACAACAAATAGGAAAGACTTGAAGCTATCTTTCATTGAAGGTCGAAATCCCTTCCGACTTCTGTGGGAAAAGGAACAGCGGCTTGGCTATCTCCAGCAGCGATGTACTCAGTGGTCCCTGCGGGCACCAAGGTTAGCGAATTTGCGCTGGGGCGATGGGAAGGTTGCGACCTTTGCATGGCATTTGTCTGTCACGCGCTCGCTTGTCAGCATCTGCATGCCACAAGGTTGTGACGGGGTTCAGGTTGTGGCGCTTTCCATAGGACCCCTATGTCGTCACGACATAACTCGTAGTGAGCGACAGATAGGGAACGTCTCGGTTACGTACGTAACCCTCGTTCCCTGATGGAGGGAACGGAGACGTTATGTCCCCATGCCACAATCTTGAACCATCGCTGGTTGCCAGGGACTCGTTCTCGGCTCCTCAGCGTAAAACCTAATGAGTGGATGCACCTGCCGCCTATTTATACCCGCGAGGGCAGGGAGTGGCTCAGGTATGCAAAATCCACTAGCCAATATTCATTGGCGTTTTCTCTTAAAGTCAGAGAAGATTGGGGCTTCCAAGTAAATCCCCTATGTCGTCACGACATAACGTCTCCGTTCCCTCCATCAGGGAACGAGGGTTACGTACGTAACCGAGACGTTCTCCTCTGGCCAGGATATTTGTGACCCTGGACCACAAAACCAAGTCATAAGGTTCAATTTTTTGAAACTGAGATTTATACATCACATGAAAACTAATAAATAAGCTTTCCATTGATGTATGGTTTGTTATGATAGGACAATATTTGGCCAAGATACAACTATTTGAAAATATGGAATCTGAGGGTGCAAAAAAATCAAAATATTGAGAAAATCGCCTTTAATGTCGTCCAAATGAAGTTCCCAGCAAATTACTAATCAAAAATTAAGTTTTGATTTATTTATGGTAGGAAATTTGCAAAATATCTTCATGAAACATGATCTTTACTTAATATCCTAATGATTTTTGGCATAAAAGACAAATCAAAAATTTTGACCCATACAATGTATTTTTGGCTATTGTTACAAATATACCCGTGCTACTTAAGACTGGTTTTGTGATCCAGGGTCACATTTCTTAGTAGGCTATTCACTGATGTTGCAGTGCTGTTGCCAACTACTTCAGTGGAAAGTAACTAAAGCCTGCTTGAAAAGCTGCTAAATGTCGCTAGATGTCATGCACAAAAATACACTGAAAAAGTTAGAAGCAAGGGAATATCTATTTTTAGTTTTTCTCTTACCAGCACACAGATTCAGCTGAATCCGCTACTCCTCTCATTAGAAAGAGATGTGTCTGTGGTGGGAAAGCAAGAACTTGCGTGTGTAGGGCAGTAGCCAGGGCTAGACTGGGGTTAAAATTCGGCTCTGGATAAATCCAGCCCATCCAGCTGACAAGTTCCCCCGTGAATGTTTTGCTGGGTTATAGGGACTTAAATTGGAGTAAATAAATCAATAAATAAAACAGGACAGAAACAAAAAATGATAGCTAAATTCACTGCAAATGCAACATACTTAATGCATTTTTTTTTCTCACAGAAATGCACTTGACAGTGAAGCATTGATTTTGAGCTAGGATGCAGAAAACTTAGCTACTGCTATTAAATTCTTCCAAACCTGTATGAATAAGAAGATATTTAGTAGAATGTCACCAAACCATTTTGGTTACCCTTGATTTTTACTGTATGGACAAAAATCTCTTGAATTTCTCAAATTACCATCTTTTATGTTCCACAGAAAAAAGAAATTCATACAGGTTTGGAATGACTTGATGGTGAGTAAATGATGACAATTTTCATTTTTGGGTGAACTATCCCTTTAAGAACTTTAACATTTGTAAATGTTAACACCTAACTTATGTAAGACACTGATATTTATTTTTAATCAGGCTCTTATTGAATTAACATTTTACTTCAGTTAAAATGAATCATAATTAAACATTAAAAGAGAAAGAAGCTATTAAAGCTATTCTGTTAAATTATCCTGACCTTTGCCCTAATGAAATTTACTATAGTTCTTGCATAGAATCCAGAGTTTAACTGATTAGTAGCCTATTAGTAAGATGGTGGTCACAACAAGTTTTTAAAATAATTTTAAATTATTTTTTTAAATAAATAAGCACATTTCTTCAATTGTTTTTTGCAGTTTTGCATGCGTTGTAATTTAAAAACAGTGCCTAATATGGGGAAGGTCTCCCTCGCTTCAGCAATCTGCCCTCTACAATGTCTCGGTGCTCCCGATGGCAACATTGGCTGTATATCAGACCACTCATTAGGCTAACTGAAGCGGGTGATACTTCTTGTTGCTGGGTTGGCTGTTTTAGACTATTTTTAGCGAAAGCTATATGGTAATATACAGGGAAAAAAAATATACAATAACAGAATAAGATGAAAAATTTTAAGATAAAGTATCCTTTTAAAAAGAAGAAGAAGAAGAAGAAAAAGTTTTGTACATGCTTCATTGTATTGAAACATCCATATGTCAAATATTATTTAAACACACAGACACACACACACACACACACACACACACACACACACACATATATATATATATATATATACATGTTTACTTAGCTATCTAAATGGGGACATTCCATAGGCGTAATGGTTTTTATACTGTACAAATCATATTTTCTATCGCCCTACACCAACCCTACACTAAACCTACCCCTTACAGAAAACGTTCTGCATTTTTACAATTTAAAAAAAAAAATCTTTGTTTCATTTATTTTTATACCAGTTTTACAAATGAGGACGTCCACAAAGGGAGGTTTTTGGGGAGTTTGTCCGGTTTAGCTAACTTTTTGGTATAAATTTGACCCCAAAATATGGTTAAGTAGGTACACACACAAGCACACACACATACACACAAGCACACACACACACACACACAAGCACACACACACACACACACACACACACACACACACACTTTTAGTTAGTTCTTCAATTTAGGGTTGGTATGACTTTGTAACATTATACCAGCTAAGGATGATGTCATGTTTGACGATGGGAATCAAAGGGAATTCCCGAATTAGTATATAAAAGCTTTTAGATTCAGATTCACTCTCTATCACATTTGTCAAACATGAGCCGGTCCATCTTTCTCCTGTCCTTGGTTCTTATGACCTGCCTGACTTTCACTGAGGGTAAGATCTTTTTCACACCTTATCTTACTTTTCAGCTTGCTTTTAATGACATTAGACACTTGTACATTTGCATTTATTTATTTAGCAAACACATCCAAAGCGACTCACAAATAGGAACACCACAAGCGTTTTATCATTAGGAGGCAATAGCAAAAGGGCTTGCAATACAAAGTTTTAATTATTTTCCATTGTCTAGATGCACTTAATTTTTCAGTCCAATATGATAACCAGGACTATATCGCACACATTCAGAAAGGGGGCAGCACACAGGACGAGAAGCGCAGCGCCTCATCAGCGCCTCATCAGATTCATAAGGAGGCTGTTCAAAATCCTGCCGCATCTCAGAGCGCCACTTACATCGTTTTCCATTAAATTACATTATATTTCTCCCAAATTGTTGTACAATATGACTTCACTCTGAAAGATTTTGTATTGTATTGAATTGTATTTGAAAAACTTTGTCTTTTTGTGGCTTGAGCTAAATCTGTGCTTCTGCTTCATATAGATTATATCCTATGTAATATAGGCTAATGTAATTTTTCTTTCTGTTTGCTCTGTTTTTTTCAATCACCGACCTTCAAACACATTGACGCCACTTTGTTCATTCTTTTGCCTGTTTGATGATTATAATAACTGTTTGCCTTGAAATGAATTCGGTGTGCGATACCGAAGCTGCGTTGCGCTTCTCGGTGTGCAACCCCATACATACTCACACACGCACACACAGATGCATGCAGTCAACGTTATTGCCCTTTTCAGCTTTTTTTCTTCACAAAAGACTCTTTAATTAAGTTTAAACTATAAGTAAATGCTTTGAGGGCAAGTTTGAGTGTATATCCAGCATCTAAAGTTATGCCTGCCTCTTGAAGAACTAATAAAGATCGAGGACCACTGAGAAATTTCTGAAAATGGTTTAATATCAATGGCCATTAGGACAAATAATTAGACCACATAATGTAATTTTATATGACAAACATGACCAGCAGGTCCAGCAAGTCACTCTCCTAAAGAATAACTTAGATATTTTGCTCTTATAAGTAACAACAGATAGGGTAGCTAGCATCTAGTTTTATTCACTTTTTTCAGCTTTTTCAGCTTTATCTCTGCTTGTAGGTCAACGGATGTTCATAAGCAAGCGATGTCTGTGCTCCAGAACATATGACAGTGTGCGGCCTGGAAACATCAAGGAGTGGAAAGTGCACAAACCAAGTGCATTTTGTGACACCACTGAGATTATGTAATGCAATTTTTTTATTCAGAATGTTTTTATGAGGTTTGTGTGTGATTAACAGATATTTTTCAAGTGTAAACTAAATGCTTTATATTTTGCCCACAGTGTGATTTTGAAGAAACCTCACATAAAAGTCTGCCTGAATCCTAATTCAAAACTAGGATGCCTACTACAAGAACTTTAAGACAGCTGAGTGCCAAGTACACTCCAGAACATCCATCAGACGACTATAAAATAGTTGTTTAAGAAATGGGTTCCTTTTGTGATTGTGGCTTTGCAGAAAAGTGGAAATGGTGTCTCTTAATAAAAGTGATTTAATTACATAAAGAATATATTAAGACATTAGCCAATGCCAGCAGAATGAATTAAAATAGTATTTAATGATAACCAAGACCATATTTAACACTTTTACTGTACATATGTAATCACACACACTCAAACAGACACATACCGCCTGCTTTTATTTTTTGCAATGTTAATTTGTTACTTTTTACGCTTTTTTTTTTTTTTTTTTTTGCAACTACAGTAGCTCAAAACTGATCATACTTTCTGGAAAAAAAGGCTAGGCTATGACACACACAAAAGAATCTGTAATTAAGTTTCAATTAAAACTTTTATTAAATTAAGTATTATATAAAAAATGAGAAGCATGAAAAGAAGGAATTATACTGCCAGCACATTCTGCTATTTCACACATACAGTGCCATTTTTGTCTGCATGTTCTGAATATTTTAGGCAGCCATCTACTCATAGATTTCTTACACCTAATTAATGTTCAATAGGAGTGGAATTATGAGTCCAAAATTGTATGATGTTCTTTGGATTTGGAGTGAATGTTCGGATTGTTTATTATTATTATTATTATTTTAATAAAATATCCATTCTTGTCGAATTAAGGAAGTCTTAAATGTTTTAGGGGATCTGGTCAAGCTACTGCCTTGTGCTGTTTTCAGTGTTTTCAGTAAAGAAGCCTAGAAAGAAAAGAAAAAAATGTAATGTTTTTAAAAAAATATGCTGATGTAATGTTTAGTCTGTTTAATATGGAGTGTTATTTATATTAAACAACAAAAAAATACATTCTTTACATTCTATTTAATAAAACAAAGAGCAACTTGAGCTTCAATAGAATAATATCTAACCATCTGTACAGTCACATAATAAATACATACATAAATTAAATTAAATAAATAAAGTTGCTGTAGCGAAATAAATTGTGAAGAATTTAAAATATTTTTTATACATCTTACACAATTTTTGTTGTTGTAGCTATTTAGGTAATCTTTTACTTGTTGGATTATGCCCCCTATTGGACATAACTGATTTGTAAATGCAAAGCTGCATCATAAAGTATTTGAATAAATAACTCATATTGTCTTCAAAGTAGGGCTGTTAGTTTAACGCGTTAACTTAACTAATTAGTTATAAAAAAAATAACGTGATTAAAATATTTTAACGCAGTTAACGCACTGGCCCCGCCCCCAAACCTGTACATCATCTTATATTACATACAGTTGACTGCTGACAAATATGATGCAGAACAACTACTCCATAAATGCAGTTATGCCCTAAAATTCAAGATATTGGTACAAAAATGCCCCTGTATGTGTTTTTGTCAAATATTTATATCATATGATAAATGATATCACAGGAGCAGCGAGAATCCCAAAAACTTTTTCCCAAAATAACCACAAGATAAAATCAAGATAAATTTTTATTGTAACTATGGACTACGTTGAGAAGAGTGATATAGAAGTTTTCACCATGAAGCTTACACTGGTGGTGTACCGGAGAGAAAACATAAAAACAATTTCACAGTAAATGATCTAAAAGAAAAAAAAAAGTGATTTAAAGCTTGTTGTTTTGTAGAACATCACAGTTATATATGACATGAGAACAGTAGGGCCTCTATATAGGGAGTAGATGTTATTTAATAAAAATATAATTATATTTTCAGAATGGAATTTTTTTTTCTCAAACATAGTAAGTGGGGTAAAACGCCCCCAGGGGCAATGGGGTATTACTGTAGTTATTCTGTTCTGAACATCAAACCCTTTGTTTTTCCATCAAATGTATTGTAACTAGTTGGTTAAATTTAAAAAAAAAAAAAAAAAAAAGGATTTTATATTTAAAAATTACCTCAAGTTAGCATTAGGTAGCTAGCCAGTTAACATCAGCTAACAAAATGTTTCAAATAGGATATTATCATTTTGTAATTCATAATTATTGATTATATTCTTTTTAATTTTAAGCTAAAACTGCCTGTACTCTGATTTTGATGTAATTTTTTAAAGCAAATTGCTTTGTCAGACTGGGGGGCATTTTACCCCACCCAATGGGGGCGTTTTGCCCCATAGGTGGGGTAAAACGCCCCCTTGGTACAAATTCATTTTTTGTTAAAAATCTAATAACATGAAAACTCTGGACACTTTTCATACTTTGATAATAATTTATGTCATTGCCACTAAAACTATGATAACTTTTCTGAACACATTTAACTTTTGTTTTACAGAAAAAAATTACACAGTCCTTAAAGGGCGCGTTCCCTTTCGAAAGGGAACTCGACGCTGCGTCCTCTAGATGGCGTTAGAGGAACGCCTTCAGCGTGTCCGGTGCCTGAAGCATGAATGAGAAAAACGAGAATGAATTTGAGATTGGCAGGCGGAAGCCTATGACCTAAACAAATGAGCGACTGTGGGAATAAAGGAGCACCTGTGGAATACGTCATCCTCTTTTTTGTCTTCAGAGTCGTTTGTGTCTGTAGTGTGACTAGGTAAGAAGAATGATGCCTATTGTGAACCGTTTTAGGAAGTGTGCGGATCCGTGTCAGCGCTATCTGACACCAGATGACGCACACGACCTTTGCGTTGTGCGTTTGGGCGAAGAGCACGCGCGCTCTGTTCTCGAGGGAGAAAGTCCACTGTGAGCGTTTCTCGTTGAGAAAGCTCCGCTCTCGTTTGTCCCTTTTCTCGAGGGAATTGGGACAATCATCTGCCCCCCGTGGCTCGGGTCCTGCCGCTGCTGAGGCAGCAAGGAGATTGAGATCGCGGGGATCGCAGATGAAACTTGCTGACGAGTTCGAGAGAAGTGTTAATCTCTCTCGCTCGTCGGCGGCTGGCGAGGGTGAACTGCTGGAGGAGGATGTGCTGTCACTTACATCCTCTGATCCAGCAGGAAGTGCTCTGCTGGCTTCCAG
This sequence comes from Spinibarbus caldwelli, assembly GCA_039654775.1. NCBI lineage: Eukaryota > Metazoa > Chordata > Actinopteri > Cypriniformes > Cyprinidae > Spinibarbus > Spinibarbus caldwelli. The sequence continues at coordinate 26,444,437 of CM077223.1, read as the reverse complement.
CCAGGGTGAGCAGGATTTGGCTGATAAGGGTGAAGAGGATATTTCTGAGCCTTCTCAGCCTGCCTGCCCCGCATATGATGAGCTGATGGAGGTTATGGATCGTGCTACTGCTAGGTTAGACCTGTAGTGGAGGCACGAGAATGGGGAAATTGCTTGTGGTAGACTTGACGAGCGATTTCTTTCTGGACATAACCGCCCAGCTCCCGTGAGCCTCCCATTCCTTCTAGATCTTCATAGTGAGATCGAGAGGGCATGGGATAAACCATATTCAGTCCGCATCCATCGGTACCAGCATGGTAATTATGCTAACATCAAAGGGATGCGTGAGCGTGGATATGCGTCGATGCCCCCTATCGAAGAGACGCTTGCGAGGTATCTCTCGGCTGGGGTGACCTCGACGTTGAAGGCTCCGGCCCTGCCATCCAAGCCATTAAAGGAGACATCTCGCCTGAATAGTAGGGCATACGTGGCAGCAGGTCAGGCTGGTGCTGCCTTGCACACAATGTCAGTGTTGCAGGCGTACCAGGCTGAGCTGCTGAAGGACTTAGACCAGGGTCAGGGGCTCTCCCCTGAGGCGGTAGCTGAGTTGTGCCGCACCAAAGATCTGGCTCTCAGGGCCAGTTGAGAGCTGCAAAACAGCAGCAAACAGCTGCCACGATTGGTACGTCGATGGCGGCAATGGTGGCCACTGAGAGACACCTGTGGGTGAACCTGGCAGACATCAGGGAGAAAGAGAAACGCTTTCTTCTCGATGCGCCGGTTTCGCCTTCGGAATTGTTCGGCACATCCGTTGAGGCGGTGGTCGATAGATTCAATGAGGCGAAGGCGAGCTCAGCAGCTTACAAGTCTTTTATACCGCGCCGGTCTATGTCTGCGCACAAACACAGGGGAGAACTTGGCCCATCCTGGTCTGCGGGCCAGAGACAGGGCCAGGTGGTTAGTGTGGAGATATGAGTCGAGATATAAGAGAAGGGATCTAAGGGAAACGATTCAGCAGAGACGCAGTCAGCCATCATCAGCCCTCCCTTTTCTCCTCACTCCCCCCCCCCCAACCATCACGTGCACTTAGCAGGTCGGTCTCTGAGGCTGGACCAATGATGAGAATTCAAATCTGAGGGACTGGTACCGGGTCTGATAATAAGTGTATTTTGCTTGGTTGAGTGTCATTAGGTTTCCTCTCGTTAGAGAGTCATTCTGCTGAACCTCCGCTCTCCAGAGCTTCGCTTAGGCAGCACTATTTGTATGTAGGCTCAGTTGTGAGCCTCACTAACTGTCTCTGGCATGAGTAGTCAGGTCTCCTCTCGTTTAGAGAGTCGTTATGCTGAGACCTCCACTCTCAAGAGCTCTTCAACTAGGTTGTTAGGCTTCCTCTCATTTAAGAGTCATTTTGCTGAAGCCTCCATTTTTCAGAACTCCGTCTTTGGCAGCAATTGAGTATGTAGGCTCTTCTTTTGAGCCTCACTAACTGCCTCTGGTGTTGAGTGTAGTCAGGTCTCCTCTCGTTTTAGAGAGTCGTTATGCTGAGACCTCCACTCTTAAGAGCTACTCGCTAGGGCTGAGTGTTGCTAGGCTTCCTCTCGTTTTAGAGAGTCTTCCTGCTGAAGCCTTCGCTCTCCAGAGCTCCGTTTAGGCAGAGCTATTATTATGTAGGTCCTATTGTGAGCCTCGTTAACTGTCTCTAGCGTTGAGGGTAGTCAGGTCTCCTCTTGTTTAGAGAGTCATTATGCTGGGACCTCCACTCTTTTTGAGCTCCTCAACTGGGGCTGGGTGTTGTTAGGCTTCCTCTCATTTAAGAGAGTCATTCTGCTGAAGCCTTCGCTCTCCAGAGCTCCGTTAGGCAATATTAATGTGTAGGCTCTTTGGAGCCTCACAAACCGTTTCTAGCGCTGAGCGTAGTCAGATCTCCTCTCGTTTAGAGAGTCGTTATGCTGAGACCTCCACTCTTAAGAGCTCCTCATCTAGGACTGAGAGCTTTTAGGCTTCCTCTCGTTTAAGAGAGTCATTCTGTTGAAGTCTCCGCTCTCCAGAGCTCTGCTTAGGCAGTACTATTAGTATGTAGGCCCTATTGTGAGCCTCGCTAACTGTCTCAAGCGTTGAGGGTAGTCAGGTCTCCCCTCATTTAGTGAGTCGTTATGCTGAGACCTCCACTCTTAAAGGGATAGTTCACCCAAAAATGAAAATTCTGTCATTAATTACTCAACCTCATATCATTCCAAACCCGCAAGACCTCCGTTCATCTTCGGAAAAAATTAAGATATTTTTGATGGATCTGAGAGCTCTCAGACCCTCCCATAGACAGCAAGGGTCCTTACACGATCAAGGTCCAGAAAAATACCAAGATGATCGACAAAGTAGTCTATGTGACATCAGTCTGTCAACTGCAATTTTACGAAGCCATAGGCTTCCGCCTGCCAATGTCAAGTTCATTGTCGTTTATTCATTCATGCTTCAGGCACCGGACACGTTGAAGGCGTTCCCCTAGCGCCCTCTAGAGGACGCAGCGTCTCGTTCCCTATTTTCAGAGAAACCATGGTTACATGCGTAACCTGAGACATTTTCCCCCACTCTACCCTATCACACAAGTGCTGTTTGTCCCGAATATCACTAGTTCAAATGTGATTTTATACAACAGTTCAGTAAATAAGTTGATATTGTGTTATATTTTAAACAAAATATTATGTGATTTTTTTTTCTTTTTAAAGGGATAGTAAAAAAACTAAACAAAAATCTCTCATTATTTACTCACCCTCGTGTCGTTTCAAACCTTCTTTTGTGGAACATAAAAGAAGGTATTTTGAAGTCTGTTGGTAGCTGTTTTGGTTACCAGTGACTTTCATTGTATGAACAAACAATACTGAGATGTTTCTCAAATTATCTTCTTTTATTTTCCATAGTTTGTGTTAGGCCGTTGTAGCCTAAATGTTTGTGTAATAAATTTCTTGTTGAATCAAATAAGTATTTCTAAAGCTACAATTTGTAATGTTTTCTTGATACTTTCTCATTTAACATAAAACTAGCTTTAAAAAATATTTTGTGGGTATTTTCAGTCAAATTAATTTTGCAATTAATTGCGTTTAAGTAATTAATTAATTGAAACATCATGTAATTAGATTAAAAATTGTAATCGACTGACAGCCCTACTTCAAAGACGATTTAATGATAGATCCAGGTTTTTAAAAATAAATAAATAAATAAATAAATAAATAAATACTCTAAGTCTGTGATGCATTTGTAGCAAAGGGAAAAAAAAGAAAGCGACCATAAATTATATATATTACACTCTGCATGTTTGACCAGAATAACTACACAACATTCTGGTTTTCATTTTGCAGTTGTGATTCAGTACCGATGACTGACGGAGGATCTTTCTTGAATTTTTTATTTCAGGTAGGCTATAAAAGACATATAGGACCTATAGAAATTGTGCAACATTGCAGTTCCAGAATGAGGCTGTTCGTATGGGTGTGCGATATATATCGTCTAGTTTTACTGATGTGCGATTTGACATTATCGAGCATATCGCAAAAACCAAACACCTACAGAGTGCTCTCATACTTTACGAGATGAGTAGCCTAGTTTAGACGATTTCGCGTCCGCATATAGAGTGCGTTCTTTCACTGCATGATTCAGTCTATTAAAATGCATTTAGAATGATCACAATATTTAGGGGGGCAGAAAATGTATTTATATATAGTTTATAAATATCACACGGAGAGTGCCGTTTTTCTCCAAAAATCAGCATTATTACAAACGTGATATTGTTTTTATGCAACAGTTCAAAGAAGTTAATTAACAGACTTACGTTTTAGACAACATATTGCCTGTTTTTGCTCTATTTCGACTCTATTTGACGTGTTTCGTTACTAAGTGAATCAACCATTGAAATGATACGGTTCAATCACAATTTTCATTTCATTTTTTTTTTTTTCATTTCATTTCAACGTTTGTCTTGATTTATTCAGTAAATTGCTTTACATGTTTTCATCTCGCTTGTGATTTTTTGAATTTTTGATGTTTGAGAGTGTGCGGACTTTCTACAAGCTCTTTACTTTTTGGAAACTTTTTTGGCCTACGCAGCTCATTTGGGCCATTTTAAGGGCGCGGTGAGTATCGGGCTGCTTTTAAAGGTAAACATGCCCATCAAAGGTAAAAATCACTTTAAACTTATTGGAAAAGATTAATTTCTATCACTGCTGTGAACTGACCACCACACAGAATATGAAGAATAGGCTATTAAAAACTTTAGAAGTCAACTATCCATTGTAGTCCTTAAGATATCACCACAATAACACACTAAAAAAATCATCTAATTATCGTTATCGATAAAATCCCAGAAAAATCGAGATAGCATTTTTTGTTTTTTTTTTTTGTTTTTTTGGGGGGGTTTTTTTGGTCAATATTACACACCCCTACTGTTCAGGTAACAGTCTGACTAATAACAAAGCCAAAAGGCGTTAAACACCATAGTTAAACTCAAAAGCTAAATGCTTTGCCACTTTGTTCCTGTGGAGATGTTTAGTTGGATTTCTTATTAAAAATGATATAGAAAACATTAGTTATTAGATAAGTCATTTCTGTGACCCGTTTTAACATGAAAATCTGGGATGAGGGCTCAGCTGTGTCCCACTGAATGGATAAATGCTGTTTGTTACATGTACCACTAGATGGCCGTATTGTAAGGCGTCAAGGAAGGCACTAAAGATCCACTGACGTTATGTATTTTTATTTTAAAATGAGAAGAGAGACAAAACTAGTTCACAATTTGTAAAAAGCTATTTTTATTTGTGAGGGTTGAACAAAGTAAGAAACATTATCATTATGACGACGACAACAAAGGGGGAGTAAGAATAGGCTATATGCTATGGGATAAATAATCTCATAAAAGATTTATCATTTATGAGGTTCCCTGATGAGTAATCTGTGAAGTATGAGTCATATGTGTACTGGAGAAATGAGTGGAGCCTCGTGTGGTCACCTATTGCACCCCCACACACGAAATATCAGTGCAAGTCCTTGAAACCTGCAGCATCAGTAGATCGGAAAGTGGAACAAAAGCCTCAATAGGCCTACTACCCACGTATATGGTCTATTAGTGAACTTATTAAACCACTAGCTTGGTGCTGTGGATATTGTGGATAATGTTTTGAGAAAATGATTGAATGTCAAACTGCTGTTTGCTATTCTAAGTAGCTGGAAAACCCCGTCATTATTTTGTTAATGCCGGTCGAATAATTCCAGTCCAATGTTTGTGGGGAAAAAGAAGAGCATATCACAATCTCTAAAGTCTTTGAGAATATGTAAACAAAAAGTGTACAAGTGTACAACAGCCCTGAACTGTAATATCACAGTGGATAAAACAGTGGATCTTAATCTTTTTGATTCCTATAGGCCCGGCATATCCAGTAGAATATTCAACAACACAATTTTTTGAAGTTTGGAACTTTTCTGAAAACACTGAAACCATTTCTAATAGCCTTTTATGATGTCAGCGTGCAGCCCCTTGAAAGTGTGTTGAGGCACCACTAGGCCCCAGTGCCCCAAATTAGAACCCCTGTTTTAATACCTTAATAGCCCAATAGCCAAGGAAAAGATGGTTCTCTTTTTTATCTGGTTAATCATTACAAAGTTTAATGGGTATCAGCTTAATATGACAAAACAACTGAAGAGGAACAGAAAAGTGAAAACGGAGCTGCAACAAATTTAACTGTAAAGAATACTTAGAATGAGTGAAGAAGTAACCCAAATGAGCAAAGTGTCATAAGAATAAAGGCTTAACCCTAGAAATGAAAATTCAATTCTGCAGTTTTGGGCAATCGCTGTTTCCAGTATGTTGGTATTGGTTTTACAAAAACTAAATATATAGCTTTGTTATATGAAGGTCACATTAAAACTGTCTTGCTACCTTTCAGATGTTTTTAATGTATAGATTTAAATGTTTTCTCTTTAACTATGAAAATCCATCATAAAATATAAGTATTTAACATTTAGTTTTTATTATGTGTAAATTGTTTATATTTTTTAATTATATTTGTCCCACAGTTTTTCAAGATACTGTACTTGTTTTGCAAGTAGACAAGAGCATCAGTGACAAGCATGATGGGACATGATGAGAAATCAAGGTAAATCTATTGCTGCTCTGTATACATCAAATGATAGCTATAAAAACAGCTTTAAAAAAGTTCAAAAATGAGTTAAAATGTAATTTCCACCACAATCTATTGTTAAATTAAACACATACATAATTTGAGATATGATGGAAATGTTCATGACTTTCAGAAAAATCTCAAGAATGACAGAATTCACCTGTAATGCATGTACAGGTGCATCTCAATAAATTAGAATGTCGTGGAAAAGTTCATTTATTTCAGTAATTCAACTCAAATTGTGAAACTCGTGTATTAAATAAATTCAATGCACACAGACTGAAGTAGTTTAAGTCTTTTATTCTTTTAATTGTGTTGATTTTGGCTCACATTTAACAAAAACCCACCAATTCACTATCTCAACAAATTAGAATATGGTGACATGCCAATCAGCTAATCAACTCAAAACACCTGCAAAGGTTTCCTGAGCCTTCATAATGGTCTCTCAGTTTGGTTCACTAGGCTACACAATCACGGGGAAGACTGCTGATCTGACAGTTGTCCAGAAGACAATCATTGACACCCTTCACAAGGAGGGTAAGCCACAAACATTCATTGCCAAAGAAGCTGGCTGTTCACAGAGTGCTGTATCCAAGCATGTTAACAGAAAGTTGAGTGGAAGGAAAAAGTGTGGAAGAAAAAGATGCACAACCAACCGAGAGAACCGCAGCCTTATGAGGATTGTCAAGCAAAATCAATTCAAGAATTTGGATGAACTTCACAAGGAATGGACTGAGGCTGGGGTCAAGGCATCAAGAGCCACCACACACAGACGTGTCAAGATATTTGGCTACAGTTGTCGTATTCCTCTTGTTAAGCCACTCCTGAACCACAGACAACGTCAGAGGCGTCTTACCTGGGCTAAGGAGAAGAAGAACTGGACTGTTGCCCAGTGGTCCAAAGTCCTCTTTTCAGATGAGAGCAAGTTTTGTATTTCATTTGGAAACCAAGGTCCTAGAGTCTGGAGGAAGGGTGGAGAAGCTCATAGCCCAAGTTGCTTGAAGTCCAGTGTTAAGTTTCCACAGTCTGTGATGATTTGGGGTGCAATGTCATCTGCTGGTGTTGGTTCATTGTGTTTTTTGAAAACCAAAGTCACTGCACCCGTTTACCAAGAAATTTTGGAGCACTTCATGCTTCCTTCTGCTGACCAGCTTTTTAAATATGCTGATTTCATTTTCCAGCAGGATTTGGCATCTGCCCACACTGCCAAAAGCACCAAAAGTTGATTAAATGACCATGGTGTTGGTGTGCTTGACTGGCCAGAAAACTCACCAGACCTGAACCCCATAGAGAATCTATGGGGTATTGTCAAGAGGAAAATGAGAAACAAGAGACCACAAAATGCAGATGAGCTGAAGGCCACTGTCAAAGAAACCTGGGCTTCCATACCACCTCAGCAGTGCCACAAACTGATCACATCCATGCCACGCCGAATTGAGGCAGTAATTAAAGCAAAAGGAGCCCCTACCAAGTATTGAGTACATATACAGTAAATGAACATACTTTCCAGAAGGCCAACAATTCACTAGAAATGTTTTTTTTATTGGTCTTATGAAGTATTCTAATTTGTTGAGATAGTGAATTAGTGGGTTTTTGTTAAATGTGAGCCAAAATCATCACAATTAAAAGAACCAAAGACTTAAACTACTTCAGTCTGTGTGCATTGAATTTATTTAATACACGAGTTTCACAATTTGAGTTGAATTACTGAAATAAACTAACTTTTCCATGACATTGTAATTTATTGAAATACACCTGTATATACACAACAACAGTGCCCATACATTTTTAAAGTTATCATTTTGCCAAAAAAAAAGTATTATTGTACAATGCATACAAAAATATGTATTAGAATACACAGTTGACAAGGTTTATAAGAACAAATTTCACATGAAAAACAAATATTGAAGTAAACAAACCAGCTTGAGTTTCTGTCATTTGTTTTTTCATTCTAAAATACACACAAGAAGATGTTTCTTTTCGTGGTTCATGTAGGCTTATAAACATGTAGACAAAAAGGGTACTGTAAAGGTCAAAAAGATTTAAAGTTAAAAGGTCTTTTGGGATCCATAGACAAAGGTTTTGACAACTGTCAAAGTTAGATAATTTTAAAAAACTAACAATCAGGGTATTTAAAAAAAAAAAAACAACAACATTATTTTAACAAATGTTTTATGATCCTCACTAGTCAGGTAGGCTAAGTAGAGTCATGGCCAAATGAAATTGCACTAATGCTTTTTTTCACACTGAATGAAAACATCTTTTCATATTTATATACTTATTTCTTTGGTTTACACATCAAAATCCTAAAATGGCCTGGGCAGTTTTTGTTTGCACTGTAGATTTAATTTAATACACAGCATTTGAACTGTATATCTGTAATTTTGTGCTTCATATAGGAAACAATGATGGCAGTTCAGCTTAATTTTCTTTTGCAAACTGCTCTGATTTTTTTTTTTTTTTTTAAGAAAATGAAGACTGCATATTGCCTATTGTTTCAAACTGATTTTAAACCCCTCAATCGTTATTCAATGGGATTTATATCTGGACAAATTGCTTGTCATTTCAGAACAGTTTTGGATGTGTTTAGGAACATTTTTTTGCTGTCCCATGACTTTTGATGCAAGGTAGTGCTATTAGATGCTGGGCTCGTGATGCCACTTCATTTATGGTAAAAATAAAATGTCTTCGAGTCCATTACGGTAAAGAAATGGCCGAAACAGCACTTGTTCAGAGCTGTCTGAAAATAGACAAAATATTCAGCTTGACAAAGGCAGCATTTTCTGTTCCTTATTTTGCAATTTCTGTCTGTCCAACAAGGCACTTTTGTTTACCATCAAACTATTTTGGTAAACAAGTTTCAGTAAAATGTTCATACACTAATTATTCATTCAGTACACTAAAATTCCCATCTTAAAACAGGAATCTAAGCTTTAATTATACTTGAATCTAAATACTATTTATATTACTTGCATCAGATCAAATGTTTTAATACTTATTTGCTGTTTTTAAACTCTGCTAAAAAGAAATGTACTTGCATTTTAAAAATATTGAAAATCCAAATAAGTTTTACAGATCTTTATTGGAAAGATTCCATGAGGTGTGTTTCTTTCCCTTTTTTTTTTTTTTTTTTTTTTTGCATTGCCCTTTTTGTTATACACACACATACATCCTTGTTTATACTACTTTGTGGGTTCCTTTAGTTAGACCCTACAAAGGCAACAAAAATGATAATGAAGAATATTTTATAGAATGTTAAAACTCACTATAGTATGAACCTAACCTACACCAACCCTAAACCTACCTGTCACAGAAACCTTAATTTTAACATTCTTAAGAATGTTAGACATAGGAATGTTATAAGATTCTTATAAGATTCTTATATATAATAATGTTAAAATGTGTATTAAAATGTATATGTACAGTGGTGTGAAAAATTGTTTGCCCCCTTCCTGATTTTTTATTTTTTTGCATGTTTGTCACACTTTAATGTTTCAGATCATCAAACAAATTTAAATATTAATCAGATATAACACAAGTAAACACAACATGCAGTTTTTAAATGAAGGTTTTTCTTATGAAGGGAAAACAAAATCCAAACCCACATGGCCCTGTGTGAAAAAGTGTTTGCCTCCCCCACCCCCTTTAAAACATAACTGTGGTTTATCACACCTGAGTTCAGTTTCTCTAGCCACACCCAGGCTTGATTACTGCCACACCTGTTCGCAATCAAGAAATCACTTAAATAGGACCTGCCTGACAAAGTGAAGTAGACCAAAAGATCCTCAAAAGCTACACATCATGTTGAGATCCAAAGAAATTCAGGAACAAATGAGAAAGAAAGTAATTGAGATCTATCAGTCTGGAAAAGGTTATAAAGCTATTTCTAAAGCTTTGGGACTCCAGCGAACCACAGTGAGAGCCATTATCCACAAATGGCGAAAACATGTAACAGTGGTGAACCTTCCCAGGAGTGGCCGGCCAACCAAAATTACCCCAAGAGCGCAGCGACGACTCATCCAAGAGGTCACAAAAGACCCCAGAACAACATCCAAAGAACTGCAGGCCTCACTTGCCTCAGTTAAGGTCAGTGTTCATGACTCCACCATAAGAAAGAGACTCTGCAAAAATGGCCTGCATGGCAGAGTTCCAAGATGAAAACCGCTGCTGAGCAAAAAGAACATAAAGGTTCGTCTCAGTTTTGCCAGAAAACATCGTGATGATCCCCAAGACTTTTGGGAAAATACTCTGTGGACTGACGAGACAAAAGTTGAACATTTTGGAAGGTGTGTGTCCCATTACATCTGGCGTAAAAGTAACACAGCATTTCAGAAAAAGAACATCATACCAACAGTAAAATATGGTGGTGGTAGTGTGATGGTCTGGGGCTGTTTTGCTGCTTCAGGACCTGGAAGACTTGCTGTGATAAATGGAACCATGAATTCTGCTGTCTACCAAAAAATCCTGAAGGACAATGTCCGGCCATCTGTTCGTGACCTCAAGCTGAAGCGAACTTGGGTTCTGCAGCAGGACAATGATCCAAAACACACCAGCAAGTCCACCTCTGAATGGCTGAAGAAAAACAAAATGAAGACTTTGGAGTGGCCTAGTCAAAGTCCTGACCTGAATCCTATTGAGATGCTGTGGCATGACCTTAAAAAGGCGGTTCATGCTCAAACCCTCCAATCTGGCTGAATTACAACAATTCTGCAAAGATGAGTGGGCCAAAATTCCTCCACAGTGCTGTAACAGACTCATTGCAAGTTATCGCAAACGCTTGATTGCAGTCGTTGCTGCTAAGGGTGGCCCAACCAGTTATTAGGTTTAGGGGGCAAGCACTTTTTCACACAGGGCCATGTGGGTTTGGATTTTGTTTTCCCTTCATAATAAAAAAACTTCATTTAAAAACTGCATGTTGTGTTTACTTGTGTTATCTTTGATTAATATTTAAATTTGTTTGATGATCTGAAACATTAAAGTGTGACAAACATGCAAAAAAAATAAAAAATCAGGAAGGGGGCAAACAATTTTAAAACATTCTTATATGTAACTTTCTTATATATGTATATGAATGTTTGCTGTGGCAGGTAGGTTTAGGGTTGGTGTAGGTTTGGACAATAGTATATTTATTCATTTTTAGTCTTACATAAAAGATTATGTCTTTGTGGAGTCCAATTTAAGGTCTTGTAGTCCTCACAAAGTAGCAAAAACAAGTTCACACACACACACACACACACGTTGTGTTTCCATGTTTTATGGGGACATTCCATAGGCGTAATAGTTTTTATACTGTATAAACTGTATTTTCTATCGCCCTACCCCAACCCAACACCTAAACCTACCCCTTACCCTTGAATTTTTAGATTTTCAAAAAACTTCATTCTGTATGATTTATAAGCTTTTTTCCTCATGAGGACCTAAAAATGTCCCCACAAGGTCAAAATTTACTGGTATTACTATCCTTGTGGGGACATATGTTCCCCATAACGTGATAAATACCAGGTACCACACACACACACACACACACACACACATATAGACATACATTCAGATTATGCTGCTTGAACTTTGACATATTGCACCTCAGTATTATTATGCATCAGCCTTAATGAAAGTTTGGTTTTGTCTGTAACAGTCAAATCAGATCTTACAACACAAATGTCAGATGACAGTATATTTATGTTTAGCATATCTGGGGGATACAATAATCAGGGCCACAAAATGTAGTTCAAACCACTTTGGTGCTGTGATGATGAGGGAACATCACATTTTAGTCTCCATCAAGGACTAAAATATGAAACTGAAAGTTACATTTCTCATCATTTCAAGAGAATGAAAGCCAGGTTCCAAAGTGAAACAGTGAAAACCCTTGTTTACAGATAAAAGAGTCATTTAAGATTGCACAATTAAGAAAACATGCAACATGAAAGTAACTTTAGAAAATGTTTTTATGCATTAGTACATGTATTTCCCCCCTTTTGTAGCTCACTGATTGAATAACGTATGGGTATTTTCCCTAATTATTTCTATTCTATTCTTGAGTTGTTTTTATCTTATTGTATGCAGTAGGCTATATGTGAGAGGATGAAAGATCTTCTAAATAAACTTTGAGTTTTTTTTTTTATTGATGATATTTTATAACTAATCCAATAAAAAGACAAAATGCAAGTGAAAAAAAAACATTTAAAGTTCTTTGCCATGTGTTAAATATAAGCAGTGAGTTAACAATTGAGATTCATCAAATAAAGTGAATTATTTTAAAATATTAAATTCTAACTTTATTCTGAATTTATGTTATTATCTTTCCACCTCCCGTAAGAGTAAAGCTATATAGTTATTTTCCCTGACAGCAAAATTCCAACTCATATGCATATTTTTTTTTCACCCACTTGCTATTTTTGGTTTATCACTTCCTCTTCTGAGCATCAATATAAACTGGGCAGAAGATGCCTCTCGTCCTAGACTTGCTTCAACACATCTGATCTCAGCCTCAACATGTCACTGCTCTCTTACGTACTGCTGGCAGCTACTGCAGTCTGCTGCTTCACAACCCTCATCGGTAAGAGTATAGAATTTTATTTTATTTTAGTTGTGGAGCATTCTGTGTGGTCAATGTTATGTGGTGTTTTTATCAATAGATATCTGTATAAACCAGGTGCTTTCAAAGTTTAAAAGGTAGATCTGTTAAAGGGTAAAATGTGCTATAATTTACTGCACCGTAATTATGAGCTCAACTGTTGTTGTAATTATTTTTAACAAATTTGCCATTTATTCTGCCTTCTTTATTTCTGATGAAATGGTTATAACATTGTTCTTTAGAGAAATGGAATTCTAACGGTATGCCTATTGCTTCTTTCAGCACTGCCAATGGAAGGCTTTGGTTCCAACAAGTGTCAGTGTGTGGCCACCACCTCATCCATAATCCCATCTCAGTTGTTCCAGAGGATTGAGATCGTGCCTCCGGGAGCACACTGTCGCAAAACCGAGATCATGTGAGTCATGATGTTTTGCCTCTACACGTCAGTGGCACACACACTTCAATCAGAGACATGAGGGAAATGTGCAAGGGGGTGCATGTTTCCTCTGTTCTGACAAACCTCAGCGCTCTCAAAAATATGTTACATTATTCTCTCACTAGCCCACGCAGCTCTCAGACAAATGTCACTTATTGCCCATTGCATATTAGGCTGATTTGTGTAAGACAGGCAAATATTGTTGCATGTGTTTATTAATTCTTTTTAAATTCCTCAGGATTACCAAAAAGGACAACCAAACAGTTTGCATAGACCCTGAAGCAAGATGGATCAACAAAGTTGTCACAAAAGTAATGAGGAGGTAGGGTTTAAGTCTTCACTCCCAAAATCAAGACTGTCTAATCTAGATTTAACCTTTTTTTTTTTCTTCTTTGCATTGTCTAAAGGTCTCCTTTTGTTTCTTTTTCCTACAGCAGAAGAACTGCAAAGGAAACTGCTGTGCCCACTCTGGCATAAATCAACGCGTACAAAAAGGAAAAAGACATTTTCCATTTCCTACTTTTCAGTTATTCCTTTTCATTCAAACAGCCGACTCAAGTGTACTGAATGTTATTAGGCCATATTTACGCAGTCACAAATTAAAAATGTCTGTCTACAAAATCTGTAATTATTTCTTTGAAATAAAAATCTCACAACCTTCTTCCTTTAAAATGACATCTTTATTGCCTTTAAGGTGAGAGACTAGGACAAGACTTTGTTGAGAATTTTATGTTTTACAAATGGGCCACATGTAGCACCATTTACATCTGCAAACAGAAAGATTTTTTTCCCATATCATCACCATAAATGTTCATAGACTAAATAAGAGTTACAAAATGTGTATTCCTCAGCTGAGGAGAAACTGCATGAAAAAAAAAGCGTCAAAGTCATTGAGAAAATCCAGTGATAAAGCCTCATCATCACACTGGGAAAATGCTCATTTTTGGATATTCTAATCATTTTGTCTCAAGGTTCTTTGCAAAACAGTGCTTTACATCATCTTACAATCATGGAAGTCCTTCATTAATTTGAATTTCTCATCAAGTCTGACCTCAAACCCTGGTGCCATAATACATATTCAATGAAAGTCTACTGCTATTTTCCACATGCTTTTATTACTAGTTTAAAAATACTGCTTGTTCATCAATCTGGATTAAAATAACTGTCCAGTCAGACCATTTGCCAAGAGGAAATATGTTCAGCTTGTTCAGTGGGAATTTCTGTGAGGAGAACGTATACAAGTATCCATCAGAAAACAAAACTACTGCTACCATTAAACCAGGGAAACAATGGTAATTTCCTCAACTTTAAAAAAGAAAGATTTAAGATCCTGCAGTTTCTGCAAAGCAAATTGGCTTATCACTGCTGACCATGACATGTTTTAATAACAACAACAACATTATAACTGAATCACAGCCACTTTAGAAGTCATCATGTCTCTCTGATGAAGAGAAGAGATGGACAGATGAATGGATGAGTGGATGGAAGGGTGCAGGGATGGATGCTGGTGCTGGCTCACTCTGTAAGCGTCTTGCTTTCACAGGCAGTACTGCTGTAGAAAAGATGGTTCAGACTAGGCACAGTTTGATAAAAGAGGAATGCTCTACTTATCAATCAGTTTCTGCAAAAGTGACTAAAAAGTGAAAGCACTGATGCTCATAAGGTGTTCCACTTTTAGAAATGATGCAATGTCAAATATTGCAGGATTTCCTGATTAAATACTTTGTTAAATAAATACTCTGTTTTTGCTGACTAAAAAACCTAAACAAATATGTCATTAAATTTAAATTTGGAATTAATCAGTGTGGTTATTCATTATTTTCTAAAGTCTGATGGCAGTAAGTGATAAGTAACATGCAGCACACATAGTCCAACACTTAATAGTCCAATTCAGCACCTCTGGCCTTCTTTCCGAAACGTTTTACTCATACCAGCTCAACACAGAACAAGGCACAGTCTGCCAAACCATGTTAGGAAAGCTATAGCTTTGTCCAAATAGACATTATTGTGTGAGCCTGGATGTGTCAAACAGAAAAGTACTACTAACAAGCTATGCTCCTCACAGGTTAAACATCATAAAATGCTGCAGGATTTCAACTCAAGAAGCTTTAAGCTTTAAACACTTTTTATGATTGCTAGCTTGAACAAGAGACTTTTGGTTTCTTAAAGTCAGAATTCATGCAGGGAAATGTTTCCACAGTAGTCATGTGATAGACAGCAACACTAATGTCACCAAAATGTATTAGTTTTTCCCCAAATTCAGATTAAGGCTGCAATACATTACACAACTTTTGCCCAGATTTAGAGTCAGTTTTACTAAACAGGGCAAATTAGCGCAATTAGCGCCAAAACAGCACCGATGGGCATGGAAATTTCTGCGGGTGATTTACTAACAACGCGCAAATTAAAGAACACAGGCGCAACATCTCATTTACATATCGACCATAGCAATATACCAAGCGCAGGGCAAATTAGAGTAGTCGCAAATCAAAATTAATGAAATAAAGAAGCCAGAGTACGTTGAAAAGTACCGGAGGCCAAAAAATTAAGCTAGAAGTTGCAAGAAGTTTTGATAGACCTGGTATTGCATGACTCCTAGTTGAGGGTTCCAAACCGTCTTTTATTTCCTGAAGCAAATTAAAAATAACATGGCTCGGCAAACAATATTTTCGTGTTCTTCTTGCATTCCAAATAAATTAATATGCGTGGAAAAAATCCTCTCCCTTCTACCATGCGCTCTCTGTTCTCTGCGGTGCCTCCTCTAGCAACAATAATTGCAGCCATTTCAAGCGCAAAATAGTTTAAGACATGCTTTTTTGGCCGCTAATTTGAGCAAGCCTTAGTAAATCACGTTGTGTGATTCATTTGAACACTCTCCTCCCATAAATTTTGCATCTGAAAGGGAAACTCCTACAAATGCATATTCAATAAGGTTGGGCTCAAAAATAACTGTGTCCATGCCTTTTCAGCGCTAATTCGTCACTGCGCGTCTTTAGTAAAACCTGACAGTACTATTTTAACACCAAAAGACAGTTTGCGCTGGCACAAGCGGTTAGTAAAACTGGCCCTTACAGTCTTAACAAGCTGACACTAGCTGCCTAAAGTCAGAGCAAATGCAGATTTGAGTTGACAGATTTCACAGAAAATTACATAGTGTATGATGGGCACAGACTTTTTTTTGTCAAGTCGGAAGATATGAAACATTTTTGAGCCAGTTTTACAACACATACTGTTTTAATTGGTTAT
Organism: Spinibarbus caldwelli; assembly: GCA_039654775.1. Lineage (NCBI taxonomy): Eukaryota > Metazoa > Chordata > Actinopteri > Cypriniformes > Cyprinidae > Spinibarbus > Spinibarbus caldwelli. The sequence goes on along the minus strand of CM077223.1, from coordinate 26,428,035 downwards.
GCATCTCATAGACTCACGTAGCCAGAGATTCAAACTGACGACAGAAGGTCTGGGAACCTTGGGTTAAAGGTGGGGTAAGCGATTTCTGGAAGCCAATGTTGATATTTGAAATCACCAAAACAAACACGCCCCTACCCAAAAGGGTCTTGCCCCTATTTTGATAGCTCCGCCCCACACATATGTAGCATACGCAATCCAGGCAGTGATTAGTTCTGTGAAACAAAGCAAAACTAATGTTACACCGTGTGTGGGGTCAGATACTTGGTGACGTGTCAAGCACCGCCTTGCCAGGTGACTGGGCCTCTGGCTTACAGGGCCTCGCTGTGAATGTACTGGGCAACCGGGGAGTTGTTCATATCTCCCATAGGTGGATCTCGAACACGAGATGTTAAAAGAGAACAATAGGTTACTGTTTGTAACCCTGGTTCTCTGAAACATTGAGTGGAGAGATCAACCAAGTTTGCCCCGCTTGCTGCACGAGAAGCGAATATGCTCACTGAGGAAAGGTAGCGCGTGCGGGGGCTTTATGCGCTCGGTTAAGGGGCGGCCCCTTACCTGCTATTGGGCACGCGCTCCTGTCTGTCAAGCCAGACTTGGTGCAATTGGATGCTTCTGCAGAGGTCAAGCGCGGATGCCCTTCCCATAGGTGGATCTCTCCACTCGATGATTTAGAGAACCGGGGTTACGAAAAGTAACCTATTGTTTCCACTGATTACGAAATATTTTTGTTTGCTGGGGTGGTACTATTATATAGGCCTATTAATAAGGAAGGGGGGCCCAAAATATCATTTTGCCTATGTCATGATAAGAGGTAAATCCGGCCCTGTTTATTATATAGAAAGAGAGCAAAATAGCATTTACATTATCAAAGAACATTATCATTGACTTTAGTCTAGCCAGAATTCAAGCACTCTCAAAAACTCCCATTAATCACTGAAGTTGCTTACATTGTGAAATGAATATCTTGCTTACATCTTACGCACATCTGCACTTTGTTGTTTCTGATGAGAGAAATCGTCAGAGAGCAGAATTCATTCAGGGAGCGCTCACACTGATTAAAACAGCTGTTTCAGCTATGACTCATCTGAACTTCTCTTATTGGCCATTGTACTCATAAGCTCAACAGAATCATGTGTGATTGGTTATAATGCGCAGTGCTGTAGCTAAAAACGCGGCTGTCTCTGTGCCAGCCAGCAAAGTTGAGCGAACGCAGATTTGAATTTAGCAGCTGATGATGTGCCGCACTGAACGATCTAATCACACCGGTGTGATCGTTTATCAAATATAAAAAAATATTATTCGGCTATTTTTGCCTTTTGGAAGCTGCATTCAAAATCCATTTGCCTCAAATATCTGAGGGGGCACGGTTGAAATCGCGTTACGGGAAAATTTAGGCTGGGCCCCCCTCTGGTCCAGTGCCCTGGGCACGTGCCCAGTAGGCCTGTGCGTTAATCCGTCCCTGCTAATAGGTGTTAGCTTCCAGTTTTAGCTGTATCCCTTCTAGCCACAACCGGGACCTTGGCCGCTTTGAATGGCCAAGGACTGCCCAAGAGGCCATTTGACTGACAGATAAAGCAAGTCATGTTTTATTTTGTGCCGCGTCATGTTTAGGGGCGAGGAAATGTCCCTACAATAATAGACCGGTGTGTAAAACTCTTGGACATGTTTTAAAGAGTCTATGCAGCGAACTTTAAGTTTTTCACATACTTTTGAAAATCTAGCATTTAGTTGATCGTGATAAGCAGCCACTGTCATAGTTGTAAACACGACGGATTTCTTCTTCCATGAGGGGGTTTGGCACCACTGCATCTTTGTTTCCAGTTGGAATGTTATAGAATGCTACACAGAAATTCTGTAGAATTTAACCAATCAGATGATGACTTCGAAACTCCTGAAGTGTTTCCAATTTTTGCCTTGTCCAAATACCCACACTTGTGGTCTTGGCCACTTAAGAGCGTGTGCACACGACAGGAAGTAAGTGCGCAAGACTGTCCAAGGTCTTAAAAACGCCAAAGCGCAGTGTCCTTAAGGCACGCTAAATCCTCACTCAGATGATCCACATCTCAAATACCGCTCTGGAGCAATATTCGAGGCTTAGTGTATCCATCATGCATCATGTTTTGGAATTAAATAGTGAGACTTTTTGCTGAGGTCTCGCGAGAGGTCACAGAAACCTTTCCAATGTAAGTTAAATACTAATAATAATAATTAGATATTACAAATAATTTGGTAGTAAAAATACTAAAAATAAATCTCTGTAAACACTTGCATTTTTACAACACTATAAGTTTGTCCCATCAGGCAATGAAAAATTCTACACAAACTTGTGGTCTTCAAGCTCACTTGAACACTTCGGCCAAATACAGGAAATACCGTCATATCAAGTGGTCAAGTGCAAAGACCGCAGGTGTGGATATTTGGACAGGGCAAATGTATCAGACATTCAGCCAACACTCCGTGGCCATGACGTCTGAGGCTGAGACTATGCATGTGTTTTTTTGGTTTTTTTTTGAGACTATGCATCTTCTAACAATGACACGCACGTTTCTGCGTGAGTTTGTTGTGTTCGGAACAACACATGAGCTCCAAGTTCAAATTTTAAAAGTTGTGTAGTGTATTACAGCTTTTAGAGAAATTTAGCGAATGATTAGCTTGCCAACCTTGAAAACCATAAATATGTAGATATAACAGTGAGAAGGCCTTTAACTACGGAAATGCTCTTAGTTGTGCCAAACAAATAAAATGACATTTCTTGTCATTTCTCTTCTCCAACAAATCACAAAATGACATTTATAAACATAAATTAATGTTCATCCTGTACCGATGCAGCTGACAAGCCATTACTGTTGAAACAAATGTGAAACAACAGGACTAAGCTGAATTAGCCTGAGTTAAAGGGATAGTTCACCCAAAAATGAAAACTATTCCACAGAAGAAATAAAGTCATACAATGATGTGATTTAGATGCCGATGCAAGCAACAAGAATAAACAGCACAGCTGGGTTATAATCAGTAGGGATGGGATCCTCTTTAATAGTGTACATTTTGGACTTAAAGACAAGTTTGCATAATATTTTACATTGCACTATTAAGAATTTTCAATTAAAAATAGATTGCTGAAAATTTCAACTTCACTGCAGTTTTTCACTTCATAACCTAATGCAAATCCATCCTGCAGTAATGTTAAATAGGGGAACTTGAGTTTGTAATGCAAAGGATGCAGTAACTAATATTTGATGTTGCACAATGAAGAGAAAAATGTGGTTTTATTGCACTGGGAAATTTCCGAATTTGAATGCCATCATAAAGTTTTTTTCTTTTGTCAATTTTTTGAGATGCTGAAGGGGAATTTAAAAGTGGATGCTGACTGAAACAACGTTTTGTAATACTAATGCTGATGTCATTATGCTACATGATCTGTTTTCCCTTAAGTTACACATTTCTACCATCCAAATACTGACACATGGCTTATACAATCTCACATTTAGATTCAGACAAACAGATCAATTTCCCTGAAAGCAGCATTTGTTTGGTACCAAACAGAGAATCCCAACCCTAATTTGGTATTAAGCTTTTGTTTTCAAGTTGGAAAACGTAATAATAAGATCATATAATCGTGTGCAAAGGTTAAAAAAAGGAACAAAGTAGGTGAGTACTTCACTCCTTAATGTGTGTGCCTATATTTGTTGGGGCTCATCATAGGGGTTCGTCCATGGTTTGTGGTTTTAGGTGAGTAGGGGAAGGGGGCTGCACTACCTGTGGACAGGCATATGCAGCCCGTTGAGGGGGGGTAAAGGCGGGTGGTACTCCAGCTGAGCCAGGAGGGAAAAGTGATCGGAGGGGATGTGTGGGTGGGGGCAGCCAGTTATGTTGTTGTCCTTCAGCCACTGAGTCTCCAGTGGACCCAGAACGCCCAGAACACGCATGTGTGTCTTAGAGAAGAAAATGTAATCAATTACACCCTGCAAAAAAGGAGAAAGCAGGTTTTAAATGGGGTAAAAAAAAAGTGCCATACAGCGCACTGGTTTCAGTGCAATACAATAACGAAGCAAGTCAGTGTTCACTAAAATTGTGAAACCTAAATATCTCTGAATTATATATCTCCTGACCTTGAAGTCATAAGTGTAGTTGGTGTAGGGCATGAGATTCCCCTCATAGGCACTCTTCAGCTGGAAACTGTGTGTGATACTGCCATCGGGTTTGCCATTTTTGCCATTGCAGTTGAAATTGGTTAGACAATCGCTATAACGCAGTTCCTTAAAGTCTTTGTGATTTTCTGCAACTCCACCGTTACTCAGATACTCCACCACACCTGTGAAGAAAGGCCAGGAAACCTAGTAATGCTGAGACAAGTTTGTCAATATTTCTCTTAAGAATGAAATTAAAGAGTAATTTACCCCCCAAAATTAAAATCGTTGTCATTTACTCACCTTCATGTCAATCCAAACCTGTGTGACTTTTTTTCTTCTGTGGAACATAAAAGAAGATATTTTGAGAAATGTCTCTGTGGGGTTTTTTTCTCCACACAATGGAAGTCAAAAGTTACCTGCATTCTTTAAAACATCTTCTTTTGTGTTCCACAGAAAGTCATACAGATTTGAAACAACATGAGGGTAAATGATGACAGAACTTCATTTTTGGTGAACCATTACTTTAATAGGTGGACATAGTTGCTTATCCTATATAAGGAATGGAAAGGCCAACTGCCTGCCATCCACTTGTTTTTGTGCTTGGATCCCTTGATCTTAGTTGGAACTTACACAATAAAGATTGCCCAAGTGAGTTCCCCATTCCCTCTAACTATTTATTCTTAATAAGCAGTTCCAAACATCACTTACCGGAGTCTAGGAGCGAGTTGAGGTCAGCGCACAGGACGATAGGGATGGAGCTAGTGTCTGACGTGGGTGATGCAGAGTTGATGGATCCCGATGCCCTCTCAGCGATGCTCTTTAGCTCAGACAGGAACATCATTGTCTGGATGAGCTTCACATCTGAGTACTCTGGATCCCAGTGCATGTGGGCGTTAGCTACCAGCAGGAGCTGTTTCTCTGAAGGCTGCTTTAAACCTGCATTATACCAGCAATAAAATGAATGGGATGAACATATTTCACTAAAGAAGAATCAAATGGAGCTGTAACATCTAAATGAGATCTTTTACAATCAAGGCCATTGCTTCCAGTTCAGAGGAAGTCAAAAGCTGAATATGAACATGAAACTCTGTTTTAAAAGTGTAATCAATATTGCAATCTTTTGCAAACTAGATTGATTTAAGGGGGAAAATGAAGAATATGCTGAGAAAGAAGAAATAATGCAGAACTCATCAAAAGAGTTTCTGTTTTAGAAATTGTATTCTGCTGTACTGAGGCATCATGTAGGAAATAAAAAGTATGTTATCAACCTAGTGCTGAATTTAACCATAAAATTTAATTTTGTGTATCAGAGCACCACATCACTTATGACTAACCTGGCTTACCAAAAGTTGACAGACATAAATGTTTTATTTTCACTTAATTACACCTGCATCTTCTAAAACATTCAGAGAATGCTACTGATGTTATGATCAGTCAATATCTAGATATCCACCAATTTCCTAATTGCCACACATAGCAAAAATGTATAAAATACAATTTCAAAAATAAATACTAATATACTCTATGTTGAATAATTTTTTGGGCTCAAAATTAATTCTACTGACATATAATCCACTGTATTGTTTGTGAACTTTAATTAATTTCCAGAGACAGTAGTTATTACTGTCCTCTCATGTTAACATTTTTAACTTAGTGATTTACTGCCATCTACAGGACAAAGCTAAACTGATGGTGTGTCCGGGAAGAACAGGAAACCTAAATTGAGCTATTTAAAGGGATAGTTCACCCAAAAATGAAAATTCTGTCATCATTTACTCACCCTCAAGTAGTTCCAAATCTGTATGAATTTCTTTGTTCTGCTGAACACAAAGGAAGATATTTTGAAGAAAGTTTGTAACCAGGCTGTTTTGGGGAACCACTGACTTCCATAGTAGGAAAAAAAAAAAAAAATACTATGGAAGTCAATGGTGCCCCAGAACTGCTCTGTTTCCCACATTCTTCAGAATATCTTCCTTTGTGTTCAGCAGAACAAAGACATTCATACAGGTTTGGAACTACTTGAGGGTGAGTAAATGATGACAGAATCTTCATTTTTGGGTGAACTATCCCTTTAATGTGAATGACAGAGTTATCATTCAAAGTCCTTACCACTAGCAAACAAGTCTTTCTTCACCTCCAACAGGACAGCTACTCCGATGTTATCTTTGGTCATGACCCTGTTTAGCATAACCTCCGAGCCCTCTGAGTTTGCCATGGCAACCTGATTGAACTCCACTGTGTGTTTCTGCACCAGAGCAAATCTAGAAAGTAAAAACGTGCACTAGATGAGCTTAATATCATTTCACTTTAAAGGAGTCATGAACTGCCTTTTTTTTTAAAAATTATTTTGTACTGTTCTGAGGTCCACTTATAATGTTATCAAGATTTTTACATCAAAAAACATCGTAATTTAGAAGCAATAGGCTATTTTCTGTCCTGTTTTGACCCCTTCATCAGAACGCTCTGTTTGAATAGGTGTGGCAGATTGTAGACTTGGAAGTAAACACCCACTACTATGATTGGCTAATATTTGTGTATGTTTGACAGCCTACATCCTTCACAGATGGACGCTGCAGTGATATAGGTTAACCCTCTGGTTGTGCTCGGGCAAAATTGACCTGGAAAAGATTTTCTTTTTCCCGAAAATACTAGTTAACGTTATTGCATTGGACTCAAACTTACTGACTTTGTTCACATAGGGTATAAGTACTTCTCATTAATTTTTTTAAGAATTTTCGTAATTTTTTGTGGGTTTTATTTCACCTAGTAACACTTGTGGTGTTCCCGGTTAAAAATGACCGGACTCCAAACAACTGCTTATAAATCTGTCATTATGCTAATATTATCACTAAATATTGGATTCATTCTTTTTGTCAACTTGTTTTCTTTCATTTAGGACTGGTTTTGCGTTTCTATTTGCATCTGATTAATCGTAAGCCTCATCTATCTGAGAGTAGACGACTCGTTTTTTGAGTGAAAAAATTATTTTTTATGAATAATTTTCACAATATTAAACCAAAAATTATAAAAATTTGCACTGTTTCTCACACTAGTGTGATTTAATGTATAATCAGGAAGTTTGCTTTTAAATGCTTTTATTTTGTACAAAATTGCAAAAAGTCACACTTGTGGTGTTCCCGGTCAAAAACGACCGGACTCCAATCAATTGCTTATAAATCTTTCATTATGCTATATTATCACCAAATATTGGATTCAATCTTTTTGTCAACTTGTTGTCTTTCATTTAGGACTGGTTTTGTGTTTCTATGTGCATCTGATTAATCGTAGGCCTCATTTATCCGAAAGTAGGCACCTCATTTTTTGAGTGAAAAAAACATTTTTTATGAATAATTTTCACAATATGAGAAAAATTATGAAAATTTGCACTGTTTCTCACACTAGTGTGCTTTAATGTTTAATCAGGAAGTTTGCTTTTAAATGCTTTCATTTTGTACAAAATTGCACAAAATCCCACTTGTCAAAAATGGCTGGTCATTGAAAGTGAATGGGGAGGAATGAAAGTAAGAGAAACAACTATTGTTCAGGAGCATGTTGTGCTTGCAAACATAAAGGCCTTGGACCAGTGCATGTGTGGATGCATGTATACTCACGCTATCGCGCACACACACACACACACACATATATCTATGCATACAAACTATTGTGAGTATTACACCTATTTCATCCTACCCTGAACTGCATGCAATATACTTTTATGAATCTGATATTATAACTCTCTCTCTCACACACACACACACACACACACACACACACACATACACACACGCTCAAACTGCCTTGTCTTTAGCCTGCATTGACTTCAAAAGAATCTTTTCTTTCACCACATATTCTAGACAAAACATTACGACAACAGGTTTTGAGGCTTTCGTGTTCTCACAGAGTAGACGAAAGTTTACAAATAAACGCTAGAGCATACAAATGCCTCACAGTGCCTTGCTTGTCATTCACACGAGGAAGGGACAACTGAAGATGAATCTTACAGTGAAGATGCATTGCAAGATATATTGGAAGAGGAAAACATCACTGAACAAGCTGAAAATCTTGCAACAACTGAAGAGGAGCAATCTTCTGGTTTTGAGGACCCAGCTGAAGTTGATGTAACGTTCTGGTCGAAGGATGGAAAAAAAGATTATTTTGAAGTCAATGCAGGCCAAAGACAAGGCAGTTTGAGCATGTGTGTGTGTGTGTATGTGTGAGAGAGAGATAGAGAGAGAGAGTCATAATATCAGATTCATAAAAGCATATTGTATGCAGTTCAGGGTAGGATGAAATAGGTGTGATACTCACAATAGTTTGTTTGCATAGATGTGTGTGTGTGTGTGTGTGTGTGAGATAGCGTGAGTATACATGCATCCACACATGCACTGGTCCAAGGCCTTTATGTTTGCAAGCACAACATGCTCCTGAACACTAGTTGTTTCTCTTACTTTCATTCTTCCCCATTCACTTTCAATGGCCGGCCATTTTTGACAAGAGTGACTTTTTGCAATTTTGTACAAAGTAAAAGCATTTAAAAGCAAACTTCCTGATTAAACATTAAAGTACACTAGTGTGAGAAACAGTGCAAATTTTCATAATTTTTTTATCTCATATTGTGAAAATTATTCATAAAAAAAAGTTTTGTTTTTTTTTTTCACTCAAAAAATGAGGTGCCTACTTTCGGATAAATGAGGCCTACGATTAATCAGATGCACACAGAAACACAAAACCAGTCCTAAATGAAAGAAAACAAGTTTACAAAAAGAATGAATCCAATATTTAGTGATAATATAGCATAATGACAGATTTATAAGCAGTTGTTTGGAGTCCTGTCATTTTTGACCGGGAACACCACAAGTGTGACAGGAGTCCGAACACAACCAGAGGGTTAAAAACACATAAATACTAAGTACATATCAAACAATCTGTAATAACAGACAAAGCAATAGTGATCATGTAATGAGAACAGCGCCTCACACTTGTGTGGTGTGACATCAGATCCAATATAGTATGCACAGCATCGTCTTTTAGTTTCAATCTTTCTGAAAATCCTGCGTCGAATAGTGCCTTATTTGTAAACTAATCCATGGTAAACTGAAGTGAACAAAGGACCAAGTTCTTACTGACGCAGTCTGGAACTTCATTAAAAATAAAGCTCATCAAATAAAGTTAAGTTTATCATTTGGTTTCTGCGTAGAACTGCGTTTGCCTCTCGTTGTTTACACTACATGCACGAATCAGTGGGCGGGGCTAAACAGGCAGTGATGTAGAAGCAGGCGTTGATCTTCTTCTGCAGAGGCGGTGTTTAGCCACACTATTAAATCATAAAGTGGCACATTCCACAACGTGTTGTTTTGGCAGATTGGCTTCAATATAAGCTGATTTTAGACTAACGAGAAAGTTTTGAGTTCTGAAACGTATTGAATGTTTTTATAGCACAATGACCTCTTATATATTAAAAGATCAATGGAATTTTGATTTCTCAATTTATGACCCCTTTAAACCTTGTAAGAATATAGAAGGAAATTCTCACTTCTCAGTCTTGAAGAACACAGCACAGCCGTCCACATGTTTCCGCTCCTGTTCTGACACAAGTTTGGCACGAGACTTCGGACAGAAAAAGCCATCATATCCACGTTCTTTCAGTGTTTCCAGAAAGAAAGTGTAGTACTGCTCTGTTTCCACCTCCTGCACATGCAGTTGGAGAATGAGCATTAGAAAAAAGCATAAAACACTGCTGATATTCAAACACCACACACAAGCCATTTGAAATATATTGTTTACACGTATTTAAAAATGTTTGGCTTCATTGTTTATGTAAAACACTATATATTCATTCATCATATTAGAAGTTATAGGCATGAGAGGTAACATGTATTTAAAAGGTACATTGTAATAATATTTTTTATGTTTACTGTATTTTGATCAAATAAATGCAGCCTTGGTGAGAATAAGAGACTACTTTTAAAAAAATGTTACCAATCCCAAACTTTTAAATGGTAATTTTTGCTAATTGTAATTGAGATTTCCTTTTTAATTTTGAAACAGGAATTTCATACCTGCAGGCTGATGATGTCTGCATCACAGTTAGTGATCTCCTCCATGATGCCTTTCTTCCTGTACTCCCAGTTAAGGGCCCATGAGGGACAGTAGCCGTACAACTGTCTTGTTGCATACTTGTCGCACAATACGTTGTAGCACATTACTGTGAACACAGCTTGAGGACACAAAAATTTTATATTAGCTTTTTGCTTTTTGCTAAATCATGATTTTTAAAAGCCAGTGACAGGATGCTACCTGTGGGCATCATTTGGTCTCGCTCCCTCAAAGTGATCCAAGGTCTTTGGGGGAGTTGTTCTGGGTGGACTAATATTGGGAGGGGAAAAAGTAGAAGTAAATTAAATTAATAACTTACCTGTATTGTGTTAATAAACAGCTATGTACCTGTGTCCATTATTACCTGCAAGATTGTCAAGCATGTAATTCAATAATTTCCTTGTTCCATCAGGCTCCTGATACAGGTTGAGTATATCTTGGGACAATGGATTACCTGGGAAAGAAATATTATTCTCAGGTCTAATAAAAAATATTGCATGCTTGTCCTGTATGTACTGCATAATATAAAACAAACTTTGTTTGATTTTTTTTTTTTTTTTAAAGCTTTACCTTTGAGACCAAGGGTTTGCAACTGGAACAGCCGACCAAGTTCATAAGGCAAAACTCGTAAACAATTGTTGTTCAGAAGCAATTCCCTAAAAAAATACACAAAGTAAGAAACAAATGTGACCACATAACAAGGTGTCTGTTTAGTGTAACTGGATAAAATCACTCAAAGCAAACAAAAAGGACTAAACTATTGATTACACACTTGTCCTTTAGAAAATTTCATTCATTTTAGCTTTAATAGAGTAGTAAGTCCAGTTGAGTCACGTCCTGATTAATTTTTTTTAATATATATTTAATCTATTTTAAATCATTGGTCTATTAATGTTTTGTTGTAAAAGGAAAAACAATTAATGGCACTTGTCTTTAAGAATCAGTATTAATGCTGAAAGGTCAATAAAACTATTTTACTTAACTTCATTCTGATAGGAATCTGTAGAGATTGATCAATTTGTTTCGTACCTGAGAGTCACCATGTTGCCAAGTTCTGCTGGCAGGCTGCGCAGTTTGTTGGAGGACAGGTTTAGGTAGACAAGATGGGGTAGCTTTGCGATTTCAGGAGGAATCCGGCTCAGGTTGTTGTTGTTGATGTGGAGAGCAGTCAGATGGGTCAGCGTCCATAGTGAGCTGCTTAGACTTCTGACCCTCCCTGTACCATGGAAGCACAGACAGAATAAACAATTTTCTCCATATTTCCTAGAGAACACACATACTGATATGGATGTCACTTTTGAAAAGAAGCATCTGCCACTTCTTAAGTACTAAGTAGTTCAGTATAAGTAGGCTTTCACGTTCAGTGATTTATTCATTAATTTCTCTTATGTCAACGTACTGTACCTTCAGAAGCACATTCATAAAAATAAGTTGATTTTATGAGTTGAGGCATAAAGCCAGGGAATTGAGGGATAATAACTAACCAGAAATCTCCAACTCGGTCCAGTGTGACTTCTTCCCACTGGCCACTTCCTCGGCTGACATGATGGTATATAATCTGCGTGGGTCTGGAGGATCATATTTTTCCTTTGGCATGCCTGTTAATCTGAGAATACATGTAGAAAATTAGTCACCATTTTTCTTAGTTACAGTATGTCACTCATTTTCTCAAAATATTTGTAAGAAATCATCATAAACTGAGAGAAAGTGGAAAGCCTGATCTATGAGCCAGCTGGCAGTGTAATTGTAATTGTAGTGGTCAGTTTAGGAATGCTGTGAGTGACTCCCTCTAAGACCTCAGATCAAGCCAGATCGCCCCTAGACAAACCGACATTATGTAAACATGATGTAAATCAGACAACAAACCAACAACTGCACTTGAACTTGTGCAGAGTAAAAACATTTTTTTCTGACATCAGTTAAGGATTGATTAAATTTAATTTAAAATAAATCTAAAGAAAAACAATGCATAGGTACTAAGTGAAGCTGTAAAAAAATATCAACATATAATCTTCAAGGCAGTTCAAAAGTTTTGGATTGGTAAGAAGTCTCTTATGTTCACCAAGGCTACATTTATTTAAACAGTTTAAAAAAACAATATTGTGAAATATTATTACAATTGTAAATAATTGCATGTTTTCTATTTTAAAATATTTTGAAGTGTAATTTATCCCTGTGAAAAGAAGAGTTTTCAGCAGCCATTACTATGCTCAATGTCATATTATCCTTTAGAGATCGTTCTAATATGCTGATTTGGTGCTCAAGAAACATTTTCTTAATATGTGAGGCTTAATATTTTTGTGGAAACCGTGATACATTTTTTCAAGATTCTTTAATAAATAGAAAGTTTAAAAGAATAGCATTTATTCAAAATAAAAAGTTTTGTAATAATTATAAATCCCTTTACTGTCACTTTTGATCATTTAATACATCCTTGCTGAATAAAGGTATTAATTTCTTCCAAATAAAATAAATCTCATTGACCCCGAACTTTTGAACGATATTGTGTATGTTCTAGAAACCAGGCCAACATGAACGATCCAAAGTGCTTATTGAGAGACAGACAGACAGCTGATGTTTACACTGATACATTGAACTGTTTGAGTAGTTGATATCGCTGATGCCGAGCCAAAACATTATGGCAGTCTAGGGCACTGACAGAGTTTAACTTAGCTGAACTTTGGAGATGTCACAGTAGTTGTGTGTGTGCGTGTGTTTAAATCAATCCCTTTCAGCCCTAAAAGATAAAAGCAAAACGGCACTTTCAAATAACACCCTATTAATAGGTAAAACCACCAGCGAGAGCTTTTAAACAGACGACTGCCCTTATTTGCCTCGTATAGAAAGAACATGTGGTGCGCTGTAATCATTCAGTCGCAGCTGTTACATACACAAGAGCACACTGCCAAAGAGCTGTTCGGGTACAACATATCCTGCTTCTGAATTACAGCTTGTAAATGTTTTCTTACATGCAGAACTTCAGGCACTTTATTAATTCTACTGGTCTTTGGACTAGATGTCATATTCATATTAGTGTATATCTATCAGACCATCATACAGCAAGCACAGCAACCATATATCTCAATTCTAATCAACACTACATGTCTGCTGTCAATAGTTTTTATCTATATTTATGTATAAGTGTTGTATTCTTCATATGTTGTATATATAATTCTATATATTGTATATTAAGTATACATTATGTCTACATTGATTGTGTTCAGTGTGTGTATTGTGAATTCTGTAGTCTTTATCTGTCATTAAACTGCTGTGTGGATACTGCTGATGTGACAATAAAAGTTATTTGACTGAACACTAAGTCGTATAATATGCAAATAAACGCTGGACCACGATAATGACAGCCGAGGCGTTACGTAACCCGCTCTTTAAAGTTACTAAGTAACTTCTATGAGTAAAACAAACACACACACAAGTCCCAAGCTGAACCTCACTCGGACTTCTAGTTAAAAACGCCTTCAAAAACATTGTTTCGCGTTACAGGTAAAAGCGTGTCCTAGCACAGTTGTCATCTACTCCAACAACTAGGTTTGTGTTATGTAAGGCTATTATTATTAGCTATTCTGGCTTTGTCAGTGAATGCACAAAGTTGCGATTTACAGAAACTAAGTTTGGTTGGTCAGCTGACAGCCACAAGATGAAAAGCAGGAGCAGATCTGGCCGTGCCACCAGGTCATCACCAAATACGGTCATCTATTAATCAGGAGAAACTATGTGTTGTGTAATGGGTTGAAACACTGTTCTCTCGTGTTTATTAAGTTACAGCACACACCGTCTCCTTAGCCGATCTTCTGGAGGTGGTCAGAGCTGGAGACGGCAGGCGCATTTGACACCCAAAAACATGAAGAGCGCAGAAGCAGCACGCCGGAATGCAGTAGGTAGGTTCTTACCTGCATTCGGGAGGAGGGACAGGAGCTGCTGGTGTGATACGATCAGAGACATACAGACAAACTGCGACCGATCCTCATCCTGAGAGTCGGGCAGAAGGAAGGACAACACTCTGAGCTTCCGCTCCGGTCCACGGTCCCCTTACAACCGACGATAAGAAGTCCGAATCGTTTCCGCGAATCGGTTCTTTTGAACAGTCGGTTTTTAAAAACCGATTCAAACAACAGATTTGGCTATTTTACGCCATAACGTAATTGCGTCACATGACCCCTGACGTCACACAACATTTTATATAGATTTAGATAAACATATTGCTGTTTATATATGTTCTATTAAGTACATTAATAAGGATGTTTATTTTATGTATCCCAGTTCAGGTAGCTGCAGTTATGATTCAACTAATAATAAAAAAAAAACATAAAGACAGTTGGAATTTAAATTTACATTTACATTAAACAGTACTAAATTCGTTTACATCTTCTGGCTAACGAGTTTTGCACAAAATGTTGTATTTTTTTTTTTTCATATGACGCCATAATCAAGTAATTCTCGACATTTTTGTTAATTAAAATAACTTTTTACCCCTTAAGTCAAATCTTTGGTTTACACCAAATGCTCTTACTATCAGATCGCTTCTCGGTTCTAGGATCGCTTCGAATCCGAATCGAACAGGTCAGTTGGTTCTAGGTTCAGTGATTCAGTAAGTAGGTGAATCGAGAAGCACTACTGATTCAGTCTCTTTCTTCGTGAACAAACAGTTCGGAACGGTTTTGCGAACCGGTTCATTAAAAAAGATCCGACTCAAAAGAACGATTCTTGAGACGATTTTTACTCAATCTCTGAAATACGGTTTAGTGGAGAACATTGTGCCCTTGTAAAAAATATGATATATTTTATTATAGTATGCCTTTAAACGTATAGGTAATATACATATTCTTATAAGGAATTATTTATAATAAACCTACGAAGTTTAACTTATAACAGAACTTATTACCACATTTTACCTTTAGCGTGCAACTTTTGTATATTTCAGGCAGGAATTTTGGATTATTTGATATAAATGAGGCAAACTGTTGTTGCTGTTTCCCTTGTATCTAAAATCTAAAACAATTGGCTAAAACAAGATGATGGTGGGAAAGAAGGTAAATTATATAACGAGCACATTAATTGTTTATTGTAGTAAATAAAACGTAGCGTGTGTGTATACAAATTCAGTTTTAAGTATGCACAATATTTCAGTACAAAAGCTAGATGCGCTCGACACAATCATAGGGATGTTATGAGTGGGAACGTTTAACGCTGGTTGATGATTTAGAAGGAAATTTAAGTGTAACACAAGTCTGTCAACATGTCTGCCCCCTCCAGGAGTGTTTTAAGAGGTCAGTTTTGAAACGTTGCATATTCTTTTACTTATATTTTCTACATTATGATATATTTTCAGAGATTATTAACATGCAAACTGTCATGTGCATAATATTTAAGCTGATGTGTTAAATATAGCGTTGTGCATCTACACAAGCTAACAGCTTTGACCACGATCTCTTATAGTTATGCTTATATGAATTTATGCAGTGTGTCTGAATGAAGGATAAAATATACTTATAGAATTTTGATATTTTTAACTATTAATTGGTTAATTAAAATGTAACCATTAACATATGTCATTTGACCGAGTGATTTTACTTCTGTGTGCTGTTTCTCGCCCAGTTTTGGCCAGATGTCAGAGTCTGTTCCTCACCTGCAGAGCTCCTTCTGTCTCCTGCAGCTCTCAGACTGCACACAGACAGCAGCCTCTCAGATCCTACGCTGCTGCCGCCGCCGCCAAGTGAGTTCTCTTTACAATATTAAGCCTTTACCGTGGTAAAAAGTTTGTCTATAGAATTTGTAGGTTTTGTAAGAATCATGATTTTCATCAAAAAAAAAAAAAAATTGTAGGCAGAAAGAGAAGAAAGAGGAGACTGTTCAAGAAAAGGTGGTGAAAGAGGAAAAAAAGGTTGATGACAAAAACAGACATAAACCCTATGGACTCACAGCCTGGGCTCCAGTAGATGATGTGTACATGGTGAGGCACTATCCCAAACCTGTCTATGAGACATCTGTGGCCATTGAAATGCTGAAGAACTTCCAGAAGCTGGATTTCAGTCCTGAAAACCAGCCTGTGTACATTAACCTACGTCTAGACATGAAGCTGGAGAAAAAGGTACAATTTTTACAGCCTAATTTGAGTAACTTTTGCTTAAAATATTAAATTTGCTTTTGCTTCTTAATGAAAACATACACTACTGTTTAAAAGTTTGGGGTTGGTCTTTTATGCTCACCATGGGTGTATTTATTTGATTAAAAATACAGTAAAAAAAAATAAATACTGCGAAAAATAATTTATTTAAAATAACTTTTCTCATTAAATATATTTAATAATGTATTATTAATAATGTAATTTATTTCTGTGATTAAAGCTGAATTTTCAACAGTTATTACTCCATTCTTCAGTGTCACATGATCCTTCAGAAATCATTCTAATATGCTGATTTGCTGTTTAAGAAACATTTCTTATTGTTATCAGTGTTGAAACCTGTGCTAATTATTATTATTATTATTATTTATTTTTTTGTGGAAACTGATACATTTAAAAAAAATAGTAATGGCAAAGTCTTCACTGTCACTTTTGAAAAAGAAAGAAAAAACATCTTACTGTCCCCAAACTTTTGAACAGCAATGAACTCGTTTAAACTAGAGTTTGTCTTCTAAATCTGCAAATTGTTTTGCTAGTTTGGTGGAAATATGTCCCAGGAATCCACAAAAGCTTTCCTGTGCTTTAGTTACAGTTGTCAAATTAGAGCTGTTCATGCTTCAAAAAAACTTAAATCCATCAAATTCAAAAGTTCAACACCATATCTCGATAATTCTTGAATTCTTTTAAAAAAGCTTAAATATTCATCAGTACATCTGAACAGCTGCTGAAATGCATAAAGAATTGTGGTGTTAAAAACATTTAATATGCGACTAATGCAAAAGTCTGTCTATTCTTGTGATGATACACTTTGAATTGAATATATTGTTAAATAAACTACAAAGAGTGTTATTTTGAGTTAACTGGATGAAAAATACTCTTGCCGGTTGAGTAAATATTCTCCATAGTGTTGTTGCAGTGCTTAAGAAAACATTTCAGCACTCAGAGTCAGCATTATAACTGCAACAAACACTTATATTTGAACCGAACTTTAAACCTTGGTGACTTTCCATTGTTTTTGTTTCAGAAAAAAGTGGATCCGTTTGTTAGCACAATTCATTTACCACATCCCTTCAAGACGGGCAAAAACAAAATAGTGGTCTTCACTGAGGTGGGAGAATCAGTCTGTGGTTCATTGTTAAACATTACAGGTGTCATTGACTGAAATGATTTGATATAATTTACAGCTCCATTTAAGGAGGCTGTACAGTTTACATGCAGTAATTGTCGAGTTATGGGTTTACAGAGTCCAGATCAAGCTAGGATAGCGATAGAGAATGGAGCAGCAGTGGCAGGTGGTGCAGAACTGGTTGAGAAGGTAAAGCTCACGAAGTACCACTTACTCTGAATTCAGTCTGTATTTTAGCTTGATTTTGCAGTTGCAATTGCCTATTTACTTTGTGTGCCTTTTAATCAATGTTGATTACAGATTTTAGCTGATGAGATCACAGCAGATTTTTACTTGGCTGAGCCAGACATTGTACAAAAGCTGTTCCCTTTGAAGAACAAGCTGAGGAAGAAGTTTCCCAAGAGCAAGAGAGGTCAGCGAGTTTCACATGTATCAGGCATGTTTTATTAATGTACAGCTAAACCGAGGTTAAATTGCTCTTTGTGTTTCTTGCATCAGGATCAGTTGGAATGAATATTCCCAAAATGCTTGCATTATTCAAGAGTGGTCATGAATACATGGTTGAGGACATCTATGTTAACACACAAGTTGCAACAGTAAGTCACATCAAAATGCTTTGTGTGACAGACATTTCTATTTGTAAGAAAGTACATGGTGGTATCTGCTTATTTTCACATTTATGAGGCGTTTTCTCCCCCACTTAACATAATTAGTTTTTTTAAACAGCTGGATATGCCAAAGGAGTATATTCTGGAAAACATTTGTGCCATTGTAAAAGATGTGGCAAGCCATAAACCAGCAGAATTTGGTAAGTAATTTATGTAATAAGTGGTTAGTTTTTTTTCCTAACCACCTCACAAATTCTGATTTATAATCACATTCTTTTGTGCAAATGCCAAGGCTGAATTCCTTTGATCATTTAAAAACTATACAATTATGACTACATGTCTATTAGCATGTCCATATTCTCTAAAAGTAGATTTAACATTGGCTGTTAGGTGGAAGTACCTTTTATATTCTTTGACATGAATAAAATGTATGGTGTCTTTGCTTTTTCATCCAGGTCCTTTTATTGAACGAGCAATTGTCTGCAGTAGGTCGAGTGAGGGTTTGCACATTAAATTCGAAGAATTATTACCACAGGAAGAGAAAAAGGCGTGACATTTTTGCTTTGTATATATTTGCATTGTACAAAACATTTAGACTGTAATAAAATGTTAAATGTTATATTGTCTAAGTGTGTGATTTTTATTCTGAAGCCAATTTTTACAGCAGCATGTTTTAGGTATGGAGGCAACGTGGTTAATGGCCCATTGTGGTCAATAAGATTACCCTTTTGCAAAGGATTTCAGCCCACATTGTGTATCATAATGGAGATCAGTTTGTGATGGTATGGAATGTCAAAAACCATTTGTATACTGCTGTATCTACACTATTTACATTTACAATTATGCATTTAGCGGATGCTTTTATCCTAACCAAATTATAAGAAGAACAAATCAGTTCATCAAAGGGCCAACAATATTCATAATATCCACTGCATTGGGAAGAAGGCTGAGGCCTTCTGTGGGGTAAAAGGTCACTTTATATTCACATGTTTTTAAACTGTTTAATCATTCAAACAATTTGGGCCAAGAAATAAAATCCTGCTTTTTTTCTTACCTTGTCATCCCCTACCTACAACAGCAGGTGGCAGTAGAAACTGTCGCTCACACGTTTTCTAACTAATCAAGCTCAGATTTAAAGGCAAAGCAGAATTTTTTGTCTTCATTTTTGTCGTTTTCTAAAATAACCTTGTTAAGGGTTAAGATGAACAAAGGCAGATTTTACTACAATAGATATGTATGTAAATATTTAATCATAAGTATTTATTACAAGAAGCATTGATCTCTTATAGAGCAATCATTATTTTATAGACTAGCTGACTATATGTGTAGAGATTTTAAAACAACATTTGAATATATAGCATAGTTAAAGTCTGAATTTACAAATGTTCAATATTTTTCCGGTTTTGTCCTTGAATGAGCACCAAGTAAGGATCAGGTTGCGCTGCTGCACGTGACCCAGGAATCTTTGACCGTAAAGCTCACTACTATTTTAAGTAGTGTGTACATATATATTTTTAAATATTTATTTTAATGCACGCTCAACGTTGTAGAAATATAATTTGCATGATATATTTTAAACACAAATGCATTAACCTAAAATGAAATGAAAACGTTAGTTTGGTCCATAGCATTCACAGAAGACGACCACAAAACCGAATACCCGTCAAAACTTTGATGGCCACAGGTTTTGTTCCCACAGTGGCAGAGGAGGAGGAGGAGGGGGCTTCTCAGCTCGTGAACGCAGCTGGTCGTGTCTCCAATAACTCACTTTAAAGAGCGGCTCGTACGCTCAGTGGTTGTTAGTGCGTGTTCCTCTGTAATTACTGGCGTTCAGGTTGTCTTTGTAATGGCCCCGTACTTTTAAGAGGAAGGGTTTTCGTGTGGGAACCGCTCTCTGAGGAAGTTTGACTGGACTGTATCTGCTCGGACTGGATGCGTCCCAGTAACGATACCGACCGTCTGCGAGACTTCCAGCTCAGGCGCTGCTGATACATTTGAGTCCACAGGAGAGCTACGATGATACGCACTAATTCACATTTAAGTTAAAGCCGTTGTATTTTTGAGCATTTTGGATTAACACAGTTTCTAAAGTGAATATGGGTCCTGTTTGGATCCTTCTTACCGTTTTAACTGGATACAGCACCAGTTTGCCCGGAGCAAAAGGTTGGCGTTTGTTATTTTTCTGAATTCATTGGTAAATATGTTGCCTAATATAGATAAAACTCGCAGATCAGCGCGCATGCTTTTATTTTATTTATTTTTTTTATTATTTTTTTAAAAAAAATTTTTAACTGTTAGTAGCAATAAAATAGATTTACAAATCTGTATAGATCTGTTTGTCCATAGGTACGCGTTGAAATATGCGATAAAAAAACCCCCCCAATGCGCAATGGAGAGTCCTATAATATTAAATAACCGTATGACTGTGATGTCTCAGAGTGTGATGCTCGCATCCTGTATCTGTTATCTTGATCTTCCCACATCAACTTGATACATTTGCATAAATTCACTATAACTCACCCACCAGTGATTATTATTTAGAAGTTCTTTGACAGTCAACATTATGGCCATTGTTTCTCAAGATAAACGTGCATTTCCAGAGAGAGGCATGTTTTCTTTGAGAAGTAGGTAACAGTTAGATATCATAACTTCATCTTCACAAGAGTTTTTGGACCATGTTTTCACGATTAGCCTACCTGCTTGCAATCTAATTCAATTTTATAGTATTTGTTTCCTGATTAGTTTGCCTGATTTTTAAATTATCTATAAATAAATACTATATAAAAAACTGTATTTAAATATTTAAGGGTCTTTCAGTCATTATTCCCATCTGTATTTCTGTTAACATTGTAAATTAATGTCAAACCTATAAAACTGAGCAAGATTATAGCATGCTGACATGTTTCTCTTTACAGCCTTTGAGGGTAAAACGTTAAATTTCATTAATGAACCGTGTGACAATCACATTGGGTGACAAAAAGGGCATTTATTAACGTCCAAGACATTGTCGGACACATGATTGCCATGACTGTGACATTTGTCCACAAGTAATCATGAACTTGTCAACTGGCCTGCAAGTGAAAGCTGATGTATCGATCCTTTTCCACTCTTGTTTACCTAATTTTCTTCATCCACAGGAGCGTGTGTCCATCAAGGCTCATTGTTTGCGGTACGTATCCATTCCTCTTCTTATTTTAGCTTCTTTTGAATTTGATTAATGTACTTGTGTTGAGATCTGAAGCTTTAAGCGGTAATCCTGGCCCATTTATGCAAGACATTGTGTTGTTAATTTTTTAGAGGCCCATTATCACAGCACTGGCATTGAAAGGATTCGCCTGATAAAGTATCAGTCAGAATAAGTCTCACAGTCACTAAAGATGTATTTGAGGAGAAGTGCCTCATAAATAATGAACGTGCTGACTTTGTGAATGGTAATGAGAAGGAGATGGTCTAGATTATGTATCTTGAGAAATGGAAAGAAACTTTATATTCAGGTGTCTCTTCTACAGCTCAGTGTAAATTGCACGGCACCTCTCAGATTCCCATGCGTTTTGTGGTTGTGAATGATGAGATTGCCCTTTTGTTGTTCCTTTTGCAGAACTAATGGTTTAGATGTTAACATATGTGTCTAATTTTGTACTTCATCTATACTTACCTGCAGGAATAGTGAGATTGTAAGTGCACAAGAAGTCATTACAGAGAAAATATCCAGCAGAAATGCTTAACACAACCTTCATACATGGAACTGTGGTGCACAACAGGTTTTCTTCATGGTTTAATGGAGAGTAATGACACATCTCTGTCTCTGCTATTGTGTAATGACAGTAATTAAAAGTAGTGTAAACACAGCAGCGGGATTCCTTCCTTTACTCCCTGAGAACTGGGAATGGAAGTGAATGGTATGTGTGCATTATTCCCCATAACATGGCTCCTCATGGGATTCAAGAGGCTTTGTGGGGAAAGGGGGGAGAGATTTGGGAAGAGAGTCATGGACAGGTGGAGACATGCTGGAGGGAGTCAGGAAGAGGCTCTTTGGAGTTCAAAAGAAAAGTCAGCCAAAACACCTGGACAAGGAGCCAAAGAGTCCTGATATGGAAAAAGAGAGGATTTAAGTAGCAATTATGACTCCAAACTCTTTTCAGAAGTTGTTTGCAAAATCAAAGCTCTAGTTAAGATAACAAGTGTATGGTTAAACCCAGTCAATACTGGGTGTACAATTCAAGTCTTTCTTGATTTATTTGGTTTCTTGATGTATTAGGAATATTAATAAGAGATTTAATTCTGTAGTACTTGTACAGCTTTCTTCAGATTGCTAATTATGTGTTTTCTGTTAACTTTTTAACCCTTTGTTTGTACTGTTCAAGTATGGGGTATAGAAGTGTGGAAGAAATACAGCAAGGTTGCTTCAAATTTAAAGTTACTGTAAAGACATTTATAATGTTACAAAATATTGCTGTTACAAATCAGTGCTGTTCCTTTGAACCTTCTATTCATCAAAGAATCCTGAAAAAATGTAGCATGCTTTCCACAAGGATGTTAAGTATAATAATAGAAAATATTTCTTGAGAACCAAGTCAAGATGATTTCTGGAGAATCATGTGACACTAAACACTGGAGTAATGGCTGATGGAAATTCTGCTTTACTATCACAGGAATAAATTACATTTTAAAATAATTTCATGTTGTAGTAATATTTCACAAAATTACAGTTTTAACTGTATTTTTGATCAAATAAATGCAGAATTTGTGAACATAAGATTTTATTTTTTTTAAATAACATAAAACTTTACTGGCCCCAAACCTTTAAATGGTAGAGTATATTATTTTTTCAAATTTTTCATTCTGGCAGAAACTAACCATTTGTTGTGTGTAACAGTGACATGAAGTAGAACATGAATATGTAATTGTTGTTGTGTGACATTAGTTTGAACATGTATCTGTAATTTGAAGAGCCTGTTGAGAGTTATTTGGCAGTTGGTCTGAAGTTTATCATTATTTACGACTCTGCTACTTCAGCCTTCAACGGTTTGAAAACAGAGTGTTAAATGCAACTGAACTAAAACAGTAGATGATATGACAGATGCGGGGACTTCTCAAGACTTTTAATTTCGTCTTAGCAAGCACTGGTAGAAAACAGCAGTTTTGTGCATTTCTGCTGTGAAGAGTCCTTGCAATGAATGCAGTATAAAGATTAATGAGACCCAGTGCAATAGCGCTCACCCTTTCCATTCAGCAGCACACTCTGAAATAAGGTACAACACTACATCTAAACATATCACTCGTGCCCTGGGGCACAAATTCCTTGCATTGCAAGTAGTTTGCCTCTAAGCAATCGAAATGTAGGGCAACTCAAGAATAGAACTGACTAAACAGAGAAATGGCACAGATTTAGCTTGTTTGATTGGCTTTAAAAGAAATATTTAGCTAATTTTGATGTAGCTACAATTTATCTGGAGAGGAATTAGTGAGAGTAAAAGTAATTTTCACATTGAACAATTTGGTAATTAATTACTTACAGTCTTTATAAGTTTCGAAGTAACTAAGGATTTATGGTTCAAAAAGAATCTAAATATATATCTGTAGTATCTTGTTTAGAGACTTTATTCCCAATAAATTCAATCATGTGTGGAACTACATGTTACTACATTTAAGATGTATTATTTAGTTACTAAAATTAAGATGTATTATTTAGTAGGGTGAGTGTCGCCAGTAATTGACGTTCATTCTGGTGCTTTCATGCCACCCATGATGTCTTTCAACCATGATCTTCAGAGGATAAAGCCCAGGGCTTCATGACCTCAAGACGCATGGAGGTTCTCACCATTTTAAGCCTCATTAGAATGTTTTTCTAATGTTCAAACACCATCTATACTTTTCCATCTAGACTGGTCATTTAATACTTGACCTGTTTTATAATTTCTCAATGCACCTCAATCTGAAGTTGAACCCTAATCCTGCAGACTTTTACATGGAAACATGCGTGAAAACACTTCATAGAACTGATATTCTCTGTTGCTAATAATCACAACCCTTTTTATTTACTGTTGGGTTTTATTTCTACAGTTATCATTTGTGGTGAGCAGAGTCTGTTTATTCATGATCTGTTAATGAATGAGGTATTCCATACGCTTCCTAGTGTGGATTACCTCACGTGGCTTTAATGGGTAATCCTGCAGTCCTTTAGGTACCAAACTGGCTTTGACCCCTTTCTGGCCCCTTGAACACATACTATTTTGCCCCACTGATTGAGCTAAACAGCAGTATGACAAACCAGTTGAGTAAAGAGCATGCAGAGATGTTTAAAAAGTGGCTTAGCAGTCTTTAAATTCCTGGATCCAGGATTTCCTGGATGCTCAAACAGAGCACAGATTTGAATTGTTCTTCAAGCGTGCACATAGATACTTGCTTAAAAGCTAACAACCCTGCTTGACTATAGACAAGCACTCCAAGCAGGCTGAACTGCCTAAAACCTCCTCAAACAGCTAGTTCTGGCTTGACAGTGCCATTTCTGAGTTGTTTGTCTGGAGGTCATCGACTTTTGTTCCTCAGTTCATGTCGAGTGATTATCTTACAGTTCTAAGTTGAAGCGTGTTTGCATCTTGTCTAATGCTGTGGACAGATTGCTAGTTTTAAATGGTGCACATTCTTAAACAAAATCTCACAGGAACAACCATCTTTTGTCTAATGTTTATGTTATTAATGTGGTGATGAACTGTTTCTCCAAGCAACTTTTCTCTCTCTCTGGCTACTGAAAGGTTAAAAAGGAGGCACATTTTGAGGGATAGTTCATTCAAAATGGAAAATTCTGGCATCATTTACTCACCCTCATGCCCAAAGCTGAACATAAAAAGAATGTTGGGAACCAAGTGGTTTTGGTGCTTGTTGACATCCATTGTATGGACAAAACACTGAGACATTCTTCAAGATACCTTCTTTTATGTTCCACAGAAGAAAGAAAGTCATACAAGTTTGGAACAACAAAGTAAATGATGACAGAATGTCCATTTTTGGATGAAGACGATTCACCAGGTAGGAGAGATGAAGGCTGAGTGCCGTTCAGAATTGAACTGAGAATATATTTTACTGAAATTAAATTGAATTTCAATCGAGGTAGCAAACAGGATACAATATTACAATTCAGATTTGGATGTAAAGAGGAAGAATTGAAGTGAGTTGACTTTTAAAGAAATGAATATAACTCATTTTTAAGTAGAAAAGCAGAGTTTATTAAGACAGACTTTGAATGTTGGCTGCACAGAGGCTGGCTTGAAAGTTTTGAAAAAAAAAAAGTTTTGGGTAAGGATGGATGGATGAGTAGATGTTTTACTGGGCCAAATAAGGAAATCTTTATGAGGCTTCCATTTGATTTGACTTTTGGTTTTCCTCAGATGAAAATTTTACTCTCTCTGGGGGTTCAGCGTTATATGAGATGTCGTGAGAAATTAACTCCAGAAGATAACACCTGAGTTCGGCTACCTGTCGCTCTGCCTTAAGTGCAGCTGCTGGCAGAAGTCAAATCACTGGCAGTCAGAATAATTCATGTTCAGACATGATTCATTCTGACATTTAGGATTCAACACTACAATTTCATCCCCTGCTGATCCACCACAAGCTGGAGCTTTCAGGAATGGAGGACAACTGTTGTGCAGGATGAACTGACAGGCCTCGTTTCAAAGGTCAACCCAAAGTTGAATTGCTCGTAAAATCTATAATTTTAAGATGAGAATCTTTGTGGAAAGTGTCACGTTAGAGATTCAGCATCTCCTTGTGGTTATCTGCACATCTGTGACTTCACCCCTGCTATTGTTTCCGTTGTGTTTTTGAACATGGCTCCCTCTGTGAATTCCATGGAGACAAGCGGAGGTGAAGCAACAGAGGTGTGGAAAGATGGTAGCCTGAGGAAAGACAGCCAGACGGGGCCTGTCTCTGGCTCCAACCTTCTCCCCCCTCAAGTGACTAATTTTGGTTCTTGCTCATGTTCTCCTGTTCAGTGGCAAAACAAAGGCTTCACGGTGTGGCCTGCCGCACAAGACGACAGGACTGAGTTTGCACTTGTTTTGTTGGTAAAAAGAGATCTTCACACATCAAATCTACAGGTCTTGGCGAAAGTCCCAACTGATAACAAGGGAGCTAACATCAAGCCTCAGCCAAGGAAACTGTCTTCCAATTCCACGTTCTTTAGCAGCGTTTGATAATGAACTTAACTAGAGGCAAGCCCCTGGCAGGTTCATGCAGCAAAATGAATAGCTTTATAATCAGCATCAATTCAATCCAGGCTGGCATTTATGGGAGTAATTTAGGCGTGATTTGTGATAAAATTAAGGTGCGTGATCCTTATCTTGAATGTGTCTAGGAATTTTATTACAAAGCTCCTTTTCACAGTGTTGAATGGAAACTCCTGAGATGTTTTGCCAGTTTAAAAGGGAAACAGTGGTGTATGTTGTGGAAATATTAATCCACCTTATCACCGGTGCCATTTTAAATGGTGGGGAATTAGAAAGCAAACACATGGCAGACTCTTGCAATGCTCTATTGTCAAACTTGAACTCCTTTAATAGCAGGACTGTTCTTTAAATTAAAGACATCCCAAATCACTGCTAACATATGCACTGTAATCAAAAGATAAAACATCTCAGAGCCAATCATTTATACAGTTTAGTCTCATTCAAATGGACTTTTTAGTGTGTTGTGGTAAAAACATTGCGTGGATGCATAATAGTGTATATGTATTATGTGTTGTATTGTGTAAATACTGTGTAATAACATATTTCTTTGCTAGTCTGGTAAGGTGATTTAGTAGCGTTTAAGAAGTACAGCTGATATTTGAAACTGAGAAATGTGTCAAATTCTTTAAAGATTTTGGATTTGTTGCACTAACCTGTGACAGTGTTTTGAGCATCTGAAGCATTTTAAGAGGTTCATTGTCAATGTTTTGTTTATCTTTTGTGTTAGCTGTGTGTGGGCTATATGTTCCTGTTGCTAAGAAGCTGTTCATAATGCACATTTCTGAAATTGGATGCAATAAATTGAGATTGTCTTGAGTTTCTCAATAATTAACGTACTCTGCCATTCAAAAGTTCTCTTATGCTTACCCAAGCATTTATTTGAATAACAATATAGTAAAACATAAGTATTGGGAAATATTACAATTTAAATAACTGTTTTTTTTTTTGTTGTTGTTGTTTTTTTTTAAATCTTTTTTTCTGGATTCTTTGATTAAAAAAAAAAAAGAATAGCATTTATTTAAAAATAGAAGGTTTTGTAACATTATCAGTGTTTTTTCTTTCGCCTTTTATTCATTTAATACATCTTTGCTGAATAAAAGGATACAACTAACTTTGGAAAAGTAGTCTATAGCACAAGTGTATATCACAAATTATTATACATTTTTTCCATTTAAATTTTCCACATTTTATCTGCTAGACCACCTCCCCCATTGAAAAGCCCCTCAGGGTGTTTCTTTAAGAGTTGGATGAGAATTAAAGAGATGTGGGGGGTTCAGATCAACACAATGGAGTAGGCGGGTTAAGTGAGGGCTCTAAAGGTTAGTGACCTTTACGTCATGGACCTTCTCATAAGCAACTCTACTGTGGGGGTCAAACGTTGACAGGAAAGATTGTAAAGATTGACTGTCTGTGTACTGTAGCAGAGAACAAGTTTGAACTCATTAGTGAAGTAATCAGTCTCATTCTCTTTGTTGTGGTTTTGTAAACTGCCTTTGGCTCACTTACCAGTTAACTGAATGGAAGTATTTAATAACCATCTTTTTATATGAAGATTCCTCCAGTTTTCTTTTGCCATTAAACTTTTCAAAGATTAGGAAATTATATGCTCAGCTACACAAGCTGTCTTTAAAAAAATGAAAGGACATCAAAGCTTGTCCTCAGCTGAACTAGTTGTGCCTAGCTTGGGTTGAAGTTAGAGGGTCTTTATAGCAGTCAGCTGCCCTGTAAGCCCTAAAACCCCTGCTTCTCAGTGGTGTCTAGATGCTACAAACAAACCTGTGGGTGTATTAATAGAATGCAATTACATCTGCTCGGGGTCATGCTGCCCCATGCCTTCCCATTGGACACAGGCATTCTTTATCTTGTCTGCTGGAAATAGCAGACAGCCTCTACCTTCTTTCTTATGCGGAACCTTGTCAGCAAAATGTGCTTACATTTGTGGCAGGCCTTCAAGGTAAACAAGCCCCTCCGATTGTTCACCGCCCTCCACACACAGAGTTCCAGAGACGTCATTAATCTCATCAGTTCAAAGCTGCCATCACCCGCAAGCTTAGTTCAACAGCCAAACCCAATGGGGCTGTGTTTTCCTCTCATTTTTTCCCCACAGTTTTCACACTTCCAGTAGGATAGATGAAATTAGACAGGTTTGAATTGTTTACACCTGGTATTAATGTCTCAGGTGATCCAATCACAAGTGGCCAGTCAAGACAGATTGTGCTAATGCCAGGCATAAACAGCAGTATATTTTTGGTCATTAAATGTGGCTTTTCATTGTTTGTTAAATGTGACATTATTTCTAGTTGGCCAAATTATTGTCAAACACATATTACAATCCTCAGAGGAAGAAAATTTTTTAATTTGTGGCACAAGCATATTGTATCTTTATTGTCATGTTTATTAGTAATATATTCCATTTAACTTGTTTTTTCCCTTGTTTTTTTATTTGGCCAAAGGGATGTGTTATTACTTTTTCAAAAATTGTGGGATAGTAAAGAAAAAAGCAGTTTTCTACTATATATGATGTTTGAAGCATGTGAAGATTGATATCTAATATCAGCCAATATATTGCTTTTAAATATTAATAATTGTTGGTTATCGGGATTGGCAAAACTTCTCATATCAGTGCATGCCTACATTGTAAAAAAAAAAAAAAAGATTCTATTTTAAAAGTTGACTAAACTATCAAATGTAGAAAACGTTAAACATACATTTTAGGCCATTTAGTATGAGCAACTTAAAATTAAACAACATGAACTTACTATCAAGTTTGGTTGTGAGGCTGCCGAGTATTGTCCATTTGATCACTGTTGATGCACATCAAAATTTGTATTTTTGGACAAAGCATGTGGGTTTATGATGACATATGATAATATATACATATTCATTCAGAATTATTAGATGTTTTAGTTCTATTTAGTGTTTTTGATTATATTTTGTTGTAAAGGTGGTGTTCAGTATTATAGTTTTCATCCGTTTCAATGAGTATATACTTACAATTAGCTTTGGTGTAGAGAAGTAACCTTATAACCTTTTCAGTTTGCTCAAAAAAAAGCAATACTACACATTTTTAACAAACTAAGACAATGTCTACACTAATTCAGATACATTTAAAAATGCATTTTTTTCCTCTGTGTTTTGGCCTTGTCCAAACTGAGCGTTATTGTTCTGCAGAAATGAAGCTTTTTGAAGACGTGAAGTGGATACATTTGAAAACACCTTTTTGCATTGTAATGTGGACTGTGAAAACCGAGCCATTCAAAAACGATGACACATGTTTAGTCATGTCACGCATATTGTACCGATGGATACCTGTTTGGTATTGTGTCTGTTATGTGCTATTCACTTTCACACTGTTGCTATTTCTTTGTACACTCTTCTTATCATAGTCCTACAAAGATGACAGAAAATTACTCGCAATTGCTGTCCTGTGGCAATACATGAGGGAATTTGCGCTTTAGAGCGAACATATAATGGTGATTGAGCGCGACTTAAACGCGTAAGTGACTAGTGAGATATTTTGCTAAATAAAGCGATGCTGCCAGAAGAATAACTTGAGAACTTTATGTTTGTATCATCTCAGTGATCTTTTATGGGGTTTTACGAATATGGAGTAAGGTGAATTTAGCATTTTCCAAAGTTTCAGTATGGATGAGAAACTTTGAAAAGAGAGCTTTTTGAAATGAAAACGCCATTTTCAAATTTATCTGGATTAATGTAGATGTAGTCTAAGAAAGTTCTACATCACATTATAATGCTCAGCTGAACTTACAATGCAAGTTTATTGAACTTGGGTCCACAAATAAAAACATTATTTTTGAGTTTATATCTGTTTTATGAAACCACAGACCAACTTTAAGCTGATACAACATTTTTTTTTCCAAAAGTTGTATACTCAAAAAAGTCCTGCTAATTTTTTTTTCTACAGTGTCTCAAACAAGTCTCCTTTGAAAAATTGTGACTTTTTTTGTCAAGGTTTCTGGTGTAATCATAATCATAAAAGATTTTAGGGCTGATGAGTTGTCTAGTAGTTCAGTCCACTCAATCAGTAGTCCTGCACGAATCATTCTCTATCCTTTGATATTCTCTTTCTCTTTGGCGCAGTGCTCTCCTGATGTTTCTGTGTTGAAAGGAATGCTCTTGTTCATTGTGTCTTCTGTCTTTACTCTCCGGTCAAGGATTGGCTAATGGCCAGTCTCTGTGCTACGGGATGATTTGCAGGTAGACAGCACTGTGAGACTGCTAGTGCTCAATTTCTTCGTGTTCCCTGTGGTTATCCCATGGCTGTCTTTGTCTCACCACCTGTCTTTTCCTCTTCTCCTCTCCTGTCATCCATTTAAACATCAAACGAACACTACACTTAGCCTCTCTCCGTTCAGGTGTCATGACAGTTATTGTTAGCGGTGCAAAACACCTGGATAGAGTCTGCTGTGCCTCTTAATTGGGAAAACTGTAATTTGCAATGGAAAGATTATGAAAAAAAGAGAGGTACGGAAGGGGAGGGCAATCCTTCAAGGTATTATCAGAGACAAGTGTTGATCTGTCATTAGCTTCGACTGTTTTGTCATTTCACAGGCGCATGAGTGAAAATTACCATTTGTGTGATCGACGCAGTAAAGAGATCTGAGAATGTTTATGGGAAATGTAATTAATCTATTGAAGATTTGATTTTCAGTTCCTTCACTTGCTTTAGGGCTGCAAATCATATTTTAGGGGTTATGGATGGAGACTAAAGAATTACAACCTTGCTAGACTCAGATTTTCACTTTGATATACTTGGTTTCTCTGTGCTAAGGAGGTGTTTGAAGTAAAATGTTGCTGAACTGATCAATGCAGTGAAAGTATTCAAGCTTTCTCTCTCTGCGATGAGTGCTGAAGAACAAGGCTTCAGTGTGAGGGGCCTCTGACAGAGATGTGAATAAATACTCTGAGCTCTTTTCTCGTGAGGAAGAGTTTGACAACACATTTACTTTGATAAGCTGGATCCAGGTGTGTTGCAGGTGTGTCATTCCTTTCAGATACTTTCATGGAGCAGCTCAGTGAGTTATGTCATGCAAATATAAGTTTGGATTCAGAGAGGATTTTTTTTTTAAAGGAAATGAATACTTTTATTAAGCAAGGACACATTAAAATGATCAACAGTGACAATAAAGACATTTAAAATGTTATAGAAGATTTCAATTTCTAAATAAATCAGCTTTGCCATTGTTATAAATATTTATATATATATATATATATATATATATATATATGTGTGTGTGTGTGTGTGTGTGTGTGTGTGTTATTAAAATATTTTTATTTAAAATATTTTTAAAATATTTTATTTAAAATATACTTATTTAAATTACATTTTAAAATATATTAGCATAGAAAAGTTGTTGTAATAATAATAATAATAATAATAGTAATAATAAAATTTGTAATAATTCTTCACAATATGTTTTTACTGTATTTTTGATCAAATGAATGCAGGGTGAGCAAAAGAGACTTCTTTCAAAAACATTTACTTTTTAATGATAGTGTATACCTTTACAAAATGTGCTTCCTTTTGCGATGAACATTTTAATGCAGTTCATTCACAATCACAACTTAGGTAATTATGATGTTTTATGTTGCTGTGGCGCTGTAGATTAAGCAGCTATGGTGCAAAACGGCGCAGGAAACATGGATACGCTTAATTTCGATTTGAATTTGTTAAAAATGTCTTATTTAGTGTCCCTTTTTGGGTACCTACATAAGAAATACTCATCCTTCATGGTCAAGCAGTAGTTTAGAACCTAAATTGGGTTTAAGAACCTGACAGACGTTCCACTCCTTGCCCTCAAGTCATACCATAACAAAGCCAAATTAATGAGCACCGGAGGCACTCAAGATAAGCCTCCTCTTTTTGTTCCCCGAGAGGTAAGATTTAACTTTTGGTTCCCAATCTTTCTTTACTACTGTTCCATGGAAAGGGAGTGATAATGAGTGAGAAGAGCTTTCATCCACCCCCTACTTCATCCTCCATTTGTCTGAGGATTACAGAGGCCCTGTTTACACCTGGTATTAAGATGTGTTTTTGTTGATCTGATGACACCTGACAATACAGGTTTTGAGCTACCACTTCCAGAGGTAGTCGAAAATGCATTTGACCTTATTGCTTTCATAATGTACATTGCTGGAAACATTGCTGCTAGCCAGACAGGGTTCAAACTTTATCATCTGAAATCGTAAGTATGGTTTAAAGACGAAAAAAATGTAAAAACCCCATAGGCCCTCCCCTCAAAGAAATCAGGAAAGTGGTCGCATGAAGACAAAAGATGATTATTCAGCGAAATATGAATAATGAAACAGTAATTTTTCATATTTTTGGGATCTGTGTGAAGAAAGACACTGACTTTAAGAGACAACTCTGCTTAACATTAAGAGCTTATACAGAGAATAGAAGATTGACTTTTGAGAGGGAAGTGTTGCTGTTATTTCACTCAGTCAGGATTGGGTCAGAAGGTTGACAGGTCGAGGCACCAGGTAAGAAGTCGTGGGGCACCTTTTATTGAGCAAACTCCCTCTGGAATATGTGTTTTATTGCATTGACTGACACTTGTTTAGAGAGAGAGTAATACTTTAACAGACAGATAACATATCCACTGCAATGCTAAATATGTAGACTCAACCTAAATTCACTGAGAAGATTACTGTAACTACTGACTAATACTGAATCATGCAGCATTCACCTGCTTTATGTTGTTGTAATTTGACATAATTCTATCAGCCATGAGTTCTCTTGCCCCATTAGTGATTTAGAATGATATATTATAGAATCCTGAAGTCACACTAAAAATTGACCTGTACACTTATGAAATGAAATAGTAGAGTGGTTAAGGATCTGGGGTGACTTATGAATCATCATTCTAACATCATATTGTGTCTTTGAGCAATGCATGTAACTCCAGGTTGTTTCAAAAAGACTGACACTGGAAAAGGTTTACTTTAATCTTCTTTAGATTACAGAAATGATGAGCTGCTTGTTTTTTAATAGCTTTGGTACTATTTCGATAAGTAAGTGGTTCTCGTGAATATAGTACCAAATAGTTTACTGAAAATGATAGAAACTGAAAGCGAGTTTTGTTTTTCTGTTCTTTGTAGGATTTTGTTATCGGCTACAAAGACAGCGTAGAAAGTTTGCACATTCAGTACATTAACATTTCATGAGATATTGTATATTATATCTGTTTTTGTGTGTTATTTCTTTTTGAATAACCATTTTGACATCAGAAATGCTACTATGGCATGATGAGAGTCATGGTCTATCAGTGGCTTAGTCAAGGTTTAACAACCAGACAGACGTTCCACTCCCTGCCCTAGAGTCATGCCATGACAAAGCCATATTAATGAGCACCAGAGGCTTTCAAGCTAAGTCATATACAAAGCACCCCCCCCCCCCCCCCCCCCAACTGAACAATGGGAACGTTAGACACATCAGAACTTCCACCATGCCTCTACTTCAGCCTGTGTGATGGTTATGTACAAGGATCACTGAAAAACACCTGCTGAGTGTCCCAGGTTGAGAAAGTGTAAAGTGTACCATATCGCTATATTACTTTAGTAGTCCATTCTTTTTGTTGAGATGTTTTGTGATGAACATTGGATGGCACTTTAGATGTGTGCAATACAAGACCGTTGCCTCCAGGCAGAGGAGGTAAAAGAGGTTGTAAGAACGTAATACAACAGTTTCTTTTCACATCTTTTGTTTTTCAGGGGTCAGGTCCAGGTCAGCACATTGTTTTGTACCTGTTTTATTATTCTGATGAGGTGTGTTGTAACTTGAACAAGCACTTCACTAAAAATGTATATTGTTCTCCTAAAAAAAAAAGTGAAAATATGAACTCCCACATGGATCAGAGAGCAAAACAGTGAATCACAGTATGAAAAAAGTGTAAATATCCAGTTCTGTCCCTTATAGCTATATGTACATTAATGTATTGTTTTATTTTCTTTTATTCTGTGTATGTATTTGTGTGTGTGTATATGTAGTATAATACTCAATAACTATATATAAATACAGTTATATAATAAAATACAAGTATCAATTAATTTACATTGTATTACAAATATACACACACACATATTTGTTAATTACATTCAGATTTATGTAGATTCATTATTTGTACCTATTAGATTCACAATAAATGTTTGAAAAAAAGACAACTGTCAAAGTTAAATGTTCATTCTGTTAGGGGAGCACATTTTAAACGGCCAAAACTGTAACCTTGTGGTTTGCATTGGCTTTTTTAAAATAAGACCCTGCAGTGTATGTGACCCTGCTGTTATGGCATATCCAATACCATTATTACTACAAGTTCCATGTTCTTATCTTTTTAAAGAGCCTTGACAACAAGAGCGCATCCTCCAAATTAGCCAAATGTGGTGGACCAGGGCACTTCTTGTTGCCTCCATTCAGATTATTTAAATAGGGATGTGGGTGCCAGAGATGAGGGGTCCCAGGGGGCAGAAAGGGGGAAGGCTTTTGTCACTGTATGTGCCCCACAAAGGGATGGCAAGGCTGAGTTATGTGCGAAATCCCACTACAGTGAGTCGACTGGTCACTGTGAATGCGTCCATTGTTAGAAACCCCTCACTGTGTTCTAAAGGAATTGACCTTGTTCCAAAACCTGCGCCTCCATCCTCAAGATCCACCCTGCTTGTCTTCCAAGTATTTGTGCTTTCTTCTCTTTCGCCAAGGTTCAAAGAGTTAGGGCATTCTCAGATGTGTTAGCCAGGCATGTGTGCCAGAGACCCATTACTGGTGTCCTCAAAGTCTGCCCATAAAACCCAAGTCAACATCTTAATCTCCAGGACTTACTGTGAGGAAAAACTTCAAGGTTTTGGTCTACCATCAGCTCTGTCCCTATTTTTGACTTGGCTTTGATTTCATTTGTTGCACTGGGAAGGCGCCATGCTTTCTCTGAATGGCTCCCTGATGAATAGTGTTTCCAAGCGCTATTTCACTCAATTGCATGATGCTTGTCCTATATAGAGTCAAGCAGTTTTTTTTTATTCCCTCTATGAAGATTGATTTTTAGCAATTGCACATACTGCTTTTGCTCATTCTTTACAACAATATATATATAAAAACTGTTAGTTTTCATATAAAGGAGATAGATATTCAGAATCAAGAGCTTTGTTTTCAGTTCTGCTTTCTTCCTGTTGTGTTCATCACAGAAGACACATTTCCTTCCTTCAGTCTGACACAGGGTTTTATACATTTTATACAACTGTATGCATTTTATGTCTAACAACACCATCAGAGCAGAAGTGGCATCTTTTGATTATTTTATTAAATTTTTTTTTAATCACATATATTGAATATATATATTTTTGAAGGGACTCTGATCATAGTCCAGGTTGTCTAAGTGAGGTTCAGATGGGATTCAAACTAAAATACATATTTTTTTGAATTGCTAGTGAGCAACATGCATTTTCCTTGCTATGAAAAAGCAGTTTTGATTTTTTGTTCCTCTGGGAAATATGGAGTTTTTTCAAAGTTGCTTTTAAAATCTACTTGGCTCAAGGGGAACAAGTTTCAGTTTTTGGGCCCATTCCATTGCTCAAGTAGAATGCAGTTATAGTCCACTGTATTTGGTCACAGTCCTATAACTCCCCGAATCGTATACAAAAACACTAGCAGGGTTTTTTCTAACTATGGCACTGTGCTTTGATGTGTTGCCAGTGGATTGCTGTGCTCTTTTGTGTGCCTGGGCTGGGTAAGATGCCTGGAGTTCTCTGGAGGGCAGCCACTTATCCTGCTATGTGCATCCAGGGACTTGCCCAATGTGCGACACATGCTAGGTAGCAGCAGTACTAGTGCTGACACTTGGTGCCACGCTTCACTGCCTTTCTCTGGTATTTTTTCACTTGAACTCTACAAAAAGGTCACAGGATGTCTCTGGAAATTCACAATAATGGAACAAATTCAGATTGTCTCATAACATGGCACCTTCAAAGTGTGGGACTTGTCAGTATTGATACAGATTGTAATTTCCATCCTCATATTTTTATTCAAATTTGGAATATCATAAAATGCTGGATGGAAACACCAAGATGTAAATTAAATTTTCAAAATGCACATAAAAAACATGCCCACTTGCTTGAGGTGGATTCATTTTTTATTTGTTAAGAAAACACTTGAAAAAAGAGGCACAGTTACTTCCCCAATGGTTAAACCTCAGTTTCCTTTTCTATTTTGGGCCAGTTTGCCTGGAAATGGTGATGGAAACACTATTTTATTTGCAAATTGTTTTGATGATTTCGTGATTTTTTACAACCCAAGCTCATTATACAAACTTGCCTGTTTGTTTGTATTGTTTGTATTATGTTGCTTCTTGCATGTTTGACGACACTTTCAAAGTGAAGTATCTAGTGAGTGGCATTAAAAGTGCCGAAGCAGTTTTATCCAAATAAGATGAACATGAATCTGGTAATGTTTGTTATGTTGGTTGTTGAACGTATCGCGGCAGTTGGGAAATGAAATGCTCTATCATGTTTGAAAGTAATGTACCACCTACACTAAACCCTACCCTAAACCTAATCGATAATGTTAACAAAAGCAGACCACCACCATGCAAAAACCACCATGTTGTTTTAGTTTGCTTCTACAAGTCTTTTATCTCTTGTGACTTCAGGGGAATTCTGCATAGCAAGTGCAGGTACCAGGTGAGCTACCAAGAAAGTTTACTACATCAGAAAAGCCATAGCCTATATTTTATGTGATGCAAATGTGTTAGTTTACAAATAGTTTTTTCAGTATTTTCAGATCATAACAGTACTGTTCAAGGAACCCCACAAAAATAAGTATTTATTAATTGATAATTTGCCCCTGTAAATGTAATTTGTAAGAAAAGGAACAAAAATTGGTGTTTTACTGCCACTAGTGTTCATTTCACCTGGAAACTGCAGTGAATTGTATGTATGTTTTTAGAGTTTTGCCAAAATGGTGGTAGAGGCATGTTTTTCCTGTGGATTTTTAACAACTTGAATGGAACATAGCTTGTGAGAGACTGCAGCATTATGAATAGACTTTGATTTCTGCTAATTGTTTCTGCTTATAATCTACTGTACATACCATAGCATCAGTGGTCACTTCCATTAACCTTTCCTTCTTTTTTGAAAGATGAGGTCCATAGCTGCTTTATCTTTGTGCTCAATCGCTGCTATAGTACAACTGTTCAGAGCTATTTGTAGAACATCAGGTCAGGGAGATATGTAATAGCATGTGTTACGTTCAGTGTTGTCTCTCTCACAGGAAGCTGATAGACTTGCTTTGTGTGAATGTTTGCTTGTCAGACTGAGTAAGCACAGAAGCAAAGACATTGCCTTGAGCCTGTCCATTTTTCTTTTCTCTTCCTGTGGTTCTCTACCACTGGGCTTTTCTGTTTCTATTTGTTTGGACCTCCTAGTTGTAAAAAGCATGCTTCCAGCTCTGGGGACTCGGTCAGAAAGAAGTACATGGAAGGTCAGATGTTCTCTAACTTGCAGCATGAATTACTGCAAACACAAAGTAATTAAGGTGCGCTTTGATGAATCATGCTCAAGGAGTTGAACTCAGAAGGGCTGTGTTTTGAAAGTACATCTCTGTATCTATTGGAAAAAACTTCCTGGGAACAAGTGCCTTTGAAAATGGCCTCGACTCCCTGATAGAGCTGTTAGGAACAAGAGTGCCCATCTTGTGTTTTAATCTCAAACAAATCTTCAAAGCCTCCCCTTGAGGCCTGACTAGATTGAAAAATTTGGCATATTAAACCAAAGCCTCATTGTCTGCGTCTGTCCTTGACCGATGTTTGCTTATCCAGCTTCAAACCTTGACTTGAC
This sequence comes from Spinibarbus caldwelli, assembly GCA_039654775.1. Classification (NCBI taxonomy): domain Eukaryota; kingdom Metazoa; phylum Chordata; class Actinopteri; order Cypriniformes; family Cyprinidae; genus Spinibarbus; species Spinibarbus caldwelli. The sequence goes on along the minus strand of CM077223.1, from coordinate 26,389,867 downwards.
CTGGGTGAACTGCAGATTATTTCCATAAAGAGAGGTTTGTTTGTTGTATGTTCTCACACCTGCAATTCTCAATAAATATGTTCGATCTGATTTATGATGATATTCACCCTCAGCACTTCAATGAATGAATAAATCAGTCACTAATTTATTCATGCATAATTAATATTATTAGAATACCTAATTTATTGCTAATCCTTGGAAATCGAATGTTTTTTTTTTCATATTAATGATGTTTTCACATTGTTGTTGTTTATCATTGTTTTAGAGTGTTTTGGTGCATATTGCTTATAAAATAATAAAAATAAAGCAAGCAACGTAGTACAATCTATATCTATCATTCTATACACACACTGTTTACATTATACCAGGCTGATAATGGGAGCACTTTTGAGGATGAAATAATCACTTTTTAAGACTACCGTATCTTTTTTCTGAATTATTATTATTATATATCAGGTAACTCCACCCCTGAAAAGAAACAAAACAACTTCTATCAGACGGCTTTTCCTGTCCAAATGGGACAAAAATAAGTTAATTCTTTAAATTCTTTGAATAAGTAAATATCATATAATAAGGTTATTATAATTAAATATAACATATACATACAGTATAAACTAATAAATAAATAAATTGAACGTGTAAGTGTAAAAAATCTTTCAGGTCTTATTTAAAGAATAAAGTCATATATTCTTCAGAATATCTTATGTTGTGTTCCACAGAATAAAGACGGTCATAAAGGTTTGAAACAACATGAGTGTGAGGGGGATCTTTTCCTTTAAGTTTATAGTGAGATGAAATTTCATGTCCCAGAGGGTTAGTGAAAACAGAGGTTGGGGGTCGTTTGTATGGCCTTAAATATGAGAATTAATTCAAACAAGACAGCCCGAGTTTGTGTGGGCTGCTGTTCCTTCAAGCTATGCACGTTTACTTATAATTAAACTATAATGTCTTTTGTATGGATTTTCACCTTCACCCACTGAGCTACACTGTGTGAGGGCATGTGGTGACATTTGCAAGAGAAAATTAGTATAATATTGCTTGAATAGTTTGTTTGAAATTGATGCTAGAAGTACGATAGTGAGTGTTGCTCAGACTAGATGTTAGCGCACTGTTGCCTTTGGCTCAGCTCCACCAACACATTCCCATTATTTACATCTTTAGCATTGCTGATGCTCCCTCAAGTACCTGACTATCTCTGAGGTCTTTGCTCAGGGCAAAAAAAGACAGGAACTTGTCTTTCAATGTTACACCAGGACAACTTCTCCTCCAGCTCTGTTTTTTCTCCTCGTTTTCTCCCACAGTCACCTGTTTTCCTCCCTAAAAAAGTGCTTTTAGCATTTTTAAGATAAGTTCTTTTTTTTAATTTTTTTTTTAATCTGTTGGTTTATTGACTAAAAAACAACATACCTTAGAGGGATTTTATATTTGATAAGTCCTAATGTATGCTGATATTTTCGTACTTGCTCTTTTTATAGCTTTTCCATGTACGCAATCTCTTATTTAGAAATGCTGTTTGAAGCAAGCATGCAGTATTACTGTTGCACTGGGTGCTGAATACAGCACAAGGCATCTGAGGGCATATAAGTGTTGGCTGTTTTCTTTATGGAGTCACAAATAGCTGGCCGGCAGTATCATATTTGCATTTCAAATATAGGCCAATCCATGGCGACCTCACTACAGTCATTAGTCTGCTGGCACCCAGCAATCAATGAGAGGAATGCTATACATGCAGCACTGATAGTCCAAAGGGCATGAGTGTGTTAATGGAATGCAGTATATACAGTATGCATATGTAACAATAAAACATAGTCTAGCTATATGAACTCTATTACTAATGTGTGTAGTTTAAGAATGGCGATGTAGGGAATGCTCCATATTCAGTCATTATTTTCACCCAATATACAGTTTCGACAAAGTTAAAATAGAAACATATTTCCTGCCGTGGCGCCAGGGTCAGCTGTTTTTTCTGATGCATTCAAAGCCAGTACGCTAAAATAATCTCCGGATAGTAACAGGAGTATCTTAGGGTTTGCTAAATTCGGATGGGGCTGAATTAAATATAACAGAACACCTGCTTTATCCATCCAAAGGGTGTAGGTAAAGCATCATTCCTGGAAAAAATACATGAGTTCAGCATGTGCTTTAATGTATAAAAGAAGTCAATATTACACCAGACCGAATGGAAATTTGTAATGCATTAATCTATGACAGCAAGTTTTTGTTCTTTTTTCTTTCTTTTTTTTTTTTTTTTTGTCTTGGATTAGGTGGTAGGTGGTATTGATTTTAGCCTGACCTTTTAAAGACTGGGAGGGGAGAGGACTGATTGAAATAGCTGTGTTCAGCTCAGACCATCGTGGCTCAAATCCATCTTTAAAAACATCATCTTAAATTGCTAAACCCAGACTTGTAAACTTTGAGACCAACTTGCCAGTAAGCTATAAACCATCCCAGAGATACCTGAGTCAGTCCATTCTTTCATTTCCAGACTGACAAATTGATTGAAACTAAACACTTCAGTGTCTGTTAGGCTCTGTTCCTGCAGGATAATGGACTGTAATGGGAAGGAAATGACTGTGCCATTCAGTGCCAGTCAAGTGTTTTCTTGGGCCATGATTATCCTGTATGGCCCTTTCTCTCATAGGGAAAATTTACAGTGTGGGAAAACTTGCTTTGCTTACCTTCTATTTTCTATTGTCAGGTTTAATTAAACAATATATTATTGTTAATAGTAACACTATGTCAAGAAAGATAGACTACTGAGAAAGCAATATAGCTTTTGTTGTTTTTTGATTTGTATTTGTATTTTTGATGCTTGAGCTTCATATTTAGAATGTACTGATTCATTTTGTTCACTCTCTTTTAAGTATGTTCTATTATATTTTTTTATATAATTGAGTTCATAAAGCAGTTTTAATATTGGCACATTTAGAATAGATGTGCATGCAATACATAAAACAAAATGAGAAGAAATGTATCTTTAGGGGTTAATAGCAACCTTGTTATGTTCACGTAATGCTTCATTCCTTAATCCATCTGTCTATGATGTTGGGACAGATTTATGAGGGCTCACTCAAGCCTACGGAAATCTTTAACTGTAGTTGCATACCTGAATTCTTCAGGACCTGAGGGCACAGCTGTTGTGTTGTTGTGTTCACATGCACATATACTCCTGTCACTACAATGCATTTGCCCCATTAAGGCTGCCATGTTTGTACAGTCATGTTGGTCTATGTTCAGCATCCACAAACACAGCGGTAAGTTAAACGAAAAGGTTCTACAATCATTTTAAACCTCCAGGGAGAAGTGTGAGAGGAAAAAAACTGATTACTATGGAATAACTGTAGCAGAAAAAATCACCAGCTCTCTGTGGCTACCTACTCAGTTATTTATGAAATTTGTTATACGCTTGCATTTCAGGGCAAATAGCAGTAATTTCAAGTGTACATGGAGGTTCCGAGGCACAGGTTCTGTGGCCTTTTTTTATAAATGTTTTATACGAACAAAGCGGCCTTCGAAAAGAATGTATGCTGTTTCGTTTGCACATATTTTGAAGTATAAATAACAAGCTTTTCTTGGAAATGTCCATATCTTTACAAACATTTGACCATGCACTGTTGTGGAATTTTAGCTCGGTGTGGACAGGAATGCAATTATTACATGCTTTTTAAATGTGAAAGTCATGATCAAAAATCAGTCTCAAGCAATCGCAATTAAAAATGTTGTCAGCATGATTCACTGGACTCATGTGTGCAACAAAAGCACTAAAGAATGAACTAAATATTTATTTTCGTCAGTCGATATCACTTTAATTTCATCTGCATGCAGTTCATATGCAATGTGCAAACAGCTTTGACCAACATGGTTCTGAGGCATGCTGGGCTGTGATTCCTACAATTTATCAGATGGTAGTGTTGGTAACTGACTTCAAACTCAAGCTGTGCATATTATCTTTTATTCATTGAACTCTCAGATTCCAGCTCCTCACATCCAGAGCAAGAGAGAAGAAATTGTTTTCCACATATGGTGATAAAACAGACCAGTGGCATAATGAAACTCAATGACAATGTTTGGACTCTTTACAGTATTGTGCAGTCCTAAGGTTTGCCTCATTGTAATGCCAGGTTCAGCATTGCACAACAGTTATTTTTATTGTATTTTATATGTTTTATTTTTGCTGTTTTTTGTTTTGTTTTGTTTTTGAGCAAACTCCGATACAGATTCTGCTGTAGTATGTAAACTTTTGTGCATGAGGGCTTAGCTTCTAGGAGCACTGCTGATTACCAATCTATTCTTGTCAGTGTTCTCTGGAACAAGTTGTATTTCAGCAGTGAAAAAGTGAATTGTACCATTGACCTGGAGTACCCTTTTTAATCCCAAACATATGCTTATAATCCTCTTAGTACAGGCCTTTTTTGTAAAATGTCTAGCTCCCCTTCCAGTCCCTTCCATGGAATCTGGAGGGAGCAGAGATAGGCTCATTGCAGTCGTCCTCCAAGTTTGACATCCATCTGTCTCCAGCTCTCTAGCTCTCAGTGGGGTTTGGCTCAGCCGCAGACCCCTTGAGTGTTGCTCAAAGAGTTTTTGTGATTGACTGCAGATTTTTGCTCACAGTCGGCCTGCTTATAGCCTGCTCGCTCCTGCTGGCCTCTGAAGCTGTCAAAGCTCTTGGCAATTTGTAATCCATACATCCTCATTTCCACCCTATGGCCCAGTCCTGGCCCGGCATGCCCTTAGGTACAAAGTTCCAGTGAAAATGCATGCAGGAAGTTGGTTGAAATATGAACAGTGTTATTTTTAACTCAAGTCAATTGTGAAAATCTCAAATGTTATTTATGTGAATTAGTGTCATTTATATACAAACATCAAATACAAATAACACTTTAATATTTGCTTGCAGCTTTAAAGCAGAGTGACAACAACTGTTCTTGAAAATATTGATAGCTGAGTGTAAATATGGGTATTTTTTTGATTCACAAAAATGCCAGTATGCCAGAAGAAAGGGTGGTGAGCTTTAAAACAATACCTTCACAAAGTGTTCCTCAACAGAGCACTGTTTACACAGATCATATGGGTGCATTTTAGCCAATATTCTGGGGGCTGCAGAAGTCCCGACAGTGTTTGTCAAGTGTTTTGTTTTCATTTTACAACTTCATTTTTAATACATACACTGCCCTCCAAAAGTTTGGAAATGCCCTAGAAAAGTGGGATTTTGGACAATATTGGCATGAATTCTTTTTAATTTGTGATAATTTTGCACTGATAAGGGACAACACAAACTACGAAAACATATTTTATTACATAAACAGTTTATACATAGAAAATAATTAAATTTTCAATTCATCAAAATATCCACCATTAGCAGCTATTACAGCTCATTCATAAAACAGGTTCATTGTATTCTAAACTTAATTGGTAATCAATTGTTGAAGCTATTAAGGTGTGCTGACCCAGAAATCTTTTAAAAACCTGGGCCAAGTTTTAAACCAGTAACCAGGCATCACAGCTGGCAAAGGGGCATGTCTGACATGTGTATATTGCCATTATTATGTAATCAAAATGAAAAATTATTATTACTAGTCTCTTCAATGGATGATGTCAAGTTACTTTAATGTACTGTATTTGCACCAAAAAATGATAAGGATTTATGCTGATATCATCCAAAACCACACTTTGCCAGGGGTGTTTCCAATCTTTTGGAGAGGCAGTGTAAATAAACACCCCTTGCACAAGGCGAGTCAATAAAACTAATATAAAAAGTGCTGCATACTTAAATATCATTTTAAAGAGCTTTGTCAGGCATATTACTTACAAAAAATGATACTTTTTCTTTAATTGAATCTGCCATCAACATTTCTGTTGCAGTTGTACATCAGAACCTTCATTTGGCATCCATTTAGGATGTTTTTAAACAGCATCGATTAGCCTTCAGAATGTCTTTCTTATGTAGCTAGTTTTAGTTTATTCAGACACAACCATTCAAAAGTTGGGTGTCAGTATGATTTTTATTTTTTTTTTATATTAATTTTGTCAAAAGGCATTTATAATACTATTTAGAAATGCATTATAATATTATTATATAATATAATTATGTATATATATATATTTATATATATAATATATATACTATATATATATATATATATATATATATATATACAGTATATTATATAATATATAATATATAATATATATTATATTATTATTTTTATTTATATTATAACATTTTATTTACATTTATAAGGTATTTATTTATAATACATTTCTATTTCAAATTAATGCTGTTCTTTTTAACTTTCTATTCATCAAAGAATCCTTAAAATGTATCATGGTTTCCACAAAAATATTAAGCAGCACAACTGTTTTTAACATTGATGATAATAAGAAATGTATTCAAACACCAAATCAGCATATTAAAATGCTTGCTAAAGGATTATTCTATAGGAAAACTGAAGACTCAAATAATGACATCTAACTTTTGAATGGTAAACGCAATTTATATTGTCATATTTTTAACTCAATTTTATATTTGAAGTAAAATAATTGACTAAGATAAGAGAGTGAATGGACTCTCCTGATAGAATAAATCTGTTTGATCAACCATCCAGCACATAAATGTTAACCATTAACAGACGTAATACGGCCTGCATTCTTCAGTGTCGGAAACAGCCTATAAAGCGATTCTTTTTCATGGCAAATCTCCCACATTGTTTGACAGAACCCGCTCTAAGAACAGGTTTTGCTACAAAGCCATTTTTTTGTGAATAATTTACCATTACTCTTTGTTGTGTCAGAGGAATTTCACTACCTCCAGAGGGCATTTTTGTTTGCACAGGTAGAGTGCACAAGTGAACTGATTTACCTGGTTAGAGTGCAGTTGGTGTTGTTGTCCCTGTCGTCTTTCAAGGTTTTTAGCATTAATAATTCAATGACTGTGTAGGGCAGAAGTGCCCATTGAAATGAAGTAAACTTTGGGTTTAGAAAAATGTTATTTGTTTTATTTTTTTATTTGTTGTTTGTATTAAAGTTGTACAAATAATGTGACAATCATGAAGAAATAATCTCTTAACCTAAATAAAGCATTGCTGACAAAATAAAGCCATATTGAGCTTCATTAACAGCATTACTATAGTTAATGTTTTAATATTTTCAATGTAAGCTAAAGCTTTTTGTTAAAAATAATAAGTAGACAGAAAGGGTAAATTATTGAAAAATCCATTTGGCCACATCCAGAGGAGTTTATCTCAAAATCATGTTCCTTTTACTCCTTAATTTCATCTTCACTTTCATTCATTATCTTTTTTATTTTCTAGCATTCAGTGTCTCCAATTATACACTAATACACATCAACTATATCAATGGCTCCAGTATTCTGCTTTCCTATAGTCTAACTGAAAGCTGCTTTCGGCAATAATATATTATTATTTAAAGTTCCCCCATTATGCCATTTTTAAGGCTCCTAATATTGTTTTGGGAGTCTCCTACAACAGGTTTACTTGCATGCAAGGTGAAAAAATGCTTTTGTTTTCTCAAAATATGCGTTTAATATCACCTCATTTTCCAGCGATTCTCAAACGATTCGTTCCAAGCAGTTCTAAGATTCAGTCTCTCTAAACCCCTCCTTTCCATGAGCCTACTCTATTCTGATTGGTCGAATGGCCCAGTCTGTTGTGATTGGTCTACCACGTACAGCGCGCCACAAACGATAGGCCCATTGCCATAGTTCTGTATTTTGAATGCTCGATGGAAATATTTACATTTACATTTAGTTATTTAGCAGATGCTTTTATCCAAAGCGACTTACAAAAGAGGACAATAGAAGCAATCAAAACCAACAAAAGAGCAACAACATGCAAGCGCTATGACAAGTCTCAGTTAGCCTAACGCAGTACACATAGCAAGTTTTTTTTTTTTAAATAAGAAAAAATATATATATAAGCATATATAAGCATAATATAAAAATATAAATATAAGCCTCTATCATTTGTCATACTTACAGGTTGTGATTCAGTGGAAACTGGGTACTGAACCATCTTTCAAGAGCAAGCGTTTTGTGTATCCCGTGCTGAACTCCCCGAGATTAGAGAAGCAGTCGTCAGTAAAATTACGTGTTTGCGGGCGGGGTCAAGTTGTTCGCAGCCAGCCAATGTAGAACATAGGCGAGAATTATGCAAATGTGTTACCCCGTGACATGTAGCCCTCACGGAAATGGGATTCGAATTACTAACGACTCGTTTAGGCTGTATAGAGTCGATTCTTTATTTTGGGAGACAATAACTTTATTTATTGTGCACTTTCGGATTTACAACTTTGCAGATCGTTTACATTCACATACAGCTACATTACACACTGCATGACAGGCAATATTGGAAATGGCATAATAGGGGCACTTTAAATGAAATCAATGAAAATGTCCGTGATACATCTGACTGATCTGTGCATTTGAATACACAGTCTTTTAAAAGAGTTATAAAATTTTAAATGGCTTTTGAAATGTTTTCTTAGTTACAAGATACTTACAGCCACTTCTATTGTTTTTTTTCCTCTAGAAAGAATGACAGTAATAATAAAATCTTGTTATTAAATAAATAGTTGACCTAAAAATTAAAATTTTCTGAAAATTTACTTCCCCTCAGGCCATCCAAGATGTAGATGAGTTTGTTTCTTCATCATAACAATTTTGGAGAAATTTAGCATCAACAAAAACGTCAAAATAATCCACAAGCAATCAACATGACTCCAGTCCATCAATTAATATTTCATGAAGTGAAAAGCTGCATGATTGTAAGAAACAATCCATCATTGGGCCATTTTAACTTTAAACAGTTGCTTCTGGCCAAAATATGAGTCCATAATCCATAATAATGTTTCCTCTAGTGAAAAAGTCCATCCCTTGTTGTCCTCTTACATTGATATCAACCAACATATTTGTTAAGAACTGTTTTTGACTGTTTAAGATTGTAAACAGTACTTGATCTGTGCATATTTCTCTCCTGATTTAGATGAGATGGAAGCAATATTATGGATATAAGACTTATATTTTAGCTGGAAGAAATGGTTTGCAGTTCAACTGCCTTAATGATGGATTTGTTTCTTACAAACACGCAAGTTATCAGTGATAATTATTGTGTTTCCAAATCATTTTCAAAATGAAATGTCCAAATGCAGTTCTAGTGTGAGCAGAACATAAAAGTGAAGTAAAGCTGTCATTTATTGGGGTTTTTTTTAGGTCGGAGCTAAGCTATGTACATGTCTTGACAGCCTTAATTTTATAATCATAATTTCAGTGTTTACAAGGGGGACTAGACGATTTTGAACTGCACATGGAAAATTGTGTTCATACTTAGCATTTCCATTTTTCCGTATTAGACTCATCTCTGCTCATCCAGAAGGCAGTAATTATCACATTTGCTTTGGGAGAACAACATATGTTGTATTTCGTGCAGGCTATTAAAAATAACAATGAGGGGATAAAATCCACCCTGGGGCATTTAAATTAGTTTTAATATGAAAAGGAAGCATAATTAGAACATGCTATATAGCTGTATAATTTTTTTTCTTCTTAACATTTTTATGATGTTTCTTCCTGCTTTAATTTTTCTAAACAAGATGTGACCATTTGTGCATATCTGTACAGTGACAAATAGATTTAGATGTCCTTTTTGGCAACCTTTTAGTCTCACCGCTTGCCTTGCAAGAAATTTGCATATAATCATGCTTGGCTGGCATAAGAAGGAAGTTGTGTAGAAGGCAATTGAAGTGCAGAAACTGAATACATTTGAATGTATTGAAGCCCAGATTTATTCAAAGGAACAGCAAACATAGTGCTGTGTCTTCAACACACCATACTTTCCTGAAACATGAGACCAGATGTCCTTCATGCATTTTACATCATGTTGTTAGTAAAGAGAGGGTCACTCTCTTTGTTTTGTTTTTTTTCTCACATATGCCCACTTTGCCCAGGAATGTCAGAGACAATTTTGGATCATGAGGATCCATGACGTGTTTTTTTTTGTTTTTTTTTCTTAATGATGATCTATTTCACATAAGGAATGCCACTTGTTATTTTTAGCAATAGATTTTTATATTTGCTAATATATATATATATATATATATATATATATATATATATATATATGTATATGTATATGTATATGTATATGTATATATATATATATGTATATGTATATGTATATGTATATTTTTTCACAAAAATAAAATAGGCAGCAAGCTGAAAGTTATACACTACCAAAAGTTTGGGGTCAGTACGTTTTATTTTTTTTATTTTTTTTTTTACTTTTTATGATGTTACAAAATATTGATAATAATAACAAATGTTTCTTGAGCATCAAATCAGCATATTAGAATAGTTTCATGAGGATCATGTGACACTGAAGACTGGAGTTATGGCTACTGAAAATTCATCTTTGCCACCACAGGAATAAATTACACTGGTTACACTTTATTTTAAAGTGTCCTTGTTACAGTTTAATTAGACCTATATATTTAAGTACTGAGTAATATTAATTAACTACATGTACTTACTATATGGTTAGGATTAGGGTTTGGCTTAGGGTTACCTGCATGTAATTATGCATAATTTATTGTTATTAGAATAGTAAGTACATGTAACGTGTAACAAAATAAACTCATATACAAAACTATTATTTTAAATTGTAATAATATTAGATAATATTACTGTTTTTTTGTATTTTTAATCAAATAAATGCAGCCTTGTTGAGGATAAGAAGCTTCTTTCAAGAAAATTTTAAAAATCTTACTGACCCAACCAACTTTTGAACGGTAGTGTGCATCTATAATCTAACTCCATAAATCCATAAACACTTTTGTTTGAAAACAAAGGAAATCAATGCAAAATATTGCATCACATTTTTACTCCTGCTTTCAAGTCACAAGTCATTTTTTGTAAATTCGACAAAACCTTGTCTACAGTATGTTAACCGGTTAGATTATCTTGGTGACAGATCAGCAAGATGTGTAACAACAATGTAGAACACATCACAGAAAATCAAGGAATAAAAAAACAAGAATGGAGTTTTGGAACAATTACAACATTTTACAATTTTCTCAGGGTACTTTGTCATCTCAAATGACTATTATCCTCCATATAGCTGATTTAGGATGAACTTACGCAAGACTTATCTTAAGATCTTTCATAATGAAGGTTAAGTTGCTCTGCTTGTATCTGTGGCCGTCAGCCACTGCTTTAGTGGTCTCAATTGGCTGGGGATACGATTTAGCACATTTTCTAATTGAATTAGTCTGCGCAATTGCTCGGTTCTGGCTGATCTCTCACTGCCTAAATCGAGGCCAGCTCAATTTGGACTCAATTACCTTCTGCTTGCTTGGCTACTAGTCTTTAGCTTATAGAACTGAAATAGGAACATTTACACATGACCCAAAGGGTTTTCAGCTTTTAATGTGATGTTTTCACCCAGATTTTTAACTTCATCTAAACAGCCTCTGTTGTTTTTGCTTATCGAGTAGAAAGTCACATGATACTTTGAATGACACAGGAACAGAAGATAAATTGTTTTCCTCGCTATAGACAGTCTTGAATCATCCAGTGCACACAAGAGACCGTTTGTCTGTGGCTAATGGTGTGTATCTGAACTGCACCTGAGTGGCCCACCAAATATGTCACATTACTTCCTCAGCTGATTTATCAAATATGTTCTGTCACACAAACTCTCGTATGCCCTGGAGATTGTGCAGGTACACTTTACCCACAGTATTCTCCTGTTAACTTAAACATGTAAACTGGACCAAATCCAGACCTATCTTTAGCTTCACCAACTAGTGTCCTTATTTGTCGTTTCTTCTCATACGTTGTTTGAAGCAGGTCCAGGCGCTCATTCAAGCTTACTTTCTGTTTCAGACAGCTCAATACATTAAACACATTAAACACATTATCACATTAAAAACATAATAAAGGTATGTTTGTAAAGAACATGTAAAGGTTTAATAAAAATATACATTGATTTTTTTATAACACTTAAAAATATCTAGCTGATATCATTTTCTAGTAACTTTTATTAGTGAAAATAATGACTGGACATGAAAAATATGACATACTGACATAATGCATGCAAATTTTGAAAGGAAAGGATGTTAAATTAGAGGAGTAAATTCAATTGGTAAATTCCAGTGTTATTTAGTATTATTTATATACTGTTTGATAGTTTATACTGTAGTTTATACTTTTTTATGTTTTCAGTTTTAGTAATTCAGAAATCTAGTGATAGTATCAGATTTAGTAAGTTTATGTGCCATATTTATTTTTATACAGCTTTAATTTTATTTTATTTTAGTTTTAGTAATTTTAGTACTTCAGCTTTAACTTATTTTAGTTAGTTCCCCAGGCATCATTTCTAATTTTCATTGCTTTCATTGTTTAAGTTTTTCATTTGATCTTTATATCAATATATATATATATATATATATATATATATATATATATATTTTTTTTTTTTTTTTTTTATTTAGACAGATGTCAGACAGAGACTCATTTAATTGTCATTCAATTTTTAGAACACAAACTTCTGTGGCCTATTTTGTTCAGTTGATAAAAATGTCATTATCTCAAATGTGTTGCTAGAAAAATCTGCTGGAGAAATACATGCTTTCTGTCATTACTAAAACTAGCAATTAAAAATTCAATACTTCAGGGCCCTGCTTGCTCACTATGCAATAGCAACGTAATCTCAAGCTAGCTCAGGCTAATTAAAATTTGTTTTGTTTTGATTGGTTTGATAAGATTATCATTTATGAAATGTCAGGAAATACCTGGAGTTTTGTGAGCAATGTCCCATGGAGGGTTTTATCAAGTTATGATTAAGCTAAGAAAGCACAGCAGACTTTTTCTTTTAATTCTGCGGCTGTTCTTGTATAGTTAAACGAAAACATGGGTCGTCAACACAATTTCCATTACACTTACTTGATATTACGGCTCTTGCTTAAAGTTCTCCCAAAAATGAAAATTCTGTCTTTGATTTGAAACTAATTAATTTTACTCTTCATTACTTGTCCTTCCATGGTGTCCAGAATGTTCTTCAAAGATCAACCTTTTGTGTTCCAAAGAAAAATATGTGCTTGGAACAATACATATGTTAATTTTTGTTTTCACATAATGTTTATTTTAACAATATTTTCAAGACTTTTTTCCTATTAGGTGCAATGTTCTGTTTTCACAGTTTTAGCTGAATGTGCTGCATGCCACAGATCACGTAAGAGGTGTTTTTTGAACACAAACAGATTGAGATTTTATCACCACTCTGGGTGTCTGGATACCACGGATGGTTTGCTGAGATATTGACTCTCCTCAGATCTCTCCAAGCTGGCCATTCAAAGCCACACTGGGGCCATTCCCCATTAAGACATCTGTGCTGAGTGTCACTTCAGAGGCTAGGTGCTGTGCTGAAATGCGCAACCCATCAACACTTGCTCAAAATGTCACTTTGACAAGATGGCTCCTCAGGATAGCTGTCACTGTGTGATTTATAATACAACAGAATTTATGATAAGTAAGAGCAAATTAAAGGGTCCCACTTTATATTAAGTGGCCCTAATACCTGTGTACTTACATAGTAACTAGATGTGTACGTAGTATGTAACCACAGTGTAAGTACACATTGGCACATAGTATCTACAGCTCTAATATTTCTGTAACTACACACATGTAACAACCCTCAGATGGTTTGTGTAAGTACAAATGTGTAACAGGACATTGGTAACAACACTTTTTTTTCACTTCACTAAGTACTCGTGTAGCAGGAGTTACAGGAGCTGTAGATACTATGTACCAATGTGTACTTACACTGTGGTTACATACTATGTACACATCTAGTTACTATGTAAGTACACAGGTATTAGGGACACAATATAAAGTGGGACCAATTAAAGTTTTGTGTACATATATCTGAATTGTCACATGAACGTTTAATAAACTTCTGACATCGCTCACTGCTTGATGCATTTAAACGATTTACGTGGATATAGTATAGAAGGTCATGTAAAGCAATATTGCTTCATTATATTCTTAACATCAGCTATTATAAATTAAATTGTGTTATTCTAATTTAATGATGTTACTTTAATGATCTTGATTGTATTTGTGTCATTTAAATATCACTTTGTTGGTAACACTTTAGAATGAGACCAATTCTCATTATTAACTATTTGTTTATTAGTATGCCTTTTAGTAACATACTGGCTGTTTATTAGTACTTATAAATCACATATTCTGCATGACCATTTTCTACATCCTTAATCCTACCCAATACCTAAATTTAACAACTACCTTACTAACTATTAATAAGCAGCAAATTAGGAGTTTATTGTGGCAAAAGTCGTAGTTAATGGTTTGTTAATAGCGAGAATTGGACCTTAAAATAAAGTGTTACCACATTGTTTTATAAGAATATTTGGTAACATTTCAGTTTAGAGAGCAATTCTCACAATTAAGTTGCTTATTAACATATTAGCATATTACTACCATATTATCTGTTTATTAGTATTTATAATATTTATAGTAAAGCACATATTAATGCCATATTCTGCATGACCATATTTTAGATCCCATCATCATATAGGTAAACATAACAACTACCTTACTAACTATTAATAAGCAGCAAATTATGAGTTTATTAAGGCAAAAGTCATAGTTAATAGCTATTTAATATTGAGAATTAGTCCCCAAACTAAAGTGTGACTACAGTTAATGCAGCATTAACATTGAGCTAAACAATAATAAATAATATTGTGTTAAGTATTTTTTTTTTGAATACCGTTATTAATTCAGAATTCCAAGTTACATTTAAAAATTTGGTTTGCGCTGATACATCTAGCATCATCAAATGACTTTAAGACTACTTAAATCAAAGCTTCAGTGGCAGCACAGTGTTTCATTCACCCTCACCTTTCTTAAGACCCTGTTTTAGGACCAGTCCAAACTGTCTGTTTAGGTCTGCATGGTGAAAAGGCTACATTGACATAAAGGAGACTCCTCCTCTGTTTTACCTATCTGTTCATCCGATACCCTTTTAAAGCAGTAGGTCCCTCAGGCAAGACTGTTAATACATCTTAAAATACCAAAGAAACCTCTTTGACTCTTATCTGTTAATGTTCTAACATTTATTGTAGGGAATGGGGATGTCTCGGGTTAAATGCCAAATAGCTTTACTATTTCTAATGGCCTTGTTTGGATGGTTTCTGTAAGGAGTTTCTAACCAATACAACAAAAATTCTGAAGCTGTTTTGAAGTTGATGATTGTGAATGTTTAGTAAGAAAATGGCTGAATTTGGATTCATTATTTGAACCTGGACACTGATCCCTCTGACTTATATTTTATGTTGTCATCTCCAGATGTTACACTGTCAAGGTTTTGGTTTTTAGTGCCGTGTCATTCCCAACGCATGCTCCATAAACTGAGAGATGATGGCATTTGATGTGCATGGAGTTATGTCTTTGTCCCTTTCTTCCTGTTATAGAACAATACATCATGGAAACCAGACACCTGTCAAGACTGCATCTGCTACAATGATATTTTCATCTGCAAATCCACTCGCTGCCAAAATCCCCAGTGTGATTTTCAGAAGGTAAGAATGAAGTATCTGCTCATTAGCCATTAAAACAAGGCAATAACAGTGTTAGGTGCTTGATGAATGCATTGTTAACTTATAGGAATGAAAGCGGCCAATTAAACATTAATGCTTTTGGTCCAATTAAAAGCAACCAATACTAAGAACCCTGTTATAAATGGTTAGAATGATTAAGGTTCTACCAAGAAGCGTTTGAAAGATGATTCAGTGTAACCTTGTTCTCAAAGGATTTCTGAGTGGATTCATTAAAGATTATATAACAGTTAATTCTGATCCTTGACTTGAATTGTTCCAAGAGTCTGTATTCAGTATATTCCACTTTCTGCTGTTTCTGCTACATTAGTACGAGTACATCTTTATATGAGTCAGTCATTGAATCATTCACAATGGATTTCTTCAAAAATACTTATTCATTCAGTAAAGCCACTGCTGGAGTATCTTATTGTTATTAAAACTTGTGTGTAGAATTGTGTGTACCAGTAACAACAGTAACAGTGTTGTTATTGTTAACTAAAACTAAAAAATAAAAAAAAAGAAGTCATTTATTGGAATAAAGCTGAAATAAAATTGCATATTAATATTAGATGAAAAATTAGGTGAAAAACTTGAACAGAAATGAGAAATGTTGCCTTGGAGAGAAGTAAAAATAGGTTGCAGTTGAAGTATTAAAACAACTACTAAAACTCAAACTGAAATAAAATTAAAGCTAAATATCGATATTTATAAAAACGGCAAAGCAAGTAACAAAATTACTTAAAACCGAAACCAAATTTAAAATGATAACTGAACATTTAAATAGCTCATTCAAAATATTAATAAATTAGATCCCATATTATGTCACATTGATCTTGAGTCCTGATAAAAGTTTCTCTGGGCTGCTAATGCATCTCTTTAAATGTTTCTCGGGATGTTTTCCTAGGGTGAACGCTTGAGAATCCCACCCAACAAGTGCTGTCCGGAATGTTTTGCACAGTTGCCTGGGATCTGTCAACATGAAGGAATGGTTTATGGGGTAAGTGACACTGCTTATGACACAACTCCAATGAAAGATGCTAAAAGCCTCATCCTGTTCCTTGGCAAATCTTCCTACTTCTGGTCCGGTGATTTCTTCGTTTTGTGCACAAAAGCGTTTTTGTTAGTGTTCCACTCTTCCCTGACAGAGCAAGCTTCTTTTTTTGTCCCAGTCATCCCTGCTAAAGAGCCACTTGGTGCTCTGTTTAAGATTCTAGCAGTGTAGCTTTCAAGTCAAGTAGCATTTACACAGGGGGACAGGCTGTGTTGGCACTGAGCTCAGAACAATAAGTGATATTTGTGATATTCTGTTTGTGCAAATTGAAAGATAACAGTTTTCTTTTTAAGACTTTTACTTTCAACATCTTTCTTCATCCATGTCCTGATTTACCACTCTCTCGCTCCCACTCACTCAGCATGACAGTCAGTGGAGTAATTCCAAATGTTCGGTGTGCACATGCTCTCATGGGAAGGTGACCTGTGGGCCACGTGCTTGTCCTTCTCTTAGTTGTGGGAAAGACCAGAGTCCTTTCATCCCAGATGGAGACTGCTGCCCTGTATGTGCTCATAATGGAGGTACAGTAAGCTGCAACTTTTTTTTTAATGCACAGCTTCTCATGAACGTGATTGCTTTCCTCTGCCACTATTTCTTGTTTTCGTCAGGCATTTTATTAACTTTATAGAAAAAATTGTATTAATGTGTTTAGGTCCTGTAGAACACAAGACATCACATATCTTTACTATTTATCAATTCCTAAAGAATTACAGAAAAAAAAATCAGAAAAAAATATTGCAAAATAATGAGAAAAATTATATATATATATATATATATATATATATATATATTAAGCTATTTATGGAATGCATATTGGAATATAAGTTTGTTACCTTTAATTATTTAATATTTTAGTTAATTTTATTATTTTATTTTAGTTTTCGAGGTCAAACACACTGGATAGATTTGTTTATACTGTATGTATATTTATATGTTTGCTTATTTATTTATATCTGCTCATTTATAATTATAGTGAATCTGTTTATTTATAATATCTATTAAAATAATAATAATGGCCACAGTGAAAAAAATATAAGCTACCCCTCGAAAAAATATATTTTGCCTTGATTTGCATGTATAATCTATTTTCAAAATCCATGTTACTGAAGTTATTGTGAACAATTCATCCACTCTTATGTTGCATTTTTTTTTTTTTTTTTTTGACCATGTAATTTTGAATCAAAATATAATGATGACAGGCTTTTCTCTGGTGATGTATTCTGGACTTCTCCAGTCATTTCGTCCACTTAAACCTCACACCTTTCTTAAAGTTGACTGCAAGCTTATAATCAGATCAATCTCCATCCAATCAAAAACCCAAGGACAGAATCAACTTCCCACCCTACATTTTTTTTTCAATAATCTCACTTTCACTTGGATGTACATAATACAGAAGAAATTATCTGTTTGTGCTTCCATTACATGTCGAATTTAAAGATCTGTGTCGTTTCTGGTGGCCTAATATGAAATTGCCATCTATTTGAGCAGATATAACAGCATTGTCTCAACCAGTGGTGTGAATTTGGGGCATGATTTTGCTCAAACAGTGGCAAACTGGGTACATTTTTGAAAACAGCTATTGTTTTTGCAGTTTTTTTGGTGTCACTAGTGACAGATATTACAACACTTAAGCTTTTACTTGCGTGTTGTGATGTTAATAGCAGTCATCTGTTTGCCTCTCTTTTTGGAATGTTTTGCTGATTGCTTTTAAAAGGTACGCTTTTCTTAGCTATATGGGTCCCAAGAGGGTTTATTCTGCTTCATACTGTCAGAGACCAAAGATGTGCTATTTTCTTTTAGGGATTCTAGTACAATTTTGCAATTAAAATGCTCTTTCTCACTCCATAGCCTCTTGCTCTTGGGAAGGCCGTCAGTACAGAGATGGGGTGGAATGGACATCCAGCCCCTGTACAAAGTGTCGATGCAAAAATGGTCACACTGAATGCCTGGTTGCAGAGTGTCAGTCTGTTACATGCAAAGCGGTCAGTAACAACCCTGAACTGTACCTTGTGTTTTGATCTGTCAGTAATAGTCAAGGCAAAACACAATTCAGCCTGTATAGATGTGTAAAACTACCACATCATCTATAAACCTAGACTGATTAACCCTGTATTATAAATTGAAAGAGTTGATGTAGCTATTAAAAACAGCATGTTGATGTACTCATTTAATATACAGAACGAGAACTTGGTGGTCCAGCCAGGACAGTGCTGTCCTCAATGTGAGCCGAATGCCTGCATGGAGGCTGGGAATGAGTACAAGGTAAGCGGAGAAGAGATTAGAGAAAGGTGAAATATACACAGAGATCCGAGGACAGAGATAGATTGAGAGTGACAGATGGGATAATGCATGTCTGTATTACGGAAGACCTTTTGAGGGAGGGGATGGTAAGTGTGGGTTAAAGTGTGTTCATCATTCATATTGTGGCAGATGGGTTGAGCATAGAGCCATGTCTGAGTTTGGTGTGTGTGTGTGTGTGTGTGTGTGTGTGTGTGTGTGTGTGTGTGTGTGTGTGTGAAATCCTTGTCACTCCTGTTTCTGTCATTCCTCCACGCTTCTTTCTTTGCCTCATATCATCTCTTATTACTCCCTCCATTGTTCACACATATAATACACATCATTCCCTCAACTGACTTTAGCATCTGTTTGCTCACTCTCTCTCAATTTGCAGTTTTAGTCTGCTTCATTAATATGAGAAAAACTGTACATTTGTATTGCCAAAGTATTTACATCATAGCTGCATCAGCTTCTCTGTAATACACAGTTGGCAAAGCACCAGATTCAATATTGCTATAGACATGGCATATTCAGATGATGGTTGAATCATGTGGATTTTTTAATGGTTAATTCTTAAATCATTCCATTTGATCCCCTCAGTCTGGAATATGTGGTTACATCCTTGCAGTACTGACACGTCTCTTTAGACACACAAACGTCACAAGCGCCCCCGAAATCTCTCATCAGCATGTCATTTAGGGCTGTTTCTCTGTTCACCGTGCTCTCAGTGATCACGTCCCACTCAGCGGAATTCAGCTCTTTTGATCACAGTGGATTGTGTGAAAGCAAAGCAAGGATTTAGAGAGGATAACATTCACCATTCTTTTCATCTCCTTCTAGTACTTGTCTTGTTCACTACAGCACTGGCTGAAATTGTCATTTATTTTAAATTAATTATGTGCTGTAATTTGTTCTGCTGCTAAAGCTTTGAACGGCTTTGAGATGCCATCTGAATTTTGAAATTGAATCGAGACATCGGTGGTGTTTTACATGCATTTAAAAATATAGTATTGATGACAGAAGTTCCTTTCTCTCAGAACTCTTTTATTGTGTGTGTGTGTGTGTGTGTGTGTGTGTTCTTAGCACGGCGAGCAGTGGCAGAGGGGCAGCTGTACCACCTGTGTGTGCGATCGTGGCCATTCTCGCTGTCAGATGGAGAAGTGCCCTCCTCTTCATTGTGATAAGGTCAGCAGAAATCTATTACACCCCAACACTTCATGTCAAAGACAGTTTCTTGACCAGCAAGCTTACTGAGAAGCTGTTGGCTAACTGACTGTTGTCATTTACAATTTAATACAATCGCACTTTGATTCTTGCAGTTTATGCTTCTTTGGCCTAAAAGTGACAGTTAGGATTTTTCGTCATCCAGGATTGTTTACACCATATATGTGACCCTGGACCACAAAACCAGTCTTAAGTCACTGGGGTATATTTGTAGCAATAGCCAAAAAATACACTGTATGGGTGAAAATTATAGATTTTTCTTCTATGCCAAAAATCATTAGTATATTAAGTAAAGATCATATTCCATGAAGATATTTTGTAAATTTACTACTGTAAATATATCAAAATGTCATTTTTGATTAGTAATATGCATTGCTAAGAATTCATTTGGACAAATTTAAAGGCGATTTTCTCAATATTTTGATTTTTTTGCACCCTCAGATTCCAGATATTCAAATAGTTGTATCTCGGCCAAATATTGTCCTATCATAACAAACCATACATCAATGGAAAGTGTATTTATTCAGCTTTCAGATGATGTATAAATCTCAATTTCGAAAAATTGACACTTAAGACTGGTTTTGTGGTCCAGGGTCACATATTTCGTATTTTGTCTGTTGCTCTGGGGTGTTTTCCATCACAGTCTTTTACTTTCATGCAAAATTCATGATCTTATGTAACTGTGCTTTGGAACAATACTCAGCAGGAACAAAACATTTTGTTTTTTTATATCTTACCTTAATAAGTGTGACTCCTTCAAAGAGCGTGAAATTATCTCATTAAATGAAAATGAGAGTTTTATGGCTTATAGCATTTATTTATTAACTGGAGTCCATCTATATGCTGTTTTTCTCTTCTAGGCTATTGGCTACTTTCCTAAAAAAAAATAAAAATAAAAATAAAAAAAACACCAACAAGGACAAGCCCTTCCGAAGGTCCTGTCCAAACTCTTAATTCCTAAATTTCTAAAACTTCCAATTTTGTGAGTTCTTTGAATAAATATTTTGGGTTAAATACAAATTGAGTAAAAATGATTTGTTACACTTTATTTTAAGGTGTCCTTGTTACAGTGTAATTATTATACATTTAAGTACTGAGTAATAGTAATTAATTACATGTACTTATTATATGGTTGGGGTTAGGATTAGGGTTTGGCTTAGGGTTATGCATGTAATTATGCATAATTTATTGTTATTGTAATAGTAAATACATGTAACGTGTAACAAGGACACCGTAAAATGAAGTGTTACCAAATTATTTGATGTGCATTATACATATATACATTATACATCTATAATATACATTATTCTTCAATCTTTCTGATGACTCCTTTTCTCAGACTATCCAGTTTCTCTTTTAATGCAGCTGGAACCTTTTTTGCTGGCTGTATTGTTGTTGTTGTTTTTTTTCAACCAAAAAAAAAAACACTTGACCCTTTAAGACTTGCACTCTATTTGTTTTCTAACTACTTGTTCTCTTAAAAAAAAAGGCCTCTAACACTAGCTTTCTCTATTCTTTTTCTTTTTATTTATTATATAATTTAAAAAAAAAACTACATGTACTGCGTTAGGCTAACTGCATAGCACTTTCATATTATTGCTCTTTTGTTGATTTTGATTGCTTCCATTGTCCTCATTTGTAAGTCGCTTTGGATAAATAACTAAATGTAAAATGTAAATGTATAACAAGTGTGACATTTCATAATTTGTGTTAAATGACCCTGTGTTCTCCTCAGGGTCAGACGAAGGTCAAGCGAGCCGGGCAGTGCTGTGAAGATTGTGCCTTGTCCAAAGGCAGCTGCCTCTACGAGGGCATTGTCCGTTATCATGGTGATATGTGGAACGGCACGGATTGTGAGTTCTGCATGTGTGAACGGGGTCAGGTGCTGTGCCAACGGGTCGAGTGCGCCAGATCGGAGTGCCCACGGGTATGTGTCCAGATTTTATAGGGAAAACATTTCTATGCAGAGCCATCAGCAGGGACACATACTCATTAAAAGACACAATTAACAGGTTCAGCTGTAGGGGATGCCCTATATGTAAAATGCTGACAATTATTAAAGCAAAATATACCAGATGAGTTTGAGACCTGGGGCACATTATCTCTTTGGTCATTTGTGCTGGTTATGAATTATAACTTTATTCAATCAATATATGCTCTGCTTCTCCATTAATCATAAGGAGCTTTGAAAGGTTGAGCAGTGTGGAGATTTATCACTTATTAATTGTACTTTTGGTTCAAATCCAGAATTGTTACTGTAAAGGTTATTCTTTAAAGAGGAAACTCTGACTTAAAGTTTATAATGGAATTTTAAAAGAGTAGTACACAAGTTTGGACAGAAAACTCTCTGGTGCATAAAACTATTATGCATGCTGTAAAAAGTGTTAATGTGCAATTATTTGGAGCTATTTCTACTTGGTTTTCTACTAGTCCCATTTTTGGGATAGTTCTGTCATCATTCACTCACCCTCATGTCAGTCCAAACCCATATAGTTTTTGTTCATTTTTGAACTCAAATAAAGATATTTTTATTATGAATAGAAACCTAAATTAAATATGTTCATCATTTAAAGTGATCATGTCCCTTCAGAAGACTTGGATTAAGGTGATCGACTCTTTTATGATGTCTTTTCAGATTTTTTGATGTGTGAAAGTTTTGGTTGTGTGGACAACCAATGGATGGACAAAAATATAAGAGAATATTAAAATTATCTTCATTTGTGTTGTGAAGATGAGTGACATGAGTGTAGTAGACATGAGTAAATTACCACAGAATTTTCGGTCCCACTTTATATTAAGTGGCCTTAACTACTATGTACTTACATCAAAAAATAAGTACAATGTACTTATTGTGTTCATATTGTATTGCAAAACACTTCTGTTGCTATTGAGGTGGGATACGAGTAAGGTTAGGGACAGGTTTGGTGGTATGGGTAGGTTTAAGTGTGAGTTAAGGTGTAAGGAGTGAGTCATCAGTGTAATTATAAATGTAATTACAGAAATTAATTACAGATGTAATTACATGCAGGTACTTGTTATAATATAAGTACAATGTAAAAACATGCATGTACACAATAAGTGCATTATACCAAATGATTAACTTAAATGTAAGTACATAGTAGTTAAGGCCACTTAATATAAAGTGGGACCGAATTTTCATTTTTGTGTGAACTATCCCTTTATATTTAGTGTTGTTGACAGTAGACAGGTATATATATATATTTCAGTGCAGTAGTTTTCATGTCCTGCATTAATTAAAATAAAAGCTGGTGTTCATTGAGGTCATAGTAATAGAGCGTCAGATTAAACAACAAAGAAATACAACAGATGCTTCTATATTTTTTTGAAAACATTGATCAAACCCTCTTTCCCATCTCTAGTTCCGTATTTCACTGACATTTTCTGATTCGCCTGTGAGACCACCATGGCTTTGGTGATCTAACTGTGTTACAAAGAAACAACTAAAGATTCTTCCCTGAATGTAAATGACTATTGATAACGGCCCCCTATAAAGAACCTCAAAGGTAGAATTGAAAATGTGATGTAATTAGAGATTTGTGGCTCTGTGTAAGACAGCTAATCATTCCCCTGGGGGTGTTTTCATGCTGAAATTAAATGAACTAAAATTTCACACCTTGTGCCAGGGAGAAAAATTGGTCCATTTGCCTGGGAAATGCTGCCCAGAGTGTAAGACAAGAACCAGTTCCTGTACATATTCACAGTCAGACCACAAGGTATGAAGCTTGATCTGCATGCCTCTTTAAATATGGGTTTTAGTAAAACATACAGTGGTTTTATAATGTTTTATATCCATGTTTACATGTGAAATACATATGCAACCATACAAAAGTTTGGGGTCAGTAAGATGTTTTTGAAAGAAGTCTCTTATTCTTATGTAACTGTTTTCTATTTTAATATATTTTAAAATGTAATTTATTTACTTATTTAGCGTCATTACTCCAGTCTGTAGTGTCACATGATCCTTCAGAAATCATTCTAATGACCTGATTTGCTTCTCAAGAAACATTTCTTATTATTAATGTTGAAAACAGATGTGCAGCTTAATGTTTTATGGTAACTATGATACATTTTTGCAGGATTCGTAAAGAAAAGTATTTATTTGAAATAGTTTTTTGTAACATTATAAATGCATTAATGTCACGTTTTATCAATTGAGTGTCATTGCTGACTCTGCTGAAAAATACTGACCCCAAACTTTTGAACGCTATTATACAAGCAGCTTTTGATAGCAACGAAGAGAAAAAGACAAGCAAATTAATACCACCAGCAACCAGACTGTCTTTGTCCATTTAGGGCCAGAAAGTCAACGTCAAGAGTTTTAGACGCCTCAATGTAAGTAAACATGAGAATGTAGTTTATGTTTTGCAAAATTAATAAATACTATTATAACAGGTTTTTTTTGTCTAAGCAAATATGTTTGTTTACTCTTCTTTTGTCTCTGGTCTCAGAATTTAGAGAGCGTCAGAGATGGGCTGTGTCGTGAATGCCAGTGTCAAGATGGTCATGTGACCTGTTACCAGCATTCCTGTCCCACCTGTCCATTGGGCACCCTAACTATACCTCACCCTGAACAGTGCTGTCCGGATTGCAATCCAGGTGAGACCTGTGCCTATGTTGGTATTCATCCATTTCCCAAACAGCAATGATGTATGAAGCTACAGTAGTTAATTACCATGATCTCTTGTGAGTTTAAAAGCATTTCTTTATGTGATTAAAAAAACATTTCTGAATTGTTCTGAAAGTCTTTCTTTATCAGCCCTCCAAGGAAACATTCCTCAACCATAAAGACAAAACATAGTTGATCTCAATGGGAGAGAGATGAGAGCTATAGTATTAGATTATATTCTGTTTAGATAATGTGCTTATTTAGCTCTGCGGCACCCATGAGACTCGGGTCTGCTCTATATACTAAATTTCCCTGGAGACTTCAAGAGATGCAGTGGGAAGGAACATACATCTTCCTCTCTCTCCTTCATTTAGAAAAGACCATACAGAGAAAGAAAACAGAATGTGTTTGTGTTTACATTTTGCTTTTATATAGATATATATACTGTGTGTTTATCTGAAGTGACGGGGCAAATTGTTTGAACGTTTATATGTGCGTGGGTTGACCGTTTGGCACCTCTGTTTAAGCTTATGAGATTATGCTAATGTATTCTCTAAACACAGTAGTCAAGTAGTATTTTCTCTTAAACTTTGGACAGGAAACCGGCTACCCTGTTTAAAAGAAAAAAAACAACATGCTTTTTCCTTCTATATTTATCGTAAGCACTATTAAGCACATATGGAAAGTAAAAGCTTGCATTGTGATAGTGCTTGTTAGCTTGTTAATGTCCAGATTTTATCAATACGGTGAAGGCAGTGTGTATGCATTCACAGCCACAGAACCATTTGTTAACTTGACTGCCTGTTGTGAGGAACAGAAGGAACTCAGCATCAGTGTTTTATCAGATAGACTGTCTGAAACATAATGACTTGCAGTGTTACTTCTGAGAAACGCTGTGAATCGGAAGGATTTACTAGCTAGTGACCATATTATAATACATTTGCACTCAAAACAAGTAGATTTTTCAAATCGATGAAAAGTCTCAAAGGTCATTTTGGTAAAAAATGCTTACTTCAACTGAAAAATGGAGAGTAGGATAGTTTTTCACCAAGAGTTATTGATTCACACACCAAAGTATTTAATTAAAAGTGATTTATGGGGGAATGTCAGAAAATAATAAAGACTTACGGCTTTCATTTTCTGCCTCTGGATATGAGTCTGGCCTTGTGCTTATAGTCCAGTCCAAAAATTGAGAATGACCATCAAATAATTACCAATGCACCTTTAATGTTCTACATTGCCCTGTTTCCATGTCTCTAGCTCTGGCTCCATCCATGGGGCCAGAGCTACCCAAAGGCCCTTGGCAAGGGATTTACCAGCTCATTAGAGACTGTGTAATTAATTCTTGTGCCAAGTAATGGTGCCAAAGAGAACTATAGTTAGCGGCTCAGGTTTCTTTTGGACCATGTGGAAAAGTTATGAATGGCTTATTAGTACACTAAAGACTGGGTGGGAGATTTGGTGGTTCATTTGCATTACTATAGATGAAATTACCATGACGTCATACAACCGGCAATTGCACTGATATAATAATACTTGTTAATATTAAAAGAAAATACATGTTTCAGAGTGAAGAAAAGCAGGTACACTACCGTTCAAAAAATTTGGAGTCTTTAAGACATTTATAATGTTACAAAAGTTTTAAGATTCAAATACATGCTGTTCTTGTGAACTTTTCATCAAATCAGCATATTGATTTCTGAAGGATCCTGTGACACTGAACACTGGATTAATGGCTGTTGAAAATTCAGCATTGCCATCACATGAATAAATTACATTTTAAAATGTATTAAAATAGAAAACTGTTATTTTAAATTGTAATAATATTTCACAATATTTCTATTTCTACTGTATTTTTGATCAAATATATGCAGCCTTGGCAAACATAAAAGACCTCTTTCACAAAATTTAGAAATCTTATCGACTCCAAACCTTTTGAATGTTCGTGTATATGGTTTAGTGAATCATATCTAGATTAATTTCCATACTATCCACAAAACCTATTTTAAATTTAAGTATTTTAATTTGTTGGAATTATGACAGGTTGCTTAAATACCTTTTTGACAATGTATATGTTAACAGTGTTATTGGCTATGATTAATAACAGCTTTTCTTAACTTTAAAAAAAATACTTAAAGCATTCACAATAAATGGTACTTTACTGGTTGTTCTTTAATATGTGAATTCAGCCCTTTGTGATTTTTGGGTTTGTGTAATGCCTTAGGAAAATGCAAATGTACTGTCACAGCTGCAGGCCAACTGGCTCTTGCTTATTAGAGCAGAGATGATTATAATTTAAGTTGGTGTTTGTAAACAGTAACTTTATCTGTCTTCTGAGGAGTTTGATTGTGTTTTTTTGTGTGTGTCTGTAGCAGTGCAGTGTCACAGGGACTGTTTGACTTGCTCTGGCACACCAGATCACTGTGACAGCTGTCAGGACCCTTCCGCCCTGTTGATGAATGGACGCTGTCTGCAGTCATGTCCTGAAGGGTTTTTTGCTCAGGGCAAAGTTTGTGCAGGTATAAATATACTTTTTTTTTTATTGTGTTTTACTTTTACAGCCCATGCTGGTTTTGTTGCACGAATTGCTGTTCGCCTCTTCATTGCACTTCCTTTATTACTTTATCCTCCTCCTCCTTCTATTTTCCCAACAACACTCACACATGTCTGGCCTAAACATATTTTTACCCCATGGTATTTTAAATCCTCAAAACGCCCTCTGCTTTGGGTGATTTCCTTCAATAGCTAATCCTATAGCTTTGTTGGTTTGTGTGTGTGTACTGTATGTGGATGTGCATGTACATGAATCATGTTTGTCACGGTCATTTCAACAAGTCAAAACACAGACTGGATCCTACACTGGAATTTCCCCCCACTTTGGCGGGCTATAGCATCATTTGACAAATTTCTTACAGTTACTCTTTAAAAGCTGATGTACTAGCTCTCTCCCACACAATTTCTATTACTGTATCAGTGTGTTGTGCCCAGCTTTTCCATAGTGTTTTACTATTGCAGCCACAAAGTGTATTCCCCAACCCTCATCACCCTTCTCTTTCTCTTTCTGCCAGCCTGCCAGCCGTCATGTGCCACCTGTGAGAATGACTTTGAATGCACAGCATGTGGTGGGTCCTTTCTCCTCAGTGGCAGGCAATGTGTGACCACCTGTGAGAGAGGTCTGTTCCAGGACCACACACGCTGTCTCAGTAAGTCAACTGCAGTTTACATTTCATTCACTTTTATTGTCTTGGCTTTGTGTGATGCTGTTTACTTCTGCTGTACTTTTATGATGCGTTCTTACTAGAAAGTGCACATATTGCATCTTAGCAAGTAGCTCATGAGGAAAGATGGCAGTAATACTGTAACAACACAGTACCAATGCGTTTGTGGAGCTATCATGGAAATGTGTTACATTAAATAAATATATTATATTTAAATATATCTATATAAACAAAAAATATACATATATTTTTTATTTAAATATATATTAAATATAATGATGTATATTTAATATATGCATCTATATTAAATGTATACAATACATTTTTTTTATATATATATATATATTATTTTATATATAAAAATTATTATTTTTATATATATATATATATATATATATATATATATATAGTGTATGTAAATATATATTCACTGCCTTTCGAAAGTTTGGGATTACTATGATACATTTTTTATTCAGCAAGGATGCATTTAATTGGTCAAAATCAAAGTAAAGACATTTATAATGTTATTCTGTTTCAAATAATTGCTGTTGCACAATGATTCATGTTAACTTTATTCAACAATGTTCAACTTTAATCATCTAAGAATTCTGGAAAGTCTCAGTTTCCTCGCTACCTAAAGCTGTAAAGCTATTTTCAACACTGATTAAAATAAGAAATGTTTCTTGAGCAGCAAATCAGCATAACAGAACGATTTTCTGATACTGAATGCTGGAGTAATGGCTGCTGAAATTTCAGCTTTGCCATCAAATGAAGAAATTACATTTTAAAAAGGTTGAAATAGAAAAATTATATCTTAAATTGTAATAATATTTCACAGTATTAATGTATTTTTGATCAATTAAATGAAGAATCATCTTAATAAAACAAAATTTTCACTGATACCAAACCTTTGAACAATATATAAATATCACCTGTCATTTATTTATCTGTAATAAAATTTTATCCTCATTCTGAGAGAATTCCGTTGTTATATTAATTTGTTCATCGTTACATGATAATTGCAAAATGAAGCTGTATTTGCTTCCATGAAAAGCAAAAGGACCTATTTTATATCTTTAGATGTGGAATTCCTTTTGTGCAACATTTTGCGTCGTGTTAGCTCTAAAAGGTCAATTTCTTCTTTGTTATTAAAGCCAGATGGAGCATTACTGCACCTGCAGTGCATTCGCTCCTTGCATAAGAATCAACTTCAAGACGTGGGTACCTGGTCTTGTCAGGCTACCTGACTATAGCAATCCAATCTGGAGGGAATCATGCATTAGTGACCTGCTAACTGGTCTGTGACTGGGACCACTAGACTGTACAGCAATTACCCCAGTCCCCACTCTCATTCAATTTCACACTTTAATAAGCCTCTCCCACAGACTGGACCACATTGTTCTACAATCAACAAGATGAAGAAGAAATATCCAGCTTAGGTTGAGCCCGTTATATTGGATTTAGCGAGAATGAGTCTTACTGAGCAATTGAATGTGGAAGATTTTTATTGTTGCCAAGCGATAACGATTCATTCTCTTGTTTCACTCTTTGAGTGCAAATGCAAATGTTCAAGAAGTTAATTAGCAAAGCCAAAAAAATGAGGGAATCTTAGAGGAAGCCCTTCATCTTCTGTTCTTTTCTCTGTCTCTCTTTGTCTGTGCCTTTCTCCCTTTCTCTTATACATTTTAAATGATGTTATAATAGAGTTTAATTTTTTTCTCTGATGTAACGCATTGCTATTTAAAAAAAAAATGCTAACAAACCTTACCGAACACTTCTTACATGCCACAATTTGGATATCTTAAAATGTATCCTATCACATCTGCAGCGTATCATGAAGTCATGTTAAAACCTTAAAGAGTTGTGCTGACAGACATGGCCAAGTGTTCTGTCATTAATTTTTCTAGCATGCCAAGCTTTTCCAAATCCACTAAACATGGTTACCTACATCTCTTGTTCACATTTTGTTGTTGGCTGTCAAAATATTTGGTCCCGTTCCAGCTTCTCAGAGTTCTGGGCCAGTTTGGTGCCAGTGTGTATGTCTGTGGAGAGGTGCCATGTAGAACCGTGAATGTTTCACATTGGGCGTCTTGCCCAGATTCGTAGTTTAATCCTGAGCACTAGACTCCCTCAAAGAATAAGAGAAGGTGTCTTGTGACCTTATTGCTGCTCAACGTAATTAGAGACTGTTTTCACAGATTCTGTGGTGTTTGTAACAGTTTCTAATAATTGATAGCCAGTCTTCGGCGTCACATGATCCTTCTGAATTCATTCTAATGTGGTGATTTGGTGCTCAAGAAACATATTTTAAATGTTGAAAACAATTCTGCTGATTAATATTTTTGTGGAAACCGTGGAAACTTTTTTCAGCATTTCAGCTTTTCATTGCAAGCATCACTCACATTTTGTTCAAAAATTTTCAAAATCTGGAATAACAGACTTCTTCTATTGTTTATTATGTTCAACCTCACAACCAGAAAGGACCAGAAGGTGATTTTGAAGGAGTGCATTTATTCCACATCTGGAAGAGATGGTAGATTGATGAGATTTTAAGGCTTGTGTGATATATTTATGTGGAGTAGTTCAGTAAATTTGCTAAAGGGAGATTGAGTTAGTGCCCTGACTATTCAAATTTAGGTCACTTATTTTACAAAGCAAATATCTTGAACTTATACCTTATGGAAAATACTAAGAGAAAACCCTCCTTCCATATTTACCCAAAGCCCAATCAAGCTTTTCCAAATATTGGAAACCCATGACCAGCCTGTGAAAAGAAAAAATAAAATAAAAAAAATAAAAAAAATCGGCCTCAAGATAAATTTATTAGCAAGGATTGTATTTGGTGTTTATGCTTTCGATATTAGTAGGTCTTTGACTAGATTCTTACCATCTTACCAAGGGATGATTATAAAAGAATGTGTCTATATGTGTCCTTCAAATTGTGAGAACTTCTTTATATATGCAAGTGTGTTCTTTTGCCTTTTTTTGTACCTTTTACAAGCTCCCTCAGAAAGGTCATCTTTTGTTCTTGTCTGACTGGCTTGTTTTCTCTCGCAGTCAAAGTAAAGTCACTTTAATTCCTCACAGAAAAGCCACAACACAACACTAGAACATAAAGTAACCTTATAATTCTGGCGTATGCTGCTTGTTTGTCTTGTTTAGTTTGATTTTAAACATGTTATTGACTTCTTCCTCTTTAGGTTGCCATGGCTCCTGTTCATCTTGCCAGGGGGCGGGGCCTCAGGATTGTTTGACATGCTCAGACCCCTCCCACTTACTGAAGGATGGATTCTGTGTTTTGGATTGTGGTCCAGGCTTTTATGCTAATCAAGGCAGCTGTTATGGTATGATTGGCAGAATTCACATCTAATTAGTTACTCTGTGTGTTTTGTTTTAATTAAAACATTTTAATTAAACAGATTTGCTTAAAACAATGTTTATTGTTAAAATTAAACATTTTAAACAAACTTTTGGGTTTTTTGTCACGCTTTAGCTGGAATGCACTATATTTTGCCCAGTTTTTGTCCAGATTTGCAGTCTGAAGGAGTCGTCACTAGTTGCCAAATGTCAGAGCCAGTCTACAGATTTTTAGCAGCTGGAGTTGAAAATTGCCTAGTGTATGATGGGCACAGATTTTTTATTTGTCATGCAGCTCCTATAAAGGACACATGTTTCTGCGTGTGTTTTGTTGTGTTCAGAACATTGTGAATATCCTATAGTGTGTGTGACCCACAGTCGTTTAGTGATGCACACAGTTTTTCTGGGTGGCAAGTTGGCAAGTTTATGATGCCAATTTTTTTTTTTTATTTGTTCAGATCTGTAAAAGTTGTGTAGTGTATTCCAGCCTTACAGTGCACTCAATAATTTGCTTTTTTTATTATTATTATTTGAATATAAATAGGAAATATTTTGATTTTGTATTGGATGGATGTAGCATTTACTAGTCAGATTGTCATGGCATTTTAATGGCCTTATTCGTTGTTTTATCACTGTTGATGATAATATCTTGGCAAATAGAGACAAAAGCCTGCTTCACAAATTTCACCTCAAATACATTCAAGCTTCACCTTGACAACCCTACAGCAAATGCAGAATGATACACTAAATGTGTATCATTCTGTGTAAGAACATAAGCTCCACAGATCCAGCTTGTCTGTTTAACATATGAGAGAACTGTGTTGATGGGAGTTTTTGGGTTTCTAGCTTGTGGTTTGAGCACTTTAAATCTTGCATTGGCATGCTGACTTTGAAAGTCCTGAGGCTTTTCTGCATGCATTTGTTCTTTTTTGAATGCGATTGTTTCTCATTTTGATTGTGATATTTTAGTCATGAGGTTGTACTAGTTCTTTAATTCAAATGTTAGTTGTCTTCTTTGTATATCTATTTATGCAATATTTTAGAACATATTTTTATATCCTGTTGTAGCTTGTGATCCTTCCTGTGCAACCTGTCATCCCGACAACCCCAGCTGCATGAGCTGCCCCCCTGAGCATGCACTGCATCAGGGGAAATGTGTACCACAATGTCCACCGCAGTATTACCAGGATGACAATGGACGTTGCCAAGGTGAATAGTTTTTTTTTTTACTCTTTTAAGATTTTGTTCAACACCTTCATGTAGCTTTACTGGCAACCCCAAACTCATAAATCTCTTTTCTAGCGAATTGAAAAACCATTCATTCAAAGAAAACCCATTTTCTTTGCCAGAGATGATTCTTTGGAAAGTTTCCCTGTCATTTGGAGTCAGTCCCTTGAAATGTCTCACCTACGTTTTCTCAGCAAAACCACATGGGTTAGAAAATGGTCATGGCTGGATGTTAGTTTGATGCATGATTTTGACTTTAAAATGAAGTATTAATATCATCAAGCCAAATCCTGTGGTACTTTTCTACCTAACCACCTCAAAGTCCATACATTTTGTTAGCTATTGCTGATTGCAGTTAAGAGGACATTCGGAAGTAGCGAAATGGCCATAGTACCAGAACTCAAGATGCGCTAAAATACTCCAACAAGACAAGTTGCATTTTTGCTAACCGACTTTGATGAAACTGGCCCTGAAAGGTTATAAGTTACAGCTTGGTTATTTTGCTCTGATCTCATGGGAATTCTACTAAATCCACCTCCTGAACTGTGCCTCTGTTGTTCTTCTAGCCTGCCACAGTTCATGTGCATCCTGCTCAGGGCCAGCTGTGTCTCACTGCACCTCCTGCGCAAAGTCTCTCATCCTGAACCAAGGCCAGTGTGTGGAGTCCTGCGGAGAGGGACTGTTCTCCAGAGGGGGACACTGTCACAGTACGACTGCATTTCTAAAACTCTGATATTCCTCCCACTGTTACGTAATAATGTGGTGAAAACTGGGTCATGATAAAAGAGGAGAGATCAAAGATGAGCTGTGCTAAAGTTCATTGGTAATACTTAGCAAAGATTTGATTCGACCACTCACTAAATGATGCAATGCATCATAAAAAATGGATTCTGAATTTGGTCAGAATTTTAAAGAGACCCAAAACTAAATGGAGGGACAAGTTGCTTGTAGTTGAAGATAGATGTATATAGATCGATAGATAGATAGATAGATAGATAGATAGATAGATAGATATATGCTGCAATGTAAGGAAGTGTGGAAAGTGAGGATTTTTGTTCAGTGGGGTTTATTTGTTACCTGTAGCCGTTTAAGTGTAGTTGTCCCCTGCCCTGGTATGTCAATCAGTACTGCATTGCGGGTAAGTGTGTGTGTGTCCTGAATACAGATAACCTACTCTGACTCTGTGTAGAGATTCAGACTGTTTGTTCATAGAAGTGTGTGTGTGCTATAGACTGGATGTGTGTTGATATAAAATATATCTATACTCTAGTGAGGCTGTAGAGAGTATGAAAAATATACACTACCCTTTATTCATACTTTTATTCATAAAGAATGCATTATATTGAAGAAAAAAATTGTAGTCATGTATAAGGTTACAAAAGATATCTATTTCAAACAAAGTCTGTAATTCAAACTTTATGAAAGAATTGAAGAATAAAAAACTCTGTATCACGGATTCCATAATTCATTCCAAATTCATAATTCGTTTAATTTATGTAGCATAAATTAAGGTCAGTTAAAGTTAAAGTCAAAGGACTGTTTGTGCATTCATGTGTGCATGAACTTTTTTCAACTCTTTTCAGCATGTTTTCTTTTCTATTCAGAGTGCCATTCATCATGTAGGGTCTGTGTGGGTCCGGACTCCTCAGACTGCATGCAGTGTGTCAAACAGGAAGAGGTCCTGCAGCCTCAGAATGGACATGTCTCTCACGGGTCCTGTATGTCTGCCTGCAGGCCACAGCATTACCTTGACGCAGATCAGACCTGCAGAGGTGAGCAAACAAGAAGACACATTCTAATATTTTTCCCTGAAGATGAAGACATGTACGGTCTCATTTTTAATTCTCAGTAGCTCCCTGATTATGAAGTGATGGCAAGATAAACGCTGGAAAAAAGAATGTGCATGTCGTTGTGTTGAGTGACGCACTGCAGGTTGTTTGCACTAGTTATTCTCAATGTCTTAATCCTTGATAACTGAAGATCTGCAGTTCACTCCAGATGAACCAGGGCTGTTGTACAGGATGTTAAACACCCTGTGGAGAATGTTGTTCATTTAAAATTTAAATCCTGACCAAATCCTGCCAAAAAAGGATTTGGAATGACTTTTTTGAAAATTAAAAGAATAAGCTGATCTTTTGAAAAAAAAAAAAAAAAAAAAGTGCAGGTGTGAGCCGTGATGCAGGAACACAGAAATTAATTATATTAAAACAGTATGACAACAGCTGCTTGTAGTATATTCATCATGGACTGCAGGCTTTCTGTAGTACCACCAACACCTCACCTCCACAGCACTGAGTAAAATTTCCAGTTGCTTTTACGGTCACGTTGAATGGTTTCTGAATTTTACACAGTGAATCATTTCTGTATTTATGATGTTCCCACATGCTGAGAGCTTCACAGGGATGGAGTTCTGGCTCCAGTACATGTCAAATATGGTGTATAAAACTTTTATCTGTCAGAATATGATCAATTTCATTTTCCATTTGTTTCTAAAATTGCTCACAATGAAATATTTTATTAAATAAAATGAACTGGTAACACTTTACAATGAGGTTCAGTTGGTTAATGTCATCACGATGCATATCATGTAAGCTAGTCTAGTTTCATATTACTTTATAAATATACTATTGTTCATTTTAAAATCATTCTTTTTGAAAAATATATGAATATATGTACCAATGAACATTAACCTAGATTAATAAATGAGTTACAATTATTGTTCATTGACAGTAGACCATACGGAATGCATTAACAAATTAAAACTTATTGTAAAGTGTTACCAGATCATTAAAAAAATAATATTGTTTTAGTTGACTTGGAAACACATCACTGAAGGTTGTGAGAGAGTGGTCAGTGGGCTCTTCATTCAATGGGTCCACTGTCATGAAGCTCACTGCTGTAATAATGACAAGTGCCTCTTTCTTCAATGAAGACCTTTGTGTTGAGCCAGCATGCTCAGACAAAATGTTGAGCTTCCTCAGGGCTACTTGTCTGGAGTGTGTGTGAATGAGTGTGTGTGTGGATGTGCTGATGGATCAGATATCATGCAGAGGAAATTCCAATCTGTAAATCCCTCTGAAGGCAGTCACTGAAGACCTCTGTATGTTTGTGTGTTAGTCTCACTCAATAGGGTGACAAGAACTATAAATAATTAGGTTGGAACGTGACTGTTGTGTGATCTGAAAGCAAGAGCATATTTAAATAATTTTAAATTATTATTATTATTTGTGGGCAACCATTAAAACCTTGACTAATAACAATCATTCTTACATTATAAGGTATGGTTTACAGATCTTTAGTTAATATGGATTGAAATAGTTAGAAATATCATGTTCATTCATACATTTAAAAGGTTATTGCAAAGAGCCTTGTTGGTTAAATAATGACATTTAAGTGTGGTTTCGAGTACCTTTTAGGCCTATTTTAACAAATTCTATAGTATGCTATCTCACTCTCAACTGTGGAGTGAGTTTAAAAATCGATTAAATGTACATTAAAGAATTCAGCCCATCACTGTGAACCATTCCCAATATCCTGGCTTCATTTCAAAACACACCCTATGGGCTTGAAACGTTATTTAAAAGAAAAATGATCAATATGTGAGGCCTTTAGGCATATTTATTGTGTGTCTCTGAATTGCATTAAAAGAAAGCTTAGCCCTCTCTCCCATTCACTCAATAGAATACAGATTGCCTGGGTTAGTATTTAGCACACTCACTATTCTTCTTTGGGGAATGTACTGAATTCCAGAGGTAGATAAGCCCTTTTGTTCTGATTGACAATGAAACCTGGCTGAACAGACAAATAATTTAAAGAAAAGAAGATGATTTGGGTCAGAGTGGAGGATGAATGTTGACACCTGTGTCCTAAGGGCTTTACTCCAAATCGAGGAGATTGTCAAGAGCCTCTGCATATTTGTATTTTCCAGTGATTATGTATGTTTTTGTGTGTGTTGTCTGCATGTGTCTGCCAAGCGTCTCTCACATTTATTCTGGTAGAGTACTGGAGACGAGTCCAGACTTCACACCCATGACAGGCTTTCTTTTTAGAGCCCGCTGCTTTCATTCAGTTGTGTGCACATGGATCAGCTCTCTGACTGGCAGCCTTTTTAGAGCAAATGCACTTTGTCTACATATACGGCTTAAAGGCAGATTGAGCATCATTTCTACAAAACAGTTGTCCTGAGTCATGAGATGAGGTCCACTTTCTGATTTGCCTAGTTAGTACATGTGGAAGTGCTCACCAATGAAAGTTTTGTCAATATTTTACCGTTATTTAAACTTTTATTAAAAGCTTTTAAACTTTTGAAAGACATATCTTATACTCAACAAGGCTGCATCTATTTGATTACAAAACAGTAAAGCAGTAATATTATGAAATATTACAGTTTAAAAGATCTTTCTATTTTAATATAATTTTAAAATGTAATTTATTCCTGTGATGACACAGCTGAATTTTCAGCAGCCATTACTCCAGTGTTCGTCACATGATTATTCAGAAATTATGTCAATTTTGTGCTCAAAAAACATTATTAATGTTGAAGACTGTTTTTTGTTTGGAAACTGTGATGTATTTTTTTAGGATTCTTTGATTCTGAAATTTCAAAGGAAAAACATTCATTCCAAAAATAAATATTTTGTATCAATGTAAACGTCTTTACTGACACCTGTGATCAATTTAATGCATCCTTGCTGTATAAAAGTATGTATCTCTTAAAAAATCTTACCAATTTCAAACTTTTTATTATATTATATTATATTTATTATATTTATTATATTATATTATATTGGGGTATCTGGTATAGAGTTTAAATTTATTCAGAAGACTGTGACTAATATCACTTTCTCCCTCTTTTTCTCTCTCAGAATGTCACGTGTCATGTTCAGGCTGCACTGGTGGAAGTTTTCAGAATTGTACTTCCTGTATACGGCCCAGTGTTCTTCATCAAGGGCAGTGTCTTGATAAATGTCCCCATGGTTTCCATGTTCAGGATCGTACTTGCCAAGGTGTTTTTGGATGTTATTCTGTTCTGTTCTGAAGCCTGTCTCCCTGTGGATTAGTTCAGTTCAGTAGATTCTTTTATGAATGTAATGTAGTTCTTTTGTCTCCCTTCAGCCTGTCATCCATCATGTAAGGAGTGTACGGGGCCGTCTCAGGCTGACTGTTCTGCTTGTCCAGCCCACGCCAGTCTCCATAACGGCTACTGCCGAACCAGCTGCCCTGAGGGCCAGTACCTGAATGCTGTGGGCTACTGCATTGGTGAGTGAAAATCAATCTTCCATCACCAAAACATTCATAAAATGGTCCCAGGCAACACATTTGATCTCAAGTCATTGCACCAGCTTGGGTTTAAGGTGTCAAATGGGCACATATTGCCTTCAGGGGAGGATTTGGTGTTCAAAGGGCATGTCAGCTATTGTTGTAAAGTCAATGCCAAGAGAATGTAAATGGGGAAATATGTTAATTCTTTTGTCGAATGTGCTTTGAGCCAGTTTTATTTCTGAAACTAGCCAATACTGTTATCCTGTTATTTGGGCCTTAATAAAATGTGACTGAAGTACCAGTCTGTGTCTCATAAAGAGTGGAGATTTTGTGCAGTAAACATGAGGAAACAAATAGGCAGCAGTAAGTGGTGAAAGTTTATACTTATCTACACTAGAATTAATTGTGGCTGTCAGTCAAAGCAGGCACAAACACAGTTTTAAAATAAAAAGAACAAATTGCAATACTGAGTGTTTAACAATAAGTTTCAAATTATTGTCACATGATCCTTAGAAATCATTCTAATATGCTGATTTAGTGTGCAAGAAATAGTTGCTTAATATTTTTGTGGAAACTCACACTTATTTTTTTTTTAACTTTGATTGATAAAAATAAATAAATTGCATTAATTTGAAATGAAAATCTTTTGTAACATTATAAAAATCTCTACTGTCACATTTGTTTACTTTAATGCATCCTTGCTAAATAAAAGTATTCATTTCTCAAAATCCTACTGACCCCCAATTTTTGAATAGTAGTGTGGATGCAATATTGACAGCTATTCCACATCTTAGATCACTAAAACATTTTTCCTCATGAAACAAATTTATGCCTATGTTACCACTCTTTTTAGAAAATATGGGCCATTTAAAATCATTCTGCATGTCGTCTGATGTGAAACTTTTCTAAAACTGGTGTAAACCTTTATTGTGATGTTTTGTAATAAGGTGACCTGTATGATTTATGTAACAGTAAAAGGCTCCTAAATGGAAGCTTGAGGATTGATATTTGAAATGGTTCAGGTTGGATGAGTTTATGTTCTGTAAATATGCCCTTGCTGTTGTAAAAGTGCTAGTGGAATCATTCAGAAAGACTTTGATATTGAAATCTCAAAATATATGTGGTTTATCTGAAAAACATGAAATATCCACAGACAATAATTACAAGGATTTGTTATTGTAAACATCTTGAAATATACAGTATGTTTACTGTGTAAGAACATTTATAATAACCTTATTCTCTTTTTTACAATTTGTCAAAGCTCCTATTTTTATTATTTGCTGAAGGTAACAGCAGCACTTTTTAATGTTTGAGTAAATGATTTTCCTCAGAAACATTTCACAGACCTTCTTTTTTGTTTAGATCTTGTTATATGAGTCAATAAAGCATGAACTATATGTATAGTTCAAAGAATCTGTACCGATGCCTCATGCCTGCATATTATCACTCAGCCTGAGAAATGAGCATATGGGAATTTTCATTGGTTGATATGCATCTCTGTATTATCAGTGCCCTCAGCGTGTCCATGGCAATGAAGCCAGTCTAATCTCACAGCTGATAAGGAGTGAGAAAGGGCATACAGATAACACAATGTTTACTTTTACACCTTTAGAACATTTTGAAGATAAGAATCGGATAAGATCTTTTTCCCTCCGTTTCCTCTCTTCAGTTCGGGATATTCTCATGGATATGCATAATAATACTGCCTGTTTGTTTCTCTATCAGAGTGTGAGGAGGGATGCCAGCGGTGTGTGGCAGACCTGCAGTCTGGCTTTGGCACTGTGTGTTTGTGGTGTAAGGTTCCCAGGATGCTGCTGCTGGGAGATCACTGTGTACCACAGTGCCCACCCAAATACTACCGGTGGCACGGAGCTTGCAAAAGTAAGTTAAAATGGAAAAAAAAAAAAAAGAGTGAATACAGACAGAATTTTGATCTCACCCTCATAAAGCTACACATGATCCACTGCATTATTATGCAGAACAATCCTAGTTCAAGCAATAACACACATCAAATTTGTTACTATGAAATATTACTTATTCTAGAGTCACTTATATATAGAAAATCATTTTGTGTTCTAATTATAATGTAATGTATAATTATAATTAATTATAATTATAATGTAAAAAATGTGATTTGCAATGAATTTGTGAGATAATGCAATGGCAATATGTCATGCTACAAACATACTGCAAGATTAATGCATGAAATCAGATTTAATTATTTTCAAGTAACAATTAAGAATTCACATGTTCACATGACATCTAGTACATCTTTATGAATAAATAACGGGAGTAATGGAGCTTCGCTGTCTTGTTTCTACACAACTCCTGTTGCTCGCGTGTATTTCTCAGATTGCCTATTTATATGTAATCATTAATTAATCTGAAAAGTAGGCCTTCTGAGCAAACAGTAAATTGTACGGTTGCAATTTGATTTGGATTAACTGATTATAGAGGGAAAGATTTTTATGGATAAAAGTATGATTGTGATTTCGCAACCCTGGCAATAAGCTTTTCAAAGTACGTTCAAGTGCAACCCTAATCTGCATCACATAGTGATAATTCATCACATCTTTCACCATCATCTAACTGTCTTCCTCTGAGAAAAACGTGTGCTGCTTTATTTCCAGCATTGAGTTTCATTATGTAGATTGAGCATCATCAGTCACACACAGCATCTAATCTCACTGCCAGCATCCTCTTTATGCACTGGTTTGTCATTCTACATGATCTCTCAATGTAATATAGCCGGAGCCTCTGTTTTCATAACCCTGATGCAATTACCTGTGATGCTTTGAGTGGCTCCTTTGCTGACAGTGTAGATGAGACGGTGCATTTGTTTTTATTAGGGAGTGTGATGTAGTGCTCGGCTTTAATGCTGAATCTTTTAAGATGCTGATGTGATCTATAAACTATTATGACCTTCTTTAATTGCCTGGTGATATCAAGGGAGTGTGTATGTGTGCAAAAGTGTTTATACGCGAATGCAGATATATAATGTTATATGTGCGTTTGAGGCAAAAGACCATTAATGGAATTTACTTGCATTTAGCATTGTCAAGTGTCTTTGCCCTGTTTGAAGGTAATATGTTAAGTTGACAGCAGACTAAGAGTCATATGTTAATGGAAATTTCTGAGGACAAGTGTTGGATGTCAACAGTATTCCTTTTAAGTCTTCTGTCTTTATAATACTGTCGTGAAACGTGAATGTCCTTGGCAACAGCACTGATTAAAATGTCAAAATGAATACAAGTGTTGCTCTATTTTTCAAGCTTCTATGGTTTTAATAACCTTTATCTGCTAAAACTGAGTTCTGTCTAAATCAATTGTGTGAATCTTTTATACATATTAAATAAAACAGCAGTTCACCATATATATAATAGTACACTTTAACATAATATAATATTATATTAAGGTGTAAATTAAGCCTTACGTACTTATCTTTTTTCCAAAGTTGAGAAACATTTGACATAATTATCTTGTCTTCATTCTTACGGTCCTGTGCCTGTGTTCTCCAGAATGTCACTCTTCTTGTGAGGAGTGCAGTGGAGATGGTCCTCACTCCTGTACTTCCTGTTTGGCCCCTGAGGTTCTGGCCCCATCAGGTCTCTGCAGCCCTCGCTGTTCAACTGGATATTACGCTGATGAAAACAGGGTGTGCCAAAGTAAGTACAAATTTGCTTAAAGGGGTCATGAACTGAGAAATCAAAATTCCCTTGATCTTTTGACTTAAAAGAGGTCATTGAACTATAAAAACATTCTACAAGTTTCAGAACTCAAAACTTTCTCATTAGTCTAAAAACACTTTATATTGAAGCCAATCTGCCAAAATGACAGGTTGTGGAATGTGCCACTTTATGACATAATAGTGTGGTTAAACACCGCCTCTGCAGAAGAAGATCAACGCCTGCTTCTACATCACTGCCTGTTTAGCCTGAAGTTCACTGCCTGAAGTTCCAGACCGTGTCAGTAAGAACTTAGTCCTTTGTTCACTTCATTTTACCGCGGATTTGTTTACAAATGAGACACAGTTTGATGACGGATAATGCATAACAGCTAACAGCTAACAGAAAGATACATACATAAAGATACAGGATTTACCCTATTATACTTTATCGACACGAATTGATAGGTGAAACAACAAACAGCCACCCACAAATAGTCTATAAACAAAGCATCAGGCTGTCTTTGAGTTCACACGAACAACGGTTAAAGTTACTCGTCAGGCTACAAAAGAATACCATAATTTCTCCGTTCAATTAGACATCGAGAGTCACGCAGACCTATAACAACCCAGGCAGCTACAACACATAATTGCGAATAACATGCCTTACCTTAACACAGAATCGACCACAGACGCCTGAATGGATTTCAAGGACTCCGCGCAAAGATCAATGGCCTCCAACGTTTATACTTTTTCTACGAATCTTTTGAGTTAACGTACTAAAGATGAGTGGAATTTGCACCGCAGCGCCCCACACCTTGATGCTCATGACAAGAATAGCATGTATACTTATCTTTATTGAAGCGAATTAGGTTTAAATCGCCGTCATGCATGAATGAATATTTTTGCAATTTTATACATGATGATCACATTACACAAAACTGAAATTGCACGTCAAAATAACACATTGTCATTATTTTTTGAGACCCCCCAAAATTTCACAAATCACGTTTTCAGGGGAGCCCATGTCTTATTAAGGGGAGCCGAGCTCCCCCTAGCTCCCCCGTAGTTCGCACCCTGGTGGTCACTATTGCTTTGTCTGCTATTACAGATCGTTTGATATGTACTGAGTATTTATGCATTTTTAACCTAAATCACAACAGTGTCCATCTGTGAAGGATGTAGGCTGTCAAACATACACAACTGTTAGCCAATCATAGCCGTGGGCATTTACTTCAGAGTCTACAATCTGCCACACCTATTCAAACAGAGTGTTCCGATGAGAGGGGTCAAAACAAGACAGAAAATAGCCAATTATTTCTAAATTATGTTTTTTGATGTGAAAATTTTGATAACATTATAAGTGGATCTCAGTGAACAGTGCAAAATAATAAAAAATGCAGTTCATGGCCCCTTTAAAGTGCATCTGACTGTCTGATAAATATTGATTAAATGATTATTATGTGTGTTTCAGTGTGTGACACTCAGTGTCTGAGCTGTGAGATGGCGGGGGTGTGTACATCATGTAGAGATCCAGCTAAAGTGCTTCTGTTTGGGGAGTGTCAGTATGAGAGCTGTGCTCATCAGTACTACCTGAACACCACCACACGCACATGCAGAGGTGAGTCTCAGCCCGGTTACACTGTCAAACATAGAATGAGCTTCATTTAGACTAGAAACTACCCCTCATTTCCTTCCTGATATATTCATCAATTATTTAAATGACTGATCCTGTATTGTTAAACTACACTGTTAGTTTTACTTGTCTCTAAACATGATTCTTTGATTTGTATGTTTGTTCTATTTATTGCTTTTGAAGCCAAGTTCTTTTTTGTTACTTAATTAAACATTCATCATATAAAGGCTGGAATACACTACACAGATCTCTCAGAAAGTCATAGTGTATGATGGACCCAGACTTTTTAGCTCCAGAATATGAATT
Organism: Spinibarbus caldwelli; assembly: GCA_039654775.1. NCBI lineage: Eukaryota > Metazoa > Chordata > Actinopteri > Cypriniformes > Cyprinidae > Spinibarbus > Spinibarbus caldwelli. The sequence continues at coordinate 26,346,385 of CM077223.1, read as the reverse complement.
CGTCCAGTCGGAGGATCAAACATGTTTGATATTTTCAGGTGATTTTAGAACACATATTGTTTTCATTTGTCATGTGTCTCCTAGCAACAAGGCGCATGTTTCTGCGTGAGTTTGTTGTGTTCAGAATGACTTGAAAGTCTGGTAGTGATGCCCAGTTTTTCTCTGTAATCACATACAAAGTTGGCAAGTGTATGATACATGGTGTTTTGAAATCTGTCCAGTCCATCACTCCATCTAACATACGTGCTTAAAAAAACTCACACAGAACAGCTGGGAAAAAGAGGATGTATCTGATTTCTAGTAATTAAGATCAAATATATTTCATAGAAGATTACTATGGAGACTCTAGCAAGAGTAATTGCAGAGAAGATTGTTTTTTGTTAATAATTGTGAGTGTGTTCAGATATTAATACGATGTGGTTTGAGATTTGGATGTTGAACATAGACCCCATACCATGAGACCTTTCTTTCATTTTGATGGGATTTGCAGTGGAGATCAAAAGGAGATACTGTAGAGATTAGTTTTTGTCCCTTGAGTATTTGGATGTGTGTGTGTGAAGCAGAAGGAGAGACATTAGTAGCGGGTATGAATGCTTAATAGGTATGTAATGCTGTTTACCCCTGCAGTACAGTGAATGAAGGTTACCTTGACAATATTTGGAGGGAGCACTTTAATAATGCAAGACACCATTGTTGTTTGTGTCTTTATGGATGGGTAATGTGAAAGAAGGACACAGTTTAAATGTCATATGGACAAATGAGCTGCTTTTATGGACATCACAGACGTTTGAATTGGATGTAGTGTTAAATGAAGTTAGCCACTGTTCTTTTCAATTGAATGTTTGAAATATTTTGGGAGGATGGTTTTGGTGAATGAGGGGAGAAATGATGAGGTTATGTAGATAGAGCACAGAAAGAGTGTGATGGGGCTTTTTAATGAGCTGAGCTGATTTAGAGAGCGGAGGTCTGCTGGTGAGTTATCAAATAGTCGGCTAGCGCTCTCTTTAATAGATGATTTGAGAACTGAAACATTGTCTCTCTTTCTCATTATAAGTCAAGAGGTGTTTTGAAATCCATCATATTTCTTTTTTGTACAGGCACTATTCAAGCTTGGTTTTGCAGGTAATTTCAGCCTTAGGTGCACTGTCTATTTTTGGTTTTCGTAAGTGTTTTAGTTTAACATTTTTAACATTAAATTTAAATAAAATGTCCCTCATAAAATATCAAATTTTCCAGCCATGCTAAAATCAATAGTAAAATAACAGCTATAAACTTATTATGATTAATTATAGATGGTTTTATAAAAAGAAAGGTTCATTAAAATGAATGGTCCATTCTGATTGGATGAGCTGTGTTAAAGCGTTTTTTAAATGGCACTTTCTGTGTTAATTAAATATTAAGTTGCTGCCTTGCCAACTGTAAACATCTTTTAGTTAGACTAATGAACTCGGTGGACAAACTGTTTATTCATTATACATAATAAATGTAACTATTTATTGTTCATTGATCTCTTTTTGTCTAATGTTAATAAAAATTCATCGTATCTATTTTCTTATTTTGATTAATTTATGTGTTATTAAATTTTGACCTTGTAACTTGTTATTCCAGTGAAATGACATAAGCTACATCTCTCTGTTGACTTCCTCAATCCGCTTAAACCTGTCCCTTCTTTACAATTGACTGCTAACTCATAATCAGATCTCCCTCTATCCTTTCAGCAACTGACAGATAGAACCAAGTTCCCACTCTTTTTTCTTTTTAATAATCTCTTTCACTCCGATGTACATAAGTCACAATACGCAAGAAGAGATCTGTCACTACTTACACTACAATAACAAATTTGTGAGGTTTTCAGGCTCTTGACTTTGTGTTGAACACTCTTTACTTACAATATAATCACTATAACACAGCCTCTCATGGCATATTGCATTATTAATTAACATTTCTAGAAAGTTCTCCATTACTGCATGCAACGATGTTGTTGGAATTTAAATAATGAATTGAAAGTGATTGGTCTTTATCATGCATTGCCTTGGAAGTGCTGGTATTTTCTTCAACAAATGCAAATCTAGTTTTTTTCATGCTCTCTTATCACTGTCTCGTGGCCTTTTTTCTTTTTCATTTGCTCTTATTTTACTCTCTTCCTCTATCACACTCCAATTTATCATATTTTGGTTCTATATCCCTCCCACTCACTCTCTCGTTCTGTTTCTCTCAGAGTGTGACTGGAGCTGTAACGCGTGCCGCGGACCCCTGCGTAGTGACTGTCTGCAGTGCATGGAGGGATACGTCCTGCAGGATGGCATTTGTGTGCCAGGATGCTCACTGGGATTCTACCAGGATGCTGAGAGATGTCTGAGTCAGTCATCAGCAAAAATAACAACCTTCATTATGAGTCCAACCAATCAATTTTCCAGCTCAATAAACTTTGACATTTCAATCTCTCAGTCAGTTGTCACAGTCGGGGAGGGAGGCAGGCCCTCTAATGTCTGCTGTATAGCGCCAACATCATTCCCTGCACTATAGCCAAGGTTTAATGGCACTTTAATGGATTGATTTCAGATGAGACTGAAAGACAAGTCTATCAGAAATGTTGTAGTTGTGGACTAGATTGAAGAAGTTACTGACTCTTACTTAAAATTCACTTTCTTCAGTCTTAGATATCAATTTAAGGCTGAAGAAAGTGAATTTTAAGTGAATTTGTTCACGTTATTTTAAGATCCAATTTCTTGCTATTAACAAACCATTAACTATGACTTTTGCATCAATAAACTCCTAATTTGCTGCTTATTAATAGTTAGTAAGGTAGTTGTTAAGTTTAGGTATTGGGTAGGATTAGGGCTGTAGAATATGGTCATGCAGAATATGTGCTTTTTAAGTATTAATAAACAGCCAATATGTTAATAATAGGCATGCTAATAAGCAACTAGTTAATAGTGAGAATTGGTCCCGTGTTACCCTGGATTTTTATTTAACCAGCATTATCCAGTTATTGTAGCATGTAGTATTTAACTCAGTGATACTAAAGCAGTTTAGCAGAATGTTATTTAAAATATATTATATTTTAAATGCATTATAAATTGTAAATGCATTATAAATTATAAATGCATGATAATAATAGTAATGTTAGTAGTGATGTATTATTATTATATTTTTCATTATAAATGTAAAAGTCTGGGGTCAGCAAGATTTTTTTAAATAAATAAATACTTTTATTCAGCAAGGACTTATTAAATTGATTAAAAGTGACTGTAAAGACATTTGTAATATTACAAAAGATTTATATTCAAAATAAATGCTGTTTCTATGAACTTTCTATTCAACGAACACTGAAAAAATGTATTACAGTTTCCACAAAAATATTAAGCAGCACAACTGTTTTCAACATTGTTAATAAGAAATGTTTCTTAAGCAGTAAATCAACATATTAGAATGGTTTCTGAAGGATCATGTGACACTGAAGACGCTAAATCTTTCCAACCCCAAACTTTTGAACAGAAGTGTATATTTTTAAACATTTCAGTAAGTAAAGTGATAGACGAAACTTGGATCTCATTAAATATGAATCAAATTTTGTCTTCAGCCTTTCTCTCCCTTATTCTTTCTATGAACAGGCTGTGATGATCACTGTGAGCAGTGCCAGGTCCATGGCCGATGCCAACGCTGCCAGCTGCCATATGCTGTGTTGAACAGGCAGTGTGTGCTGGAATGCGGCAAGCGCTACTTTTTAGATGCCTCGAGCGGTCAGTGCACCGGTGAGTGCTGTGAATCTGGTCTGAGAGCGTGATCGTGACTGCCTAGATTGCCCATTTTGGCGTGTTTACAAGCCTGCTAATTTTAGAGGTGCTCAGCATGGTGTGACGCAGTTCCCTCTCATGTCCTACCTGAATCTGATGACAGATTGTCTGCTATTATTTTCCAGCATGCTCAGCTGGTTGCTTGGAGTGTGTGAGTGCAGGTGAGTGCCACGTCTGTGCTGAAAATTCCTTCCTGAAGGGTGGCCAGTGCATCCTGGACTGTGGTCACGGATACTACGCTGACCGAAAAACAAGAGCCTGCCATGGTAACCTTACTTCACATATTTCATAGAAATATGGCAATGATTTATGGCCAAAATTGAGGAAAATTCAATCATTTTTTATTCTGTTAAGACTGTAAGAGTATTCGAACACTGCATTCAAATTTGTGTCTACAGCAAACAGCCATGCTCCATCTCTTTACATCAATGGCTCTTTGCTGGTTCCTATTGGTGGAGTTAAGCCTCTGGATCCGGCACTCCTGTCAATCAAGGATGCAGATAGCCAATCAGAGAGCATGTTGCTCCAGCTCCTTCAGCCACCCAGTAATGGGCATCTCGTGGTGCTGGAGAATGATGGAGAGAGAGCACTGGGCAGAGACGACACTTTCACCTTTACTCAGCTCAAACGCAGAGCTGTGCGCTTCATTCACGACAAAGAGCAGCCCAAGTGAGTATGTGTGACGGATTGAATCCAGGGTTATTTTCCCAGGAAATTTATTTTACGTTCAAACGTCATTAAAAAATATAATTCAGAAGTAGACCAAGAGATACGTCCTCTATCAACAACGGCATTGCAATGTATTACTGTCATTAAAGGAACAGTTTACCCAAAAATGAAAATTTTGTCATCATTTACTCACACTCATGTCGTTCCAAAGAAGATATTTTGAAAAATTTTGAAGAACCAAACAGTTATTGGTCCCCATTGACTTCCATACTAGGGAAAGAAATACTATGGAAGTAAATGGGGACCATCAACTGTCCCCATTTATCTTCTTATATGTTCAACATAAGAAAGAAACTCATACAGGTTTGGAATGACATGAGGGTGAGAAAATGATGACAAAATTTTCATTTTTTGGTGAACTGTCCCTTTAACAGCATTATAGTGCATCATGCTGTCTGACAATAAATTGAAGGGTGAGTGAGTGTACATGTGTAATGTGTGACAGTGTCTTTAGTATATATGAACTAGATGATATATGAAAGTGTACAATCATTAATTACATATTGTTTACTCACTGTTTATAGTTCATGTAAAAGATTTCATTCCTCATCTCCTGAAATATCACTATAGGTGGTAACTCTGTTCCTCATTTCCTGCGGGAAATGGCCCATTTCTGCTTAGACAGACAGATTTTGGATATTTAGATGCCGTACAGGAGTAAAACAATGTTATATATAGGCGAGAGGGTGTCAAGAATGTGTGTTTTGGGGGATGGACTGAGTTTGAGTAGTGTGCGCTAGTCATTAGCTTTAATTACCTCGGTGAAGTTGGTGAGGCATTTGACAGGACACACACACACACACACACACACACATACACACTCCGCAGGGCTCATAAGCCACAGCATTTGTGATGATCACGTGTGACAGTCACTAACTCAGGCTGACTGCTGACCTTCAGTTTTCTCTCAACTTTCTCACAGTTTATCTTTTTAATGGCTCCTCTCGCTTCCTTCTGCTCTGTGGTTTAATTAACAAGTGATCTGTGTGCCCTCACACTCTCGCTCCTATTTTATTCCTCATCCCTCTTTTTCCCAAATGTATCTATTTTTCAGTCTTAATCATTTCTCTTTAAAAGCCACTCAGTCTTTTTCTAATTTTGGTCCCTGCCTTTTGCGTCTCTTGAGTCTTTTATTCATTGTGTCTTTTTCTGTTGTTTTCGTCCACTTTACACACAGACACACGTTTGTTTTTGTCACAATGTGAAATGAAAACTATTACTTCCCATCGGCTTATTGTTTAGAGACTGAGCTAATAATTTTCATTAAGACATTATTTGCTGTGGTTATTTCAATAGTGTGACATTATTTAATATGTTTACCAAGCTGTTTTCTTTCAGCTTAGCCCCACAATAGATATGATTTCAGGTTTTGTTGTAAAAGGTAGGCAAACCCTGACTCGTTATTTATATTCTTGAATCTATTCACAGCAGTGTAATGTTGGCTTGTTTTGCAGAAGTGGGCAGTTCACGTTAAAGGCAGCAGATCCTCAGCTGTTCTCTCAGCCTCAGAGTGTTCCTGTGCAGGCGCTTTCCCAGCAGGTAAACACACACACACACACACACACACACACACACACACACACACACACACACACACACACATCTTGTTTAAGAATGCTGAGTAATGGAGCTTCATTCTGCAGTCACAAGACAGATATAACAAAAAAGGAGACAGGAGTGTGTGAGGACTGTTGGTCTCATTTACTAATAATTGCATGAATTATTTCATATTTGTACACACAAAAGTAACCTTGTTCTAATGTTAATGAAGTTGGAATATTCTGAATGAGCATGAACATGAACAAACTATTTACATATTTGGGCTTTTCGCACAACCTTTTCTTGTCAGCCTTTCAACACTCACTGCAAATATTTAACACCCTCTAAGACACATTCTCACCTGAGAGCATGTGCTGCATGATCCTTGAACAATGCCAAGTGTGCCGTCTTCAAAAACAGTTCAAACATCATTAACAAAACCCTAGGGTGAATATTTTTAGTGGATTTTTATTAACCATTATGTAAAACAACAATTTTATATTATTACATTTACTATGGCACAACATTTCATACATTTTGTGTTTATTTTATTTACTCACATATATTCATTTCACACATTTTAGAATATTTTAATAGTAAACTCATTCAAAGCAATTTTGTAGTGCCCAAAAATGTTAAACAAATTAAAATATTTAAAGTGGCCAGTCTTTGCCTGGATTACAGCTCACTCACTCTTAGCATGTTCTTAACTAACTTCATGAAGAAACCATATGTGATGCTTTTTAAACAATACTGTTCCAATATACAAGTCTTCCCATGCTGGGCATTTGAGTTGGCAGCTTGACCTTCACTGTCTGCTCCAAAAATGAATGAATGAATGAATGAATGAATGAATGAATGAATGAATGAGTTTAAGAATACACCTTTACGTGAAAAAAGTTTTTAAGGAAAATGTTAAGTCAAGGCTGTCCGCACGTTTACTGATGCCTAGAGGTGCCTATAGAGGACAAATTCTATTAAGAACAGATCAGTTTACTCAGTGGACATAGTCACTTATTAAGTGACTATGTCCATTGAGTAATAGTCACCATATTGAGTGTCACGATTCTTTTTTCAAAAATTTCTGGTTTTCAAAAAGTTATGATTTCGCCTGTGTAAAATTGGACCATTTCTGCCGTATACTCGTTTTGCTTACACCCATAGTCCACATCCGTAACATGGATTGACTGTCCATTATCCTCACTCTGAGGAGGGCATTATAGTTCGTACTGAGCCAGCATCTCTTCCCATTCTCTCTCTCACTCTCTCTGTATTGCTCATTCCTCTGCAGCATTTAGTTACACTTCATAGATACAGTCACTAGAGAACTGCCAGTGTCTTGCTGTCTGACCTCCACCAGCCCATTGAACACACACGCGCACACACACACACACACACACACACACACACACACACAGAGAAACCTGAGCTCCCCAAAAAGAAATCTAATGGATGTCATTGCAACAAATAACACCCAAAATACATTCCTGCCCCTCATGGGCTGATAACAGCAGCTCAAGATGTCAGAGCGCTTCCTGCTGTTAAATGAGCAGTTATAGCTGAAATATAGAACCTGTATCTTAAAGCAAAGAGAGGGAGAGGACATCAAATCTTTTCCTACAAGAAAAAAAGAGTAAAAAAAAAGCAATAATCTCTCCCTGAGGGAAAAGATTGTCTTTTGAAAATAAACCGTTTACTCTTGTCTTCCCTGTGCAGTGGTAAACAAAAGTGTCCTGATTTTCTTCACAGCTCTGTGTAGCAGCAACCTAATGAATGTTCATTAGTGTGATTTGCTTTAAACAAAAAGTGTATTGATGAAATGATTTGGTGCTCATGTGGACAACACAAGTTCGAATCTGCCTGCAGCATTTGCCATCTCTATTCTTTGACTATAAAATTAGGCCAAAAATAGAAGAATGAATTCATGTTAGATAAAGTAAGGTTGGATCCTAAGAGTATTTTTCATCCATTTGTGTCCATGTGAGTTACATTTGGATCTCAAATGTGTCAAAATCAGCCTTCCATTTCCCTGATTTTCACACATCTTGTCTTTCATTTAAACTACAGTAGTCAAGCACTGATGGGATTCTCACCTCCGCATGCCTTAATTTACAAAATAAAAATGGTAAAATACTGTATGTGGATGCAAAGGTATATAGACATTGGGGTTCAGATATTAAATCACTAAATAATAATTATTTATATTTTCTCTTTCCTCTGTTTCATTCAAACTTGGTTTGAATTCTACATTAATGTTTTTTTTTGTACCTTTTTCACAGCCACCCACTGTGATCACCAACCAAATTCTGTACATTAACCCTAGTGAGACAGCCGTCATCAGCAGATCTATTCTTCACATCAGTGACCTCGATAATCCACAAGATGTTTTCATCGCGGTTCTTGATCTGCCTCAACATGGCCACCTGACACACGTGCATGATGATGTGCAGGTAACCCACTTTAAACTGGAAGACCTGGATCATGAGCAACTGCAGTATGTACATGACGGTTCAGAAGGAGACCGGGACAGACTTCTGCTGCAGGTCAATGATGGGCACAGCTACCAGAACATCCTGTTTCACATCAGCATTGCGCAAAATGTACGGACATGAGAGGTTTTACTCTGAAAAAGATTTACTAAGTGACAGTTCATATTTAACCATCATAAATGTGCTAATTTTGAACGTACTACTATATACTAGTTACCTTATGATTATTTATAGGCCTATCAATGTGTCATGTACTTTCATGTTAGTGTAAAAAATATCAAGTGCCAAAAAAGCAGGTCATCAGCTCTTCTGAATTTTGGACTTAGATCAAGGATTTTTGGCTAATTATGGATTTCTGCACACCACCTGATGCTGAAACACCTTAATGATTGGGCCATAGGCTACTACTAAATTATTTAATGTTTTATGTGTTATTTATGCTCATGATCATGATGAAAACACTCAAAAAGATTGGAAAAAAAAATGTAACATCACTTATTAGACCTACATATATATTTTAATAATGTGCTAACAGGAATAATATAGAAGCCAGTTTTTTGATTTTGGAAACAAAATGTTACAAGATTAATGCTTATATTATTAATTAAGTATAAATGGGTCTTTATACATGCTTTTGAGATGCAGAGATAGGCCCCAGCATCCAGCACCCACATGGTTATTTATACATAGCTTCCGTTATAATTTTAAAAAGGAATCCCTTGCAAGTGGGTTTAATATTTTGGGCTTGAGACCCCCTCATTAAAGGTTTTTAAGCTAAATACAGCTCAAATTCGGTTGCAGATACCACTTTTACAGTGCGCTGTTGGGGTCTGTTTTCTTCACAGGATCATATTTACATATACCATAAGGTACTAATATGTACCCTGTTGATATGGTACAAATATGATAAGTACCCCTAAGGATACAATTTTGCACATTTTTTCCTCACAGTGCAGGTGCATTGAGACACAATGGATAGATTCTGTGATATACTGTAGACTGCAGTGCATAAAGTGTTTTTCATGACAGGGTGAACACCACTATCTCATACCTCTATCCATCCATACACACTTATACAATCATTACCACCCCTTTTACGCTTGAAATCGCCCCTTCCTGACTATTTGACATGCCCTTAGCCTGCTGATGTCTAGACAGATTGCAGTGGAAACAGTGATTGGAAAGGTCAAGTTACGTCCGCAACACAAGGCGATGAGAGCAGAAGGAGGTGAAGGCCGAGTAGGCAACGTAACGACTGTGGGTTAATGACCTGTTGGCTTTGGGAGCAAGGTCGCTGATCTCAAAACGTCTTTAATATGTGGATTTCTGCAATGATGGCAGAGGAATAAAAGATGAAGCTGACTTTCAATTAGCTTTTTCGAGAGAAGTCATTTGGTATTTGTAGTCCATGATCCATGTAATTGGTCAGCTCTGGTGAATGATCCTTGAATTAATGTGGCCTGGAAACCTCAAATACCCACATTCTCCACCACTTTCATCTCTAAATCGAAAGAGAAAGGTAGAGAAAGAAAGAAAGTATCTGTACAAGATGTTTTGTCAAGTAACCTAAAAAATGGTTTCATGTGGTAACATCAAATTCTGATTGAAGTCGGAAGTGTTATGTAAAATGAATGATTCAACCTGAGTACAGTAGGTTACACCAGCAAAAGTAATTTTTAAGGGTCAGATCAGGTAGAAATGCACTACATGAAATGTAGCAAAACTCTGAATTAAGTTAGGAGACTCTTTAGAAACAGACTATAGTTTTGACCTATGAGTGAACTCTTCTGTGAACACCTCGCTTTATAAATCCATCCCGCTCTCAAAGAGGTGATCAGGATCAGCAGGAAGGTGGTGGAAGGGTGCCAAGGTGTTTCCTCTGTGAATCGGATCTTTCATCTCCCCACGTCCTTGAAGGTCTTTGATTATCTGTGAGCTCCTCAGCTAGCATTGGGATGTTCAGAGCCCTGTTAGGATCTAAAGATTCCTGGCATAGCAATAGCTGAGTATGTATGATTAACGTGTGTCTTTGTGATCTTGTAGCATTGATGTTTCTCAATGTAAAATGCAAGAAAGGCATCTTCTTGTGGTTTTATAATGATTAAACCGCTACACAAACTTGTCAATTGCAAAAACGTCAGCCTAATGGTAAACTTTGAAAAAAAGTTTGGTAACACTTTAGTATAGGGACCAATTCTCACTATTAACTAGTTGCTTATTAGCATGCCTATTATTAACATATTGGCTGTTTATTAGTACTTATAAAACACATATTCTGCATGACCATATTCTACATCCCTAATCCTACCCAATACCTAAACTTTGCAACTCCTAAGCAGCACATTAGGAGTTTATTGAGGCAAAAGTCATAGTTAATGGTTTGTTAATGGTGCGAATTGGACCTTAAAATAAAGTGTGACCAAAAGTTTGAAGTTACTACATTCTTTTAAGAAATTAATACTTTTACTTAGAAATCGGTAACACTTTATTTTAAGGACCAATTCTCACTATTAAGTAGTTGATTTTCAGCATGTATATTACTAGCATTTTTGCTGTTTATTAGAACTTATAAAGCACATATTAATGCCTTATTCTGCATGACCTTAGCCTACTCCATAGCTAAACTTAACTATTAATACAGTAAGCAGCAAATTAGGAGTTTATCGAGGGAAAAGTCCTAGTTAATAGTGAATATGTGCACCCCAATCTAAGTATTACCTAGAAGTTGTACCAATTTAATTTCAAATAAATCCTTTTCTTGTGAGCCAATCCTGAAAAAAGTATCACAGTTTCCACAAAAAAATTAATAAGCAGATTTTAAATATTGATAATAAGAAAAGTTTCTTTATAGCAGCAAATCAGCACATCTGAATGATTTCTAAAGACTGTGACACTAAAGACTTTTACATTTTAAAATATATTAAAATAGAAAACAGTTGTTTTAAACTGTAATAATAACTCACAATAACTGTTTTTACTATTTTTTTTAATCAAGTACTGTAAATGCAGCCTTGGCGAGGAAGGGATGTTTTTCAGAAACATTTTAAAAATCTTACCTACCCCAAACTTTACCATTAGAAGTTGAAATAAACATACCATTAATCCTAATAGTATATTATGGTTTCCCTGTAGGTTGGCTTGACTCCTCACCTGCGTTCAGTGCCCAAGACCTGGGTGAGGGAGGGAGGTATGGTGCAGCTGTCTAAGAAGTGCCTCAATGCTCAGTTCCAAGGAACCAGTGACTCTGAAATTCTGTACACCATTCATTCTGAGAGCGGACAGCCCAAATACGGTATCATCATCATCTGTCTCTAGCATTCCTTACTCAATGTCTGTCTTTCTTTCTTTCTAAACTCAATTCATTGCCGTGAACTAAGGTAAAATGTTTGTTTCTAAAGGTATCTTATATGTTTATGTGTCTAGGAGAGATTGTGCTGGTGTCTATGCCCGCTGATGGTCCTGTGGAGGCATGGCAGTCCTTTCCAGATAATCAGGATGCCACACCAACCAGATCATTTACACAGCAAGATGTTAATGAAGGGACTGTCTGGTACAGACGCTATGGATCCGGGACACAGAGAGACACTTTTCAGTTTCAGGTAAGACGCACACACAGTGAGCTTTAAATTTAACCTAAGGCAAATACTGTCTTGTTGACAAGAGCCCTTGGGCTCAGCATGTAGAGCCATAGGTGCTACTGAACTTCTGGCTGGTTAGAAATCATTTTTTATGTGTTATATATTGATTTGCAATTTAATGGCAGGGGTTCATGGTTGTTGATTGGCCCACTTAAAACATAAATCAACAACATTGCCTTTCATCATATACACACAGCAGTCACAGTTAAAGTCTTTCCATGCTCAAAGCACCAGAGAAAGGTGCTTAAGTTAATAAGTTTTTTTAATAATATTTCACAATATTACATTTTTGCTGTATTTTTGATAACACGAATGCACAAAATAAATTTTAAAAACACCATAAAAAATCCTGCCAACCCCAAACTTTTGAACAGAAATTTTCTTTCTGTTTCACACATACAACATCAGACTTTTAGATCAGCGTATCTCCTGTTACAAGTGATGCACGAAGCGAACACAAACCTCTTAGAGAGATAAACACAATGTTCCGCTATTGGACTATTTTCTCCATTTTATTTCAGCTCTGTTTCACATTCTTAGACCAATTTGTCCATCTGTCCTACTTCTCCTTCAGCAGCCTCACTGCATTACTTGGGTATAAATGAGCTAATTTGTCTTCAAATCCAGTTTCAAATCAGTGTAAGTAGGATTAAAGGACATTCAATCACATGTAATTCATCAGCTTAAACACCTAATGACTCTTGACAATTTTTTTGTCGTCCTCGAGAAAATTGCTTTCTCTTCTTGTTTGTTCTTTTCTCTTCTCGTCTTGCCTGAGGCTGCACCCTGCACCGCAGACTTCATTAAATAAGATTTGAGTTTTAATGGTTCGACACAGTTTAGTTTATATCCTCAGGGGTGTTTTTGTGACTGAAAAACTTCAGCCTATTTGTTAGGTGTCTGCTCAAAACGTCACTGTTGAAATCAATTTGTATTGATGACAGGTTAAATTAAATACCTCAAAAATAATATGTATATTGAGAGTGATTTTAGTTGTAGTACATTAATGATTGTCAATTATTTTCTCAGAAATGTTTAAATTAGTTTTTGAGACAGATTATATTTTCTTGTGGGAACTTGTACATGTACACTGTGGTATTTGCTTGATTTATAATTGTCTGTTCATGCATGGGTGTGTGTGCTTTTGTTGGCAGGTTTCAAGTGAGGTCTATCCAGAGACTCTGGGTGATACGCAGACCTTCACTATAGGAGTGATGCCTCAGACCCCTGGCCTGCCTCAGCTCTCACCTGGAGCCGACCTGCAGATCACTGTAAGATTCAAACAGCAGGGCATGAAAAGACTGAATATCTGTCTTGTTAGAGTTTAGTTAGCATTCAGTGTATTGAAACGGCTTTTTAATTGAGACTTCTTAGGCAAAAATTTTTTTTTATTTTTTTTTTCTCTGTTAAAATACTAATATTCCCCAGTTTAATGGTGATAAATATAGGGTATATATTACTGTTTAAAAAGTTGGGGTCAGTATATTTATTTGTTATTTTATTTTTTAAGTTTTGAAGACATTTTCTTGCATTTTCTTAAAGGTTTACTATCCCTTTAATAGTTTTATATTGCAAGGGCACAATAAATTGACAGTCAAACATTTACATTGTTACAATAAATTGTATTTCAAATAAATTCTGTTCTTTCTGAATCCAGAAAAAAAATGTATCACAGTTTCCACAAAAATATTAAGCAGTTTTCAACATAATAATAGGAAATGTTTCTTTAGCTCCAAATCATCATGTTAGAAAATGTTTTTTTTTTTTTGAAGATCATGTCGCACTGAAGACTGGAATAATGGTTGCCAAAATGTTGGAAGGAATACATTACATTTTAAAAGATTTAAAAATAAAAAAAAAAACACATTTTAAATTATAGTAATATTTTACAATATAGATTAGCCTTGGTGAGTATAAGAGACTTCTTTCAAAAACATTAAAAAACGTTTGACTGTCTGAGATCCATACGATCTCCAAACTGTATTGTCTTCATCAGTGTAAATGTTTTTGGCTGTGTGTGTGGTTGTGTGTGCAGGCACTGGAAGATCGCGTGACTGTGATATCTCCATCTGCTCTCTCCTTCACTGACTCTGAGACGCCCAGCGACAAGCTTGTCTACAACATCACCAAAGTGCTTACCTCAGGCCACGGTAACTAAACCTCCATTATAGTCATAGGGGTGAGGAGTAGGACACTTACAGGCATAATGGAAGCCTGATAGTTTTGTTTTGTTCTCCTTTTTGTTCCATTAAATAGAGAGTAGAGATTTCAAAGGTGAAACTTGCCAAGACTTTAATGGAAGGGTAGACATTTTACATCATTATGAGAAACTTCATATGTGGTTGCTCAGTGTTACAGATGTTTCATATCCTTTTGTGGATAATTTAGATTAAATAACAGTCATAGAATAGTCATAAACATTCTCCCACTATAAAAAAAAAACAGTGGAAAAAATGATGCTGGTTGTGACGTAGCTCATGAATATTTATTAATTTACGCTCTAGAAATCTGAATTAATCTTCATCTGTTTTAATAAAAAGGTCGCCACTGAGATATGTTTGTGTAAATGTGTAAATTATGCATAAGGAAGCAGAATAAACTCCCACAATCTCTATTTCATTTAATTTTTAAGCTTCTGATACTGAACTGATTGTTATATTAATATTAATATGATGATATCACTCTCCTCTTTCAGGGACGCTGGAGCACAGGGACAGACCTTACCATCATGTGCGTCTCTTCACCCAGGCTGATGTAGACAGTGGCAAAATTGTCTACAGACCCCCACAAGCCCCTTCCCACCTTCAGGAGCTTTATCAGTATTCATTTACAGGTTAGTCTTTATGTTATTACATAAAAAATGTTTCTTGAGCACCAAATCAGCATATTAGAATGATTTCTGATGAATTATGTGTAATGCCTGCTGAAACCTTAGTTATGCCATCACAGCAAATAAATTACGTTATAATTAGTGCTGCCAATCGATTTTAAAAAATGTACTAATTAATCGCACATTTTTTCTTAAATTAATCGCGATTAATTATGATTAATCCCAACTAATATTAAAGTTTTTAAATATACGTTTATGTTGCAATAATTTCACATTCAATATCCAAATTAATGTAGAAACTACATAAAGATAGTATATTTTTAATATTTGTCTCTATAGGAAATTGTTCTTTTTTTCCTAATATTTAACCATTGACTATAGCAATTCAATATTACAGTATAATTGAGAGCAGAGGAAATAGAGAGGAGGAAATATACAGAAATTGAATACAGTTATCAACACTAAATTCTAAATTAAATATAGATGAATCCTTAAAGCTACGAAAGTTATTGATTTTCTTTTATTGGTAAGATATTGGTTTTTCTTTTGCTCTTTGATTAACAGACATCACAGCAGCTGGGTTATTAGGTTATTTTGCTGCTATTACTTTAAGAGCTGCCACTGCTGAATGTGACGCGGATCTCACACACATGCTTGTAGTTTCATTCACGCTTTAATATGACATGATACAGGCTACAGCGCGCGCCGCCACAATTGAAGAGCATGTCCTACGAGCACAGTATAACAGCTGACAGGACAGGAAAATTTGTTTTTACAGACATATGGCCTGACAATATCTCATCTGACCACAGTTCACTGATGTTCAACTGAAGCTCCTCGTCACCTGTACCGTTTCTGCACTCGTTTGACTAGCATCTGTTGCTGTTGCTGAAGCGGAGTGCACGTCTGAAAAGTCTCCTGTTTGATGTGGTCGTAAAGACGTTTTGTGTCTAAATAAATGCAGTTCTTGTTAGAAAAAAGAGACAGAAGCAGCAGTTGTGAGTGGGGTGGCCAACCCTAGCTCCGCCCCTGCGTTAAATATTTTTAACGCCATTAAACTGGAAAAATTAATCCCCTGCGTTAACGTGCTAATTTTGACAGCACAATTTCAAATATTAAAATAGAAAACAGTTACTTTAAATTACATTCACAATGTAACTGTTATATAATTCACAATATTTCTGTTTTTACTGTACCTTTGATTCAGTTAAATCTTTCCAACCCCAAACCTGAGCGCAACCACTCAAATTCATTCATTTACAGATCTTTTAAGTCAACTAGAATGTTTAGTCCATAAACATTTTATAATTGCAGAGTTTTAAAAAAAAATTTTGTTTTATTTATTTTTTTTTTTATAGTGCTCTGCAATGGATGTAACAATAGTAGCACGCAATAGTATAATGACACGTTCATTCATTTGAAATGTGTGCGGTTTGTGTGGGAAGTTAATTAGAGAATATACCAGCACTCTGTTGATTTAGTACTAATCTGATGCTAATTGGTGCCTCTGAGCTGTCAAACCCAACATCTGAGGTATTGTTAGCAATGCATAAGTCTGTAAAACTCACCTCTCCAGCTTAACTGTTTAAATATGAAAGAACCTTTCACCCTCCACTCTAATTATTGTGATTTGTTAGCAGCTGATTTTGAAAGTAACCACTAACACAGCTTCATTCCTGCAGGTCTACCAGAATCAGTGAGCTTCCATTTCACAGGTATATAATCACTTTTGGTCTCTGTAACCCCCCTTCGACTCTGCTTAATTCTCTCTTACCTTGCATGCTCCCAGCAAACCCAGAATTCATTTCTTCCTCTGAAACACCATAGACAGATCCCTCTGTGCCTCTGATCCCACATTCCCTGGTGTCTTGCTGTTATTTATTTATGTTATATATTTATTATCCTAAGAGGGAATATAATTCCCTCTCTCTTTCTGATGTCCATCCATATGCTTTATTCCACCTGACAACAGGATACGACTGTGCATCCATCTTCTTCTTGCAGTGCCCATGAATCAGAGCTGTGACTGCTCATATGCCCTTCTGTGTCTGGATGGAAACAGGGCACTATAGGGCAGACAAACTCCTTTTAGTGCTTTTAGTAATGGATGGAGAGTAACAATAGACTGTAGAAGAACAGCAGCATCAGAAGTCAATGCTAAAAGAGCTTTTTATTCCTAACTTATACATATACTCAACTGAAGCAAAGCAACAACTGCTATCTATTAACATGCACCATTTAAAATTCAAATATTCTGTTTTCATTTATTTCTTTTTTTCATTGTTCAGAGAGGATCAAGGTCTTTGTTTTTTTCTCATTTACATTGGAAATATGTAAATTGTAATTTGAAAACAACTTCTTCGCTTCTACCCTTGCAAAAAATGCTTACTACTAGTTTTTTTGCTACTGTAAAATCATAAAAGATTAATATGAGTTATCCTTTTATAATACCAAATCACCACTGTTCTGTTTTATTCCTTTTCCTCTTTTGGGAAATGTAAAAGCACTCTGCAGTTGTTTTGACACTCAAACTGCGTTTTATTGTAGATGTACAGTAGAAGGAAGCTATAGATGATTACTGTACATAAATGCAAGAAAGACAAGACCATTCACAATTCATTATGCAAATATGACTATTTTAGCATTGCTGAGAGTTACATTTTTAATGTAGTCTAAGTCAATAGGGGATTTTTAAACTCATTTCTTGTATTTCTAGCTTAAACTAGAACATTTATAAAAATACAAAATGGCTAAATTTACCATATTTCTGCACATTTTTGTGTGCGAAATTACAGTAGTCAAGAATTTCATGTGAGAGTGAAATGTTTTACCCTTGCAGATTTTGCAGTGGGTTCAAGTTGGTCATGCGTATTTGAAAGTGGAGGCAGATGAATGCGAGCTTGCAGGGGCAGGTGTAAGCAGACTAAATGTTTGGAGAAGTCCTGCATACAGTATGTCACCAAAGAGAAGCTGTCATGTAAAGTAGTACATTAAGGCTAATTTAATAGCAAAAGAGTAATAGTTAATATTACTTAATGTTAATATTAGAGGTTAAGAATAAACCCCTTACCAGAATATCAGGAATATAAATGCAGTGCTACCTTGCAGACAGTAAGTGTTAAGTTGGAGGACAATAGGATACCATGGTTACAAATTTTCACAAGCACAAATTTATACACGTCACACAACTGCTTCAGCTCTGAAGGTTACAGCATCTAAAAGACTGATTTCGACACTTATGAAATGGACCCTTCATTGCTGACATTTATGAAGAAATAATATTATTAGGAATGCTGAATAGTTGTAAGTGCCATGTCGTCCCTGTAGATCAAATCTAATGTTCAGTGTCTGGAGGAAGAGATTATGTAAGATGTCTTTATAGGTCTTTCTGTTTTCTTTCACTCTCATTCTTTGTCTGATGCATTCCCCCTGTGTCTAAGTTGCATTCATTCATCTGTGCTGTATTGAGCTGAAGTCCAGAAGACAAAACTGGCCTGAAGGTCAACAGTGTTCTTGTGCATGTGTGACTTATTCCTACTCCCTCTCTTATGTCAGTTTCTGATGGAGAGCACACCACTCCAGAGATGGACTTTGCTATTCTGCTGCTGGCCAATCATCAGCAGCCGCCGGTCTTTCAGATTCTGGATCCGGTGCTGGAGGTCAGTCTCGGCGGCAGGGCACCAGTGGGTAAGGACACCTGTATTGGCTTAAGTGCTACAAAGTATTTAGAGTGAATGAATAAGTATTTTAAAGGTCCAGTCAGTATATAAAAAGTTTTGCACCTCATTAAAAAGTCTGATTAGTTCTTTTGAAAAATGTTTAAAAACATGTTCAAAAGTGATTAAAATGGCAGTCATATCACATGACTAGTCAAATAATACTCACTTTTTAACACGTTTTTTGGCATTGAAAAAACAGATCATGTTTTAGTGCAAATAGTGTATTTCGCAAAAACGTTTTCTACATCCACACCACTAGGTGTCAGTAAGCACAACGTGAACATAAAATTTGCGCCTTTTAATTTTACTATGACTTGTTTGTGTGTCATATAGGTGGACGACAGTTAGCAGTGACGGATGCTGATACGGCCCCTGAAGAACTAGAGTTTGAGCTGGTGGAGGGGCCGCTACACGGGACCCTCCTGAGAGTGGACCTTGGCTCCCAGGTCCAGATGGTCAACGGTAGGTACAGCATTTTTATCTCTCCCTAGTGTGTTCTTCTTCATCATACTTTCTGGCTTCAGTTGCTTTAGTTTATTTCTCAAAACTCTCCTTCACCTCAGGGGACACCTTCACCTCCAGTGACGTCACCAGGAACGTTCTGCAGTATGAGCATGCGGGTCTCACCACTGAGGAGGACTCCATGACGTTCTCTGTGACAGACGGGATCTCCATGACTTCCATCACGGTGCAGGTCTTGGTGTCGGAGGTCAAAGGTGACGCACCCAAACGTGACCCTAAGGCCCTGCTGTCAATGGAGGTGGCAGAGAAGAGCAGTACCATCATTAGACGTTCACAGTTAGCTTACATGGTAAGGAATAACATGTTCTGGCAATAACTGAAAATAAAAGGTAAAATTGGTAGATTCCAATATCTTTAAAAGTAATTGTTAATGTCTTGTAGGATGATAAATCTCCCGATGAGAGAATTTTTGTGCAGTTAGTTTCTGTACCAATGTATGGGATCCTCACCAAATCCAAGACTGAAACGGATCATGAGGAACTTAGTGAATATTCCTCCTTTACAATGGAGGACGTCAACAACCACAAAATCAGGTAAACACCCTGCATCAAGTATTATTTTAGCATCATTGAGATACTATTATAGTTTTTATTAATATTTAAAATTAGATTTTTTTTTTAATAATTTTTTGTTTTTTATGTCTATATAATTTTCATTTTTATTTCAGTTTTTGTTTGTTTTAGTTATTTTACATCAAGTTTAACTAAATGAAAATGATAAATGTTGCCTTTGCAAGTTTTAAGTTATTAAATATTTTATTTTATTTCAGGTTTCAAAAGTTTTTTATGGTTTTAGTTTTATAAAAAATCCTGCCTGCATCAAATGTATTTTATATTGTAAGCATGTCTCTCTCTTTCAATTATTTTACGATAATTGGATTTAAATAGCATAGCTTTAATTTTCACCGCAATTTTGCTGCATATTCATATTTCTTTGAATATGTGGTCCGGTCCTTCTCAATGTGTTTTTTAGATCATTACCAGTATTAATGTGTCCTTCCTAGTTCAGCTTATGTTAATATTAGACTCTATAAATAAGGCATGTAAAATGTTTGGCGAGTTGAAGTGCTTGGGGAGACTCAACATGCATTACAACACAAGCTTGTTTAATTGCTTTAAATTGTTGAACCCTGCTGAGAAATGATGCAATATGAAACAGTTCTCTCAGGCGATTACATCTTTGCCCATATTTGACTATTATCCTCTGGTGGTTTGCTTTTTAAACAGATGGAACATCTACTTTGTGTTTTCTGCATTTTTAAATAAAATGTGCTCCAGCTGTCTTTCTTTAAGCATTTGAAGAAGGTTGAAAACAGTGTGAAATATCTTTCCTTTTTTTTTTGCTTTTTCTTAAAGGTATGTTACATCCTTTGAAACGGGTAACCAGCCTGTCACTGACATTTTCCACTTCATCGTCTACGACGGTGAGAACAATCATTTGGAAAACCAGATGTTCACTATCACCATCACGTCTACCCAGAGACAGCCACCTGTTGTCACCGTACGCAGTGGCATTAAGGTTAGAACAGTTCCCACTTCACTAGTCAACTAGTTTTAGATCTGTTTCTTCAAGCCTTTCCAAACTCTTTATGGTGTTTCTTGTGAACAGGTTCAAGAAGGAGGGAGAGTCCAGCTCTCAGCCAATCACATTATTGCATCTGACCCAGACACACCCAGAAAGGACCTCCTGGTGTGGCTGATCAGCCCACCGAAGTATGGATTCATTGAGAACACAAAACAAGGTAAATCTCTTAGCTGTCTCCATGTGTAATATATCTCCTTAGATTGTTAGCTTCCTTTTCCCAGTCACTTTAGGCCAGATTTATCAGCAGTTGCTGATGGCGTAATTTTATTCATGAGCAGAGCGCTCATTTGCTGTAATAGAGATTTGTAGATCTGTGAAATTCAAATTGAAGCAGTCATCTTTATTCAAGCTTCCTGTCTGAGTGGGGAAGATGAGAGAAGATGCAGATCATGGTGGAACATAAACACCCAATGACAGTTGTACAAAATTTAGTTTTTCATCCAAAACACAGGTGCAAATTCTGAAGTCTGCTTTGATGTATCTACTTTAAGAAAACACTTGTTTTATCTTCATGATTTTGGGTTTGTTTTTGTTCCTCACAGCCATTTATTCATAAATATTTTTGCTTTCTTGTCTTGCAACTGATAGTCAGTCTCTCTTGTGTTTTGTCTAGAAAGTCACTTGTTCGTTGTGTTTGAGATCAATTACTTGTTTGGATGTTAGGCTCAGAAATGTTCCCAGTAAAATGCAGTCTCCAGAACTATGAGACTAAACTCAAGCTCAAAGTGTTCTGAACCAACACATTGAGGTGTGTTCTTTGTGTCCAGCAGCGACTGGTGGATCTCGCATGATCAGCCCCGACGTCCCTTTCTCTATAGAAGACCTCACCTCAGACCATATCTTCTACGTTCAAAACATCCGCCAAGCCAACATTCGCCAGGATGTCTTCAGCTTTTACATCAGTGATGGATCAAGTCAAACCGAGGCTTTTGATATCACCATAGACATCCAGGTATAATTGAAACACTAAAGCCTAAAGTATACTTCAATTTTGATGTGTAAATTTGTATGCGTACAGCCGAATATGTAGTCCATTTGATGTGTTAACACATGCACACAATAGTTTTCTCTCCAGAAGTTAAAACTGTTAAAAATGTTGTTCGAGTTTTTGGGTTTCTTTTAACCCCCTCATACAAACACTCATCAAAGTGGACGTCTATTTTTGTTGTTGCCTTCAGTGATCTTTGTCCAAGCTAGTTTTGCCACCTTGTGGACAAACAAAATTAGCGAAAAAAAAATTCAAGGTGCGTATGCGAGCTGAGTGTACAAAGCAGTATGCGCATATTATTGTCTTGATAATATTTACATCACATGCACTGCACACATATCCTTGTGTACATGAAAAAAAATTCTTTGGGCTTAAAACTAGATGGTGTTTCTTTAATGAATGGTTTCCAGAATATATTTTCAAAATCCCTTTTGCTGTTACTTTAGATGACAGACAGTACAAGTACTTTGATTTTTCTTTTTAGCAGTCTCTTATAAGTGTTTGGAGCCGCTGGCTCACCTGGATGCAGATTCAATGCTAGTCTGCATCATGTCCAGGTTCCCCTCTCTTTCCTGTCTCTCTTTTCCAACTTGTCAGGTTTATATATGAGATGTTATTTGATGTTGTTTATAGCACACCAAGGAGGACAGAGTCCCAATTATCTCAGTAAACAGCATCCAAGTGGAGGAGAACTCCGGTGTGGTCATTACTAATTCCTCCCTGAAGGTGCTGGACCAGGACACACCTGAAAATGAGCTTCTCCTCACCCTCATCAAGAAGCCTTCATACGGTCAGTGGCTGTCGTTCTCTCTCTATTTTTCTTCATATGCCCACTCCATTCCCCAGTCTGTCGCTCATTCATGGCCAGCCTTCAGAAAACATCCATTATTTGCCACATTACCGCTCCGGCCGGCTCCTGTGTGGCTGATTGATGTTCTTGTCATTGTGCCTCTGCCATTGACTAGAGAGTCGGTGGAAAGGCCACGACCCACAGCGCTTCATTGGTTAAACTTTTATGGACGCATGTCAAGGTGTTCACGGCAGTTTTATTAGGAGTCGCAGGTGAGGAATGGAGCTGACAGAACTGAAATACAGTAACCGCGTCAGAGTGTTATGACAGCAGTGCAGTTATATAAAAAATGACATCAAGCGACCATTAGAGGTCAAGTGCACATTTATTTCAAATGGGAAGCAGAGCGATGTGTTTATTTTGTGTGTTTATGCTGTGTTTGATGGAAAAATGAGAAGGAACGTGGCATCAATGTTCATTTCTTTGCAATTTTTCTGTATGTGTTTCAATAGGGAAGCTACGCAGAAGGCAATTCTACTCTCAACCTTTCGAGAATGGCAGGATTCTTCAGCAAGGATCCACCTTCACTTACCAGGATGTTCTAGATGAGCTGCTGGTCTACACACCAGACAGACGTGGCTCTGGGACTGACGAGATCCAGTTTTCAGTAGCAGATGGCATATACACGGAAACCGGCCGTCTAGAGTTCAGCATGGATATTAGGAAGAGAGAAGGCCCTAGAGTCACAATCAACAGAGGACTACAGATTGCAGCAGGTCAAGATACAGCTACATTACACTATCCTTGCACACATCCCAAGCATCCCTGATTGGTTAGGTTGCTTGTTTTTAGTAGTCGTCATTATATCAGACACAGTTCAGTACAGAATAAATATTTAGTTTCTTAACTGCTTCTAAAATGAGTGCAAAAGCAGATTTGCCACAAAGAACAGACAGAACAGTCAGAAAGAAAGTGCTGACATCATTTCTTTCTAGCATACAGTAAGATAAAAAATATTTTTTGTCATGTTCCCATTTAAAAAACAAAACAAAAAAAACATTGCATCCCTTTACTCCCCCAACCCCTCACCATATGCAGCATTATAGAAATGTCTGAACTTAATAGTAAATAATAAAGAAAATAGCATCTAAATAATTTACATTTATTTATTACTTACTTGTGTCCAAAGCATTTTACAAATAAGGAAAAACACAAGCAATTTAACATAAAAGAGCCAGTGATATTAGCACTGAAGTTACAAAGTTACTTTTTATTGAATGACAAAAACAGCTTTTTGAAAAATTAAAAACACAATGAAAATTGCAATTGTTCTTTCAGTTTTCACTGCTTTGTTAAATAATAAAACGTTACACTCTTCACTGAAAGAAATATTTTTTTGTCAGTAGGTCCACATTGTTCTGTGATTTTCTTTATGATTTTGTTACAAAACCATCAGAATTATTGATAATGGCTCTTAAATATACAAAAATGAATTAATTATTAACAAAGCTTGATAATGCTTTCCAGAAGCCATTTTAGAGGAATAGCTCACCCAAAAATTAAAATTCATCATTCACTCAGCCTCATATAATTTCAAACCTGTATTTTTTCATCTGTGGAACACAAAAGGAGAGGGATAAGAAGCACATAAAAGACACATAAAAGAAGCACATAAAAGTCTTCTGAAGCCATTTAATAGCTTTGTGTGAGGACCAGACCGAAATTATGGCATTATGCACTTATAATCTCTCTCTGCCAGACTTCTTCGTGAACTAGAGAAGCGCCTCAGAGAACAACTGCAGTAATCCAGTCCAAACAGATCTTACTTACAATGCACCAATTGAAACACTTCATGTGAATAATTGAGGTTCATATCTAGTTAGACTGAATTGATGTTAATAAATAACTTGTATGCCTGTATCATTTCTGTTACCTTTGTTCATTCATCCTGCCAGGTTCCTCATCTAAGATCACAGAGCAGCATCTGAAAGGGACGGACATAGATTCAGATAACCTTAAGCTGCGGTTCACCCTCACTAAAGACCTGAGCGTTGGCTCCCTGCTGCTGAATACGGGCAGGAACAAGGCTCAGATATCTGTCAAAGGACCTGTCACCAGTTTCACCCAGGATGACATCAACAAAGGTTTTTCCTCCATTGCTGTCTCTTCCTCTCTCTCTCTCTCTCTCATACATAATCATCCATAGGGAATTTCTAAGCAGAGATGCCTTGTCTCATGTGGTTTTGCACCTCATCTGTCAGGACATGTGGAATACATTCATGAAAAGGGAGAAAGTGGCGGCAGCTTCTCTTTCAAGTTCAACTTGGAAGATCCTGAGGGAAACAGAGTCATTGACCAGTCTTTCTTCATTAGCGTTCTGGGTGAGCCAAGAAGTTATTTTGGGATATTGAAAGATTCATGTTCAGGAATGTTAGAAGAAAGTTATTTTAGTACATCCTCATCTTTTTTCTCTCTCTCAGAAGACAGACTTCCTCCCACAGTGGTGGTTAATAAGGGTTTGGTTATAGATGAGAACACCTTGAAGAAGATCACAACACTGCAGCTCTCCTCTACAGATCAGGACAGTGAACCAGATGAACTCATTTACCGAATCACCAAACAGCCTCAGCTTGGTCATCTAGAACATTCCAGCAAACCAGGTACAGACAAACATCCTCCGTATTTGTTGGGAATGACTAATCAAAAGTAGAACTAAATTATTCAGTGACAAAACAGTAACTAATATGTGGCTATCCAGTAGCAAGCTACTTTTTCCAACTAGCAGCAGCGTATAGTAATTTTCATCACTCTTAAATGTCAAATTGTAAAACCATTTTACAATTTGACATTTAAGAACAGACCAGGTTGAATAGATGTAGTTTAGCGATTCATTCTAGTGAATCCATTCATTCAGACAGCTGACATAGATTAAAAAATGATGCTGATTCTGAGTCGCTGTGCAGAATGTTTATTTATTCATTTAGTTAATTAAACTTGTTTTGACCAAGTTCTATAAATTAGGGTCAGTTAAATTATTCTAATAAATTGTGCTATCACCCTAATTGTCATTAATTAACTGAAAAATTCTCAGGGTTTTTGCAAACCATTACGACGGATTTGCGCAAAAGAGTGATTCGTTGGCAAATTAGGTATCACTAGTTCTGATTCTAAATAGCTGACATGATTGCTGCACAACATAATAGGAGTTATGCGCAAAAAAACTTCCATATTATGTAAAACAGGTCACATAGCTTACAGTTTGGGTCTTTTGTGTATGCTTCATTAAATATAGAGCTGTTTTACTCAAGATACCCTTAAATGAGATACCAAAGAGTGTCGTAACCGATGTTCATCACATATGCAGATTGATATCTAAAAGTTTTAATTTTTCTTTTTAAATTTTTAAAATTGAATAAAACGCCAACAATAAAAACAACAAGCTAGGTTAGCTGATTACCTTAAAAATCCATTAGTTCATATTGGTGTTATCCTTCTCTGACAAGCGGATACCATGAGACCTGTTTTCCGGATTGGTCAGGTGATGTTCAACATATATCCCATTGCTGAAATATTATCAAGGAAAATAGTTCTCGGGTCAGTATAAAATAATCTCCACCGTCAGACAAGGAGTTTTTTTTATTAATCACGTTTTACTGGGGCACAGTGGTATTTTACTGGGGCTTGTGTCCCAGTAAAAACAGCTGAGCATCTGCCCTGGTTCTACATATAAAAAGAGGTTGCCCCCTTAAGTAGCTTCAATGCAGTTAGGTACTTTTTATTTGTAGCTTGCAGTGTCAAAAGAATAGTAAGTGCTGTATATGAAGTGAGGGGCCGCTGATGATTGGATAAGTGTCATTTCATATTACAGTATAGCCTGTATTCACACACTTACTGTCATGTGTAGTGCTAGAGTACATACATATACATATCTCTGTTCATCCACAAATACACATACTACAGCATCACTGTTTTTCGTGTCTCTATGGAAGAATTAATACGAAGAGCCTGAGAGATCATAATATATATTTATAGTCTGCAGTCCTGGCTCTGTATGGGTTGTTCAGTAGAGCAGTACATTTATAAAAGCTGGCCAGGCAGTGTTCAGGCCTTGTGTGGAAGATCTATAGTATGTTTTATATCTAAACATCATGTTCAAATGAAGACTGAGAACTCATTAGATGGTATCTAGCCTTTGGATCTCTATCAGGGCATCATGTAAGGTGGTTTCATGGTAAAGATCAGTTTTTATTTTCCTTTCTGTCCCTCTTGGTGATGGCCGGATTGCACTCAAAGGGATTTCTGCAGTAGTGCATGTTTTATTCATCCATTTCAGTTGACCTGTGGGATATTTTTAATGGTGGCAAGTGAGTTTACATTATTTAATACCAAGGGCAGTATAGGAGGTGCTGGGCTGCTGGTCACTGGAGAGTTTTTCTCTGTTTGATGTCATTGCAGGAACACGGATCAGCACGTTTACCCAGGCTGACCTGGCCTCCCGCAACATTCAGTATGTTCACACCAGTGAAGAGGAGATACACTCTGATGACTTCACCTTCACTGTATCTGATGGAGGCAATGAGGTACATACATACACATTCAATAAAATTAGTGACATTAATCATGTGACTCTTTATGCAGACACTCAGACATTCTTCTTCCATTGTGGAGTACATGCAGCTCAAGTACTGCTCAGTGTTAAAAATTGTTTTTGTTAATTATTGAACTGAATTTAATTTAATTTAATTTCATTTAAAAAATTTAATTTAAAAGAAATAAAATAAAAAAATATATAATGAATATTAAAATATTCAAAGAAAAACTAAAACTTAAAAAAACAAAACTTTAAAACTAAAAAACGAAAATTAGAAATGTTACTAAAAATTACTAAAAGTTACTAAAATATATAATAAAAAATTCAAAATATGAATAAATAATTTAATAGTATATAAATAATATTAAAATAATAGTGGCTGCTGTAAAAGAGGCACAAAATAAACACTAAAATATTTTTTAAAAATCATGTGATTTTTCAACTGAACAAATTGTTCTGCTAAAGATATAATTTGTTATAAAAGTGATTAGACACACTCATCCTTCACGGTAACTAATACTCATATAAACACGTACATGCCCACCCTTCGCTTTCTATTTTCCTTTCCACACATACTGAGCACACACAGTAATCTCAGCCCTCCCTCTCGCCTTTTCATACTCTCTTCCTTTCACCTCCTTTTCTTTCCATTATAAACACATACACGCCCACACACACACTAATTAGGGCCAAAAGAGCTTGAATAAACACAGGCTGCCTAGTGAGTGTCTGAAAGAGATGAACACACAGTTATCCCACAATGGGCTTTTCTCTCAGCGGGAAACACTCTGCTGCCATTTTGAATGGAAAATTATGTGCAAATACGTTTTGGGCTTGTATTGTGCAGCTCAATTAAAGGTGCATTTTTATTAATGCTGCATTAGTTCATATGGCAGTCATCTTAGACTTATACTGACACCTAGTGGCATGGATGCAGAAGCAATACTTTCTGATACAAATGCCATTGTAGAAATGCTTTAGACACAGTCAGCCATGGTTAATTTATCCCATTAGCAAATGTGTCCAGTAATAGTGTGGTTAGACAAGTGATTATTATTCATTGGACCTGCTCCAATGTCAAATAAAACAGCTTTTATTAGGCTACTGATATGACTGAAGTCTTCATCTCATGTGATTTAATCATGCTTTTCAAAAGATTTCTTCATTTCTTTAGAATTAATATATAATATATATATATATATATATATATATATTTTTTTTTTTTTTTTTTTTTTTTTTTTTTTGATAAGTACACCTTTAATTTACAAATTTTTTGTTCTCTTTCCACACTTTCCACACTTTTATTAAGGCTGTTTTTTTTTTGTTTTTTTTTTGCCTTATTTGTCTAATTCACTTTAGCTGTCAGTGATTTAAAACCACTTTTCTTTATGGCCTATCTGTTTCTCTACATTTAACGCTGATAGGATAATTGCATTAACCTATTTAGTGGGAAATTAGATTGTGTG
This sequence comes from Spinibarbus caldwelli, assembly GCA_039654775.1. Classification (NCBI taxonomy): domain Eukaryota; kingdom Metazoa; phylum Chordata; class Actinopteri; order Cypriniformes; family Cyprinidae; genus Spinibarbus; species Spinibarbus caldwelli. The sequence goes on along the minus strand of CM077223.1, from coordinate 26,317,703 downwards.
CTGCAGAACAATTGAGCTCATATCTGGATTCGTTTACTGAGCACTGTGTGCATTTAATTATTTCATTACTGTTATGCTGTTGTCCTTCAGATTTCACAGACATTCTACATCACCATCCGGCCGGTGGACGACTCTCTGCCTGTCCTGCAGGTGCCAGGGATGAGGGTGCAGGAGGGGGTGAGGAAGACCATCACTGAGTTTGAGCTGAAGGCTACTGATGCTGACACAGAGGTATCACTTATAGGTTTACCCCAACTTTGCTTTTAATTATGCCAGGGTTGTGCTTCATGTATTCTTTATAAAACGTAAAAAATAACTGTAAAAATAACTATAAAATATAGTAAAAATAGTAACATTGTGAAATGTTAAAATTTAAAACATCTGTTTATTTTAATATTTTTTATTATTTTTCCTTCAGAAATCATTCTATGCTGATTTGATGCTCATGAAGCTGTTCATTATTATGAATGTTGAAACAGTTGTGCTACTTAATATTTTTGTGGAAACTGTGATACATTTTTTAGGATTCTTTGATGAATAGTAAGTTCAAAAGAAATCTTTTGTAACATTATAAATGTTTTTACTGTCACTTGATCAGTTTAATGCATCCTTGCTGTGACCCCAAACACTAGTGTAACTCTCTCCTCTCAGATGTGAGTTAGGAGATGGAAATGGAAAACCCAGAGTGATTACAGAACACTTTGAGTGAGAGTGAAATTACTGTCCCCCTGCTTGACTCACATGTTCTGGTGCACACAGCTGATATTCGCTGCATTAAACATCAGTGCTCATGTACTTCTTACTGGCAATTTCATTTAATTTCACACCTATTTGACCATCTCTCTCCCTTAAATTCTCTGTTAGGAGGACTCTGTTACGTTCACTATCGTTCAGGCTCCTCGACACGGGACCATTGAGCGCACAAGTAATGGTCAGCATTACCGTCAGACCAACACTTTCACGATGGATGACATCTATCAGAACCGCATCAGTTACAACCATGACGGCAGTAACTCCCTCAAAGACCGATTCACCTTCACTGTCAGTGATGGTACCAACATGTTCTTCATCATCGAAGAGGGTGGAAAAGAGGTCAGTAAACTTCCTGAGTTTTTTCATATGTCCGATTGTCATCAGTGTTATAGTAATAGCTGTATGTAGAGGGCCATATTTCTGAAAATGTCCTCCAAATATAGTATAATACGTATAGAGATGATTTAGAGAGAAAATAGTCCTCCTTTGGCCAGGGTTATACCCCTACTCTTTCAAAAAAGCTCCTTGGGAATTTTTAATGACCACAGAGAGTTATGACCTCAGATTAACATGTTATCTGAAGGACAGTGCCTTTTTAAAGCATAGTGGCCCAATCATTAAACAGCGCCCCTGCTGACCTCACTAGCAGCTTTTTCAACAACAACCTCTGCTTTCCCTGCTTATCTTTTTTGGGAAACTAAGTGAGAGCTGCTGGGTGATCTCCTTGTGGAAATGATTTGTACATGTAAAAAAATATAATATATCCTTTAATATTTCGCAACCAAAAACTACTATAAGTTAGTCTGTAGTAATTGTAGTTATATATTTACATGATTTAATAAGAAATGTCAATGGAAAGGTATCACAAGTATACACTACTGTTAAAAATCAAAAAATGAGATCAGTAAGATTTTATTTTTTTATAGAAATGCTTTTATGGAGGATGCATTAAATTGATCAAGTGTATCAGTAAAGACATTTATAATGTTAAAGATGATTTCTATTTCAAATAATGCTGTTCTTTTGAAATTTCAATTAATCAATAAATGTATCACGATTTCCACAAAAATATTAAGCTGTTTTTAACTGTTAAAATGGAAAATAGTTATTTTAAGTTGTAATATTTCACAATATTACAGTTTTTACTGTAATTTTAATCAAATAAATGTAGCCTTGGTGAGCATAATAAACTTATTTCAAAAGCATTAGTAAATTGTACCCCAAACTTCTGGTTGTGTGTGCACACAAACATTTTTGCATTTGAATATTGCTCATTTCTTTATATCTAAAAAGACATACAGTAAATATGTATTACCATATGAATCACCTAAAGGTATCCTGTCCATTTGTTTAACATAGTCATTTAGGCAAAATGTCAACTCTTACTCTCTCTCCTTCCATCATAATAACTCCATCCATCAGCAGTCGCTTTTTCCTCTTCTAGCTGCGTCAGCTGGCTGTCAGCTGTTCTGGGAGGTAAATGGTCTCTCAGTGGACATTGAAAAAGGGGCATCTCGTCTTGTCATAAGATGACAAAATAGCAGCCCTATGACAGTGTTTAATCAGGAAGGCCTAAAACACCATTACTCAGAACTTTAGAAAGCTTGACTTCACATTAGAATTTAAATAGGCTTGATCTGGGATTGAATGGATATTAAAGTGAGCATTGTTGGTGAATGAGAAGCAATTTCTCTTATGGAAATACATCAAGCGGGGTTTGTATCAGCCAGGACGGTTTACATTGTGTGTAAATGTCAAATAATATCCTTTGTTTCAGGTTGTCACCGCTGCTCCACAAAAGTTTAAAATTGATATTTTACCTGTTGACGACGGGACCCCTCGTATTGTCACCAACCTGGGCCTGCAGTGGCTGGAGTACATGGAAAATAAGGTCACTTTAGTAACACTGTTTTGTATTTATAATCATATAAGAGCTCAGTTAATTCACCCAACAGTACACTTCTGCCTCCTACTGGCATTATTTTGCATTGGTGCGAAAGTGATGGAATTTATTCACTTCCAAACCTAAGTACTAAATGAGATTTTGATGTGAAATGGAATTCTAGGCCACCAATCTGATCACCAAGAAAGAGCTGCTCACTATTGATCCAGACACAGATGATGGACAGCTGACTTATGAAATCACTACAGAAGCTAAACACGGCTACCTGGAGAGTAAACTCAATCCTGGCAAACCTATTACCTCTTTCACGCAAGGTATTACTGACACCTTCCAAAGCCAAGAGCACACTACAAGGCTGACGCTATTCTGTGACAAAACCTCCCAAAGAATAGTCAACCGATAGACACAGGCTTGTTTTAATCCACAACAAATGAGATATGCTCTGAATAAGGTCCACTTAGAGCCAAAAAAAACATCAAAATGCTGCCCACTTCGCCCACTGTGTTTTTGTTTGGTTTTCCTGTCCTATGCAAAAACAACCACAAGCCTTCCTCCATATTGTTCATTGACCTGTTTTCAAGAATCAACTCTGGTATCGAATTAACATGAGACTGAATTTGGGGATAATAACCACAGTAGGGGAGGAGAATGATCTTGACGCACATAGGAATTCGTTTTGTACAAAAACTAAAAACTGTGGGTCTATATGTGTGCAGGGCGACAGGCTTCAGTCTTGTATTGTGCACATGGTATTACCTAGTAAATACGCCTGCATCAAATTCTTCTAGTACATTTGGAAGTGTAAAATGTAATCTTAATTTTCTCTGTCTTGCAGCTGATATAAACCTGGGCCTTATCCGATATGTTCTGAGTGAGGACAATGTTCAGGAGACCATGGACAACTTCAGGTTCCTTGTGAAGGACAGCAAACCCAACATTGTCAGTGACAATGTGTTCCACATCCAGTGGTCTCTTATCAGCTTTGAGCACAAGAGGTACGGCTGCCTCAAATTTTGTTCTAGATGAAGTCTTCATCCAAACAACCTATTTAAAAGAATAATTCACTCAAAAAAAAAAAATTTGTCATCAATTACTCACCCTCATGTCGTTCCAAACTTGTATACGTTTCTTTCTTATGTTGAAAACAAAAGAAGATATTTTGAAGAATTTTGAAGAACCAAACAGTTGTTGGTCCCCATTGACTTCCATAGTAGGGAAAGAAATACCGTGGAAGTCAACAGGGACCATCAACTGATTACGACATGGGGGTGAGTAAATAATCACAAAATTTTCATTTTCGGGTGAACTATCCCTTTAATGAAACTCATTTTCATTAATGTGTGTTGTGTGTCTGCAGCTACAATGTGAGTGAAAAAGATGGAACCGTGGCGGTCACAGTGAAGAGGACCGGTAATCTGAACCAGTACGCTATTGTGCTGTGTCGTACCGAGCAAGGCAGTGCCACCTCCACCTCCAGCGTGAGCTCTCGGGCCGGACAACAGGACTATGTTGAGTATGCTGGACAAGTATGTTTTAATATAATCTATATTATTTCAAAGTGTTATTCTCTAATATTCAAATTCCCTTCGATTTGATGGATTAAGTCAACAACATTCAAATGCTGTTTAATGTGGTTCCTCAGGTTCAGTTTGATGAGAGAGAAGACACCAAGGTGTGCACCATTGTGATCAACGATGACCAGGTCTTTGAGAACATTGAGAGCTTTAATGTGGAACTGAGTATGCCAGTGTATGCCCTGCTGGGGTCAGTGACCCGCGCTAAAGTCAGTATCAATGACACGGAGGATGAACCCACCCTGCAGTTTGATAAGAAGACTTACCACGTCAATGAGAGCACAGGCTTTATCTTTGCTCCTGTTGAGAGAAAGGGTCAGTGGAGTCAATTTCTGCAAAACAAATAATAAAAATAAAAAATTATAATTTAACAGATCTTCATATATGCATATGTTGTAAATTCTGTTATCAATAATATCAGCAATTTGTCGGTTAACAGACATAATATGAAAGCAGTTATCAATTTAATGACCAGAATTCTTTTTTTTTAATATTTAACCTGGAACATTCCTTTAAAGAGATAGTTCACTCAAAAATGAAAATTATGTCATTAATTAATTACTCACCCTCATGTCATTCCAAAACTGTAAGACCTTTGTTCATCTTCGGAACACAAATTAAGATATTTTTGATGAAATCCAAGAGCTTTCTGACTCTCCATAGACAGGAATGCAACTACCACATTCAAGGCCCAGAAAGGTAGTAAGGACATTGTTAAAATAGTCCATGTGACATCAGTGGTTCAACCTTATGTTATGAAGTTATGAGAATACTTTTTGTGCGTAAAGAAAACAAAAATAATGACTTTATTCAACATTTTCTTCTCTTCTGTGTAAGTCTTCGCTGCGCGTTCAGGAGAGTACCGCACATATGCGTTGTGGCACACTCGTGAAGGTGCGCCGTAGACTGACACAGAAGAGAAGAAATTGTTGAATAACGGTTGAACCACTGATATCACATTGACTATTTTAATAATGTCCTTACTACATTTCTGGGCCTTGGATGTGGTAGTTCCGCTGCTGTCTATGAAGGGTCAGAAAGCTCTCGAAATTCATCAAAAATATCTTAATTTGTGTTTCGAAGATGAACGAAGGTCTTATGGGTTTGGAAGGACATGCAGATGAGTAATTAATGACAGAATTTAAATTTTTGAGTGAACTATCACTTTAACGTATAAATGTACAAATGGCTCAACTAAATTGTTCTTTGGATGGTTAATCCATAAAAACTTGCCATTTATTCTGAGAACTTGGGAAAATCAGTCAATGAAAGTTAGTATGTACACACTACTGTAAAAAAAATAGTGTATTGATGCTAGGACTAGAAATTAGCATCTTTTTTAAAATGATCATCTTTATCGTCATGGGTTATATCTTGTGTTTTAATTAGGAGACACCAGCAGCACAGTCTCAGCCCTCTGCTACACTGTGTCTAAGTCAGCCCGGGGCAGCAGTCTGCATGCTCTCGAGTCTGGCTCTGACTACAAGACCCGTGGCATGAGCAGTGACAACAGAGTCATCTTTGGCCCAGGTGTGAGCATGTCTACCTGTGACGTAAAGCTGATTGATGACAGCGAGTATGAACTCTCTGAGGAGTTTGAGCTGGTGCTGTCGGATGCTTCAGACAATGCACGGATGGGTGATGTCTCCGTGGCTAAAGTCATCATAGACGGGCCAAATGATGCCTCCACTGTCTTCCTGGGCAACGCGTCCTTCACCTTCAGTGAAGATGCAGGTTGGTGCAGTTTGGTTTTTGGAGGTCATCAGCATCAGTTTTGTTTTAAAACGTGGTGGTTGATTTATTAGTAAAAAACAAGAATTTTACGATTTGAAAGTCCAAAAATTATTTAAACAATTTCATTAACAAATTGAGTAGTGAAGATTTTAAGCATTATTATAAGGGTGGAATACAATAACAAAAATATTCAAAAGCATATATTAATATTTCCACAATTTTTTTTTTTTTTTGTGAAAAGCGGTGATACAATTTTTTCAGGATTGTTTGATGCATAGAAAGTTCAAAACAGCATTTATTTGGTATAGAAATCTTTTGTAACATTAAAATGTCTTTGCTGTCAAATTTGTTCAATTTAATGCATCCTTGCTCAATAAAAATATTAATTTCTTTCAAAACATAATATTACTAACCCACATTTTTTTATGTATGTGTTTGTATGTTTTTGTAATCTGTCCAATATTGATAGTCTGAGGTATTTTCCCACAGGCACAATTGAAATCCCTGTTTTGCGGCAGGGCAGCGACCTTTCATCAGCAACCTCTGTGTGGTGTGCCACACGTCCTGCTGAACAAGATTCAGCTACGCCTGGCGTTGACTACATCCCAAGTTCCAAAAAGGTGGAGTTTAGACCAGGCAAGACTGAGGAGGTAATAAAACTAGACTGTTCTCATATATGTTCTGACATCTGTAAGATGATTGGTGTTTACAGGCTTCATTTCAATAAATAAAGTAAAAAAGCGCACTTATCATTTGTTTACTCTTTCCTAGACATGTAGTTTGACCATAATGGATGACATTCAGAACCCTACAATCGAAGGGAAAGAGTCCTTCATCGTGTTTCTTAGTTCTCCCAATGGAGCAGTCCTGACTGAACCATATGAAGCCTCTGTCTACATCACTGACACCACCCAAGACAGTGCGTTTACTTGACCATTACAGTCTTAATCACTGTGAATTAACATCCATGTTACATCATATAAACATATTTATGGAGTCATTGCTTTCTTACAGTACCTAGCATGCAGTTTGACAAGCTGGCGTATACAGTGAAGGAAAAAGATGGTGTCCTGCACATCCCTATTTTTAGGACAGGAGATCTGTCCTATAAGTCTTCCGTCCGTTGTTTCACACGCACAATGTCTGCTATGGTGATGGATGACTTTGAGGAGAGGAGAAATGCAGATGATTCCAGGATCACTTTCCAAAAAGGGGAAAAGGTATGGTTTCGTTTTCACTTCACCAAATTTCTGTTCACAATCTTCACAATCACTTCACCAAATTTCTGTGAATTTAGTATGTCAGCAGAGTTGAACAGAGTCATTTTATGATATGGTATTGTTTTCATATGGCCTCTGTATGGAAGTTTTCACATGATACTAGACAAAGAATTTTAAAGGTTCTTGCTTCTGATTGGCAGGTGAAGAATTGTACCATATTGATCCAAGATGACTCTGTGTTTGAGCCAGAAGAGGAGTTCCAGGTCCACCTTGGAAGCCCACAGGGTGACCACTGGATTGGAGCCATGATTGGAGTCAACGACATTGTGACTGTGACCATCACAAATGATGAAGATGGTGAGTAGTTAGCTTGTTGCTTAAAAGGACAGTTCACCCACAAATGAAAATTATGTTATTAATTACTTACCCTCATGTCGTTCCAAACCCGAAAGACCTTCATTCATCGTCGGAACACAAATTAAGATATTTTTGATGAAATCTGAGAGATTTTTGACCCTGCATAGACAGCAATGCAACTGACACTTTCAAAACCCAGAAAGGTAGTAAGGACATTGTTAAAATAGTCCATGTGACATAAGTGGTTAAACCGTAATGTTATGAAGCTACGAGAAATTTTTGTGCGCAAAGAAAACACACTTTATTCAACAGTTTCTTCTCTTCCGTGTCAGTCAGAATGACACGCGTTCACAAGAGTACAACGACACTCTCGGATTTCATAAAAAGTATCTTAATTTGTGTTCCAAAGATGAATGAAGGTCTTACGGGTTTGGAACGACATGACAATTAATGACAGAATTTTCATCTTTGTGTGAACTAACCCTTTAACACACAATCTTAAACACAATGGGTTTCAAAAAATTCTAATTTTCTAAGAAAGCTCTAGTAGAGCAGGGCTCTTGGAACATGAAGCCATGGGTTCAATTCAAAGGGTACACATTTACTGATAAAATGTATAGCCTGAATACACTGTAAGTTACTTTGCATAAAAGTATCTGCCAAATGTATAAATGTAAAAATGTGCACATCATGCTTTTTAGCACCTACGATTGAATTTGAACAAGCCTCATACCAAGTTCGTGAGCCCCCTGGTCCAGATGGAATTGAGGTTTTGAATATCAAGGTAATCCGTAAAGGAGACCTTGACCGTACCTCCAAGATCAGATGCAGCACAAGGGATGGATCAGCCCAGTCAGGTGTGGACTATAACCCCAGGAGTCGAGTCCTTAAGTTCAGCCCTGGTAAGTATATGTATTTATTTTTCATTTTTTTCAATTGTAAGACTATACCTTCATTCTAATCTGATAATTCTGTTGTAATGCTTTCCTCAGGTGTGGACCACATCCTGTTTAAGGTAGAGATCCTGTCCAATGAGGACAGAGAATGGCATGAATCTTTCTCGTTGGTTCTTGGTCCAGACGACCCTGTTGAAGCTGTGCTTGGAGAGATCACAATGGCAACAGTCACCATCTTAGATCAGGAAGCTGCAGGAAGTCTCATCCTTCCAGCCCCACCCATTGTAAGAGATGTACAGTACATTATAAAATGTATTTTATTCTTGTCATGGCAAAGCTGAATTTTCAGCAGCCATTACTCCATTCTTCAGTGTCAAAAACTTTACTAACTCCAAACTTTTGAATGGTAATGTGTTATTTTTTCCAATAATATTGTCCTGAAATTTAGATAATTTAAGAGATTAGCCTGGATTATTGTGACAAACAAATAAAATCATTGCACAAATGTTACGAATGTGTAAGATCTCACAACTCTCTTAACATGCTCTTAAAGTTTGGTTACATCACATGTGTACTTCTTTCTCTCCTCACAGGTGGTGTCTTTGTCCGACTATGACTATGTCCAGGAGGTCACTAAAGAGGGCAGTAAGAAATCTCCATCTCCTGGATATCCTCTGGTCTGTGTGACTCCCTGCGACCCCCATTATCCCAAATACTCAGTCATGAGAGAGCGCTGTGAGGAGGCAGGCATCAACCAGACCTCTGTCCACTTCAGCTGGGAGGTTGCAACTCCCACAGACACCAGCGGAGCACGATCACCCTTTGAGACAGTGACGGATAGCACACCTTACACCACAGTCAATCACATGGTCAGTCTGATGTTAAGTCTGGTACTTATTGAATAATAACAGTGTTTTTAATCTAGCTGTTCACTAAAACTGCCAATAGTGCAATCAGCCATATATAATATGTTTGTATGTAATATGATCTGGAAACATTTTCACTTTTTATCTGGGGTTCCTGTGGTTAAATAAATATTTTTCTCTTCACAGGTCCTGGACAGTATCTATTTCAGCAGACGTTTCCATGTGCGTTGCGTAGCTCAGGCCAGAGATAAAGCCGGGCACCTGGGAACTCCACTGAGGAGCAACATTGTCACTATTGGCACTGAGGGATCAATATGCCACACCCCCGTCACCACAGGAACCGCTCGAGGCTTTCAGGCCCAGTCCTTTATTGCCACTCTAAAATACCTGGATGTCAAACACAAAGAGCATCCAAACAGGTCAGGAGAGACTTTTTGTAAGCAAATGATTGAATACAGACGTAAAAGTCTCAGACAGATCCCAGTAGAGTTCTAAGAAACAGGTTTTAAAAACATTTTTCGACTGAAACTGCAGCTGTAAGTTTTGTAGATCACTAGATGAATTTTGCCTCCGGGCGAAGCAAGATCAAGATATATTTATATGTTTGAAGGAACAGCAACTGTTAGACAACTGCAGATTTAAAATAACACATTTTCCAGCCTATGTTCAGTACTTCAAAGAAGAAAATAGCATTTTATAAAGTGAGTAATACTTTTTTTTCTCTGAATAGGATCCATATCTCAGTGCAGATCCCTCATCAGGATGGAATGCTTCCACTGGTGTCTACCATGCCTCTGCATAACCTACACTTTCTGCTCTCCGAGTCTATTTACCGTCAGCAGCATGTCTGCTCCAACCTGGTCACACTTAAAGATCTGCATGGCATCTCTGGTGAGAGAATCCCCATACTAGGGGACAGCAGATAAAAACCTATTTTATCCACCATGTTTTTAACATAAGAGCTGGTGTGACCATCTTTAACTTGATTGTGCAAAGCTTCTGGTGTCAGCTGCTTCCAGTTATTTTAGTTTTTAGTCATTTATGCCACTTTATATTAAAAAAGGTATTTGTTATCATGTTATTTTAATGTAGTATCACAACCATAAATACACTGGTTTGTAATGCAATTAGTTGTACTATTTACCTATAGTGGCTAATGAATTGGAAGGCTTGTGCATTGAAAAAGGTGGATATTCTACATTTATGTAGAATTATTGGAATAATATTTACAGAAAAAAGGTTTAAACATTTTTAATTAAATTAAATATTAATAATATTGCACAGTTTAGAACTGTTATTAATCATATTGTTTAACTCTGAAAACATGTTGTAAATTCTCCCCCCAGAAACCGGCTTCTTGGATGATGTGTCATATGACAGCATATCCCTGGGTCCCGGATATGACCGTCCATATCAATTCAACCCTAGTGTTCGAGAACCTAGAACCATACAGCTATACAAGCATCTCAATCTGAAAAGCTGCATATGGACATTTGATGCGTATTACGACATGACAGAGCTTATTGATGTATGTGGAGGATCAGTAACTGCTGACTTTCAGGTTGGTGTGAACACATGACTTGCATCCCAGCACAAATGATGTATAAATATTCGTCTAGACAAAATCTGGTGTGGCAGATTTAGTCCATACACTATTTCGGTTGCATTTTTGCAGGTCAGAGACTCGGCTCAGTCGTTCTTGACGGTGCAGGTGCCGCTCTATGTATCCTACATCTATGTGACGGCTCCTCGTGGATGGGCCTCCCTGGAGCACCACACAGAGATGGAGTTTTCATTCTTCTACGACACAGTCTTGTGGAGAACAGGTACATTTCGTTTCATCGCCAGCCCCAAAGTTAGTGGACATACTCAAGCACAATCTGCCTTGTGTAACTTGCTGTCATCACCTAACTGTGTTGTAGCTGATGCTAACTGATTGCTTATGAACATTTCTTTACTCTAGGCATCCAGACAGACAGCGTGCTGTCAGCTAGATTACAGATCATTCGGATCTTCATTAGGGATGACGGACGACTGGTGATTGAGTTCAAAACCCACGCCAAGTTTAGAGGTCTGTAACTTCTGTCTTTAGCAGCGTGTTCTCATTTAATTTTATTTATGAACATAACTTGATGTTTTTACCTGGAGACATTTAAAATTGTATTTGGACACGATTTACCATTAAAAAATGAATGAATGTCATTGCATTAGAACAGGATTTTCCAAACAAGGGTTCATGAAGGAACTGCCTGCAGGGGGTTTGTGAGTTGATGAAAAGTTAATAATTAATTAAATCAAATGTTAAATTGAAATAAATAAATAAATGCTTCTGCACAATTAATTAGAATAAAAGAAAAATCGCATAATAGCTTAGTGTGAATCAAAAACTTAAATAACAGTAAATCAAAGGCTATGATTTAATTAAAAAGTATATAATCTGTTGCATATGTTTTTCAGAGTGAAGAGTGGCATTGCGTTCATTTACACATAAGCAACTCGTGAGCCAGTGTTTTCAGATTTTAAGTTTAGTTATTTACACAATCGCATAATTTCCAACACTCTTGTTAGTGAACAGAGGTTTATTTAACCAATATTCCAAAAAAAAATAAAAAATAAAAAAAAGCTAGATAATTTAAATGTTAAAAGTTTGAGGCTTTGGACATTTGAAAGTGAAGAATTTAAGACAATTTATAAAATATAAATTATGATTATTATTGTTGTTATAATAATCACATTTTTTAAGAATATAGTAATATATTTCTGTCTTTATTTTTCATAATTATAGTTAAAACTTTTCATAATAATAGCAATCATAGAACCATGAACATGCAAATATGTCATTAAATTATTGAAATACTAACTTAAAGTCTCAACATTTCTGTATTAGAATATCCAACTATTTTGAAGTGTGGCATAAGTGTCCTAATTCATTTTTGATATTTATGAGAGACTAATTAAACTTTTCTTTCACTCTAGGTCAGTTTGTCCCTGAACATCACACCCTCCCTGGACAGAAATCTCATCTGATGGCTCCAGATCACTTGGGAGGCATCGAATTTGACCTGCAGCTGATGTGGAGCGCACAGTCCTTTGATTCACCCTACCAGCTCTGGAGAGCCACAAGCTCCTACAGCAGGTAAGCAGCGTGAAGCCTAATGCTGCCACATTAAGGAAGCATATCCATCTTAATGCCATTGACCAAGTGTTTTCTGTTGTGCTCTAGGAAAGACTACTCTGGGGAGTACACAGTCTTCCTCATCCCCTGCACGGTACAGCCAACCCAGGCATGGGTCGACTCTGGGGATAAGCCTCTTTCCTGCACAGCCCATGCTCCAGAGAAGTATGTTGCCATGGTGCTTTTGCATTGATAACTCCTGGAGGACTCTTAAATGACTTTTTGTGTTGGAAACGTTTTTGCTGAGCAGAGCCAGCAGGCTTGGATGATATTACAGTTGTCATCCACTTTTAGTAGACTCGTTTTACAGGTTTCATCAGATGCAAACTGTTTGTGTGAGTCAACAAGAATATTCAACAACATGCAAGGGCTTGTAACACTCTATTTCAATCCATAGATTCTTGCTGCCCATCGCCTTCCAGCAGACGAACCGCCCTGTTCCTGTAGTCTACTCTCTGAATACTGAGTTCCAGCTTTGTAATAATGAGAAAGTCTTTCTAATGGACCCTGCTCTCGCAGACATGTCTGTTGCTGAGATGGACTATAAAGGAGCCTTTTCAATGGGTAAAATTAGCAGAGTAATGTAAACAGTGAGTTACCTCCACTATTATGCTTTCACTCATTCAGTGTTTGATATTATGCAGGTCAAACGCTGTATGGCAGAGTGCTGTGGAATCCTGACCAGAACTTGAATTCAGCCTATAAGCTGCAGCTGGAGAAAGTGTATTTGTGTACAGGACGGGATGGCTATGTGCCCTTCTTTGACCCCACAGGCACCCTGTATAACGAAGGCCCTCAGTATGGCTGCATTCAACCGAACAAGCACCTCAAACACAGGTTCCTGCTTCTGGTAGGTGTCTATTGTGACAAGTCCAGAACAGTTTAACCAGTCTAACAAGATTCATTTGGTGTGGTTAAGTTTTAACTCATACACTTTTGTGGATGGAAATTTTCAAGGAGTATTTTGAAGATTAAACTGTGTATCTTGGAACTAATATTGAGACTGACAGCTATAATGATTTGACAGCAGAGAAATTTAAAAATGCAATGAAAATGAATCATGAAAAGACAAAAAAAAAATAATAATAATTATGGCAATAATGTATATTCATCCATTTTCACAAAAGAATTTCAAATATACACTACCGTTCAAAGGTTTGGGGTTTATATGTTTTTTTTAATGTTTTTGAAAAATGTCTCAGTCTCAAGAAGGCTGCATATATTTGATCAAAAAATACAGATTAAACAGTAATATTATGAAATATTACTACAGCTTAAAATGTTCTATTTTAATATTTTAAAATGATGTTTCTATGATGGCAAAGCTGAATTTTCAGCAGCATTTACTTCAGTTTTCAGTGTCACATGATCCTACAGAAATCATTCTAATATGCTGACTTTGCAGTCAGGAAACATTTCTTATTAATATCAATGTTGAAAACAGTTGTGCTGCTTAATATTTTGGTGGAAACTATGATACCCCATCAGTATTACAAAAATATTAACACTGGAGTCCTCTGAGGTCATTTTCAGTACAAATATAGCACAAATTCAGTACAAATAATAGATCACAGGACTAAATATTCCAGAGAGCTGTGTAATAATTGTAAATAATGTATCACAAAGGACCGAAAGCAGCCTGACGTCTGTGACCGCTACTTTCATGATGTTCCATTTGAAGCCAAGTTTGCATCTGACATTCCTGATCTCCAGTCCTTGTCTGCGATGCCAGGTGTAGACGGTTTCACAATGAAGGTGGATGCCCTTTATAAGGTCAGTGGCTGCAAGATTCACCAAAAGTCAAGTTGTTTAACAGACCTTCTCTTTGACACATATTAGAATCCTGGCAAATGTCAAAGCCAAAGCTATTCAGCTGTACCCTTCAGGGAAGTGCCTTGATCTGTTTGTTTAGTAAAAGATGCCAGGCTGAGAGTGTGCCATGACTATAGGGAACTGGGCTAAAGGACAAGATTATAAAGGGATTATAATATACATAAAGGGGTTATAATCTTATTTTCATTTGCTCTTCTTTAGGTTGAGGCAGGGCACCAGTGGTACCTCCAGGTCATCTACGTTATTGGACCCGAGTCCGTATCTGCTCCCAGAATCCAGCGCTCAGTCACCTATGAGCTCAAGCGAAGTCGCCGAGATCTGGTGGACAGTTCAGGTCGTCTAATGCTGGATGAATCCCTGATCTACGACAATGAAGGTGACCAGGTAAAGAATGGCACGAACATGAAGACCTTGAAGCTCGAGGTGGAACCATCGGGCACCTTCAATCCCCAGATGGGAGGATCCATTGGGGGTGGCATGGCAGCCATCTTCCTACTTTTCCTGGTCCTTCTAGCCTTCTGCCTCATGGTCAGAAAGTGCCGCAGGGTTGTAAAAAAGAGGCCTGAGAAGGCAGTGGAGGATTATCCTCTGAACACAAAAGTGGAGGTGTGTATAGAACGTCTGGAGAAAAACCTCAACAGCAAGCACTGCTCTGTAAGAAACGTCAACGTCCTCAACAAGAACCCAGAGACCTACAAGGTCAATGGGGTCAAGGTCAAACAGGTCAATCTGGAGGTCAAACTGCACAACAACCTGAATGACGGCACTGAAGTCTGACCTTCGAGAGTATTTAATGAAAAAAAGAAACATTTTCTATGAATATTTGTAATGACATGATGTTAATGTATTTTTATATGACCATGAGGATAAAAGGGAAAGTATGCTTGTCAGCTATGCAGTGTAAATCATTTCACAACTGAGCTACCTCAAACATTAATGAACAGCACATAATGGTGTCATCAGATTACGTTTCCAATCTCAGTTTTAAATCATCGCTCTATGTAAGAATCATACAACTGTCAGTGGTAGCTCAGCCACTTTGTTTAAATGAATGGAGAGTTTGTATCGCTGCACCTGCTATTTTGTCCTGTCAGTAAAAACACATGTAAGTATTAAAGGAAGGATAAGTGCCAACACTTTGGACCGGGTGAGTGATGTAAATACGTTTATTAAGTGCAATTATCGGATGACATGGTCGTCCCTGTATTTGATTTGGCTATTGATGCTCTGCCTCATTGTGTAATTTACTTTTGGCCTGATCACCGGTGTGCCATGCTGATATTGTCAAGTGCGATTTATTTAATTCCAAATCTGAATAGACTGCCCAAAGTGATGTGTTTGTTAGTTCACGTAAACCTTTGGTACATGTCAATGAGAAACCAAGTGTTTTGATGAATTGTATGAAAATAGATCATAGATTTGATAACCACTATTGATTTGTTGTCAGTCTTATGACTCCATTGAAATGCTGTAGCCTCTATTATTTACAACACTGGACAACAAAATGTATTTTTGTTTTATATGACTGCTGTCTATACTGATATAACCAAACACTACCAAAAATCTTCACATGGATTTTTTTAAGATTATCCATCTCATGTTATCTTGCATTATTTAGTCTTGTATTAATGTCACATCATGTATTAAGGAAGGCACATCTATAGTTATATCCTATACATCTATAGTTGTATAGTTTATTCACTCAAATGTTCTGTATTGTTGTGTTAAGTCATCACTTGTCACATGCTGCTGATTTGATCAAGAATATCCAGAATCTTTAAAGCACTGGGTGTAGTGTGGAAATGCTACAATTACTACTTCATGATCATCTCTCTCTCACTCACACACACACACACACACACACTCACTCTTCTCTGTATTTGGTGTTTTATTCCGTTTTGTCCATTACTAAGTGTCTGAGTGCCTATCAAACAGAGAATTTTTTTTTGGGAGATATCAGTTTTTGGTGCTATCATTTATGGTAAAATAACATGATGCCTGTACTTGTGCCTTTTTAGCAATAAAATGAATAAACCTATTCCAAATGGGTAGCACATTTTCTCAAATTTAACGTATGTTTATTTAATCTATCACCAACTTCAATTTTAGGTGACTTGAGTTTAGGTATATAGAGTTTATGTGCAATAAACAAAGTTTTACCCTGTGAGACAACTTCACCTCACATGATTGCTATGTGTTACAGTATAGCCTAGTTGTAATGGTAATAAAATTATTTTGGAAGAACAAAATAAAAGTTCATTTTACTTTTGAATTATGTAGAAAGTGAATAGCAGCTCGTTATTCAAGAAGGGAGAGGCTCAGTAAGAATACATTCCTTTTTTTAGATCGTGACATCATGTCTCTCACGCCCTGAAAAAGCAGGTGAGGAGAAGTTAAACCGGACACAGGGCCACATAGTACTTTGTATCGCGAAGGTAAGAGCGAAGAATTAAAAGTATACAAAACTGTAGGTAGTACTAATTATAATTGTTCGTTTAATTAATATAACATGCATTGGGTATAACTGATGGCCAGCGTATTTTAAAGGCAGAGAAGTGCTTTAAACTGATTGCTGCAGTCAGTCAGGAATCAGGGATAATACAACACCCTTAGTCAAAACTTGTTTTATTGTTGAGTATTTTTAAACTATTTTTTGGAGGGAAGTCGTTAACTTTTTTTTTTTTTTTTTTTAAACTGAAAGCAAGAAAAGTAAATGTCAATGAAATCGATTCTCCTTCATGGGTTTTGCATGACTGTGTAAAAACAAAGATCATGGATTAGTAAACTAAATCGAAATTAATCGAATCTGAGCTGTAAATGTGTTTTTTATAGAATCCTCTCAATCAAAAATGTCAGACTTGTGGGTAAGTAAAATTTTGCAAACGTATGCACTCCCTGAAAGTGATAATGAAAAATATTGCTGAAACCAGATTTGCTGAGATTTAATGTCTTGTATTGCAGGATGACTTGGAGAATTTTGCTCGTGCCCCCTCTTCTTTCACAGCAGCGGTAAATAATTACTTTTAGTGCATTTTGGTTGTATGTATAATTTAATATTTAATAAATTTACCATTAAACAGCCTATTATAGACCTTTTAGACAACTGTGTAAAAATAGTAAACATTACGTTTAATCAGTAACATTTAAAATTTCTAGTAAATAAAAATGTACTTGACTTGTAAGAGATACAGCACTTGTGACAAATTCCCAGTGTGGCAACTAGCTTCCAATACTTATAAGCATTTACATATTTTTTATATTGCTCTTTCTTCTTCAGCCAGGGGAGAGAGGTACCATTAAAGCCAAAGCTAACTTCAATGTCAGTGAAGATGTTGCAGCTCTCCGTAAAGCAATTGAAGGCATAGGTACATATTTACTTATTTGTATTGTACATGTAATATATACCGTATTCTTGTTGCATTCACTTTATATATTGTATGTTCCGTCAAACTATAATAATTTCACTTACCAGGAACAACTGAGAAGACACTGATAGACATACTGACTCACAGGAGCAGCAGTCAGAAGCAGGCTATTTCAAAGGCATACCAAGAAACCACAAACAGGGTAAATCTGTGTCCTCTTTCTCATACTCATTTGAATTTTTTCGTTTTTGTGTTCATGTGAAAATCTGCCTGATTTGTTTGTCTAGATTTTTGTTAATGACCTAAAAGGCGACACCCAGGGCAGCTTAGAGGACGCACTTGTTGCGCTAGCAAGACCGCCTGCAGTCAATGATGCTAAATGGATAATTAAAGCAATCAAGGTAAGTCACATTTCCTGATTTTCCTTGTGGAAAATGTGAAATGTTACTTACTGTCCATTTTGAATGTTCTGTACCAATGTGAGGCAGATTTTTCTTTATTTTTTATCATGACATTCATGGGTTGTTTTTCAGGGGGCTGAACAGACAGCAGCATCCTGATAGAAATATTTGCCTCACGGACAAATAAACAGATCAAGGAGCTCTCTGCCGCATATGCTGAGGGTGAGATGAGGTATCTGTTGTAACAAAATATGAAAGTTACAAAAATGTATAATTGCTTCCCTTTGCCCAATAGAAACAAAGAAAACGCTGATACAGAAGCTAAAGACAGAAGTTTCAGGGGATTTTGGCAAAGCCATCCTTCTGCTTGCTGAGGTGATTAAATACAAATGTATGACAGTTTATTGTAATAAAGGCAGCTCTGGAAATTAATGTTTCTCTCTCATTGGAAGGGTGCAAGGATGAAAGCACCAATGTGAATTCAGACAAGGCTAAAGAGGATGCAAAGGTATAGAAAACTCATTTAATAACTTAAGGTCCTCTTTTATATAATAACAGATCATCATACTATTTCACAAGTTCCTCATTTAATCTTGGTAGTCACAATGAAAATGTATATAAACACCTCCTTAACTTAGTTTTTTATCATGTTTTCCTTTTTATTACAATAATTAAGTCTTACACTTGATTCAGTTCTCTTGAAGCCATCCATTGTGGGCAGCAAGCCAAAACCAGTTCACCTGTATTAAAAATGTTATTTATAGCATTAGATGTGAGCACCTATGTGTTCTCTGTTTCCTCCACAGGCCCTCTATCATGCAGGCGAGAAGAGACTGGGAACTGATGAGTCCAAGTTCATTGAGATCCTCTGTAAAAGGAGCATCCCCCACCTGAGACAAAGTACAAATTTAATCATCCAAATAAATCCAAAGTGTTTCACGTAGAAACTGAAATGGTAGGTGTGTTTTGAATATAACTTGACATTTCCTGTTACAGCAATATTGGAATATAAAAATATCAGTGGCAAGACTTTGCAGAAGAGCATTGAGAAGGAAATATCTGGAGATCTGGAGGAACTGCTGGTTGCCATTGGTACAGTCAATTTGTATTTATACATTCTAAATGCAAATACACACAAATTTGATGCAAAAATGATTACTTCTACATTTTTAATCAAATACACTTTTTTTTTCTAGTAAAGTGTGTGATGAGTACTCCTGCATACTTTGCTGAAAAACTCTACAAAAGCATGAAGGTACTGATAGAAACACATTATTGTCTGTTAATGTGTTTGTACAACACTTGATGTTTATTTGTGAACCTGCAGGGAGCTGGTACAGATGAAACCACTCTGACCAGAGTAATGGTCAGCCGTGGAGAGGTTGACATGCTGGACATCAGAGCTGAATTCAAGAAGCTCTATCAACGTTCACTCTACAAGGAAATAAGTGTAAGTATTCTCCACTTCAGCACAGGTTCAGGCCACCTGTCATTCTGCTTGAGTCCATTAGTATATCACTTCCTGATCTTCAGGTTTATTAGTTTAATCATGCCCTTGAGATATCATAAAATCACAAATGATGATTTCACTCTTTGTTCTTGTATCTAATGCTGCGGTACAGTCTGTACTGATTGTCTCTTTGATTATGACTATGGGTGGCTTTGCTGTTCTTTATTTCAGTCAGATGTATCTGGCAGCTACAGTGACTGTCTGAAGATGATCTGTGGAGGAGAAGACTAGCCTGTTTACAAAAGAACCCCCTTGGGATACTTTATAAAATGGTTTTATTAATAGCATTTTTCCAGGTGTCTTAGGAAATATATCACTTATATTTACAGTTTACTGCAGATAAAGGTATAAAGTGAGATTCATACTGATTTATGATATTTAAAACATACTATTTGTTTTTGCCTAAACAAAAACTGTTAAGACTTTTTGGTAGTAAATGGTGCCTCGCAACAGCAACCATGACTTTAACAGTTACTTGAAAACACGAAACATTAAAATTGTGTTGATGAATCATGAATGTTAAAATTAGAAACTAAAATATGCATATTTTATGGAATTCCATCCTTTTTTGTATGTGTTTTTTTGTCCATCATACATTATGTGCATCAGCAAAGTGTTTTATTAGACTGGAAAGTCTGTACCACTGCAGATTTGTCAATCTGGTGACTCCATTGAAATGCCTGTTATTTTAACACTGATCAACAACATATTTTGTTTCAGTTTTTTTCCATTACTAAGTCTCAAACCGTTTTTGCAAAAAGTTTCAAAAGTTTTTCAAATGTCAGTTGATGTCAGGTGCTATCATTTAAAAGAAAAAATAAATAAATTAATAAACATATTCCTAATATGTAGAATTCCTATTGATCCATGATTGCGCCCTGTTTTTTTGTCTAAATTACTCATAAGGCTAAATCACTCAATGGCAGGTTTAAAGGCTAATAGACAACATGATTTAGAACACTGCAATGTTGCAATTCTGATAAATCATGAATAATAAAAGCAATAATGAAATTACTATGAATATTCCTGTATTTCAATTAGTTTGTTCAAACGGAAAGTTTACTTTATTACCTTTTTGTCATTTTGTCCTTCAGATATTATATGGATCAGCAGAGGGTTTTTACATGTTGTCTGGGCAAAATAATATAGTAAAATGATTTATAAGTCACTCTGTTCTTTCCATGTCTGTTTCTGCTTCTGTCATTTCATTGACTTTACCTGCCACACTTTAATTTTCTCAGTATTGATGGCAGCTTGTCAGGCGTAAATGTCATTAAGAAAAATGTCTGTGAAACTCGAGTAGTCTTTTTGTATAGAGCCAAAATGATCTCAGTAATAATTCATGCAAAAGACGCGATGCACACATGTGTAACCCAATTCACATGCATGAAAAATAATTCACGTGCACGGAAAAATATATATATATATTCACAAAAACCAATTCACATGCACAAAATAAGAATATATATTGATAAAATACGTTTCACAAATGCAAAACACAATTCACAGATGTACAACTGTATACAAAATTTTTGAATGTTTAAAATTCACTTGTTTATCATGGACTGAATATGAATCGCCTTGGATTTGTGTGTGTATTTTTGAGACTTTCCTGGCAGGGAACTCCTCCCATGCGTTTCACGCGTACTCTTTAGCCAATCAGATTTGAGCCTGTCAGTCGACCAATCATAACCCACTATGGGCGTGCCTACCTGGATGCTGACGTAATCGGCGCGAGACCACCGTTCAAGTTACGATTAGGGATGGGCGATACCTCTTATTTTATTTTCGATCCGATACCAATATTTTCAAGCCCCGTATCGTCGATACCAATACCGATACCTCTAAACTAAACTGATCTTTTCAATTATTAAAAGAATATAATCAGTAATTATACTCACTTAATATTAGATTTTAAAGCAATGTATTTTTAACATTTCATAGGCCTTTTTTTGTTTACACTGTCAGAAATTAAATATACTATAATTGTATTTTAGGCCTTTACAGGGGCAGTAGCCTCAAAGGTGCAAATACACCCCTAAAAGGGAGCATATTAGTACCATACAAATATGCATGCTTTAAGGGTAGATAAGTTACAAAGGTGCACCTTTGAGGGTACCTCATGAAAATTAAACATGGTACTAAAATGTATTATTATTAGCATGGTAAATTTGTGGTTACTGCAGTTTTACTACAAATATTGTGGTAAACTGTGGTTACTGTAATAAAACCATGGTTAATTTTTGTAAAAGGCTGCCAGGCTGTTGTACCCCTAAAGGTGAAACTTTAGCATATTTCTTTTTCTGACAGATTTACTAACAGCAATTACAGAACATAACACAATCCATTTGAACTTTTAACAACCAGTTTAAATAAATTTACTTGCACAAACTTAAAATAAACATGTACACAAAAGTTTGGGGTCAGTAAGATTTTGTATTTTTTTTTTTTTTAAATAAGTCTCATGCTCACTAAGGCTGCATTTATTTGAACAAAAATACATTAAAAACTGCAATATTGTAAAATATAACAATTAAAAACAAGTATTTTCTATTTTAATATATTTTAAAATGTAATTTAAAATGCATCTGTGATCAAAGCTGAATTTTCAGCATCATTACTCCAGTCTTAAATGTCACATGATCCTTCAGAAATAATTCTAATATCATTTGCTGCTCAACAAACATTTCTGATTATTATTGCTGCTTCATATTTGTGTGGAAACCGTGATGCATTTTTCAGAATTTATTTTATATATAGTAACAGTGTTATGTAATGTAATGTAATAATGTGGCAATGGTGTCTTAAGATCTACTTATGCTTCTGATGCTTTTGGGAAACGCAGCTCTATTTGAACAAGCACTGTGAGCCATGCGTCTGCAGCTAACGCTGTCTGTGATTGATTTTGTCTTTCAGCATTTGCGTGTGTTCCGATGAGCAGGAGAAATAGCTCTATTCAACACAATTATTCGCTAATATAGTCTATTTTTCCACTTAGAAGCTTATTTTATGCACCAAATTTCTTGATAAATAAATAAAGTTAATGGTTAAAAAATGCACTTTAGAATCGATATTTTTATGTGAGGATCGATCCTTTCGATACATCAGTATCGAAAGTATCCATACTTAAGGATCGATCCGCCCATCCCTAGTTACGATTCAGCAGAGGTATGTGCAGTTGATTGTTTCATTTCAGTTAACTAGCTAAGTAAAGGTGCATCGTTTTATTTTTGCATGTTTACTTAAAACTTGGAAGTAAAATCGGACGTTTAAGTCCATATGGTTATTGAGCTGTTTATTCTGACCTTTACCCTTTTCATTGCAAATTTTAAATTAAATGGTAGAATTACATATATTTATACACAGTTACATAGACAATATCTACACTTATTTTCTGGGATGAGAAGGCACCTGCTCATTTTGCAGTGTTTGACCATTAGAGGGCAGGACATTTTCATGAACTGAATAACAGACCTACCTGAGGAGCCTCAGAGGGTCTTGTGTTGTCCTCCCAGACTGGTTAACATCATATGACTGTCTCAATCTAACGTCATCTCTGTCAGCATTATAAGTGCTGAATTAGTTCCCTGATTGCACATAAATTAAATTTAATTATGAGTGTCATGTTTGAAAATTTTTGGGAGAAGCATGCAGGGCATTGGAGGAAAAAAAAAAAGAAATCTCAACTTAAAACAGTTTTTTCACAAACTTATTTGAAAAATAAGTTGAAGGCAATAGCAATCTCAGGTAGATGGCAAATATTTTGTTATTACATGTAATTTACTGTTTTGTACTTCAGAGAGAACATAATTTCAACTGTAGGCAAATTACTGCAAAAAATCTTGAATTGGCATCAGAAGAGGGCCTGAAACTTTGACAAAGTTAAATGAGGTCTGTGTGACTGTTATTTTTTGTTATTATTGTTATTAAATAACCATCCAAATCAAACAGACATGTATTAAATAAATATGAATGGTAACAGGGTTGAAAATTTAGACTAAATAACATTAGTAGAGACTAGCTAACGCTGGTTTGTAGTTATAATCTCATATTTCACATAAATTAAAGAAAAATGTTTGCTGTGTGATTGAACTTAAATATAGTCAACGCAATTTCTTTAATAACTGAGAAAATGTGATGACATTATTTGTCACCCTACCATGCTGTACCAAGTGTCCATATAATGAATCCTTTTAACAGCACATGCATACACATACATAATTAGAATGTTACATTATTGTAATAAATATTGCTAATAAAATTTGTTTGTTAGTCTATTAATTCGTATTTTAAGGTCACGTTACTTTTCAAGTTAAGTTAATTTTATGTTAAGTAGTTTATCCAATAATACTCACAACAGAAACACTGAATTTGTGCCTCCGGTGCTTAAAAAAACCATGGGACACAAAAGTGTACCGCCTTCGCAGAATGTGCCAGTTGCTCTTCTTAAGCGCCTCGCACTCCCAAACAATCCATTCACATCTTTCAACGGACTAACACATTGGTTAAGATCTTTATCAAGCAAACTGCTAAACAAAACGCAGAGAGACAGTCATCCGTTTCATCCCATCAGAAAAGAGCATCTACAGGACGCATCTCGCTCACACCAATCATGACAATGGGAAGGAATGGACAAAAACAAAGTTAGGTTGTCAGACAGGCGGATTGGGCAAAAACAAACCTCCCACCAATTCTTCTGCGAGT
Source organism: Spinibarbus caldwelli (assembly GCA_039654775.1). Taxonomy (NCBI): domain Eukaryota; kingdom Metazoa; phylum Chordata; class Actinopteri; order Cypriniformes; family Cyprinidae; genus Spinibarbus; species Spinibarbus caldwelli. The sequence continues at coordinate 26,293,412 of CM077223.1, read as the reverse complement.
CACGAGAGTTCGAACTTTATCAGTGTGACGGGGGACTTCCAGAGCGCGAGGAGCAGCGCTCTGCAGTTTAAACATAATAATAACCGACGCCGCTCGCGCAACACCCGAGACGCTCGGCCGCTCGGAGGATTTCTGGGTTATTTTTGTACTGATACATTTGACTGTGATACACGGTGACCTGTTCAAGCAGATAGAGGAAGCCAGTCAGCTAGCGAGCTGGCTAACCAAACTATCCGAAGGGGAAGTGGCAGTAGTCATCGTTTAAGAGTTTCGCTGGCGTAGCTTCCGCCTAACACACCCACTTTCTGCCTGTTTGTTGTTCACATTGGTTTCAAATAGCCTGGACTTCAACCAACTTCTGCTTTCCGCCGAACACAAAAGCATGCTTTGGCTGATCAGAGCGTTTCGTTGTTGTTAGCCAGCTAGCGAGGCGAATGGTCTCTCCAGCTCCCGCACAGGCTCGCTAGCCAGCCGAAACTGGAGTCGGCCTGAAAACACAGCAGCGTGGACGCTATCACTCGTGCTGTTGACCCTCATTAACGACAGAACGCTGCCCTGACGGTTTACTTCTATGCTGTTGCTTCATCGGGCTTTGGGGGAAATAAGGAAGCGTTCAGCTACGCCTTTCTGCGTCCCTCGAGCACTGAAGTGCCTGGCGCATCTCGGGAGAGCAGCTCTCTCAGCATGCTGGACAAAAGAGCGGAGATGAGCAGATTGGATTTTTAAGCGTCTTTAGCTTGTTTGGGGAAGGCGGGAACAAAAGAGGCAAGAATGAAGAAGTTTTCGCGTATGCCGAAGTCAGAGAGCGGAGGTCTCGGGGGTGGGTCTGGATCTGGTACTGGAAGCAGCAACTACATCGGGAAGGTGTTTGCTGTCGGTCGATACCAAGTGACGGTGGAAGAGCTGATCGCTGAAGGTAATGGATCCATTTGTTTGGGCCAGTAATAATGAGGTGGCAAAACTTGCAGGTGAAGTTTATAAGAGCCCCCCAAACCCCTCAGACACGTGTTTCACAGAGCCATAAGCAGTTCAGGAAGGATATATCAAGGTAAACAGGGTGTTTACTACAGGTTGCACCTCGCCATAATCAATGCTTTAGGTTCTGTCAGTGATGTTACTCCTTGCCATAAAAAGAGGAACTAGCTTGGTTTCTGTCCTTCATATAAATTCATTAACAGATGATGCTTCCATATAATCTGTTGTCATTTTTTGCCTTTGTCACTGTTAATGATCACATGGTTTTGGATCAGGAGCTGTGGACTGACCATAATCTTGACTTCATGTTTGTCACTGCAAACCTAACTATGGGAGAAACTGGTCGGTGTCTTTCATCTTGTCCTTGTTGAACTTTAAGCACAAGAGTTTTAGTGAAAGCTCAGGCCCTTTTTAAACATTCGATTGTTTTACTGCCCTATAATTAGCTTTTCACGAAAATATATTAAGATAATAAAACAAAGTTTATCACATCTTCCTTCTACAGGCCACAAGTGTTTTTTTTTTTTAGTTACAATATGAGAGATTTGAGTAGCTTGATGTCTTGATGATAATCTCTCCCGAACAGTTATAATTAGTGAAAATCTTAACGTTCTCAGTTGTTACACATTTTATTTAATAGTATTTTCAACTGATCATTTCAGAATATTGTAGTCTTTACTATGTTTTTGTGTATTGTTTTGCTCAGCATCATCTAAAATACTTGATCATTCTCACAGTTCTGTCATGAAATGTGACTTTAATACAAGTACTAAGGTGTTTGTTTCCCATGTAAATGTTGTCAGTTCTGTGAGTTTGACTGAACAGCAACTTGGCAGCTCCGAAACTTGCTGACTGGACACAATGATATGATTTGCCGTAGGCGCAAATGTTCACCCTCACAAACAACTGTTGAAAAGTGATTTTATTCTTACTTTCCACCGGGTTGTTTTATTTCATTTTTACATCGTCTCATCATTTGCTCACCCTCATGTGGTTACAGTGAACGTCGCTTCTCTTTCTTCTAAAAAATAAGGTTTGTTGGTAGGTATTGAAGAGTGTTGGTAACCAAGTTGTTTTGGTGACCATTGACTTCAAGTGTATGAGCTAAAAACATTTTTAATTTCTCAAACTATCTTATTTTATGTTCCATAGAAGAAAGGAAGTCATACATGTTTAAAAACAACATAAATGTCACTAAATGATTACAGATTTTTCCTTTTTGGGTGAACTGTCCTATTAAATTTGTCTACCTACAAAATAACTCCAAAATCCAAAAGTGTTTTCTCAGTAGTGAATGTTCTCCAGATATTTTTTGTGTATATTTTGTCATGCATGGGCATATTTTCAGTACAATAAACACCTGTTTTTAGCTGTAGTCAACAAACCTAACAAAATACAGACAGTTATGAAAATATTCTGTTTTGAATGTATACTGACTGTCTTAAAGGGATAGTTCACCCATAAACAAGTACTGTCATCATTTACTCACCGCCATGGTGTTTTGAATCTCTATGACTTTTTGCTATGGAACATAACCGGAAATGTTGAACAAAACTAATTTTATTGTATGGAAAATGGCATTCTGCATAATTCCACAAATTACTATAAATGTCGAGAGGATTTAAAATTTTTGTTGAAAAATCATATCCACATTATCTGCATGCTGTTGTGGATGAGTGATGGATAGGTGATTTGTGGCCCTTTTGTTGTTGTGTTTGACCAACTGTTAAAAGGGTGTTGAAACAATGCAGCACACCATCCTGTAATGGAAGTTGCTTCTTTTCTGTTTGCTCATTGAGCCTAACTGTTTGTCCCTCCTGCATGACCATCATGCTCTCTTATTATTATTCCAATAAATTATTTCAAGCAACTCATTAGAGACAGCTGGGGAGTTGGCAGAGGATGGGTTGGCATTTGGGCGAGGGACTACATTTCTGGATAGGAGGGCATCATTTGCAACCTTAACAGTAGCTTTCCAAGAGCCTGTCTATGTGATTGTTATATAATGAGATGATATATGAGGCTCTTAAATGAAGCCGCTTTTACTTTTGATATTGTGCAGAAGTGAAATCTGCAGTAAAACTGCTGATTTACATCGGTTGGGCCAGAATAATGATCATTTGTGTCTGGAAATTGCGAGAGTAATTTGGTGAGCGTTCATTGTATTCATGCATGTTAAATGCAAAATGCATCAACAAGCTTTGTGTGACCACTTAACGGCCGGCCACCTGCTCACCTTTCTGTCAACAAGCCCTGTAAGGACTGCTTTCTTTTGTCAACAAACCTAGTCATGACTTGAGTGTTTTGCCCTGTTTCATTTCTTAAGTACGTGACTGGCAGAATCTGCTTTGGTCTTTGATCTCTTAATAAAACAATATCTGTTAGAATCATTTGACACCAAACCGGTTCAGAGCGGTTCCTAATGTAAGGGCATTCTACTGCACTTTCGATTGGAGCATTACTGGACTGACCTTGAATGAGTCGTGTGCGGAGGTGTTACCCCACTCACTGAGCATGTGCTGGGTGAATGACTGTGCTAAGAGCCACTCTGATTTCCTTATCTCCCTTACTTCTCTGCTATAGGGCCTGTATGTCCTACTGACAGTTGACGGCGTTGGTGAAGGAGAGTTCAGTCATCTATCAACCCAGACAGTTCAGCTTTGGTCTCTTGGCGTGTGTTGAAACAGGCCTCTGTTGTGTTTAGTTTTTGGAAATTGTCCTTTTAGTTTCTCAGCATCGTGTGTGTGTGTGTGTTTTGTCACATGGTTTGGCACCTTTCAGTATCAATACAGGCCTAAACAGTCCTGTCAGTTTTATTTTTCTGGCCTAGTTTCACTTGTCACATGCACTGATACGTTAAAATCTATGACCTTGTCTGTTTCTTTCATCGGATTAAAGCAAACATGAAATGCATTTTAAAAATTATTTTATAATGTGTCATTTAATTTATAATTTTTTTACACCTCCTTGATTACTTACAACAATGATGCATGTTAAGGGGCGTGCCAAGGGGAAATCTTAATGTCATGATTCTCCCAAATTTAAATCCTGGCATCTCAGAGGGGTAGAAAGGAATAATTCATTATTTAAACTGGGGATCTAACTGGGGATTTAGTAGGGCTGGTCCGAATACCATTTTTTGAGCTTTGAAGCTTCGGTAGTAATCAACATCGAATATTCGAAGCTTCGGAGGGAGGGGGCTGAACATATTCTTCTCTCTGCGTCTGTCTGTCTGTTTGGATTTTTATTATGTTGAGAACCGTTCATCCAATCGACTTCACGCGTGGCAGGTGTGTTGCTGCAGACCCAAGGGAATGCAGTGTCGCATTTTGGTGCAATATGGACACGCGACACGTTCAGAATTAATAAACTTTTAATAAACTACAGAACAGCGCGAGCCGGAAGCAGGGCGCCTCACGCGGGCAGGGCTTATGTGCTCCGAGAAAGGACACTGCACTAGTGATACAAAACACACAGGTCTGTTAAGAGTAATACTTTTAATAAGGTAGCCCAGTGCTTAATTTGTAAATTGCGAGGTCCCGGAATAAAGCGGGGTAACTGATCCGGCATGTGATTAGAGGAGGGAGAGGACCAATCTTTAGTGACTGAAAGCGTGCATAAGTTGCTTTTACAGGGTTCGTACGGTCATGAAAAACCTGGAAAAGCTATGCAATTTTAAAACCGCAATTTCCAGGCCTGGAAAAGTTTTGTAAAAGTCATGAAATTTTATTTCACAAATCTCTGTATAATAGAGTTAGATTTAATCAGGTCCTGAATTTGTGTGTATATCACATAGTTTTACTCGTTCCCACAGCTTTCAACTTTATAATGAGGGAAATTCCTGCAAACATTTATTGAATATAGCATGTAGGTTAGATGAGTAAATAAATCCACACAAAATATCAGATTAAATCAGTCATTTGAAAACAGCCTGAGTGATTCAGCTGTACTGCGTCTTCTCTCTTTCACTCTCTTAAAGCGGCTTCACATCGGCGCATCTCGCCTGCTCTACAAGAGCTACTGCACGCTGATCCAAGACTTTCGCTCACATCTCGGGACAGTTGACCGAAAGAAAACGCATGCATCGCATTTGATCTTGAGATAGCAGAGGGGTCCGTTCACAAGTTGCGTCTTTTGCATGCTTAAGTTCGTTATTTCAAATGTAAATGTGCGGCAAGCGCGCTCATAATATAAGATTTTTCATGAAATATATGCATGCTATAGGTCAGCACGAAGGTCTTTCATTGGTGAACGGTCTGTTGCTGGTGCAGATGTTCAACCAGGCGGACAAGTTGAGAACCGTTTCGCGGGGGTTGCCAGGTGTTCGAGAGAGAGAGAAAAAAGGGATATTCGAATCTCAAAATTGAAAATCGAATGCCAACCCACCGAACGAATATTTGAATAATCGAATATTCTGGTCCAGCCCTAGGATTTAGTTTTGAGCTTTGAAACTTGAATGCATCTTGTACAGAAGTCATCACAGCTAAAGATAAAATGAATGCCTTTAAACGTCAATTAGTCTTACGGCTTGAGTGCTGTGCAAAGATAATTTGACTGATTCTGTGAACAGTCGGCTGCAAGAACTTGTATTTTGTGACATGTAGGATAGTATTTATGCATTGTTCTCAACATCCAGCCTATGACAGCGTTCCCATTGTGTATTTGATTTGCTTGAATACGTTAAAGTTCTTTTTTTTTTCCCCCCATAGTGTGACATACATCTGAGTGAATCAGATTTTCGAAAAAGAAAAAAAAAAAAGTAGGGCACAGACTCTATCCATCGGTTGTTGATTGGATGGAGGCAAAGACTATAGAATACCCAAGACGTGTCACTCGTATAGATTTGAATGGGGCCCGCCTTCTGAATGAATGAGCCAATCGCTAATTGGTAAAGTCAGCGCTCACTGCAACTGCCGTTAGAAGTCCCGGTTGCTATAGAAACAGTCAGCGTTCTGAGACGTGCACTCAGGACTGCGCATGCACACTGGCTGATCTAGCCTGAAAAATAAGCTTTTTATAACGCTATTTGAGCAAAAGAAACAACATTTATGATGCAGTTGTTGTCAGATTTCTTTGGTGGTTTCAAATATGAAATTTAATCGTAAGCTTAGTGAAAAGTTTTGGAGAATTTGATGTTTCCCCATTCAAAGAGATAGGAGCTGCACTTGCATGCCCGAGAGGCATTTCAAAGATGGCCGCCGAGTGACTTGTCTTAAAGTCCGTGTAAAGTGATATTAAAATGTGTTCTGAGTTTGTCACACAACAGATAAATGTGCTATTAACCACCCAGCCAAAATTGAATGATAAAAAACCTGCCAAGTAACTAAAATAAGTTATCAATCTTTGAAAAATAAGCTGGAGTCTCTGCTCTCAAACGCTGGGGGCGTGTCCGTTGTCGGCGCTGAAACTACGCCCACTCGCGGGAAAGCGGCCGTCTCTCAACTGTCAAATACCACTACAACCTGAATGGATACTACTGATGCTACCTCTAGTAGCTTAATTGGATTTATACAGCCATACATGTTTGAGCGTGCAAGTTCATTATTTAATTTTAGACACGCGGCAAGAGCGCTCAACGCGCGTCAGCGCTGCAGTGAGTTGAAACCTTCTCGTCTTCAAGGCGAGCGCGGCTCATGGTTGCTTAGCAACGGTAAATACCATGAGAGCGCAAGCTCTGGTCCGCTTTGAAAGAAGAGAAAGCGGGACAGCTCGCGTTTCCATGCGTTTTTAGATGCGAATTGTGAACGCTCCATGTTTTTAAATTGTATGTATTCTGACACATATTGATGTCTCTGGGCTAAGACCCGGGTATCCATTCACCCTAGAACCATCCCTGCCTAGAATCTGTATATCTAACATCAGACATTCAAAAAGACAAACTAAGAACTTGACCTCTCAACATAGTTATTATAGCGTTAGGGGCGGGGCCACGCTCGGTGGCTCCATTGGGTCATCGAGCCACCGTTTGAGCCCCTCCCAAAAAATCCTGAACACAGAATTGGTGAAAAAGTGTTTAACGGTTTAACTCTACAATTCAGTACTACATAGTTCAGAGTCTTTGTAATGTGTTTCAGCAATACATTTCTAACATGTGTAATGTGTTTAGAAACAATTCTCAGAATTCTCTTTACACGGACTTTAAAGAGACTTTGATGGAGGCTGATGTGAATGTGAGCTTACGGTCGATTATTAAAAAAGAAAAAAGGCAAGGTTTACGCAGACTAAATTATTGGAAATGTCCCGAATACATCACCAGAGTTTGATTAAAAAATCGGTAAAAACAAAAATAAATAAATAAAATAAATTAATTAAAATGTGTATTAATTATAATGTATATTTAGAAAATAGATGATTTTTTTTTTTTTTTCATGTCATGCCAACAGAGTTGGTGCTTACATACTGTCTACATCTTATGTCTTAACTGTCTACATCCTAACCAGATATGCGAAAGTGAAAGTGAAGTGACGTGGCCAAGCATGGTGACCAAGTATGGCATTTAACCCATCCAAGTGCACACACACAGCAGTGAACACACAGGGAGCAGTGGGCAGTTGGGGGTTCGGTGCCTTGCTCAAGGGTCTCACCTCAGTCGTGGTATTGAAGGTGGAGAGAGCGCTGGACATTCACTCCCCCAATTCCTGCTGGACCTGAGACTCGAACCCACAACCTTCGGGTTACAAGTCTAACTCTCTATCCACGACTGCCCCCATGACTGCCTAGTCTGTTGTAAAAGTCTTTTTGGTGACAAATTTACACCTGGAAAAATGCCCTGAATTAAAATTCGTTTAGCGTTTGTACAATGACCTCTTTCCAGGCCTCGTCCTTGTGCTGTATGTCTTTATTAGTTGCTTGCTTTGTCTCTTTCAGCAGATGAATGTTATATTATGGTATGTCACCTCCCCTTTGTTTTATCTGTGTCATCTTCAGATGACATCACAATTAGCACAGTCCTCTAGTGGCAGTGTGCCAGTGAATGAAAACATTCATTCAAAGGAACCTGCCAAGATGAAGTTTTGAAGCCAGGACTCTATATGCAGGCAAGGCACACAGTGCCCCCTTTCCCTATTAAATCACCCTTTGCTAAATTCTGCAAATCTAATAGAAATGATCAAAACTCGTATGAAACTTCTTTGGGTCCTGGCCGCAGAGGCGCAAGCTGACATTCTGCCAGTGGCACTTTTGAGAGATGACAAAGACATGCTTGTCTGGTTTTCCACACTGTTCTGTGAGGACCCATTTCTGCCTTTAACATTTCAGCTGTACCACACACATACACACACATGCAGTTCTTACACTGCTTTGAGAAAATAGGTCACTCAAGCTTTGTGAGTCAGAGTGGGGTTGGCATCTCTCACCGTGTGTTGGCTCAAAAGAGTTCCTTAAGCAATTCTCTGTCAAAACACTTGTACTCTAAGATTATCTAACTGTTATTTAGCTCTAATCCCTTTGTCTAAATCAGTATGTTGCTGGTTGCATGTGGTGAATGGTCTTTGGCAACTCTTTTTTTGTTTTGTCTGGCATCTGACCAGATCCACTTGTCATCCTGAACAATGCAGATTGTTTAGACGGCAGAGAAAGACTGCAAACTTATTATATTAGATGTCTTCTAGATTTGATTTATATTGATGATGAGTGGATGGGGAACTGTAGCAGAGAAGTGTCCTACCAGAAAGTAAATAAACAGTGAATAGCATGTACCTCAAAATGTAATTAAACGCTAAACAGTTATTCTGTCTTTCTGGTATGTTCTATGGCAAAATTTCCACAAGATTGACAAGTAGTTTTAAAAATAGAGGTTGCATGCTTGTTATGCTTTGCATGGGGTGTGTACTTGTTGATGTCATGATTTTGAAGCTCTTCTCTGGAACGCGGGAGCAAATGATCACACATTCCTAAAGGAAGAAAAAGCAACAAGAGAGTGCATGAGAGACTCCCTTGTATCTGAACAGTAGGGCGATATTGAGAGAAACACTGTTTGAAAATCTGGATCCAGTCCACTTTTATTTTAATAATGATTAAATATGATTGTTGCATATAGCTGAGAAGTTGATCAGTGTCGTAATTATGTAATTAAGTATTAATCTATTGACTACTTTGTTGATTAGGTCAGGCGGTATAGTTTTTCTTCAGCCACAGAACATGGCTGTTTTTAAAGGGATAGTTGACCCCAAAATGCAAATTCTGTCATTTCATCAAAAATATATTAATTTGTGTTCTGAAGATGAACGAAGGTCTTACGGGTTTGGAACAACATGAGGGTGAGTAATTAATGACAGAATTTTCATTTTTGGGTGAACTATCCCTTTAAGCAGTTTCAATGTAACTAGATGGAACAGTCTGTTCCAGATGACCGTTGCAAAACATCTTGCGGTTTTTTCAGCATCGTAATTCAAAAGTGCTGTAAGACACTCTGACATTTTTATTTATTTATTTATTTATTTTTTACTTGACTTGCGACCTGAGGCTGCATTCTGGACTATTTTGCTGTGGAGTATGTGCTGTTTTTGAGTGCAGATACATTTTAAAAGCCCCTTAATTCTTGACCTAAGGATGTGGCCTTGCATGATTTCACCGAAATGCTGCTTTTTATAATTTTTATTTAACTAAAAGATTTAAAAGATTTTTAATTTAATATAGGGTCAGGTATTTTTACTTGTGGATAACAAAGTGAATTATTTATTTCCTACCTGCTAATGTTAAAAGGAAATAGTTGTGCTAGCACAGAGCTCAGGCTAGAAGCCAAGACTAAGATCAGGTCTACATATTTCATTGAACTATTTGATGACTTGTAAAATCCAAAGTTTGTTTGTTTGTTTGTTTGTTTGTTTGTTTGTTTATTTTAACTCAGTACATTTAAGAAATATTTGCCAAGGAACATAATTTTCCCCTAATGAATGCAATTTGTAAAAGGAGGTCTATATTACTTACTGTATGTTCTTGCTTTTACTGACAGTGAAGAATTCTTCTTTTGTAATTTGCTTTTCTGATTTAGGTTTGTTTCTCTACATTGAACGTAAAAAATATATTTAGTAGTAGAAACTCAGCTGTTAAATTAAGAGTCTCATAAAATTGCACAGAGAAATATTGGCTTACTGGTAATAGATAAATTTAGCTGAATGACATTTCTCTGGGGGGTATGCTTTTGCTAAAAATATGCAGCACTTCTAAGTGAACATTTTGTTGTAATCATCAAGTCTGTGAGAAAGACCATCTGTAAAGTTCCAAAAAAGAATGAGAAGTCAACCTCATGTTGCCATCAAGGAGGTTGTTGCAAAGTGCAGAATCTCTAAGCTTCTCACCAAAAGCAGACATGTCTCTATTTTTAGAAGGTCAGCCTGTATCAGAGATAAATTTGTGAGCATCATTGTGGTGTAACTTGGAGGACTCATGGGAAACTGATTAGGCAGTGTTCTTTAACAGATATTTGTGAGCTGCATGTGTGTCGTTGGTGTTTATGAAAGATTTCTGTTAAAATAAGATATGACTTCCAGACCTGGGGGATGTCAAGCAGATGTGAAAAGAGAAAGAGAATGACAACAGGAGAACTGCTGTATTCTAGTGGCATAAATGAATATTATACATACATATTCATTTTCACTGAGCGGTTATAATCTACATTGTTTTAGTGACTGTTTGATTGTTGATAGCTCGTTAAAAATCACCCTTTTATGCAATTCCAGAGCAGTGCATAAATGTCAAGATGTATATACAATTTTGTCGAACAACTGGAAATATTGATGTTTTTAAGCTATATCGCCCAGCTCTAATGTGGAGTCATCAGTATTTTCAGAGCTGTAGTATGGAATGACCCAGAACAAGCAGGCAAATGTCCTCTGTTTGCCCTCTTATGCACAGCAGAGTCAACATTTGTGATCGTCAGCACATCAGGCTGCCAGTGGGGGGGATTCCATTTCTGGCTCTATTACTGGAAAGGAGAAGGTCTAAACTTGGGCTAGATCTGCAGGAACATCCCTGTGGACAATCCGTTTGCTAGGGTACTTATTGTTCCTCCAGGTTTTTGTATCATCTAAATTCTTCTGATAGGATGGCATGTAGAAAAGTAATAAACAGTAAATGTAAGTGATTTTTATTTTATTTTTTTTATTATTTCCATGCCATTAATTCTGTAATGTAGGCCATTTCATTGTTGTATAGTTTGCCTTGCTTTAAAATGTTTCATGATGTTCTATGAAATTACAGAAATCTACGCAAAATAATATTGTCAACACTTTAAAAGATAGTCTTAAAGTTGACACACACACTCATGTATGCTAACTCTCAAACCCTCACTGAGCCATGGGAAATTTAGCTTTTATTTGCATCCTGTTGGGTTTCATCCTGTTCAACATCCTGTTCATTTCTTCATTTCCATTCTGTTAAGTTTCATCCTGTTCATTTTCTTTCCAACCGTATAATTAAAGTGCCTGAGCTTCACCAGAGCATTTTTCTCAAAGTCTGGTATACCTTTGTATCAAAATGCTTAGATATGTGTTGTAATTTTTTGAGTTAAAGGAGCTTTAAGGAGTTAAAGGAGCTGAATAATACAAATGCCCCAAGTGATTTCACCTGGTTTTGCCATCAGATATAGTTACTTAAAGGGATAGTTCACCCAAAAATGAAAATTCTGTCATTAATTACTCACCCTCATGCCGTTCCAAACCTGTAAGACCTTCGTTCATCTTCGGAAAAAAAATTAAGATATTTTTAATGAAATCTGAGAGCTCTCTGACCCTGCATAAACAGTAACGCAACTGTAATGTTCCCAGGTCCAGAAACATAGTAAGGACATCAGTAAAACTGTCCATGTGACATCAGTGGCTCAACTTCAATTTTGCGAAGCTACAAGAATACTTTTTGTTTGCAAAGAAAACAAAAATAACGACTTTATTCAACAACTCTTCTCCTCTGAGTTACCATCTTCCACCATTTTGGATAATATCAGGACGCATGCGCGCGCTTTCCTCTAAGTGTAAACAACGCTGATTATGTGGATTACGTTCATGCGCGTGCTTTCCCCCCCGAACGTAAACAACGCTGATTACGTTGATTACGCTCTTGGGTACTCTCCAAAATGTCAAAAGACGGTAACTTGGGGGAGAAGAATTGTTGAATAAAGTCGTTATTTTTGTTTTCTTCGCACACAAAAAGTGTTCTCGTAGCTTCGCAAAATTGAAGTCGAGCCACTGATGTCACATGGACTGTTTTACCGATGTCCTTACTACATTTCTGGACCTGGGAACATTACAGTTGCATTGCTGTCAATGGGAAGGTCAAAGAGCTCTCAGATTTCATCAAAAATATCTTAATTTGTGTTCCAAAGATGAACGAAGGTCTTACGGGTTTGGAACGACATGAGGGTGAGTAATTAATGACAGAATTTTCATTTTGGGGTGAACTAACCCTTTAAAGTGATATCTCAGCCAAAAATAAAAAAAAAATCTGTCATTTCCTCAACCTTACGACGTTCCAAACTGGCTTGAATTTTCAGAATTGTAGTTTTTTTTTTGTGGAAAAAACTTTAGAACATTTGCGTCAAGCCTCACAGATGAGCTTCACTTCTGCCACAATATGAGGTGAAACTAATGCTGATGTCCCACTAGGGATGGAACGATTCGCTCAACTCACGATACTGATTTCACAATATGATTTTCTCACGATTTTAGATTTAAGACAAATTATAAATTAAAAAGTGGCATTTTATATTGCTTGGAAAAATGCCGCACATTTCTTTGTGAAATTGAAATATGACACATAACAAAACTAAATTAAAATTTTAAAACAAACCCCAAATCAAATAAAATGTAATGCAAATAAAAGAAATCTCTTTATATAAACAAAATAGGGCTTTGCCAGTGCTCTTTCCATTTAACATTAGAGGCAGCCACTGTATTTTAATCATGATTAAAACAAAAATGCTGCATACATGCAGCATGAGCAGTTTTTTTTTAAAATCTAAATTAGATTGCATAATTTCGAAATTAAGCAAAAACAGAATGGTCTGACTTTAGCTTTGTGAAACCATCCTACATAAATCATCTGCATGAAACAAAAACAGCAGATGAGCTGAATGAGAGCGCAAATTCACTCTCTGACAGAAGGTGGCATTTATGGAATAGCAGCAATACAGCATTTCCTTGGTTACCGCTGTAAACAAAGAGAGTAAAAAAGAGAGAAGGCTAAAGCCTGATTTAAACCACTGGCGTACACCATATGTGCACCATCAGCAGGCATCAACACCACTCACACTGCCAATGCTTAGGATTTCTTAAGCCGCCTGCCTTTCCATGAGCCTTCGTGTGAAGAATCAGAGGCTGTGTTTGGACAGGCAGGTGACGGCTGTTGTGTGTGTATGTTTTTCTGATATCCCTCAGATTAACAAAATGTGTGATAGGTCTCTTGATACTTTTCTAGATCACAGGAAGAAATAACTGACAAGTATGTCAGAATAGCACTTGACCTATATCAGTAATAATCCAGTGTAATTTAGGCCAGTCATCAGTGCTACAAGTATGCTTTTATGGCATGACTACACTTCCTGTTTCTCATTTAAAACAGCCTGCTTGCACAACATGTCTTGTCATGTTATTTAAGACACTTTCTGTTAGTGTCAGTGCATTTTGTTATTGTAAGATTGCTGTGTGTTGGTCTGTAGTTCACCCAAAAATGACAATTCTGTGATCATTTACTCACCCTCATGATGTTCCAAACCTGAATGACTTTCTTCAACGGAACACAAAATAAGATATTTTGGATAATACAATGAAAATCAATGAAGTCCAAAACAACACTGTCCAGACCAAAATATCTTTTGTGTTTCACAGAAAAAAAGTCAGTCATACAGGTTTTGATTGACATGAGGTGAGCAAATGATCACAGAATTGTTATTTTTGGGTTAAGACAATGTTTGTGTGCATTTCTGCAAATCTGGAGCCACTTGGGTTTAGTGATGTGAAGCATGTTAGTGTTAGACTGAACTATTCTTTATCTGTATTAGTCATCAGCAGCATGCATCTGCTTCCCTTGCTCAATGACAGGGTGAACCCTGACACTTTCTGAGCTGTGTCTGAAATCTCTCTGCTGTGCTCTTTGTTCATTCTTTGTGCTTGAACATGGTTAGTGGTACTGTTTTGGGGTGTCACACTATAGATGCAGCTCATTGTTGCAGTCACTTCATATTTATGTAGACTGAAATGATCTCATGTCTTTTTTAAATTGTAGAATGAGAGATTTTGCTCAAAGCTCTGTAGTAGAAGGACAAGTGGGCACACAATATTGCTGTTTTTACTGTATTTTTGATCAAATCAAATGCAGATGAGCATCCAAACTTTTGAATGGTAGTGGGTTTCTTAGTGAAACAGATTATCGAAAAAGATAAAAAATGTAGAGTGAGGACTTGGTTTTATCCATTGCTTCTTGATTGGATGGAAGCAAATCTGAATGCAAGCTCTCAGTCGAGTGGACTGAACAATTTGAGAAATCCAGCATACGTCGTGAGAGATGTCTGCCATTTCACAATATTAATTTAATGATGTTTTGATTAAAAATGATGAGGTCACATGCAGGGATGAGTATTTTCAATAAAATCAACCAGATGCATAAATGCATTTACAAAATACATAGTGAATTTCCATTTTATGCTAACTTTAATCTGAAGTATTAAAGCATAAGTTTTTTTTTTTGGGGGGGATTTCTCTGCAGCACTGTTTTTCTCCACCTCTTCAAGGTCTAAACAAGCATGAGTTTGTTAGGCAACAAGTGCAGCATTGTGGGTCCTCCTTTGTGTCAGGCACTCTCTTTCTGTGGACCGCTCCGTGACTCAGCATGCTGTTAATGAGAAAAGGCTTGGCAGTCATACGTTGCCAGGATTCATTCACCCTGGAACTGATGGGAGAAGTGTTGCGGAGACATGTCGCCCTTCTTCGCTGCATGTTGGTTCAGAGCTCCTCGTCACTGTGTAAGCAGCGGTCAATTCTTACATTCATTGAGTTTTGCTGAAGCACAGAGGCATAAGCCAGGTGGCTAGATATTAAAATGTGGCTTCTTAACTTATTGCACTTATTACTTTTAATGAGGAGCATTTTTTTACTTTTTAAATTCACTCTGAGACTGCTGTTGTTGGCCCATCTGGAATCAGTTTATTAACCCTCATTGTTTTTCACATTTACTGCGTCTTCCATGTTCCTTTATTGCCTTTTTAGTATCTCTGTGACCTTTACTTGAACTTGACTGTCTTTTCCTCAAGCAGAGAATTTAGCACACAAGTTATGTGAACTACTTTTATGGAAGTTTTAAGTTGCTTTTTTTCCTTCATTTTTGGAGCTTGACAGCCCTATTATAGAAAAAAACTGTAATCTTTTGAGTTCCACAGAAGAAAGCCAGTCATACGAGTGTGGAACAATATTGAGTAAATATGTCAGAATTTCATTTTCAGGTGAACCAACCTTATAAGGTCTTTCTCCTGAGGCCAACACAGGCGACTGCCAGCAGTGAGCCAATCTCTAACTTGGATTAAGACGGCCTCTTTTCTATCACTTTTTCCTTTTGAAAATGCATTTCATGTATTGAGCAACTGAGCAATATCAGAGGACCCACGCTGGAAGGACATTTTGAACTCTCTGTCTACCTGTGTTAAACATGAACGAGTGTCACGTAAGGTCACACAGATGATCCCTGAACTTATCACGGGTTGATACAAAGTTCAACCTCTTCTATCCATTAAATTCTGTCTGCTCATTCAGCAAGGAGCACTTCCAGTTTTAGATGAGAGAAAAAGAAAACTAAAGCAGAATGAAAGAACTCCATTACAAAAGGTGTCTTCCATTTTCTTCCAAAATGAGATGTGGGCTGTAGTAATGGGTTTTAAATTGTTCATTTCCGACTCTCATTTATGGTGAACAGTGCTACCCACAACTCTCTCTGTTTAAATGGCAGTGCAGTTGCTGCCAGTGATATCAGCCATTTTGCTTTTCATCACCATCTCTTCAAATCCTCACATTTCAGTAAACCCATACATGAAACGTTCATATTTTGTTTTATAAATAAATAAAATTATATAAAAATGTAACTTTTTCATGCAGTACCTTATGCCCCCTGAGAGTAATGAAGCAATGTTGCAAGCTTTATAATAAATAACTATCATCATTACATCAGCATGAAGTGTCATTTTTATTGTTTACCGTTTAATGTCAGAACCCCCCTGAAATTCCTCTTTGAATTACTTTGTTGGGAAACTCAAATGTGTGTATTTGTTTGTGAACACCTGTCTCTTACAAAATGGATGTAAACAGTTCTGTTTCAGTTGCTTAACATTTATCACTGGTCAAATGTATGGAGATCACTGACCTAATAAACATCTGAACTAACCTTCTGTATATGTGTGTTTGTGTATCCAGGTGGTTTCTCCATGGTGTTTCTGGCCCGCACACACAGTGGAGTAAGATGTGCCCTGAAAAGGATGTACGTGAACAATGTCCACGATCTGAACATCTTCAAGCGGGAGATCACAATCATGGTGAGTCATGGTGAGGATGTTTTTTTTGGGTATTTACATCAGTACATCACATTTACAAAATCTTTTTATATGTCCCCCTAGAAAGAGTTGTCGGGCCACAAGAACATTGTGCGGTATCTGGACTCAACCACCAACGCAGTTGGAGATGGTGTATGGGAGTTTCTGATTCTGATGGAGTATTGCAAGGGTAATCAATCTTTGAACCAAACAATGTTCTAAGCATTATGCATTCTAAACATTATCTCTGCATGATTTAAAATTCCTGAAATACAAGCTCATACTTGCATCACAGTACGTTCCTCTGACTGTAAAAACATTTGTTGTTTGACTTTAATTATAATCTTAAAGTGAAATACTTTGACAAAGAGAACTACTTGAACAGTGCAGCTATAAATATGAACAAACAGATAAATGTTTAAACTTGTTTACTCTGATTTTCACATGCTTTTTTTTAGAGGCAGCTGTTTTAAAGAACTGTTAACAGAACTGAACATCCTGAATTTCCTGTATTTCTGATTAAGAGCCAGTACTTGGTTTGCAGTTTTACTAGTACATTGCATTGAGGCCTTGAATTTATCTGGTTTCTGCAGCCAACTGAATTGCAGCCAATTTATCCAACTGTTTCTGTTGTTCAAAAACACTAAACCTATTACATTTACGTTTACATTTAATCATTTAGCAGATGCTTTTATCCAAAGCGAATTATAAATAAGGACAATAGAATTAATCAAACCAACAAAAGAGCAACAAAATGGAAGTGCTGTGACAAGTCCTGGTTAGTCTAACGCAGTACACGTAGCAAGTTTTTTGTTTGTTTGTTTGTTTTTTAAATAATATGTAGAATAGAATGGAGAAAATTAGTGTTAGAGGGTCAAGTTATTTTTTATAATAAATAAACAAAAAAATAAGTAGAATAGAAAAAGTATAGAGAATACTAGTCTTAGAGGGTCAAGTTTTTTGTTTGTTTTTAATAAAAAGAAAATGAGTATATAGAATTGAAATTAAATTAAATAAATATATTTACATTTTATTTTTATGTAAGCTTTTTTTGCTTATTCAAAATATTAATACATTTTTTTTAACCTCATTCAAAATATTAATAAATACTATACTAGTATTTAAATAATACTAAAATAACATTGAACAAATCTGGATTTAATGGATTATCTCAAGCTCTTGGGTTTCCTTTCTCTACAATGATGATATCCCTAATCTGATCCTGCTTTGCTTGTTGACTGAATTAATGTGTTTTTGCCATCTAGCTGGTCAGGTGGTGAAGCAGATGAACCAACGGCTGCATGTAGGATTCACAGAAGCAGAGGTGCTCAACATATTTTGTGATGCCTGTGAAGCTGTTGCCAGACTCCACCAGTGTAAAACTCCAATAATTCACAGGGACCTAAAGGTACAGTACAGAAAATGCTTTAGTAAACAACTACAGGATATTTCTAAGCAATGATAATATAAATGTTTTGCCTACAGTTCATTCCCAACCATTTAACTGGTTCACTAAAGGTGTGAAGCTGTAGACACAAGTACAGACATGTCCGGTGTTTGTTTTTGGGGGTTTTTTTGTCTGCGTGATTTGATAAATTTTGGAAATCACTCTTTTGTCTGACTGTATTTGCTTAGCTGAAAGGGTAAATTGAGGAAACTCCTTGTCAGTTTGGGGAACCATATGCATATCCATTCCAGTTTAACACAGTGATACTAGACATGATCTCCCAAACCAATTACTCTGCTCACAAACATTATTAATGGCAAGCATTAGCGAAACACAGGCAAAGACAGGCATGCTATGCTGTGTCTGTGAAAAACAGCAGTGCTTGAAAGAAACAAGGCCGCCCTTTTGGCAGAAAAGTGTGGGAACAGGCCACTGGTGCTATTCAGATGAACACTTTTTCCCACCAGTCAAAACCAATCACAGTCTAAAATAATTGGGAAATTATTGAACACTGAAGTGGAAGAAATGTATGTTTACTCATTTGTCATAGAGGGATTTCCTCATGCAGGGCTGTTGTTTTTCATATAACATAAGGTGATGAGGACCCCTGGTTGTCAAGAACCAAAAACAGTTAATGTACTGTAAAAGTCAATTCAAGTCTTCGTGTGTGGAAAATTTTGGTTGATATTTTTTGTTAAAATATTATTTTGCAGTATAACCATGTTGACACACAAATATAATGTGCAGGACCTCATTATTGTCCTCTTCTCCCCAAGAAGCATGTATGTTCTATAAACACTTACTCAAGATTAGGGATGGGTATCGAGAACCGGTTCCATTTTAGAACCAGTTCCAAATTTCCAGGAACCGGGTATTCGATAAGACACGTGCATTTCGATTCCGCTTAACGATTCCCGCGTTCGCATTTTAAAGGGGTCATATGATGTTGCTAAAAAGAACATTATTTTGTGTGTTTGGTGTAATGCAATGTGTTTACGCAGTTCGAGGTTCAAAAAACACATTATTTTCCACATACTGTACATTATTGACGTGTCGATTTTTACAAAGCTCATCGTTCTGAGAAGCGAGGTGTGCTCTGATTGGCCAGCTATCCAGTGCGTTGTGATTAGCCGAATACCTCAAGCATGAGACGGAAATGTTACGCCCCTTACCATGTTGTGATGCCATGTCCCGGCCTTTTTACAGTCTATGGTCCCGGCGCGACAAGACTAAAACAATAAAACGTGCTATAAATGAGGCATTTGTTGCATTCAGTGAGGACATAATGACTTAAAATGATTATAATGACTCATACGGTCTTTTTACGTGTTGCTCCGTTTAAACATAACACCATGTCTGCATTTGTGATTGTAGAAACGCCAAACAAGCACTACTCTACACTGCTCAAAACTCACGTTTGAATAGTCAGTAGCAAATTCTTTAAATATGGAAACGTACTTACAGGCTGTGAGTCAGAAGCACCAGACTGTCCTTGCGACGTTGGAATTGCCCCACTTTATAGTGTTCACAGCCATTTATAGTGTTCACATTGTAGGCTACTCTCTCCCAGGATCAGGAAATAGTCCTCCGTAAAATGTGCTGCACACACTCGAATATTTGCATTGTACTGTTCTGGAACAGTGTTGTAAATATAACTTAACCACTGACTTCTAGTTGTGTCCTCTTTTGGAAGCCCAAAGAAAGTAGTTTCGCTTTCACAACGAAACACAGCATCTCCAGGACATGGTGCCGGCAGCAGCAACAATACTACAGCGAGAATAAAAGTCCCACCCTCTTTCTTTGCGTAAACATTTGGGCGGTGTTTTGCAAATCTCCCCACACCGTGACGTAGACATGTGGGGGCGTGTTTGAACGAGCCGTTTTAGGGGGGCGTGGCAGAGTCTTAACTTTTATAAAGAATATCTCTTTGGTTTTGAGACTTTAGTCTTTGCAACTTTAGGGATCTTATCTATGCACAAACAGCTTGTAACACTCATAAGAGAAAGGGAAACTTGAAATCGCATCATATGACCCCTTTAATGTGATTTTAAATTATTTAAGCGCAGGAAGGGAAAGAACTTGAGCACTATTTGCGTGCAGCGCACACATCTGAAGCCCAAGCATGGAGAACAACGGCTTTGACAGCGGTCCCGATGCGGGTTCCCGGCCTGAGTCCGTTCTCGAACCGTTCCGTGCATTTCCACTGCAGAAAAGGTTGTTCCGGGCCGGAACAGACTTCTCTTTCACATTTATCAACCAGTATGCACAAAATACCTCAGTATATCATCATAAACACAGCCGTTTTTTGTCTTAAGTGAACGTAAACAGATGAGAAAGAAATCGCATGTGTAACAGTATTTTTAGATCCGCATGCATTTGGTGTTAAAGAGACAGCCGCCTAATAAACGTGCTGCCTGTCATTAATGTTAATCAGAGAACAAAATAAAATCATTAACTGTTCTTGACTGAATATTGTTCGTAAATTTAATGAAGATTAATCTATATTTTATTTATGAAAAGAAAAATATGCAGTGTTTTTAAACTTTTGATTTCAATTTCTGTACCTGCAATTTGTTCAGTTTTATTTATTTATGCTATTGCCAAATGGTTTGTTTGTTCCTATTTTAGTACTTACTGTTTACTTGTCTTTAACAATTTAATGTTTGAAATTTATATTAGTATAGTTGTTTTTTATTTCTTTCAGTGGTATTTCTTGATAAAACCATAGGCAAAAGACAGAATAAATATGTTTGATATCTAAATGTGACTTATTTTTTTTTTAAAATGATTTGTTTATCTTATTGGAATCGGAATTAGGAATCGATAAGAATCGGAATCGATAAAATTCAAACGATACCCAACCCTACTCAAGATGTTCCAACTTGGCTAGTTGTAACCGGTTTACTTCCTCTTTTTGTGTATGTAAAACATTAACCCATTTAATCTCATGGGTTACATTTGTGACATTTAGCTTGAAGGATCTAAAAGGAATTGATGTATTTACACATTTCACTTATAAAGAGTCAGTGCAGACTGTCTTTAGTGTAGATATTTAGGTGGTCTAAGTAACAAGTTTATACCTTTTAATAATGGATGTGTATAATTAGGGCTGGACGATATATCGAATATTAGCGATAATATCGCAATAATTTTGACGACGATGTAAAATTTGAAAATATCGTGAATATCGAATATTTCAAATTCAAGCATACTTTCCCAAAAGAACGAGCCCAACGTCCAATATTACGTCCCCTTACATATTACCGCGCAAGAGACGCGAGGTGGGGGAGGGTCTTTTATTTATTTATTTATTTTTTCTTCTTTTTAAAACACTTTATCAAAAAACTCTCTGTATTTTCCTAAAAAAAAAAATAATAAAATAAAATAAAAAAAGAGACAATGTTATTTCGGACTGCTCTACACGCCTCTACTACGCGAGCTTTCATGAGTGCGGTTGCCAGATATCAAAAGTTGAAATCCCCGAATCAGAGCTTTGCTGTTAAAAGAATACATTTTTTACCCGGTGGTTTGCTTATTGTAAGCAATCTGGCAACCATGGGCACGAGCTCTCTCCTCATTGCGGAAGCGCCGTCGCCGATGATCTGAAATCACCGACAAACAAGCTGGAGTTTAGCGATCAAAATGAAAGTGTCACTCAACCAGTCTGTGTTCTGTCATGAGATCTCGACTGTATTGTTTGCGATTGTGAATGCTGAATAAATGCACTTACTCAACTGCTGTTTTTTGAATAGAGAAACATAGGCTATTGCAATTTGGAATTACTATTAGGAATTTCACTGTTATAATATTTTTCATTTGCTTTAACGTTACCAGTTTTCATAATATAGACAGAGAGAGTGCATAAGTCTTTGGTATTAATTTATAAAAGCCTATAATGAATCGGTACAACTGAGGTAAAATAAACCATGTATGAGTCCACATTCTGTTGATTTGTGCTCGTGGTGGAGCATCCATGAGGAACATTTCCCCAAATTTGCAAAATTAGCTAAGAAATTCCTGTGTTCCAGCAACTAGCTCCCCATCTGAGAGGGTTTTTAGTGCCAGTGGGAACATAGTTTTATGCCACAGAGCTTCTCTTAAACCAGAGACAGTTGTAGACTTGTGTTTTTAGCTAAAAACTTGTAAAAAAAAAAAAAAAAAAAAAAAAATCAATAAAAAAATAAACAATTTTAAAAAATTCTTAACCTAGTTTAATTATTTCCCCCAGTTGCACAGTGTAAATTGTGAATTGCTTGCACTAAAAAAGTTGACAGAATGCACTTTCTGTACTTGTTTTGCACTACTTCAGTTACATATACAGGTACGTGTTCATTTAATAAAAAGCAGTACTTGGTCTAGATTTTTTATTTTTATTTATTTTTTTTTAGTTGCTTAAATTTGCACTAAACATTTTGTATTTACTTTGTAACAATAGCTGTTCTATCTAAATTGTTTTTGTTTTATTTTTTTGTTTTTTTAATGGGGGCAGAAGAAAATCATGTTTTTTTTTTTTATTATTTAAAAGCAAATGCAAACATATCGAGATATATATCGGATATCGTAAAAATTTTGACAATATCAAGATATCAATTTTTTTATATATCGCCCAGCCCTATGTATAATGTGATATAAAGTGTACAATATGTATATATAAAGTACTTCATTAAATTTCCTTCTTCCTCTCCTGCCTTTGTCACTTGACTGTTTGAATTTATAGTGGTTGGACCTATTAACAGAGATCATCAACAGATGTGTGTGTGTGTGACAGGTAGAAAACATCCTCCTAAATGACCAGGGAAACTATGTCTTGTGTGACTTTGGAAGTGCCACACACAAAGTTCTGCTTCCACATAAAGATGGAATAACTGCGGTGGAGGATGAGATAAAGAAGTAAGAATTTCTACAGTACAGTGTGGAGTTCTAAAACAGTGGGAATTTACAAGTAGTACTTTTTTTTGTATGTACTTTGTGTTGTATGTATGTTTTACCTACACTGATTGTATAGTTTGTGAAAACATCGAGTACTATTATTGCTTACTATTACAAAGCTATCTGGACTACTTAATACATTTAATATATTTTGAAATGTAATTTATTCCTGTAATGGCACAGTTTAATTTTCAGCAGCCATTACTCCAGTCATCAGTGTCACATAATTTTAAGAAATCATTCATATCATAATATACTGATTTGGTGCTCAAGAGACATTTCTTATTATCAATGTTGAAATAGTACTGCTTAATATTTTTGTGAAAACCGTGATAATTTTTTTCAGGATTCTTGAATAAATAGAACAGAACTGCATTTATTTGAAATAAAAAATCTTTTGTAACATTGTGAATGTCTTTACTGTGACTTCAGTTGTGATCAGTTGAATGTGTTCTTGCTAAACAGTATTAAATTCTTAAAAAAATTAAATAAAATAAAAAATCTTATTGATGCAGACTTAGTAGTGTGTGTGAGAGAATGCTATGCATTGCAGTTTTAGAGAGTGTCACACTTATGCATACTGTAGTGGACAAAATAACAGAATATGCAACTCTGTTGCGAAGCTCATTGGTGCATCAAATTTACATTTTGTCTATGTAATCTTGAGGAATTTACAAAATGTTTTAAGCTTGTCTAGATGATGTAATGTCTTGTTACTAGTTCTGGCGGCAGAAAGTTAAGGCTTTAAAACCTTCCATTATTTTCATTCTTCTCTGCTTAGGTACACGACTCTGTCATACCGTGCCCCAGAGATGATTAACTTGTACCAAGGGAAAGCCATCACCACAAAGGCTGATATCTGGGTAGGCACTGAACACAAACATACACACACACATTCTCCCCAGTCTCTCTCTCCCTCATCTCCACCCACTCATTCTCTTTTATTTCTCTCTTTCATTCTCTCTCATGTCATTCTCCTGCACATTACACAAGCTGGAGAGCTTGTTCGGTCAGACTGACACAGCGGACACAGATGCCAAACCGGTTTCCTCCATAAATGAGGCCTCTCAGGGGTGTGCTTTACAGCCATCCTTGAAATCCTGGCTTTGTTTCAAAGTTGATCCTTTTGTTGATGTTTTGCTTTGTGTCATGAAAAATCGAAGCATGTATTAGGGTGCGGTAGTGTAGAAATGAGTAGATTTTGATTTATAAGTTATACTGTAACAAGACATGTTTACTAGAGCTGAGGAACGGTGTTATGTGCATGTGGGCCTGATGGAAAGCAGTAAAGAAAAGAGCTTCCTGATTTCTGGCAGTGATTTAAAAACTGAAATGAGGGCCTCATGAAGGCATACTTCCTCTTTAACATGCTGTGAAAGGTAGCTTAGCCTAATTTCATAGCTCTTCCTTCCAAACAAATGCTGGACAGAACAGAAAAGAAACTGTCTACCCACAGTTCCATGATAGTCCTTCTGTGGAAAGGTCTCATTGTGATAAATTTCACCAGTACAAATGGTTGCACTTCATGGTCATCGTGTCAGAACTTGCTTGGGTAGGAAGAGGAAATGTATGACAACACTTCCTGCCCATTAGCTCCATCTGAAAATAGAAAGAATTCTCAGAATTCATCTCACACAATGTAGAGCAGCTGTCAACCGTTATAAGTGTTGTCATGGTGCAGTGTTTACTTATCAGAGCAATGAAACCTGATGTATTGAATGTTCTTGTGTGGAATTACAGTTTCTTGTTTTCTCTCTCTTTCCCAGGCACTTGGATGCTTGTTGTACAAGCTGTGTTTCTTCACACTTCCATTTGGGGAGAGTCAAGTTGCCATATGTGACGGAACCTTTGCTGTTCCGGACGGTTCAAAATTCTCCTCGAAGTTGCACTGTTTAATCAGTAAGCAGCTTTCAAATATTCCCAAGAGATTTAAAATTATTTTGTGGAAGATTGTGTAATTTGAGTGTGTACAGAAGAGCTGTAGTGGAGTTTTGATATTAAGTTAGACAATAGCTCCACCCTCTGGTTGTATAAAGGTACTGGACAATTGTATTCCAGCGCCTCTTAAAGAGATCATTCACCCAGAAAATGACAGTTCTGTCATCATTTTCGCACCCTCATGTCGTTCCAAACCTGTATGACTATGACTTTCTTGGAACATAAAAGAAGATATTTTAAGAGTTTTTGTTAGTTAGTTTGTTTGTTCATATAATGGAAGTCACTAGTGACCAAAACTGTTGGTTACCAACATTCCCTTTCGTATTTTGCAGAAAAGTAAACCATGCATGACTGTCAGTAAATGACAGAAATTACATTTTTGTTTGAACTATCCCTTTAATAAAGAGTTCATTTTGTTCTTACCTGTACTTTTGGCACGTGATCGGGCTGTGTCTATTATTATTGTGTTGATATAGTTCAACTTAATTGGACAATTCACCCAAAAATGACAATTGTCATACTTTTTCAGGCATCAGAAAAGTATAAGTAATTTGTGCAATGTTTTTTTATTAGATATGAATAGCTGAATGTTCTTTTTTTGGGTGAGCTGCTCCTAAAAGCGTGCGTAGATTGAACATAAGCAACCAAACTTATCTGATAACTTGTCCCAGGATACATGTTGGAGCCTGATCAAGAAAAGAGACCTGACATCTATCAAGTTTCTTACTTTGCCTTTCGGTTAGTTGGAAAGGAGTGTCCAGTGCCAAATCTTTTTGTAAGTTACCTCACACAAGTTAATTGTTGAATTTAAAGCTTTGTATGATTCAGAATTATAAATAATAAGTGTTTGTTTGATTTTTGCCATACAGAACTCTCCTCTTCCCACTTCATTGCCAGAGCCCCTTACTGCTAGTGATATTGCTGCTAAAAAGAGCCTGACAAAAGCCAGGTAACACTGTAGAGCTTTGTGTGTGACTTCAGATTATTTGAATCCAACTAACCATTTAAGTAAACTATTTTCACATTATTTCTTTTTTTCATTAGAATAACAGATTCAGTTGGACCAACAGAAACATCAATCGCACCCAGGCAAAGACCCAAAGCTGCAAATAGTAATGTTTTGCCTTTGGCCAGCTCTGTAACTCCTGTGAAAATGACTGTATCCTCAGGTACGGTTAGCAACGGCCAGAAAGGTGAGCGTTACAAAATACATTTTCTTAGATAGGGTTTGTGTTCAGTATTTGTTTTTTTTCCCTTTGGAGACATTAGCGTTGACTGTATATGTGTGCTTGACTCAGCTTCTGGAAACGGGCAGCAGTCGGCTGTGCAGATGCCGAACAGCAGTCAACAGAACAGAGTGTTACAGCAGCTGCAGCCTGGAGATCTTCGACTGCAACAGCTACATCATCATCAACAACAACAACAGCAACAGCAGCAGCAGCAGCACAATATACACCATCAACAGCAAGTCACTGCACAGCAGCTACAGTACATGCAACAGGTAATTAGTGGTCCAGGAAGTCAAGACCAGTGTGATGTAGCTTTTTTAGGCCCTAAGTTTAAACTAATTCCTTGCAGGTCTTTAGAAATTAGAGTATTTAGGGACAAGTTCAGTTTCAAGGGTTTATATCTGCAGCAGATGCATATAGTGTATTTTTATATGGCTCAGTTAAGTAATTGTGGAAAATCCCAGTGGCATAAATAGTTTGTGTGTGTGTTAGAGCGTGATCTGTTGTGTCAGTCAGTTGGTTCTTGTTTGGATTGATCATTGTCATCTGCTGATGAGCACATGACTACATTGTTTAAACCTAGTAAACAACCTTGAATATGGTGCAACATTACTATTTTATGATATATTATCATATAAAATGTTATAATGTTTTTATTGTTTTGTTTTTAAGGAATGACTTACTAATTTGAGAACATTATTTTAATAGGTGTTGCATTTAGAAATTAAGATCTGTGATCTGTAATGTAATGTGTAAATCCACAATAATTCATTTGCCAGTATTTTCTCTTGGCATTGCAGTTCTACACACTGGTGCTGTGTGCTTTTAATTTGACTGTTAATGCACAGCTGCTGGTTGTCTGGTTAGTCATACAGATCTCTTCTTCTGTGATGTAGAATTGAGTGAAACAGATTATCTAAAAAAAAAAAAATAAGGTAGAGTGGAGATTTGCTTGCTATTTGTTTGGTTGGTGATCATATATGGCAGATCTGAATGTGAGCTTGCAGTTGACTGTAAGAAAGCAACAGAGTTTAAGATTATTAAATTATTGGAGAAGTCTGGTGTATGTCACCACAGACAAGTTAGGACATTTTGATTAAGAATTAGGAGTTAATAAAAATGAAAAAAAAAAAAAATGAGCATGGATGAATTGTTCACGTTAAAAGAGTCATATGACGTTGATGAACAGTGTTGTAAATACAACTTAACCACAGATTTCTAGTTGTGTCCTCTTTTAGAAGCCTAAACAAAGTAGTTTCGCTTTCACAATGAGAAACAGCGTCTCCAGGACATGGCGCCGGCGGCAGCAACAATACTACAGCGAGAATAAAAGTCCCGCCCTCTTTCATTGCATACATTTGGGCGGTGTTTTGCAAATCTCCCCACACCTTGACGTAGACATGTGGGGGCGTGTTTAAACGAAGCGTTTTAGGGGGGTGTGGTCGAGTCTTAACTTTTATAAAGAATATCTCTTTGGTTTTGAGACTTTAGTCTTTGCAACTTTAGGGATGCTATCTATGCACAAACAGCTTGTAACACTCCAAAGAGAAAGGAAAATTTGAAATCGCATCATATGACCCCTTTAATGGCTCGTTTCCACTGAGCGGTACGGTTCGGTACGGTACGAAATTATTTCTGTTTCCACTGTCAGAAGTTGTGAATGGTACCAAAATAGCGAACCGTACCGTACCACTTTTTTGGTACCCTTCCGTTGGGGTACCTAGCACAGCAAAGGGTACCAAAAGGGTGGAGCTAAACTCACTGCAGAACGTTGACTTGTTGACTAGAATCGTCACTTTTGCGTGATACAACTCCTTCACTCGTTCCGCTCTGCTGTCGCTCTGAGTGTTGGGCTTATTTACATCAGAGAGCGCAAACACACAAAAAAAATAAGTGTATTTTATAATTTTATATTTTCACACAGACAATAGCTGTTTCTCAATATGCGGCCTTGTCTGTTCTTGTGGACTTTGCCCAAAAACCCGCATAATTTTCTAAATATACTGTTATTGTGTCATGGAATGTAGTTTTAAGAGTTTTTCAGGCGAGAATGTAATTGTTCAAAACTCAAATCTGTGGTTTATTTATAAAGATAGCGCCTATTTGAAAATTTGCTATGCCGATTTCGGAGCTGCAGGCGATCACCGGGCGCTCACTGCTCATGTATCCGCATAGAGCAGCCTTAGCTCGGCTAGTCCTTCCGACATTTGCCGCTGGCTCTGATTTCTCTGTAGAGATTAAACATGAGATACAGTTCGTTTTGGGTAGGCTAGATTTAACAGGCATTCGTAGTCTCATGAATCTATTATTTGTTCCTGGTCATATCGTTTTGGCTGAGCACAGTTATGTTTAACTTTATATATTTATTTTGAACTTTACCGTAGCACAGCGCTGACCTGTAGCATACGTTTGACTGAATTGTTTGCTTTTGTCTTTATTTCCTCTTATATAAGCCTCTTATACTTTGTATTTATACTTTTATAATGGCTATTATTGTTCATTAAAACTGACATTTAACAAAAAGAGGCAGAGTTGTGCTTATTGTCACGCTTTATCGTCGATCGCTACTTTCCGGCATACACCACGCCCTATCGGCAGTGGAAACGCAAGCCTGATCAGGGTTAACCGTACCGAATCGTACTGTACTGAACTGAACTCTACCGTACCGCTCAGTGGAAACGAGCCATAAGATCAATAACATAACATGCATTTAGAAAATGTAGAAATTTTAAAAAACTCAAATTACAAGCAATATTAAAGGATTAGTACAGACAGTTTATTAACAGCCCATCTTACCAGTGGTGAATTACCCCTTTAATTATTAAATTAAACAGTACATTCTTTTTCACTGCAAAATGCTGTGATGAAAAGATTTACTCGCTTGGTGCTCCATGAAAAAAACAAGCAAACCGTACAACAGTAAACTGCATCATTCTCTTGTCAGGCCGGTGCTCATCCCACTAGAAAAGAAACTGGTGGTTCTGTCATGAACTGCAGTGTTTGTTATCACTCTGTGTAAACAACTTGTTTAATGTCTTGTTGTCTAGAGTTCAAGCCTACTGCTCTGAATTTTAAATGCACATTGTTATGTGATGGTAAATGATAATCTTATGACAGTACTGTTACTAAACATATTGAGAAGCATAAATTGAACTCCCACGCTCATCATGACTGTCCACTGACATCTCTCTCTCTCTCTCTCTCTCTCTCTCTCTCTCTCTCTCTCTCTCTCTCTCTCTCTCTCTCTCTCTCTCTCTCTTCACAGTATCATCAGGCCATGCAACAGAGCCTTCAGATGCAGCAGCAGCAGCATATGCTTCAGCAGCAGATGATGATGCAGCAGCCCATATATCAATCCCAGCAGCAACAGCAGGCTCACTACACTGCCCTGGTGAGACACCTCATACACCTGGAGCGTTAGTGGCAGGGCCATTTGTTTACTTTTTAAATAGGAGTTTTGCCAGATTTTAAATAGATGCGGTTCTAATATAGGAGAGATTTATATATGAATGCTGTGAACGAATGTAAAATGCATTCAGGAGGAAATGTAAATTTAGCCACTATGTGTATGTCAGTAGGTTATGTTGTATATTGTATTTAATTAATCATTTTTCCTGGAAGTCTGAAATTAGACCATCTTTGCCTTAAATACTCATTTGGCCCCACTAACTGAAGCAGTCTTCTGTGCCAAACTGTTTTTCCATCCAAGTGAATGTCGCCCAATCATAACCGTCAATAATTCCTTTGAATTGTATTCACGCTAAAACAGGAAATGTTGCTAACTGACTTTCGCTAAATACATAATGTTAAGGCGGAGCAATTTTTAGCTCATTTTCCACCGAATGGTTACCATCTGTTTAATTTCAGATGCAATCTGCTCCATGCATAACCATCAGGGGATTGAATGGGGTGGTGAAATCGACCGATTCTCTGTGTTAAATCGTAACATATGAGGCAATTACACTGTAGGGAAATTCAAAGGCCTCTGTGGTGCTCTTTCTGTCTGTGTGTCTCTTTCTATCTCCCTGTGTCATCAATGCCATTTTGTATAGAAAAAGCACACTTTTCTCTGTGTTAAGCAAAAGTTAAGTAAGGAGTGATGCACAGCCTTCTGTTTAGTCAGTATCACAAGATCAGGATGACCACGTCTTGTGTTACCCTGAAGCGTTTTATAATATGCAATACTGCATATTATATCTTGCTTATTACACATCTACTTGGAAGTGAAATACCATTTTGAATTCCTTGCAGTTTTTTGCAAATCCATTGCACATTTAGCCTAGTAACACAATGGACGCTGTTGTGTAATACAAGAGACATGAAAGTAGCACCATTATCCAATTGTTGTCAAACTGTAAATTTGAAGATTGGTGAGCATTATCATACCCCAGCAGCCATGGTTTAAACCTGCCTATGGAAATAGGGCCGCAGTTTACTAAATTGAGTTTGTTTGTCTCCTTACAAATGCATCAGTACCAGCAGGCCTTTGTTCAGCAGCAGCAACAGCAGCAGCCATGTGCTCCAGTCCAACAGGTGCCCTATATCTCCCCTCTGGAGTTCCAGACCCCACTGGGCTCCTATAACCCTGCCGGACCTTCTCCAGTAGAGACCCCCTTCGCTAACATCAGGCAAGCATTTTGGACATTATTACCAATGTACTTCTCTATAGTCAGTCCATCACACTGAATGAAAATTACTTTGTCATTTTGCTGTTGTCATAGAATTTCACAGTAGAATGTATACTACCATTCAAAAAATTAGGGTTTAGGGAAAAACCGTAATATTGTGAAATATTATTACACTATTATTACACACAAAAATAACTGTTTAGTATTTTAATATACTTTCAAATGTGATTTATTCCTGTGATGGCAAAGCTGAATTTCCAGCAGCCATTACTCCAGCCTTCAGTGTCACATGATCCTTCACAAATCATACTAACATGCTGATTTGGGCTATCAATGTTGATAACGGTATTGTTTAATGTTTTTGTGGAAACAATGATGCATTGTTTCATTATTCTGAAAAAGAACAGCATTTATTTTGAATAGAAATCTTTTGTAACATTTATAAATATCTTTTACTGCCACTTTTGATCATTTTAATGTGCTCTAGCCAAATCAAAGTATTAATTTCTATTTGATCTTATTGACCCTCTTTTGACTGGTAGTGTATACCCATATTATTTTTCACGTTAGAATGGCCGCGGCCATGTGTAAATTTAATGTCTGGCTTCCGGTGTCATTCGCTTCCAGTTATTTTTAGCTATACAAAACAGCTTCTTATGCTGCAGGGAAACTGCAAACTGGTATTCTTTTATTAATTAACACGCTGGTTTGCAGCGCATACAGTTTTACTGTTTACTGCTTTTTGATATTCTTCTCATTGTTTCCCTATAATGGCTAATGAATTTGAAGTCTCGCACATTCACAGAAAACAGCTTACTTGTCTGTTAAAAAATAAGGAGGATACAAAGTAGTTTGAATAGCACTGTTAGACACACAAAGAACCTTTGTTATACAGTGCAAGTCAACAAAAGTGAAAAGTGCTGTATATATATTGACTCATTAATGTGTATCTCTTTAAATGTCTGACTTTTTATTTTTTTTTTTTTTTCCTTTTTCTGTTGTAGTAGAAACCCAGTGTCCACTGTGGATGTCTTGAGCCCTCCTCCCCAGACTGTCAATAGCCCTCCTGATATGTCTGGTTGGAACCCATTTGGAGAAGACAATTTCTCCAAACTCACAGAAGAGGAGCTTCTCGATCGAGAGTTTGACCTTCTTAGAGCAAGCAAGTGTCTCTTTCTTTTTGTGTCTCTTTGTTTCTTTGAGTCTGTTTTAGAATTGCATCCAGACGTCCATCCTCTTCTAGTACTCTCTTCTACACCCTCTCCAGCAGAGGGCATACACATCCTGATTTTTTCTTACACTAACATTTTCTACGTGTCCGCCACAGAAAAGCCGGTAGAGCGATCTGTCAGCATGGAGGCCAGCAGCATAGACAGACAGCAGCCGGTACTGCAACCCTCTCTCCCTGAGGATCCATTTGGCTCTGTGCCCTTCCTGGCCAACGCAGGCAAGTTCTAGCTGCCGGCTCTCAAAGGATCCTCACCAAAGTTCCCTGTTTACCGTCCTCCTCCTCTCTCCTCATATCTGTGCTCCCCTATTCCTGCTCTTCCCGACCCCTTTCTGTCTCTCTGCTCGCTGGATGTGGCCCCTCTACACCACATATCACTGTCACATCTGGAGTCAGGAGACAAACAAAATCAATGTTACCATTTATTCCTTAAACTACTTTAAATGCATATATTTAGACAGTTACAGTCTTGTCATTATTTAAACATACCCTGTATGTCTTAGAAAACCTTTTTTGTTTGTTTTTTCTCACTGTTCATAAGGTGTAGACGAGATGAAAAATTTAATAAAACACTATACATATATCTGGTACATACATAGGTTTAGATATTATATATATAGATAGCCCCTCCCCAACAGGTTGGAAATAGTAAATAGTAAAATGCAAGCATAGAAATAGAGAGAATATGCAGATTATAAAATGTGTATGTATCATTTGGAACTATAAGTGATAAGAAGTATAGACTCACGTATGTTGTAAGTTTTTTTTTTTTTTTTTTTTTTTTTAATTCTAGGGATTTATACTTCACAAAACCACAGCTTTATAGCACCTCCGTTGCTGGTGCCTGGAGTTTTTTTTTTTTTTCCTACTGTTATTATTTGTTGTTTTTTAAGCTTTAACTTTTGTTTCTCTTTGCAATGCAATATTATAGTAGTAAATTTGTGCTATGCTCTTTTCACATTTTAATAGGTTTCGTTTTAATCAAATAGTTTGAGGTAACTCTTATGTGGTGGTGCAGTTTCACTGTGGTATGTATAAGTTAATTGTACTCTGGACTTTTTGTCAGTTTAATTTTTTTTTCTTTCTCAGGACTAACACTTTTATTTCAACATTTTTACATTAAGCAGAGCAGGGAAAAAAGTTTTTCCTTTAGTTAGGAAAAGAAAATGCAGAAGTTTAAGGGAAATTTCTTTCTTGTTTTTCTATTATTTTGGCATTTACATTTTTTTGTCAAAGGCATCAGGCTGGCATGATAGAATAGATTTTCAGATTCTTGAGCAACCTAATTTTCCACTTACTGGATTTTTATTTTCTTTTTCTTTACTTCAGATCAGTTAGCTACATTTTGTGCTTGATAGCAAGTTGTTGATAGGAACAGTGAGTGCCAGAAGTTCTCAGGTACAATTTCTATGGACCTCAAACCATAGAAAATTTGCAGCGATCCTCATATTCACTTTATTTGTAAACATGCCAATTTTTCATGGAGTTGAACACAAGTCTCTCTCCTCCAGTGTTAGAGTTGGCTTTAAATTCCTCATTGAGACTTGTTTTTCCTTTCTGTAATTTACTGTGAAGATACTTTAAGTTGCCAATTTAGGGAACATTGGCAGGTTAACTTGGAGTGAGGTTAGCCGAATAATCAGAAACTGTTGCATCTACAGAAGCAACTAAGAGTTGGCAGCCCTTTTTTTTTTTCTTTCTTTTGCATAATTTGTTTTATTATTATGTAGCCTATGCTAGAACTCTTTTCTGGTCACAGATGATGTTTTCCATAGAAAACGCTATGTCTAGGAATGTATGAGCCTTTTTACATGTTAACACTGTTTGTCACACCACAGACATATCACATCATTTGTTGCGGTCTCATTCATAACAGCAGCATTGAGCCTTAATTAATGGATTCATTGTCAGCACGTGCATTCAGAGGTACTCACTCAGTGCATTTAGTAATAGTTTACATTAAGGGCTTACCATGATGTTTACTGAACTTTTTTTATTTTCCCAACGGTAAGTTGACCAAAATGTTTGGTGAATCCGTGTTCTGGATTCTTAAATTTATGTACTCAACATTCATCTCATCACCCACTCAAGTTACTTTGCTTTATCAGAACATGTCTGGTAACAGTTTATGTGTTTTCTTTTTAAAGTTTAATGTGTTTGTAACCATTCTGTATTAGATAAAGACAGCCATTTTCAGAGACATCTTGACTGAGTGGGATAATGGTGGACAGTTAAAACTGACAGACTTGTGAACACATAACTTGTATTAAAAGTCTTTAGAGCCACATTGTGAACTACTGTGCAAGTGTAAGCAGAACGGTTGTTGAGAATGACTGACTAAACCCACTTTCATATAAATTGGAGTTATAGGTTACTTTTGTTTTTAGTCTCTTTTTTTAGTTTTGTTGATGCTAATACTAAAAGTGCAAAGCTTTTAATTTCAAGCCTTATGTTGCCCGAGAGATCATGATACAGGAGTCTTAGCTGTGTAACACACTGTTTGTTATGTTGCATATGTTCCTATAGATGACAGAGGTTCATAGCTCCTCCATTCCTCAGTGAATTCTCATCTGTACATACATGCATACATACAGCATCAGTTGCATAAGCTCTTATTGTTCAATTGACAAATTGATGTAAATACTCATGTATCGTAATGTATAACTGAATGTTTCTTTATACAGTGCTAATTATAAATAAAGCTTATTTAAAAGCAGTGTTACATTTGTTGATTTTTGTTATAGAAGCTCATATCAGGAGCTTTTGACTAATGTTTTGAGCATAAGAGGTTCTGATGTCTTCCACCTTTATGCCACAAGAGCAAGATGATAATCCTTTTAAGTAATAGCATGGCTGTCTTTGTCTAACAAAAAATAATTATATATATATATATATATATATATATATATATATACACATATACACGCACAAGGATAAAGATGTTGCTTATCACTTCTGTTAAATGAAGTGGCTTAAACATGCCACTGTTGACACCAACGTCTTTTTTTTTTTAACATTAGTGAAACCATTATATCCTGCCAGTTGGAAGTTTAATTTCAACATTAATGCTGACATTAAATCTACATTTAATGTAAATTATATATAATTTAAAATAAAATCTGTTCAGAACATGTAAAGCATAAGGTTTTTACTCTACATGGTTGAATGAGATACTATTGGAGTATATCTTTTGATTAAAATGTGACTGTGAGAACATCCTCAAATCTAGTATATGCTAAGTATATGATTATGTATGAGGACTAATTATGTTTTGTAGCTTTCCTGTTCATTTGTATGCTTAATCTGGTCTTTAGAGGGGGAAACATATTAAAATG
Source organism: Spinibarbus caldwelli (assembly GCA_039654775.1). Classification (NCBI taxonomy): domain Eukaryota; kingdom Metazoa; phylum Chordata; class Actinopteri; order Cypriniformes; family Cyprinidae; genus Spinibarbus; species Spinibarbus caldwelli. The sequence goes on along the minus strand of CM077223.1, from coordinate 26,258,195 downwards.
GCTCTTCAACTATAGAATGAGCATAATCTCTCTCTATGAACTCAATTCAAACATTCTGTTTGCCTGGTAAAGTTGCATGTAGAACAGAGGCACTCGGACGTAATGAGGTAAGAGACAATGAAGCATATCAAATTATTTGCATATATTGTGAAGACAAAAAGACAATCAGCTTAGCATCTGAGCCGGGGAAGGGAAGTATGGGTAATCCACTGGAAGGATATGTAGCTTTCAGAACAAAATGACATTTCCATTATGTTCCTTATTCAAGCAAAGCAGGAAGAGGTCTGGACATCCACGTGCTATGACTGTTTTTACTTGAGCCGTGATCAGCGTGTAATCGGATGGGCCTGAAAAAGAACACTCAATAAATGTCTTCTGGTTGCGATCTTCTTATATGATTAAGGATGTTCCATTATGCTGCACTGTGGATTGTTGTATTCCAGGAGGTAGGCGTGATTAGATGTGTTGTAATCCGAACAGTCTAAACAGTCTGTTCGTATATATATATATTTTTTTTCATATTTCTTTGAAAAAGCATCACAGTTTCCTTTCCTTCCATGCTGTTCTTGCCTGTCTTATTATGACTATAATCATTGTAGTAGAAGTAGTTGTTGTTATTTAATTAGTTATTTAACTTTGTTTTATTTATATATTTTTGAACTTCATCATATTCATAGCACCAGGTTTGGCTAATCGTGTGTCTCGCTCTGCCAGTTTGGATGGATCTGTTGATAACAGATCCGCAGCTCTGCCTGCTCAGCAGGGGGAGGATGGCAATGCCTAGCCATGTTGAGAATTTCAGTCTTTTGAAATTAGACAAATATCTCAATAATTATACATGTTGACAAATATTGTGAGACGCTGTAGTAAGATACACTAGTTTAATTACAGGAACAACAAATAATAAATATTGTATCTCACAAGTCAGTGTCTCTGACAATCTTTTTATTTTATTATTATTTTTTTTAATGTCTTTTGTACAATTTCCAAAATCTTGCCTGAGGTTAAAAATGTATCTTTCAAGCACTTAGTCAGGTGAGATTTTGCAGGAAAAGTACAGATTTTTGATCAAATATCATATAGTTTTTCATTTCTTTGTCAATACACATAGTATAAATTTGCTTTGTCTTAAAAATTTGTAATTGTAAAATTACTTCATTTACAAAGGTTAAGAAGCATCATTACACAAACAAAACCAAAATAAAACTGTAATTACAGCTTTAACGGTATTATATAATGATGCTTCTTAGCTCTTTGAATGAGGTTATTGTCGTTTAGAATTTTTTCCCCCTCTTTTCACCCATTCAATTATTTTTAGTTTTCGTTCTATCATTGTCCATTTAGTTTGACTTTTTTCACAGTCTTCTAGTTTCACTTTATTTACTGTTGTATTTTAGTGCTGTCAAATTTAAATTTGCTAACCAGTTTAGTATTACTGCCATCTAGTAGCATTTTCATGTTTTTAATATAATGTAAAATTCTAAAAATTGTAAATATGTCTGATTATACTGTGTATATTATAAAAAAAAAAAAAAAAAAAAAGTGGATATTTTCGTTAGTTCTGGAGTTTGTTTTGGACTCACCATTTCATTCACTGTTATCCTTAAACCTTCGGTAGTAGGTTTGTACATCTATTCTTAGCTTTCTTTTTAATGCTCTCAGTTGTGGCTGTTGTTGCTACAAGGGTGAAATAATTGTAAGTATGTTCACTTTCTATGGGAAAGGCACTAGTTCCACTGAGAGCATATTAGAGTCACATCTGGTGTAAATCAGACACTGATTGTCAACTTTGTGTTCATTTAGCAGGAGCTGGTGTGCTGACAGCAGAGCATCCTGATGAGCAGCCCAGTGTCGCGGTGACTGTTCCAGCCATACAAGACGCAACCCTGCCATCAGTCAAAGAACACAAACCTGCAAAGAAAAGTAACTCCACTAGTTCACTGCCTCAGAAAGCAGGCGAGGAATCTGACAGTGATTTTGAGTCCGACCCGCCCTCTCCCAAAAGCAGTGAAGACGACGAGGCCGAAGAGGAGGAGGGTCTCAACAGTGAACACGAAGACACCGAACCTGAGAACCTGGGTCAAAGGCCGTTACTCATGGACTCTGAGGAAGAGATAGAGGAAGAGGAGGACAAACACAGCTCAGATTCAGATTGTGACTCTAGGAAAGCGAAACTCGAGCTGTCGAATGACAAGGCTGTGGTTTTTCCTCCGAGAACTGTGAAAGCTGATTCTGGAGCCAGTGTGATCACTCCTCCCAGCTCGCCAAGTGTCGTCATGCCTGTCGCGAGCATTGTGGATGTGTTTGGTGCTGTTCCTTTTGTTGGCAGTGGTCAGCCCAGAGTGTCACCAGAGAGCTCAGATATTTTTGCCAAAGCCCCTTTTAGGCAGGTCAGCCAGGAGAACGCTGCAGAAGAGACTGATGTATTCACTAAAGCTCCTTTCAACAGAAACCTCTCCAGGTCCAGCAGAAGTGGTGATGGACCCAGCGGCCAGACGCCACCCGTTTCTCCTGACAGTGTGGATGTATTCGGATTCTCGCCTTTCCAACCTGACCACGTAATACCCACTTCTGGGAATCAAGAGGACGTTTTTGGCCAAGCACCTTTCGACGAAGCAGCCAGTCCCCAGCAACAGAGGCAGAAGCAGCGCAGTCTTCAGAAACTCTCCTCTCGGCAAAGGCGTACCAAGCAAGAGGCCACTGGCGGCAATGGGAAGCGACACCACAGCACACCCACCGGCGGCAGGAAGAGCAACAAACCCAGTTTCCGTACCCCTGAACGGGTGCGAAGGCACAAGAAAGTGGGCAGACGGGACTCGCAGAGCAGCAACGAGTTCCTCAGCACGTCCGACTCCAAAGAGAACATCAGTATTTCCCTGGGCGAGGTGATGGAAAAAGGAGCTGCTTTACCCTCGGAGGAGGTCTTGTTGGATCCGTTTGGAGCCAAGCCTTTTCATCCACAAGATGGCAGTCGACACGGTCAGCACCAGAGCTTGGGAGACAACAAAAGTGAGATCAATTCGGCCAACGGCAGGCCAAGAACCAGCTCCCTACATGGCGTGTTTGACGGGAATAAGATCGATGACTTTGGAGCTGTACCTTTCACAGAACTGGTGGTCCAAAGCGGAGCTCCGCAAACCCCACAAATGGATCTCGACCCTTTCGGAGCAGCACCTTTCCCCTCAAAGCAGTGAATGTCTTGTCTTCCAGCACACACACACTGCTACATTATGCAAAGTCCAAGCAGCCTTTTGAAATGTCTTTAACGGACGACAGCTTTGTGCTGTGATCTCTGTGTTTGTGCAGCCCATTGGGACATAGGCCTTTAAACTAGGTAACATTAAATTTTTGTAGTTTGTCAGGTATTTTAATACCTAACTGGACAGCTAAAACACCTCTTTTCCTTTTGGTGACTTAAACCTGTGGTTGATTGATGCTTTCAAATAGGCTTTTGAAGCATATTCTTTAGCCTTTACATGCTAGAAAGCCTTCTATGCTGCATTTCAATAAGCGCTCTGCTCAGTAAAAAAAAAAAAAACCAACCGTGGAGATGTGTATTATCCTTTGTTTTAATAGGATTAAGAGGAAAATACCAATGTAGAACAGCATTTTGATTAAGTTGTTACTCCATTGTTGATCAGTGAGTTGGTACAGCTTCTATCTACCAACATGAAACACCATAAAGCCTTATCTGGGTATTCCCAACCCTGCTTAACAGTACCTCGAATACACAATGGCTGTAGTAGCCCGTTTGTGTCAATGGAATCATCTGAGTGTAGGCCTTCTCCATTTTAATGTCATTCGCATAGACAATTTTATGCATATTTTTACATTTTGTAGGAATGTTACAATGTCCATACACATGAAAAGGGACTTGAATTAATGTTCCCTTTAGTAAACTGATCACACAAGAGAAGTTAAACTTGCAGTTCATTAGACAATATTGTTATAATTCGCATAGAAATAATTCACCATCCTGAAATTAACATCATTGATGTTGTCACTGATTAGGTGTTCCAGTATGTCTGTATGTATTTACCGGTAACCTACAATCATGAACAATTAGCTCTTGCGGAAAGGGAAAAGAATTAAAGAATGTGCTCTTTGCAATTTTGCCTAGTCACTTTTTTTGAAGCAAATTTTAAAATTCAATTTTAGTCATGAAGAGTATCACAATTTAACAATGAAAGGGCCATTTAGAAGATACATTTACACAATGAGTATCTGCAGTTGGAACATTCAAGACCAAAAAAAAGCTTTTTTTTTTTGTTTGTTTTTTTCAAACATTGTGAGATTTGTTCTTTTTTTTTTTTTTTTCTTATGTAGTACTACACTCTAACAATGCAATAAAATATTTTTTTGGAGATCAAGAGTCCCTGTTCTGTTCTTGTATTTATTTATTTATTTTATTTTTTTTGTCAGTCAGACCTTAAAAGACCTTTTGTCAGTCATCCATTAAAAGAACTCATTAAAACCAGTTGAAAAGGACAGTCAATGTTTATTCAGGTGTACCGAATAACGCATATCCCAGCATATTACCAACCATACCATATGTGGTAAAAATAAATTAAAATAGTGTTACATAATACAGCCTCATGATTTAATAACAGCTCACAAAAATAACAGCACATCACCTTACCATTAAGCATTAAAAATACACACTGTGCTATGTTTAAAATGCCATTGTACAGTTCACTATTGTAAGGCAGAATATGAACAGAAAAAAAATGTAGCTGTATTTCACATTCCAGTCCTAACTTTGTGACTTGTCTCTGATGAAACTGATGAAATGCAATATACAGAGTAGGGATGTAACGATTACCCGTTTGACGATAAATCATGATAAAATTCATCACGGTCAGTATCACGGTCAGCGCTCGTGCATTATATTAACGTGCTTTCGCTCTACAATAATGCGCTCTCGAAATGTCATTAAAATAACGCCATAAACTTATAGTTTAGTTTTGAGTGAAAACACGGCGGAGAAACTGGGAGGTTTTAAAAGAGTGCTGAGGGAATTATACAAATGAATATATGAATGAATTATATGAATGTACCTCTGAAGGTTCTTACTGTCTTCAGAAACGATTCGATGGCATTTTGTTTTCATCTTCGCTCCATGTAATACCTAAGGGAAATGTTCTTAATCGCAATAATGCTTTGTGCACGGAGTTTACGGGAAACAGCTGTATTCAGTTTTTCCATATAAAGCGCCACCTGCTGTTAGAGAGTGGATTTACAGGGACTTATATTTACATTCAACCTGTGTGCAGTTTCTGTCTGGCATAAAACGGAGCGAATTTGCATGCCCTGCTGTAAATTTTGACCGGTTGAAGGAAAAACAAGCTTATGTGGATTCTACACCTTATGCAAACAAAAAGTCATTTTATTTGTAGTTTGTTGATTTTTAAATATAAAACTTGGTGACGTGATTTATGTGTCTGTACTTTTTGAACATCTCCAGCACATTTTAATAATACCGTGATAATACTGATAACCGTGATCATTTTGGTCACTATAATCGTGATAAGAAATTTTTATACCGTTACATCCCTAATACAGAGTAGTGTTAAATGCATTAATTGTATGGAAGGATTTTTAAATTGCCATTGTTAGTAACAAACTAAACAAAAGCAAATGGTAAACAAAGAGTCATCTGTCTACATCAATACAAATAATACTGACGTATGTACTTAAAACATGACAATGCTGTAGCAACCCGCAAAATATATTTTCCACTTAGACATTTGCTTATTTTACCAATCTCTGAAAAATTCACTGAACAAGCCCTATCAAATCTCTTTGGTTTATTCAATGTTGTAAATAGGACTATATGACTTGAGTCTCATTTAACCTATTATATTATGTACGTTTATTTAAAAATTCATGTTCACACAAATCCAACATAAATCATAAATGTGGTACTATTATGCTTGTGAATCGTTGAAATTTAGGTGCAAATACAAAAAGTAAACATCAAAATAGTATTGAATAGACATTACAATACTGAATGTTTAACTATTACCACGTAACAGACGTTTTGCCAACATAACCTGAATGTTACCCAAGAAGTACATTTGTATAGATGTAGAAACCCACGCACGCTGACGCTGTGAAACCTTGATTTTTAAAAGTGCTTTTAAAAGCCTAACACTGCTTACCTCATCAAGTGCCTTTAATCTGTAATTATACTGAAACATCTAGGCACTTTTACAGAATGTATAAAAAGTGTCAAAATAGATAGACAATTAAAAAAAAAAAATCATATTTTATAAACACAATGTGTTCAAACTTTAAGATAATTTAAAATGCTATACAACAGTCCTCAGTGGTGTCCCTCTAACTCTAGGAATGAAGAGGGTAGTCTGGGCAAGGGTGAGCGTGACGATAGTTGGTTATGAAAAGTGCAGACTGATGCCACCAGTAGAACATGAGCACCACCAATATGTGCCAGACCTGATGGCTGGAGCCCAAGTAGTTCAGCTGACCTAGAGATGACAAAAAGAGCATTAAAGCGTTAATTAACTTGTCTGAGGTTGGTCCTCTCATACAGCTGTGTGAGTCCATTTAATTAAGGCAGGTGTGGCTCTTGGTTTAGTCCAAACAGCCTCTTGGTTTGGACAATATGAAATTCGACAAAAGTGAAATGCAATGCTGCTTTCACGTCAGAATGCAACACTGAGCTCTCCAATTGTCAAATAAAGATGAAAGAGTAACGGTCGTTGCACACGGAGTCTGAAATTTTCGTATGTGTTTTTTCGTATTTGTCATCAAATCCTCATCGAACACCTCTCAAAATGCTTGCTATGGATGCGAAAAACATAGAAAATTGAATTCAATCCAAATTTTTTTATGACCAATGAGAGTTTTGGTGTAAACATGACTGACAACGTGAGGTCATATTTATTTTTTAACGTGCGAAAATTTCGGACAAAAATTTCAGACTTAGTGTGCAAGGACCTTTAGAAATACTACATTTCTTAGAAATATAAAAATTCCAGTACCTGGAAAATAACGCTCTGGAACTTTGGACATGTAGAAGATGATAGCAGCTACAGCAAGTACATACATTATCAACACTCTGGGAACAAATTCCTACAAAAAAGTAAATAAATAAATAAATAAATAAAATAAATCAATCCATTTTTCTAAATATCTATACGGAATTCTACTACTAATACTACAACTATTATTTGACGATTGAGGTTGAAAAATGGGTGAAAGCCTGGTAATCCCTCCCCAATACTCATTTCTATGGTTGAGGTTGTTTATGAATATCCATTGTGAGGACACCTCTTACCTGGACTATGTCTGAGCTGAAATCCCCACTGAGCCAGATCCAATGAAAGGTGGGGATGAGGCCATATCCCGCCACAGCACAGAATATAACAGAGCGAAGCTTCTGCCACTTCTTGGTCAAGTAATGAGGGTGTATCTGGGCGAAGAACACTGCCAGCATCATGGCCAGAACGGTTACCAGGTACACCTGCCGCCAGTACTGCAGACGGTTACACAAACCAGACAAAAACTACATGAACCACAAACACATGGAAGTCATCTTAATGTGCACAACACAGACACAAAAAAATCACTTGTTCTGCAGGGAAAAAAAAACTGGTGCAAGAAAAAGCAACGGAGAAAGCGGTCTCTCTTTCTCTTGGGGCACTTGGCTGATTGAGTAGTCATCCAAAAAGCAAAGCTAAACACTTGGCAGGGGGAGAGTGGAGATGGCTCACCCACGTGTGAATGTCATATGGTGGGGAACAGGAGTGACGGAGTGGGTCCACGAACACGGCCATCTGCTTTGGGCTGGAGCAGATTTCTGCCGCATTCTGGGGCACAATAAGCCAGCACTTCCAATATGTGGGGAGAACCATGTGGAGCAGCGTGGCCAAAAGCGCTGGTGCTCGGCAAACAGCAAGTGGGAGTAGAGGGGACGAGAGCAAGCAGCTTGCTCAGGATATCCAAGATCCAAGCTTTCAGAAAACTGCACCAGAATCTTTAAACAAAGAAGATTCCAAGCCAAGCGGCACCTCGTCGTTTTTATGCAGGCAGTACAAAGCCGCTCCACAGGGGGTCCATTGTGCAAACTAACAGGAAAGGAGGAATAAACTATCGTACAACATAATCAAAGATACTCTAGCACAGTGTTACACTAATCTCACGGGAAATGTCAAGATGCGACAGCTCTCAGTGTGTGCACTTCTAGATTTCCTATTAAATGTTTATACTACTCCTCGCTTTTTAAGCGACAATTCAACCAAAAATTACAATTTTCATTATTAACTCACCCATGTCATTTTAAACTTTCCTCTTTGAAACACAAATATTAGGTATCTTGCAGAAGAGAGAAAGCCATACATGTTTAGAATCGGGTAAGTAAATGATGTCATTAGTGTCCTTTTTGGGTGAATGAATAAATGTACTACAACAGAAATTGAAAATACAGTTGAAATGATTTTTCTTTACTAAACACATATAATCAGTCTCTCCGTGTAGTATTCACACCACACACACACACACACCAGACTGTTTTCCCCAGGAAAAGGTGAACTCTTGCTCTGTATCTGTTGCACAGGTAACATATGCCCACAACAAAAGCAGGCCAACCATCTGCTGCTAGAGACCACTGTGGGACGATACACCTCAAGCCACCTAATTAATCTACCCCTGTCCACATTGGCCATAACCGACTATCACACACAGTGTAGAGGCTCTCCGTGTCGTTCTTATGGAACCCCATGTGTCCTACTTGGAATGAACTCTACACATAAACATTACTTCGCTGATGAAGTTATGGGAAGTTTACCTCCATTACTGGATACATCTCTGCCTCCCCTGGCCCAGAATAGTTTAGTTAAGTTCAGTACACTTTGATAGTTCAGTACATTTCCTGAATGGAAATTTGTCTTCACTTATGGTGCTAACATACACCCTGACCACTCTGTTCCATTGCACAATTATACACAATGACTTTTCCCATCAGTACACAGACATTAGTAATCAGCTCAAACATCACACAAAAGAATGGAAGCTTATATTCAGATATAAATTGCTGGAATAGCTCACCCAAAAATGAAAATTTTGTCATCATTTACTCACCCTAGTGTTGTTCCAAACCTGTATAAGTTTCTTTCTTATGTTGAACACAAAAGAAGATATTTTGAAGAATTTTGAAGAACCAAACAGTTGTTGGTCCACATTGACTTCCACAGTAGGGAAAGAAATACTATGGAAGTCAATGGGGACCATCAACTGTTTGATTACCAGCATTCTTCAAAATATCTTCTTTTACATTCAACATAGGAAGGAAACTCATACAGGTTTGGAACAATTGCAAAATTTTTGGTTGAACTATCACTTTAAAAGTCGCAATTACCTTTTTTGTATTTTCATTTCATGATGGAAATAAACTTCCATGCAGAAGTAAAAAAAATAAAAAGCAAAAATAAAAAAAAAATTGACTGGAACAGCACCCTCTCTAATACAGCAGATGTACGTACGTTATTGCAGTAGAACGCGTAGAACACTCCTGGAACATAACAGCCAATGATTCCTATGGAGATCCCAGCACAATCCAGTGCCATCCACCGCCGGCTAGTTTTTTCAGAACGGTGGCAGCAGAACAGGTGATAGCCCACAGAACACAGCATGCACACCTGAGAAGACAATGTAAAGTGTTGAGATACAGACATGTGTGTAGGCCATATATGCAGATTCACATATGCAAAGTTTTCACAATACTATAAAAAAAAAAGCTCAAAGTCATATGGAGAACCTATGCAGCAGCCAAACAAAGATGCTATAATTATATCTTTATGAGAGAATATGCAAGGGTGGTGGTAGAGGCACTTTGCCTAATCCTGACACTTGAGAGAATGGCTGCCAAGGAGAGAAGCTGCCATTTCTGTCTATAACCGATGGCACAAGAGCAACTGATAACAGATCTAGAATTAGACGGGCCTGAGTTTAGGTGATAAAATCATAAGTTTCAACTCTAATCCCTGGCAACAGTGAATGTGGAAAGCCTGATATCAAAGGCCTTCAACAGTCCAAGGATCATACGAATACTTTTTGCTGATCAAAGATCAGTTTTTATTAAAAAGGATGGAGCTGATCCAAACAAGCAACCATGGTTAGAGATTGACAAAAAAAAAAAAAAAAAAAAAAAACTAAAGTCTTTATATTCACTGCTAACTACTGTATTAACTATTCAAGTTTAAACAGGGGCTATTAAATGCACTTCTGAACTGCTTAAATTTCTCTTCATTTCCAAGTACGCAGCAGCACGGACATACCTGGAAGCAGAAGAGGCCTATGGAGTAGATGACATAGTCCTCTCTGGACGCTCCTAACATAGGCAGCACTGCCAACAAGTCATAAACTCCCAGCGTGAAGAACAGGAAGAACCCCAACAGATGACTCCAGATGTTTACCGTCTCATTGGACAGAATGAAAAGGCTACAAAACAGGTGAGGTTGTATCAGCTAAGATATTGTTATTCTCTCAGTTGGTTGAGCAATTAAAATTATACTAAAATATTTGTGAACTCTGCATTGAAGGTGGTTACAAGTAAGACCTGCACTTACCTTTTAATGCACAGTCTAGAGGTCAGATAGGCTCTGTAGCCATCAGTGATATAAGGATTTTCCCGTAGGAATCCTGGCACCTGTTCATAAGTGTACAGACGGATTCCTCTGGGCACCAGAACTGGCCAATACTGGTAACTGCCCAATTCAATGTATTGGGCTTTCTTCAGCACCTTCGCCGATGGCATGATGATAATGTCACCCAGTCTCACACTCAGAGTCCTACAGACACACAAAGTTTAATGGATAAATGCTTTTATAAATATCTGTCAAAAAGTGACATGGATGTGAAATTTAATTTTATAATATACCATAGTTTTAACAGACCTCCTCCTTCTGTTGGGACAAAAAAGTAATGTTTTATTGTGAAGTATTGCGCTATAATCTGTTAAATGTTAAGAATGACAAGTATATAAGAAAATTAATGAAAAATTAGAACATCGAAGTATTAAAAATACTATTATATTATATTAATAATTACTATAATAATATATAAATAACACTGAATAATATAAATAATAATTAATTTAAAAATGGTAATATCAAACATATTACGTAAATGTGGGGTATGCTTTGTCCCTTCTCAAGAAGGGTGCTCCTTGTGTTCATTGCTTAAACTGTTATGAAAAACAAAGCATTAGGGTTGTACATAACACAAATGCAAATTTCACACCTTATTTAGAACTAAATATGTTAATAACATGAAACAAAGCTTTAGGGTGGGCTAAAGAAACAGACGTCCCAGTCACTGTCCAACAAGTTGTCAAAGTTTACGGTAAAAATACATACAGATACACACAACGTACAAAGCTGCTGATTATATAAAATGATTTATTTAAATAAATACAATACACTAACTAGACAAATATCTACCTTTATCGCTAAATTCGCCATCACTGCTGTTTCTAAAATGGATAAGCAGCTAAATGCTAATCACATCTATCTAGTGGGTTTATTTCAGAAACGGATTAAAGTGTTCGCTTAATCCTGATTTTAAACTCACCATTGATCAGATAAATGTCTGCATCGAAGAATCCGCCTTTGTGTCTATGAGGCTCATAAGTAATATTAGTATCTCATGTTCAGACTCATATTAGCCCGCTGAAGGCAGCAGGAAGCAGTGCTGTGTTACTAGCTGCTAACAGGCTAATAGAGAGATTATTTCATGTCACATGTAACCTGAGGCATTAATCCCTGTTTTCTATTCGGTGATTACTTTATCAGCCCTCTTAAATTCGATATTAATACATATATAAAACATTTGAACGTAATTCAAATTTCATTCAGTTTAATTATTCATATTTGACCTTAAAATACAACCTATAGGGGTTGTCACCCGTTCACACTCAGTTTTTCCTTCCGAAATTATTTATTTTCTTCATTCTGAATGTTTAATCACAGGAAGTGTTTATCCACTGTAAAAGTGTTACCAGCCACACTAGCACCCATTTCTCATAGCATCGACTGAGTTGAGACCTGTAGGTGGCAGACTGCTGTCATCACGTTTTGAAGAAGTCTTTCTCTTTTCATAAACATCTCAGGTGTAATCTTGTGTGATACTCCTCTGGGGCTAGAATCACACTTAATCTTCCCTCAGCTATTACACCCAAGATAATTACCTTCTCAAGTGGGAGTGTGTTCTTCATTAGCACTCCTAATTCACCTTTCAGCACTTCACTCTTCAACAGGCTGTCAACAGCATTGCCAAGGCTATTTTAAATCCACCAAGACAGCGAAAGAGTGCCATCACATTTCTGGTTCAGGTGTCTTTTTTGGAAAATATTTGCACTAAATGATAACGTCCGTGATAACTGTTTTTTAGTTTGTTCCTCAATCCATTTGATATGTTGAACAGTCTTTTCATATAACTGACTTACCTGTCATTGAGAAGACACTAAAACTCCACACATAGCTGGACCTTCTCTGGACCTCTTTACACTCATTCGTTTTTCCATTTCAATTCGCTCTCTCAACCTCATGTTTGTTGTAGCAAGCCAACCGCCACACACGGTTCTCCACTGGTGCCCATGATATGGCCCCCAACCAAGAGCAGGCATCAAGTCTAATAACAAGGACACAGTCATTGTTAGAAGAGGTTGGCCAAGTGTCTTGCTGAGAAAGTATCCAGCGAGTAAAAGACATTGCCACCCTGACAGCGGCCTCGCTAAGGCCCGTCAGTGCTCCCCTGCTCTGGTCGCTTTTATTTATAATCTCCGCCACGAGACATCTGCTGCCGCCGTGCCTCTGTCCTTGCCGTCCACACAGAGGGTGCACATCAATGTTTCCACCGCAACCTGCACCGAAGTCCAGCTCGCAGGCAGGAGACACCACACTTTGCTCCAATAGGATGTGTGTCGTGTCCGATCCCACTCCCTGGAGACTGATTAGCACGATACGGGGGACGGAGGGAGGCTTCACAAGCACTCAGACTGATACTTACACGATCAGAGTGCCTTTGTTTGTTTGGTGTCTGTAGTCTGGTCACAAGACTATTTTGGGGAGCTGACACTTTGAGAGAGCTCTGGAGCCATCTGACGAGGCCTAGTTTGCCGCCAGTTCCTGAACAGTGGGAAGTCAAGCAGGCCACTGCACCGGCCTTGACGCAAAATGTTACAGGCAGTTTTGTGTTTTTTAAGCAAAAAGAAGACCACATGCAGCTTTAAATGCCACTGCATTTCCCTCAAAAGAATACGTAGACTAAATAATATATATATTTTACTTCAGAACATCCTCAGATTACAAAATTCACTTTGTGTGTGTGTGTGTGTGTGTGTGTGGTGAAAGAGGGTTATTGCCATAAATTCATGAATTAAAATCAAAAAGAGGTCCTTATGTCAGATTATGTAAAACAAACAAACAAACAAACAAAAAATAAATAAATAAATAAATAAAAACCCTCAAGTAATACAATGTGTATAAATTGATAATATTGCATTGTTACATTTAAGGAGCTATTGTTAGCTGAAATATTTCCCATTTTAATTTGCCTTCACCTTAAAAATTTTACTTTAATCGGCGTAACCCTGTGTACTCAGTCATATTAAATATATTTTACTTTATTCTTTACTATGTACTGTTGTGTTCACCATTTTTTTTCTACTTTAAAGAAGTTCAAATGAGGCAATGATTGGAGATTTCAGCTTAGTGAAAGTTCCATCTGCATAACAATATTGGGAGGAATTGAGCTTTAATATAAAGGCATCCTCTTTTTTCACTTACAATTATCTCTTCAATAAGATGTACATCTGGCCCCAAGACTATAATTCCCCAGAGGCCAAAAGAAAGGGAAAACAATTTCCACAATAAGCAAGAGATTAGGTCAGACAATGCAATTGTTCTCCTGAATTTAGCATTTGCTGGAACAAGATTAATATCTTGTGATATTAATGACTGTTTGCTGTGTGTCACTTTTGCTGTCAGCATGAAATACCCTAAATCCTCATTTATGGGGAAAATCATAAGTCTGGCTAAGGGACTTAAGCAGACATGCTAAGCTTTTTGGCACCGAGTACTTATTACTATTATTATTCAACCCCTCTATAGTGGCAAATACGCACTTTGTTATAAAACTGATTATTATTACATATTGCCCTTACAAAGCCCTATTGATTTTTTATTTATTTATTTATTTATTTTAATAATGTAAAATTAATAGAATATTATGGGATTCAAAGAGCTGTTGAGGGGGAATTTGTGTAGTCACATGGACCATGGTATGCTGAAAGATAAAAGATTATAATAAAAAAACATATTATTCAACAACATGATTACCAATAATCCACTAAAAATGCTTGACAAATGCTGAATTTCTTCTTATATTGTATAATGTACAGTTTTTATTAGTAAAAATTGGTATTGTACTGAAAATACTAGAATTCAAAGAGAATACTAAGTGAAATAATTTTTCCTCCTGTAGATGTCACTCTGTATCTATTTTCTATCACAAAATACTTTTTAACATTAATTCGTCCACTAATTTGCTTTAGTGTTCTATACATGTTGTATTTATAAAATAAATTCATATTAACCCGAGATAGTGATTCATTAAAAGCTAATACAGCGAATTGTTTTTACATTGATAATTTAACACCTTCAAATTAAATAATTTCATACAATTTTATATAGTTCACTGTAATTTACCACCATTCCACAATTCTGCGAATAAAATAACGTAAAAAAGCAAATTAAAATAAAAGTGTCAAAAAAACAAGTGTCCCGATGGAAATGATCAGTCTCTTGTAATGTGTCCTGATTATAGTGATGATTTTTGCAGTAGGTCTAAAAATATCCACTAGGTGGTACTGTGGTCACTCATTTTGTTTCTACCGCCACCGCTCATCTCGGCTATTTAAAATGGCCTAAAACACTTTCTTTACTTTTTATTAATAGAATGTTTCATACAGTCAGAATCCTGTGGAAACATTATCAAACAGAATGGGGAATCTGAAACTAAATGTATTAATTAGTTTGTAAATGAGATAAAACAAATGTGAATTAAAACCAGCTCAGACGAGATCAATGCAATGGATGAGTCAATTGTCAAACACATTTGCTGGCATTTAATACTTCTGAATAGAAATACATTTCTTATTTGAGAGGTTTGACCCTTATCACAGTAACGTATTTTGTCATTCTGGCCTCCAACACCACGACTGAGTTATTGTTTTTTATTTTAGGGGTCAGTTCATTGTACAGATTAGCATTAGCCGGCAATCCCACAGTAATGGATTTCTCACATCACGGCGCATAAATGATGATTCTTTTTTCAATTGTGAATGATAACTCTATCTAGCACAGATGCCATTGAAAATGACAGCCTTCTCTTGAGCAAACGAATTGCGCTGATGTTTTTGATGCATCCTTGCACGTTGATGGCCGCTGCAGTGCCACGATTGTGGTAGATTGTGTAGGACCTGCTGCTTTTCCCTGATATGAAGGGGAGAGCAAGAGACAGTATGGTGGAGGGGAGGGAGGGCCGTCTGCCCTCCACGGCCCTGAATCTCCTCCCGCCACAGGACTACCCCACGCCCAGGCTTGTTTGTAGGATTGGCACTAATTCAGCAGTGCCAGCGTCTGACCTCAGCGGCAGCGGCGCTCCAAGAAGACCCAAGGCGATGCGAGGGATTCACCTCAGCTGGGAAGGGGAGGGATGGCTGGGTAGGTGGGGGTGTCTCAAGGTCAGTTAGGGGGGTCTGGGAATTGGGGTGGAAGGAGAGACTAATGAGATTTTCATTCTCTCTTTCTCTCCGGCGCTGGTGGCATCACCTTGCAACCCCCTGTCAATCTACCACCTTTCATCAGCTGAGAAGGACAGAGGGGTGTAGGCGGGAAAAAACGAAGGAAAAATATTGTTTATTTTTTTAACAGGACTGTTAATCTATTTGGACTGGGGTAATAGAACATTTGGCTGGCACCTGCAGAGAGCCGTCTGCGGGAACGCGGGGTTGTGACATTCCCCCTAAATATGCTGAGCTTTCTCTCACCTCTCATCAAACAGTGTGATCTTTATGGACTGTATCATATTGTGCCGTAATGTGCTTTATTGTCCACAGAATAAGCTTTTCTTAAAGGTAATTGGAAACCTGGAAATGGCTGCTATTGGCTGATTTTTAAATACATTATTTCTGAAATGTGGCCTGGGTAATGACCCTGTCGGTGTAAAACGTAAGATTTATCTTGGCAGACAAAATTGATCCATTTCACCTTTGTCTAATGGAAATTTTTATCAGGGATTATCTGTTTATGTAAATGAGCGTTGCCCTGGAACAGGGAAATAAAAGGAGCTTGAGAGGGCAGTTAATCTAACACTTGACACGTCAATGTGGACATAACGCATACAGAGCACTCTCTCTCTCTCTCTCTCTCTCTCTCTGTTAGGGTTGAAATGATGGGAGGGCGTCTGTCCCAGACCTCAACAGACATTTGAATTGGGACCTTCATTTCCATATTAAGAAAAAAACACAATGGCTACGCACAAGCATTAAGATAATATCTAGGAACATTAGATCAGTAATAAAAAAAATGCTAGTGAAATCTAATTATGGTTTTATCATAATATTAGACTTCAAAATTTGTTATTATATAGTTGTTATATATAGATATTACATATAGTTGTTATATATATAGTAGATGTTACATAAAATCTATATCTATATGTAAATATACATATAGATCAGTAAATCAAACTGTCTAAATAAATGTTATATATAGAACATGCATATGCTTTAATATACAATTCAAAGGTTATATAAGATTGCTTAATTAACAGAGTAATAGATCAGTTACAAATGAAGTCATATAAGTCACCATGAAATCAAAACTGACATTTTTTTTAATGTATATTGAGTATTGCAGTGTTTATTATAACTGATTTATCCGTGGACGTAATTTAAAAAAAAAAAAGTGCCCTCATGGTCTTTAATCAAAAACATTAATTTCCCCTTCTCCTTGCTACGACATCTCCTCTCTGATGACACATGCATCAGCGCAAGTGCACGACAATAATCACTTCCCTTGAGAAAGAAAGACAATCGAAATTTTAATTTCATGCTGACTTGAAACCATCGGATAACCAAACATGTCTTCGTTCTGCAAAGTTTTACTTATGTAGGCTTAGACACATCATATCGTTAGAGGCGTTTTAAATGTTTAGTGATGGCTTTTGGCCACAAAAACGACTTCAAATCACCCATGATGTAAGATTGCATTTACAGCTCTATTACCCACTGTGCAGCTTGCATCATGGTCCATGTTGTGTTTTCAACAGGGCAACCTATCATTTCTCCCTGAAATGTGTTTATGTGGTGGCTGTCCAGTCTCTGACAGAGTAGTCACTTAAAAGAAGGCCGTTCGGATTGACAAGGCCTTCTCGGCCGCATCTGTGCCGCTCCTTCGGATATGATGTTTTATGAGGGGCTCGTGTTGTTGGTAGCATCTCAGCGTGACAGCGATGCTATGTTTTGAAATACAGCCCAGGATCTCCACTGAGAGAGACAAATGGAAATTTAGCATGTGCACGGCTAGTCCCAGGGCGGCCACATTGTCGGCTTTACTGAGGCAAGCATAGCCCTGATGAAGTGTCAGACATGCCAGTGTACTATACGCTATGGGGAACTCCATCACTGTTCCAAACACTGACTGGTGTCAAGGGGCTCTGAGACAGACCTTTGTCCCTAAGCCTCTCTAAGCCCATCCACGAAGGGCCAGCAATTATTGAACAGGCAGCAGATGCATAACTGTGCTTGAGGAGCCACCATGAGCACAAAATGATCTGAAGTGCATCCTTTCCCATCCCATTTTTTTAGATTGACTGATTGAGTGATTTTTTTCTGCTACTGTAGTTGCTTTTGTGCAAATGTCCACGTTGGTTGTCATAGGAGAGATGAAAACTGACGTAGGTTTATCATGGGTAAGACTTTAGCAATAGACATTTCACCACTGTTTTTTTTTTTGTCCATAATGGCAGTATCCAAATTAATTGCAGACAACAGTGTTAAAAAATGGGAAAGGGTGATATATGGGTGATATATATTTTTTTAATGAACACATTAATTTAACACATTTAATATGATCTCATTTTATTTTGATGCATTTCACAGAAATCTTACTTTAGCAAGAATTACATAAGGCAGACATTTTTAATACAAAGCGCCTTACATTGCATTCAGCGTATCAATTATTTTCAATGCATGCATGGCATGGGAATTGAACCCATGACCTTTAACATTGCTGGTAGTATGTTCTACTGTCTGAGCAACAGCTAAAAAATATGTAAGCACTTGCAAAGGTGGAACAAGATCTAATAGTTTAGTTGTTTAAACTGTGGTGAGAAAGACAATAAAATTCTTAGTCTATATTTGTCTTTATTTATAATAACAGAGAATTCAAGTCAAGGGATTTTGCAAAGGATAAAGCAGTTGGTTGGTGGGTATGCAAGAACACTGCAACAGTGAAGTGTCTTCATGGGCTTCAAATAGGACAGAAAATCACCATCAAGGTACTTCCATCAGTTCAGCTCAAATTTTAAAAGTAAGATGAAAAGCCAATTGCACTTCTCCACTCTAGGTGCAATGGGAGCTTAGTGCAATTAAAAGAGTTTCAGATCACCAGAGGCATTAAAAATGAATCCCAACCACTAAATGGACTATCCCCACTCATCAGAGATCATACGGCTCCTAAAGGAAAACTGTGACAGCTGTTAAGAAAAGACCTCACTAATACACTCGAGCATACATACACACATAAGCATATGAATGCAGAAGCATTTTTTTTTTTTTGTATTTCAACAAAGATCTGAACATAGTAGATGGATAATGATTTTTGAAATTGTCCCGACTCTGCTGATGAACCTTCAAACACTGTGAGACAGAACACTGATGATTTTTGATCTTTTTTTGACAGTCTCCATTTCAGTAATCCGGAATACATACCAAATACACTGTAACAACTGCAGCACTGGTTGCAAACTCTTTCTGTAAACAAACAACATTATCATGACGCATTCAACACCTACCGCTGCAGCCCAGACGTGGCCTATTACTTCAGACTGTTTAGCTCTCATCTGCTTCGTTCCCCCCTGGATGTCAGAGCGCCGTCCTGATAGTAATTTGTTGCTAATCAGCTGTCAGCTCACAAGTGATGATGAGGCGATCATTTTGCAGTGGCGGTAGGTAATGGCCTTAAAAGTCACAGAGTCAATGTCAATGGGATCTCTCAGATTCAATCAGGAAGCAGCCATGACGGATGGCCCCTGCTGACATAACCACTCATTTTGAGCCCAAGCATCTGGGCCCTAGTAAATAACCATCAGAGGGTGGGTCCAAGGGACAGGTCATTAGCCCTGAGAAAAATAAATATCTCTTCTCTATGAAGGCTGCAAGTCATTTAGCACAGACTAGGAAATTTTACTCAAGATTAAGTATGATGAGCTAATATGAGTCAGAGGAGGCTGTACCGCACAGCGCTGTGATGAGACGGAGAGGAAATTCATACGCAGGACCTGGCTGCTGAATAGGATTTTAAAGAGCTGATGTGTTGGCTTAGGGGTCGGACAAAAATCTTCTCTTCCCCTGCCCCCTATGCACTTCATGGACCCTTAAAGTATAAGCTTTTATAAGGGGACGCATGCTCCTGCCCTCCAGAATATTCCTTGTTCAGCATCTACATGTGGGATTACTGGCAGTTAATAAGGTCGGCAGACATCTGTGTAACACCAACCACTCTCTTTTTCTCATTTTGTTTAATGAAGAAGAGCTTTAATTAGCTAATTAAGCTTTTCTGGGACAGAAACTCCCACCCAGCAGGTTAAACGTTCAGTAACTTCAAACTATCGCTGCAAGAACTGAGCAAGGCCATTTTATCAAATACATACAGAGAGGATCTAAATTTAGCATTATATACAGTAGGAATGCACCACTGTTCTCAAAATAAACCACAATTATTTTTCTGTTTTTTACAGATCTCTCTGGAATACTTGATTCTGACTGGTCGGCGCTACAGCATTTATCTAATATCACACTTCCAACTTGGATCAGTTGTAATGGAAATTACCTATAGGACTTAAAATCTATGAGAACTGGAAGTTGCAACCAACTTTACTTCAGTACTCTGACATATTTCCAAGTTAAACTGAATATTTAAAGTGCGTAGTTTGATTTTAGCTCACCTACTTGCCATCTCAATTTCGTAGCAGACTGATGCATGGAGGAGAATGGTTAAGGATGTTCTGCGCAAGCTGTCAAACTGATGTCATCAGAGAAAGAGCACCTTTCCAGAGAGGAAGTCAATTTTCAGATTTTGACTAAAGCTTACTGAGACAATTATTTGTTAATTGTTCGCCATAAGACTAATAATGTGCACTAACAAAGTAAATGGGATCATTTTTGATGGTGGAAGCTTTAAGATAATATAAAGGGTAAAATTGTTTAAATAATTTGAGCTTAAATAAAAAACGTCTACATATTTTGGTCACACTTTATTTTAAGGTCCAATTCTCGGTATTTACAAACCATTAACTACGACTTTTGCCTCAATAAACTCCTAATTTGCTGCTTATTAATAGTTATTAAGGTAGTAGTTAAGTTTAGGTATTGGATAGGATTAGGGATATAGAATATGCTCATGCAGAATATGTGGTTTATAAGTAGTAATAAACAGCCAATATGTGAATAATAGGCATGCTAATAAGCAACTAGTTAATAGTAATATAATTGGTCCCTATACTAAAGTGTTATCCATTTTTTTTGAGAGTAGCATGTTATATAATACTTACATATAGTACAGTACGCTACATTGTAACATACTATACAAAGACAATGTATAAATGACCCACATGTCTCTGTTCTGTCATTAATTCAATTAATAGTAATGACTTTTATCCATCACGCCACACTCAATATAAACATTATCATATTAACCTCCAAAAATCTATTCTCATTCTATCAACATAATTAATTTAGCCTGCAAGTGGGGGTTATCTGAATAATTGACATCAACTCTAAGATATGAAATATTCATATTCTCCCTGCGTGCCTGTAATATGATTGTGAATAGCAGGTGTCTCCTTCCAAATGACTTTTGGACCGGGCAGGAGGGTGGCATGTCTGCAATACTGCGAGACCTCTGGGGTTGAGCACTGACCTTCATCCGGTGGTCCATCTTCACAGTTGAGTTCATGCATCGTCTCAGCAACACAGACACGCTGGTCATATATCTCTGTTTCATGCCAGGTCTCGCACTCAGCAACTCTGAGGGAAGCACCATTAGGTATAATGCACTCTTTCTCTCTCTCCCTCCATTTTGGCAGCCAATATCCAATGGATATTTAGAGAGGAGCACGATAGTGTGGTGGTGGCAGAGGGAGAATAAATCGGTTTCCTTTTGTTCAGCTGGAGTATAACAAAGGTTAGTGGATATCTGAGTAATATTTAAGAGAAAAGGTGATGAAATATATATTGCATAAGTTCTGGGCTTTCTCCAAAAATCTATTCTCATTCTATCAACATAATTAATTTAGCCTGCAAGTGGGGGTTAACACATTATGGGGTATGGAGTGTAGATTGATGTGGAAAAAATAATTTCAGCGTAAGGCTTGAACAGCGATGTCTTCTGGTTTCCGGCTCATTAAATTAGACTCTGAAAAAAAAAAAAAAACTCTCAAAATAACAACAGCCAAAACAAAACTCTCGTTTTTTTTTTTTTTTTTTTTTCTGGATATTGTTAGTGCATAATTAATTTGCATTTTGTGCTGATGTTCCCCGATACTTTGCCAAAGTCCAAAGGATCTCACGTCCAAAAGCCAGACACACTGGTGGAAATAATGGTGGATATTTATCTGTGTTTCAGCAGTAGCCAAATCCCTGTTACAACCTGTCAATGACTTACAAACGCCTCAGGCGGTGAAATATTTCTCTCTGCTATATGAGCTAATTACATGAATAAAACTTCAAAAGAACTCAAATAGTAGTATAAGAAATAATAATTGCAATGAAATACTGTTGATTCATTTGATTAAAATGGATTTGTGATATTTCAAATGCAATACAGCACATTTCAGGGACTCCCACTCTTCTTTCCACAGTCCATCAGTATGATGCAGTGTTGTTGTAGCTCCATCTGCTAGCGTTAATGCTGTCCATATAACAAGCGCTTGTCAATTTAAGCTGTTTTATTGACTCATCTGTTGAGTTCGGCTTCAAACACAATAATCGTTCTCTCTTTTTTTCCATCTTCTGCTCTTTTTTTTTTTTTTTTTTTAATAAATGCATTTTCATGAATATATCTCACCCATGTGGTGGGGTGTTGTTTCTCACAGTTAATCACTGGGCAGATAAATCATGCACATATTTGGTGTCCATCTGCTGGGAAGGTACTGCAGCCTTTCCTCCTTTCCATTCGGCCTGATGGACAATAACACCAATGGAAGGCAATGAGATTCAGTGCCAGTAGGCTACACCTCTGCACTGGAACATGTTTTCACTGGGCCAGGATGTAGTGATGCGGGTGCTGTGGGGGCTGATTGGTGTGATGGAGCAAAATGTTCTTTTATTTGCCTATTCCCACCCCATCCGTTCATTTTTTCATCCGTTCATTTGTTATTCTTTTCATTCAATCATAATTGCCTATTTTGGTTCTCATATCAAATTATTTCTCAGTAACTTTTTTTCTTTAACAATTCTTAATAACATCCAGATCTTGTTTTTGAATTAGCTTTATAATAATGGTAAGTGTACTTCATGCTAGCATCTAACCTGACACCAAAAAGTGTCTCAATCTATTTAAATCAGTCATCAACTAATTGAGCTCTAGATATTCATAATTATCGCTATTATTCTCCTCTTGTGACACAGAGCAACTCGTTGAAACAAGCCCATTATCACATGCGGGCGCTCACAACATCACTCCTTTTTTTGGCTAAATTTGAGGGAATGCACCAGTGGCTGATTACCGAGGGATCTCTGTTATTCTGTCACGGCCTTTATGACTCACTAAAGAGTGAATCACGCGTCACATTAGAACTGCTCCTTCAGTGGATGCTTAACGGCTCCTCGCCTTAAAACTCCCAAGCACCCCATCAATAATTTCCTAAGCAGCCATACTGAAGACATCACTTAGAACAGTGTGAGGGGCCGGAACTGTCACCATCATGACAGATGCACTGGAAGCAGAAGGGTCCCTGTAGAATGCACTTTGGACCATTTGAGACATGCCACTTATGTGGGATGGGAGAAGAGGAACGAATGAGGCTGTAACCCATGTTGGAGTGATGCCCCTTCAAGCTCGACAGTTCTGCACAGATGCGGGACATCTACAATGTACATTTTGGATTTCAGCACTAAGAGAAAAGGAGGTCAGAGTGGTCATTTTGCACATCTGTATTTTTGATTCCTGCAGCTGTGTATATGCACATAGATTGGGAATTAGTACACTAGGTTTGTTTCATTCCAGTGTCTCTGGGGATACATGGGGGACAAGTGCCAAGTTCAAGGGTGCAGTGGACAGAACTGGATTAGCTTTGTCACATACATCTCTCCCCAAGGATCAAACCTAACACCTGATGACTGATGGCTCACTTCCTTAACTGTGAAGTTACATGGTGGACAAATAATTTCATTTAGTGATTACTGACAGATTGCAAACTAACTGTGCTTTTTAGACATGACCAAAATTACAGGAAAGGTTCTTAAAAATTGTTTCATTGGTGTCAATAAATTATTTTCTTCTTTAAGAACCTTAGTTTAGATTAATCACTTTTTTGCTTCTTTTTCTTTGTGTGTAAAATATAATTGAATTTTTAATGCTATTTTATGTCCAACACTTCGAGCGACTGAAAAAAACCCTTGTGTCACTAATTATACAACCGGTACTTTGATGTCCAGTAGTCATTAAAGACTCATTTGGGTCTGGAGAAAATTAATAGTGCATTAATCAATATGAACTAATTAGCTGATAACATGTTAATTAAATCTCTTATTTAAAGTTCTGAGGCATGAAATGCTTGTTCTAGCGTGCAAACCTCAGTCTTCAGGCAGCGTAAAGGCATTCTTGCTGTTGTCTGAGTACAGTAGGAGAGAGAGAGAGAAGTGGTGGAGATTCTTTGAAGTGTTATCTTCCTCTCATTTACTCCCATAATGTTAAACACGCCTTCCTTCCTCTGAAGTGTTTCACCTGATTTCCTCAGCTCTGATCAATCATGGTGTGTTAGCAAAACAAAGTGGAAATAAATGAAGATTTGATCAGTCCTGCAGATGGGCATTTAAACCACCATATGCTTCCTGCTCCTTTTTGACACAGAGATCTAAACACATAGTGTTGAGCAGGATCAGGAATGGCAGAAAGCCAATACAAGCTCATGTCTGGAGTCCCAGATCAGTGAGTTATTTTACTGGGGGCCATTATTGTTCCTTTATGTGAAATCAATAGGCCCCTGTGGAATAAAACGCTTGACCTGAAGATATGCTTTCTCCCTTCACTCTTTTAGGCGGAGGAGCATCGCGAGCCGCAGGCATTTAGGTAAGTTACAAGTTAATCACTAAAGACGTTTTGATCCTTGCTACTTAAAAAATAAACTAAATGAATTTAAATAAATGATATATGTTCTAAAATGATATTACAAATTTTATTATTATTATTATATTAGAATATTATATTTTCAGTATATTTCACCTGTTTCCACCTTGTGACAATTCCTCTGTGGTATCATCAAGGCCCGGAGCCACAGATCAATACTTTTGATGGAAAGTTATAATCAGCCCTATTAAGTGACAAAGGTTCACTCTGTAACAGCTGGGCTGGCGAGAGACTGGAGCTTGTCTGACTAATGAATCGTGAAACAATCAGGCAGTAGCCATTTGTGTTTAGATCTGTAAATATGGCACGGAACAAGTGCCAGACCATTGCCGGAGCTCCAGCTGGGGCCACAGATGGTCTGGATTCAGAGCAGCGCAGGAGCCGTTAGCTCCTCCGTCCCACACTGCACCTCTGCTGTCGCTGAGTGACAACTTCACTTTCGCACTAACTTACCCGTTTGCCCTGCGTTGGGAGCCAAGCATTCTTAAAGTGGCTGACAGGTTCTCTGAGTGGGGGCTCCCCGAGCTCTGGCATTGGCCAGGGGAAGGAAGAAGAATGGAGAGAGGGAGAAAGGAGCTATGATGAAGAGCAGTGTGATCTTGCTATTTAAAGACATGATCACCTAATTAACCTTGTAGGGCAATGACTAATTCTGACACCTCACCCACTACAACCGTGGCAAGGTCTGCAATAAATCTCATTAAGTGGCTCTTTTTCAAATACACGCACCGAGGCGAGACGCAGATTCACTTGTGCTTTTATGTTATTTTCACTATAGGTTTTTAAAATATGCGCTCTGATTATCAGCACATCCGTGAAAACGGGCTTGTTGTTTGACTTCGAGCCTGACAGCTGAATAAATATACTGCAACATTCAAACAGACAAATAATGGCTCTTCTCAAAGGCTTCTTGACATTCATCTGTGCAAATGATAAAAAAAAGGAGACAGAATGCATTTAATCTGAGGGGCAAGGGAGACGTCTTCGAGGATAGAGCCATGAAAAGAGATGAAAGGTTTATTTAATCTGTTTCCAAGGTAAATGATCCCGCGTCATTGCTCCTCTCCCCTGCGAGCTACTGATTTTGACTGAAAGCTGTGCCGTGCCATTACATCTTCTCAAACGATAACAGTAATGTTAAGCGGGCTATCTGAGCAGCGCATAATAGGTGTAATTCTTTTTTGGTTTGTTTTAGTCTAGGCTTTTCCTGTAAAGTGTTTCCAAAACTTTGTTGTTAGCATGGCTGTATTTCAACCATTTTTGGGGTTTGTCTGAAGTGATTTGATCTAATTACATAAAGGTTACTTTCCACAGTGTAACAGTGGGAAAAGTGTAATTTTTTCCTGATGTTACAAACATTTCTTTTATCCTAGCTTAATATGCAGAGACAACTATAATTAAAGCAAATATAAATAAGATGCTATCAACATTATGCATTCCTTCCAGCAACTAGATCAGTCTGACACAGCAACACTGGCACAACCAATGACGTGATTTAGGGGCAGGACTATCTCTTTGTCTGGCCAATGTAGGATTGAGGGCGTGTCCATGAAACCTGTTCGAAAACAATAATTATCTTGGCAGCTCCATTTGGTAATAACAATACCACAGAAATGATAGACTTGCACTTTAATGTAAATACATAGCAGAATCATATTACTGATTTTACACTGAATACTGTTTAAGATGCATAGGAGAGTTTTTCATGTAATAAAAACCTTGAACAAACACAAGGAAACGGTGACATCCTGTTCACACATACACACACATACCCAGCCGCAGACGAGAGCAAGCATCAGGTGAAGATGAAAGGCTATATTTATTGGCATCTAAATGAATATGACCAGGTCAGGCAGCGCCTTCAGCCCATATCAGTAATAATAAAGAGTCGGGCCGCCGTCCTTGCCTTTTCCGCTCTCTCTCCAAACCTCAATGAATACCAAACCTGGCCAGTGGAACTTTTCGCAACGTTAACTGTCATGACCCTGCACGGCCAGGCAAAACGGCTTAACTAAGCTGTCAGCTCTAATAAAGCCAATAAAAGGATCAGATAAATGTTTATTACATTGTGGGAAAAGATCATTTCTATACTGAAATTGAGGATGACCTTTCCAGATAATTCCTAGTTGGCTTTTTTAAATGGTGGATAAATCACCGTCCCTTTGTTTGAGGCTGATGTGGTGGAACCTCGCTGACGGAGGGTATAAAACATTGTAGCCGGTACTTGCTCTAATCCGAGGCCCAATTTAGTCATACAATCAAAACTGTTATCTCAGCAAAGTTAATGGTGAGTCAGGGACACATTACATATACAGTAGGTCACTCTGTGCAGTGTAGCTTATACACTCTAGCTGAGCTGCTACTTCTGGAGATTTGACTGGATCCCCAGGCAACAGCAACATCTGATTAACTGATATGTACCTTGGGAATATAAGAATTTCGTTTTACAAAAAAAAAAAGTTAACTAGTATGGCTTTAATATTGTACTTTCCTATTTGGCACTTTCTACTAATGGGACACAGAACCATGCACAGAACTCATAAAAATTAAGCTTTTTCCTATAAATTTACAACAAATAATAATAAAAAAAGATTAATCTTCACTGTCAACCTTAGGAGACTAAACTAAATATGTACTGTTTGATATGATGAAATATTTACAACCATGTTACCTAAACGGTTGTTCTTTTTCCTAACAATAACTTGGATAACAGGGTTAAATAGTTAATCATTACACAATTTGTGTACAAAATTGAAAAAAAAAAAAAAAAATCAATGAAATGAATTACTAAAACTATAAAAAAGGTACACATTTTAAGTTTATCAGACAGGTTGTATCTAATAGTTCTCACAACAAAAATGTTGTTTAAAAAATGTTAAAAGTAAAATGTAAAAAAAAAAAATACAAAGCAATGAGACACAAAAGTGTACTCAAATCATGGAAAGTGGCATTTATTTTATAGCAGTTCTAAACTGGGACACTGCATATAGATATTGTCAACCATCACTGATAAAGGAAAACCAAATACAGAAAATCCAGAATGTGAGGAAGGGGGACTTCATTGTGTCACACAGACCATTAGATGTGTTCAGTGGCCTGTGAGATGAATTAGTATGAGACTGAAGGGCATGCTGATGTGGGATGATGCGGAGAGGTTGATTGTGTTTAGTCGCACCTCACAGCAGGAATTCTCCTCCAAGTGGCTTTTGTCAAGCTTGACTTGCTCTCTGGCCACAAGGTGAAGTGATCTGAAATGAATGCTGAAAAAAAAAAATGTTTTAAAAACATGAAACATGCTACATTTTTTCCTTGATTTTTTGATAAATTAAAAATTCAAAAGAACAGCTTTTATTTGAAATAGAAATCTTTTGTAATATTATATCTTTATTGTCACTTTTGATCAGTTTAATGTGTCCTTTCTTTCTTTCTTTCTTTCTTGAAGTTCCACATAGCTATTAAGCAGCAAAAACTGTTTTCAACTTTATAAAATTAAGAAATTTTTCACGAGCACCAAATCAACATATTAGAATGATTTCAATGACACTGACTGAAGTAATAGCAGCTGAAAATTCAGATTTGCCATCACAGAAATAAATGTAATTTTTAATATATAGAAAACACTTCTTTTAAACTGTTACAGTGTTTCACAATATTACTGTTTTTACTGTATTGTTGATCTAATAAATACAGCCTTTGTGAATTAAAAGACTTCTTTCAAAAATATAAAAATTCTTAATTATTAAAAACTTTTCACTGGTAGTGTATAATGTATTAGCAAAAGTTCAAAGACCCTTACGTTCATTGATTTCTACAGGTAATCCTTATAATTCTAACTAGTAATGCATAAAGACATTTGTTGGATTGTAATACCTTGTGTATCTTATTTATTAGATTATATAATATTCAACACTTGCACTGAAGACCATGACTGTTTACCATATATTGGTCGATATCATGTTTAATGTGTTTCTAGTAAAGTGCCACCAACCTTCATGCAGAGACGAGTGTGCTCTCAATGCATATACATTTATATTACAGCTCACATATGCGATAGATACCGCATGCTGAAATGAAAACACATTATCTCAGAACCCACTCTATAGAAAGCCGTCTGTAATAGGGAAGGGAAAATAAAGACTTATGGAAAATCAAATGAGGTATGAACTGCCATAAGCACAAAGAAAATGATTCCCTTTGGAAAATCGTGTATTTGCAGAAGATAATTTCTTCTGTGTCTCAATGCACTTGACCCTCTGTGATTATCTCCTCTATGCTTGAACTCTCCTTGAACTTAGAATAACCATCACACAAGTGGGATATGGCCATCTCCTTTGCATCTGGTTATTCTAGCTCCAATTTGCTGCATAATACAGCAATTACCTTGATCTATGGCTGAAGTCACCCCTTCATGTATTAGTATTGGAATCAGCACATTTACTGAAAGAAGCACCTGACTGTGACCCTGCTTTTGCTTTTTAATGTCCTGATTAATTTGAATAGTAATTAATTGACTTTCCAGGTCGGACATTTCAAGTGGACAACCCCTGACGCTTAATCTTCTCATGTGGAAAAAGGAGTTTTGTGAGGGATGACAAGCCCATAATGTTCTCACGTTCATCAGAAATCTAGTATATGCTGATTTATTAGTACACGAGAAAGTGAGAGGCCATATAAGAGAATGTAAAATTATTTAAAAATGATTAAAAGAACACATTTGAAACTTAATGTTTCATATTAAGCAAATAAACAGATGAAAAGAAAAAGATTTGAGATAATCCAATTAAAAGAAACAAATATTTAGTGTTTTACATTAAAAAAAAAACTTTTTATCACAGTAGTAGAATTTTAATGTACTCATGCATATTTCATGTCTCTCTGAACTGTCCAGCAATCAAAGGCAGAAAAACCAAAAGAAAAAGAAAAAGAATAGCTTTGTCAGCTATGATAACTGAAAGAAAAGGAGAAGCCGAGTGCTAACAATGTCCTCATACTTGAAAGACAGTGAGAAATTAAAGAGAGAAACAAACACTGAGAGAGCATACAGATTCAGTTTCACCAGGAGATGAAAAAACAGATGGCCACCCTCAGCAAGACATGAACAGAGGAGATTTGAAAACATCTTGGGCCCCAGCAGCTAGTAGGTTCTCAGTCTGCAGAGCTTCCACAAGGGCAAGCAGAACAATCACAAATAGCAGAGTTTTGCTGCATAAATAGCCTTTAGACAAAGGACCTAAAGTCTAAAATGCATAAACCACTGTTACTCAGTGAGTTGTTCTACAAGAAGACAGAAAATGTTCAGATTTACATAGTTTAGGTGGTGTTGTGAACACTGTGGCTCTTATACAGAAACAAAAGATGTCAGATCAGATGTCAGATCAGCTAGGAGTTAAACAGAAAATAAGAAAACAACTGCTTAGTTAGTGCTTGTAAGAAATACCTTCTACCTTCATCTACCCATGCTCTGTTTTGATGGAAGAAAGTAACTTTGGGTTAGCTGAGGTCAAGTATGGACACTTTAAACTAATGAAATTAAACTCTTAAGAAATGCAGAAAAGACTTTAAACAGACCTTTAACACAAGATGTTTTATAAATGTGAAGAAATAGCCATTTTAGAAAGCTGAACAGAATGAGTCTTTCTTCAGAGTCTGTGCTACATATTGCTGGCATGTTTAGACCATGTTTTACCAATCATAGCCTGCACCTCCAGGGGGAGGGATGAAATTCAGTGTCAGCAATAACACAAAGGACCTTGGTTTAACATTTCGCCCAAGCCATGTCCTCACTTACAGCCTAAAGCTTGCACTTGCTATTCTGGCAAGCTGCTTTAGTCCACAGACTGACAATCTCTCCTCCGGCAGTGCTTGACCATCTGAGACTCAAGCTCACTGGCGCGCACACACACACACACACACACACACACACACACAGTTTACCTCTCACGAGGGCTTATATTCATTCATGCTTTGATAGTTGTTGTGGCAAGTTCACTGATATTTGTCAACATAATCATCGGTTTTCATTTTAAAATGAATATGGACAAAACAAGAAATTAAATTTGTATCAGATCAAACATTCTTAGCATTATAAGATACTGCACAGAACATCACTCGTTTCAAAATGAGTTCAGCTATATTCAAAGCAAGCACTGTCAAACACACACATGCAAACATTTGCTTTGTCTCATTTTGTAGCTCGCCAGTCCAGCAGATCTGCACATATAAACACCCACACATTTCTCCCTCTTTTTCCACAGCTCTTCACAAGCAAACTGTTCGAGCCTCTTGCCTGCCAGCCAGTCAAGATGGCCCCCCAACCCTGCAGCCAATCCCACGGTCTGGCACGCAGAAGAAAACCGCAGGCCAGCTGATCCTCTCCCCGGCTACCTTCATCTGCTCCTTTGGAAACTTTTGGACATGCATGAATTTTCAAGAGCTTCATGGTCTACTGGGCCGGAGCATTTCGGGAAGGAAGGAATGGAGAGAAAGCCCTTGAGTCATATACAGGCTTCAGAAATCTGTTACTTGATAACCCTGCTACAACAGATCAGTGCTTGTACAAAAGGCAGAAGCTATGGCTTGAAAAGAGGGAAAAGGCCACGGCTAAGTAGCATTTGGCAGCTAGCGCAGTTTTATTGTCTGTCGCAGACCGCGGTTGGAGATTTCACGCGATTTAGCCCCAGTCGGCATGGCTAACGCGGCCCCGGCAAGATGTTATTGCGACTGTAAACAATCCTCCTCACGCGAGCTCATGCTAAACAGCTAAGCATCTTTTTTACTTTTATTTAAGATTCTTTTTGTAGAGATTCACACATGGAAGTGTCACACTTATCTCGACTCATCCCTCTACCTCATTTGCAGCCCTGCTACCTCACGGCTAGCACGCTAATGACTGAAACCTCCAACCTCCCCTTCCTAGAAAGAGGAATAACTGACTGTGTGCAAATAGATTATGATGAACTGCTTGAACTGCAATTAAGGCAGAAGGAAGGGAAGGAGACGACAGCAGTTTAGACAACAATTTGGGCGACTGCAGCTGCAGCTGCTCTGCGGTTTAATGCAGTAATTGATAGACTCTGCCTGTCACTAGAGGGATCAGAATGAAAACTTAAATTACCATCATTAGGGCTCTCCTAATTACTGCATCCCATGCAAAGCATGTTTTTGTTTGTTATTATAAAATTACTCTTCTGTTATCTAATTTGTTCAGGCAGATCTTCCCTTCCTTTGATACAGAAACAATTTAGAATTTGGATTTGGCGCTCAATGGTAAATCCAGACAGGGACCGCTTTCTGAATCGTGGTCATAATATGAACATAATCACCGCTAAGCATTATTTCATTAAACAGGTGCGGTGATTATGCATCTTAAAGTGTTTGTTTGCAAATTTGCATCAATCAAATGGATCCATTGAGAGCATCTTGATCTATTTACTGATTATACGATTGCAAACTCAATAGAGGCATAATCATCAGTTTATTCTCACGTGCAATGAAACATCCCATTATTCTAGCATTGTTACGATACGTTGAATGTCGTGGGTATGATTGGATTTCTAGCGCTGTATATAAATCCATTCATTCAAGGGCATGTCAGTGTGATTTCTTTGTATGTGTGTGTGTGGCCAGTGTTTCTCATTGCCCCCATCTCTGTCTCATTAAGAGGTCAAATGTAAAGTACAAAGGTAAAAAAAAAAAAAAATGCTGAGACTACACATTGGTGTAATGCACTCACTAAGACTGACAAGGTCTCTGAGTGCTAGGAAGATCTTTGCCCTTGTACTGAATCACCATTCCCCATGAACCAACGCACACCAGCCTCACCGAATCATCCAGATGACCAGCACAAAGGATAAATTGTATTGTGGCTCTAAGCGAAATTGTACATGTACACCCACCAGTGACATTCAGAGATCAGTGCCAATAATCAAGTATTAATGATTATTAAATGTGCATATGCTGGAGTTGGTAATTGGAAGGTTAATCGACGGGCGACGTCAGTAGAGTCACATTTATCAGTTTCTATTTATCTCTTCTGGGGAGATGGCAGGTTTACAGTAAATACCTTCTGTCCCCCTAATTTCCTAATGATGGAGATAATGATGGAGAATGGAGCAGCCATTAGCAGGGACAGGCTCTGTGCATCACTCTGTCAGCTCTGTCTCTCTGAGGCCCACAATGAGAAGTGATGGGACCCAGCTCAAAAACCCACCCAACGAATAATCATCCACATAAAGCTACATAGCTCTAAAATACAAAGATTAGTCGCTAGATGAAGGCTGGGTGATTAACTTCACTGTCTCGACATGCATCTACTGCAATTATACAAAAGTTAGTCCATTCCTCTAATTTAATTGATTGAGCTGCATTCCAAGAGAGCTCATATTTAGTCCAATAGCACCGGAACTTTCCACTGTTTGTATCATTCCAGAGTGTTAGACTGTGCATTAGTCATGAGGATTTTTCAGTGACTGTTTCTGCAGGCTACATGGATACACCAGTAGGTGGTGACGGGTCTTTATAAATGTGGCATTAATTAATTCATCCACCATTCAAAATCACATACTTCCCTACTATATAGTAGGTGTGAGAAAGAGTAGCATGTCTGAATTTACAGTGTTTAATAAACAGAACAGTAGGCAAAAAGAGAATATTGGATTTCAGACACAGCCACTGTCTTTATGAGTAAGTCATTGAATCATTCATTCAATTGACTAGTTCAAAAACTACTCATTCAGGAACAAAATGCCACTATGTTGTGCCCAGATACACAACCAAACTTTGCTTAGAATTTGGATTTGCTGCTTAATCAAGATAATAACAGCTAAAGCATTGTTTCATTAAACAGTTATGGTAATTATGCATCTTGAAGTGTATGTTTGCAAATTTGCAAACAATGTGAACTTCAGCTTTAACATCAAAAATATTAACATCAACGTTAAGTATCACACTCAGTCATGCTTTTGGCAAGAGCACTATACAGCAGGTTACAGTGTATTATGTCCCTTTTTTTTTTTTTGGATCTGCTGACATCTCTATAACCCTCTCTCTCTCTCTCTCTCTCTTTGTATCAACAGTACTGATCACTTTTTCCTCTCTTCTCTATTTCTGTCTGGTGCTCTCTTTAATTAGTAGTCAGCACCACATGTACTGCTTTCAGTCTTGCAGAACATGTTACAGTTAGAGTTAATAGGACTTCAGGTCTCTTTTCATCTACATTTATGCATTTGGCAGAAGTTTTTATCCAAAGCAGGTGCTTTACCTGGGAATCGAACCCATGACCTTCACATTGCAAGTGTCATGCTACAGTTTGAGGTTTATACAATAGCTCTCTCTCTCTATATATATATATGTACATACTACCGTTCAAAAGTTTTAGATCAGTAAGACCTGTAATATTTTTTAAAGAAGTCTCTTATGCTCATCAAGTCATTTATTTGATACAAAAATACAGAAAAAAGGTAATCTTGCAAAATGTTATTACAATATAAAATAATGGTTTCTATTTTTGTCACGGTGCACACACGAGGGATGAACGAGGAGACGAAGGTAACTCAAAATACAGTCTTTAATAAATCCAAATCAAGACAAGACAAGACAAGACAAGACAGATCAAGACAAGGAAAGGCTGGGACAGACAGAGCCACCGGGAGTAACGAGTAGACCAGACGAAAACTAACAGAACAGGCAGAAACTAAATACACATGATAATTAACACACACACCTGAAATAAATGATAAACAATCAAACTTGACGAGGACAGGAACAGGAAGGACCAAATAAGGGCATGGAGGGGGAAACACACAAGACAAGACAGACAGGACTATGACAATTTTAATATACTTTAAAGTATAATTTATTTCTGTGATGCAAAGCTGAATTCCCATCAGCCATTACTCCAGTCTAAAGTGTCACATGATCCCTCAGAAATCATTCTAATATGCTGATTTATTATAAGTGCTGGAAACTGTTGTGCTGCTTAATATTTTTTGGAACCTGTGATACTTTTTTTCAGGATTCTTTGATGAATAAAAAGTTAAAAAGAAAAGCATTTATTTATAATAGAAAACTTTTCTAACAATATACACTACCGTTCAAAAGTTTGGGGTCAGTAAATTTTTATTCTTTCATTTTTTGAAAGAAATTAAACCTTTTATTCAGCAAGGATGTGTTAAATTGATAAGAAGTGACAGCAAAGATTTATATTGTTAGAAAAGATTTGTATTTTGAATAAATGCTGTTTTTTTTTAACATTTTATTCATCAAAGAATCCTGAAAAAAGTATTTCAGTTTCCAAATAAATATTAAGCAGCACAACAGTTTCCAGCACTTATAATAAATCAGCATATTAGAATGATTTCTGAGGGATCATGTGACACTTTAGACTGGAGTAATGGCTGATGGAAATTCAGCTTTGCATCACAGAAATAAATTATACTTTAAAGTATATTAAAATGGAAATCATTATTTTATATTGTAATAACACACACATATATATATATATATATATATATATATACACATACATATATATATATATATATATATATATATATATATATATGTATGTATATGTATTAGGAATGAAAGCATAAACAAAAAACTAAGCATATGTATTTTCCTCAATATAATGACTTGATGTTGATGCCTTAGAAGCCTGTCTGAAACAAAAATACTGACTAGGCAACAGTTTCAGACAAAACCGCTGTGGCATGTGTGCGGTTATGAATATAAATATATATGGCATTCATCTTAGCTGATCTGCTGATAGGCCAGATATTGGTATGTAATTACTATCCATAGTGGGGTTACCGCTTATTGCTTGTATGTTCATTTTGCTCACTGGCAAAGCAACTGGTTTGCAGAAGTATTTGCTAGGGTTGATGCTGTACATGGCCAATTACATTTTTTTTTCTTCAGTGAAATAACTGCTTTAAAATATGAGTGCATGAGGTGCTATCCCCCAGTCAATACTGTTTATTTGCAGCTGGAAGGCTGCAGAAATACTATTAATTGTGCTAACATGAAGAAGAGTGGGGATTTAATTCTCTATAACCTTGGTATGCATGTTTTAGTAGTCCTACACTACACTACCCACTACAGCAAACCATGTCTAAACGCTACACGAGAACATGTTCTATGAATGTTGCTTTTGGCAAAATGTGACTGCTGACACTGTGAAGCTGTCATGATGATTTTCTTCCCATCCATCGGCCTTGTGTAGGTCTCGCACCTGACCGTTTTGACCAGCTGTGATTGACACTTCAGCCTCCTGGAAACACCTAGGGATCATGGCACCTCGTGCCATGAAGATGAAGATAGCTAGTGAAAAACTGTAGCTTTAATCCTCAGGCCTTGGCTCAGCCTACAAGATCTGTCTCATACTGGGCTCTGTCTTGTCAGTGCAGTAACAAGATCCTGAGTGACTTAAGTCCTCTGGTGATGTCAGACCTGAAGCTAGAGAACTGTGTCTTACTGATTGTCTCAGTGATCTTTGGCCACCGTAGCACAACTTCAGCATTCTGCTGAGAGACAAACAGAAGACTAGAGTTGATGTATTCAACAGTCTCCAGCTTTCTTTCGCTCATTACTTATGCTGTTATATGTAGAAGCTCATTTTCTCTGTTATGAGTCATATTTAGGGTTGTCATGTACAGTAATTTGTTTGCATTATCCACACTGAAAAAAGTGCTTTGAATTTGTATGATTAAATCATGTACATCAGTTCCACATGAATCATTGAATAACATTACATATTGTTATGATATCTTATCATATATACAACAGTTCTCTCTGGTCCTTGAATCTGATTGGCTGAGAGCCTTTTTCAGCAGTGCAGTATCAACAGAACTCCAAACATTTCACCGTTTGTATCACTCTACTTGCAGTATTTCTCACAGCGAGTGTCATGGCGGTCACCCAAATCCACTATAATTTTATAAATAATACTGTTTTTGTGTCACAGAATGTAATTTTAAGAGCTTTTAGCTGAGAATGTAGTGGTTTAGACTTCAAATATGCAGCTTGTTAATAAAGATAAAGTCTATTTGAAAATTTGCTTCAGTGTTTTTGGAGATGCAAGCTCCAGGGCGTCAGCGGCCGTTCATAACGTTAAATTTTATATAACATAAAGAACCAGACAGTGCTAATGCTGTATATCAAAGCACTGCCTTTGTACATTTGACTGAATTGCTTTTATGATGGCTGTTGTTGTTTATTAAATATTATTATTCAATAAATAATATTTTATGTAAATAATAGTATTTAATAATAGTATTTAGTATTGAGAAATGGTGTGATGATATAGCCATATCGTACTGCTACTCTTATGATATACACTACCATTCAAAAGTTTTAGATTAGTAAGACTTGTAATGTTTTTTAAAGAAGTCTCTTATACTCATCAAGGCTGCATTTATTTGATCAAAAATACAGAAAAAAACAGTAATCTTGCAAAATGTTATTACGATATTAAGTAATGGTTTCTATTGTAATATGCTTTAAAGTATAATTTATTTCTGTGATGCAAAGCTGAATTTGCATCAGCCATTACTCCAGTCTAAAGTGTCACATGATCCTTCAGAAATCATTCTAATATGCTGATTTATTATTAGAATTATTAATGTTGGCAACAGTTGTGCTGCCAAATATTTTTTTGGAAACTGCGATACTTTTTTCAGGATTCTTTGATGAATAAAAAGTTAAAAAGAACAGCATTTATTAAAAATATAAATCTTTCTAACAATATAAATCTTTGCTATCACTTCTTATCAATTTAACACATCCTTGGTGAATAAAAGGTTTAATTTCTTTCAAAAAAAAGAAAGAATAAAAATTTACTGACCCCAACCTTTTGAACGGTAGTGTATATTGTTAGAAAAGATTTGTATTATAAATAAATGCTCTTCTTTTTTAACTTTTATTCATCAAAGAATCCTGAAAAAAAGTATCACAGGTTCCAAAAAAAAAAAAAATATTAAGCAGCACAACAGTTTCCAGCACTGATAATAAATCAGCATATTAGAATGAGTTCTGAAGGATCATGTGACACTTTAGACTGGAGTAATGGCTGATGGAAATTCAGCTTTGCATCACAGAAATAAATTATACTTTAAAGTATATTAAAATAGAAACCATTATTTTATATTGTAATAACATTTTGTGATATTACTGTTTTTTTTTCTGTATTTTTGATCAAATAAATGCAGCCTTGATGAGCATAAGAGACTACTTTAAAAAAAAACATTACAAGTCTTACTGATCTAAAACTTTTGAATGGTAGTGTATACACACACACACACACACACACACACACACACACACACACACCTTTTTGAATTTCATTATGCAATCCAAAAAACTAAGAATAACATACACAAACATGCTAAATAGCAGTTGCTCACTGATTGTAGCAACTCATAAAACACTCATAAATAATTTTAACATTTTAACTAAATTTTAAAAAATTTCCCCATCAAGTCCCATGCAAAGCATGCTGAGAACTACAAATCCCCCACCTATTTTCAGTTTACAAATTTAAGTGGATTGCATGCAGTTAAAGGAATAGTTCACCCAAAATGAAAATTCTGTCATTAATTGCTCACACTCATGCCGTTCCAAACCCGTAAGACTTTAGTTCATCTTCGGAACACAAATTAAGATATTTTTGATGAAATCCGAGAGCTTTCTGACCCTGCATAGACAGCAATGGAACTACCATGTTCAAGGCCCAAAAAGGCAGTAAGGACATCATTAAAATAGTCCATGTGACATCAGTGGTTCAACCTTAATTTTATGAAGCAATAAGAATACTTTTTGTATGCAAAGAAAACAAAAATAATAAATAATGACTTTTATTCAACAATTTCTTCTCGTCTTTTCTCAGTGCAGTACAGAATGTGGGATTTTGTGGATATGAAAAGGATGTAGTTTATAGCACAACAAAGTCTGTAAACGTAAAGCAATTATAGGTTTAAAAGCATATTTTGAAAAGCTCAAAGCTTGATGATATGAATGAGAAAATTTAATGATCTGTTTACTCTTGTCTTACAGATGTTCACAGCGCCACACTGACTTTTGATTTAGTGAGCACTCTCCCACTCACAGAGGCACATGCATCTTACTTTAATCAAGAACGTCCTTTCCATTCTCCTACCCCATCCTCCTCATCTCAGCAACGCTCACTCTGTTTTTCCCTACAACTCAAATTAACTGCAGAAATATAATCAGTTTTCTGACAGATTATATACTTTATGGGTGATGGGTTAGGTAGATATTTGAAAAATTGAGCATTCAAAGCAAAGCTCAATAGACCGTGTAAAAGCTCTTAGTGAGAGGGATCCAATATATGTTAAAATAGTCAGATACTCTTGTGAGGAGAAACCAAGGAATTGTTTAATGCAAGATTTCTGCTTTCTGAACCCAACCCTTGTATGTCTTTATTGGGAGTGCTGCTTGGGCGGTAAATAGAGTGATATGACTTTATTCTCCAGCACAAGGCTCCAGCTCAGTGAATTTCTGGTAGCATCATATGGTTGGCTACATTATGTTTTGTGTACAAATGAGCACAGCTTACAGATTTGATAAAGAATATGTGTTTTCTAACTAACCCAAATAAAGCTCTCAGATTCAGGCAACAGGATATTAATGGGAAGAACTAATATTACTGCAAAGGGGTGTATTTTACAGCAAATCTATCAGAAATTTATTGGATGACAAAACGAACACCTCATGTTAGTTTCCTTGCATTTTGGCTGCAAACTGATTTATTTAGCATATATTTAGAATTACAAATTACATTTAAAAGCTGGATATAAAAAAAATTGGAGTAGCAACAAAACAAGTCAGTTCACTGTCTAAAACTAAAACATATTAATCTAAAACCAAAAACTGCAATGTTATGTATTTGTATGTAGCTTCAGTGAGTCTGTGTTTCTGCTTAGCCGTCACCAGAGGGCTTGAAGACACAGGTTCCACAGATTAAGTCGAGGGAGTTCTCTTGACCTTTCCATCAAATGCCACGCAGTTTGAGGTGTACAAGCATAATTAAACGCCATAGTTTTGCCGCCGTCTTATCTTTGCGTGCCAATCGCGCACCCCATCACTGCTGTTCATTAGCCAAGTTTAAGATGTTGGGGCCATAGGTTAATGACAGCGACCACCGTGGCCTGAATAATATTGTTTATCTTCTCCTTTGCTTTTTTTCATGCTGCATGTTCACAACTGTTGCTGTTGCTTCTGATAAAATCGGTAATGAGGAGATGTTGACATTGGGTCTTGTTAGTTGTGTACATTGTCAGGAAAATTAAGCTCTCTCCAGGCTAACGTAGCTCGCGATTCGCAGTGACATTTAGCCATTAGCTCCATGCTGAATTGGACAAACGAACAAAAGCAGAAGCACAAAACCCAAATCATATCCAATTAAGCGAGGCATGAAACGGTGAAACCCTAGCAGGAGATTTTACAGGCAGTGCACGAGGAAAGGTCAAGCTCTGACAGAACAGGGCACAGTTAGACGACTGATTACGACTAACGAGCCCTTTGCTTTAGTCAGAATTAGCTGCATTACCCCCCCCCACCCCAAAGTCAATACAACACCCACACAATTTATAACACGGATCTAAGAAAAGGATGTTTTGTTCCATATATTTCATAAATATAATGTGAAAAGCTATGTTCATCAATAATATATCTTGTCTAATTTAATCGTAAATCTGCCTTGTGGAAATCCTTTACTTAACAAAAGTAAAAAAGGCTCATATTGTACAAAGGAAAAAAAACTAAGCTAAACTACTCGGTTTTTATTTATTAATTTATTTCTATGGGGCCTTTTTTACTGAGTTTTTAATAGGGATTATTTACTCACCCTCATGTTGTTCCAAACCTGTATGTTTTACTTTTATGGAACTTAATACAGATATTTTGAAGAACGTTGATAACCAAACCGTTCTGGTTACCATTGACTTTCACTGTATTTTTATCCATACAAAGGTAGTCAATGGGAACCGAAACTGTCTGGTTACCAAACTGTGACAGCAAAAACTGTCTAGTTCTTTTATGTTCTGCAGAAAGAAAGAAGAAAGAAATGCATACAGGCATGAAACAGCATAAGGGTGAGCAAGCAATTTAATGCATTTTAATGTAAATGAAAAACATTTAAATTTTTTGGGTGAATTATCCCAGTTGTTTGAAAGTGCTGTTCATTCACAATCCCCACCTTCAATTCCTGCCGGTGTGAGAATCGAACCGGCAACCTTCAGGTTACTAGCCCAACTCTCTAACCATTAGGCCACGACTTCCCCTGGTGTCGTGGCCGTCCCCTTGGTGGGGGCAGTCGTGGCCTAATGGATAGAGAGTCGGGCTTGTAACCCGAAGGTCGTGGGTTCGAGTCTCGGGTCCGGCAGGGAATACCACGACTGAGGTGAGACCCTTGAGCAAGGCACCAAACCCCCAACTGCTCCCCGGGCGCCGCAGCATTGGCTGCCCACTGCTCCAGGTGTATGTGCACTACTGTGTGTATGCACTTGGATGGGTTAAATGCAATTATGCACAAATTCATAATTGCCTTCATGTCATTGACAGAGACCAACTCAGCCAGCATTTTAAGTGGCCATAAAAATGCTTTTTTTTAAAAAAAAATGATAAAAATGATCTTCCTCCATAAACTGAAGTATCAGTAAATAAAATATTCCAATATCAAATAAACAGTTCAGTGTGATCCATATACTTACAATCTGAACTCTGAAAAATGTGTGCGGTGCTTCTTTAACTGGTCCCCTGAGCTTGTGCATGTTTCAGGGGGTAAAGCAGCTGTGACCTCTCCCCCAGATGCTCTGACGTGACTTTATCTGTATGTGTTTATGGAGTAGAAGAGCTGAGATTGCCTGTGACAGTGGCGAAATGAGGCTAACAAACAGTCTAATGAGGATGTACCAGCAACATGCCTCCATTTGTGCATATGTGTGCTGAGAAGGATATATGCCCTCCCTTCTGCAATAATCCATTTAATAGGACAGTGTGCATAGAGCTGCTCAGAGTTGGTTTCATCATGGAATGGTATGAGGTTGTGAAAAATCCAACAAGCCTTATAGTGACCCCAAAATGAAAAGTCTCCAGCAAACCCCATGACCCAACATAGAGACAAGAGGTTTGGAAAATGGATTTACTTGCCCTCATGTCATTCCAAACCAGTTCGACTTACTTTCTTGTGTGGAAATCAATTGTGAAGTATTTTTTGTCTGTTTGTGTCCATACAATGAAAGTCAATTGGATCCAAAACCACATTAGAACATTTTTAATTGGACATTTTTCAAAACTCTTCTTTTTGATTCCATAGGAGAAAGAAAGTCATACAGGTTTGGAACGATGAGTAGATGATGACAGAATTTTCATTTTTAGGTAAACTCTCCTTTAAGTGCCAGGTACAGAAGTTAATAAAGGTCAAAGGCATTTTTGAGATCAACAGGAAGCTAATATTTTCATAGAATAAACCTAAAAAAAAACCTAACTAGCAATCCTAAACAAGACATAATCTTGGTAGTGACATTATGTTTCCAAGCTCCAAAGATGACATTACACAGCTGTGGCAACTATGAGCACTCTTCCCAATCACAATGCAACAGAGACAAAATGTACTCCTCCAGGATGGCCTTGTTTGAAGAGACACCCTCTTATTTTGGAAGGACCCTTTATCTCTCTTACTCGTCCTCCTTCACTCTTTCTCTCTCCCTGTCTCTCGTTCTCTTGCCCTCCCTTTCTCCCAGTCTCCTGGCAGGCTGGGCAGCCATAAGGTGGGGTGGTGCCTGAGGATAATGGCAGCAGAAGGCAGAGGAAGCGGACATCTGGCAAATGCTGCCCCAATATGTTTCTATGAAAGAGGCGAGGAATTTTCAGAAGACACGACGCTTACCCGAACGACACGCTCGGCGGCAAAAAGAGGAAGATTAAAAATAAAATTAGTTAACATCTTGCCCGTTTCACCCTGCGATGCACATTTCAGTGTGCAAGAACTGATTGCAGCTGCCATTTACATTACAAAAACGTAGTGAGAGAATGTGTATCGTTAATTAGGAGAAATCATGTGTTGCCTTCTAAAGCTAATTCAGTAAGCACAGATGTGGTCCAGAATTATTTAACCCACTCTCTAGATTTCTGTCTTCCCCGTGTGGTAAATTCATTTGCTGCGTTTATTTCTTTTTTATTTCATTCTTTTTATTTCATCCCCCCCCCCAACCTCGTCCAATCATGTTAGTTCTAATGAGGTGTAAAATATGTACATTAATGACACAGAGTTATTTATTTCTAGGGGCGAAGAAATTGCTCCTAATCATTGCCTACATTGTTGAGACAACAAGCCACTTCATTCTGCTGGCTCGTTAGGTTTAGAGTGAATCATGTTAAGGAAAAAAGGAAACATTCAGAGGTATAGAATTGTCTGTTACTGTCTTGATGCACTACAACAATGAGAAACATTATAATAGGGTGAAGGTCCAGTTGAATTAAAGCTTCAAGCATGTGCATCAAATTCATTTCCATTAACATACATGTAACAGCATGTGATTTTATGTGGTGTAATTATTGTTTAGGGGTTTTCCTTGACTGTAAAGAAAGTAAATATCTATTACATAACTATAACTAATAATAAAACTAATAAAATTGTTCTTTAAATGCAGACTTTTAATCAGAGGACAATTAACAGTGACTAAAAGGCCTATTCAATAAATAAAAATTATAAAACAATATGTAAAATATATAAAACTACACATACATATATAAAGAATGAACATTTATTGAACACAATTTATTTTTCTGAAACACCCAGAATTTGGATTGTAAGTATTATTATAGAGTATTATTATTCTAACATTGACAATGTTATTATAAATTTTATAATAATGGCTATGGGCACATTTTTAATATATAGTGTTAAATAAAATAAAATAATAGTGTTTTAAAATAATAGTGTCATTAGTATTGTTTGCTTTAAGACTGGTGATAAATCATAAGATAAATCAAGTACACTTTTTAAATGATAATGTTTTTTTTTTCTTTTATTTTTAGTGTAATGGCATGGCAATATAAAATTATTAAATCTTCAAAATAAAAAATATACAAACTCATGCTTACAGTTTTTTAGTTTAGACATGTAAATATATAACGTCCTTTATATTTTAGAAAAGGGATCATCATATTAAGGGCACTACTTGGCATCAACAAGTTAAAAAAAACACCCAGTGTAAATACATTGAGACAGCAGTAACAATAAAGGTATAATCCATCAAAGTGCTAATACATTTTATAGGAGTACAAACCTGAGATCTTCTGTAAAAAATAGGGTTCAAAAACAAGGAAGAACTGCAAGGAAGAATTGCACTCAATGTAGACCATTTTGTGCAACATACCCAGCAAGTGACATTCACATATTCCAAACCACATCTCATACCATTAATCACATACTGAATATCTGTTTTTTTCTCAAAAGAAACTGTCTCATGAGAAAAATCTAAGTCCTCAACTAAAGCTTTACCCTAGTTACCTTCTGGTCTTACATTTTTCATAATTAGTGGGGCAATGTCAACATGCTAAACACATGGGACTGCCAAAGAGTCTCTTGTTCTCATTACGCATGTTGTGAATATTCTTCGACCAACAGGCTTCCGGTTCATAAGGCACAGCTCATGTGCTCGTTATAAGCTCGAGTAGAGGCAATACGGATGTGTGGACATGGTCACACATCAGCAGATGGAGATCAGTTCAGTGGAGAATGAGTGGGCTTTGTGTGACTGGCGGCTCTGCCAGTGCGCTCTGTCTTTGTTTGAGATAGATGGTCTAAGAAAACTGAGGAAGCTTGAACATGGAGAAGACTGATGGCGTGCAGTAAAGAAACCACAGCGTCCCTCTTTGTTGAATATTCAGTATTAAGAATAATCATAGAAAATTTACAACATACTATAAATGTCAAAAAGTGGAATAAAAAACAAAATTAATAAATATTTCTACAGTGCATGTTTGATACTTTAAAATGTGGACAATGGTAATAATCTAAACAGACATCTAACCTCTTTAAAGGGGGTGTTAGAAAACTTTTGCTGTTTTAGCTATTTCATGCACATGGCTTGAAGGCACCATTGTTGTTTATTGAAGGTAACATTTTTGCTTACTGTAGTAATGAAGCATATCAACAACAGAACTATGTCAGTAGCTACTCAAAAGCCTTTTTGAGCAAATTATTTGGAGGATCCATTAAATAAATGCTGATAAA
This sequence comes from Spinibarbus caldwelli, assembly GCA_039654775.1. Taxonomy (NCBI): domain Eukaryota; kingdom Metazoa; phylum Chordata; class Actinopteri; order Cypriniformes; family Cyprinidae; genus Spinibarbus; species Spinibarbus caldwelli. The sequence continues at coordinate 26,213,282 of CM077223.1, read as the reverse complement.
TGTCAGAAATATTATGCTCATTAAATATTCTTATTATATTTACTTTTTGCCTCATATTTATGTTGCATGTCTTCTGTGTTTCTGCAGGGTTGTTAGTGTTTATTTTGCCATGAGTATTTAACTCATGTTTAGCCTAGAGCAAATAATTTTTCATCATTACCTCTTATATGGTTAGTGAGAGGAAAAACAAAAAGCTTATTTGTCCACTACAGTTTTGAAATTAAAATGTCCAAAAAAATACATTACATCTGTATTATTTAGAAATACATGGTTACTTGTGGTCAATGGGCAAACACTTTTTGCTATTATAATGATGTAGTTCCAATATCAACCAGCAGGGGCTAATGGTATGAAGCTAACAAGCCAATTCCTGATGCCTGGTTAGTCAGACAACACACCCACAAACCACTGACTGACCAGCTAAAAACAAACCGGACTTTGGTTGGTCGCTTCACATGTCAAGCAGATGGTCTCTTCTCGGTGGGCGGTTCTCGGACAGAATAAAACAATATGCTTTTACACATATAGTCGACGTGTGGCTACACATGTCCAGTGTCAATCCATTCATTTAATCAATAAAATGATTTATACTACTTACACAATACATATGCTGTCAGTTATATCAAAAAATATTTTCTCTTTTGTAAAGTAAATATCATACATAGTATAAAACAGCCCTACATGTTGAGGTTATTTCTCTGTGGAGTTCTATGACATTTTGCTATTTGCATATGAACATGATTTATGAAGTAAATACATTGTTAACCAGATTGCTTCTCTCAGATCTGTACAGTATTTTCATACCGAATGTGACAAACCGCAGGTGCAGTGAGCACCTTTCCATTGTTGCATATGTTCTTGTGTATTTTTTATGCCAAAAGGGAATCACTCATACTGTATATAAATATATTCTCTGTGTAATCCTGCATCCAGCATATATTTTCTGACAAATGCTATGAGCTAGCCAGTGACCGGCACACTCTGGAGCTCCACATCTGTTTAGTCTCATTACTATGCATAGTGCCCAGAGCTACACATTCTCCAGTCACCCAAAGACTCAGATTGAGGCTAGGCTAGCCAGTACTGACAGCTTACATTCCCTCTTACTGTTTAGTCTGAGCCATTGGGCTAATCCCTCTAGCAACAGCTGTCCTTTAGCATCATAGATGCTAACTTCCCCTTTGACAAAAACAAAACAGGATCATCAGTGTCAACAACGATTTACCAACAGCCATGGCTAACATCTTCTAACTTTTCATATCCCCGACCACTTCAGGCTGATACTTTAAATCAACAAAACCCACAGTGCACTCATATGTATGCTAATAGAGTTTTTGTTCCTCCGCGTCAATGTTCCTCTTGATCGGCGCACGAGAGGAAGAGAGAATGGGAAACGATGCAGATGAGGCATGAAGGGAGAAAAGAAAATAAATCTGTTAATTAACACATCCTGGCTAAAAAGGGTTGGGAGGATTATCTGAAAGGGCCTGAAGAGTCATTGACAAGCACCGGAACACCTTCTGAGAGTCGAAAGTGCTGTGTATGGCCAATCCACAGTCCTCTTCATCCACTTAATGCATCTATCACAAAGTGCTCAAGAGCCGCCCGGGCTGTGAAGGGCTGGGACTCGTGGAGTGACCTCTGTGTCCTACATCTACCCCAACACATGAGTGCTCAGTTAAGTTCAACAGCCACTCCGAAAAGCTGGCCGGCTGAAAGAAGGTACTAATTAGGGTGGGGAACATGGATGACAGAGTCCCTCAAGAGCTGGCACACAGTATGAGTGTATACTGAACCTTGTCATGTAGGTCAGTTTGAAGCTTTTAGCAAAGCCATGCATATTAATGGGCCTTTTCCCTCTCTCTCACACACACACACGATCACAGGAGGCTGAATCCCCTGAATTATGGCCCTAAAGGCCTTGGATGAATTAACTATGGACTGTTTCTAAAAACATATGCATTGTAAATTGAGATTACTGCTAGGTACCTGTAGCATTCCTAGGCTAGTCTATTGGTCCACATGGTTGAATTGTGAAGAAATAGGCATGAATCAGTGAATTAACCCGCTGGTTTCTCTGCTGATTTTTAGTGGATGTTTAGCCATTTTATGAGGTGTTTATGATCCACTAATGATTGACAATCACAAGGTGTCCAAAATGATTAATGTCTAAATACTACCTAATTGTTCAGGGTTCAGTAAAAAATTATTTTAAAGAAAGTGATACTATTATTAATTAACTGTTCAAAAGACAGTAAAGACATTTATAGTGTTACAAAAGATTTCGGTAACACTTTACAATACGGGTGCACAATTATCCATTAAATAATGCTTAACTAATGCACAGATAATTATGAGTTAATGTATAACTCATGAAGAACTAAACCATTTATTAATGATTACTGCATCAGCAACTAATGAACATTCTATATGATTTATAGATTAAGTAATCAATAGATTGTTATTAGTTAAATGTGTCATAATGTATTAATTCCCTAGTAACATATTATAGTAACTAATGAAGTAAATTCATATGTTAATTACCACATTGGGTCGAAGCCATGCCTTTCAACTTCAAGTTGTCTGCTTTAATTAGTCATTAGCTAATGATTTGCAAAGGTATCATTATGTTATGACTTTACTTGTTGAGGCACAGAACTATTAACTAATTGTTAAGTAATATGTCATTATGATTATGGATTTTGTTTGTTAGTCATGTGCCTCAACATAACATAATGATTATCTGTGCATTAGTTAAGCATGAATTAATGCATATTAGTGCCACCGTATTGCACAACTGTTTCCAACATCGATGATAAGAAGAAAACTTGAGCATTAAATCATCAAATTAGAATGATTTCTGAAGAAACATGTGACACTGAAGACTATGTCAAGTCTTGCAGTTTAGAAGCATTACCCGAATGTTCATTGTCCAAGAAGGTGTGTGTGTGTGGTCCTGGTAAACCCTACATCATGGGGACAAAATGTTCCCACAAAGATGGCAATATTAGAAATCCATGTCCTTGTGGGGACATTTTTTGGTCCCCATGTTTTAGTTTTTTGAAAATCTAAAAATGCATAAAGTTTCCTGTAAGAGGTAGGTTTAGGTGTAGGGTGATAGAAAATACAGTTTGTACAGTATAAAAATCATTACGCCTGTCGGCTCCGATAACCTTGTGGGCAGCGCACCAACATACAGCGCCGTTGCGCTACGGGCGTCCCAAGTTCGAATTCTGGCTTGTGGATCTTTCCCGATCCCACCTCCCTCTCTCTCTCCCACTTCTGTCGTTACACTGTCCTATCTAAATAAAGGCAAAAATGCCAAAAAAAATAAATCTTTATTAAAAAAAAATCCATTACGCCTATGGAATGTCCCCATAAAACGTGGAAACCCAACGTGTGTGTGTGTGTGTGTGTGTGTGTGAGAGAGGGCTAAAAAGTATGCCAACTGTGGCATTTGGGGCACAGTTTGCTTGTAGTTTAGAAGTAACACAGAGAGCGTTACCCAAATGTTCATTGTCCAAGAAGGTTTGCTCACTGCATGTTATCGTCCTCTCTGATTTCCTCGCATGGACAGTGGGATGCGGTTGGCATGGATCTTCAGCTAGGCCTCACGCATCGTATGGTCTGCTGTCACTCACCAACAGTCTTGTTTACTCCAAAACGCAGATCTTCCCTTCTCTCCGACCTTCCTGCGTTCTCTCCTCTTTCTGATCCCACTGATATGTGTTTCTTTGAAAGTTGCACTCCGGGACATGTGATGTACATCGGTGGTAATCGGATAAGTTGGGCAGCATCCTTCTGCTATCTTTCCAAAACAACATCTCCACTCAACTGAGCGCCAGAGTGCAACTGTCACATTACAAGCCAAGGAAATGTGTTCCATAGCTCTGAGCTGTAAACACAAATTGGAGGAAATAAAAGGAAGAAAATATCTAGCAAGCTGAAAGATGTTTTGCATGACAGAAAATTGCTAACGCTTTCAGGCGAGGCCAGGACTAAGAGGTGGTGGGGGGGTGGGGAGAACAAATCGGCATTATGTTGTCTGTTTGAACTCTATAACCAATTAAAATGGCAGAGCAGAGTGCATATTTTAATATGCATGACAGAATGGCAGATTAGGAGGGGGAAAAATACTACGGCTAATTATGTGGTCAACAGTCTGCCATGATGCCATTGTACCTTCCGTTTAATTTGCACATAAAACCTTGCCTTCATGATGGCAACATGCGTTTTTGATGTTGCAGTTAAAACCTAAGGCTTTCAAGTGCATTGTTTTAATGAGGTACAGAACATTTGGAGTTGTTCTCTGGGCTAGAAGAGCATCCAGGGAATTTACACAGCACCATTTTTTAAGCATTATTTGTCATTCTTTCATAATGAGCAAATATTTTTATCATGTCTTTATTTCTCTATTTCTATTAATTGAGAAGGTCATTATTGTTTTGCTATCACCCCATAGCTATGTCATTTTAATTTAAATTTTATTATATTATGATACAGTTTCCAGCGTGCTTCCGAATTTCCACCAATTATTTCAAATTAATGAACATTGAAAAACATTTAAATACAGTTTATCTGGTGAAGTGTGAAATACCAAAAAATAAGACAATATTAATAAAATGTACTTTCTTGATCCAAAAAAAAAAAAAAAAAAAAAAAAAAAATCCATTGTAAATCATTCATTAAAATCTAATAACTTCATCTGAAGCAACTTTCCTTTTCCGCTGACATCATATAGGCCAAGCGTGCTATTGGATAATGCTTACCAATAGCCAAATAGCTAATTAGGCTTTGTTTAAGCAAACTCAAATTTAATCTGGGTCCATGTAACAGCCATTTTTACAAGCCTATTCTACTCCCTTCCCCTCCTTAGATAAAACAGCATTTTTACTTGTTGATTATCCTGTTGCAAATGGAACTATATTCAGTTATGTGCCTTGATTTTACTTGACTTAACATGCTTTTACTTGACTTCACGTGAAACATCAAGATGGCTAGCAATGTATATTTCTGCCATTTCTCAAGAAAAAGAAAAAATACACTTATGAAGAGAAACGAGATCACAAAAACAGCTGAATAAGCTATTGTCACTGTGGAAAAACACTTTTCTTATATAAAATGAATCATGAATGTTGTTAGGACTACAACTGAGAGACAAAAAACATTAAAGCTGTTTGTCATCATCACCATCCCAGACCATTCTCTACACACATCAGGTCCAGCAAGTGGTTCATGTCTAATCCAGCCAAAAGAGAAGAGACAAAAAAAATCCCTCCCTCCATCTTTTTTTATTCATAAATATAGCTGCTGATTCTGCAGAGCTTGCCAGAAGCACAGCTCATCCAAAGTCATTTGCAGCAAAGTCCATTATCATCATCACTTCTGGTGATGAATTCCCCATGATGGTGGCACAGTTCGCTGCAGCCTGCACACATAATGACATTCTGCTCTCTCTGGCAGGGCTCCCGTGCAGATAGCTCACTCTAAACCATCTGAGTGGCAGACAATGCACCACTGCAATACAGTGAAGAGCTTATCTGTCTGTAAAATGGGAAAAGTGAGTTATTAACATTTCTCTAGTGCTGCTGCCCATGTGTTGCATTTATTTGAGGGAAAAGAATAATATTCTAGTCACAGCTGTGGCCTAGTGATCTGTACACATCGAACAGAGGTGCTCATACGGGCAATGGTCGTTTGAACCTGGCTTGCAACACCTTCCCCTTCCCATCTGGTTAATTTTCTTCTCAATGGAAGTGCCTAAAATAAAATAAAATAAAATAAAAATATTAAATAATATTTAAGAAAATATTTTAAATTAGGAACTTTTATTGGTGAGATATTGAGGTCAGCGCATTGCTTAGCTTGAAGTGAGATACTTTTTAAAATATTTTGTTACCATGGCCCGTTGCCCACAATGCATTGTTAGCGCCACACAGAACAGATGTGTTCCCACCCACTGTGGTTCACTCTGTAGCTTTGCAGCATGCTCTGCTTCAGGCCTAAGGCCTCGGCTGCCCAGTTACAGTAATGGAAGAAGACATCTCGCTGCAGTATTGCGAACATGAAGTAGGAGAACTGACTTCATCTCTGTGAAAGAAAAAAGCGATAGTGAGGAAAAACAGCTTCATAAGCATCAGGCTGTCAGCGATGGAAGAAATTAAGGTTGATGCCCCATGAAAAGAAATGTATGAGGAAGAGCGAAGCCAATAACTTGCAAAAGGCTGTAGGATGGAGTCATTCTCTGTGAAATAAAACTGTCTGTGGACACTGTTAGTCTGTCCTGTCCACTCCTGCCTAGCTCAGCAGAACATGGTCCTTACTTGCAAAGAACTTGACCAGCTGCCTGCTATCAGGTCTTTATACTCTGAAGGTGGTTTCAAAGCCCTCATACCTACAGTATGTTAACAATTTCAGATTTATAGTAGTTGGTCTTAATCAAGAAATGACAAGCAACTTTTTACTTTTTTTAAACACTGAGCAAACCAATCAGAGCTAGAGTGGATTTCAAGATTTACAGTGGAATAAAGTTTGGGCTATTTCTCACCCAAAATCTGTCATATGACTTTGGAACATAGTGCATGAAAGATACTTTAATGGTGTGTTCACTTTTTTTTTTTTTTTTTTTACATTTAAATGAAAGAGTAACCAGTACATTCTTCTAAATTCCTTCATTTGTGTTTCGGTTTATAACTATGCGAGGGTGAGTAAATAATGACAGAATCTTCATTTTTGGGTGAAATATCCCTTTAAGAGCTGCTTCTAACACCCAAACATATTTCAGGATAAGTGGAATAAAATGGCTGAAGGTGACACTACCAATAGCTCATCAAGAGCACTTTCTAACAAAGGCATGGCAAAGTGTCCTTCTCCTAAAGCTGACAACTGATGATGGTCACCAGGTGGGATATGTTATCCTAACAGTCTGGAACTCCGCTGAATTATTTGCTGATAGATATAAACAGCTGTTATTCTTGGTAATGGAAAGCAATTAGAAACATCTGCACACTTGGCGGTGAGCGATGCCTTCCTAAGCCGCCCTGTTCCCAGGTGCCACTGGGAAATAATTACATCATCAGAACAGCACTGGGCCTCCAGGACTGGTACTGATCTGTGAAGAACATGAATGTAGCCCCTCCCATGCTAAAAGAGTACAGGAGAAAGGCAGAGAGGAGGACAGCCATGTATTCAGCTTCTCTTCCTACAGAGATATAAGCAGTAGCATATTTGTGGACTTCGATTAAACATTTATTTAACATAAATTTGTTTATAGTTCACAAAATTTTACAGTAATGCTGTTTAAAGGGATAGTTCACCAAAAATTTTGTCATTTACTCACCCTCAAGTCAGCAGAATAAAATGATGTACAGTATTTTGATACATTTCTCTCTTCTTTTTTTTTTTTTTTGGTTGGTATAATAGAAGTCTGTTGTAACCAAAACTGTTTGATTACTGGTAAGTAAATGATGACAGAATTTGGACGAATTATCCCAAATACTCATTTTCTTTGTATTTAAAGGAATAGTCCACCCCGAAAATTAAAATTCTGCCATTATTTACACACCTCATGCCATCTCAAACATGTATAGCTCTCTTCTGTGGAGCAAAAAATGAGATATTGTAGTTGGTAATTTGTTTTATTTTAATCCTATCATGTTAATGTATTTGGTCTTGGTGGAATAGATCTGCTACGCTGCTGCTGCTGAATTGGTGCTGTTGTTGGTTATTCCTGTTGTTGTAGATTATTGCTGCTGCAAAGCAAGTACAGGAACTTGCTACTGCCAATGCATGCGCCAATACGGTGCTGTGAGTATTTAAGACTTACTGCTGCTGCACAAATAGCATATAAGAATAAGATCTATATAGGTGGAGCTGGGGAAGGTGGAGGGTTTCACAAAAAAGTTCACTGAAAGTGCACTGCAAAATGCTCTAGTGAATGCTAACCAGCCATTTAAATATAAAGCAGTAAGCTCATTGGCTGCGTATGCAACATGAACCAATCAACTTGTGCCAAGTAGTTTCACGCTGTGAATATCATCAGTTTCATGACAGAACTTGGCATTTAATAAATGAGCACTAATGTTTTTATGGATAGAAGACCATAAAATCATCGTTAAAGTAGTCAATACGACTACATATTTCAAGTCTTCTGAAGCCATACAACACCTTTTTGTGATGAACGGACTGAGATTAAAGTCATTATTCACTGAAAATCTTGCTCTGACTCCTAACGTATTCATGAGAAATGAAGAGATATCTTACTTGGGAATGTTCATTTGAATCAGATCTGATCTCGTTGCAGCAGTTTATTAGAGAAGAACGGAGTAAAGAAAGTCATGAAGGTTTGAAACAGTATTGAAACAGTAAATGGTGACAGAATTTTAATATTCAGGTAAACTGGACTGGAATATAAAATCTTTGTTCGTGTTTTTCTTGTCTCAGCCTCCACTTTAATAAATAGCTTTTCTGTTCTTGAAGCTCAGGTAAGCGAGGGCTATGCCAATGACCTTTACACACAGCCCCCTCACCTCAGTGATAGGAGGACCCCACTGCGTGGAGTCTGTTGAATTACTCTTACTGATGCATGCCTGTGGCTTCCCCTGGATCTATCAGCAGCCCCCCGGTGAGAACTCTCCTCAGCTGTAAATACCATCAGTCTCTGCCACCCTGGAGAGAGCCAGAAGACGGCGTTCTGGAGGGTCACAGTTCAGCAGACACAGACACGGCTGTTTTGGTAGCAGGGAAACGTCTGCTTTCCTTTCACGATCTGGGCAGCTGCATTATTTGTCTGCTCGTACATGTTTGAATGCTTAAAATAAATTTTAACTTTTTTTGTACAGGTTGCCACATGCACTTATACATACCATGCAAATTTTATTTATTTATTTATTTATATTTATGGAGTCCTTAAATATATATATATTTTTATTAATTAATTTATTGTACATTTCTTTTTAATGCTTTTTGAGCACCAAATCAGCATAAAATGATTTCTCAAGTGTCATGCGACACTGATAACTGAAATTCAGCTTTACCATCAAAGACATAAATAAATTTTTTTTCTAACAAAAATAAAAAACAAAATAGAAAACAGTTAGTTTAAGTTGTAATAATTTCATAATTATCATAATTGATCAAATAAATGCAGCTGTGGAGAACAGAGAGACTTTGACCCTGAACCTTTGAATGGTAGTTTATGCTTAAGTTGACCAGAACAAAAAAAGTTTTTATGTACTTTTAAGTAGATAATAAGTGTGTACTGAAAGTCTTTCAATAGCTAACAAAAATAATCATATATTCAATCCAGAAGGCTTTATGGCCATTACTACTATCAAATCCACTGTTCCTCTAGAAGTAGAAACATTGTTACATATTCCACCACTCTATGCCTTTGGACAGGAGATACAAACTGCTGTAGCACTAAACATTATGCTTGTTCCTTTGTTCTGTCCACACTGTAATCCCTCAGGCAACAAGCAGAAAATGTCCGTCAGGACAGATGAGTCCAGAGGAGGCCTGATGAGACACCCGGCTGGATGTGTTGATTTTGGCTGGCATACCTGTCATGGAAAGCTGCAACTGCAGTTCAAAAATGAGGAGGCTAGTGCCACATGAGGCCATATGGTGACATGGTGATGAGTGCGTACACACACGCACGGACACACGCACGGACACACACACGAACGAACGCACACACACACACACACACACACACACACACACACACACACACACACACACAGACAGGAGAATAGTTTTGAATGGCTGACTGTCCAAGTCAGCTTTTCAAGCATTTTGTTTGAGGCATAGCAGATGTAAATGAGTTAAGTGGGAACACTGTGTCTATCTATCTATAGATTCAAATATGCTGTACTGTCTTTAACTGCAGTCAGAGATGGCGGAAAAAGGTAGAAAGTGAGTGTGCAGCTCATTCAATTTTTTCTCAGAGTTACACAAAACTAATATTACTTTAATTCCAATGGCCTGATGTAATTACTTGAGGCTACAGTTTATCTTTTCATACACATGTTCAGAGTGTATCAGACATAATTCATTTGACCACTTCACAATTCCCCTGTAGCAGAACATCTGACTTTATGAAAAGCAGAATTGCGAATTGTTGGGATTTAATGCATTACAACCAAAAAAAGTATTCCAGCACAGATGGTACATTCAGCCTTTTAATAATAAAATCTGCTTCTGTGTTATTTAAAAAATTACAATAACCTTTCCACTAATCCCCTGACTTTGGGTCTGGTACACCTGAACGACTGCATCACAATCCCTACCCCTTGATAACATATTAGGATTACAGCTCAGATTTTAGATCTCAGTTCTGGCCTCCGTCTTTCTCATAAATACGTTAGATAAGCATATCTGTTTAATTTCATTCTCTTTGATCGCAGGATTACACAGAAACAGTTGATTGTGAAGGCAGACATACAGCCAAGCAGCTGCATAAGAATTTATACATCAGCATCAGATGTAATATTATGTTTGGACATCATACATTTATTTTTGTGAGCACACACTGTTTAGACCATACAGCATGTGAGTCGGGTAGATGTAATATGTTACAAAATCAGGCCTGCATGTTCAACGGAATGAAAATTTAATCCAAGAATACATGCTGTACCCAACATACACTGACTGGCAGAGAGATAATATAGATAGATAGATAGATAGATAGATAGATAGATAGATAGATAGATAGGTAGGTAGGTAGGTAGGTAGGTAGGTAGGTAGGTAGATAGATAGATAGATAGATAGATAGATAGATAGATAGATAGATAGATAGATAGATAGATAGTCTACAAGGTTTAGCCAACTACTGTAGCAAAGCTCCTTTTACCTTCCGTGCTGTGCAAAAGATTGCAGCACCTGCATGTTGTAGTGATTTCTCTCAAACTTGGCAGATGGTCCTCCCTGTCTCCCTTCCCCCTCCCCCACCGGCCTCCCATTACCCAGTATCTGGCACCTGAGTCTATAGGGAATACTGCCATGCGATGCCCAACCAGCAGGGTCTCAACACAGCCAAAAAAAAACCAAAAAAAAACAGGCATCTCCGGGCTTGACCACTCAAAGCAAATCACATGCATCTGAATCATTGCAGCCAGATTCCTTGTGAAGAGCAAGAGATGTTTCTCTCCCCAAGACTAATTCGAAAATATGCCCTGCAACTCATTTGCTATGTGTAATTTAGTGGCATGACTGTTAGCAAAGCACATAACACAAAGGTCCTTATGGCGACCATTGCCTCACTTAGCACTGATTTAATTATAAAGCTCGTGTCTTTCGAACACTACGAGGGACATTAATGGATAAACTAATCGCTTATGTACAACACGTCTATATCAGTGACATCTTGCATGTCACTGAAAAGATTTGCCTGTGAGGAAAAAGTTCACTGCACATTCCTACCCTGTCAAAGTGAGCAGTCCAGTTCATCTTAATACAGTTTAATTTAATTTACTCTGCTTGACAAAATGAAATATTATGCCAAAGTGCAATCTCTACTGAAATGAAGCAAAGGCTGAGCAAGCAGGCTGGTCTCCAGGGCTCGAGTTTGTTGTGCACATTTATAAAGAAACAGAGGTGACAAACAGATGAGTACTTTTCCATACAGAGAGCAGAATATCAACTACATTTATAAAAATGTGAGTGGTGATTGACAGCACAAAAGTATCCATCACAATGCTAGCATGCCGTTGGTGGCTGCTAGGGTGTTAAGGTGCTTTGACTGGTTTTTAGCACAGTGCTATGTGGTTTTAGAGCAAAGATAGATGGTAAATAGATTTTTTAGGTAGATAGATAGATAGATAGACAGACAGACAGACAGACAGACAGACAGACAGACAGATAGACAGACAGACAGATAGACAGATAGACAGATAGATAGATAGATAGATAGATAGATAGATAGATAGATAGATAGATAGATAGATAGATAGATAGATAGATAGACAGACGGACGGACGGACGGACGGACGGACAGACAGACAGATACACAGGTAGATATATTTGGTCCTAGAATCCAAATATATAATAAAATATATACATACTAAGCAGATAAATGAAAACCTTGTGTTAGGGCAAAGTCAAGGAAGCAAGGCATTAAATCATCCTTAGAAAAGATAACATGGCCTTCAATTCCATTTCAATAGCTTTATGCACAGTCATATGGAAGCATATGTGTAGCTAAGTTCAATTTGAAATGTAATATGCAAAATGGCAATGCAATATGTAAAATGGCAATGTATTTCTGTATTTAAATTTACATTTGAAATTTAAAAAGTTTTAATATGCAAATCAAAAAACATATTTTAAAGCTTTATAAGCTGTAAAATTAAAATGAAAATGTATTAGCCAAACTGATTAGATATGTTTAACATGTCCAAGCAAGAACTGTAGCAAAATTATAATTTAAATGCTGTTTTTCCTAAATGCATTTAGACTTAGGGGTAGGACACTTGGGATTGCATTTTCATCGTGATACCGCGTGATAATTGTAGCAAATTGCAATGAGAGTTTCAAAATGCATTCTGAGCCAAAGGTGCAGCAAAAGGGTAGCAAAATGGTGATTTAAATGTCTTTTATTTTTCTTAAATGCATTGACACTTACATATATGACGTTTCAATTGCACTTTCATTAAATACCCCGTGATAAATATAGTTTAAGTCATTGTGGATTTGAAAATGCATTCCGAGCTGAGCACGCCCCCTACCCGTCAATCATCACATCAAGGCGGGGCTTGGCAAAAGGATGCACGATAGGTCAATATTCACCGTTAACCAAACGCGTTTCACCTGCCTGAACATCTCTCACTGTTTACACTCGGATTGATGCACATAAGCAAACAGACAGTGCTATTCTACACTTATTTACTACCTTACCTTATATTTTATTACTCTTTTATTTTTAATCCGTAAAATAGCGCGTGTTCCGTGGCACCTGAACAGGGACGTGCAGAGAGTTCCTCAGGGGCAGGGGCTCAAATGTAAAAAAAAAGAAAAAAAAAGGGGGGGGCAATGTGAAAAAAATAAAAAATTATAGGTCAAAAGTTTGGATACATTACTATTTTATATTTTTGCAATAAGTCACTTATGGTCATCAAGCCTGCATTTATTTGATCAAAATTTTAATATAATTTAAAATACATTTTATGCAATGCTGATTTATAAGAAATGTTGGAAACCAGTCATACTTTTTTCAGGATTCTTTGATGAATAAAAAGTTAAATAAGAACAGTATTTATTTAAAATATAACTTTGTAACAATATACACTACCGTTCAAAAGCTTGAGGTCAGCATTTTTAAAAATTTTTTTTTTTTTTTTAAGAAATTAGTTTTTATTCAGCAAAGATTTGCTAAATTGATAGAAACAGTCAGGGGCGCTGCTACGGTTTCTGGGCCCCCTGGTCCCCCGCGGTAGAAATCGTGACCGCGTTCCCCTCGGTAGAAGGGCCCCCCTCCATCCTTAGAATTGTCCCATCTCATTTTCTATTGATTTATGAATAAGAACAGAAAATGACCGCTCCACTTCACATTATTATCCAATGAAATTTGAACTTGAGCCAGATCATGATTGGTTGGTGTATTATATGACAAATGAGCATTGATGAATTATGTAGCCTAATATTCTAAAATATATAATGCATGGATTTTTAATTAAATCGACACACTAGCTTTGATTATTGATGAAAAAAAGTTTAAAATATTGTTTGGTTTATTTTTTTCCTTCCGTCGACCAACTCACTGAAAGAACCATAGGTTCGAGAGACTATGGTTTCCAAGCAGACTGTGGAATATCAGTCAGTCAAGCAAAATGCACCCAACCCATAGCAAAGCCTCAGATTTGACAGATATGTAAAAATAAACAGGAATTTTCCAACTTTTGAGCGATTAGTTACTGTTTTGTACACATTGTCATGTTAATTAGAATTCAAATGCATTTTGTTTTAGTGACCACAATATCATTGATATTTGTCTGAGAAGGGCACTTTTGAATAATTTTGAAAAAAGGGCAGGGGCTCGAACCCCAAAGCCCCCGCCCCTGAGGAAGTCTCTGCACGTCCCTGTTCAGGTGCCACGGAACATGTGCTATTTTACAGATTAAAAATAAAAGAGTAATAAAATATAAGGTAAGGTAGTAAATAAGTGTAGAATAGCACTGTCTGTTTGCTTATGTGCATCAATCCGAGTGTAAACAGTGAGAGATGTTGAGGCAGGTGAAAAGCGTTTGGTTAACGATGAATATTGACCTGTCGTGCGTCCTGTTGAGGTCCTGGCTCGGAATGCATTTTCAAATCCACAATGACTTAAACTATATTCATCCTGGGGTATTTAATGAAAATGCAATTGAAACGTCATATATGTAAGTGTCAATGCATTTAAGAAAAATAAAAGACATTTAAATCACCATTTTGCTACCCTTTTGCTGCACCTTTGGCTCAGAATGCATTTTGAAACTCATTGCATTTTGATACAATTATCACGCGGTATTATAATGAAAATGCAATCCCAAGTGTCCCACCACTAAGTCTAAATGCATTTAGGAAATACAGCATTTAAATTATAATTTTGCTACAGTTTTTGCTTGGACATGTTAAACATATCTAATCAATTTGGGTAATACATTTTCATTTAAATTTTGCAACTTATAAAGCTTTAAAATATGTTTTTAATTTGCATATTAAAACTAGTTTAGAAAATGGCAAATTTAAATGATATAACTGAATTTTCATTTTGCACTAAATGCACATATGAATGGGAAAATGTAAATTTAAATACAGAAATACATTACCATTTTACATATTGCATTGCCATTTTGCATATTACATTTCAAATTGAATTTTGCTACACATATGCTTCCATACAGTCATTCTCTCACTCTTTGATGGAAAGATGGCTCACACGGCACTCTGAGCTTTAGGCCTTCACTGTCTGCTGATATAAATCTTACAGATATTTTAATTACCCAACTGGATTCTTATTATACAGAATGTATTAAAATCTCTCCAAACCTGTAGAAATCCACTCGACAAAGTGTTCCATGAAGAGAAGACTTAATGTGAACACATTGTGTTTCACAGTGTTAATATTAAATAAATTGGCGTATAGTAGCAACAGCAACTAGTTTGTGTAAAATACCACATTTCTTCATGTATCTGATTTCCCTTTATAGACTAAAGTTGGGAGGCCTGAAACAGTAGCATGTGCTCTGGCTTTGGTCCATGCTGATCTGTGGACCAATGGCAAAAAGCTGAGTCTGAAAATAGCCTGGCAGAAACCACAGTCCCAAATGGAGAAATAGCCTGCTGAGTTATCGCTATTAGCAAAGTGAAAAGGACAATGCTGACTGCAAAGCTAAAATGAGCCTCTTTTGGATTCAAAGGTGTCCCAAATGTCCAATTGTTATGAAACCGTATATGGTCTTCTTTAGCACAACATGTATCTTGTTGATGGCTTTCAAGATACTCTATGCCTCCTATAAACTTCTATGACGTTCCATATCGTTTAGCTGGAATTAAATACATATACTATATTTTCAGGACACAGACTTTAAGCCTGTGGAATTAACTTTACAAAATCCATCTTCTAAATGTATTTACAGTTCTGAGGAGTCACGGCATAATAATCCCTATCATGTATTTTAGAAATATGTTCATGTTGGTGTTTAAATAAGCACGTCATTATTCTCCCAGATTTCTTCAATCTTCTTTCGGTCCAATTCTGTTTCAATCTAGTCCTGATCTGAAGTGGCGTTTAGATTGGATTAAATCATGTTCCATACTTCAGTCATGTCAATCTACAAGACTTCTGCTGGTTCATATCTGTTTTGTTCAATAACATATTTTTGTTTTGATTCTGCTGCAAAAAGTCTAAGTGCTCATAACAGGCCAAAGATATTTTAGTGTGTAAATTTTTTATCATATATTATATTTTCATAATTAGGAATATGAGTGAAAATTCACCAGCACAGCTTACCTACACAGAAATCATTACCCAGTATCTTCTTTACATAATATGGAGATGAAAACCACACTTTTTATGATCTACTTTACAATTTACAATAAAAATCTGTTACACATGAGTATCATACGCAGCTGTTTATTGTTTATTATGATTTTAGACAACAGTCCACAATGCCTTTGTTTTTGTAAAGCCATAAACCAACAGATTATACCTGCTAATCCACCTGTGAGGCCTGTGAAAGCAATGTCTAGGACTAGGTTTATAGTTTATACATACATTATTAATTGTATCTCTTATATTTAGCATCATTTAATCGTTCAGTTCCTGAACTGATCACAAATGTGGCTAACATTTTGTTCAAACGTCTGTTTCTTGATCTGACCAGAGTGAAGAATCACAACAGTTCTCCTACTCTTCCAATCTGCCGTGTCTGTTCACTCCCACATCGGGAACATGACGAGGAGGTCAGTATGATTCGGAGAGGACGTCCTCACAGGCATTGACTCCACTGTTCTGACATTAAGCTCATAAGAGTGCGACATATTGAAAAGGGGCTCAAGAAAACACAAACATTTTCATTGGACAGATTATACACAGAGTAGACAGATGTTTACAGGGCTTCGTAATATTTAAAAAAAAATATATAAATAAACAGCCCAACACATGGTGTGTGGTAATGGGGGATTTTCCTGAAGGGCCCTGAGGCTGTCGCTGAAAAGCAGATTAGATCGCAGGAGAGGAGAGGCCTCATCAGCAGGTTTACGTGTATGATAATCAAGTGAAAATATATGAGACTATCATAGACTTTCTGAATTATGCATAATCAAATAAGGTGTATCTTGGGGCAGCATTTTTTCTGCAGCATATGGTGCAGTGAGCTTTAGTATATTCCCTGAGGAAGCTTGGTATTAAGAACAATGTGCAGTGCTTCATTTAAACAGTCCTGCTTAAGCTCTCATCTGTGTAGACTTGCACTTCCCTCCTCCATATGTAAAAATGTTTATTTGGGTTAACTTTCCCTTATTCACAGAATGGGCTTTTAAATAGAGGGGTGTGGAATATTCTGCTCTGGCAGATGTCAGCAAATCCAAACAAGGATTCAGAATGTATATCTACTTTAAAACCTGCTGTAATATGCTGTTGCAATGGCCTTTATTTGATATAGACCTTTCATGATTATATAGTTCTAATCGTTAAAGCAATTAAAGCAACATTTCAGCTTCTGTACAAGTCAAGTTCAGTAAACAATATTTGTGGCATAATTTAGAAAAAAAAGAAAAAAAAAGGTAAATATCTGTGTTACAGTGAGGCAATGTAATCAATATGTGTTAACATGATTTGAGTATATTTAGTATAACATGATTTTAACCTTTTCTGTGTAAAGTTTTTTACACTTTTTTTAAACAATTTTTACATAACTTTTTTGCCATGGAAAGGTAAACACAATAACCCTAAAGAAACTGTATAAATTATTATTTAAACTTACTTAGCAAGTTTTAAAAGAAGAATTCATATAAGTGCTTCTATAAAATTATAAGCTTTACATTTCTGCTTTCAAAAATTATCTTCCAAAAATTGTCCCCATTTACTTCTAGTGCTTCATCGTAACCTCCATTTTTGCTTCTTCTTTTTTTTTTTTTTTTAAAAAGAACAAATGACGAGTCAAAATTATTTTTGTGGTAATCAACATTATGCCACCAATGATGTCAGCAGAGTTTAACCTGCATTAAGACAACGTGGCACAGTATGTGAACAACAAAAGATTGCATGTTATTATAGTACTGTCAGTTACATCAGACCAAGTCTCAACAGTTGTGATAAACACTCATCTTGAGAGTGAATATGAACATTGACTAACAAACTGTCGGCCGACTGGGGATTAGCATTGCTAAAATAAGTCCATTCTTTCTGAAAATACCAAAACAGTAAACTATAAACAAAGGGCAAAGAAAACAGTAAGTTTATCAGCAGCTTTAATGATAGATGAAGCTCATTTCTGCTTTATGTGGGGGCCAGCAAGTCAGGCACATTTCATTTGTAACCATAATGACATAAACATCAATCTGTCTCACCTGCTGCTTAAATGACTGTGTAACCTTTACAGCCCTGTTAAAGAAAGATATATAACTTCTATAAAAGAAAGACCTTCTATAATAACATAAATTGCATTACTTTTCTTTAGCTGCTTTGCCATCGCTTTTATGTCAGGTCAAAGGTATAAGCGCAGATCCTCAGGAAAAAGAAGCAACCGGCATTCTGAAGAGAGGCATTAATGTAATCGGTGAAGTTTTAACAGATTCCAAAATTGCCGTGAACAACAACAGATTGAGACCCATAAAAGCTGTATAAAGCCTTTACTACCTACTGACATTCTGGCATAATGGAAATATTTTACAATGCTTCCCCTTTATGGACCTCCATCAGCTATAAATTGTATTATGCAAAAAACATCATCATCAGGGATGGCATTAACAGTCTTCGCTTAACAGGTTCGGTGAAAAACGGGTTAGTTTGCTGCATGTACCCTGGAACAAAATTCAATTTGCCACCATATTTAATGCTACATTTTTTATTATCTCGCGAGCATATGCTGAAATAGCTACAGATGATGGAGCTAGCTGCTGGGCACAGTGATCATCATGACTTTCCATCTATATTTGAATAATAGAATTGGACAAATAGTTTGTGACCTTAGTCAAGGGCTTTGCTGGCAGTGAGGAAAAAACTAGCAGAAAACTGCACACAGCGTTCGCCCGCCAGCACCGAGCTGTGAATATGCAAAGCTCTCTTGTTCTTTGTGCAGGCTTTCAAAACAAAAACAGGAAATTGTTTGGAAACCTTTTGCCTCGTAGGGGCATCACTGGGCAGTGTCACAGACTGCTTAGGTTTGCAAAAATGTTTGATGCCTCTGTTTTAGTGGAGCATATGCCAAAATCTGCAAAATATGCAGAACGGTATTGTTTTTAGTGTCCTTTTATGGTTATGTCATTGAGGACACAAAAAAAAAAAAAACAGCAGTGCAAAACAGAATCATCTGTGACTCATAGTCCAGATGCTTCTGATATAGTCTGATGCTAAAAGATATTATAACGCTATCTCACGACCAATTCGTATGTATTTTACGAGGTGGCTAATTCATACGAATTCGTACGACCTCACTCGTACGATTTTGTACGATTTGTCTAAACCCCAGTGACGGGTAGGTTTAGGGGCGGGGTTAGGTGTAAGTCATTCGTACAAATTCATACGAATTGGCAACTCGTAAAATATGTACGATTTAGCAAAAATCGTATGAATTTGTACGAGTGAGGTCGTACGAATTTGTACGAATTAGCCACCTCGTAAAATATGTACGAATTGCCGTGAGATCGGATATTACAACAATGCCAAGTGGATGGAGACATGAAAATTAAAAAAGAAAATTAAATAAATAAAAGAAAAAATAAATAAGCAATTGCATGGACTGTACATTTTCACTTTCTTTCTTTTTCCTACATTTTTATTGCCAGAACTATATTATGTCATTTATGTAACTACTGTTATGTAAAATGTACTGTAACTATTTGCAAGACATAACAGTATTGTCTTTGCCTCAAAATTTAAAGTATTTAAAGGAATAGAAACTTAAATTTAAAGGAATTAAAGTTTACTTAAAAAGTTTATATATATATATATATATATATATATATATATATATATATATATATATATATATAATATTTGAGAGGACAACAGGGATGCACTTATTCTATGGAGGAAGCGTTATTATGGAATATATACTTTTTTGGAGAGAAGCAATGGTTTAAAGTTAAAAACCTTAATTATGGAATTGTTTCTTACTTGACAAGGTGTTAGTTTCTGGACTGCAGTTGAATTGATTACTTGTGGATTATTGTGAGGTTTTTATCAGCTGTTTGGACTCTCATTCTTACGGCACCTATTCGCTGCAGAGGATCCAGTGAATAGGTGAGCAAGTGATGTAATGCTAAATTTCCCCAGATCTGTTAAGATGAAATAACAAACTCATCTATTGTACATATTGAATGGATTGAGGTTGAGTACATTTTCCACAATTTTTCATTTTACACAGAATTTCTTTGGACACCGCAATGTACGAGATATGACGTCACCCTCAATATATAACATATAATAATAAATCCAACATGTAAAAATAAACAAACTGTTCCACATTCCTGCAACACTGCAAACCTGCAGCTTTAGAGTTTGTGTTTGTTTAATTCAGCTAAGAGGTCAGTTGTGACATATTAGTTTTCTATTGGTCACATATAGGTCAGAGTTCATCAAACTTGAACTTCAAAACTTCTTGTAATGTAAAACTTCTTCATATGAGCTTGCATTTTCAGTCATCCATATTTGAATGTGTATGAATGGAAATCAATGGTCGCCCCTTAAATGAGAGGATGTGCCAAAAAAGGACAGGTGGAAATGAAAACGGGACTTACAAAGGCTCATATGGACACTGAGGCATTATTGACGGATTTATTCCATGCACTGTCATGGCAGGATGATTGGACATAATTACAGAAGGATCAGCATGATCGGCTGTCACTGATTTTGCTGACATCTGTCTGTGGCCTGCAAACACATAATGACCAAAGCTTGAATCACCAAACAGATTTATTTTACAACAAGAAGAGCACAACAAATCTTATTGTAGAAGGGGCTTGGAACGAGGCTCAGACTTTGTGGAAAACATAAATGGGTATAGAAATTAGACTGAACAGTATCCATTTCTTATTAGTTTCTTTAAACGATTAAATAGTCCACATGAGCAATTAAGTTTGATAATGTGGTTGACCTGTCATGATGATTAATGTAATAGGGCTAATCTGATGCAGTTGTCGATAAGACCCTTTACAGAATGAGCTGTCATAAACAGTTTGTTTGGACATGGTATCCTTTACTAAAACCAATTTCAATGAGGTCTCACAAGATGGATTATTTACTTCAGGATATAACTACATAGCTCATAACAGCCAGTTTGGGATTAAGAAAATTAATTTCAGCTTGCAGAAGTGGACATCTTGCAAACAATTACCGATAAATCAAACTAAGAGGTAAAAAAAACAAAAAAACACACACACACACACACACACACACACATAATACAGAACACTGGAATACTTTGATTCAACCTTCATCTGAGAGGCTCAGATATTATCTCTTAGCTAAATCCTTTCTTCATTTCATCTTGGAGATCTGAACAAAATGCTTAAACATATGGCCCTAAATTACTGGCAATAACATGGTAACATAAGTCATTCAGATTAACACACCAGCTTGCATCATTTTTCTTTTTTCTTCCTTTTCTTTTCAAGCTATCTTCATACATGATTAAATGTCAGATTTTCACTCCTGTGTTCAAGGAAAGTCTCAAGCCCCTTGGGAATTTCCTTTAATAAAGCTCAAACTTATGAAATTAATACAAATCTGCCCCGTTGATACTACATGTATTCCGTTAAGTTAGACTGAAGATTATATGACTTGAATATTGCATCATACTGCAGAATAGGAGGGCATGATATTAATATACAAACAAAAAACTAATTCAGAACATACTGTGGTACATTTGACATTGAACGTTTAGATTTTTAATATTATTAACTATATTATTAACTATTTAATGCTGACTGGCCAAAAACACACATTATGCAAGTAGACTTGACCTCCTGACCTACGCACATACTGTCAACGCGTGGTCCATTGGAAAATAACGTACTGAAATGGTCGGGTGCCATTACCGGATGTGTTGTTATTCAGGTAAGTTGCGGTAAGCATATTGGCTTTAACCTGCCTCACAAGATTCCCTTTAAACTGTTGCTCCACCATGTCTGTAGCTTATCCGAAAGAGAAACTTTTCCGTACAAAATATCTATAACTTAACTTTCATTGCCGCAACCGAACTTGCTGGACGGAATGCGTGACTCGCATATTGGAACTTGTAGTTCCCCTTCGAACGTCCACTTCATGTTATGTATGGGGAAACTCCTGTTTTACTCTGTACTGAAGCCTGATTTGTTCACGTTTGTGTAGCTGCACAAACCAATGGAGCTTTAGCCCGCCAGAAAGGGCGGAGCCGACCACTATATAAGTTGGCTCGCAGCGCCATACATCAGATCATTCTCCTTCAGCGACGAGGATCATCTCTTCGCTGACTCTGGAAGAAGCCGAGAAGAAGTCTTAGAAGAAGCTCCAGCTCTGCTCGCCGCCATTGAAGACACCGAAGCAGCATCGCGACGCGATCCCTGCGGCATCCGGCACCTCGGAGCAGACTAGAGCAAATTTCTAAAGAGCAAATTTCAGCACGCATTGTTGCAAATGTCGTGCCGTGAGTGTGGATCGTGCAAGGGGCACTTGGAGGAGGACGGTCACAGCGAGTGCGTCGCCTGTCTCGGCAGCGCCCACGCAGAGGCTGCGCTCGCTGACGGCTCATGCTCTTTTTGCGAGAGTATGAGTCTCTCCCGTCTCCGCTCGCGGATCGCCTTTTTCCGGGAAGGCGGTCCCTCCCGCCCATCCCTCCCGTCTTCTTCCTCTCCTAAGAGGACATTAATATTGAAGACATCACCGCCGACTACTCCGTGTCCTTGGCGGCGTCTGATGCAGAGGAGTGGGGCGATTCTGGTGAGGAGCCCGAAGCCGTTCCCCCCTCTCAAGTGCAGAGACCGAAGCCGGACGCCGAGCTCATCCGCGTCCTCGCTAAGGCGGTGGAGGACCTTGGCCTCGAGTGATCGACTCCAGATGAGCCCGCCCATGGCCTTCTTGACGAGTGGTACCTGCCGGGAAGCCGTCATCAGTCCTCTTGCCAACGCCCCGCCCCATTCTTGCCTGCAGTTCACGATAAGCTCACCAAGACATGGCGCGCCCCCTACTTGGCCCGAGTGAACCTCTCTACTGAAGCAGCTCTCACCACCGTGGACAGCGCTGAGGAAAAGGGGTACAGCAAGCTTCTCCCCCTGGAGGAAGCGATTGCTGCACATCTGTGTCCGCCATCTGCTGTCGGCCTGAAAACCCATGCAGCGCATCCCTCTAAGTCTTGCAGGACCACCTCAGCGATCGCCAACAGGGCTTATGCAGTGGCTGGCCAGGCCGGCTCGACGCTGCACACGATGGCGATTTTACAAGTGTTTCAGGCCAAACTTCTCCGCAGTTTGGATGAGTCTGGCCAAGAGCACCAGGAGACCTTCAAAGAGCTGCGCACAGCGACAGATCTGGCTCTGCGCGCCACGAAGGCGACAGCACAGGCGATCGGCAAGACCATGTCCAGTTTGGTGGTGCTGGAGCACCATCTATGGCTAAATCTGACTGAGATCAGGGACGCCGAGAAAATGGCCTTCCTCGACTCACCGGTCTCGCCGAAGGGGTTGTTCAGTCCTGCTGTGGGTGGATTCACAGAAAGGTTTTCGGAAGCTCAGAAGACGTCGCAAGCGCAGAGTCACTTCCTCCCTAAACGCCCTGGCCTCGCGGCTGCGGGACGCCAGAAGAATCCGACTGCACAGCCTGCAAAACCAGCGCAGCCTCAGCCCCAACGAAGATCAGAGCCTGGGCTGCAACAGCGCTCTCGGTCAACGAAACGCTTCCCTTTCCCGAAGTGCCAGGGTCTCCGCCCACGAGTTGTGCTGGACCCCGAGCCGCCGAAGCCATCCTGATGCGCTAGAGAGGAAAAGGAGGGCTCCCGTTCTCGCCTCGGCCGGAACGCCCTGAAAAACAGCTCACTTTCACTCTCCATCCCTCTGAGCTCCTCTGAGCGATGGAGTTTTGTTTCCAGTGGGTCACGTCCTGCAGGTGCAGCGCGTACCCGCATGTTTTACAGCAGTGATAGCGGACCCACATACATTAAAGAGCAAATTTCCTCTTCATACTCTTGCACACTCTCACAAGAACGCAAGCTCCCCGTCTTCTCAAGGCAAGCTCGTGTTCGAGAGAATAAATCCTCTCGTCTCCCATTTCTCGGCCTGGGCAGCCATTCCAGGAATGTCGAGTTGGGTTTTAAAAACAATTCAACGAGGACACTTGCTACAGTTCGCTCGCAGGCCGCCTCGCTTCAGAGGCGTCGTTCAAACTTCTGTTCTGGACAACGATACTATTGTTCTCTGGCAGGAGGTGCTGACGCTGCTTGCAAAAGGCGCTGTGGAAGTAGTGCCCACGGTGAACAGTGAGTCAGGCTTTTTCAGCCGCTACTTCCTCGTTCACTCGCTTGAGTGTGTTTCCCCTGATCGCCCTGATTCCTCAGGTCATCGGGCGGGTCAGGGAGACCAAGTGTTCCCTCCTCCTGGTGGCCCCACTCTGGAGAAACCAGGCTTGGTTTCCAGAGCTAATGCAGCTCTCAATAGTAGCCCCGTGGCCCATTCCACTGAGGAGGGACCTTCTCTCGCAGGCGAAGGGCTAGATTTGGCATCCCCAGCCGGAGCTGTGGAGCCTTATGTCTGGTGCCTCGACGGGAGTCTATTCGGCTCCCTGCGAGAGTAAGCAGTACCATTTTAGAGGCGAGAGCGCCGTCCACGAGACGGCTCTACAGCCAAAAATAATCAGTCTTCCTTCATTGGTGCTCTGCACGGCAATTGGACCCAGTTTCGTGTGACGTGTCCTACGTACTGACTTTTCTACAAGAGCTGCTGGATAAGGGGCGCGCCCCCCTCCACACTCAAAGTATACGTGGCAGCCATCGCGGCGACTCATTCTCCCGAGGCTGGCCACTCAATAGGCAAAAACGACTTGGTCGTTAAATTTCTGAAGGGCGCAAGGAGGCTGAATCCTCCTCGCCCTCAGACTGTGCCATCCTGGGACTTGTCGTTAGTCCTGTGGGCCTTGAGAGGCCCCCCTTTTGAGCCGCTCAGCTCAGCCGACCTGCGGTCCTTATCGCTTAAAACGGCCCTTCTCCTTGCTCTGGCGTCGGTTAAGCGAGCAGGCGACTTGCAAGTGCTGTCAGTCAGCGCCTCATGTCTTGAGTTCGGACCTAATGACTGTAAGGTCATTCTGAAACCAAGGCACGACTATGCTCCTAAGGTGCTCTCAACTCCTTTTAGAGCTCAAGTGATCATTTGCTGCACTATAAGCTGTACGAATTGATGACTGTCGCTTCAGTCGAATGATCTGATATATGGCGCTGCGAGCCGACTTATATAGTGGTCGGCTCCGCCCTTTCTGGCGGGCTAAAGCGCCATTGGTTTGTGCAGCTACACAAACGTGAACAAATCAGGCTTCAGTACAGAGTAAAACAGGAGTTTTCCCCATACATAACGCTCGTTCCCTTATCTCAGGGAACCGAGCTTATGTCAGTAACCGGAGCGTTTTTTTTCCCCCGGGAGTTTTTAATTTTTTTTTCTCCATATAACGAAATAACACTGCATTGAATTAGAGCACATAACAAATACCCGATAAAAAAAAAACAAAAAAAAAAAAAACAAATGAAAAAACAAAAAAACTAAATCTATTTAAAAAAATAGAATTAAAAAAAACAAATAGAATAAAATAAATGAAACTGCAGATACGATCATGTGTTGTTATTCTGAACATTATTTTTAAGTTTTAAGAGATCATAGGATGAGACATTACATCTATAAAGACTTAAAATTTCCATAAAGAATCAAACAAAAATGTTCAGCCATGCTCAGTATGTGTCTGATTTGCCTAGAGTACATTTCAGATAGGCTACATGTAGTGAAGGCTCATTTACTAATAACTACAGATGAGAAGCTAAGTCACATGCTTGTTTTGGAGTTTATTCTTTGTCCCACTGCTGTTAGTGTGAATGATCTCCGCTTTCAATTTGTCATCAGAAGTGTTTATGACAGATCATATGTGAGCTTGCAACTGCATTTCAGTCGAGTTATTTTTGTTTTAATGTTATCTGTTAGTCAATTAATTGTGTTGTAAAAGGCCACCGTAAACTGTGTGCTGAAGTTAATGAGTCTGACATTATCACATCATTACACCAGCTGGCATAATGGAGCATGTGTTGTTTGTCATAATCTGCCATGCCATGCTTAGCAGTTATTGGCTGTTTACATTAGCAACTTTCTGAAGAACTTCAGAACCGTGAATTTGAATTTCTCAGCAAAGTCTTCATGAGTCAGATTTTGTGCCACGTCTAGTGCTGTATGAGATTTTGAGATCTGTAACCATACTTACCAGAAATGTTACATCTTGATCTTGAGCTTCAGGACTGTAATTTAGTCTTTTGATCTGTATTAAATGTAGGTGCATGGTAGTCCTTTGGAATATCAATTACAACTACAGCTCACATAACCAAACTGTCCAGTTCAGATGTGAAAATCCTACAGTAAATATTAATAAATACGCAAATTCACTAATACAGCTTGTGCACCCCTTTTTTCTCATAAGATAAAGTGTATTCCTCTATACTCAGTCAACTCCGCTCACCATCAGTCTTGGAGCAGAGCACAGCTACACCCAGCACGCAGCACCACCCCACACCATCTCAAGGTCACTTCGTCCTTCAGCTTTGAAGGATGATGGGCAAGCACAGAGTCTGCCTCAGTCTGGCCTTTTCCCTTGAAAGATGGTAGGAGAGAGCGAGGCGAACCCCTGCCGCTCAATAACTGGTACCAAATGTTGCCTTCTAACAAAGGTGTTGACCCTTGAGCAGGCAAAGTCCCAGGGCACCTCACTGCAGAGCTGGAGGACAGGCAGACAGCTGTCTTCTGTCAGCCAGCTCCAGCTGAAGATCCCCCACCTTCCCGCCAACAGTGAGGAAACTTTCAGAAAAAAAAGTGGGGTTTTGACTTAGTTCAAGACAAAGGCAAACTTTTATGAACATGTTGGAGAGTTTCTTTAGAGGTTTTGTTTATCTTATGGAAGGATAGGGTTGTTATATTTGTACAAGTGTCTGGTTTGTATAAAATTAAGAAATTATTTTTGAATAGCTAGACATCAGAGCAAAGCGAGCACATAAATTATGTTTCAAAGCTTCAAAGTTTTTTTTTTTGACTAAATAAGAATCATTTTGTATAATTATTATAATATCATACTATTCTCTCAGTATGAACTGTCTAACCCCCTTATCCTTTTTTCTTTAATCCATTATTGATTGTGTTTCTTTAGTGGGCTTTGTTGGTCTTGTGGGAGGTTAGAGTTATTTGTATAGGTGTCTGGTTTGGATAAAATAATAAAATATCAGAAGCAAAGTGGGCACATTATTGATGTTTCTAAACTGTGAAGTTTTGTTTGACTACTTAAAAATAAGGGGTTCAAAAGTTTTTGTTTTTTTTTCTTTTCTTTTTTTTCGCCATAGAAGAAACATTTTGGGCTCCCCAAAGAACATTCCTGTGAACCTATTTTTTTTTTTTTTTTTTTTTTTTTTTTTTTGTAGTGTGGAAAATATTTTAATAATCTGAACAACCTTTTTCCACTATATAAAGAACCTTTTGTGGAATGGAATGATTCCATGAAATTTAAGGTTCGTCATGGATGCAAAGATGCCAATAAAGAACCTTTATATAAGAGTGTAAATGAGAATGACTGTATAATATCACATTATTCTCTCAGTATAAAATGGAATCCAAAATCTTTATCAGGCTGTCCTGTGCCATTACTGCCCCACAAGCCAAAACTCACAGACTGAGCGCTATCATTCTTGATGGGAAGAAGCTGCATAATTAATTTGTATATTCCACAGTGACAGATGTTTGATTTTGGCCGTAAAAGTAATTAATAAGGGGAGTCAAGAGAGGCAGATTGTTTGAAGATTATTTATGAAGACCTCCCTCTCCCCCTGGTGGCTGGGGGAGTGTCACCTCTCCTTCACGGCCTCCTGTCTTCACCTGCTCCCTGAGACACAGATGTTTGTCTGAGGCAGATGACCCCAAACACACGTTTAGTATCTGTCCCTTAAGGGAATGGCCATGCGGCAGCACGAAGAGAGAGAGAGAGAGAGAGAGAGAGTGAGGACTGTGCAAGGATTGGACTTCTGTCTAACCACAGGCATTACATAGAGCTTAAAGGGGTTTAATTCATATTACAATGGCACTACCTCTGCTTTTATTTGATCTGAAGGACCACCTGATTACTGGGAACAGAGTGGCTTAAGGTTTCAGAGAAATGTGGGACAGCTGTTGAAGCGAGCCTTGTTGTGTGTGTGTGTGTGTGTGTGTATGTTTGTGTGCAGAGCTGCAGCTCAGAAAGATGAATGAACAGAGGTGTGAAACATGGAGTGCTGAAGTTACTGAAAACAGTCGAATGAATTGGTAGTGTCAACCCGCTGTGATATTACAGGTATACAACACTTTCTTGATCTGGCAAGCTCAAACCTGATTGGCTAATTTTATGCAATTTCAGGTGTTGCATTATTATCACTAACTAAAGCTATTAAAAACATTTTTGTCAAATAAATTAAAGCTGAAATAAAATAAAATATACATAAAAAAACTTAAACTCATTGGCAATGAACTGAAGTTGAAGCAAATCACTAACTAGAAATAAACACTAAAACTGAAATGAAATAAAATTGCAATAAAAATATATTAAATCTAAATAATAATATTAAAAAATAATATAAAAAAAGTTTATGCACCTAACAAAATGACTAAAATTAAAAATGAATCATGCAAATATATATTATACATATAAACATGCTAACATAAAGGCATATAAATAATACTAAAATAACCCTTGTGTTTAGTTTGTCTGGAAACACTTTTCAGGAAAAAAAAAAGCAGTGGATTTGCATAACTACAGATTATTATTTTTTCTTTAAATCCATTTATAAATGTGTAAAATTTTCCATGCATCTTTTTTGACTAAACTATTGTTTTAACAACCCAACTGCTAATCACCAAGTGGATCATGATTAAATATGAGATACTGCACACACACACACGCTTGGAGTAAAAGTATGCCTAATCAAATTCAGATCACTGTTTTGCAACAGCATGGTGGCCATAATTTATGCCTCAATCTCGGCTGGAACTTCTGCTTTTCTTTGCCTTTATTTTTGTGTGTCTGGCTGCGTGTGTGCGTGTGTGGCAGGGATAATAATAAACTATAATGATTCCAAACAGAGAGGACAGCGAGTGAATGTAATTTCCTCAATGTGGGGATAAATCAGGAGGCTGAGGGTTTTACTGGAAAGTTCTTGTGGCTATTCAAATCTGCTGCCGTGATTGAAGCAATCAGAGTGGATCGCTGGGCCGTAATTCGACAGAAGGTTAGTGCAGGTGACCCGCCACAATATGATCTTGTTTATAGGCGGAAATTGCAGCAAGATTACTCTCTGGGGTCTTATTAGACGGGGTGTGATTAAAGATGAAGCTTTGGTGTCTGACGTGGTGGGAAGCACTGCCTGGAATTTCGATCGTTGTTTTATTTGTAATGTGCTGGCATAAATTTTCTCCGACAACAACCCAGTTGGGTTTTGTTAGCTAGTTAGGTCCACAGTATGAGTTAGGGGCTTACATTAATTCAGAGGAGGGCTTCCATGCAGGATTATGAGCATTAGACAGTATCTAAATAATAATAGTGATAGCAGAGACCATGCATAGACAGATAGTAAAGGGATTAAGAGTCTACTGATCCCTCTCAATAATGACTCTTTTGGATGAGAGGGAACCCCCCAGCCGGACGGGCAGTGGTCCACGGCATATCAAGGTGTCATGGAGCCTAAGAGAGGCGGTGGCCTACATTCACTGGCCATCTGACACAGATCTATTTCTGAATCACTGATTTCAAGGTTAAAGAAGTTCCTGATTTATTTTTATGCCATTATATAAAAAAATACATTGTGCGAGGGGCACACAGTAGTACATTAAAACCCATGTATTTGTGATTATGTGGCACTTGATTAAACAGTACTGTACAGAACTGTACAATTAACCAGCAATGCATATGAAATTAATTGACCAGCAATAAATTATATCATACTTGTACATGGATTCAATCTATCAGATAAATAGAGAGATTAAATATAATGAGAAGAAGGTGATCATAAAAGGATACATTTGCATACTAATTAACACAGCGTAATACACTTGCCAATATTCTTTAAACATGTCTAAGAAAAGGCATTGGGGTAATTTATTGAAGAATGTTCTAATAATTAAGTCAGGACTGTGAGGTTTGATTGCATTAACATGCACACATTTTCACATGTTTTCAGCAAAGTACTTTTTGACTTCTAAAGTTGTGCTGAATTGTGCTTCATAACTCACTTTAATGTGAAGCTCAGGCACTTCATTCTGCACTAATTTCGTGGAACGATGCATTAACTTTTAATCAGAACTTCAGTAAGATGTTGTGCATTCTTCAATTTTGTTCTTGATTTAATGACAATGAAGAAAATACTGCAATGACATGCCTCTAAATAAAATACAAGCAAACTGTATCACCAAGATTTAGAGGACTGAATCATGAAGATCATCATTATGTTCTTGTACAAGCCACTTCAGATGGTCAATGTAGCCTATGTTATCTGGAGTATTTATCTAATAAGACCGTCAAGATTATGTGGAAACAACCAAGAAAAAAAAAAGAAAGAGAAAAATGTCCTTTGATTGTAGCAGATGCACCGTCTTAAGCGAACCAGCAATCTTCGTGTTTAATATGAGGAATACATCTGTTCATGGTTCAAGCCTCCTGCTCCTTCCTGCGACAGAATATCTGCAACTGCATGTTTCTCAGTAGCACAACATTAAACCTCTCTACAGCAATATGTAATTCAACTCAGACAGCATATTTCTAATCCTAAAGGCTATTATAGATTCACTTAGCCTGGGACATTGCCTGACCCTACAATAGCGTTTTTTATTCTCTCCGTGCTCACGACAAACCTCTGTGTGCAGTTAAATGGATGGATAAAGTCTTTTAAATAGATGAGAGCTTGGGTGCCGGCCTTCGGTTTTGTATTCGGTCCAGTGAGGATAGAGCTTATCACTCCACACTGAAGAGTGTAATTATTCGCAATGCTTAGCGTCTATAGCAAATTATATATCTGTGAACCTGTCTCCAGTCACATTATAGAAAGTCAAAGTGTAGAATATGTGTATATGAGGCTTTAATTACTGGATAGTCGCTTTGCACCCCTAGAAGGATTACAGTACTGAGGATATGTAATTATTAAGTGCTCTACATTTGAGCAGGGCTGTATCTGTGATTAAAACTGACCTATCCCTCAGACAAATTGCTTTGAAATTCGGTGAATACTTAAGTTAATTGGTACTTGTGTTTTCTGGCCCTTATCGCTCGGCTGTGTCCGTACGTACGCAGAGCGTCGGGGAGGGATGATGTAACATTTAGCCTGCTTTTGACAGAAGGACCCTTTTCAGCTGGATTCACGTCTGGTATTGCATGTCGCGCTGAGCAGTTGGACTCTCCGTCCTTCTCTGTCACGCCGCAGCCGGGAGAATCATCCGGTTCTGGTCTCAATGTTAATGTATTCCCCCTTATTTGACTTTTTAATAGGCTTTTACCTAATTATCATCACATGGTCCAGAGCAGGGTGTAGAGATGAGACACAAAAGGAGGTCATCTTTGGCAGCATGGCAAGCAGCCTACACCCGAGCACCATTACAGCGGCCATTGCTCCGGCTGATGATAAATTTTCCCCTTGAACATGATGTCAATATGTTGATGTGCCTGGCTTTATTAAGACACCATCCAACTGATAACAAGTCCTGCTGCGTGTTACCAACATAAATAATTAGTGCAGAGACCAAGGAACGGCAGGTGGCTTTTGGCACAAGGAAATAATCATACTTGATGTGGAAAATAAAGTAAAAGGAGCCATCTGTTCCCAGCAGGGGTACAGGGAGAAAAAAACACGTTAACATATTGTCACTAACGTTATGAAATACACAGTTAATAATTCAGTCATGCTTCTGACTCTGGCCACTTGTTTAAAGAATATGAAATGAGTGAAGGTGCCCATCTTGATGCCTGAATTAACCTCAATGTTCGGTGTTATTGGCTCTTCCGGCTCTTTTATTACTTGTTTGCTTGCTAAACAGATGTTGGGAGGCCATGTCTGGTAAATATTATGACGCAAACAGCAGATCTGATATCATGTGAGATGAAGTAGGACTCAATTGCAGCTAAGTTAGTACTAGTTCAGGCAATGGATGGAAAGTGACTTGTCATGTCACATGATGCAACCTGGGGGCAATTTTATCACCTGTGGAAAAAGTTGCATCTGGATTGCTCTCCATGTCTTTATTAGTTTGTTTGCAAGTGAAAAATTTCTTATTTAACATGACAATGCAGCAGCTAATATGACATTTTTGACTGAGGCATCACTGGTTGGTGCATTAGTTGGACCACGGACCAGCCTGAAGTGTACAGTTTTTAGGGGTGAAGAAGTGCAATTTATTGGTTATTGAAACAGAAGGTTTTCACACAGTTTTAGAGATTATGGCCTTTCATGTTCATGTATATAGGGGTGCTACCTGGATAGTCAGGGCATTAACCAAATTATTCCATTGAAGATGCTGGTCGTCATACAGTATATTGAGAAATAGTTACAGTTGCAAAGTTTTTGGAATTTTGTGCATAAAATGAAGTGCTGACTTTACATTTTCAGTAGATAAAAGGACAAAAATAAATTTTGCATTAAAGTGTAGCTGCATTTTGGCATGAATTACTGCATTTCGTGTTAAGTAATTCATCCAGTCCACAAAATTAGCCCCATACTTTTGAAGAGAGCAATCCACTTGTTATCCTCCATTCACTCAAATGACAATGCAGTCCATGTTTTACAGTAGTTCAAGAGAGCATGGTTGAGTTCGGTGCAGAAAACTGCAGGGACATCCTTCCTAACAATGCTGTGACATACCACAGGTCCTCTGAGGCGTCCTGGAAACACTCCTTTACCCAGGAGCAAAGAAGCCATTACAGCCTGTAGTGGAAGATTTAATAGGTGTCATAATTTATCATGTAAACCGAAAACTGTTTCTTAATTAAGTACGTGCGTTAATGAATTTTTTAATTTGCTCCCTGTAAGTACTTTGCTATGCTAATTGCAATATTATTCACATTAGTTATCGGCTATTGCCCTTGGCTATTTGCTGTAGTAGGAG
The DNA here is from genome assembly GCA_039654775.1 of Spinibarbus caldwelli. Classification (NCBI taxonomy): domain Eukaryota; kingdom Metazoa; phylum Chordata; class Actinopteri; order Cypriniformes; family Cyprinidae; genus Spinibarbus; species Spinibarbus caldwelli. The sequence continues at coordinate 26,180,264 of CM077223.1, read as the reverse complement.
AGGGACCTTTTTCATCCTCCTATCTAAAGATCATTATCTCATCAAACCTGAACTGTTTTAATTTCAGGACAACGATCTCTTCTGGAATTCTGCTCCTAAAGATTCAATTTCTTACTGTAGGATAAAGAACAGTACAGCCAGTGTTTAATTAAAAGTTACCATGATTTAATTTATTTATTTTGTAGGCCAGTCATTTTTATAGTTCATTAGAATGTAACAAAGGTTGGAGAATGTTTCAGATTGCAATATGGGCGTTAGTGTGAAAAAACATCATAATCCTCCAAGTAACCCATATTCAAGTCTTTAATGTAGTGCATGAACTGAATAATACCACAACTGTGTCAAATCCTTCTAAAGTAATGTATTAAATAAGGCTTTGTCCACAACATAGTGTGTTTCATCCACGGACACAGCTTGCACCGGAAAGCCCTATATGTTCTCTGTCATGGCTCCGCACACAAGTGCATCACTCAGCGAGAAAACCTGCCCCACTAATGCTGATACCAAGATGCTCGAACCACATGGCAGTATTAGGAATGGAAAAAAATCTGTGAACACTACCCGATAATGTTGTAGAACCATCTGCAGAGAAATGTATTTAATATTCAGTGGGGATCCTACTCACTGACATTAGGAGACCCATAATCCCTTGTAGATTAAATTAAATGTAAGCTCTGAGTATTTATCTCAAGCTATTGTTTTCATCAGCACTAAAGATATTGTTCCCCGCCTCATAATACAAAACGAGGCTGTTGTCATCCACAGCCTCTCGTTGAAATACAATTTTATTCCGGCTTTAATCTCTCAACAACATGTTAGTATTATGATTTTTAACTACACTTCACTTAATGGTGGAAAAATATGCACTTTTGGTATTAAAATAAATCTTCTGTTACAGTAATCTAAAAGCAGAAGGAACATTACACATAACAGCAATTTATCAGCTCTTACAGTGGAAATTATGATAATGGAATAACTTTTATTTATTACTTTGACTAAGACTCTTCTTTTAAATTGCAATTGCTTTTATTAGAATCTAATGCCATTGAGAGATGTTTGCAAAATGTCGCAGATGTCAGAAATGCATTTTGTAAAATTAAAACAATGTTAAAAGAGGAAGACAACAGTTGTCGTTAGACTTTGAATATGATTTTTAATGTCTCCAATGACCAACTTTGTCATGTTTTACTAATTAAATGTATTAATTCAGAATGTGACATTACTTGCTTCATAGTTTATATCATATAAAGTAATCTTTTGAACAAACCTATAAAACTTGTAGAAGTTTTGAAACTCCAATAACTCCAATAAACCGGCAAGATCTTGGTTGTTCAAAGGAAGATATCAGATTTGTATCTAGCACAAGGGTTGAATAGCATAACTTTACATTATGAAAATCACCCACAGTGCTTTAAGCATATTTTGACATGTGTTTTGTCACTGCTGCTTATATTTCCTCTCAAATTCTGTCTCAGTGAAGCCCAGTGTGGCTGATCAAGCCGTTCTAACAACTGGAAGACATCACAAGTTAAACACTCATTATTTTAATTTGATGCTAATCATGTGTTAATGAGACTAATCCTTGCAATGATTCAGGTAATTTGCTTAATGGCTGCCCAGAGTACAGATTATGGTAATCAGTCACGTTTGATAAGACGTCTGTTGCAGAGAGGGGAAATTCTCAGGTATGAAAGTAATTCAACTGTGATAAGATACATTTTGCACTCCCTTTATATCCAATCCAATTCAAACAGATAAATGTCATAAAACTACTTGATAATTTTGATTACAAGTCAGCTGAAGCTTGACCATTGTCTTCCATGCAACTGCAATAATTTATCCAAGGAATAAATGCACTGTAATATTTATTAATCAGACATTGCTTTAAGGTGACAACATGTAAGAATTAAAACAAGTATAAAGTGGCATATTTATTTATGACTGATCAATTCAACACTTGAGGTGTTGAAATTAATGATCAAACTTTTAATTTCCAGGCCTTTGGGAGCATTTTTGGAGATTTTTTTTTTTTTTTTTTTTTTTTTTTTGGAGACTTTGTTGAATTATGAAGCATGGCGATTCATAAGGAGGCCAAAGACAAGAGCTTAAGCAGAATGGATGGTTGTTCAAAATGGAGACACAGATCTGTGCCCTGCTGTAGTGAGCACTGCCTCTCTGGAGATCCAGAGGAGTAAACACCCCTGTGCTGACAAATGACAGCAGCATAATGACCCATAAGCGCTAACAAATATAAATAGGTGCTGCTTACATTTAACTGTCTTCAAAACAAATGCTTGTTAGGCGTTTATGAGTTCCCATTTGAATGATGATTATCTTAATTATCTCATCACTATTGCAAATCTGAATATTTTCCAGACTTCAGTTTTATTTATTTGCAGGATTTTGTTTTCTTCATTTTGATGACAAAACTTACAGAGAACAAGACAATTTATTATTTTGTAGAAAAATTATTAAACATGTTTTACAATTCTAATCCATAATGGTTATAATACATAATGTAATGGATGATGCACATGACAATTTGAATTGAAATTTAGCTCCTATTACAATACAAATGTCAGAACAAGGGCATATGCAAATTTGTCCCCAAACAAACAGAAACAAAAGGGATTTGCATTTTATTTTAACCAGCTTCCTGCAGAACATACCTAAGAGGTGACAATGAAGAGCATTTGTCACATAAATTGAGGGATAACCTATATTTCCCCTTTAATCCAACCTAAAATGTGTAAATACCCATATTGGGTCTTAAGGATCCTTTTCAACTCGTTATCTGACTGTAATGCTAGTCTATTGTGCCGGGCTGAGGCTTACACTTCTTAGCATGCTGAGTGACAATGGACTTATGTGGCGTTCAGATCTGGCAAAGAGGCTTTGGTGTCACAGATTGCCACACAGCTCTGATATCTCACTGTGGCCGATACGCTTTGAAGCCTTACATGCTTTCAGCGGCGTTCTAGCATGAACCGTGTCCAAGCTTCCCACTCTGATAATGGAAACAGCCCCAATATCCGAGCTCTCATTGACTAACAGAGCAACCGCTAACACTAGCTATTATGGAGATTACAAAAGTGAACCCTAAGCCTGTAGTTTTAATTCACATTATTGTTAGACAGCTAGATCTCTACTTAGAAGTGCATGTAGATTATAAAAGGGCTATATCCATTAAGTGGATCAGTACAATTTGTAATATTACATTTTCTCTGCTTCAAGTATAACATGTAAATTAGGAGAGTCTTTCCACTTGTACCGTTATTTGTACATTTCTTGGGGTCGTTTGGACATTTGAATGTGTGAAACTACAAAGAGTGCACAAAATATAAATTATATTCTGTAAACCATAAATGGCACAGCTCTCTATATAAAGTTGTATATCTGCATGTTGTTCATATCATCGCAAATTCTGTACTATATTAACACCCAGCTCTTATATGCTAAATGTGACTGTAAAATATAATATTATAATTTTCTGCAAAGCTGCTTTGAAACTGTGTGAAAGAGCACTATACAAATAAAGTTGACGTGCTAAATTGAGAATAATACTAAATATCAGCAAAATGACAATAATCAAATACTGATACAGAGAGAGAGAGAGAGCTCATAGTGTTACATCTGAGTCTTCCAGTATTCGTAAGTTTTTATTTATATGCAAATCTTGTGTTTTTCTTAAAACACATTTGTATGTAAAATATGGATATGAAAGAAAGTTTAATGTAGTTATAGGAAAAGTAAGAATTATGTGCATGAAATGAAACATCTCTTGAGCATGTTGTAAAGAGGAATTTAAGTTTACCGTACATTGTTTTGGATAAAACATTTTTTAATGAGGATAATGTGGCCACCATTATCTTAACAATGCCAATTTGTGAGAGGAGCTTCATATTTTCTTCTAAAGATGTCAACTGGTGACTAACAAAGTGAAGAATGAGGGTTAAATTCAGTTAAGTTATGCTACAGAACTTTAGCATGGCGAGACATGAGTTTTCTTTTTCTTTAGCACAACAGCTAAGTATCCAGCATGATAAATGTTCTCTTTTGAATGACTTGAATTGATCTTGCCAGGATATACATATCCTAGATTGAGACTGCAAGGGAAATATTCAGCATGACACAGTTTAGACTGACAAAAAAAGGCACTGCATTCATCATATTTCACTGTGCTAACTGTGTGAATGCATCCACACCAGCTCTTCCACTAACTGACTGCCAGTTGTTTTTGCCTACCTCAGACTGCAGTTGTTTATGAAGCCATCTACTGATTGGAGTTGGTATTGCACCAGCATTTTTTTTTTTTTTTTTCATTTGACTGTTGTTCGTTGTTCTCTGCTCTGTGTATTTCCCACTTGTATTAACAAGAGCTCTTGGAATAACATGCATCATAATCTGCAACATATTCCCTTCATAATCTAAAAAAAACACCTAAAGAGGATGAATATGAACCTCTTCTTTAAGCTGCTTTCATACAGGCAGATGAATGAAAATGGAGCAATTACTATATTGAGGTCATGATGGTAAGAACTGGATCATATTCCTTTGAGAGGCCCATCTTTATGTTAAAAAAAACCTCTGAAAACCTTTGCTTGTGTTAAAAAAGATGTGAGGCCAAAATTCAAGAACTACTACTACTGAATATATAAATGACTAAAAAACAAACATAATACAAAAGTATTTTGAAATGTTTTTTTTATTTTATTTTAAGTTGGCATAAAATTGTAGTTTGGATGATTTGTTATTAACAAAGGAGTAACATAGGTAAATTATTCTCTTTCTTTCATATTAATAAATGTACTTTATTCTTTTCTAGTAATTATTTATTTATTGTATCAGTTTAATTGCATCCTCTCACCGTGTTTGAAGTTCAGCAATGCCAGTGAAATCATCCTCCCCTGAAACCTTAGAAATGTAAGGCTAATTCTTAAAAAAATCAGTATGTTAACAACATGGAAATAACATTAAAGAAAACTTTTCATTAAATAAAACATTGCAATAACAAGCAGAAACTGATTCTTTTCTGATCTGTGTTTGCTTCACAACATTAATTTTACAATTCAAATAGCTAATTCTACATCAACACATGTTTTGTGTGTAAACCTGGTAAATTTAGTTGTAAATGTAGGACTTTTTTGAAAGTAATTAAATATGGAAATATCTGCAAATATGGTATGTCATCTTATGCAAACACATTTTACAATCTTGTGTATATTTTCAGTGCAAAAAAGTGTTTGGGCTAAGGCATTAAGTAGAATTTTAGAGTTATCATTCTACATGCACATTTAATTTTTATCACATACGCTAAAGAAATATTTCTGTATTTCATATGAAAGTGTTTATGTATTATGAATTGAAAACATGGGGACTTTGTTTGACGGGATGCATTTATAATTAAGGCAATGAATCATGACTCTGTAGCATAAACAATGGCTTTTCAAACAAATGCCACTGCAACTTGTGAAGCCTAGCCATCATCCTTATACCTATAAAGATTCCAGCTCAACTTAGAGTTGAATGGATGTCTTATACTTTCTCCTGTATTGTGCAACTCTCTGGATTGCATGCTCTTAACAGGACCTCGGTACTCTTCTGAGTCTGCTCAAGAAATATTGCTGTGCATCAGAGTAGTGAAGGCTGGAAGAGAAAAGCCTTGAGGGGAAACGGGAGTCTGTTTGTCAGAGAAAGTACCAGAGCCTCAACCTGCGTCACTTTGGATTCCTCCACACGCTACATGATCCTCCCCGTTCCCCGCTAGCCTGGAGACAAAAATCCGTGCGGAGAGGCCCGCAACAACACATAGACTTGACAAATGATTGATTCCTTCCTAATTCTCTCAAATAAGATGTGTGGGGATGAGAAGAACGATAAAGGGCAGAGAGAAGCGGAGAATGGGCTGAAGTGGAGAGTGATTAGTAATGCCACCCTCTGTCAGGTAAACTCCCTGCTTGTAGCTAACTGGACATGTCAGGCAAGCTAAATGTTATGCTGTCAGCCTATGACAATGGGGTTAAAGACGTGGCCTAGAAATGCTGGGCTTGGATGGGATGAGGGGGAACAAGTCATTGTTCTGTGAAACATCATGCTAATTGTCGGAAGGGAAGATCCTAGTTGTGAACACGAGGGAGGAAAGGCTAGAACTTTGAAACAAAGTAAGAAAGAAGAGCACTGGTACATTTCCTTGAGCCCATGTTTTCCCACAATCTCAACAACAGTGGATGAGTGAAGTAGCTGAGCTGGCAGCAAGTCAATTCTGTTCATTTTTACTGTGAGGAATAGAATTACAAAAGCCACTGAAGGCACCACTGTATGTAAAGATGTCAAGTAAGTAGATTTAGCTAAAACAATGCATGTTTTTCCCCTAAATGATTTAACACTAATGATTAGATAATTTTAACCAAGTTATCAAATATTATCATTAACATTATCATACTTTTAGGCCTTACAGAGAATTGCATCGGGCCGTCAGCAGGCTGACCAGCTGACAATGAATCTTAGGCCAGGTTGCCTTATTCTGGTACGAAGTGCAAAATCGCTGATAACAGCCATCCCACACAACACTTGACCGGTCCAAACATGACTGCTAAGATGCTTATTTCAGTGATTTTTATAGAGTCTGACAAAGACGTATACATGTTTTGTGGCATCAGGTGATTCAATTCAGCTTTATTTCAGTTGTTTACTATCTGTTTTTAACAGTACAAATCACTCCAAATGAGCCTTATAGTGCCTTAAAATCTAGCAAGCCAAAGGTGACAGAGGAAATAAGAAAATTCTGTATTTTTATTTAAAATCATGTTCATAGTCATATTAAAATATTCTTACCTTAAAAAGAATGCTTTCATGGTGTGCTTCTGTACTTCTGTATAATACTATATTTGATTGTCAACTTGTGCACTGTTGTACTCCCTCTCCATCTTGAATAAGGAAAAATTGCATTGTTTTATCATCAAGTTTTGTTATTTTGAATTTGGTACAGCTGTGTTTCATAACCATGTAAACATTTAATGCAAATTTAACATGCATTAAATGTTTAAATGTGAAAATTCTGTTGATGTATGCATCACTGGTCATCATTTTAGTACTGTTCCCTGTTAGGTTCTTTTTGCACTGAATGAAGCTCATGAAGAGCTAATATATAGAAAGCTTGTATTCACTCTGCTCTCAAGCAAACCACTCTGGTGCAGTGTCTTCTTGGCCAATATTCTTAATAGTGGTGTTTAGGAAGTCAGGTGTTTGAATAACACAACAACAAAAAATTACATATTAATGGAATATTGATAAATCAAATAATCATAAATGCATACATTTCTTTGTAAATGTAACTTCAATATATATCAAAATTGTGAAGGCAGCATGAGACCTGAAGCATTCCAACCTTTACCTAACAAGTGTCTCCACTGGTAAACCACAGTCGCTGTACACAAATTAACACAATTTAGATAATGCCAAGTTCAATTCTTTGTTTGCGGCAATATTTCTGAATCGTTTAAATATCCAGTCATTCGAGCGAGCTGGGGAGAAGGAGTGAACTAATAGTTCATTTCTGGAGTCCTTTAGCAGTGGCCACTGGCTAGGCAAACAGCAGATGTGATGGACTGGTTTCAAATTGCAGATGATAGATGCAAATTGCTGCCTTTGACCACTTTCCAGTGTCCAATCTGACTGCGAGAGAGGTCTTGATTTCCTCTCTTAGCATCGGAAGGGCTCATAAACCCAGGATGCATCAACTTTTCAAGAGATCTATTAAGTTGCTTGATTGACCCTTCTGGTGATGAAGTTGTTATTTGTGGGTTACTTATGCAGCATTTAGTGAAAAGATTAGAATTGCAAGATGACTGTTCCTATCATGGGTGTCTAGATTGAGGTTGATTTGTTTTAAATGTGGCACATTATCACAGTTGACGTTCAGGTCCTTATAAATTGAATGTATAGAATGACAACAAAAATCCTGGAACAAAAGAAGCTAAATAAACCGGTAGGCCAAAGACTGATTGAGGTAATTGTCGAACATATGATATTTGATAAGACTTTTAAATGTTCTAAAGTCTATAGCCACAAAAATAAAAACTACTGTATGTGGTGTAACGTCATTTGCAGGCGATCCGCTTCACTGAATCCCATTCCGATTAAACCCTCTATATCCATTTTAAGCCTGACTCCTCTGATTAAACTCCTTTACATGATGAGTGTGTGGGGGTGTGCAGGGGAGGTGATTTTATAAAACGGTGATAAGTGTAATTACTCCTGTTGCTAATTGTTCTTGTAAAATTGATGCACTTGCCGTCATTTGCAAGTCACTGCACTACCGCTAACGCTAGCCCCCACCCGATCAATTATTCAGGCCCATTTGCCTTTGAATCTGTCACTGACACTTTACATTGCGAGCGCTAGCTTGTAGCAGCACTTGGATACATGGTAGACAGGGGCAGCCCCCTGAGAGAGCTACTTTCAAGAAGCCTATTTCCTGTAGAGCTCTGGGTGCACTTTTGACATGTCACTTAAAATCAGGAGGAACCTCTTCAGAGAGTCCATGTTCCCTTGTCTTAAATAAATCAGCACATGTCTGCTGAAACTATATTACACCCCTAGGTCTTTTAAAAAGTAGCAGAAATACAAAAGCAGTTTAGACACTGATTTTTGTCACATTATAGCTGTACCTGTTTTTTAAGTATTACATTGGGTTTGGTTATATCTTCACCCCACTTTTGTCTGTGGAACATAGAAGATATTTTGAGATAGAAACTTAAAAACTTTAATTTTAGCAACTAAATACAACTTTAATTATGAAGTTAATTATATGTAATTAACTCAAAGTTACACAGAAAAAAATGTCATGAGGTTTAAGAAAATTCCTGTCAAATACTCGTAGGTGTCCTTTTTGGGGCAACCTTTACAGATCAGCTCTAAATATAGATAATTTTGCAACTCCTTTGAGGGCAGTGTGGCATCTACTGGTTAAAGCTCAGGATTGGTGATCAGGGTGGTGAATGGTTGCTGGTTTGATTCCAGTAAGAAGTCAGCTATCATTATTGTGCCTTTGAGCAAGACACTCAGCCCCAGGGCTAAATGAGTAAAGTACTTTTTAACTGTCCTTCTCAGATCAAATTTAATAATTTAAAACACAAGCATGATGATTTAATCCAGAGGTTTTTAAACAAAAATTAAATGAACAAAAGAATTAGATCAATACATTTTGTTAACAAATTATATTTTAAGCTGGTCCTTTGAACCAGTTGGTTTAGTTTAAAGTTCAGATAAGTGGTTGCCAGATTGTTTTTTTTTTTTTCACTAGTCCATCAAAACAACCCACTTTGAAGTCTCTTAGATGAGGATGAGTGTAAAATTATTGACAGAATGTCTACATTTCTACATTTCTATATATTTTTACAGTTAGTATAATGGATTTAATCAAATTTCTATATAAAATCTAATTAAAAATATATTTTTTTTACACAGGATAAAGGGGTCTGTATAAATTAAAATATATATATAAAAAAAAAATTGGTGGCTCAGAAACAAATTTGGTCATGGGTCAAAGTGCTTCAGTAATGACATATATATGACATGCTATGACAACATTTTTTTCATTTAGTTTAAAATAAAGTAAAATAACTAAAACTAAATAAACTAAAACTCAAAAACAATATAGATGTTAACAAAATAAGATCAAAATATCAACAAAAACTATTATAGTATATAATAGAATAAAATAACACCAGTGCCATTATCTGTATCTTCACTGAATGCACTTTGATTGTATACCATCTCTCAGATTGAAAAGCCATGCCATCTTGAACCTTTCTGCAGAGTCGGTGGGCATTACCAAAACCTTCTAGACCTTTCAGTATGCTAGACTGTGACACTGGCCCAAGTTCACTTAGAAAGTTGAATTGGAAAAGGTCAGTGCTGTGTGTGTGTCTGTTTGCGTATGTGTGTGTATTTTCGCTCCGCGCTAACAGACAGTGCAAGCTGGCAGGACGGCGGTGGATCCATGGCAGCTGTTTTGTTCAATGTTTCATGCTCTCAGCCACAGCTGCTCCAAATGAGAGTTAATATTGCAGGGGGGCCCTTCCACTCCGGACTGGCCTTGTCACATACACTGAGTGTCAGCTCCTCTCCCTATGACACTGGCTGAGAGGACACTTCTCTTCCTCTCTCTCCCTCTCTCCAGTCAAGGAGTCCGTCTGTCCTCTCCGATCTGGTCTGGGAGACAGAGTGAGTGTGAATGTTGTCCTCCAGAGGAAGAATAAGAATAGGCCCTGAAAATATGCAGACTGCTGACATAGGCTTCTTTGCATCTACTGGTCAGCTTCAGTGTTTGTGTGAAGTGAAATATGCCTTCTGGCTGAAGGGCTGCACAACAAACAGCTGTGCCGCAATGGCGCTTGCTAAAACTCTGCAGTAGACAGTACTACAGTACTCTGGGATCATTTCAATATGTTTGTAAGCAGTGAAACTTTCTGGTTTACTGGACAGCAATCAAACCAGTTCTGATTGCACATGCTCATCCATATGAAAGTGAAACATACAGTTTACATATTTCAAATTTACATTTTGGAATCTCAAATATATATATACAAACTAATATTCAAAAATTTGGTAAGGTAAGGTGTTTGTAGTGTTTTTGGAAGAATTCATACTCACCAAGGCTGCATTTATTACAAGAATACAGTAAAATGGTAATATTGAGAAATACTATTACAATTAAAAAATGTTTTTTTTTTTTTCTTTTACAATAATGCATTTTAAATGTAATTTATTCATGTAATGGCAAAGCTGACTTTTCAGCAGCCATTAATCCAGTCTTCAGTGCAGGGTTATTACAGTTAACTAAAAATAAGACTATAACAAACATTTTTGTTTGTTGAAATAAAATAAATGTTAGCTGAAATAAAATAAACTAAAACTTTTTTTATTTCAGCTAGTTGCCACAGCAGCATTTATATTTTCATTTAGTTTAATTTGATGTACTAAAATGACTGAAACAGAAATCAAAATTAATAAAAACTACTGTATTAAAAAAAAAAACAATGCAAATGACAAAAACACAACAAAATGACTAAAACTAACTAAAATGAAAATGAAAACTAATTCAAAATATTTATTAAAAAAAAACTATAATAGTATCTCAGTGATACTAAAATAACGCGGCATCAGTGTCACTTCAGAAAATTATTCTAATATGCTGATTTGGTGCTCAAGAAACATTTATTCTATTATTAATGCTGGAACTAATTCATGTTTTTGATAAATTTTTTTCATGATTTATATTTGATGAATAGAGAATTTATTCTTTTGAAATATAAATCTTTTGTAACTTTGGAAATGTCTTTGCTGCAACTTCAACTGAATGAGTCTTTGCGCAATAAAAGTATTTATTTTTTAATGATTTCATATTAGTTTTATATGTCTTATTTTTATATTTGATGTATTTTATAATGTTCCCTAAATTGAGATTTTTCTGGCGTTGTGGGACAAATTTGTCCTCAAAGAATAGTTACGCATACACACACACACAAACATACACACACAGAGTGGGTGTGTAGAACTGGAAACGTTCCATCCACATTGGTGCAGCTGCATAAGAAAAACAGATGCTGAACCATCCCAAACACCCCGTGTGTCTCATGCTATCTATCAGGAGGAAAGAGAGTAGCCATCTCAGCCTGTAGAGTCACCACAGCGACGCTTTGACAAAGACATCTGTAAGATGGCACGGACACACAACCCCATCACACACACACACTGTGCTTTGGCCGTTGCCAGGCATCAGGAGCTGTTGTGTTTAACATTCAGATGTTGTGATGAGAAAAACAGGATGTTTGTTTTCAGGGTAAATATTGCTTTGTGTTTCTGCAGATGTGTTATAAAAAACAGACTAAACTGACTGAAAAAGAGACAACCTTTTTTTAAATGGGAAATCTTGACAATATTATTACAAATAATGCTACATAATGTTACCACCCAAACATGGCCAAACTCACAAATCATCTTATATCATATTAGTCTTTAAAAGTCCAAGCTAAAAATCATGGAATATTAATGCCAACGATGTCTTTCCTTGACTAACACAATGAATTTCTATTAAAGAAGACTTCATACAATGGGCTGCGTGGTTTCTCCATGCATAAATTATTGTTTTTCTCTCATTTTTTTGCAAAGCCAGACGGTCGTTGTGTTTCAGAGAACAATTTGTCTGGTGTGGGAATGTCTTCCCGCTGCATGCCCCATATGGCCATTCTCAAGGAGAAACATTTCTGTCACTGCTAGTTTCCTGTCCAGCAAAAGCAAGCACTCATTTATTCTCTATCAGCAGCATATCAAAAGAATTATTATCTTGGAATGAATGCAGCTTTAAAACCTAAAATAAATGCGAGCAGATCCTATATATCTAATAAAATCAAGAGAAGCATAATTCATTTTGATAGCTATATCAGTGATTTATTAATTGAGACATTATTTATGCTACCTCACAATGAAAAAAAAAAAAACTTGTCATTTTACAGCATTTTTTTAATATCTGAGAGTAGATAGTGTTAACGCAATCAATTTTCAGCCAAATGTGCTTTTTAATTTATAGGTTTATTCTCAACATTTTTTCTTACAGAATTCAGTTTTGCAGATTAAGTTCAGCAACGTAATCTTTAGTAGCATTTGTTAAGTATATGAAGATCTGAAAACGTAATCCTGTCCTACAATATTTCTTCACTGCCTACATAATTTTTTGGCTAAACAAAAAATGAAAAAGACTGTGCAGATATAAGGACATTAGAGCAAACTACACAGAGGAAAATATTAGATATCAGAGAAAAATATGCCTTTGCCATGTAAACTGATGTGTATATATTTGAACAATAAAAATGCAGCCACTTTACATTCGCATATTTACCTGCCTCTTTATTCTACATTTTTATGATTCATTTTAGGAGTATGAATATGTCTCTTAAAGTCTTCTTTTGCAGTCTGTGTATTTGTTTCATTACTAATTCTGAGCATCTGTTTGCAGAGATCTACGCTGGGCCTGCAGTGAGTCGTGACCCAATGCAGATCTGCTGGATGTGTTTTATGGCCTGAGAGACGCAGGGATAAAATATACATGCTGAGGCAGAAAAGAGTATATCAAAATTATGACTCTAAATTATGCATCACATAGTGGTTGCCAATAAAACAATCGTTGGCAGTAAACACTGTATTGGGCAGTCTATGTTATGAGAGAGAAAATCTTGCCATTATGGAACCTGTGAAAGTGGTTCATGTAAAATACAGCTGTTGATTTTTTCTAAAACTTGAACTTGAAGTGAATTGCACTGAATCTGAGGTGTTTATAATATTTATCGCCACAGTGTCTCATCATATGGAAATCATATGCAGTATATACACACCTGGTAAAAGCACAGATGTAAATTAGCTCAGTGATTGGTGCCCTGCATGCTGACATATGACTTCATGGGTGGCAGTAGTGAACAGTGGGCTATTGGGTTCACCAAAGTGCTTCAGTCACAATCAATAACAGTACTCTTCTTCTAAATGCAGTATGTAGACAGTTAATTATAAGCCTGCCTTTGGTTTTAGAGTTAATTAATTTTCAAAGTGCATCAATTATAAGCTAATTGGGTTACATGCCTAGACCCTGAGGAGCAGCCATTGAAGAATAAAGATACCACTGTCCTCTGCTTCTGTTTCTTTGTATTTATGATATACAGATGGTGCATGTTACCATCATTTATTGTTTACAGTGAATGTTTGAACAGCTGTAAGTGAAAAAAATAATGACAATGGATATGCATATTAAGTATAGCAATATAAAAGACAATGAACTGGCTAAATTAAAAAAAAAATCACTTTATGACATTTAAAGACTGTTAAAAGGTTTTTGTACTTTATTTTTCTTTTGCAAATAAATAAATAGGTAAATAAATAAATAAATAAATAAATTAATTAATTAATTAATTAATTAATTAATTAATTAATTAATTAAAGTGTGGTTCCTTCATTTATTGTATTATTTATATTGCATTCCTTTCCATAAACACAATATATTTGACTCACTCAACACAAGAATAATGTCATCATTTAATTCTTTTTCAGTTTCCTGACTGCTGTTTGCTCTTCCTGACAATCAAATGGGGTCCAGCAGATCGTTTGGGACAGACTTTAACATGTCACTGGGTTTTCGTCGTATGAAAAAGGATGACCTTCAAATAATGAGATGTGCCTGCAGGGCCCTCTCGCCTGCCTGTAAAGAACTCCACAGCTGTGTGTCTCTCTTTCTCTCTTTTCACCCTCTCTTTCTCTCCATCTCTCACCTGGTGTGCCCTGGGGTAGGGGGTGAGAGTGAGAGTCAGTGATCTGTGCCCCCAACCTCCAGTCACTGTCTCTCTTCACCACCAAACAGAGTGAAAAAATAACCCAACATCCTGGACTCTACCCTGTAAGAATAGACAGCAGCTTAAAACTACAGGTATCAGGGGATTCTCTCTTCTTCATATAATGTCTGTGTGATATTATCGCTGATATAATCTGATTTTACATATCTGATGATTTAAAAAAATACATGTTTTTCTCATCCTGAGTGCAATCTCAGGAAAATCACATGCCTAAATATTATTTTACAGTCTTGCTGTATTTGTTTGTTTGTTCAAATGATGTACAGTTGTGGTTTATTTATCACTAATTGAATGTTTTTCATCTTGGCTTATGATATGAGTGTAATCTCATGAAAATCTGAAGTTTAATTGTTTAATATTTTACAGTTTATTTATTTCTTTTTAATAATTAGGTTCAAGGGAAGTAAAACTGTGGTTTAATTATGATTTCTAAGTGTTTACAGCTTATGATACAGAACCCAGTCTCAGGAAAATCACAAGTTTTATCATTCAGTATTATTTTACAGTTTATTTATTTTCATAATTAGGTTCAAAGGAAGTAAAATTGTGGTTGAATTATGATTTCTAAGCCTTTACTGTAGCTTATGATATAAATGTTATGATATAATATAATAAATATGCTATAAATCTCAGGAAAATCAGAGGTTTTATCATTTAATATTATCTAATATGATTTTACCATTTATTTATTTATTAACATAATCAGGTTTAAAGGAAGTACAATTGATTTGACTATGATTTCTAGGTGTTTACAGCTTTTGATTAATATTGAATTATTCAAGATAGTATGGACAGGATTAGACTAGATTTAAAAATAACAGATTATTTTGACTGGACATTTGAATTTGAAAAAAAAAAAAAAAAGGATCTAAATGCAAATCACAAAAGGATTTCCTTAATGTATGATTACATGAAATGAAGGTGACATTGAAAATGACAGGTGTGCTTTATTTGTTTTAAGCTGACACCTTACAAACAGGTTTAGAAAAACTAAATGTAGTGTTTTAAAATGATTCAGTGACAAATAGAGATGCTAAAAGCTGTCTGTCCAGTTTTTAATTTAATTTTCCTGATGCAGCCGTAGATCAGCGCATAGCTGGCTTTACTAATGAACTTTTAGAAGAGATGTGGTTCATAAAACTGAAATTCATGGCTTGATCACTTCTATTCAGGGCTTGGAGTCTGTGAACCTACAGTATGTAATATTGATTGATGAAGAAATCTATCACATTGATCGTGAACATTTTCCACAATGAAAATGACTGAATTACAGCAGTTTGGCCTTTAATGGATCCTCGGCTCGTAAAAGGTAAGACATAAAGTCTGCTTCAGACCTGCTCAATTAAAAATGGGAGGGTGGTGGTCAGCCTTCTGCCTCTCAGGACATGAGTTATAGTCACCGGTGCAGCTTTTCAGTGCAAAGGACTGCAAGTAGTTCAGGAAACCAAACTGGTGAAGTCAACAAGTTCTTTGAGCTCGAACACAAACGTGTTAAACGTTATATGTGTAGTTATTATCTACAGTACCCTAATGGTATACAGTGTGCAAGATCATTTATATAACAGATTCAAATCAAAGAGAGCAAGTTGAATGAGACTGTCAGATACAGAACAACATACTGTACCAAATATAGAGCTCTGTGATACTGTGGCTGTATGTACTGTATACATTACATAGCAAGCTTAACTTGCCTAGTTTGGAGAAAGGCTGACTACCTGGGGTATGACTAATCCACATACACAAACAAACAAACCGCACGCTGCTTCAAAGGCTGTTTTTGTGAACATTATAATCGCATAACACATTGCAGCTGTTGGCTGTTAAGGATTATGGCGAAGGTGACGTTAGCCGGGGGATTAGCGTATTTTCATTTCACCAGCAATTTATGTCATAATAAGTTAAACAATTTTGTAGGGTAAACAAATCTTTGTTTTAACAATGATTTAGGATTTCTTTATTTACACTTGTGAATAAATAACAGATGCTAGTTAAGGCACTTAAAAAAATAATAATAAATACAAAGTTTTAACTAATAGGCATAGGTATTTTTTCACACTGCTCTTTTGCATACAATCAGTGGGGTGATAACTAAGGCACTTTAAAAAAATAATAAATAAAAAAAAAATAAATGCTCTTTTGCATACATTGAGTGAGGTTTACATGCAATAAGAGGCTGCCAAGTAGAAAGAAAGAAAGAAAGAAAGAAAGAAAGAAAGAAAGAAAAGAAAAAACTCTATAAAATTAGCAAAAGTCTGGAGGTCAGTAAGATTTTTAAGAAGTATCTTATACTCCTAAATGCTACATTTATTTAATTAAAAATACAGTAAAAATTAAATAAAATAAAATAATATTTTGCAATCTGATTTTCAGCAGCCATTACATCCTCTGTGTCACATGATCCTTTAGAAACCATTTTAATGCTGATTTGGAGTTCAAGAATTTTGAAAATAATGGTGCTGCATAATTTCTCTTTTATCAGCTTTGACAATTTAATGCATTCTTGCTGAATAAACATTTCTTTCAATTGTCTTACTAACCCATTTAGTTTATATATATATATATATATATATATATATATATATATATACATACATACATACATACATATACATACATACATACATACATATATATCATATATATATATATTAATAGCTTATTAAGCTCTGTATATTTTATAAAATGTAAAGCATACAAAAGTGGAAAGAAATGTTATCTGAAGGCCAACACGCAAATAGTGGACATTACTGAAATGTTTTGAATTGCTGTTGGTTATAGTATGTATGTCTCCACACACAAGTAATAACCCTGCTGAAATGATCTAAACAATTAATAAAAAATTATTCAGATTATCCTTTTATTTTGTTCGTCGTAAAGCTTTGATATTGACTGAAGGTGACAAACATGTTGTCACTGAACTGTTTCATTTTTCATTATTTTCATTTTTTTTTTTTTTCCCAGCAATGCCATTGTCCAGAACATTTCTGCCGTTTTGAGGATTAACCAAAGTAAAGGTAGCAGGTTGATGCTGGTGGATCTTTGCATTTTTCCCGCTGCTCACTGACCCAATTCATTAGATAAGATGGCTTGCGTTCACCCCACCTTGTGCCTCAACCATTCACTGAGGATCAGGCATTTATAATCCCATGGATTTTATATCCACCAAAACAGCTTGGTCCCATCAGCAAATTGCGATGGCATATGGTATAGGTTTATGATTCATCTGGCACTTGCATAGCAATGAGGCCCCATCATCCGTCAAAAAACACAGGGAAAATATCGTAATGTTAAATGATGCCAGCGACTGGGAGAGGTGCTGCTTTGAGCGTGGGCGGCCTGTGTTTGTGCTTAGAGAACTTGGAGCATCTGAGGTAGTAAAGCGTCGCATCTCTGCGGTGGGCAGGCTGGATTATGGGCGGTTTTGGCTGAGATGGACCCAACTGGAATAGTCCGCATTCCTCCAACAGCCCTCGTTAATGACAATTGGAGCATTGTTCGACATGTGTCGCTGATCGCTTTACAGCTGATTTGAGAGCGAATCACCTTTTGATCACTTGCACTCTGCTAATATTTAGTAATGTTCTGCAAATGAGGAAATAAAAGGAAATTTTCCTTCTGTTGCAATCGGAAATATTAGCACAATTCGCTCAAACATCTGCTGTAAAATTCTAAAAGCTGTTCTGGGCATCAGATGACACAAAGGCTCTGAAACCAGCGGAAAAATCACCGCCGGTCATTGTTTCTTTCCATGTCCATTAACTGAACTTTTCTGACCAGTGGCAAGGTGACTTCTGTTAGCTGCTGAAAGCTGCTGTCCGTCGCTTTTTGTAGCACGGTGTGTGGAGAGCAATATTTTTGCTCTCACGCTGGAGTCAAAAGTGAACTGACACTCGTATGTTGGTTTTTAGCATTAACAGACGGAGCGATTCGCCCACCCTCTAACCCTCCCAGCACTGAGGTGAGTGTGCTGGCGTCAGTGTCAGCAAATGCCTCATGGCTGCTTTGCTATTTTCAACTATGATGCATAACATTTATAGAAGGTAAAAATCACTAAAACAGCATGAAATAGTTGTAAGTGCTAAAAAACATTGAGTAAAATACCTTAACACAGTTATCCCCCACCTGCACTTTCCACATGTTGCACATTGCGATTCAACTCTTTACAGTATAAGCAGGATCAGAATTGATTCTCTTTGAAATGCTTTGTATAAACTCAAGTGTCAAGTCTAACAAGATGGTCTTAAAAGAAACCAGCGGCCTCTCTTTGAAAGGTTAGTATTTCTGCAGTGTTTAATCACCGTAACAATGATTCTTAGACAACTGTGAAAACTGGGATAACCTGTAAATCCAGACCAGTTTACATAGAGAACAGCTGCATTAATCTGGCTTTTTCCGTGAAAACCATCAAGGAAGTGAGGATTCTGTTTTATGGCCATCATTAGGTGAGGAAATCCTGTCTGATTTTGTTCAGGAATCACCTCCTGCTCTTTTAGAACAATATAAACTTTATATTTAACAAAACAAAACACTTTTTTCCAGAAAAAGATAAAAATATAATGCAATAACAATAATTTGAAAAATTCTTAAGAGCAGAAAATAACCAAAAATTTAATTTTTACACTTTTTGGCACCAAAAATAAATTAATTAATTAAAAAAAGTGTATATGTGGACTTTTTTTTTATTATTATTAAATAATAATTAAAAAAAAAAAAATCAATCCATTAATTCCAACAAGTTTTTGATAGAAGTTTGTCGTTCCACTTCATCAAACTTGAGAGATTAAAAATGTTATAATTCAGCATTTACACCCCATAACACTTCTATCAAACAGTGTGAACCTGTGATAATGAGCCATGCCACTCAACTCACAGCGTTTTCGTACCTTAAGTGGAAAATTTCCTTTTGAGACCTAATGTTGTGTTAAAGGCACAAGTTTTGACTTTAAAAGAAGTGGTTTTATGGTCATAACCAGGTGTTGAAACGTCTCTTACACCTCATTTCAAGGGGAAATTATGAGCAGCACTGAACTCCATGAAGCTTTTGGTCACGCATTGCTGGGGTACGACGCACAGCTGGAGAGCAGGGTTAGGTGGAAATCCTGTAGGTTTAATGATGGTTGAATATATGCTTATCAAGGCCCTTGTGCAGCTGGATGGATGTAGATAAAGAGTTATGTGTGTAACAGCCTAAAATTGTAGGATATATCTAAATGAGAATGTGTAGTGCAGTAAGAACCTGAAATGATTTAGGTTATAATTTATTACATATGTATAAACTGACTAATGGTGAGGGTATGCATTTCCAAATGATCTGCATGAACTGATCAGGTTAGCATGAGCATCAAAAACAGAAATGAACCATTTTCAGTGTGTTGCATTAAAAAAAAGGCATTCTAAACATGCATTCAAATACCGTTAGCTAAAGAAGAGATGTGTATTTAAAACAGCTCAAAATGTCAAGTCCAGTTCTGCTAATAGTCAGATAAGACAGATAAGCAGATGTTTTGGTTTAAATCAGTTTATCATATGAAAATATGGCTTTTAATAATTCACTATTACTGAGTGTAAGCTGCGCAGAATCATGTACAGTGAGTAATCTGCTTAAGCTTCATGCCTGATGAATCATTAAAGTTCAGTGATACTGACAGGTGTTTAGAAAGGACACAGCTTCATTTAAAAAAAACGTGCCATTTATTTTATAAAAACAGATGCAAAATGCAAATACAAAAGATAGAAAAATGGTCTGAAACTTCAATAATGGCTGAATAAAGGAAAATGTCAAGATGAGATTAAATGAAATTCTTCTGAAATCTGTAAAGTGAGATCATGCTGAGACGTACTAAATGCTTTGATGTGTATGGTGTCATTACTATAGCATAAGACAAATGCAGAAAAAAACTAACACAGTATGACTAACAGTGAACATAGTTTAATTGTTTATGGTAGATCTGCGTGTCTCTAGCTTTCTTTAACAGGTCAAACTATTTCTTAGTAGCATCTCATGTGGGTGGGAAACAAATCAACAAGTCAAATGTCAATTTTGTAAAACGAGTGGAAAATGCAGCGGTCACTGCCTTCTGTGAGGGCAAATTCACTGCCCATTCCTTTTCAGAATTTTCAGCATTTTTCTTTATTATTATTATTATTATCATTATTTTAAAATTTATGTACATGTAAAAAAATGTTTCTGTGCACTACTACGGTTTTAATAGTAGTTTTAACCAATGCACCAGTGAAGTTTATATCTGCAGAACCACTGTTTTCAAAGAGAAAAAAATATAAGTTACTATTGAAATGACATTCATTGGCCGGACTGCAGCGGGACATGAGGCACTATAATCACAAGGGCTGCAAGTACTAATATAAAAAAAAAAATTGTGTCTAAACCTAAATGGATTTTAATTAAATTAACAAATTATCATTACGAATACATTATTTATTTGCCTTTTTATGTACAACAAATAGTGCACAATTGTCATCACTGAGTTCCTTAAAAATGAAATAAATCCTTTTTTTCTATCCAATTTCTACATCAAAACTTTGTGACCTTTTCTATTTTAAAGTTCAAAGAGGTGCAATTAGCTTTTTTTTTTACATACATTATTCCCATTTTTTTTTTTTTTTTTTTTTTTTTTTACAAAAATTACTAACATTGTTTTTTTATAGCTGGTGTGGTTAATTCAATATTACAAAGAATAAACCCAATTTGCTACACAAAGTTTACAATCAGTTTTTCTCCAAACACATTAATGGGTCGTATAAAATACATAAAAACACACAGAACTACAAATGAAGTGAAAACATAAATATAACAATGTAAAATGCAACATAAAAATAAAAGGTAAATAAAAAAGCAAAAACAACAATAAAGAGAAAGCAAAACAGATGTGCTCTGGTGATGCTGAGGTGGATTAATAGCATGTAAGGAGCTGGTAAACTAACATGTAAAAACCTACTTAAGCATACTTTTTACTAACACTTAATTGCAATTCTGTGATCTGTGACATAAGAAATAAACATAAAAATAAGGCTGAAAATTACACTCACCTAGCTATCCAAGAAGTGCATTAGTTTAACTTGTAAGTGCCACTCCGGGAACAATTTCAAATGTTTCAACATTTCTATGTATGTATTCTGTTCTTTATTTTTTTTGGGGGGGAGGGGGTGGAGGGGAGCAATAATTAATGTCTCTACAATTACAACGATAGAAACAAAGAAATAATTAAACAAGGGCTTTCTTTCCCCCAACGGTCCTGCCATCTTGCACACTTGCATGCCCACCGAATCTGTTCCCCCCTCAAACTTGATGGTTGTTGAACTTATTTTTAGTGTCATTTGATAAGCTTCCCTGCTTGCACCGAGACATCCCACTGACCCAGCCACTGGTCATTGTCTATACCACTTCCCGTCAAAGCAGGCACGCTTTGTCAGATTTCGACTCGAATATCCATTTTGCATCTGAAGTAGCGTATCGAAAGTGACTGGATCGTTCGAGCCTTTTTCTTCAGCTGCCGCCCCCTTCCTCCCCCACAGTGTTTCCACTGACACTGACATCATTCGCGATCGTCGTCGTGACAGCGCGTTAAAGAAATCTAAAATAAATATATATTGCTCGCTTTTCTGTGCGCAAGTGGAGGGGGGAGTGCGACGTGGATAATTTCTGGAAATGAACAATACTCATCCGTCTGTCGCCCCTTTCGGTTTGATCTTCCGAGTATATCGGATGAGGGTGTCACATTAGCGCAGCTGAGGAACTCCTTAATTTCCACAGAAAATCTCTAGAGAGGTCAAACCTCACACAAAAGATGCATCTCTAAAGTTGCCTTAAGATCCATCAAAGTTTGTCATTCCTATGCCAAGAGAACTTGTGCACAACATTTTTTGGAGATCGGGTGGCGGGTGGACAACCGTATTGATGTGTTAAAACCTTTAACTAAGGGGCATGTTTCTGAATTGTGAAGGTCTATGCATTAGTGAGCACTGAACAGACTGCCAAATAAATGGGGAGGAAGCACCAGCCACCGGAGGTAAATCTGTCCCTCAAAACCTTGCCGAAGAGCTTTGGTCACAGGGTGTCTTGCGGTGCAATAACGCTCTATTAATTTCTCTGCGCTGTCCTCACATTGATAGAAAGGTGTCTTCACAAACTAAAGGGCAAAGTCTTACTGCGTCCGATACCTTAGGGCGTTCTGTCTACAATTTGTCATGCGTGTGCACTTCTCAGTGTTAAAATGACAAGATCTCCAGTCAAAGAAGCCCCGCTAGGCATCCGATGATAGTGGGCTTGGAGAGATTTTTGTGAAGAGACACTGCCAAGAGGCAAAGTACTACTGCACTCCATGAGCCTACTGGGATTAGTTCTACTTCTCAGCCAACGGCAAAGAGCCTCATCTCATTCTGCCTTTTTTTTTTGTTTTTTTGTTTTTTTTTTAAATAGCCTCCGTCTGTGTCCATAAGATTAGTTGTTTTTGTTTTTTTTCACAGAAGGCACAATATGGTCAGAACACGAAAAAGCCTTTGCTGTGCATTAAAGCTAACCAGATCAGCTGCAAAATCAGACTCTTTTTTTGTTAATCTATTTAGTCATCCACTTGCCATTCAGTAGCTTGAGAGATACCAGAATTATAAGTTTTGGAAAGCCAATACTTGCAAGCGCTGAAACAAGATACTCTGAAGTGGCCAATGATAAGCTATGTCATCTCGAGGAAATTACGCTTTTTTTCTGTTGCTCCATCTGATGTACTTGGAAGTCAAAGTATTTCAGAGACGGGATGCTGTCGTCTATTGATGCTGCACCCGATTGAAATTTATACAGCGTCCCTAGAAGAAAAAGAAAAGGACAGAGGAAGATCTGATTAATTAACTGATTGATTCATTCATTCATCCATCCATTTTTAGTAATTCATGTTTTAGTATCATAATTATCATTACATTCATTAAACTATTGGAAACAACAACAATAATAATAATTATTATTATTAATGCATGCATTTTGTGCCTTAAACACAAGGGTGTTGAAGATGTCCCTAAAAAAAAAAAAAAAAATTAAATTACTGATTGAAGGACTGAAATCCAGGAATTAAGAAAGGTGGAACTTGGAAAGTATCTCATTTTCTTCTCAGGACCATCCTATACCATGCAATGAAGAGCACCTTTATTACACCCAAAATATGTATAATACTATGTACAGACATCAGTCATCATGGCTTTCTGTCAAATTAGCCCTTATGTTACTTGTCCACAAATATTTAATTCTCTTTAAAATATTATAATACATAATAATAATAATAATAAAATTCAAATATATGTATATAATATTAATATATATAAAAAAAATAACAAAACATATCATGTTGGTAAATGTCCTTGGAAATAAAACCATAAAAATAAATTTCTTAATAAAATTACTGATCAAATTTCCCTCACAAATAACAAGTGTATTATTATTATTATTATTATTATTATTATTATTACTTTCCAAAAGTATACATTTTGAGTATTTTTGTTCAATGATTCAAAGTAATTTTAAAATAATCCTGAAAAAATGTAGTGGTTGCTTGTGCTTTATTTTGGCAAAGAGTGTCAGTGTATCTCCCATTGCTCTATAGTGTGCATTTCATCAGCTGGAGAAACTGGGTATACTGGCACCAAGAGGGAGCTCTCGCCTAGCGTATAACCACCATACACACTCCAGCATGCACGCACATGAACACACACACACACACACACACACACATGCAATTATGTGCAGGATTTATAAATATTCTACTGAACCCAAGCATTTTTAACATTGAGAGCTAATATATTTTTCCCAACATGTATGACTGATAACTAGTGTGTAACAACCAACAATGAAAAAGTAACATCACAGTCGCCTGCCCTAGTTTCAAGTCACAGCTGGCATTAGATATTGGAAGAATCCCAGCATCTTCATAGACTATTCACGAATACGGGGCTTTACGTTGTCCCTGCATTGTAAGCCAAGTGAGGCGCACCCTCTGCAATAGATCTCACTCCGTCAACAAATAAGGCACATCAGATGCTGTTTTGGCCACCATCGATTGTGTGGCTAAGTTTACTGGATTTTGCAGGCTTTGAAGCAGGAACTCTGAAAAGCTGTCCGCCTTCGCTACAAAGGCTGTACGAGGCTCTGCTGTAGGAGTCGACCAGGTGCAGAGCAATACGGTCATACCCAAACCCACGGTCAGACCCATTTTAACTCTATCGCTCCCGGGCAAGAGCACTTGGCATTGGACACTGTATCTATGCAATGTCACACTGAGACAGACAGAGCCCACCTGTGCCACGAGAATAGAAGGACCATGGGCTAGATGTCAAGGTGATGACATTGGATAGGGTGTTGTGGGTAAAAGTAGAGAGAGTACCCTGAAGAGACATTTTTACTTGTTCTTCCCACTTGAGACTTGCAAAATGCAGTTGTCAAAAGGAGATGGAATAAAAATGTTACATTCCCTTTGTGCCTGAAGTTTTTTATATTGTGTAAATATATAGTATTCCATACAAATCACTGTGAATTTTGGTTCATGTTTATAAAATGAGCCTGACTGCAAGTACTTTTCAAGTATTCTTTGCACTAAATTGGTCAATATGCAGCACAAATAACAGTTCAGTTACGATCCCATGAAGCCAGAAATATCAAACGACATCAGTTGAAAGTTGCTGAATACATAAAAGCAGGAATAATTACACCACACAGAGTTTATTAAAAACTGGAAAGGGACTTGATTGGCCTGATCAGAGATTTCTCATGGTTTCATGCCATCTTTAAGAGATCACACAAGGCTCAGTTCATCAAGAGCTTCACCTCTGTGACCCCACACATATGCTACACCTATACAGATCAGTCAAACAGAGACAGCCTGTTGGGGGGCCAACATTACCCCTCCATCTCTGCTCTTTGGAGCACTCTCCGAGCCGCACCATTCCGACGGCCACAAGACTTCACAGAAAGATGTCTGCTGCTCTGATTAGCCGTGTACTTGGGCACCTGTCCAAAGGAGGAGTCTGCATGTGTTTTTGCATCTCATCTTCTGCTAGCCACTCTCTGGAACAGCTTGATTCCCCCAACCCTAGAACTCCCAGAGGAGCCGTCTTGCACTTTCTGTTCTTTAAAGGAGTGAGATCCAGGAATTGAGAAAGGTGGAACTTGGAAAGTAGCCCATGTCCTTCTCAGGACCATCTCATCCCATGCAATGAAGAGCATTTTATTCCCCCCAAAAGATGTATAATACTATGTACAGTATTATATGGTCTTTACATTATTTGTCAATATAGCTGATTTCCTCAAAAAGTAGAGTAAAAGTACAATATTATAATACATAAACATTTAAAAAAAATGTTTTGTATATAATTCAAATTTTGTATTAAATTTTATATTTTTTAACACTTGTTAAAAAGACAGTAATATCTTTGAGATTTTCTTTTGAAAGAAATTAATACTTTTATTGAGGAAGGATGCATTAAATTGATCAAAATTAACAATAAAACATGTATAAAGTTAAAAAGATTTATATTTCAAATAAATGCTGTTCTTTTGAACTTACTATTCATCAAAGAATCCTGAAAAAATGTATCACCGTTTCAACAAAAATATTAAGCAGCACAACTGTTTTGATAAGAAATGTTTCTTGAGCAGCAAATCGGCATATTAGAATGATTTCTGAAGGATCGTGTGACACTGAAGACTGCAGTCATGGCTGCTTAAAATTCATCTTTACCCTCACAGGAATAAATTACATTTTAAAATATATAATACTGTTACAATATTACTGTTTTACTATATTTTGATCAAATAAATGCAGCCTTGGTGAGCATAAGAGACCTCTTTCAGAAATATTAAAAAATGTTTTTCTGAAATTTGACTTGTAGTGTATGTGTATGTGCAAATTTTAAATAAATGTTATATAAATAAATTTGAATTTAATTGTTGTTTATCTATCATAATTTTGGACTTAATTGTATAAACAACTGGTGTATACATTATAAGGGCATGTATTATTTTCAAAGGTGCAAAAAACGTACATTTTAAGCGCAATATACTGTATATAACAGTATTTTTCTTTCACTGCAAACTTATTTATTCTTATTTATAAAAACTACTGTGACATTACAAAGAATAAGGTCTGCCTCTGAAACCCTTTCCACATATTGAACATTTTAGAAGATCAAAATGGAACAGGAAGTGCAGCTGCAAACAGGCCTAGGGAAAATGCCAGAATGTGAGCAATCCTGCACTCTAGAGCTGGCCCCCACTATCTCCACACCCATGGTCCACATACGGCCCACATAGCACCGCCATCTGGTCTGGTGGAGATTCAGAACCAAGCCAAGAGAGCCTAAAATCTAACGCCTGCTGACAACTTGGATAATTTTTCCAGTCATTAAAAAGTGATATAGGCACTGGAACAGTGAATACATTAAAAGCCTCAAGAAAAGGACAGTTTGAGCCACCAGAAACAGCGAAGAAGCTCTCGATTTTACAGTTGAGAAACTGTAGCTGTCACGGATTAATCAAAACGGATCCTCTGACAAGCATTAAATTTTGAAAAAAGCATGTCAGCGTGAGTCTCACAGGCTCTGGAGGACCTAATAATGCTCTACACGCAGCTTGCTTTGAAAGTGAGAGCTGACAGCGTGGTGGTGATCCCTGTAATTTAAGTCCCCAGTCACAATGAGCCACAATGTCTTTTGGAGGCACATAGGCACTGTAAATTACAAGGGTATCAAGAGCTGATGACTACCGGATTGACCCACGAGACAGGAGAATGATGGTTTTTAATCTTGAGACACCAGTAAAAAAATCCAACACTGGCATTAGATGTCATGATGTTTACAAATTGGTCATTACTGGCTCACATTTTCAGTATAATATTAGAGGCAAAGTTGAGAGTAAACAAAAAAAATAAAAAAAGACTGCAAGCCATTAACCTCTACTTGCTTATATCTGCCTCAGATCTAGTTAATTCAAGCAAACACAGTAAATTTATATATATATATATATATATATATATATATATATATATATACACACACACATATATATATATATATACATATATATATATACACATATACACACACACACACATATATATATATATATATATATAAAACACATGACTGAATCTAGTTATGTAGATCTACTTACAGAGCAGATTAGTTCTATACAATAACATTCATTATTTAAAGTCAAATGTTAGTAGTTTTTTTGCCTTTGTTGCCAGTCACAAAATGAAATAAAATAAAGAAAAAAAACAAAACAACAACAACAAAAAAAAAAAAACGGAAAGGCTAGAACAGTGGTTTTCAAATGGTGTAAATTGTTTTTATTTTTCTGTTTATAATAGCTCATTATTCACAGTTAAACATATAAATTAACCTATCAACCCTTACAAATCCTCATAAATTAACCTAATTCATCTATTCAGAATTAAGCCCTATAAATGAATATAGTTTTGTGGACCTAATCAGTTGACCCATGGACCACATTACTTAAAAAAATAGGTAAGGAATTATGACTTGACTATCACTTTTTAATAGTTATAGTTCACCTAAAACAAAATTCATGCATCATGTCATTCACAAAAGAAGGTATTTTGAGAAGTGTTTTTTTCTCTCTCTGTGCAATATAGATCAATGGTCACCAAAACAGTTTGGTTACCAGCATTTTTCAAAATATCATCTTTTATGTTTCACAGAAGAAAGAAAATCATACAGGTTTGGACTTACATGAGGGTAAGCAAATTATGACAATTTTTATTTTGGGGTGAACTATCCCTTTAACTATCACGTACAAGACACATAGAATCTAAATATTCACAGTAATGTCTTCAATCACAGATGCAGACAAAATTAAGATACAAGCAGGATTGTGGATTGTATTTTGAATCTAGAGCTGGAAAATTTAATGATTCAGATTTCACTTAGTGAGTACTGCTCATTAAATGCTGTCATCATTTACATATCTCATTTGAAACCTGTATGATTTTTTTTTCTCTTCTGTGGAAGTTTTTGAAACATTAGGTTTGAAACATTAGGCGCCACTAACAGGACCTGCTCCTCGTCCTACCTGATCTTGCAGAGTGTCTGTGCTAGAAGGCTCACTGGGGGAAACGCATACTTGCGCTGGCCCCGCGGCCAGCTGTGTGCCAGTGCGTCCGTGCCGAGTGTTTCCTCGGTCAGGGAGTAAAACAACTGGCAGTGAGAGGTCTCTGGAGAGGCACAGGTCTACCTGAGCGGCTCCGAAACATCTCCAAATCAGCTGGACCATCTGGTGATGGAGTCTCCACTCTCCGGGGAGCGCAGCTCATGACAGCTCGTCGGCTGCACGGTTGTGCAGGCCCGGAAAGTGAATGGCACGAAGCGACCTCAGATGCTTCTGACTCCAGAGGAGGAGGTGGCAGGCGAGTTGCGACATGCGACGGGAGCGTAGACCACCTTGTCGGTTGATATACGCAACGGTCGCAGTGTTGTCCGTGCAGACCAGCACGTGCTTGCCTCGTAAGCGCCCTCTGAGACGGTTCAAGGCCAGGCGTACTGCTAACAACTCTAGGCAGATATGCCAGTGCAGTTGGGGGCCCGTCCAAATCCCCGACACTGCGTGCCCAGTGTACATGGCTCCCCAGCCGGTGGTGGAGGCATCCGTGTAAACCACAGCATGCCTGGAGACCTGTTCTAGGGACACTATTGGCAGGAGAAATGCAAGGTCTGACCACGGGGTGAGGGTTTGGCGGCAGGCCGGTGTGACTTGGACCCGGTGAGTGCCGCGTTGCCGCGCCCACCTCGGGACTCGGCCATGGAGGTAGTGTTGAAGCGGTCTCATATGAAGCAGCCTCAGCGGCGTGACTGCCGCTGCAGCTGCCATATGCCCCAGAAGCCTCTGAAACCGTTTCAGTGTGACCGCTGTCCTGCTCTTGAACATATTCAGCAGTTCAACACCGACTGAGCACATCCTTGCATAAGGCATGCTCGACCGAATCCAACTCCATACCGAGAAAAGAAATCCTCTCCGAGGAGAGTTTGCTCTCTTCCCAGTTGACCCGAAGGCCCAACCGGCTGAGGTGAAAGAGCACCAAGTCCCTGTGTTCACACAGCTGACCCTGAGACTGAGCTAGTATGAGCCCCTCGTCGAGAATGCGAACACCCTGTTCTCTCAGGGGAACAAGGGCTGTCTCTGCAACTTTCGTGAAGACACGGGGAGACAGGGACAGCCCGGAGGGCAGGACATTGTACCGATATGCTCGTCCTTCGAACGCGAAACGCAGCAATGGTCTGTGGTGCGGAAGGATCCACACATGAAAATACACGTCCTCCAGGTCGATCACTGCAAACCAATCTCAGGGACGGATGCACCTGAAGATGCGTTTCTGCACCAACATCTTGACGCTGGGGTCCGCCCTCGGCGGCGAGCAGCCTGGGGTGCTGCGGCCGGTGGACGGGTGGAGGCAGCAGCTGCCCGCCGGGGCAGGACATGCGCCTCAGTCTGCTCCGGTCCAGCCGAGAACTGCTGGGCCTGGTTCTCGACTGCGTCGCCGAAGAGGCCGGTCTGGGATACAGGGACCTTGAGGAACCGACTTGTCGGCGTCCCTCATTTCGACCAGACACAGCCAGAGATGGTGCTCCTGGAACATAAGTGTGGACATCGCACGACCCAGAGAACTCACAGTGACCTTCGTCGCTCGGAGCGCGAGGTCAGTGCGGTTCAGAGCTCCTTTTAGAACTTCCGGATAGTGACCACGCTCGTGCAGGTCCCCCAGTGCTTTAGCCTGAAGAACCTGCAGTAACGCTGTAGCGTGTAAGGCGGAGGCAGCCTCTCCACAGGCCACATAAGCATCGCCGGACAGACCAGACGAATACCTACAGACCCGTGAGGGGAGGCACGGTTCGCCCTGCCGGGTGGAGGCGGTATTAGGACACAATTGCATCGCAACCGACCGCTCCACCGGGGGCACCCCCATATAGCCCCTAGCTGCACCACCGTCGAGAGTGGTGAGGGAGGAGTTGGTTTCCGGCAGAAAGAGGTGCCATCCACGACCTGGTAAGCCCCTCATGCAACTCCGGGAAGAATGGCACTGGGGCAGTGTGCTGAGAACCAACGCGAACCACCCCAAAGAACCAATCTTCCAACCTTGAGGGCTCGGGACACGATGGAGGTCTCCACTCGAGCCCTACCCTCATGGCGGCCCGGGAAAGCATAGCCTTCATTTCTGGATCCGATTCAGGCATTGCTGCAGTCCCAGAGGGCAGCAGCGCAGCCGAATCTTCCTCTCCAGAAAGCTCCGGCTCACCTTCTGATGCAGCGATCGTCATCTGGTCGTCGGGGAGGAGCGCCAAAGGATACTGCTTGTACACTCTTTGAGAGGGCCCAGCACGTTCCCTCGGCCGCTCACTGGTTGTGGAGTGCAAGAGGAGCGATGGTCCCTCGAGGGTTGGTTCCCTGGAGGGTTTGCCAACCCTATAACCCTCAGACCACCCGTACTACCGCCTGAAGTGGTCCTCGCCTGTCTGCAGCCAGGACGAGAGCCAGATTGAGGCAGGCAACGGAGCTCTGCCCCTCTTTTGACGTAAAAGACTCTGGTCCGCAGCTCCCAGATGATTATCTTCCCGCAATGGGAAGATAACTCATCCACGAATGCCAGCTCAGCGTGCTTTGCCTAGACACGTGAAGCAGCGATCGTGACCATCACCCAGCGCCAGTTAACGACCGCATCCAGAAACGTACAGGTGGTACGTTGTCTATAGCAAGACCCGCATCGTCTTTACAAAGACGTAACGTTGAGTTTGCCAGACGCAACGTCGTCTTTAAAAAGACGCACCCGTGAATGCTCTTTTAGTGAAAAAGCTCTTTTAGCGTGCTGAAGCGCACAGGGGAGATGGCTGCCTGCAACACAAACAGGGGGTAGTGCAGCCTGCTGTGTGCAACCCACTCGACACGGGAAAACCACTGCTGAAGCACCGTACCACCGACACCAAGAGCTCCAAAGAGCGCCCTGAATTCGTTCAGTCTTCTTCTCTCAGTAGAGTAGTTAGGAGCAAAACGATGTGTTCGCTCAGCTCCGAAGCGAAAAGCTGAATATGCGTTGCACCTGCTGCCTACTTATACTCACGCTGTGATCAGTGGCAGCTGGATGCAATCATCGCATGCCAATGTGCACTGGCTCGTTTAGTTTACACTCAAAGTGGATAGGTCTCTCTAAGTGAGATCCCAATTCGTCGGTCACCGACGTGACTTGGAGTGACCGACTGAAAGAGAACTATTTTTCAGATGTGTATCTTTTACTAACCAGTTCTCGATTCCCAAACCTACTTGAATACAGTGTCAATTCGGTACAAAAGAAGACTTATTGCAAAGGTTGCTGATCATCTGATATCTGGAGATGACATGCTCTGGCGAACCAATGTGTTGGAAGAGATCAAGTTTACAAAGCTCGGCTTAGCAGCATGGTCACCAGAAAAGTCTTTTCCTGTGAACGTAGCTTAAGCAAAGCTGCACTACATGTGCAGATGTTTTCTGCTCCCCATCCTGTCTTTCTTTCCCGGGTTTGTCAGAAAAAATGCACATCATTGCCAGCTAACAGCTCTGGGCACCATCCCCTGGTTGTTTGAGAGAAAATGCCAGTCATTTTGGCGGAGCGCAGGCGCTCACAGACGGCACAGGCGGGCACAGATGGCACTAATGGACAAGCAGAATCCAACAGAGGGAGCAGGAACGAGCCACAGAGGAGAGCTATTCCAAATAGCAGCAGTGAAAGCCAGGCCCTGCTCAGCTTTAGCAAGGTTACCACTGCAGCGTTTCATCATAAAGAATTTAAAGTGATAAAATAATCATAAGGGGGGAGAAATCTGTTTGGCCAGATGCCAGCAGATCAGATGGGAGGAGATTGTTCTTACTTAAATACATGTTCCAGTGTAGCAAAACTTGAGACAGCAGGTATCTGCTCCAGCTTGCCATCTGAAGAGCAGGGACCGTTGTTTCTGAATGTTGTAAATCAATAAATGTTTCATGCTCCTGAGGTTGCATGTTTAAAATGATGCTCATTTTAGTGATTGATATACTGGTCGTAATAATTAAAAATGCCACTGAAAAGTCTGTAAAATATGATATTGTTTATATAATGTAAAGAGGCCATTCATATTTTTTTTTCCAGTAATAATACAGCTACTGGAATAAAGATGCTTACTGCAAATAAAAAAAAAAAAAAAAGTAAAAAACAAAATAAAAAATTGTTTATATATTAAAAAATAAAATGGTTTCCTCTCTGTGAAAGTTGTCTTTCCTCTAATAGTTTTTGTGTTTTAAGTGTACGCAGCAAAGCATACAAACATTTTTTAACTGTATTTTACATTAGAGAAAGGTGCAAATTATGAGAGCTATAATGTGCTTGTAGCTCCTGTGTTTAATTACCGAAACCCCTCAAGCCACAGAAAAATCTACTTCCTCACTCCCCTGCTTGTATGTGACTATTTCCCTTCTTCCCCTCCTCAGAGAAATCTCACGACACTGCAAATGAGCATCCAAACAAAGCTGTTGGGCTCATCTGTACTTTTTCATTTCTGGCCTGTCTCTGCAGCTTCAACTGGCCTGCAGTCAGGCCCCTAGACACGATAAACACTCAGCTGCACAAAAACCATAAGCTTGCATACAGGCTCGCAGTTCAAGAGAAATCACACTAACTACAATATAAAAACTAGGGCTGTAAAAATGAGCATGTAACATTTGCGATTAAATATGTTTAATGTTATTCATTTTTGCAAATCTGTTAATGCAAATATTCAGTCTGACACTATAATTGTTGCAGTTTGTTAACCACAAACCCTCTCATAGAAACAGCCCCTACATATATGAAAATATATCAGGCTTTAAATATATTTCCAAAATAAAATAACACTTTGAAGTTGACAGCATTTCTATGATATATGTGGAGCCCTACAAAAACTACTATTGTATTCAGTCTTTAGAAAGCAGAATCTGACTAATATTATCAAATTTGGCAAATACAAATGTATTGTATTATTTCTAAACATATTTCCTTATAAACATTTATGAACTTTAGATAACTCTAAATTTGACAGCCTTTAAAAAATAGTTTTTGTGAAATTTACTAAATGCGTTAATGTATTAACTTCAAAAAATATATATGGCTAAATACTGTAATGGATTAACAGTCCTACCAAAAACTCCACAGAGAAGTTGCTGAGAATAGGAATGTGCAAAAGGCAGAAAAAGTATCTGAGTGTATGTTTGTGTGAGCCTCCCTTTCCCCTTGGACTCCTCCGTCTCCCCTTTTGCTTCCACTAGTGTGGCGGCAGGCGGGGTCACATGCGATCTGGGCCAGAGAGAGATGGGAGGCATGCGACAGGAGTGGCGGTAATTGGAGGGAGCTGTCAGGATGGAGCAGCGTTGCGTCCGTGTGAGATTCCTGCCATTTGGATTCAACCACACACACGTGCCAGGGCGCCTACCATCCCATGGGGTGGCATGCATTAAAACTAGTGATGAGGCTAATGTGTGTGGAATCGTTTCTGGCACCCAGCCCACAAAGAGGTCAATGGGTGACCTGTTAGAGAAACTGTAATGTAAAGGACAGTATACAGCTATTTCAAATACTTCTCAAGGTGTCATGGACTGTCACAATTGGCTAGCTCATTTTATTTTTTGTATAACTCTTGCAAATGATTAAAAAGACCAAGGACTAGTTAATAATCACATATCTTTAAATATTATACAAGTAAATTATTAAAACAACAAGTGCATCAAATTTAATTTGTATGATCTTCAGGAAATTTCTGCATCCAGGGAGTTAAGATATGAAATTAAACAAATTAAAACTAAAATTTCCATATACAAAAAAAGGATGTTTGTACATACTTAATCATTTACTCAAAAAAGTTCCAAACAGTTGAGCCTGCACATATTCTCTTTTATTTTGATTTATGACCTCATGATGCTTTTATGAGCAAGTTCCCCTCATTATTTAATGCAAAAAAAAATCAGCTTTAAATTACAGTAGAGAAAAGGTTTATTTATGTGGTGCAATAAACAAAGGAGTGTAAATACGCACTGGCTGCACACCCTGCTATATTCAGTAGTAACCCTGGTGATAAAACATCTTGTTATGTCTACTGAGGAAAATATGCTTATCAAGCCGCATGGTAATGTAAGCAGTAAATAACTTGATCATTGCACAGCAACAGTGGAAATCTAACAGCATGAAACAGCTTCAGGCCACACTACATTACTAAGGAGAGCTGTATGTGTGTGTGTGCATGTTTTTTTTTTTTTTTCTTTTCCCAGACCACAACTGTGAGAACTGGGTTAATATGACCTGAGCTGGTCAGACAACAGACTGGTCAGGAGGAGAACACACACACACACACACACACACACACACACACACACACTAAAGCATAAAACTAGTACTTTAATAGAACATCATTCCTCAGACACACACCTAAAATGTTACACAGCCTTTTCAAGATTTCACAGTGCAAGAACTTATTCAAAGACAAGACAAGTGTGTACAGGTGCAACAATGCTTCAAGCCAATAATCGCTACAAATACCTAGAAATAATCCCATTGAGTCAGTCAGAGCCTCATGATCACCATTGTTCGGGACTCCATACGAGACAACCCGTGACCTTTCCTCTTGCGTCTGCCGCAACCTCCCATGGAGACCAGACACCAGTCACCATGTCACACCTTACACATCTACTACTCTGCAGACCTTTTGTTCATCTCCTCATCAACTTCCATTAACTCACAGCTGCATTTCTACTGTAGGAAATCTTAACAGATTCTTCAATTTCAGTACAGTTTATTGCTGACTAAACATATCTTTTCAAAATATGTACCTGGAATAAACTGGCAAGAAAGCATTTATTGCAAGATCTCTGATTTCACTCACTGGCCTAAGAAATAACAGCGAAAGAGGAGGAAAAAAACTTTAAATCATCCCTGTAATTCTAAAATGAATTGTTTGATTATTAAATATTTTGTCACATTTGATTATACCTTCAGCTCATTAAATTGATTAAAAAGCGAGAGTAAAGAAAAAATGTTCTTTTGAACTTTCAATTCATCGAAGAATACAAAAAAAATCATGTTTACATAAATATGTTAAACAGCTGTTTGATAATAATGTTACTTGTTCACCAAATCAGCATATAAGAATGATTTCTGAAGGATCATGTGACACTGAAGACTGAAGTATAATGGCTTCTGAAAAATCATTTTTTGAAAAACAGTTATTTAAAATTGTAACAATTTCACATTTTTTCCTGTATTTTTGATCAAATAAATGCAGCCTTGGTGAACATAAAAGACTTCTTTAAAAAACATTTAAAAAAAATCATACCAACCCCAGACTGCTGAAAGGTAGTGTATATCCACTTTAGGTGCAGACATTGAGATAAAATTTAGAATAAACATTATCTGCTCAAACCAATATTATAAATAATGTATAATTTCCTAAACAACTGCAAGATTGTTGTCAATACAGCTAAATGGATCTGGCATCATAACAAATAATAATTTCTTATCAAATCAAAACCAACAAGTGAGATGCAGGAAGAAAAGGTCCTGTGCACTGAGAGAATGGCTCTGTCCCCACTGTATCAGGAGGAGGAGTGTCTGTATTCAGCTATGCAGATGTCATGATAATGAGCTGCCTGCTCAGGCTGGATGGTATTGTGACTGCACGTCTCTATCTGTGTGTGAGAGCATGTTTTTCTCCCACTAAAACCAAACACTGTGTTGGTCAGTGGTGTCAGTCTGTTTCCCAGTCATTCTCTTTAAATGAGGTTTGCAAACACTATTGAATCGGCTCAGGGCAAATGACAAGGCGGTGGGGTGAGCGAGTGCGCTCTTGGCTTTGATGGTGCAACCAATGACAGCGTTTGAGGCCGTGTATGTGTGTTAGCAAAGGACAGGCCCTGTGGATGAGAGTGGGTATATTTGGAGGGGGGTGGGCCTGGCTATTAAATGGAGGATGACAGGGAGTAATTATTCTAATACGCTACTTTGCAGTGCGGCTGGGTTAAGGTGTCAGCTGCGAGTCATTAGGCCTGACATGCACTGGATAGCAACGAGACAGCTGTCTCCCTCCCAGGTGGGCTGACCCACACCGCTGCCATCACGCTAACCGGCCACCGTCAGGGTGCCTCTAGAACCAGTTAGCCCAGCCCTGGTAGTAGCTATGTTGTACCCTGGCTAATGAACATAGCCTCTTTAATTTTACTGCCCAAACACTCGTTAACTTTCTGTCTCTTCAGAGGAAAAAATACATACATACAGAAGTAGCAGAACAATTGCTTTGACTTTACACTGAAAACCCCAAAATGTAAGTCAAAGAAAACAAAGAAGGGAATTCACTAAGAATGATAACCGCGTTCATTTGCTCACGCTGTCTTTGTGGCTGTTTCAGTGAATTATGCAAATCAGCAAGCAGTGCAAATACACCCAAAAAAGCAATTTGCAGAGCGCAATTCCCCAGTTTGAGGACCAACGCTAGGTTAAGGAGATTGACTTCACTGCATGTCTAGATATATGGAAATATGTCTGGTTATAATCCGTCATTTGATCATTTGATAAATCACTGACATCACAATAGCTAGAAAATGTACAAAAGCATCTCATTTTCTTTTTTATCACCTACTTTCTGCTGTCAATAATAGTGAAATTTTCATTTGCTCAGGCAAAGCAAGTTTTTATAAATAAGGTACACGTTATAATAAACCTCACTGATATAGATTATGGTCATTATGACTTATGGTTATGATAAATACAATGCAGTGCCATTTCAGTGCATTTAGCACCTGTTAATTATAATATAATATAATATAATATAATATAAAATAAAATAAAATAAAATAAAATAAATCAGGTCATAAAAGCTACCTGCAAAATAATTAAAAAAATTTTTTTTAGCAAAATGGTTTTTAGATGGAGCATATAATCTGACTACCACACAGGACGTCAACTTTCTAAAAGTATTTCATGTCAACTACCTACATACAGTGAGAAAAATATACATAAATATGATTTATTTGCATATGTTCCAATTCTGGAGAATGTGTGCCCCCGAGCCAAGCCTCAGATGACAGAGACAGAATTAGTGCTAATATATGCAACCATTTACAAAGAGCAGAACTTTCCATATCCTTATGTTACAGAGGATCATATCAACTCATACCCGATGGCCTTACTTATGAAAAGTCATGAGTCTGTGCATATGTACCTAAGAGCAAAGTTCACATAAAAAGACATATGAAGACACAACAGTGTTAACCTAACCAAAATGGGACTGCAACATCCCACAGAGAGGAAAAATGTTCACAGAAAAATGTTAATGCTTCAGCAAGGATCTAGAACGTAGTATATTTTTTGCATTATTTTTAAGTTTCAAACCATTTTGTCAGGAAAATCCAATCAATTTTCAAATTCTATAATGCAATGTTTCTCAACTGGTGGGTTGTGACCCAAAAATAGGTCGCATTGTGGACGGCAGGGAAAAACAATGCTAAATGCAAATAATGAAATGCATGTAATCATAACCATATCACTGTGCAAAGTCAGAACATAAAAAAGGTTTATCAGGGAGAAGAAAACAGCCTCTATGTTTTGTTGTTGATGTCAAAGCCTGTGTGTTCAATCAAACTCTACAGATCCAAACAAGCACAGATGACATGAAATGCAAATGCTTGATTTTAAAGGACATTTTTATTTACTTTTGTAAATTAAACACTTTTGGTTCTGTGTTGGGTCACTGCTTTATGTCCAAAAAAAAAAAAAAAAAAAAAAAAAAAACTTTCACCAACAAACACTAAGATGAAACATGAAACAATAAAAAAGTCAGATTTCTTGTATATGAGTCAGAAGTGTTACACAGTAATTACGGGAAATATTAATAATTACGGGAAATTCCCTCAGTCCTTAAATGCCCCAAGTGTCAGTATGATGTGGTGATGAAGTTATTACTCATGGTGAAGTTATTTCTCAAACTATGGTGACCACAATTTATGTCTTAATTAGTGCTACTGTCTCTACAAAAAAAAGTAAATAATAAAAACGACAGCTGGTGAATTACTACATTGTACAGATTCTTTAGTATATTTTGAAATGCAATCAGATAAAATGCATGCAAAATGCATGGAAACAAAATGAGCAGCATACTGAGATCTACTGTGTAAAGGATTCGTGTTGGACAGATAGACAGAACGGATGGGTAAAACTCGAATCTTCTTGGGGTAGGAAATTTATGCGGCTGCCACTTCGGAAGGGTTTGGGCCATCTGATGGGTTAAAACTATTAAGACCACAAGAGCACTTCTGCATCTGTGCACACAAAAATCGGGATTCAGAACTACTTAAATGCATTTGTTTTGAGACCCACAGATACATATCCAGATGATTGTGATCAAAACAAAGGAAAGTAAACAATGCCATTTCCCACAAATCTGATCTCTTTATGTCGAAATCTCTTTGCTGATGACAAACCCAGAGTCCTTTGTTTCTACTTGATTTGATATATGATATGATGTATGGGACAGAGTGACCTATAACTCATTAAGGTTGACATCATCATTAAACTTCCTATGTTAGATTATAAACTGTTATGATGATCTATTATGATGATGAATGTCATATGGATTGTGATTCACATCTCTTTAATTTTGATAAAGTGTGAGCTTGCCGAGCAGAAGTTTTGAAGTGACATTAGGGAACAGAAGCAGGACTTTTTGATTTAGTTTTTTGAGGGCACTAGCTTGACTGACAGGACGGAACAAATACATAAATGAATAAACCAATTTTTTCAACAGCTGCACGATAATTGTCACATCTGTGTCCTTTCTTCCAATTAATTATGAACCACAAGTTGTAATTTATTTATGGCCAATTCAAGCTCGAGTGATGAAATGTTAAAGACACTCCAAACGCAAAGTGATATAGGGATGTCAAACTTGCCATCTTAAAAAATACATCTGCTCAAAATTACATGCTGCATTGCATCAGACCTGTAAAAAAGTGACTTTCTGCCCAAACCGAGGGACCACGAGTCTTATCTATAATATGATGTGATATGAGATCTAGAGGGAGATCCTGGGGTGCAGTTTCACAATGTCTAGCCAAACACTGAGTTTCAGTACTGACAAAAATCAAGTCCTGCTTTTTAACACCATTAAAGTCATGCATTTTATGAGCACAATTAATTAGTGTTTAATAAAGATTAGAACTGTATTTAATATTGCTTGGGCCATTGGTTTAAAATAAAGAAGCCTCCCAAATTTGCATATTAAAACTAATTTGCATAATCAAGCCGCTCAAATCCTGTGCATGGCATTCGGAGAGCTAAAAAAAGAACAGCTACAAACTGAATTTTTTTTTTTAATTTAAATTCTAATTTCTTAATTTTATTTATGTAATGAAATGTATTAATTTAATTTCA
This sequence comes from Spinibarbus caldwelli, assembly GCA_039654775.1. Classification (NCBI taxonomy): domain Eukaryota; kingdom Metazoa; phylum Chordata; class Actinopteri; order Cypriniformes; family Cyprinidae; genus Spinibarbus; species Spinibarbus caldwelli. The sequence goes on along the minus strand of CM077223.1, from coordinate 26,140,402 downwards.
ATTTAATTATTTTACAAGTGTCTCCCTTTCATTTTAATTGCTCGATTTATTGAATTATAAAAAATGTATTATCATTCTCCATTCTCAATTTTTATTTTTTTCACTCTACTTTAATATCACCAAAATGTACATATTTAAATATCTCAAAAACAAACAACTAAACCAATTCTACGCAAATTGCCTTTTAAACAGTCGTGCACTGTGTTCATCACTTTAAATATTCAAATTGATCAGACGAGGGAAGGAGTGAATTACAATACATTTCCGATTCCCTGTATGATTTCCATAGGTCTGTCACACACAAGGAGAAAAATCAATGCGACAAAGCAGCCCAGGGAATGTCTGACACTAACAGTAATGCTGTTTAATTAAAGCCAAGATTCCAGCTCTCATTGCAATGGAGCTTTGATTTTAATAGACGATGAAGAAATGGCCCACACGTTGACGCGAGCACATTTGTAGCCAGTCTGGCCAAGGGAAAGAGAATGCACGCGCGCCCACACATGCACACATGCACACACACACACACACACACACAAACAAACGCGCCAGGACATCAACTCGGATTGAATCAGGGGGTTAAGGGGAAGTACACAGAAGCTTGCGCCTGTGTTAAACAGTCTGCTAAAGGAGGCAGGTACCAGCCCACCCAGCTAATCAGCAGAATTTGCTCCGATACAAGAGGAAAAGGATTTCTGAGCACATGCCTCTGTCACATACATCACTAAGATAAAAACCTCTGTAGGCTAAAACACTTGACCTCAATATGGGGAAAAAATTACAATACAAACAAAGAGGAGGGAAAAAATATGATTGGTAATGGATTGCATTTTGTTATACTCTGATCAAGCCTTCAATCCAGAAAGAAAGTTTTAAGTCAAATGAAGCCATGCTGAAAGCTTATAAAAGGAATTGAAAGCATAAAGTGAAATCGTAAAATGACATAAAATGATTTAAATGTTTTCCCCCAATTTAAACCATGTTCAATTAAAAAAAAGATCATCATCACAAAAAAACATAAATTTTTCTCTCTATATATAAACATACAGTATATGTAAACATATATATATATATATATATATATATATATATATATATATATATATATATACAAAAATTTTGTTTTTTTAAAGTAAATTGAAATTTATTTCCACTGCTGAGGATTATACAGTGACACTAATAGCAATTTAATAGTGCTTAATGTACTGGAGACAATGCCAGTAGCCCCATCAAATAAGAAAAACACTGTCTATCTACATTTGTGGACAGGTTAGTTCCTCACCAAACCCATCTAATGTGTATACACTACTCCAACGCAAGAGCTCTGTCATCCTCTTTGGCACTCCCCCCCCCCAATTTGTAGTTCCCAGTGCCACCCTCCAAACCAGATCACTGGGGTCCCCAACCTAATCCTGTTACCAGGAGGTCTGGCTGTTTGAGGAGGCTCATAGATTAACACGGCAGACATTGTCGAGTTTACAACCAGCCACATGGACATCTGCCCTACTTTCTGCATTTCACATATCCCCCCCAAAAAAGACGGAGAGAGACCTGGTTCAAAGAGCAAGGGGCTATTTCATGGAATCGGCAAGCCAGTCATTGTTGAAGCTGTCATTTCTCCTCTGGGACTGGTGCGCTTTAAATGAACTGTCAGCTTTCTACTTAATGCTTGTTAAGGGTAACAGGCCAGTCTGCTGATAGCACTAATGAGGACCAGAAAAAAAACACAAGCATGTTTAAAGGATGCACACCGATTGTCATAACAAACACAATGGTGTCATAATGGCTACAAAAATCAGCTACTCAAGGAAAATTATGAAGATGTGAAGATTTACAGCAGAAGGTGAAAGACTCATACTTCTATAAATATGTTAATGTCTCGTTACGCGGTCAGCTCTCTGCTTCCATAAACAAGTGCTTTCCTCTGCTTTATTATTTGTGACGCTCTGATTTAATTCCAATTACCCCATTAATTAGAAATCTTGTGCCCTCTGATCTAGAGTATGTTTCAACTTAATAACATTTGCCAGCTTTTATTTGTACACGGAGACCAACGCTTGCTTGTATTTGTTCACAGAACAGAAAGTGTTTTTTTTTTTCCAGTAAAAAAATCTGTATATGCGCTGTATTTGTCACATAACATCCTGCGACAACACAATCAGAGAGAGATTAAATCATTAAATATTATTAAGCATTCTTATCTCCTGTCATTCTTCTTGAGATGTGAGTCCACAATTTGTGCTCTTGTTCAATCAGCATATTGATTATACGAAATCTGCATATCAATGGGCTACATCACAAAATAATTTTTGGGCGAAAAATTAAGCCATTTAAATGTAACCACAAAACAATTTTGCCTTAAAGCTGAAGTGTTTAATTTCTGCATGCAGCATCACTAAATGGAACTACAGAATAACTGTTAAATCAGATTAAACAGATTGTCTAAACTCACATCACTGCAATTGCTGTAAAAATAAACAAATTAAAATAAAAATAAATCCATATTTTTCAGTATTTTAATCTTGTTTTCCAAAAAAATAGATAAACATCCATTAAACAAGACACTTTAGATGATCGTTTTTTAAATTTTTTTATTTTCACATTCTTGTCTTTGTTTTAAGCATAAACTTCACTAAATATAGGTAGATTTATATTTAAAACAAGAAAACTACAATTTGAAAATTAGGCAATAAAAATACACTTATTTCAAGATATACTGTCTAAAAACAAATCTTAATATCAGATATTAATATCAAGAGTCTTATTCGATTATATTTGATTTGCTTATTTAAAAAAATATCTTATTTGAAGAATATTTAGACATTTTGCATTAAAAAATACAAAAAAAAAATCTATTGTCTATTAACAAAATGATTTTTTGCAGCGATGTTACAGTATTTACACATTTTAGGAAAATCAGCCTACAAATGGCTTAATACTTGTCTCTGGAATAAGAAAAAGTATTTTAACATTGCACAAAAATCACACACAGGAGCTCGAAAGGCCACGCAGATAGTGCATATCTAAACGATGCTGCTTCTACCTAGTGTCAAGCCAACCACATTTCTGACGGTTGTTGTATCGTTCAGTGCAGCTCAGTTCTGCTCATTAGGCAGTTGTCCCTCACTACAGCAGCCAAACCCACTTCATACTGGCCTTGCTAGTTCATTAGGACACTGTTCGCTCTCTTGGCTCCCGGGGTAAAACACAAACAATTCGCGGTCTGCCGCTCCGCGCCCTAATCCAGTCATGAGACTGGGCTCTTAAACACTATTGCAGCTAAGCCTGGCCATGTGTGCCTCCGACCTGAGGGACCCAGCCCGCAAGCCTAGAGCCTTAATCTTTCCCTCGCTCTCTCCCTCGTTCGCACTCTCTCCTTCGTCCTCTACCCCGTTGCTATTTCTCCATGCCAGCGTTGCCTCCCTCTCTTCCTCTCTCCTGCCTCCTCTAATGGCATTCTTCAAGAGCTGGCCCCGCCGTGCCGCCTGCTCACAGTCTCTTAATTAAAATGCTCCCACCGCTCTGTTTATGTGACCGATGACTGTTAAATTAAGATGCTGTCACGCTGGGCCGCAACAGTACATTTATATTTATTTATTTATTTATTTTTGCCGGGGCGAGTTCCGCCACGAGCGCTAGGCCTTGGGACTGCGAGCTGACATGTTTTCTTTGTCTGAGGTCGGAATTTACACCATTTAAAAATACACTCCACCTCATTACAGCACTGCCCTAAGGAGGCAAGCAGTCGGCATGGGCTAATAAGGTATGTGTTATTCAGAGAGAGATTTTAATAGGGTTTAATGTATGCAGAGGCTATGCTAAAGTGACATTATACGTCTTGAACAATGCTTTCTGGGGGTGTGGGGGGCCATTGGTGCTAAATCTGCAAATATTGCATTTGCACCAAGTTTGTATTACACATTGAGCCTTCCTTGGCTTCAAAACATCTGACAGTATCGACTCAGCCTGAGTAAGTGAGTGTGGGAGTTGAAACCAGAGAGAAAATGAGGATTGATTTCCTCAAAAAAAAAAAAAATAATAATAATTAAATTTAAAAAAAAAGAAATATCCTGCTGAATGACATCTTGAAAGTGAATATTGTAAAACCACCCTATATAATCACAATCAGTTAAAATCATTACTCCCATACCACCCCCAGAAGTCTCCAATGAGGAAACAAAAGCAATAAAAAGAAATTCTGTCATCGTTTACTTATCCTTATCCCATTCCAAACCTGTATGACTTACTTTCTTTTGTGAAACACAACAGATGATATTTTAACTGTTTTTGTCCATATAATGAAAGTTAATGAGGCCCAAAACAATTCTGGACCCCACTGACTTTCATTGTATGGAGACATTTTTTTTTTAATTTCCTCTTTTGTGTTCCACAGAAGAAGGTGAGTCATACAGGTTTAGAACGACATAAGAAAACAATGGCAGAATCATTCACCTGACTACACTTCACTTCACATTTACCTATTTTATATATGCTACTATTCAAAACTTTGGGGTCAATAATATTTTTTAAAAGGAATTTTTAATTGCATTTGGCAAGGATGCATTAAATTGATCAAAAGTGACATTTGTAATGATACAAAAGATTTCTATTTCAAAAATAGATGCTAACGGATCTGAAGGATCTAAAGACCGACTTCAGATTCAGCTTTGCCATCACAGGAATGAATTACATTTTATAAAATATATTTAAAAAGACAGCTATTATATATTGTAATAATACTTCACAATATTACTGTATTATTGATCAAAATACAGCCTGGTGACAATAAGAGACTGCTTTAAAAAAACTTTTCAAAAATCGTACCAACCCCAAACGTTTGAATGGTAGAATAAATGATGACAGAATTGTCATTTTTGGGTAAACTATCCCTTTAAGACCCACAGCAGCAGGAGAAACAAAAGCCTGTTCTGCGGGTCCCTTCTCGAGTTTGCCTTTGTGTGGCGTCTCTCTGGGGTTAATGTATGTTAATGTATCATTTATAAAGGTGCTTATTAGTGTGTTTTGCAGACTGCTGATTGTAAAACAATACCGAGCCCTGCCGAGACCGTTAGTTAGAGGCGGGAGCGAGAGAGAGTGAGAGAAACACAGAGGCGGGCGGGCGGGCGGGTGTTCAAAAGAGCCCCCGCCAGTAATAGGCCAGCCCTTGACGCGCTGCCACCTTCTCTACCTGCTGTCCCCCGCCGCTCTTTCCGGAAACTTGACGGCAGATGTTGCAGCGCTAAGCTGGCTCTGAAGTGCCTCTCTGGCTCCCCGGTCTCCCTAACAACACAGTCAAACCACATTAGATCTCTTTATTTGTGCCCCAGGCAAGTTCGGCAGTGCAGCTGTGTCCACCCTCCGCTCTACCTTTGGTGTTGGAGCCCCTCAGGCGGTAAATGGGAGAGCAGAAAGTGTTCAGGCTGTCTTGAAAAAACTACATCTGCTGACAATCCAGCAGTCTGTCTGTGGACGGAGTGGGGGGAGGGACCAGGAGGGGTCTCCGAGCTGAACAGATGTCTGGGACAACCTGCTTCCTTACACCTGTACGAGTCCTCGTAACCCCATGGATTCAGCGCTGAAAAATTCATGACCCCGGAGGGTTCCTGTCGGGCATCAAAGCCCCCCCTCTCTCTAGCCGAGCGTACGCAGCCCACCTTGGCTCTGGCGAGGGACTCCTTGGGCTTTGATAGCTCATGCCTGCACCTAGTGAACTTGATCAAGGGCTTCAAAGTCTGCACGATCGAGCTGTGGTCTGACTGAAGTGTTCCAGGGTCCCGCTTGGAGGCTCCAGACCCTCCTCTCACATGCATTGAGAGTTACAAAGGTTTTAACAGTTCGTTTGAAGAAAGTAAAACAGAACAAGTGGCTCAAGCGTGACTGGGATATTGTAGCTAATGGGAGCACTAGCGCCGCACATGCAGTGAGGGCTTCTTCAAGATGAAACAAACCCAAACAAATGCTTCAAACTGTGCCCTACTTTAGGAAAAAAGTTCAATTGTAGTGTGCAATAAGTCAGCACGACTTGTTTACTTCAAGCCTGTTTACTTTAGGGCTATTTTTGTTTCACAAGAAGATGATCCATTTAACTAAAATTCACTTCATATTTATATACACTACCATTCAAAATTTTGGGGTTATTGAATGTTTTTATTCAGCAAGGAAACATTAAATTGATCAAAGGTGACAGTAAAAACATTTATAATGCTGCAAAAGATTTCTATTTCAAATAAATGTTGTGATTTTGAACTTTATATTCATCTAATAATCCTGAAAAAATATTTTAAAAAATATTAAGCAGCACAACTGTTCTCTTTAATGTTGGTAATATAATAACAAATGTTTTTAGAGTATATTAAAACAAATTAAATTGTAATAATATTTCACAATATTTTACTGTCTGTTTGGTGAAATAAAGGTAGCTCTGATGAGTGTGTTAGAGACTTCTTACAAAAACATTAAAAAAAAAAAATCATACAGACCCCAAACTTTTCAATGGTAGCGCAATTTATACAATTTATACAACAATAAAAACAAATGGCACTTTTTCTGTTGCTAAATGTAAGGCCCTTGAATGTTGTTTTGCACATTCATAGGACACACATATTCGTGCATTAAAAAAGTTACAAAAGAGGAAGTGTCTGCAATACACACTCATGACAGTCACATCCTGTTGCAAGTATTTGCAGCTAAGATTGATGAAACTTGCACACATATTCACTGTAACACGCACACAAACACACACACACACACGCCCCTGAACTGCTACAACACAATGATATCCTGTTATACTCCATTTGGTAGTAGTATGAATGCTCTAGTTTGGTAGTACGTAATTGTGATGAATCATATTTGCAATCTGCATTTGGGTAAACCATCTGTGGCTTACCTTATCTGCGGTAGTTGGGCGCATGAGTGAAACTCGGTCATATTGTCGCCGCAGAAGAGCCCACAGTGCCTCAAGTCGACCCTATGGTGAAACAAAATGATCAATATGTGGCCTCAGTTTGATTTACTTTCCACTAATCTCAAGCAAAGGAATCAAACATTATAAAGTGTCATTTTCTGGTGGACTAAAACTCAAAATGAGGAAAGGGCAGCAAAGGAGAGATGGTGATGGCCTCAAGAGAAACAGGAAGTGACTCACCCTGATAGGAGTATACCACTTGGATTCAGGTTGATGGTATGTGGGTTGGGGTGCGGATGGCTTTTTGATCATGGGTTCTTCTGTTTCCTCTTGTATTGAAACCACTGCGTTCTTGGCCTTCTCTAGCCGTGCACCCTCCTCTGTGGACCCTTTCTCTCCCCAACGGACCTACACAGAAATACAGAAATGTTAACATTCAACAAAAAGGTCATGTTACATATTATATTATATTATATAAATTAAAAGATATATAAAGACATAAAATAATATATAAATTCATGCCTGTCCCTCATTGAAAAGCCTTAATTAAAACTGCACTCCTCAAGCTGTAGGTTAAAAAACACATCAATAGAACAGCTTTTCTACAGCATCCCAGGACGTCCCAATCTGCAACAACTCTCAATTAATAAAACATTCTTTGCATCCCATGTTTCCTCTCTTTACATGTCAGGATGTGTTTTAAGTAAAGAGGAAGCAGGCAGGTTGATGTTAGGTAAACCTCCTCCCTAGATCCTGAGACGGCTTTAGAAATGGAGATAGGTTGTCTGGATGAATGAAAGCTCTCGAAACATTAAAGAAAGTTGTTCTTCAGTAAGCCCTGAGCTTTACACTCATGGGAAAGGTTAGTGGAGTTGTTTTCCCAAGATTTCAGAAGGAAACTTAGTGATGTCTCCTTTACTTGGGAGCTTGGAGGAGGGATGGTTGAGTGTGTAACAAATATCCCTTTTAAAACCAGCTTTGAGATGATACAGTGCTAAGTAGCACATTTCAGCTGAACAAAGTGGAATGACAGAATGGAAGTCAGCAAGATGAATTCATCTCGTCACAGCAGTTCTCAATCCTTCAACGTCAACATGACTTAAGACAGCGGGACATCATGGAAGCTGAACTGGCAGGGCCCTGTCACGTCAAAAGCATCAGTCAGGGGCTGTACTACATTTCAGGGGTTCTATCAGAAACTTTGAGTTGTGTTGAGCTTGACATCACAGACACAAAGGCTATTAGATGGGCAAGAAGAGCAAGCATTCTTGTGTGGATCAAAAGAGAACAATATAGGGTTTTTTTTTCCAAGCTTCATTATCCAAGCGTCATTCATCCACTTCATTAATCCTCCACCTGATTATTCAGGTGTGGACCAAAATGATCAAGAATCTGACCTTTAACAGTTAAGTATACTAACATTTACATGTCATCTAAACCAACTTACAAGAAGAGTAATAGCAGGAGAGATTAATCCAAAAGAGAAAATAACACAAACAGTACTACCAAATGAATGCTACTTTAGCAAATGAACAATATAACCTAGAATTATGTTAATAAAGCAATATCACATAAGTTGGGCTGTTGTACTGAATGTACTGAGTAAGTTATTTTGTGGTTCTTTAAACATTAAGTAACTTCCATTTCAGATCTAATTTGATCTGCTGGTTCTTATTTTTGGACACCAATGAAAATATTTCCAAATAAAGTCAAAGTTGTGCATGTTGCCAAATTTAAATGCTACAAGTCAATTTATGCAATTATAATGTCAATGTAACATTATAATGTATAGTATGAAAATGAATATTCTTTAAAATATTCCCATTTATCTTTGAGATTTTATAAAGATTACATTTAACTGTTATACAATTATTCTATTATTAAAGAATAACTTTAGGTAAGGGTTAGATGAAAAAAAAGTACAATTAAATATCCAATATCGACTGATACTGGAAAATAAAAAATAAAAAACTCAATGTCAACCGATAACCAATGTGGTATCAATATATTGTGTAGCCCTACATGTGACCTCAATCAATGCACCCCACTCCATGTCCTCTCCAGATTTTCCATTTTCTGCTAAACTCTCATTTCACTGGTGAGAGAAAGCCAAAGAAAACAAGGTCCAACTTTCCAAAAACATACTTGCTCAAGCCTCCAGGCAAAATTACACACCCTCACTTGAACTCCGCACCGCTCATTAACCGTTCAAAACTGTTGTATAAAATAAAATTTTATGTTAGTCCTAGAATTAGGAAAACTGTCAGAAAAAGAAACATGTTGATGTAGAAATATGTGACTTAATAAACATACATAACACTAATAATGTCAGGCAGGTCATCAACACTCCTGAGAGAGAAAGTGGAGGTGGTGGACAACTGCTAAATGTTCAAAGACAGCTGTGATGAGATCAAAACCTTTCCTGTCATCAGGGGGCTGCAAATCATTATAAGCATCATTAAAGTGTAATGTCTCGATGTTCACCTCCATGCGTCTGATTCCACCAGCTCCTCTTCCTCCATAATAAGATGCATCCACAGTTGGCCACTTTTTCTTGGGTAATGGTTCTGGCTCTGGCTTCTGAAAAAAAAAATTAATATGGATAGAATATTTTAAGGTTTTACATTTTTGGATAATGTAATTCACTGCTGTGCTGGCAAAGCTGGAATTTCTTATCTCAGCCTTTAGAGTCACATGATCCTTCAGGAATCTTTCTAATATGCTGATTTGGTGCTCAAGAAGCATATATTATTATCAATGCTTAAAACAGTTGTGCTGCTTATTATTTTTGTAATAACCCATGATACATTTTTTTTCAGGACACTTTTTATGAAAAGCATTTCGAAACACAAATCTTTGTAATATTAACAATGTCTTTACTGTCACTTTTGATCTATTTAATGCATCCTCGCTGAACAAAATTAGAAATTATTTTATAAAAAATAAATAAATCTTACCCCAAACTTTTGAACTTTTGACTATATTTTAGCATTTTAAAAATAATACCTTTGAAAGAACAGTAAATAAACCTTTTTGTATGTTATACAAAAATAAAAATATATATTCAAAAATATTTCTCAAAAATTATATTTTATACAAAAAAAAAAAAATAATAACTTACAGGTGGAGGTGGAGGTGGAGAAGGTCTTTGAGGGGGTGGGTCTTTAATAACCTGAGAAGAGAAAGAGAATAAATCTAAATTATATTAAGCAAATTTAGCTATTGCTGTCTAAGGACTTGATTCACAGTTGAACAACTGGAGCCTGGCACCACCACAATTGATTTCAGGGATCTGCTTGTAAACTAACGCTGTAGGCCCCTGGTGCAAAATAAAGAAAGCCCAAAAATCAACTTGTTGACAGGGGAGTCTTTGGGGTGAGCACGGTGGTCCATTTACCTCTTAATTAATTGGACGAGGTTCAACGCTCCCCTGCAATCCCCCAATCATAAAGTCCTGAGGAATTAATTAGCTGCAATGAAATGCAGAAGGGAAACTTGGGCTTCACTCCAGGCCGATCCCCAGTGCAAAGGAGAGGAGAGTTTACAGGATGAGATGTCTTCCTACAGCACTTTCTGTGACTGCTTATCTGTCACGAGAACCACTACACTGGATTCAGCAGTTGACTTCACTCACAGTCAAGACGTCTTCCTCACTGGAAATGTCGTCATATTAGTGATCGCTCAGCAAACTGCTTACCAACTGACCTGACACATCTAACCACTCTTCAACATAATGGATAAATCCCAGTCACTGAGGTTAAAAGGGGAAACTACTGCAATATAATGGCTACATACGTAATTCGAAAAGCTCAGCATACTTGAGCCTTTGTAAGATTCCAACAATTTAGATAAAACACCTTGGATGTGACCATGTTTCAACTGTCAACAAAGTAACCACTTCCATTGCAGATGCTTTCCAAAATGGAAGCAAGCCTTGTCTCATTAAACATGAAAGATGGATACACTGCCATTGCAGGTTAAGCATTTACTAAATTAGTTTTCAGTAAAAAAAATGCCTTTTAATCATCACATATCATGGGTAGAACAGCTGTTTCATTCACATTAAAGCGCACTGATACCATTTCGCCATTGTTACCATTATAATGATGGAAAATGATCAATTAGAGTTAATTAATTGCTCTTTGACTCACAACTGACTGCTGGAAAATCCAGTCCTATCCGCCCGTGGGGCCCCAGCGTGTGATGATTAACATAACTTTGGACAGAACCTTGTGCTAAAGGATTAGCTTTTTTTATTGAGTAATTAAAGAGCAGATTTATATTTGCCAGACATATTGTGGGATAAATAAGGCATTACACAAATGACACGCTGGGCTGTTAGGTTCTCAAACTACCTGACGGACAGATGTGGAGCCGGGACAACCCTTTAAATGTGGTTCGGACGATAAAGAGCTGATAATTAAATCCTAAAATGTCAGTGTACTTAGCCATCTGACACTCGCGCGAGGGGCTAAAAACTAGTGGCACAGCTGTGGAATCGACCAATCACAGTCCAGCAGTGCAACGTCCCCCATATGGCTTTCGGGATAATTGTCCAATTGGAGTTTATAATCTGTCCATTTCACCCCTCTGAACACACTGTTGTGTCAAGCTGTTTCCCAGGCTTAACATGATCATGGACAAGTAGCAGGTAGCATATTTGCAAATTAAAATGGTGCATTTCCATTAACATAAAATTAACCTGTTTGCAGTAAAACAACAAATTAATGACCTAAGAGTGTGTTATCAGAACATAAATAAACAGATGCCTTTATCCAAATAAATTACGTTTAATATTTAATTTCAAAAATAATTTATAAATAAAATGTTTTTTATTTATTTACTTGCATATATGGCACTTAATGTTTAGATAGAACACTGTAGTCAATTAAGTCTTTGGACTGACCTGTTTCACACATACTTTCGTACCTGACCCTCTACTTTCTTATGACATTTCTAATTATTATTTGGTAAAATTTTGCCATTTCTGCAAAAAAACGTGTTGCCGTGGCTGTGGATACTAATTTGTGTGTTTCGGGGGGATGAGGTGCTTCTGTATTTCTCTGATTGCTGAAAACTGGCAAGGCTGAGTTTAAATATTAACAAAGCACACATGGCCCTTCTCTTGTGCCGGGGTCCCTGATGGAGAGGAACAGCAGCTCCTCCACCAAGACAAACAAGGCCGAGTCCAGACATGCTGCGGGGGGTTTACATTTTAATGCCTTCGTTGGTTTTCCAAAATATGCTTCCATCTCATCCTGGAATGGCTCCCGCCAGGTTCTCAAAGAGAGGTGGTGCATATAATTTTTTAAGAAACCATAATTTCTTATCTTACTGTAAACTAATTATGTAAACCTTAAGAGAATTTACAGTTAAAATACCATATAGGCAAATATAAATAATGAGAAATAAACATGTTCATGTTAATCTCAATATACAGTAGATTCTTTTGGTGAAAAGGGACAAAATTCACACTGGGATGTTGGAAGACATGTGACACTTACAATAGTGCAGCAGAGAGGCCAGAACCACCACATCAGAGCCAAAGCCAACAGGAGAAAGAGCACCAAGAACACAATGGCCACTACTGTGCCGTCCGACTAATGAGAAAGGGAACATTTACAGTTAGCTTAAAAACAAGATAATAGCAAAATGTTAGGAAAACAGAAAGAAACAAAGGAAATACTACATGCAATATAAATCCAATTTGTAAAGTTCTAAATTCTGTTATAAGTATATAAGCTGAAGAGACATTTTCGGAATTTGGAATTTGACTTACACATGTGGAGGCAGTGACGGTGAAAGCACTGGAGATATAGGATGTACCATTGTTCAAACTGATCAGAACCTCCATTTGTCTGTAGGAAGAAAACACATAATTGGACATCTGAATGGTATTTTTTAAAGTTTGAAAATAAGAGTGAAATATAGTTATTCTGCAAGCACAACTGTATAGTCTGCTTTATTTGCAGAGATTTTTTGGTAATACGTTTCATGCCAGAGTGAAGACAGTTACAGTAGAAATGGAGAAGCAACTATAGGGAAGGGGTCCATTTGGGCATTATTTAGAATATGATGTAATGTCTGATAAAATAAGTGTGTCATAATAGGGAGTGTTTTACAGATGAAAAGGGGATTGAAAAGGGAATTTCTTTAAACTCATAACAGAAGTAAACGAAAATAGACAAAAAAAGAGAAATAAAATTAAAAATGAATGCAAAATTAAAACTAACAGAAGCTAAACTGAACTGAAAATAAAATAAACTAGAAACATATATATAAAATTCTAAATGATACTAGTGATGCTTACTGGTGTCATGAAGATTATTTGAAGTTTAATTCCTACAGAATTTGAGTTGAAATTCTCTCTTATTTACTGAGGAGGGAGTTGAAGGTGGCTCGCAATTAAGGCACTAATGATGAACGGCATTGTAATTTCCATATGTCTATTATGCAGGAGACAATTACCATGGGGCTAATGAGAATCCTCAAGCAAGAAATCGACTGACTGAATGCCTGAGATCCTTCCCAAAATGAAAGAATATGTAAAAAAGACAGACCACTCTCTGCAGAGCCAATGACGATCCAACAGAGAGATTGCAGAATAAGAGTTATCTCCAGCAAACCACAAAGAATGTTTGGGTCTTGCGCAAAGTATTACCAATGAGACCGGCAAGGTTACTCCACAAACAACACCAACCGAAGAATGAACTTTTCCCATAACAGCCTAACCCACACTTTAAAATCTTTCACAGTACTGCACTGTAATGTTTTTGGGTCTCTTGATGGCTTTTACATGATATTAGTTTGAATTGTTATAGCCTTTAGAAAATTTAGTCCTGAGGCTGCAGGAAGCTCGTAAAGGGTTTTTTGCATGTTAACTAGGTCCGTGTGCTGAATGGATGAGAGGAGAGGCTAATTCAGCTGACATACTCAATACATGCAAATGGAAGGCAGGTTGTTAATCAAGCTGGATATATGTATGTTTGGTGAAGAGAGGAGAACCGATTCACGAAATGATTTTATTTCTCTGCACTTGACGCTCTAAAATTCCTCAGATCACCTTTGTTCGGTCTTTGTTGGACACAAAGTATTTCTGGAGGAATATATTTATGTGATGCTCCGTGAGAACTCATTATATTCGTTCGGTATTCTTGGACACTGCTATTGGCAAAAAGCACCACAATCAATGAAGGCTGATTTAATTTTCTTCAGAGGTACTTTGAAACCACAATACGTGCCAAAATATCCCATATCAAAAGAGGAAACTCAGTGGTAAACTCCAAAATGCATTCTCAAAAGGTTCCCAATTACATTTATATTGAAAACAGGTGAATCCCATGCCAAACAAAGCTGCCTCATCGAATGGTTTTCTTTTGTCTAGAAATGCAGAGTAGAAGAAAATGGGACAGAAGTTCAGCAGAATGAGTCAAGCACATGGACACAAAAGTGCTCTTGCCGTCAAAGAAGACACCTCATAGTACCACAGGAGACTGAGAGTGGTGTGTGAGTTTGATTTCTTGTCACAAAGCACATAGTGACGGAAACTGAAAGTGACGTAACTGAATGGGATGATACAGGTGTCACTAAGGCCATTAGTGACACCCATTGTGGAAGTCGTGGCCTAATGGTTAGAGAGTCGGACTTGTAACCCAAAGGTTGCGGTTTGAGTCTTGGTACCGGCAGGAATTGTAGGTTGGGGGAGTGAATGTACAGTGCTCTCTTCCACCTTCAATACCATGACTGAGGTGCCCTTGAGCAAGGCACTGAACCCCCAACTGCTCCCTGGGCGCCGCAGCATAAATGGCTGCCCACTGCTCTGGGGGTGTGTGTTCACTGCTCTGTGTGCACTTGGATGGGTTAAATGCAGAGCAAAAATTCTGAGTATGGGTGACCATGCTTGGCCACATGTCAATTTTTTTTTTTTTTTTTTTTTTTTTAGCATTATTGAAGGTCTAACATATGCATCAGGCCTCACAGACTGCAACACAATGGCAAACAGGCCTGACTGAAGTTTTAGCAAAGTTAAATCTGCTAGATTCACTGCCAAGTAATGACATCACATCATTCTGAAAAAAAAAAATGATGCTGTGTGAAATGCTACTGTACTCCTATTTCTACTATTATTTTTTCATTTTTTCATTTCAAATTGTTTTTGCGCCAGGTTAAAACTGCTCTGATTACATTAAATTATACCTGATATCAGTTACAATAATAAAAAATAGTTTCAGTTTGGTTAGCTACTTCTTGTTAGAATCATGTAGCATACACTATACTTCATAATTTTGGAGTCAGTAAGATTTTTTTTTTGAGAAATTAATACTTTTATTCAGCAAGGATAGATTAAATTGATCCAAGGTGATGGTAAAGACATTTATAACGTTACAAACGATTTCTATTTCAAATAAATGCTGTTCTTTTGAACTTTCTATCAACTGAAAAATCATAACTGTTTCCACAAAAATATTCATACTTAAGAAATGTGTCTTGAGAATCAAATCAGCGTATTAGAATGATTTCTGATGGATCATGTGACACTAAAGACTAGAGTAATTTCTCCCTAAAATTCAGCTTAAAATACACTAAAATAGAAAAGTTATTTTAAATTGTAATAATCTTTAACAATTTTACTGTATTTTGATCAAATAAACAGCCTCAGTGAGCAGAGGCTTCTTTCATTACATTGCATTTATATTTAGTCATTTAGCAGACGCTTTTATCCAAAGCGACTTACAAATGAGGACAATAGAAGCAATCAAAATCAACAAAATAACAATATGCCCAACGTAGCCTAGTTAGCCTAACGTAGTACATGTAGCAAGGTTTTTTGTTGTTGTTGGAATTTATATAGTAAATAAAAAGAAAACAAGTAGATAGAAAAGGAAAAAATTAGAGAAAGCTAGTGTTAGAAGCCTTTTTTTAAGAAAACAAGCAGTTAGAAAACGAATAGAGTGCAAGTGTTAGAGGGTCAAGTGTTTTTTTTTTATATATAAAAAAGAAAACAAATCGATAAAATAGAATTAGAATAAAGAGTGCTAGAGTTAGAGGGTCAAATAAAGATGGAAGAGATGTGTTTTTGAAGTTGGCTAAGGACTGCTGTTCGGATTGCGTTGGGCAGGTCATTCCACCAGGAGGGAACAGTTAATGTAAAAGTCTTTCAAAAACATTATAAAATCCTACCAAACCCAACAGTTTGAACAGTAGTATAACTACTTTTCCACAAGAATACACTGACTGTAGTGTGTTCAAGTTCAAATTATGATTAGCTTGTAGTTTGGATATGAAAAACATCAAACTTTCATTCAAAGAATAAATAAAGCATTCAGCACGTCATTGCCTTTCATTTTAGAAAGAGTGACCATCTTTTTATCATCTAGCAGAGTGAGAGGAGGAGCTCTGGTGGAGGCAGTGCTGCCATGTTATCTGGGCGCATCTCCCACCCCCTGTGCAGATGGAACTAAAATGGCGGCCTGACAGATCAGATTGATTATTGATGAGGCACGTTCCACCACTCGCGCTGCAGGCAGGTGTCAGGTCTGTCCCTCAGTTATTTTTCTCACTCCGTTGTTGTTGTGAAAACGCAGGTGAGGACATGCTGCTGCCAGACAAAAGTTCCTCACCCCCTCCAGCCAAAGACTCAAAGGGACGGGGCCGGCCAGCGCTAATGGGCAGGCTGACAGATGCCCTAGATCCTGGTCTGACGAACCAACAGCTGTCGTTGCAGATGAGACCCTGATATCTGGCGCTACGTCACTGAACCACGAAGACCCTTTAAATCCCAAAAAGACACTATTTGATATTCCCTAGTGGTCTGTTCAGCAGGGATTGTTCAGGACAACTCATATACAGTATGTTTGCATATATGATATAAATGACATAAACCTGTCCATATCCTGGATCAAAAACAGGCGGTTTTCTGAATGCAAACTGGACAGATGGGTAGAAACGGACAGAGAGTGGTAGGAAAAAGACAGAGAGAAATTTCTAGCACTCAACGATGTTGCAGGTGTTATGTGGTAGCCTATTGTCAGTATGCTGTGAATTATTTAAATGGAAGCGTGGAAAAGGGAATCGGTGCATCTGTCGCACATCCATTTAAAGCCCTCCACCAGATGTGTTTACTAGCCATTCATAGCAGCAAACTACTTAATGGGTCACAGTTGCCAGCCAAGAGTTAATTAAGCAAGCCTTTTGAATGGCGACCACGTATAGTGGATCAAATGTCCTGGTTAAGTCAGACCATAATTTCACACAAGCTGCTCACAGCTAATCCCAGATCTAAACAGTGTGCTGCGTCTCTCGGTTATTTCAATAACATAATGCTGTAACATGACATTTGAGGGCAGTGTATCGCACAATAATTTAATGGGTTACAATGTTGTAGCTTAAAGTTTGCGCAATAGGCTTTAACAATCAAGATACACAAGGTACATCTGCGTTCTGTACATATGGAGATCTCGGTGACACTTGCTGCTTTATGAAACATGAATACTCACTGTCCCACTGAATACAGCACTGGAGCAGGACACAGGACATAGTCATTCTTCACCTTGCTTGGCTTCACAACTGAAAAATGAACAGAAAGTTGATCGTGTTATGATCTGCTGCCAAACTAGCTGGAGAACAAACTCCTCCCAAGATGAGCACCGCCAGGCCATTTGTTATGATGTAGAGGCTCACTAGAACTGCTGACGTGTGCAGCAGAAGAGTTTAGGGAAGAGTGCCATTTTTTTTTCATCTCACTTGAAAATGATTCCTTTGTCGCACCACTGCTGAAGGCACCCAGAATTCAACATTTATGTATTTCCTGTCTGGTTACAAAAGCAGCGAGCAAACATGTGGATGCCATATGTGGATCTGTCATCTAATGTTACTGCACTCATACAGGACACACCATTCAGAGACTGTTAGGGACAGAACTAGAGATCTGACTGCAGTGGCTATATAGCATGTGGCTGCTTATGGAGAACCATACAGGATTTTTATACACAGTTAAATAAATAGTTCACACAATTTACAATTTACCTCATATCGTACCAAACCTAATTGATGTTATTTATTCGGTGAAACACAAATGAAGGTGCACTGAAAAATATCCATGCAATGAAAGTCAAGTGTAGTTTAGGAACCGCATGCCTTTAACAGTATGAACCACAGAGACATTTTTCAAAATAATTTTCTTTGTGTTCCACATAAAGTCAGTCATACAGGTTTGAAACAACATGAGAGTGAGTAAATGAAAGTAAATTTTAATTTCTGGGTGAAATTTCCCTTAAAAAAATAAGTTGTTTTAGATCAGTGGTTCTCACTCTTAAAAGCATAACATATTAACAGAAACAATGTGGTGTTGATGTTGCTAAATGAATAGATATTTTTTAGCACATTAAGTTAGACTATATGTTTCATTATATCGAAACAATAGTAATTATATAAATTTATTAAATGAAATTATTTTAAGTCAAGTCATCCTCAGTGGGCCCCACCACCTGGTTGAGAACCACTGATTTAAATCTTTGTTGGTTTAGTTCAGCATCTCATTCTGTAGTTAGTAACCTAATGTGACAGTTAGGCCACAAAACATCCTGGTGCGTTGTATCCTAGGTGTGGCCTGCTTGTCACTTCCTGTATGACACAACTGACTTTCACACCCAAAAACTCTCTAAAATCATTTGGTTTTGTCAATGAAGTATCATATCAAGTAAAGCTGAGGTCAGTATATGCACTATAACCAGACTTACTGTAAGTAACTCCATCCACTACAAAACTGCAGAGCACTCCTTCTGTTTGCCTCCCCAGTGCGAACCCGTTCCCTCTCAAAACAATGTCAAAGGTCTCTGAGGTATGTAAAACAGATGAGGACATAATGAGAAGCACTCCTGGGCGTTCACCCAAATCAACGACCACGTACACGCACACTCTCAAAAACACAATTTCATCCACCCTGACAAGCCCTTGAAATGCTTACCGTTCACGCAGACGCTGGACGGCTCCACTGTTAGAATCTCTGTGCATGATTGCTTGAGGATCTGTATTATGAAAAAAAATGTATTCAAATCAGTACTTGTCACTGCTGAATCACTGTATCAGCTATCACAGTGTCCGGGTCTTTAGCATTCACGCTGGGGATGTTTGCTATGCCAAATCAAGCTCAATGAGACGAGCATCACATACAGTGCAGTGTGGGATAGACCCGTGTCAGCCGTTATGGGGAAATTATGCAGTGCCATTTTCTCTCTTCAGCTCTATTAGAGACCAAAGGCTGACATTATCATATAAACAGGCCTGTGAGAGGCCACCATCGCTTCTCCCATCATCCACATAAATCAACAGAGGACAAACTATGCAAATCTCTGTACACAACGGGCAAAAATACAACATTAACAGAAAGATATGGTCCTCTGAATCGCCTGCAGCGGAGATGAGGCTTCAGACTGAAGTGGAGGACACGTATAAAACAGGCTGATTGAATATGACACCTGATAAACTCTGCTATCATTAAAGGGGAGAAGGAACACTGACTGAATGTCAGGGCTGAAAGATACTCAGGATGGTCTTTATGGCTCTTTAATGAGTTATGAGATGGCACAATACAAGGGAGGTTCATCGCAAGACGTTTCAACTTATTCTCTCTGACAGACATAGGAATAGACTTAAAGCATTAGAGCAGCCATCTATCTACACAGATCTCTAGCATACTCGATTCTGATTGGTTGATCTTGACATTCTTTCAGTGCCACAAATTCTCAGTGGAATTGAGATCATGGATTTGACCTTTTTTAAGCTATTTCCCCCTTGGCCTTGCGTCATTTCAGTCATTTTTCAGCTGCAGTCAGATTTAAATAGTATTTCCTGTGGTACTGATATTTCTGTGCTCTGATATTCTTCTGACTAATAATGGCTCCACGGCATGATATTGCCATGACTTCACTGTATGATGTATATTAGGTGTCAGCGCTGTAAGAATTAGCACTACAAGTACTGCTTTTGAATTTGGCTGAAAATATTCTTGACCTCATTTGTCTTTCCATTTCACATCACAACCGGGACAATATTTATGTTTTTACTCAGAAACACGTGTTCTTTTTGACCGTTTAAGCAACATCCATTCCCTGCAGTACAGGTCTATGTTTTGTGGAGTTATATACACTAATGCATCCCTGTTAAGTAAAAGTGTTAATTTCTTTAAAAAATAAAAAAAAAACTTTTGAACGGTAGTGTACATATGCACCAGTCCACCATATCATGCAAATATTTAAATGAGGCCACAAAAAAATTTAAAAAACTTTCTCAGCCATCAATCAAAACATTCTTGGAATATTAAAATAGGCCTGGCTAAATCTATTCTTTAGGCTTTTGCTTTTTGCAAAATCTCTGTTAAGTCTACTTTAGGCCCGGACTGCAAAGCTGCACAGATGATCTCAAATCCTGCAAATCTGAGCAGAGAGCAACATGAGGCCAACTAGCCCAGCCTCCAAGATTACTAATCACTGGAGAATGCCTGTGTTTTGCTGGGCCTGAAACTCCATTTGGCCAAGCAAGCTTACTCAGTAACAAGACAATTGGTCTTTTTTTTTCATATCTGTTTTCTGGACAAAACAAGAAATTACAAGGAGGTCCGCTCTTTTGTCTCGCATTACTAAACCTGAAAAATATCCTAGAAACTTATTCCTGTGGTCACAAAACAACACACCCGTGTACAAAAACACTGACATCAGCTGGTGATGGTTTACTGATGGCAGAAGATGTTCAGTCTTCTTAGCATGCTTACAATGTTTAACCATATCTTTGGTAAATGCCATGCACATAAAGCAGCAAACATGCACTGAAAAATACTTGCTGAGGAACATTTCAAAAGCATCATGAAGCAAATGGAAAGTATCACAAATGAATTGTCAACAGACTTGTGTAGGATGAAACTACTTTGGCAAGTTCATACAAACATAATGTTTTGCAAAAAACCTACAATTTACAACCAAGTGATGGTAGAACGTTCAAAAGCTATATTTTATAAAGTTGCTTTACAAAACAGCCTTTTTGGAAACTTTGCTTTGTTAAATAACAAATCTGGATTGTTTTAGCATCAAGCATCTGTCTGAACCCAGTTTGTTAATTATAAAAATACATTTTCAAAGAACACAGGAAATATTCCCAAAAATGGGCTGTATACGCTAGTTCAGTTGGGGTGATGTGCTTGGTGTCGTTTGCCTCAACATTCTTCCCTTGAGTAAGGCATTTAACCCTTTTTGCTCAAGGGGGTTGTTCACATAAGAAGTCTACTGTAAGTCGCTTTAAAGAAATTGTCAACTAAATGACTACATAATAGTTCAAAGAATGGATCTGTCTTAGTTGACTAGAGCCCTCTATCACACCTTTAGGGATGGGTGCCCCTGGCATGGGGAACTTACCGAATTAACAATGCCTTTGAGAGCTTGAAAGCCTCCTTTGACTGGGAACACTTGCTCCCTGGTATCAGCCACATCGGCGAGCTGTTGGCAGAGAGATAATAATAACAGGGCTGATAGCCAAGCAAGAAAAAAAATGTGATGACATTTCCTCTCCTTTAACTCAGTTTGTCATCGCTACAGAAACAGGAAGAGAGCAGCAGTCCTGTAATTACAAGCAACTCTGCAAAACCCCTGCACTTGGTGAAGCTTTAGAGAGCTTTTTAGGTGTTAATCGCACATGTTTTCAGTGCAGTATTCACAATATTTTAAAATCTGCTGGAGTGCCAGTATTACCTGTTCTTCATCAAAGTCCTTTACGCCAACACAGTACACACGGGCCCCATACGTCCTTGCTAAATCAGCCTATACACACAACAAACAGTCATAACAATGCAATTGTAAATTCAGGGTTTCTGCAGGATTTTTAAGCTCAAGACTTTTTAAGACCTTTTTTAAGACCTGCACAAATAAAATTAATACAATATGAGCGGGGTAGGGCAATGTCTATAGTACCATATTGAACTGTAAAATGACTGTAAAAAGTCATTTTACAAAAATAAAGTTTTCACAAAATAAAAAGTTTTGTAAAATGATAAATTTTACATTTCAGCCTTTAAACCATTTTTAAGAAAATGGATAAGTCAAAAGTATTAATAATATTGATTTCAACAATTATTATCAAAAAATTATTATATAAATTAAATAACATGAATTAAGGGTGTGCGAAATTGGCAAAAAATGATGTCTTGATATTTTCGGGGATTTTATCGATAACGATAATTAGACGATATTTTGCTGAGTGTGTTATTGTGCTGGTATTTTAAAGATTACCGTGGACAGCTGACTCCTGAATTTTTTTGATATTCTTAATATTCTGTGTGGTCAGTTCACAGCAGTGATAGAAATTAGTCTTTTCCAACAAGTTTTATGGGCATTTTTACCTTTAAGCCATTTTTTCTAAAAGTGTGCATAATCTTTTGAGTCAAATTCTTGCATTTGGGCTGTTACCAAGCAAATGAAATCAGTATCAACAAAATGTATCTTTGCAATGCATCTGAAGTGGCATTTAGATGTATTTACACACTCTTTAATGCAGCTCAGAGGGACATAGAATGCTAACCTGCAGTTACAAATGCATAAATGATGTTTTGATATTTGAAACATAAAACGTTGAAAACTGATGTTTGAAATTATTTTAAAAATATGAATATACTTTAAATGTGAAATTAAAACGGCCAATAGGTGGCAGTAAGTCAGCGTTAATAAGGGTGTCATTGCGATTGAACCGAATCATTTAAACGATTGATTCATTCAGGAACGAAACCCTGTCATGTTGCTCAGAGACGCAAAACAGTGCTGTGGCTGTGTTTGGAATTATTTGTTGTAGAAATAGAGCAAAAACAGCCAATATGGTGTTTAAAACGTAAGTCTCTTAATATTAACTTCTTGTTTATTGAACTGTTGCATAAAATCAATATCACATTTGTAATCATGCTGATTTTTGGAGAAAAAAAAAATGGCACTCTTCGTGTGATATTAAGTATATGAAATGATATAAATATAGGCTATACATTTTCTGCCCCCATATCTTAAATTATGTGATCAGTCTAAATGTATTTTAATAGAATCGCACGCACTCTAGTTTAATCTATGTTAACTGATTCATTCTCTGTCAGCAGGTGTCGCGTTTGGCTGAAATGTAAGAGTTTTCCCGGTAAAGACAGAACACAAAGCAGCGCAGCACCAGACTTTGAACTTGCAGCGCTCATGCTTATTTAATGAAATCGTAGCCTTTTGAAGTTTAATCGTCACATTCAGCCATATCGCAATTCTTGTCTTTCCGTCTCCAAATTTAAGACCTCTTGAAATCATAATTAAGACTTTCTTGTACAATTTAAGATTTTTAAGGCCTTAAATTTGATACAACTAAATTTAAGACTTTTTAAGACTTTTTAAGGCCTTAAATTTGATACAACTAAATTTAAGACTTTTTAAGACCCCGCGGAAACCCTGAAATTAAGAAAAATATGTATGATTTTAGATACCAGCTCACCTCATCCGTAGTGAGTTGATGGATATACGGTGCAAGCTTTCCATCAGTCAAAGCCACAATGATACTAGAGGACTTTTTAAGCTGTTCTTTCATTTGTGCAGTTGCCTGGAAAGAATAAGGGAGTGATAGTTGTTTGTGTAGAAACTTGCAGAAAACTGCAGGGATGTATGAAAATGTATACATAAACATATACACATATATTAAAATATATCATTGTATCAAAGACCCAGAACTCATCTTGTATAGATGAGTTCTGGGTCTTTGTATTCACTTAGAAAGATGGAATTATACCTTATCTTGGTCATGAGGGGAACCAAACAGTTTACCAAGTTTTATTTTGTTTATTTCAGTACAAGACTAAAGTCCAGGAAATATAGTTAGTCAAGCATATTTACACTCTGGTGTCTCCACAATTTTTTTTTTTTTTTTAAATATATTAATTTCTTAAAACACACACAAATTCCATTCCACTGTTTATCATAAAGATGTTATTTACCTGTTTAATTCCTTCATGCATGTAGGTTTCTCCTGCTGGATTGACCCCTTTTAAATGCATCAGTCCTTCATTTATTTTTGCCCTGGTAATGAAAAGCAAGGAATATTCTAATCAGTGTACACAGAAGAAATATTCTACTAAATGTTATGCTCACAATACGATGGAATAGTAATTTAAGAGTCATGCAAAACCATCTACATATAAGGGAAAACTTTGCACCATAAATATTTACTCCTCTTTAATGTACTGTACAACACAAATACACGGTGTATTACTAGCTTTCTTACACTAAAGACTGCAAGCCTGATTCCGTACCTGTCTCCAGTGAGCTTTAACACAATCTCTGCTTTCGATGAAAACACTATGAAGGACACTCGCATATTTGGACTGGAATGAAAAAATGGGAAAACATGGAAAAATGCTGTAAATGAATGACAAATGGAAAATCAAGTACTGCTGCAAATTCTAGTTGGACACATGGTTTTTTTTTTTTTTTTAACCACAGCAAAAAGCTCTGCAGAAGAGACTTGATTTTATACCTTTATTAAAAGCCAAATACAAGCATTGCTGCAAATGATGCAGAGAAATCCTGTGATGTAGAAAGCCTAGCTGTCCTCATGATCCTTTCGCAACCATAAGAGTTGGTTCATGAGTAAGATAGATAGTGTGACCAGCTAATAAAATCTTGTGACAGGGAAAAAAATCCCTTCTGTCTGGACCAAGGAAGTGATTAACTGATATGCAGAAAAGGAAACAGGTTGTCATGTGTGATTCATGCAGACATCCTGTTGATGATTATATTTATACCTGTCACTTCCTATATATATTCCTCCTACCTTTCGCAATAAGAGAAGGACAAACAAGCAGCCATGCAACTTTTCTGCATAACAGTGATGCAATACAGATGTGCACTTGGACCTACGTCAAGTTCAAAAAGCAGAACAATGACATTAATACTGGTATATTTCACTGTTTAAGCTATACAATGCTATTTATTTAACATGATAGTATTTATTACCATTTTGAAGTGGGTTTTATTTTTATATTTGTCACTTTTCATTTAAACTTTAGTAATTTTTTTTTTTTGCTTCAATTTATTTTTATTTCAATTTTAGCTTTAGTAGTTTTAGTACTTCAACAAACATTTAATTTCAGCTAGTTGCCCAGGCAACATTTCTAATTTTAGTTAAAAGTTTTCAGCTAATATTTTTTCAGTTTTATTTCAATTAACTGAAACAATTTTAATAGTTTTAGCTAACTATAACAACACTAATGCTATCATGCATTTACAAACTGCGGCTTTACAAAACCAGGGATTTTATTTCCTAATGATATTGAAACAGCCTTCTTTTCTCAGAAAGAACTGACAAATAATCAACAACAAATATATAGCTGATTATGACAAGTACATTTCAATGAAGCAGTTGGTCTTTTTCACAACCTTCTGTCACGAAAGCTGACACAGCATAGGAACATGTTGGGTTCCTCTACACATTCGAAGTCAGGTCTCAGGACTGAGCATAAGGAGAGGTGCTGCTTTTTCTCACTCATGACATCCAATCCACAACCATCCCCCACATGAGATACTCAGTGAGAATATCCAAATGTATCCGAGCAGCCAAATTTTGGTAACAAAAATCAGATGAAGAAGAGGCAAGAGAACTGAACATTCCGCAGGCTGATTAAGTGATAAATGCAACAATGACTCACCAAATGGTATTACGATACCCTGCGTGAACGAAAAATTGTCCTGAAAAGGAAATGACCTTGAATGTTCCTGAATATATAAAGAATACAGATGCACTATAACCTACTTGTATCGTCTTTCAGCTTGGTCCCTTATTACACCATCAAACAACACAGGAACCCCTTACACAGCTCTTCAAGGTAATTCCTAAATGATATATTCATACAGTAGGTCCATTCAATGCTTAAAAAAGCACCCTAAAAAGAGCCAGTGCAGACCACATGGCACAACAGAAGACCATCAAAGTCTATGGCAGACTGCACTGGTCTTCCTGCACTCATGACTTAAAGTACATTGGCTGCGTCTTCTCCTTTCATGTGTGAGGGATAAGTGTGCTGTTGGATGGTTGCAGTGCAAATGGCCATTCTCACAGCCCAGAAGACTGAGCCTCCTTGCCACCCACTCCCACCTGCTCCCTTTGCTATTTTCTCAAGCAGACTGCTTTCTTCTGGCTAGGTCGCTACCGTCTGTACTGGCACATACATTGAGTCAACGTTACATAAGTTCACATTCATCTGGCGATTTTTAATATACGTTTTGTTTTGTTTTGTTTTTTCCCCTCCCCCCACTGTAGGGCCACCTCAGAACCGGATGTGTAGTTGCTGCGCAGCCAAATGTGCATTTAGTTTTGGTTCAAGTGAAGTGATGGATGACTTTTTTGATGTGGTGAACTGGGAGATACTTTCAGAATTCTACAAGCAACTTGTCGGGTAGCATAAAGCTAGAACATTTACCTCACAAATTTCTCTGTAAGATTTTTGACGAAATCATAGATCTGACTCCAGTCGGTCGAAACACTCCCAGATCTGTAAGGAAGCACATGAAAAACAAAGTCAGCACTGAAGAAAAAACAGCTTGAAGCAATTATATTTAAAGCGAAATGTCCCCATCTGGTTACTGCAAGAGTTGTGCTGTTGATTACATTGTGGCAAAGAAGCTGCTGAGTCAGTTACACTTCAGTGTTAACACAGTCTCAATGAAATTATGTCTGTCTATAAAGGGCTCAGGACAGACCTTGTGCTATGATAACAACATATGAGTCAAGGCACTTCATTATAACTGCTGACCACTTCAAATCCCAGTAACACTCAGTCCTGAAACCACTGCATCATTCCAACACCAAACATCAAACTACTGGGTCACTGTTGGATGTCCAGCGTATACTGTATATAATAGCAAATGAGACAGACAAACGGCGCCGAAAACATGATATATAAACTGCTGTTCAAAAGTCTCTTATGCTCATGTAAGCTACATTTATTTGATTAAAAATAAAAATGTACAGTAAAAAAATTGTAATATTGTGAAATATTATTACAACTGAAAAGCAATGGTTTGGGATTTTACTATATTTTTTCATTTATTCCTGTGATGGAAAATCTGAATTTAGTGTCTTTAGTGTCACAGAAATCCTTCAGAAATCATTCAGGTTAATATTTTTATGGAATTCTCAGATGAATAGAAGAGTACAAAAGAGCAGAATTTACTTGAAATAGACATCCTTTGTGACATTTTAATTGTCACCCTTGATTAATTTAATGCTTCATTTTTTAATAAATGTATTCATTTCTTTTGTATAAAAATTTAACTGACGCCAAACTTTTGAATGGCAGTATAATTCCAAAACAGAAAATATTTATTGTCCATTAACAAGACTGTTGGTAAATAATAAAACTGGCACATATTAACCAGCCAAGCTAACATGGTTATTAAGCAATGCTGATAATCTGAAAAACTGTTAATTGTCAAATATCAGCCTATTAATTAGCCTGGCTGAATACAACAAGCAACTTTTACATTTTAAGATATTTAGCAGATAAACAAGAGGAAAATATCCAACAAAGCATAACATGAACAGAAAGCAAACTATAAGCATTTATTATTATTCTGTGGGTTTATATTAGCTATTATGTCAACTTATTGTTCTTAGTAGACACTCTTACTACTCTTCTGTTTGGTACAGTGTACAAATCATGTTAAACTGGGACAGCTAACAGAGAAAACACAACTTTTGCCAAGTTAGGACTTTGAAGCCAAAAAGGTCTATAGCAAATACAAAGACCACACAAATCAACATCAAATAAAGCTGTTATACAGGCTAACAAATGCACAGCCAGAATGCAACTGTATATATACGTACTGTGATGATTTCATAATCATTTTGTTTATTATTCCATTATTGCAAAATATGTACATATCGCAACATACAATCCATTAATCAATTCAAGTGGAAGTGGACTTCTGCGACATTAACCTCAATGCAATGCAGTGTCTTTAATGAGAAAAGTGTATAAAATGTGCCCTTGATGTAATAGCTACAAGGTAATTGAACTAATAATTATAGTCCACTGCATGTGCTGAGAACATAAAGCAATAGGTAATTAGAAAATCATTTTTTATGCATTGTCTTCTTCCTTGTCTTAAGCCAAGGTCAGAGAATCTAGATAGGCTTTAGTGGGACCATCAGAGAACATCAAACCACATCTAATAAGAGAAACGTTGTGGACCAGTAAAGGGAAGTTTGATTTCCGACAATAAGGCCGGATCTGCTGGTCTTGACCACTCATGCCTGGCTGGTTCTGTGCTGCTCTAAGTTCTTCAAAAAGAGGAAAGAGCATATCCGTGCCATCATCCTGTACTATTCCCAGACAGGATGGAGGACTACACTGACGCCAACAAAAGATTCTCAAAGGAGTGCAAGTTAATATGAAACATTACAAATGTAGATGAATGTTAGATAGTTAGATAGATGAATAGACAGATGTGTAGACAGAAAAGAGGGACAGATAGTCTTCTTGAACTTGTGTACAATAGATAGATAAATAGATGGATAGATAGATGAATAGATGGATAGATGGATGGATAGATAGATAGATAGATAGATAGACAGATAGATAGATTTCATTGTTTCTCCCCCTTCAGCGTTTCTCTCCTGCTTTTGCAATCACCAATCTCCATGTACCAACCAAAACTGCTTGTGTAAAAGACTTTTAATGTCTTGTTGTGTGGCTTCTGAACGATTGCTGGTCGCCAGCAGTGTCTGGCACAGATGTAAAATCAGGTCAAAAGACAGTTATTGGACGCTATTCACACCTTGACCTACAAACACGAGCTTGGTGTGATGTAAACGATATACAACATTATAAACAGTAAATCTCTGCGTAATATATAGATATATATTTTGTCTTGAGGACTGTGAATTCAGAACAGCATCAAAGTTTGCGAGTACTTACCGATCCAAAACAAAGTAAAGGTCGTATGCTCCGTGGCAAGAAGAGGTTTCTGCTTTATAAGTTGAAAAACATAAACAGAGGAAAATCGCCGTGGTCGCCACGGTCCAGAGAGTTTCCTTTGTCATGACGACGAGTTTTGCATCCGCGGAATAAAATAATAAAAGTGAGCCTAAAAACGACTTGAATGGCGTTTTCTTATATCAAGTGACATAAAAGCAATGTCAAGTTCAAAACAACGGCGCTGTGTCCCCCGGTCTGCCGCAACATTATCCAATTTATAGCGTTGCAGAAAATTTCAACATCTTCCTGTGAAACATAGGATATGCAACGTCATTATATCTGATTTCTTCACTTATCCGTTTTACGCCACCCTTAAAACAAACTGACCGGTGTCGGTTTGATGACAGGAAAGCGCAGAGAATTGTTTGAAAAGTTCTTTGCGAGTTTGGGTACTTCGCCCAGGTTTTGTTGCGCGTGCGCGTCCGCCCAGATGTGCAACAGGACTTTGAGGTCAAAATGCCGTTTGTCTCGCGCACACACCCAGCAGCTGCAATGCTTTAACAGGATGCGTGTTTGAATAGAACTATAAAAGAAACAGTGCTTCTTCTTTTTTCTGTGGGATACTTATTGTATTTGGTAGGGTTAACGGTGATTGCGTTTTGATAGCAGACTGTAAACAGACAAGCCCTTTACTCCTGTATGTGGCAAGATATGGCCTTGAGTCATGTTTTGTGTGATCTGCATGGGGAAATTGTTATGTGCGTTAAATAAGCCCTGAAGGTAATATATTAACAACAAGCTGTATTGGGCAATACTAGAAAGCACGCGATTATAACCATTGTTTATCCACAGAGAATTCAGTAAATTATCAAGAGATATTGTAGTTGGAAAAACCAAGCAGAGATAAACTGGTTACGTTTCTACTGAAACAGAAACCCTGGCCTAAAATCACTTCTTGTTTTATGACATTTTTAAACCTGAAATTTATTTTCTTCACAACATGATATGTGCATTTGCTTTACATGTTTAGCCTCCTTATTTACATATTTTTAATTTATTCATCAAGTTTCTCTAAGTGTAATTTTATTATTAAAACAGAACTTTGCTATGTTTGATTCAGATAGATGATCCAAAGAAATGTCTCTAGTTAAGTGTATTATTATTATTATTTTTCTCCAGCAAGTAGGGGGTATTTATTTATTTATTTATTTTTAATTATCATTATTGTCGTTGTTATTTCTTTGGATTATCTGTCTATTTGTGTATTTAATTCAGAACAACTGCTAAATAAATAAATGTAAATATAATAATACATTTCTGAGAACTTTTATTTGGGGGTTTGTTGGCGGGACAGAAAATTGTTTCATTTGTCTGTCTTTCCACTGCACCATGACAGGACACATTTAATTAAGTTCCATTCACATTTTTAATTGCTATAATTACCAGCATCAATGGAAATACATTTTTTTGCATTTCCTTTGATTACAACTTTTGAAAACTAATGTAATTTAATGATGGATTTACTCTAAATGCAATATATATATATATATATATATATATACACACACATATATATATAATATCATGCCTTGAGTAGCAGAAACCATCATAAGCCACCATGAATTTTTAATAAGGCCGTGAATCAAACACAGTCAAATATTCATAATTAGCATGGATTATATCGATAATTGTTATATATCCAGATGATGGATCTGAAGTGGTATGGTAGTGTAAACACTGTTTGTGTTTTACATGCTTGATTATGGTGATGTACTGAAAATTTCTTTGGAATGTTGGAAGTTCTATTCCATTGGTTTGTCATGGACATTTTAATGGTAAGAATAATTGGAAATGACAGGGAAAACAAATCAACTAATTGTGAAATGCACTGAGGTGTTGAAACTCATTATCAGAGGAGTCCATAACAAAAAACAAAGGTATCCATAATTTCAGGCAACATTTTCTTCACTCTTAAAACAGTAAACAACAGCCAAAAACAATAGGTACAAAGATTCACACAGCCAAAGAAACATCTTGGCATCAAACTCCTTGTTTCTTTGCTATGTGCAAGATCAAATTGTGCACACGTGAAGATGTTGATGTTTAGTAATGTTTATAGTTTTAAGAGTTTACAAGAGCAAAATGGAATGCAATAGGCCCAAGTAATTCATAATTAGGCATTTTAAATAACTAGGTATCGGGGCAAATTTATTTTGTAATTTTAACTGACTTGATTAACCTGCACTGTACAGGACTGAATAATTACTTTGCATCTTTTTTGTGTAATTTAAAAAAAAAAAAATTTGACAGCACTCAATAAGTTGACCAGCCCAGCAGGAAGTCCCAGTGCTCCCTATGACCAGTCCATCCCTAGAATGGGATATCCTGTTGGATATGCTGCGGATATACCTCCATCTGTGTCATTTGTGTCGTCAGTACCTCAGATTATCCTTCACAGAGCGATGCTAAGACTCAGCTAAGTCTGACCTGCACGTCTCCTCTCATCTCTTCTCTGCACCCTGAAAAGAGGGATGAATTGTGGCTGAATGGAGTTAATTGTTGCCATGGTTGGGCCTGTCATCTTAATGAGAGGATTCTGCAGAGTGCCTGCTCATCCTTCCTCTTCTGCATGGAGCAGGCGTCCATGAACGTGCCTAAGTAGGACTGAACAGGGAAAAATCAAAGCAGACAGGGCTGGGTTCATGAGGATTGACCTGTAAAAAAGACTCAATCAGAGCAGGTAAAAGATGTCGGAAGAGGAGAACGATCGGACGTGCATGACGTGAACGAGATACCACAACACATCCTGATCTGGCTATGGAGATTTATAGCTGTACTTTGTTAAAAGGCTGGATAAATTGCATTGTAAAATAATATAATATTTATATAATAGGGAAGACGAGGTGTCACATACAAAACTGTTCAATGGAGTTGGAGTTCGTTGAGTTTTCATGTTGGAGTCTCTTATGCTCACCAGGGCTTAATTTATTTGATCAAAAATACAGTTACTGTAAATACAGTAATTTAACTGTTTTCAAGTATTATATATTTTAAAATTTAATTTTTTCCAGTCACATTGGCATAGCTGAATTTTCAGCAACCATCACTCCAGTTCATTTCTTATTATCAATGTTGAAAACAGAAACCGTGATACATTTTTTCAAGATTCTTTGAGGAATAGAAAGTTCAAAAGAACAGCATTTATTTGTAATAGAATTATTATATAAACATTATAAATGTCTTTACTGTCAATTTAATGAATTCTTTCTGAAGAAAAAATATATAGTTTTTTTTTTCATAAATTTCAGGTTGGGGCAAGTTATAACATGTGCTTTTACAATTTATAACTATACTGTACACTGTACTATTAACTATGATGTTTATTGGCCAAAGAAAAAAAAAATTTACACAACTTTTTTATTTATATACATAATTTCAATTTCATAGTTGTTTTAATAAATGTAACTAATAAAAAGGTTCAACGGTTTTTGCACTGCAGCCTATACAGAAACTGATCTTCACAAGTAAACGAATATTCACTAGAATGTGTAACAACTACCCAACGTCTCCTCTTCATAAATATTTATAATACATATATGCTCTCTACAGTTTTACACAAATCTATTCCAGCTCTTATAAAATAACTTGGTGAACCACTCTAGCACCAGATCTGTCACCCCTCCACTCTGTCCAGAGAACTGCAGTTGAAAGGAGTCAGAGAACAAGCAAATTAAAATCTGTCTCTCAGCACAATTTGAATATGTCATTTCCTCTCTCTCTGTCTCTCTCTTTGTTTACTCTCTTGACAAGCAGCCTGTGCTGGCAGCTTTGTCCATCAAATGACACCTGCTTCTCCTGATTGTTTGTTCAACTCCCTGTCCAGGGCTCTGTAGATAAATGTCAGTGCTGTACTCCAGCTATCTTTACTTCTTTCATCTCCATCACATCACAAATGTCTTATAGGCACTAGTAGATAAACAACAGGAATAAACATGAATATTGCGGCAAAGGTGTAAGGCATTTATTTCCCTCACAAGGCACTTGAATATAATTTGTGTGCTTGAAAATACAGTATATAGCATGCACAATTAGCAGATGTGGATGCACAATCAATAACCAAAAAATAAAATCCAATTAATAATACAGCTTCAGTCACACTAATAAGTCATTTGAAGGATGTTATGAAACATGACTGTGAGAACTCGCTTATTCACAAGTAAACGGTTGCAATATATAGAAAAATCCCTTTGGGTAACCACACTTGCAAAGAAACAAGCTCATAACTGACTAGCTGACGTAATACAAAACAAACAGCCATTTAACTGTTCTCTTACATGCTCCAGTTACATTTGCCCTGGGCACTTTTCCACATTCTGGAATGTATAGTGCTGTCATCATGTCTTTGCAATCAGCTGTGTTAAAAGTTATTTTATTGAAGCCTCATTTGTGAGCATGTTCTTTGCTATCAGTTCAAATAATAAAACTATCAAACTTCTTCGGTACAGTGCACATAATATTATGTGAGATCCTCTTGACAATTTATTTGTCAGTTCTTTAAGGGATCTAAACTTTAAATATACACACATACAAATGCATAATATATACCATTTAAAAAATCCAGTACCACAAACTGGAAAAGAAATTCCTCCTTTAAATGCAATTACTAAGGTGGTCACATATGAGTTCACATGTTGGCAAAATATCTCTTTAATAAATATGACAAGCTTGCCACCACACATCTCCTCTGAACTCCTTGAGGTTTCTACCGCAATGTGACAAAGTCTTCAGACAGCAAGGGCCTGCGCGAGTTCCTCTCGCTGTCAGCTTGCCTTGACAGCTGCCATTTTCAGTGGCCCACCGCCTGCACAATCACACTGCGCGTTTGTTATTTTTTCCAACTCGTCCTTCTCAGGAATGCAGAACAGAGATTACAACAGTGAGAAAAACAGTAGCGTCACTTCCGATTAGTGGAAACTCGAAGGAGACTTTCTGAAAGCTGCATCTAACTTTATGACATGGTTGGTACATTTTGTGTAGTGCATGTTGGGACCTCCCAGTCGGATTACAGGGAAGGGTTTCTTTATCTCCATTTAAGCTTATCTCTCTGAAGATTTGCATTTTTTTTTTTTTTTTTTTGCCTTACGCTTATAGTTATTAGGAAATAAAGAGACAAAAAACTGTTCTGCTTTCATTTAGCACAACAACCTGAGAGTGATTCTGAACTAGCATGAGCAACACATCACCTGCCATTATGGCTTGATGTGAGGTTCTCTCATTCATTGAAGAGCGCTGTCTGCCATGTCAGTGCACATCGCAGATGATTATATCAGTCATTTCAGCCAAGCAGAACACAAATGGCCAAAACAAGTGAGAGGCAATCACAGCTGCAATGGTCATTCTTCTAGCACATCCTTCTATGTGGTGTCTGGACTGACACCCAGCGCTGCACATTTTCAGACAGATGGACATGCACACCTTTTTGTTTTTCCTTTTTTGAAATGCCAATGAGATACTGGATATATTTGTATGCACAAAAAACCTAGTATACTCTATCAATGCACCAGGCATCAGTGACACAAAGAACTGGTTCCTTGCCAGATGTGCATGTAGAAACATGAGGATAAGGGAGGAATGCACTACAAAACAACTGCTTACTGTAAGCATCGAACTATATGTATGCAATTTACTATATAAAATTTTAAAAACCTGTCAAGAACATAAATATTTCAGTAACTGCCTTGTTTTAGGGGTTACAAATCTGGCAATTTGTGGTAATTTATTCCTTTGATGGCAAAGTTGAATATTCAGCAGCCTTTACTCCAGTCTTCAGTGTCACATGATCCTTCAGAAATCATAGTGCTGGGCAGGTTGACCAAAAATCTGTATCATGGTTTTTTTTTAGGATTCTGCTGGTTTCACGGTTTGTCTCTGACTGTGCATTTATATGAATCAGATTGCATGAAACAGTTGCAGAACCACCGCATTTTAATCACGATCCAATCAAACATGCTACATTATAGTATGAGCAGTTTTTAATGTATATTAGATTGTAAAATTTCAAAATTCAAAGCAAAATCAGAATGGTCTGACCTTAGCTTTGTGAAATTATTCTAAATAAAACATCTGTATGAAACAAAAAACAAGTGGCGCTTATGGAACAGCAGCGATAGACTGTTTGCTTGGTTGCTCCTGTAAACAAAGCAGTGCTGCGCTTTTAAATACTACATCAATATGCATCATATGAAGGTAAGATAAAAAATTAAATAAAATCTAAACTTTTCTGAAGACAGACAGTTTCCCAAACAGATTCATATAAACTCACACCCCAATTCAGTATTTAGGATTTCTTCCAATATTTTGCGCATTGTAGTGATCTTGTTCTGGGTGATACAGTATTTTCTCCTCTTTTACAGTTGGTTTATTTGCCCAGGTTAAGAATTAGTTGTGTGTTATTAATAGTTCTCTAACCATTAGTAAGAAGTGTATGCAATTAACATGGATCTCCTCTCAATTCCCGATGTTGTCTACGTTGTTTAGCCACTTGTTACGGTATGCCAGGTTTTTTAAAACTCATACCGTGTGCATAATTCAAACTGGTTTACCGTTTTAACCAGTATATCGCCCGGCACTAAATTGTAATATTTGGTACTCACGAAAATAATTTTTTTTATTATTATCACTGTTGAAAACAGTTGTGGAATGGTGATTTTTTTGTGGTAACCATGATGAATAAAAAGTTTAAAAGATTTTTACAAACTGACAAAAAACAAACCCAGAACAGTTAAACATTCACATTCCAGAGCAAGCAGAAATAACCTACACGGATATTGAGCAACGTCTTTGATTATCTCCCAGCTTTTTAACAGGCTACTTAGAGCACTTGTCTCCTGTGAAGTCACTAACCATCCATTAAATGACTCTAACACTAATAGACAACATGGATGTGTGTTCCAGAGCACCTAAACAAGATTAAATGTGAACACTTATGATACCAGTAAGCTCAGGCCAATCTCTGCAATAATTAGCTGGACATTGAGCTACACAGACTCAACTCAAATTAACTTAATACAAAGCTCATACTCTCGTCTGCTCTCTCATGGATGGTGGAATGGACGCCACGCTTCAGTAGAACTTTGATAAAGCTCAGGACCAATCATTGACAAACACTGCAGTCGGTTACAGCTCGAGAAGTGTGGCAGGACTGTGTTTCATTGTTAAATCAAGCTTTTTCATTCAGGCTAAAATTATGGGAAGAATTATTAGAGGTTGGAAGGATGGGTCTGCCATTGATTCTAGCTGGCACATATTCTGTTGTCTGGCCTCAAATCTTTTTCTTTTTTTTTGCACTTATAAATGCACTTTAGGTTTTATCAATGTGCAAAATATTCTGTGTTTTGATGGAGGTGCGGGCACAGCTGTGATATCTACAGACCCCTCACATATCCTCTGTTCATTGTTATTTTGCCAGTTTAAACTTTGATTAACTTTTTCCTGCGTGCCACTATCTACTCCCAGAGCTGAGAATCAGAAAACAGAACATTGCCTCTGTGCTGTAAAACTCCCTCAAAAACACTGGTGATCTAGGGGCCAGCCCTCAGAGTCCCACCGTTCTGTGGGTTTGCTGGCTGTCTTTGATTCACTCTGCCACGGTCAGCTCAGGCCACCAGGGTTTCAGAGGTAACCGGCTGTGCTGACAGCTTCTCCTCAAGGCATTTGCCATCAACTTATCATCTCACCCCTCTTCTGCAACATCAAACACACCTTCTAAAACACACACACGCACACACACACAACTGAAACAACAACATCAAATGTCAATACCCCTGAGTGTGCTCCTGCTATCATGGCAGAGTTTAATTTATGGAGAACAACAGCTGCATTCAGCCTTTAGTAAGCTCATAGGAAAATAGGCAAACAGTTCAAAATCACATGACAATTAAGAAATATAACATGAGCTGGAGTGCTGTTGTTTTGAATATGTGATATTGTTGTTATACTACTAACTTATTTTATCCTCTTAAGGCCGCAATATTGTTATACAAAGGTTCAGTAACAACAGTAGTGGTCTGTATCCTACAGGAATGTAAAATTGATATAGTTAACTTTTGTGCATAACCCAGATGCATATAATGAAATATATAACAGTCAAAAGTTTGGAACTATTAAAATTTTATGTTTTAAAAGAAGCCTCTTATGCTCACCAAGGCTGCAATTATATAGAAGGCATTATATGCAAATACAGCAACCACAATATTGTGAAATATTATTACAATTTAAATGAAATGTTTTATGTTTTGATATATTTTAAACTGTATTTTATTTCTTTGGTGGCAAAGCTGAATTTTCAGCAGCAATGATCCTGAGAAATCAATGAGAAATCACTCTAATGTAGATTTGGAGGTCACTTATTATCATTTTTGGTGCTCAGTTATTAATAATGGTTATATCCATGTTGAAAAGAGTTTCTGCAGCTTAATATTTCTTTAGAAATCATGAGCAATTTATTTCTTTTTTTTTCAGGATTGAATAATGATGAACAGAAAGTTTCCACAAAAATAATAATGGAGTAGGATCATGTGACACTGTAATGTCTGCTGATAATTCAGCTTTGACATCACCTGAATAAATTACTTTTTAAAATATACTAAAAGGCTATAAATATAAACAGATATTTTAAATGGTAATATTTCACATTACTGTTTTTACTGTATTTTTCCTTAAGTAAATACACTTTTTTTCATCAAAATCTTTTCATTAAAAACGTTTGACCAGTAGTATACATGCCTATTTTTTTTTACATGCCTTTCTTCATAATTTGCATGACTTTCTTTCTTTCCTAAAGCATAAAGGCTCCTCTATTACTAAATTGACCAATCAGAATGGATATTCAAATTCATGTCTTTTTCTGTTCAAAATGAGGCTGAAAAAGGCACTAGGGAACGTAGCTAAATGAAATTAGAAATGAGACTGAAACAATAGAATTATACATAAATTTGCGTGGATGATAGGACGGAGTTCATCTTCACATAGGTGAGTAGATGTTACATTTTTTTAATGGTCATTGTATAAGGCGCTGAGAGATTTCTTTCATTGCATAGGCTACTACTGTATAACGACAAGTGTTTTGTTGGTGATCTGAAAGATTAACGCGTCACTAATTATTAATTATTAATTATAAGACTATTATTTTATAAGGGCAGTATCATTTTGTACATGAGTGTAATTGTAAGTAAATACAGGCCATATAAAAAATAAACCTGCTGCAAAACTTATCAGTCTACCTTAAAATGTAGCCTAACTCACGAACTGCCACTAATAAACATGTCAGTAGTGAGTAGTTAAATTACTTTTTTAGCTCTTACTATGTCTATTTTTGCTCCATCAGTCTCCTCTGAGTGAATCAGTGTATTTGAACGAATTGTGTGAAAGAATGATTCAATGAAAAACTCATGGTCATTTGTCGCCACCTACTGGTGTATGTATGTAACCTGTAGAAAGAGTTATTGACAAATCCTAAAAACTTAAATCAAGCTTGACTGTCTGTAACAGTGAAAAATCCCATTGCTGTTGAACATTGACCTCATCCAGTCACATTTGAGGACTAGAACTAACTGTTGTACAATATGCTAATCAAATTTTGAGGGCATATATATAAAATCACAAATAACAGTCAAGATTTTAGTACATGGTGTGCAATATAACATATCACTCTGTGATCCTGTCCAGGATGGAGTGGCATGTGAAAGGCCTGCGCAAGAGAGAGTCTGAAGGACTGCTGGGGCCAGGCCCAGTCCTTCACTGCCAGACGTGAGCTTTCCTCTTAGCGAAGGGAGGGTGAGCATATGCCCTGGGGCCGCCCAAAACCTGGAACATTAAAACTTGCCATGGTGGCTCAGCTCAGCCATGAACCCTGAGCTAGTCTGGCACCTTGGCTGTGAGGGAGGATCTGAAGCCTGGACGACTGGGCCTGTAGTCAGAGCCAGGGCTGGACTCACTGCCTTGCACTATGAACAGGTATCATCGATTACAAACAGAATGTCCAAATCTCCAGAATTCTGCAGCGGGAGATACAGGCTTGAACAGGGGCCACAGTGCAGATGATTTCAGCGTGGGCGCATTAGAGGGACTATAGAAAACTAACTTCTTGATCTTTAACTTTATTTTTTTAATTAGGAATATTTGCAATAAATAAATATTAAAAATATTCAAATTATCAGTCAATATCCAACATATAATGGCCAAAAATGTATGTTCAATTGTGCATGCTCATTTCCCATTTTTTAATATTTATTTTCCTTTATCATCATTGTTTAACGGTTTACTCAAGTCACTTACTCTTTAAAAAAGCTAATCATTTTAATAACAGTTAAATGTTATGCACATGTAGCATTTAAGTTTGACGTGTTTTATGTTCAATTTCGACAAAATAGTGCAAAATTTTAATGCCATTTATCAGCTATAAAAAGAAATATTGGCTTATCAATATCAGATAGTATTTAAATATCAGTGAATCCCTACTTTTAATTAAAACAATTAAAACCAGAAGTTTCTGTACATGGAAAAGCAAAACTGCATCATTTAAATGTACATTTTTTTATAAAATAAGCTGTATATGAAATATGAAATGGTGAAATGGCCTGAAAACCTACAAAAGTCGTACCTTTTCGTCCAAGTCAATACAATTTTGCCATCTCATGAGTTTTGATGAGAGTGTGGGACTACATACTGAAATAAATGTCGTGCTCTGGATACCAAAACAATGTTTTCCCCCATGAAGATGCTTCAATTTCTCCTCCGCTTTACAGCAAAGCTGAATGAACGCAAAGGCTGAAAGGTCTAAACATTGAATAAGTAGGGAAAGTGAGGGTGAGTGAAAGATAAGTCCCTAGCACCAGTTTCTCCTCTTGCCCAAATCTTCTCTCCTCCAGCACTCGCTAACTCGCTCTTGATTGTGCTGTGGGAGTTACAGAAGGACATCAGTGCTCTTGTCTGAGGCAATGAAGCTTTTTTCCCCCCCTCTTCCTCTCGCTCTCTCTGCACAGCCCTCGCTGTGTTTTTGGCAGTCGCAACTGACCATCATGAGCCGTGGTGCCAATTTTAGTGAAAACTGGCACATATGGCAGCTGAAGTGCCATATGCCATAACAGAATATTTTTGGCGGTTTCCTCCATTTGTATAATCACTGGATCCGATATAAAAGTGGCTCATTATTAATTATTCCTTTTACCATTTTGTACCCCTTTAAAATAACCATTTTATGCAAGTGCAGCTCTGAGGTTCATATTAATAGGAGCATTTGGTCATTTACAAAGAGATTAAAGGGAATGGATTTGGGATTCTACCTGTGAGTCTTTTGTAAGCACTGCAAAAGCACCTGCATGTACATGATTATGAGAAAGATTCCCTCTTTCTGTTTGTTTCCCTCTGCTCTAAACACTTGTATACCAAGACCGCTGTGTTGTCTTCCTCTTTACAGGGTTTAGACTCCTTCCTTTTCCTCTTCTGCCCTCCATTGGAAAGACCATGTTAAGTCTTCAGAATGTGCACTGCCCTAATCAACTACTATGTTTCTTTCTTTCTTTCTTTTATATTTAAATGACACAGCCATATATCTAAGAATTTTTGCATCATTTTTGATAAGCTAAATGCATAAAATCTACTTTGACTGACGCTGCTGTAGAAATGAACAGTCAGGACTGAGCTTTGTAATTTATATTGTAAAACAGTTTAAATCTGTGTTCTCTTGCCAATATGACAACGCCAGAGCAGATGTAAACATTAATCAAAACACTGATAAATATGAGCCTTGTTCTTCCATCAGATGATCCCTATTGTTATCGTGACATGCCGTATATGTTGTCATCCTTAATCTCCTGCAAGAAAAGCAGCACAACAGCTGAATTGCTAAATAAAAAAAACAGACCCTTGTTAATTTTAATTATACTCTTGACTTGCATCTGTTTGGAATACGTACATGTTTCTCTTTCTGCTGGTAATAAAATCATATCATTCTAGACTGGCGCACGGCATGTCTGAATGTCCAGAACAGAGTTGTTCTTAATCCTTTAGAAGCTTACAGTTCAAGATCCCAATCTCTCCTTTTTCCTTCTTAAACACAGGATTATTTTCTTACAGTCTTTTAATACAAAAGAATATATTAATCTCTTGCAAGTCCCTGTTAATAATCAATAAAGTCTTTGTGACAAAAAAAAAAAAAAAAAAAAAAAAAACCTTATTTAACATCAGGGTCATGTTGAGCTGACAACTGACATCAAAGTACTACAATTAGCCTCCGCACGAGAATGCCACAGAGAAATCTGCTCCATGTTCTACTTTACACTGAGAACGCAGTTTGCCCCAGTAAAGCGCCGCTATTAGCAGGGGCTATATGTTTTAGGACAATAAAGGAGGAGGAGGGGAGATTAATTCTGTCCACCGAACAGCCTCTGCCAGCCACCATGAACCTGCAGTTCATGAGCTAAGCAGATGGCTACTGATTGAGCAAGCTTTCAGAACACTGTATGGGAAAAAGAGTCCTTATCATGCTTGGCTGGACAAGTGTTTGGAGCAAGAGGAGATTTACGGTTAAGACTGTGTAAATCTTTATATGTCAAAGGCCTCAGCATTGAAAAAAAAAAAAAAAAAAAACTATTATGTGCAGGAAAGGGTGGGAAAAGTCCCATAATTTGAAATGTATAGTGTAAACTGCATTTAATATTTTATCTTTAATGCAAAAATATAAAAAGTGTTTATTAGTGAAAACAGAGATCTTAAAAAAAAACTTTGTGCACAGCAAAAAGACTTTACCATATCAATCTGGATTAGTTTCACCTAATGCACTGTTGATATCTGAGTTACTATTTTGTAATTTTCCATGAAGTTCTAAATTGGGAAAGAATGGTGTAATCAAAACATTTTATTGCAATTCAGTTCTCACTTTAAAAAAAGGATAAATTCAATGTATAAAATTACATATTATTACATATTATCATAATGGAAAATAATACTTGTAATAGAAGACAATACTTGTTGATATTTTGCTAAATATCTATCTAATTGATGGCCCTGAAAACAAGAGAGACCTCTTCAGTTAGAGAAACTGTGTTTATTTCTAATTCTGATTCATTAGAAATGCATTGAGATGATTTAAAGTACATTATACAGATTATTGTCTTTAATGCTTTGCCTTCATCACATACAAAAAAAAAGAAGACTGTTGATGCTGTCCTTAACAAGAAGACAATATGCAGCATTGCTGAAGCAGAAACTGTTTTACACTACATTTATTTCAGTTTCTTTCTTTTTTTTTTTTTTTTGAAAAACTTGGTCATTTTACTTTTACACTAAAGTAACCACAAATTGTAGCCCAAATCTTATACAGTAGGCTATGACAAATGTAATATTTTTTTTTTCTTGATTCTGCCATGCACCTGACCAGCTTACCTTCCCCTAACCATTTACAAACTAAAAGATTTTATATATTAATCTCATTATTAATAATTGCACTGTACCACCTTTACAATTTTTATTTATTTTGCAAAAAGCTCCAAACGGTCTTTACATGGCAGCAACACAACAATTATCTTCTGATAAGAGCTATTCTAGGGGTACAAGCCACAAGAAAGATGAATATGTCAGCAGAAGGTATCTAAATCTCTCTTATCTATTATGAGTTTATTAATTCTCTCGATCAAGGTTATGAGTTGGATGACATCCAAAAGAACTAAGTACGACCGTGTCCCTGTGAACCTACCCCCAACAGACCCCATAGAGAAATCTATTGATTTGTGGAGCTTATTAAATCTTCAGACTGATTAATGTTTAAAACATTTCGCCATATCGGTTAAAACACAGCGGGACTGTAGCGTACCGCCGCAATATGTTGAAGGAAACTCTGGTGTGTGCACTTGGCTGCCTGAATACTCACTGCTGTCTCCCACAGATGTTAATACAGACATCACAATCCAGTCGTGCTGAGGTCAGGTTGAGCACACGGGGCTCTCGCGCTTCTCTCCTCTAGAGCTGGAGCGCCACAGCAGGTGTGCACGCGACAAGCCTCCGCGCTCATGAGCCGGATCTCTGGCTGCAGCAAAGCAAAAGAGCGCCCCAGTTGCAGATAAGCATCGATAGAACAGTTTGCTAATTGTCGGCTGGCGAACCAGCGCTGAGGGGGAAAAAAAGTAATGATAATTATAATACAGCGACATAACGCAGAGCGGAACTCGTTGCAAGTGGCGACATGTTGTCTGTAAATTCAAAAATCATGTTGTATGTACATTCAAAAGTCCAAGCGAAGACAGGAATCGTCCGCGATTTAAAGGAAGCTGTGGGACGAAGATACTCAATGAACCATGGAGAAACTTTTTGCTGGCCATTTAGTTATTGGCACGTTTGTAAATCAGCAAAATGAGCAAACAAAATTATTTC
The DNA here is from genome assembly GCA_039654775.1 of Spinibarbus caldwelli. Lineage (NCBI taxonomy): Eukaryota > Metazoa > Chordata > Actinopteri > Cypriniformes > Cyprinidae > Spinibarbus > Spinibarbus caldwelli. The sequence continues at coordinate 26,097,098 of CM077223.1, read as the reverse complement.
CCCCAACCTTCATAGTTATTTTAACAGGAAAAGAATGAACAAATTCTACATAAAAATCTTTTAGTTGATAGGTTCCTTGTGTTTACATTACAATGTTTTAAAAGACAGTACATGTAATTTTACTGTAAAATACAATTGTATTCTATTTTGTTGTAAAATGGAGACAAGTTATCAAAGCGTTAAAACGTTTAGCCTTATAATTAATTGGAAGGGTCATTCCCAAAATTCACTGCTCCAACACTCTAAAAAATGCTGGGTTGTTTTAACCCAATTTTGGGTCAAATATGGACTAACCCAACTTTTGGGTTAAAAATTTAATGTAAAAAATTAACCCAACAGCTGGGTTAGTCCATATTTGACCCCAAATTGGGTTAAAACAACCCAGCATTTTTTAGAGTGAACCATCGCATTTGTTTGGATTTTGTTTAAAAAGTTACTGGAGTTCAAGTGTTTTATGTTGCATTGTATGTTGTTTAGTTGATGTTTACTACTTTATTTTGGTGTCACATGATTTGCCCTTGTGGTGTTTGTGTGGTTAAACTGGCCTCTGGTTTTGTTATTATTGGCCACAATAGAAGTCATCATGTGCCACCTTCCATTGTGCAACCTGTGTTGTTATCAATAGCTACATGTAGGTAACAGTAGCCTATAACAAAAGGATAGCCCAGACAGGTTGATATATTAATGACATATAGGCTATAATTATGAACTAAAATCTACAGTCATGAAAATGCCATCCCGTATGCATGTAACATCACCACTGAACTTTTTACAGTCTGCAACCAGAACGTCCAGTTTTTGACCATAAATATAACACTGTACAGTATATATTCAAAAACAGCATAAGCATCATCTTTTGAATATGATTCCAACATTAAAATGAATTAAAATCAAAAACAAATAAGTGAATGTTCTTTGTTTTACAATGTATGAAAATATGAATTATGAAATATTCTGCCAGTATGCATCTGTTTTAGTGACTGCAGTGCACTTTATAATGTTTCAGCATACCCTGCTTCTGTCGGCGACCGAAGAGTTAAAGGGAGGAGACGAAGCGTGTCACGCCTCATTGGGCAGATTATGTGCAGCAAACAAAAAGTGTGTATGTGGGTGCCACTCAGTCAGTGTATCGGCCCCATCTGCACGCCTCTCTGCGCTCGCGAATCATAAGACGGTCGGCAACACTGTCACTTTCAGCAGACGGGGAAATGTACTGACTGCACGGACTTCATAGGAGACGCTGAACACATACTTGAAGATATATTGACGGCAATTGTGAAATTTTGTGGATTATTTGATCCTAGTACCATGGTGAGTAATGACAATTTTGCAATAAAAACAGCCGGAGGCTAGTAACACACGGGGCTGTATGCAGCGCCCAAACAGCATCCTCGCACCCGTGTAGAAAGCTCGCAGATGGTAGACGAGAGTCTCTGAATGAGGGAAACTGGCTACACATCATAAAGTCATAAAGTTGGAATAACAACAAGATCGTAGATTAAAAAAAAAAAAAGGCGCAATAAATTTTAGCCTGAAATAGGAGGTCAACGGGTTCGTCTCCTCTGTTTTAGAAATGCGCATATATTCATGGGTCTATTATAGTATTTAGCTGAAATGCATATTCATTGGGTCCTTTGTGTGATTCTCAGGAGTGAGACTGCGACCTCACAGCTACAAAAGGAGAGGATCGTGAAAGGAAGGGCAAAATTCACACTAAGGCTTTTTGTGGATGAAGGGAACTTGAAGCATTTGTCTTGATAATACAATCGAGAGTCGGACGTGTCTGTTTGAAAGAGCCTTGCATCTTCGCCATAAATAAATTGTCATTTAAACGCTTTGCAGAAATACATATATATATATTTTTTTATATATTTCCACACAGTTTCATCCTATTTTGTATTAGGCGCGTCAGTGTCCTATGCTTTATTTGAGCGATAAATACGAAGTAGCCTAAGATTATATATATATATATATATATATATATATATATATATATATATATATATATATATATACGTCTGCTTTATAACCGCAGCCTGTACCACTCAGTTGAAAAACTGTAAACGACTTTGTAAATTTAATACGTTTTTAATATACGTGTCTGAAAAACAGTTGCAAAATGTAGCACAATTCGAACTGCGTTTTACCTTCAGCTTTACAACTAACTGCAGTAACAACATTTCCCTCCACTCTTGTCCTTATATAGAAATATTTTTTTTTGACCTTATCAAAAAGCTGAGAAATCATGTGAAATGCCAGCAATATGCCGCGCTGTTAGTGTCTATTAAAACTATAATAATTAAAAAAAAGAAGATTAAAAGAATGAAAAAAAAAAACAGATATGAACAATATGGAATAGGCTGTACATTAAATATTTCTCCACCGTTTTTAAAGCTACTAAAAACAATTTACACGAGTAAACTGCATAATACTACGAGAGATTCAACTCATTTGTAAATGTGCATTAGGGGTTTGGAGAAAAAAATAATAATTAATTCCGCGTGCTGCCTTAATTAAAGTCTCAGAAGGAAAGTGGTGGATTATGGTAATAAGGAGACATACGTTCCTTCTTGTAGAATGGAGCTAAAGGTTAGCTGACGTGAAATCAGTGACTTTGACAGTGCTATTGAATACATTCGATATGGTCCTCGATGGTAAAATAGACCGAACGGTCTCATAAGGCCAGATTTTCATCCTTGTCAAAGGCATGTAAAATATGTCCGACAAGTGAAAGAAAAATCTGAAAATACGCACTGAGAGTTACTAATGTAATACCGTCACAGTCACGCTTTTAAATCGAAATGATGCACTGTAAGAAATAATCTTCTTTTGGATTACTTTCTCTGCTTTTTTTTTTTTTTTTTTTTTTTTTTGCAGAATTAATAAAACTATTTCATTCTACGTTTACATTTTATAATATAGATTGTATCTTAAATTACATACAATATATTACAGTTTCAACAATAACAATACTATAAAAAGGCCAAGAATATATAATTTATCAATCGAATACGAAAAAAAAAAAAAAAAAAAAAAAAAAAAAAAAAAACAAGGCACGGGCCTAAAGATTGCGTTCTTGGAGATTTTATTGAATGGTTTGGCATGAGATTAACTTAACTGCAAATCAGAGCTAGGAAAAATATTTAAAATATTTACATACCTTTTATGACTGAGAATTAGTGACTTGTGCGCGGTTCTGTTTATTCACATTAATTCATTCACATTTTTGTCTTACAGCAAATGATGGAGGAATCCAGTTCGCAGAGACTGGGCTGGGATGGCGACGCGAAAGCGATGCAGCAGTGTTTAACGGATATATTTACCAGCGTGTACACCACCTGTGACATTCCGGAAAATGCCATTTTTGGCCCATGTGTTCTGAGTCACACTTCACTGTACGACAGCATCGCCTTTATCGCTCTCAAGTCCACAGACAAACGAACGGCGCCTTACATATTCAGGGTATGGTCACGCTTTATTTCATTTCCAACAAGTCGAGAGTTTGAAATGTGTGTTTATTTCAGCCATATAGGCCTAACTCCAATATTTTTTTATTTTATTCTTTGAAATTAATTGCTGATATTTAGTTGCTGACGGTTCTGAGGTTTTAGCTAAATGTTTGAAGTAGACAGCCGATGTTCTGACTGCTTTGCTGCTGCTGGATACAGGTGGACACTTCAGCTGCCAACAGTTCCTCAGAAGGCCTGATGTGGCTGAGGCTGGTTCAGTCAGCGAGAGACAGAGATGAACAGAACCTAGAGGCTTATGTGAAGAACGGCCAGCTTTTCTACAGGTCACTGAGGAGAATAGAGAAAGATGAAGAGCTGCTGGTGTGGTATGGCAAGGATCTCATTGAGCTGCTGCTTCTGAGTTCAGGCAGAAATCAAGGCAAAAGTAAAGGTACACTTTGAAGATCAACATGTGATCGAATATTTTAAAATTTTTAAATTAAAAATAGCAGTTGTTTGTGTTTAAATACTCAGTAAATATAGTTTGATGTGTTTGCATAATATAGATTTATCAAAGATTTAAAAAAAATGCCTACACATGATACAAAGTCAGTCATTTATAGATGTAAAATAGTATATTTAAAGTTATGTTTTAATAAAATTATGCATTATCATATCATCATTATGTACCTGTTGAAGGACATTTTTTTCTAAAATGCCACTTTTCGTTTTCTCTTCCCCTCACCAATTATGTGATGCAGGAACATCGCCCTTTTTGTGCCCAGACTGTAGCCAGCGTTTCCAGTTCGAATTTCCCTTTTTGGCTCATCTAAGATTCCGCTGTACTAAGAGACTACAAAGTATGGCCAGCCCAGAGGAGGAGGCCACGGATGCCAGTGACCAGGCTAGTCTACCTCCTGCCAGGTCCAGTCCCAAACTGGGCCGATCTGATGGCTTCTCCAATCCACAGGAAGGAAAGCCATCCACAGACTTCCACAATCTAGCCAGGGATTTGGAGAATAACAGAACCAGTCCGCCAAGTGACAAAGAGGCCGAGATCCTGAGCGAGAACTCTGGAAAACGCAAGTTCTCTGACATGGAGGACAGCAGGAACAGTGGATTATCTCAGCCTCCCAAGTCCAAAGAGGAATTGGCCAACTCGGCGCAGCAGTACCGTGGAGCGTACGGTCTGGACGAGTGCAGGCGGGCTTTCTTGCCCTCTGTTTCGGAGTCGACGGAAACCAAGAGGAGCGCCTTCACCGAGGTCAAGAAGTCACCTCAGAGCTTGAAGCACAGCGGTAAAAACTCCAGCTCCAACTCGGAGAACAAGGAGGCTGGCCGGCCCAGCAGCAACCCGGCTGAAAAGCACCTCAACATCAGACAGGTTCTCAGCGAGACTCAGCCCCCGCAGTCCCGAATGGAGACCTCGTCAATTGGCAGCGCTTTCACTTCGGTGCCCCAGCAGGGTGGTGGAGGCTCGGAGAGAAAGAGTGCCTTTAGCCAGCCGTCTCGCACCTTCTCGCAGCTATCACCTCTCGTCATGGCACCCAAGCTTCTGCCGGCAGTTGACTGCCATCCTGCGGTGGGCGACACCGTCTCTTCCAGTAGACTCTACCAGGCAGACCACCTCGCCGCGAAGCTCCAAGGCTCAGAACTAGGCAGCAACTGCCCCGTGCCGGGTGGCATTGCGAAACAGAACCCTTTCCTATACGCCACAGCCTTCTGGCCCAAGACCTCAGGCCCCATCCAGCTGCAAATGCCCTCTGCTCTCACGCTCCTGCCCCCTTCGTTTACTTCCCTTTGTCTGCCTGCCCAGAACTGGTGTGCCAAATGTAATGCCTCCTTCCGCATGACCTCTGACCTGGTCTACCACATGCGCTCGCACCACAAAAAGGAGTATGCCATGGAACCTCTTGTTAAAAGAAGGAGAGAAGAAAAGTTAAAGTGTCCAATCTGTAACGAGTCTTTCAGGGAGCGGCACCACCTTTCCCGGCACATGACCTCTCACAACTGAATTTTTGGGGATTTATTTGTTTTTCTTTCATTCCTTCCTTCTTTCTTTTTTCTTGCATTTTTTTTTAATCAAAAGGGAATAAGGTTAATCTGGAAGAGTAATGCCAACACGTTTGCTCTCATTTTCAAAAGTCTTTACTGTTTAAATGGTTTGATTTCTTCAAATGTCATGTTTTGTGTATGAAGATGCATTTTGACTTAAAAACCTAAAATCTATTTATTATATGAAGCACTTATTATTTGAAAAAAAGGGGACGATAATAATGTAAGTGTACCTTGAATTTTGTATATATATATATTAATGTATATTGTATATAAATCAATTCAGAAGCAGATCATTTCATTGAGAGTTATTCAATGACATGTTATGTCTATATGCATAAGGATATTGAACATTGGGAACATGATGTTGAAGTGTATTTAAGAGTGCATGTAAATTATAGTTATTGGTATAAGATGCAGTATATTCGAAATAATGTAAATACTTGTTTTGTTTGAATACAAAGTGATATTTTGTGTCTGTGACAAATAGATTCAGTGTTTCTTCCTTTTGCTGAAATTTACTATTTGATAGTTTATCTAATCATGTTGAATGCTTTGACAATAAAATAGCTTTATTTTCACCTGATTGTGTGATTAATTATGCCTGACTATAAAATGACAGGGAATTATATGTTAAACATCGCAAACGTGTACTTGTGTAATCTGACCCTCTTAATAGAGGATTGCAGAGAGATGCTTGGTACTGTATTTACAGTTGTCGGTAGTTTCCTTTCAAACAAGAGCCATAATTCATACAAAAACTCTTATTTTATCGTGTATAAGCGATATTTGTCTTGGGTAAATTAGCGGTAGTCTAATATGTCTATTATTCTAAAATATACAATTCATCGACTGTAACACGTGCACTAACGAATCAGAGTAGTCGGGTTCGACACTCATAATTATTGTGGGGAAATACACACACACACACACACACACACACACACACAAAACAACAACAGCAAAAAGATAATTGTCTAAAAAAAATAATAAATACATAAAGAGACACTATGAGTAGCCTACTATAAGGTAGCATAAATTACACTCAGTATTTACTATAGTTTATTATAATAATAACAGCAACAACAACAGTGATCATATTATTATTATTATTAGCCTATTATTATTATTAACAACATTTCCACTTCGATGCATTCTCCTCAAGGGAAAACCAAGCATTGAATTCAATTCTGAAATAGTGAAACGCCTCCAAGAAACACGATCTCCACTGTGGTAAAGGTTATTTTAATTCTTAGACAATAAAAATAGCAAATTCAATAAATAAATAAACAAACAAAAGTCGGCTGCTATATTAAACATGCGCGATCTTTATTTTCAAACGACTTGCTCTATAGTGTCTCAATAACATAACCAAGGCTACGTTAAAAGTGTTAATCGTTTGGTTTAATTCGCTGTTTGTGTTATTATAATCCTGTAAAGTGCATGCTTCAGAAAATTAAGATAAAAGCAAATACTACTTGACTCCACTATTAGCTGCTATAAAAAAGTAAAACAGACTGTAGTCTTAATAAACTACTGAAAAATTGACTCGGTTTAATAAATACAATGAAACAACAGCCTTTAATGTTGCGGAAAGGCTAACTGTAAATTTACACAGGCCTAATGCATAAAAGAAAAAACACAAACACCCACTCATAATTAAAATTATATAGGCTAATCTTATAATTTAGACATTTACTACATATTTATCATACAGGCCACAATTATAACAATAAAACCTCAGCATTGTCAGTATATAGCCTACCTGTCACAATCCACTGTGATTTACAGTTATTGTTTTTCCTTATTAGACAATAAAACACCATATGATTGTTTTCTTAGCTTTTTATTACATTTATATGTCTTTTTCAAATAGAAATTAATATCAGAACTTGCACTGTGGCGCTTGAAATCAAGGAGCCGAGAGGGAGCTACAAGCCGTTAAAATAGCTCAACAGTGACACCAAGCTTTTATAATGAAAAAATCAACCAAAATCAAGATTTTTAAAAATGAATTGTGATTGCCTGATATTGCAGAGCCTTAGTCTGCCACCTAATGGTCGACAGAGGAGTAAACAAAGCCAAAGTTCAACCGGCTACTCATTTAGTTATTTTAATATCTTAATGTAAAATAACAAAAAATAATTTAGTTGAAATAATGTAGTTATTTTAATTAGTTACTTTGTTTTATTTAAGTATATATACACTGCCCTCCAAAAATTTGGAAACACCCCTGGCAAAGTGTGGTTTTGGATGATATCAGCATAAATCCTTATCATTTTTTGGTGCAAATACAGTACATTAAAGTAACTTGACATTATCATTGAAGACTAGCAATAATAATTTTCATTTTGATTACATAATAATGGCAATATACACGTCAAAGTTAGACATGCCCCTTTGCCAGCTGTGATGCCTGGTTACTGGTTTAAACTTGGCCCAGGTTTTTAAAAGATTTCTGGGTCAGCACACCTTAATAGCTTCAACAATTGATTACCAATTAAGTTTAGAATACAATGAACCTGTTTTATGAATGAGCTGTAATAGCTGCTAATGGTGGATATTTTGATGAATCGAAAATAAGTATTTTCTATGTATAAACTGTTTATATAATAAAATATGTTTTCGTAGTTTGTGTTGTCCCTTATCAGTGCAAAATTATCACAAATTAAAAAGGATTCATGCCAATATTCCAAAACCTCACTTTTCTAGGGTGTTTCCAAACTTTTGGAGGGCAGTGTATATATATGTATTATATTATATTATATATATATATATATATATATATATATATATATATATATATATATACATACACACACATATACATAATAAAATTGACCTGAGCAAGGGAGAAAAATAAACTCATTGGAGGCACTGAACTTTGGTTCAGTGAGATACCAGTGTAATAAGTGGACCTAAAAATAAACCTTTCCCAATTATAAAAAGCTACCAAAGAATTCAGTCCAGAAAATGAGGTAATGAGCTGGGAGATGATGATAGTCACTTATACTTCCTGAAGATATTTATTGCCTGACCCATGTTTTGTGACTGGAGTCATCCGTCCCTTCATAAGCTCCAGTTACATTTGTCACGGTATCACTCAGCACCTCTCGGTCAGGCTCATTTTATACCCTTCTCACATGTGGCCAATGTGGTAACCCTTGGCTAACCTAACTGGCCCGCTTCTCATACTTTACGTGTGATTGTGTCCTATGGTGAACTGCTCTTCCCTGCATCTGTCTCTTCCCTTCATCTTCCTGTTGTTCTCTAACATCTTGGCAATGGGGCCCTCGCATCAAAATAGAACTGCGTGAAACACACCGATCTCAAACAGTATGTATATGAGCAAGGTATTTATAGATTATTCACACTAACGATGCAGTGACATCCGAGATCACGACGAGAAGCATGAGAAAGCCAAATGCGTGATTTATAACTGTTTGCATTTGTAGATATTATAATTATTTATCAGCAACAAGATGGACACTGCAACAATATTACAGTAATGTTAATGTCACCATGAAATCAAAATGTATTTTTAATGGAATATTGCAATGTTTATTATAAATCATTTATCCATGCACATATTTAAAAAATAAATAAATGAATAAATCATGTTCACTTGTAATTTTTTAATAAAAAACATTAAAATTCCCTCATTTCTTCCCATCTAGCAGCAATCTGTCACGCAACAGATATAGGATTGCAGCAATTTAGCAAACAACAACTATCCAACAATTCAAATAATTCCCAGTGGACACATCGGGCCTACATTTTTTTCTCTTTTGAGAAGCTGTTTTACTAAGATACACCAGTTGTTGATGCGAGATATATGAAAGTTCATGAGTGGTCTGATACTCAGCATTGCAATGGATGACAATGAATATTACGAAATATTAGACCAATGAATGCCACAATCAGAGTCAAATATTCCAGGATGCAGTGTAATTAACCTATATTTAACCTATAATAATCTATATGTGTTTGTTTGAACCTCTAAACTGTCTTTACCAATTTGTTATTCTGTTTTAAAAAGCCTGTGTATTCGGTGGATTAGCTATGATTGTGTCATTGACTACCACTGGCTGTATCTATCTATATGAACAACAGGCTGCTTAAGTTATTTTAAAGCAGGACACATTCAATCTTCCTCCGCGCTGACACGGACAAATTTACACTTAGCGTTCACTTCAAAGATGAACAGATCCGCTTTAGAGACATGCTTTTGCACTTAGCATGCTCTCTGTCCTCCTCAACTGTTTGTACCTGCCTTCTGTGCATCTGCCTTGCAAATTCTACGCATTGCTGAGAGTAATAGACAGATCTGAGAGCAGGCGAGTATTTAAGCTGCACCTGTCTTTCCTCTTCAAACTCCTGTCCTTCATGGGTCATATACAAAATCTTCAAGTGAAGAGAAACAGATTATCAATTGATTTTAGGCATCTTCTGCTGACTCTCTTTTGTTGCTTATGCAGTATACCCTAAATATATGTTTTTTTCTAGGATTTTTTAAATTTTTTATATTAAAGGGATAGTTCACTCAAAAATGAAAACACAAAAAAAAAAAAAAAAAAAAAAAAATCGCTCTCATGTCGTTCCAAACCTGTATGACTTTCTTATGTGGAACACAAAAGATGATATTTTGAAAAGTTCTTTTCTTCATGTATTGTAGGACAAAATCAGTTCTTCAAAATATCTTCTTTTGTGTTCCACAATAAATAGAAAGAGTAAATAACAGAATCTTCATTTTTGGGTGAACTATCCACGTTAAGTCCATATTAACTAGTAAGTTGTTTCTTGCTACAATGAAAAAAAAAATTGTGTAGAAACAATTTTCGTTTAGAAATTGCTAGTAAATTTTACAAATAATTACAAAGAAATGGCAAGTAACACTGTGATAGTTTTAGTGACATTTAATGATAAAATGTCATTTCTTATAAAACGTCAATTTTACAGTTCATGCCTGGTAAAAGAATGATATTAATGTCCTGAAATCAGATTTTAGTGAATGGATTTCTCACGTAACTGTATCTTTGATGCTTATGGATCCACACTTTTTTTAGACGTAGATTTATCTTTTGCATGCATATGAAATCAAAGCAAAGCACTCGTTCACATTCCATAGTTACAGTTATACTGAGCATGCAGGTGTCAGTAGCTCAGCCGCTAACAATGTCGGACACAGCTGTTGTTCGCTCTGCTAATGCAACGGGGTGAACGGCAATCGAACATAAATTATGCAACCGCACAAAATATGTAGCAGTCATTCATGCACCGTTAATACAGACACCAGCACCATCACGTTGTCGTAGCTGGGTCATGCCAGGCCGTGATTTATATGTCATCAACAGGAACAAGCTGTATGCTTTACTAAGGCAGTGTACAGGTCACACATTTTATCTTGACTACCACCAGGTTTGTTGTTGTTTCTTGCTCTGGGTCATTTGTCACAGTGCACAGGGTGCTGCTCTCAGAGAGAGGCCGCTTTAAGCGCAGCGGTAAAATATAGGCCTTCGGAAATCCACTGTAAAACTATACAGAACTAATCTTTCAGCGCTGTGCAGGCATTTCGAGTGTCCAGCTCTGATTACTACGCCTTGAGCCAAAACAGTCAGGTAGGCCTGAAGGTGGATTTATGCTACGGGAAGCGCACAGGAAACTCCCTGTTGATTGGTGAGAGGGGGGGAAATGGTGACTGTTTGTTGGTTTTACTAGATAGGAATAAGGACTAGAGAGGGGGAGGATGAGAAGACTTCAAAAGATGTATTTCTCTAGTACACAAGAGGGATAGGACTTCACATCAGAGAGTCCAGCAATTTCCATAGCCTCAACTATGACCTGAAGGAATGGAGGTTGGTGCAAAAGCCTGACACTCAAAGGAAGATGCATTGCACACAGAGAGAGGTAGAAGTAGATGATGTATTAGAAAAAGGCTGTTGTTAAACATTAGAGGTTTTTCAGAAGCTAGGTGATCAATCAGAAACAAACTCTCAAAGAAAGTTACAGCTCACATCAGTGCATACTGTTACTAAAAAATAGTATTTTGATAAAATTTCCTAATATAATGTGATACAGAGTCACATCACACTGTTTAAAGGATAAATTATGTATATGCGAAAATACACACTTATAGAATAGTTTGATTATAGATACTGTTCAAAGAGTACAATGTATATAAATAAATTTAATTTAAAATATTATATATTACAATAATTTATTATACTAATATATGTACTTTATTTTGTTTTAATTTTGATTTATAATGCATTTGGGAAGTATTGACATTTAAAGAATAAAAACTTCTTTCAAGGTTTCTGTGGGTCTTAAAAAGGTTTTTAAAAGTCTCGCGTTTCCACATATTAAGGCCTTAAGAATGTCTTATTATGTATAGAAAGTCTTAAATTCAATATTTCATCCCATTAAATGTTGCATTCACCGCAAAAAAAAGTTATATCTTCCTCAGTATTTTGTTTTGTTTTTCCAGTACAAATATGTAAACACTTAATTCTTAAATCAAGTTTTTAGATATTGAAATTGAAATAAGACTAAACAAGATTCTTAAATCAAGGTACATTTTGATTTATTGCTTATTTTGTACATTACTCTACAAAAGTAATGTAATACTTTAAGTAATACTTTCAAGTAATTGTTATGCTTTCCATTGAAAATGTCAGAAAGGTTCTTAAGGTACATTTTGATTTATTGCTTATTTTGTACAGCATTTATTTCACATACAGTGGGTACAGAAAGTATTCAGACCCCCTTAAATTTTTCACTCTTTGTTATATTGCAGCCATTTGCTAAAATCATTTAAGTTCATTTTTTTTCCTCATTAATGTACACACAGCACCCCATATTGACAGAAAAACACAGAATTGTTGACATTTTTGCAGATTTATTAAAAAAGAAAAACTGAAATATCACATGGTCCTAAGTATTCAGACCCTTTGCTGTGACACTCATATATATTTAACTCAGGTGCTGTCCATTTCTTCTGATCATCCTTGAGATGGTTCTACACCTTCATTTGAGTCCAGCTGTGTTTGATTATACTGATTGGACTTGATTAGGAAAGCCACACACCTGTCTATATAAGACCTTACAGCTCACAGTGCATGTCAGAGAATCATGAGGTCGAAGGAACTGCCTGAAGACCTCAGAGACAGAATTGTGGCAAGGCACAGATCTGGCCAAGGTTACAAAAAAAATTCTGCTGCACTTAAGGTTCCTAAGAGCACAGTGGCCTCCATAATCCTTAAATGGAAGACGTTTGGGACGACCAGAACCCTTCCTAGAGCTGGCCGTCTGGCCAAACTGAGCTATTGGGGGAGAAGAGCCTTGGTGAGCGAGGTAAAGAAGAACCCAAAGATCACTGTGGCTGAGCTCCAGGGATGCAGTCTGGAGATAGGAGAAAGTTGTAGAAAGTCAACAATCACTGCAGCCCTCCACCAGTCGGGGCTTTATGGCAGAGTGGCCCGACGGAAGCCTCTCTTCAGTGCAAGACACATGAAAGCCCGCATGAAGGACTCCAAGATGGTGAGAAATAAGATTCTCTGGTCTGATGAGACCAAGATAGAACTTTTTGGCCTTAATTCTAAGCGGTATGTGTGAAGAAAACCAGGCACTGCTCATCACCTGTCCAATACAGTCCCAACAGTGAAGCATGGTGGTGGCAGCATCATGCTGTGGGGGTGTTTTTCAGCTGCAGGGACAGGACAATTGGTTGCAATCGAGGGAAAGATGAATGCGGCCAAGTACAGGGATATCCTGGACGAAAACCTTCTCCAGAGTGCTCAGGACCTCAGACTGGGCCGAAGGTTTATCTTCCAACAAGACAATGACCCTAAGCACACAGCTAAAATAACGAAGGAGTGGCTTCACAACAACTCCGTGACTGTTCTTGAATGGCCCAGCCAGAGCCCTGACTTAAACCCAATTGAGCATCTCTGGAGAGACCTAAAAATGGCTGTCCACCAACGTTTACCATCCAACCTGACAGAACTGGAGAGGATCTACAAGGAGGAATGGCAGAGGATCCCCAAATCCAGGTGTGAAAAACTTGTTGCATCTTTCCTAAAAAGACTCATGGCTGTATTAGATCAAAAGGGTGCTTCTACTAAATACTGAGCAAAGGGTCTGAATACTTAGGACCATGTGATATTTCAGTTTTTCTTTTTGAATAAATCTGCAAAAATGTCAACAATTCTGTGTTTTTCTGTCAATATGGGCTGCTGTGTGTACATTAATGAGGAAAAAAATGAACTTAAATGATTTTAGCAAATGGCTGCAATATAACAAAGAGTGAAAAATTTAAGGGGGTCTGAATACTTTCCGTACCCGCTGTATATTTATAAGGTGGGGTCATCTTGGCATTTAAAAAAAAAATAATAATAATAATAATAAATATATATATATATATGCATAATTTTGTCAAATGTAAGTAATATATATAAATAATGAATATAAAATGTCTAAGCACTTTAAAATTAAATATTTATATTTTTAAAATATATATTTTTAATATTTGTAAATATTTTTAAAAGTATATTTATCTTATATATGTATGTAATAGATTAAAATGTAAAACGATTCTACATTGTAAACTATTGTGCATAAGAAATATACATTGCAATTACACCAACGTTTTGAACAGCCTCTATAATTAATCTATTATAACTATTAGAAAAGTGAATGATGCATTTAATCATCCATAATGAGATGTTGCAATCCCACATAAAGGCAAATTTCAATGTTGACACTCACTGACACTTTTAAAAAATTCAGTACATTGGTAACCTTTTATTTACCTCTGACTGGGGTATCTATCGAGGGGGAGGCAGAGTTTACCCTGTTCGTTTTTCTCTTGCCACATCTGTCAGTAGGTACTGATGGCTCTACACTGACAGCGATTTCACTGCTCACTGACAGGCAGCTCTGTCTGTAACAAGTGAACAGGTGCTTCTTTGTTCCTCACCAAATGCCCTCAGACACTTTGCAAAAACACAGCGCTGGCTTTCTCACAAATGAATGGGGGACTACTTTGTCCAAAGCAAATGTTTAGATCTATTACAGATTAAATGCTTGGCTGATCCATGGGCTGTTTTGAAAAGACGTGTTTGAAATGCGTGGCCATTTTCACGTCGCCTCATGCTCCAGCTCTCAGGAATGGGAGGAGGGAATAGGGTGAGAATCTTTGACCCTTAGAGTACAGCTCAAAAAATGGGTCTCTGGTTTGAGGAAACCTCTAGATTGAGAGCAAAAACCTTCTCTCCTGTTCCGCCTTGCTGCGGTGGAATGTTTCAGATGACTGTAGGCACGTTTGCAAAGGATTAAGGCTGAGAAAGTGGTTCAGGGGTCACAACACATACACAACTTGATTGTTATTTCAATAGTAAAATCTACTCAAATCATCAGAGAAACACCCTCAAGCAAATGGAAATTCCCTTGTCCCTTGTCGTGACTTAAAAATAAATATCAGTGATTCCCAAATCAGCGGCTCTAAAAGGGCTTGTAAAATAACACAAATCGCACGTAAAGGAAAATTAGAAAACAGCTCTCTATTTTAAAGACTTTTTAAAGACCTTTATTAGACAAAGAGAATTTAAGGAATAAATTGAAGAGAACACAAATCGTCCTCAATAATTGTTTTGCTTTCCTTTGAAAATGTCAAAAAGATTCTTAAATCAAGGTACATTTACCTGAAAAGCAAAATGCACTCTCAGAAATAAAGGTACAAAAGTTGTCACTGGGGTGGTACCTTTTCAAAAGGTACATGTTTGTACCTAAAGGGTTCATTTTGGTACCTTAAAGGTACATATTAGTACTTAAAGTGTACATATTAGAACCTTATAGGTACAAAAGTGTAGATGCCCCAGTGACAGCTTTTGTGCCTTTATTTCTGAGAGTGTGGCATAAGAAGGCACCTTGTTTTCTGAGATATTTTTCAAAATGAAGTAGGTTTCATTCAACAAGAACAAATGCCAGTGGGCTCAGAACTTAATTCAACTTCAAAAGGAAAACAAGTTTTCACACCCCATTGACATTTTTTGTTTAGTTTTGTTTTAAGCATAAACTCACAGGATTTTGTTCAGTTTCTCAGAAAACAAGACTTTTTGCATCTCAAGTGTTTAGATATTTGTACTGTAAAAACAAAACAAAATACTAAGGAAGTGTTTTTTTGTTTTTGTTTTTTGTTTTTTTGCTGTGAATGCAACATTTAATGCCATGCAATATTCAATTTAAGACTTTCTGTACCTAATAAGATATTCTTAAGGTATTAATATGTGGAAACGCAAGACTTTTAAAGACATTAAGACCCACAGAAACCTTGAAAGAAGTTTTCATCCTTTAAATGTAAATACTTACCCAAATGCATTATGAAGTAATTTTTCCTATTTGCACATAATAACTTCCAAAATATATGATAAAACATAGCAAGTCATACAATTCATGTAATATTTGCTTATAAAAAACCTTTTAAATTTGCTGTACATTTGATATAGCTTCTAAAAGCATCATCTATCAAGAAAGAGACTCCATAATGACAGTACAACATTATTGCCAAAACATGTGAGCTAACAACCATCATCCAACAGACAAAAATATTGAGATGAAATTTTTAAGTAGGACAGACAGTCCCAACACTGTCCAGACGCCGTCATTCATGGCAGTACCTGAAAACGCATCTCCTCCCCTGTTACTCAAAAGCTTAATTCACAGATAATGATCGCTTGTGCCAAAACAATAACAAATGATTCTTCCCCAAGAGAGAAAGTCCTGCATGATACTACAAAGTTGTTAAAAGCCAGGATCATTGATGAATCAATCAGGATCATCAGTGTTTATACTCATCTGGGGTATTACCTCATTGCAGTTACTGGAGGGTCCAACACAAACAAATGGCCTTTACAATTTGGGAGGTAAACAGTTCTGCACTGTTTACATTAAAGTGATCAATCTATGTTGTGCAGCAAGTGAAACAGATATCACAGACCTCCATGTCTCAGTCATTTATCTAGTGATTAAGATCGTAAAGTTTTCAGAACACATTCCTTTCAAATTACTGAAGGCTGCCATCACATCTTAAAGGTAACTTAAGATGCTGTGAGCATGCTCTAGGACCATGCAAATTCATGCATGTAAGGCATTAAAAGCATATAGCATGCATAATTATATGAGCCTTGCCGTCTACAAAACAAACTGCTTGACTAGTTCACAATAGCTTTGAATGCTAAAATATTAATGAATGAATGAATGAATGAATGAATTAATTAATTAATGAACATTAAATAATACTATTTATGTGTTATGTGTTATGTATGTGAGTATTTATATATCTTATACCTCAGCGATCTTGTGATCTATGTGTATTTATATGTCCAGGTTTTGTACAGACGTTGCAGTTAATCTCACATATAAGTATGAATAACACAATATTGTGTGTAGATGATTGAAATTCATATGTTTCAGACATTTTAAAAAAGAACATGAAATTCCCACTGTGCTGTCCTTTAAGCAGAAAATGTGTAGTGCTGCTATGTGCTCAGCAGGTAGCTGTACTGAAACAACTGGCCTGGACACCACTATTGTTTAATTTAATAGAGAGATAATAAGTCAAAAACTGAGAGGCTTTCAAAGGTCCTAATGAAACTGTAACATACTGGTTATTTACATTTATTTTTTTTTTATTTATTTATTTTTTTCATTCTGTGTTGTCATTAACATGTGCTACATTAAATTAATCCATGTAACACACAAACCCCCCACTTTTCAGCAGACTATTCCTGTAACTACTGACTATTACTGATATCGTTTGCCTTTTCAAAGTCATTCCTGCAAAGCCAATGATTGCCGAGAATTTTACCTGTCATTATCATTAGAGTGATAATGTATTGTCACTAAAATGATTACATTGCATCACTCACTGCCCATGTCCTCAAGCTGTAACTCATTACTTTATACAAATTAAAATATATATGCTAAACTTTAGCAACCTGAAATAAAATTCTTTAAAAAAAAAAAAAAAAAAAAAAAAAAAAAAAAAACATTAATACTATGTTCTGACTGAAAGAAGAATTAAAAAAAAAAAAATCCTCATAACATTTATAAGAACACTGGATATTATGAAAGTAAGTCTTCGTCCTGAAGGTCCGCTTTCTAAAAAATAATTTTATAGTTGTAAATTTTTTTAAGTTGTGTTGCTTGCTTGTCCAAGAAGGAGTCAGTGCTGAAAACTTCCAACAATAATCCAACTGTCTGAGTGAACTGTGTGAACAACGCGCTTGTGCGCGAGATGAGCGAAACTAGCGCTACCTGAGGACCCCTAAGCGTTCTAGATAGCATTCTAGATGTAACGTCATAAATTATTTGTTTGTCCACCCAGTTATATATATATATGTTCCCTCGTGCGTAAAATGCAGAAAGAGTCTGTATTTTACGTGACACTCTTTTCTCAGATTTATTCAGAAAAGAGCATATAAAAAAATCTAATTCATATAGGCTAAAAAGAATTGAACACACCTCTTATAATAAACATGTTTGCAGTAGGCTATTAAAAGTTTAAAAAAATTATGTGGGGTTTAAAGTAAAAGATATAAAAGATTAAAGTAAACATCATAAAACATATATTTTCAATACTGTATGTCAAGGTCATCAAGAAATATTTATAGGCTATATATGACCTGATATATGATGTATGCATTTATTTATTTGTTTGTTTGTTTATTACCTTTTTTTGAAAATGTACGTTTTGTTGAGGTCAAATGGAGAAACTAAACCTCTTGATATTAATAAACAATATGATAGATTTGTAAATCAACTTGGAAAATATGTAAAAGCTTGTTTGAAAAAAACACGTACAATTTAAAAGCAAAGTATTCGTACTTTCCACTTCATCGTTGTTACACCACTTGACATTAAATGCATTTTTCTGGAGCTATACTGATATAAACGTTTTTAAAGTGGCAAACACATTCAAAACAAGACTACAAATCTAACATTTCTAAGAACTTGCCACATGTGTTTTAAACTAGATTCCTAAAATATGTCTGCGTTTTATCACCTCGAACATCATTAATTGTCACTGACCCATGTATTAAAGTATAAATAAATAACTGCACATTCCTGTCCCTGGTCAAAGACGCGCTGTTTGGAGATACATTTTCAACGATATATAGATCTCAGGACGGTTTGAATGTTTCTTCCGATATAAATTGAGGATGAGAGAGAGCGTCCTGCACATCTCAGGCACGCATCAAGCAGTGAGATCATTTGTGATATAAATATCTCTTTGCCAGCAGATCTGCTCCAGCTCCTGCAGCCGAGGGTAATGCCCACCAGTCAAACAGCCAGTTACCTCAGAGCGCTGGAACAGCAGCAAAATGCTGGAAGTGGCCTAGCACGCTCACAGACAGCTCTCTGGAAAGAATGAACGTTCCTCTCCTGCTTTTACTCCTCTTTCAGTTGCCTCGCTCTGCAGTGCTTAGAGGATCTGAACGCGCGTATTTGGAGCACCAACTTGTCGAGGAAGGGCGCGTATCAGGGCGCAGGACTGGAAGACTGTACTGTAGAGTTGGAATAGGTTTCCACCTTCAGATTCACCCCGATGGAAGAGTCAACGGGAGTCACGAACCTAATCCGTTAAGTAAGTTATCATTTACCAATCTTTACGGATAGTGGAGAGCGTAGTGACTGATTGATCCTTTTCCATACTTGGTATGGCTGCAGACTGTTCGATTATAATTTTCTGATATAAATAAACTTACCAGTACTCAATACGAATGAAATTGTGCTCATTTACATCCAAAATGCAGATAAATTATTCAAATGACCAAATAGAATCTTAAAAATGCTTTAATGGCATGTATATTTAAACAGTTCTGCATAATAGAGAAGGTCCTTCCAAGTCTCACAGACAGAATCTTATTGATGGGCTGTGCAAAAATACTTACTGGCTGAAGTAACTGTTATTGCAGACTGATCTGACTGAATGAATGATAAACTAGTGCTTCCTCTAGTTGGAGTCTCTTGTTTGGAGCAGATGTTTATTTACAGGTATGAGAACAGGTGCAGCTAAGATCAGAATGCTAGTGAGCTGAAAGCTGGAGTGAGTGGCATCATTAACATGCCATGCACTAGATTTCTGTTAATGGTTGAATAGCTGGGTACACATACCATAGTACTAGGTCTATTTAGAGGGTCTACTGTCAAACAGATGATCAAAATTAGATTAAAGTAAAAAGGACTTTGAGTTTGGCTGTGGGTGTTAAGTCTGTGTGCCAGACAGAATATTTAGAAAGCAAACATCATAGACCTGAAACATCTCTCTGAAAGAATACAGCCTAACCAATCTCATTTTTAATGTCAACAAACAGTAATGACCTACTGTTAATGCCTTAAATATTAAAAAGATGGATTTTTATAGTAAGCAGACAACTCTTACGTGTAGTTCCCTTATGTGAAAACACCTCAAAATATTATATAAAAATTAACAGTGGTAACAAACAGGCTCTTTAAAATCAGTGAAAAACTTATTTATGGACCCTATGAAGTCTGTATCTCTACACACATTTTAAATGAAGAGCACCCATGGGACTGGCATTGGGAAGTAACATTCATTTTTCTGGGTGGATGTTTTTTTATGATGTTAGTTTTACAATATGTGCTGCAGTGCTTTCTCTATTCTTTACTTACTGTACTTAAAAAAAAAAAAATCCATCTAATATCCTGTCTCATCTAAAAGTAGACAAAAATACAGATGAAAAATAGGCTATATACACAAAGTCAGTGTGTGGTGCTAAATGTATTTATTAACAGATGTGATTCTCATTGTATGTCCTGTACATATTAGACAGGAGTGGATAGAATAATGTTAAACTGAACTCATCTCTCTTTTCTTTCCTGTTATAGCATTGAATAATACTTGTAACCAAAATGTCAAAGAACAATAGATTTTATATTCTTTAAGAATGTGTCTTTAAGAATTTAATATTTGTGTAAACTATTTTCTACATCTCCTGCTTTTGACCTGCCAGATATAAAACTAAAAACATTAGTTGATTTTTTAAGTTTATTTATTCTCCGCCCAAAACCTTTCCAACCATATCAATACCCCTATGTTATGCCATTTTTATAACATGAGAGAGGTTGACATAAGTTATGACATCAACTAAGAATGCCTCATGCCATACATATGTCAATGACATGGCAGACAACTTGCACATATTACCTGAAACCACTTTCAAAATTTAATTGTGACTCTTTGGTTATAGAATGCATTTGTCACTCTTTTTCATAACCAAACTATTATGCTTCTGCTTGTGTGTGAACATAGCCATTGTTTGACCTTTGACACTTAGAACATAAAGGTCATCAGTCGTCACTGGAATTGTTGTGTTTTTTTCTATCTGTAGGTGTCCTGGAGCTATTTGCAGTGTCTCAGGGGGTCATAGGGATCCGAGGGGTTTTCAGCAACCGATTTCTAGCCATGAACAAGAGAGGGAGGCTTCATGCGACTGTAAGTCTGACCAAACACAATAAAAGCTCATGCATCCACTACAAAAAAAGTGGATGCAAGCCAACCCAAATGTGCTGAACAAAAACTCCCCATACACACTTTTGAAGGAAATCTTGGCTTACTGTGATATTTGTGAGCCTCTGCAAATTCTCTCTACAAAGACTTGTACGGCACAAAGCAGTGGAGAGACAGACTGCAGTTTCAGAGCAATCTGGCTTTGCAGGGGTCTGGGCTGTCTGATAGAAGGCAGAGCTTATTAGCATGTGTTAATGGGATGAGCAGATTAAAACGAGTCTGGGGTAGTTGATAATCTTGCAAGGAAGGGAATCGTCTCGGGTTACTTGACTATAACCCTGTTCCCTGAAAAAGCGGGAACGAGATGCTGCGCTCAAAGCGCTATTGGGAACGTTCTTTGTTCGACCAGTTGTTGAAGCACGTGTGTCAAACACGCCAAACTTTGGCTTAAATAACCTCGGTTAGTGACGTCACTCGATTATGGACACCTGGAGGTTATAAATAGATGTGACGCGGAAACATCCTCAGGTCAAATTTTTGTCTGAAAGGACGTCCAGTCACGCTTACAGTGCGGCATTGCGGCGCAGCATCTCATTACCGCTTTTTCAGGGAACAGGGTTACAGTCAAGTAACCCGAGACGTTCCCTTATCAAAAGCTACTCTCGATGCTGCGCTCAAAGCGCTATTGGGAACGAGAATACCAACGCCGCCGCACTGGAAGTGTCTGGACCCCCAACGTTGTGTAGTGTGTGCGCACAAACATTGAAGAGGTCTCAGACATGACTCTGGGATGTCGACTCAAGGACATGCGAGCCCGGAGTAGCATGAACATCCAAACTATAGAATCTAACAAATGTGTGCAGAGAGGACCAACCTGCCGCATCACAAACTTGCTGCAAGGGGACACCTCTTGCCAAAGCCATTGAAGATGCAATCCCCCTGGTTGAATGGGCCCTTACACCTAGAGGCGAAGCTTGACCACGCACCTCATAGGCTAGGGCAATAGCATCCCTCACCCAATGTGACATAGTCTGTCGAGTGGCAGCCATCCCCCGGTTGCAGCCTCCATAGCATACGAAAAGCTGCTCCGATTTACGCCACTGGCTAGTACGGTGGACGTAAACCTGGAGAGCACGTACTGGACACAGTAAGTGAAGTTTCTCCTGCTCCGATGTCGTGAACGGCGGAGGACAAAAGGCTTCGAGAACGACTGGATTTATGGTCCAGAATGGAACCTTCGGAAGATAACTAGGGTGAGGATGCAAAATAGCTTTTACCAGCCCAGGGGCAAAATCTAGGCAGGATGGCGAGACTGACAGAGCCTACAAAACCCCAATCCTCTTCAGAGAAGTAATAGCTATTAGAAAAACCATCTTTAGGGTCAGTAACCTGACAGGCGCTGACTCTAGTGGTTCGAAAGGGGTGTCCACCAAGCCCTCAAGCACTATAGCTAGGTCCCACGAAGGAACTGTCGCTCTAGTGGGCGGCTTCAACTGCTTAGCTCCTCGAATGAAGCGGGAAACTAGAGGGTGTTTCCCCACCGAAACTCCATCAATCAGAGCATGGAAAGCCGAAATGGCGGCCACGTAAGTTCTGAGAGTATTAGGACGTGTGCCTGAGGTCAGTTTCTCTTGCAGAAATTCCAGTACTGAAACAATCTGGCAGTGAACTGGGTCTGCATGGTGTGTCATACACCAACTTTCAAAAACGCGCCATTTGATGGCATAAGTTCTTCTAGTGGAGGGAGCCCTAGCGCTTAGAATAGTCTCTATTACATTGGCTGGAAGCCCAGCATCTCTTAGTTGGTCCCCCTCAGGGGCCAGACATGAAGGTTCCAGAGCTCGGGCCGGGGATGAAATATTGTCCCCTGTGCCTGAGAGAGAAGGTCCCTCCTCACCGGAATTGCCCACGGCGAGCCGTCGAGGAGAGATATTAGATCTGAGAACCATATTCTGGTCGGCCAATGGGGCGCTATCAGTAAGAGGTGAGATCCCTGTTGACGGACCTTGGCCAGGACTCCCGGGAGCAGAGCAATCGGAGGAAATGCATAAAAACGCAGTCTGGGCCACACATGGGCCATTGCATCCAGACCCAGAGGAGCTGGATGAGTCAGAGAGAAGTAGAGGGGACATTGTGCTGTCTCCTGTGAAGCAAAGAGGTCCACCTCTGCTTCGTAAAATCTTTCCCAGATTTGACTGACTACTTCGGGGTGGAGTTTCCATTCCCCGTGTATCACAGCTTGTCTGGACAGCAAGTCTGCTCCCACATTCATATGCCCGGGAATGTAAATCGCCCTGAGGGACAGGAACTTGTTCTGTGCCCAAAGCAGAATCTGCTGCGCTAGCTCGTTCAAGCGGGGCGACCGCAGTCCGCCCTGACGATTTATGCAAGAGACTACCGCCGTGTTGTCCACCCGCACTAGGACATGGTAACCTCTTAACTGCTGGAGGAAGTATTTCAGGGCCAGAAATACAGCCTTCATTTCGAGGCAATTGATGTGCCATTCGAGAAGATGACCTCTCCAGATCCCTTGGGCTGGACGGCCATCTAAGACCGCTCCCCAACGCATGAGGGATGCGTCTGTCGTTAGCATCTTGCGACGACAACACGGACCTAGAGTGGGACCCAAAGTCAGAAACCGGGGTCTGAACCACATAGATAGGGTACGAAGCCCCCGGCGCGTAACCCTTATTTGCCTCTGGGGATTGGCCCTTGGATGAAATCCCCTGGCTCTGAGCCACAACTGAAACGATCTCATGTGCAGGAGGCCCAAAGGTATCACCGTGGATGCAGCTGCCATGAGACCTAGCACTCTCTGAAAGTGATGAACCGTAACTTTCTGGCCTAGCTTTATGTTCTTTAGGGTGTTTACAATGGATTCGACGCGTGCAGGAGACAGCTGTGCCCGCATCGCGATCGAATCCCATACGACCCCCAAATATGTTGTCCTCTGAGCAGGAGAGAGAACGCTTTTCTTGGCGTTGAGTCTCAACCCCAGAGATTCGAGATGAGCTAGGACGACATCCCGATGTCGAAGCGCTAGCTCCTGAGACTGAGCCAGAATCAACCAGTCGTCTATGTAGTTCAAAATGCGGATGCCCTGGAGTCGTAGAGGAGCCAGAGCTGCATCCATGCATTTCGTGTATGTGCGGGGTGACAAGGCTAGGCCGAACGGAAGAACCCGATACTGGTAAGCTTCGCCCCCGAAAGTGAACCTCAGGAACTTCCTGTGTTGTGGCAATATTTCTATATGAAAATAAGCGTCCTTTAGATCGATTGTCACAAACCAATCCTCCGATTGGATGTGAGAAACAATCATCTTGATTGTCAGCATTTTGAACTTGTATGTTCTGAGGTAGCGGTTTAACCCGCGAAGATCTAAAATCGGACCCAACCCCCCATCTTTCTTGGGAACAAGAAAATACCGGCTGTAATAGCCTGACTGTCTGTCTGGCAGGGGAACACGTTCTATGGCCCCTTTTTCCAGTAGAGTTTGCAATTGCTGTGTCACCAAATGCACTTGTTCCGGTTTCACGGAAGTGGAGACCACGCCGTTGAAATGCGGAGGACGATACGCAAACTGAATCCTGTAGCCTCTCTCTACGGTCTTTTGAACCCAAGGGGAGATATTTGGCAGTAGCTTCCACGCTGCCAGCTTCTCTGAAAGGGGCACTAATTTGACACTTCGTTTTGTTGGGGGGATGTTAGATGTTCGGCGTCCTGAAACGTGGCAGGAGGTGACCGAACACTTAACATTACACTGGAAACCACTGCTCCCCGAAACACCAGTGGTGGAGATTGCACAACGGCTTCCTGAGGGTGCCAGGAAGGAGTCTTTATTCTCTGTTGGAACTTTTCACGCCCCTCCCGGGGGTGTTAATACCGTCGCCAAATAGGCTGGAAGGCGAGATGGGGGCATCAAGGAGGAAAGCGCGGTCTTTGTCCTTGATGCCCGTGAGGTTGAGCCACAGATGTCTCTCCGTGGAAACCATGGCAGCCATAGAACGGCCGATGGCACGGGCCGTCTGCTTGGTTGCACGGGAAGACAAATCTGTGGCCCAGCGAAGTTCTAAAAACGCCTCTTCGTCAATTGACCAGCCTGTGCTCAAATCTTTCAGCAGGTCAGCCTGGTATGCTTGCAAAACCGCCATAGTATGCAAAGCAGCCTGACCCGCTGCTTGAAAGGCTTTCCCCACCAGTGAAGATGTTACTCTGCATGGCTTGGTGGGGAGAGTTGCTTTCTTTAATGATGATGAGCTCCCAGTAGAGAGATAGCCTGCGAGCGTATCTTCAATCTGGGGCATCATCATATAGCCCCGTGCCTTTTCATCAACGATAGTCGAGTAGATTGACGTCGATGGCACAAAAACACGGGACGAATACGGATTGTCACCGAAGAAGGGGAGAGACCGTCGCTGAGGCCCCTCCCCCCGGCCACCAGACAGATATCTGTCGTCTAACTTTGAGCGTTTGGAGGTCTCTTGCTCCTGCGGCCAGTCTAGATGTAATCGATCGACTGCCCGAGTAACCACCTCGAGTAACTCCTCATAAGCTTTTTCATCACGAGAGGAGCGCTCTGAGGTGGCACTTTCCACCTCCCCAGAAGCAAGAGATGAAGTCTCCTCGGCCCGTTCAGAAGAAGCGCCGAAGCGCTCTTGAGAAACGGACGCGAGGGCTTCATGATCCGGCGAGAGCTCGAGAGAAAGGGGCGGGTCCGTCCAACGCGCCTCGGCCAGATTGACACGCGATCCCCACGAGCTTCTAAAGAAGTCGAGCCGCGCGCGAAGCACTTTGATCGAGAGGAGATCTTCGTCAGAGAGCTGCCTCTGACAAGGAGGTAAACATCTCCTCTCATGATCTGCCATAGTGAGTAGTTGTTGTTATTTATATATATATATATATATATATATATATATATATATATATATCTACTCGCTTCCTGCTTTGCCTTTTTTAATTTTTTTCAGTATTAGTTTCACTTTTAAGCGTGCTCTTTCTGTCTCTCTCTCTCTCACTCACACACACACACACACACACACACACACAACAATGCGATCCTTGAAAACAAAAAGTCCTGAGGATGTTTCCGCGTCACATCTATTTATAACCTCCAGGTGTTCGTAATCGAGTGACGTCACCTAACCGAGGTTATTTAAGCCAAAGTTTGGCGTGTTTGACACACGTGCTTCAACAACCGGTCGAACAAAGAACGTTCCCAATAGCGCTTTGAGCGCAGCATCGAGAGTAGCTTTTGATAAGGGAACAATATGTGTGTAAACAAAGTTGGACAGCTTTAAGGGCACCTAGAATGCAAACAGCAAGAACTGGGACTCATGCAAACAAAGCAAAGTATATGGAACTCTAATCTGTTTTCATATAGCTTTAAAATGAGAATTGTTTAGCTCTTCCATAATAGGAACTGTCTTTTTTTTTTTCCAATTTGTCCAAAGGATCGGTCTAGGAGACACTACAAGTTTATTGTGAGAAAACACAATCTATCCCATCTATTTAATCAATCTATCATTATCATTACTCAGCTTTCAACTCCACATGATACATACATACATACACATGCATATATTTAGAGAGAGAGAGAGAAAATAATATATATATATATATATATATATATATATATATATATATATATAATTTATTTTTTTTTAAAGTCTCTTACATTCAACAAAGCTGTATTTATTTGATAAAAATACAGTAAAACAGTAATATTGTGAAATATTATTACAATTTTAAAATAACTATTGTCTATTTTAATATATTTTAATATGTAATCTTTTTTCCTGTGATGGCAAAGCTGAATTTTCACCAGCCATTATTCAAATCTTCAGTGTCACAGTGTGATTATCCTTCAGAAATCATTATTTCAATAATATGCGTAATATTTCAGTGGAAAATTAGATTTTTTAAAAATATCTTTAATGAATATAAAGTACAAAAGAACAGCATTTATTTGAAACAGAAAAGTTTGGTAACATTATAAATGTATTTGTGGTCACAAAAACAATTTATTGCATCCTTGCTGAATAAAAAGTATTAAATTCACACACACACATATATATATATATATATATATGTCAGCCTTGTGTCGTGTGTCATGTGTTTCCCTCCTTGCCCTTATTTGGTCCTTCCTGTTCCTGTCCTTGTTAAGTTTGATTGTTTATGATTTCTTTCAGGTATGTGTGTCTTATTATCGTGTGTATTTAGTTCCTACCTGTTCTGTTCATTTTGGTCTGGTCTACTCGTTACTCCCGGTGTTCCTGTCTGTTCCAGCCCTGCCTTGTCTGTTTTGGATTTCATTAAAGACTGTATTTTTGAGTGATTCCTCGTCTCCTCGTTTCCCTCGTGTGTGCACCATGACAGAAGACCAGACCTAAACCGAAGAGTAAGCGGCGCCCCTTCACCGTTTTGTTTTCTGTTTTTTGAAAAGTTTTTTGGTTCTGTTTGTTTGTCATCAGTCAAGTTTGTCAGCCACTGCTCACTCCAGCCCGCCACCGTCCGCGGCTCCTTCAAGCCCGTCGTCTGCGGGGAAATCAACGCCGCCATCCGCGGCTCACCCAAGCCCGCCGCCGTTCGCGGCTCACCCAGGCCCGCCGCCGGCTGTGGCTTCCTCAAGCCAGTCTGCCGCCGCCGTTTATTGACAAGCCAGCCGGCCGCCATTGTTTATTGACCAGCCCCTGACCAAGAGTCCAGTGCAGGCTCCAGCCCCTGACCAAGAGTCCAGTGCAGGCTCCAGCCCCTGACCAAGAGTCCAGTGCAGGCTCCAGCCCCTGACCAAGAGTCCAGTGAAGGCTCCAGCCCCTGACCAGAGTCCAGTGCAGGCTCCAGCCCCTGCGGCTTCCTCAAGCCCGCCGGCCCCGCCGTTTATTGACAAGCCAGCTGGCTGCCACCATTTATTGACAAGCCTCGGACCAGTGTTTAGACAACGGAGGGCTCCTGTTCCTGATTTAAACCCACGGAGGGCTCCTGTTCCCGAATTTAGCCCACGGAGGGCTCCTGTTCCCGAGTTTAGCCCACGGAGGGCTCCAGTTCCTGTGTTTAGCCCACGGAGGGCTCCAGTTCCTGTGCTTAGCCCCGTAAGGGGGGGTACATGGGATTCTGCCATGGTCTCCTGAGCCCCCAGCTCCGCCATGGTCTCCAGAGCTCCCAGCTACGCCATGGCCTCCAGAGATCCCTGATCCGCCATGGCGCCCCAAACTATCTGTTCCGGCCAGGAGTCCCCCGTCCTGTCATCCTGTCTGTGTCTGTCCTGGGGGGCCTCCAGAGCGCCCACCCCCCCTCCCCTGGGGTACTGTTACAGCGCGGGACGCGCCTTCCGGGAGGGGGGAGTTATGTCAGCCTTGTGTGTCATGTGTTTCCTTCCTTGCCCTTATTTGGTCCTTCCTGTTCCTGTCCTTGTGAAGTTTGATTGTTTATGATTTCTTTCAGGTGTGTGTGTCTTATTATCGTGTGTCTTTAGTTCCTGCCTGTTCTGTTCATTTTGGTCTGGTCTACTCGTTACTCCCGGTGTTCCTGTCTGTTCCAGCCCTGCCTTGTCTTGCCTTGTCTGTTTTGGATTTCATTAAAGACTGTATTTTTATATATATATATATAACTGTTCTGTATTTATTTGGACCCTACGTCACATTAATGTTTTACAATTTTAGAAAAATCTCATAAGGGGCGGATCATAAAGTAGTCTGATAAATCTGAGGATTAGCCTCCGAACTGCTGCAGACATCATCTGTAATTAAAGCAGCTGCAGCGGCTCCATCAGACTTGAATTGGGTTTCATTTCCTCAGACCAGCTACAGTTGCACAGGCTTATTTAATAGCTGTCAGCTTGGGTTTTAAACCCCAAGCACTTCACTTCGTAGACAAGTCGGCCTAACCAAAGGAGTATCAAATGACTTAACGTCTGATTTTTGTTGCACTGTCTGTCATATTTAATATTTAGATATTTTCATAGTGGCAATTTATTGCTGCGATAATGGCAAGGAAGACAGATGTACATTATGCCTTGTGACCTACCCAGCAAGCTATTACTAACATAATCTTTGCAAAGCTTAAGAGGTCACTGCATTTATTAAGAAAACAATGGAGAGTGGGTGAGAAACCAGGACGGAATTGGAGATGCAACCGTCTCCCGTTCCATGAAACGTGGATTGCTCATGAGCCAGAGATGTGTCTCAAATTTAATTTTGCTCACATAGTCTAAAGGTAAAAGAAACAACTCTGAATAATACAGAGACACATACGAATGGGAACAAATCTGCCATGCCAAGATGTAATTACTCGTATCTTTGTCTGCAACAGTATAATAACTCAACGCTGGTGGTGCGAGGCTGAACAGTGGAGGTACCACAGTATGGGAAATCTTGAGAAAGGATTGTTTGTGGATAATATTCACAAAGAAAGCTGTCAGAGAATAGACACAGGTCAAACAGCTGTGCAAGTTCATGACTTTAACAATAAAATGTCTACTGCTTGCAGACACCCGAACAGACATATGGGATTTCTTGTATCTCTTCAAACGTAGATCGAAATAACCCCAAAAAAATGTCATAAAAGGATGTATCCTCAACAGCTGGATGCTGTTTAAAACGGCGGTCATAAAGCACTTCTAGAAGACAGAAACCATGTACCCTAATCAAACAAATGTTCAGATGTTTTTGGGGCAAATGACCACATTTAGGGGAGAGAGCCCCTGTGAAGTTATGGTGGGTCAAGTTGTGACTGGCATGTTTAGAAAATATTGTAATGGCACCATTTTCTGCTTTGCTGCACTCTTCAGCAATCCAGAACAGTTTTATTATTTCAGAGTTTGGGAATTATGCAAGACCTCTTACTTGTGAGTGACCCTCATTAAATTCATGATATAGTTTCCCACCAGATGTATTTTTAGAGAGTGAGGCCAAAATTCTTAATAATGTTGGTTGTGTACAGTTGTTAATATAAGCTGCTGTTTACAAACTACTAACAGTGTTCCCAAAAAGTATTTGCACACTCTTATTTCTAATAAACTACATTTTGTGAAAAATGTAATACAATGCAAAGACATTCATACTTTTTATCCAAATATAATATATGTAATGTATAAATGTAAATGAATATATATTTACTTTAGAGTTCATTACCTTGGAAACACAGGGCAGCTTTCTTTTTGTTCACGTCAAGCAAGCATTAAGAAATTAAATAGGTATCAGCAGTGTAACAGGTGAGTCTTTACTCAGATTCAGACGAGCTGGTCTGAACTACAACATTGGGTATCAGATATACCTACAGAGGAGTCCATAGTCACATAGTGTTGATTTGATCAAATTCATCTAACTGAACTATCTGAGTTTTGGTCAGATATTTAAAAACATTTACTAGAGAGAGATCTAATGGATGTCTGGTCTTGTCAGGGTATGGCTGCATTTCTGAAAGCTACCTAAGGAGAGGGCCTTGCACAGCACATAACCATAGATTGCCTACAAACAAGCATGTGTCCTGGAAGGATAAAGTTATTTCATAGACTAATGAGTTTTCAGCCCACACAAACGAAGCTCTGCTTCTGTCAGTCACCCCAGTCTTTGATTGGAAAGTCGGATTTGATGACTTTGAGCTAGGAGATAAAAGTAAGACTTGCAATTATTCTGTAACCCCCTCAATGCTTCATTCTGGGGCTCGGTGTCTATAATCTGCTTGCTGCTTTTCATTAGCTCTCTTTATGAGGGGCTAACTCAATCAGGCCACAAAGTGTTCTCCCTCCAGCAGCTGCTAATGTGGCATCCTACAAAGTGTGTGCACAGTAATTACTTATTGTGTGCCCAAAGTGTTAAAGCTTTATTGATGTGCTGTGGCACTGTCTATTGCTGAGGTAAAATTGAAGCTCAGTACAAAAGCTGATCACTTCCTTATAGAGTTCTGCTCGTAAGTGTACATACCCTTTGCAGAATTTCTCTTTTTTTTAATGGTAACTTTTTTTTATTGCCTTGATGAAGCTAAATAATTTAAGATTCAAAGTTGTGCGTTAGTCCCTGGTCCTACAATTTCTTTAATTTTGCAGCATTCTCTGCACACACGGTTTTTCCTACAATGTCTAAAGTACTGTATATGATGTTGACATCCAGCTTTGCCACTCAGGACAATATATAGAGGGAATTACATAAGATGTAAATTGTCATTATTGCTTAAAGAGCATATTTTAATTAATTACATCTTTGAAAAATACATTTGTAAAAGATTATATTAAAATATAACATTTTTGTGGAATTTGAAAAAAAAAAATCTCTTGTGCAGCATCATGGGGCAGTACTAAAATATGATTTCATTTTAAAGATTTTACCTATTATTTTTTAAATGCTACAGATTCTGGAAGGGGTATGTAAACTTAAGCACAACTGTTATGGTTCTTATTTGTTTTAGTTGGAGCTATACTGTATATTTCATACAGTATTTTTCCTGTATTGTACAATATTTTTTATTTATTTATTTATTTTTTAACGGGAGTCATTATCACCATCATTATCCTTGCAATACAAAAAAATAAAGCTCATAGAAAAAAATAAAGCTCAAAACTCATAATAGTCTATAAAATTATCTCATAACTTATGATGAAAATCAAGCTGGAAAAGAACTACATGCCTGATACACTGAACATGTCCTCTGGTGTTTTGTGGTATGTACTGTAATACAAACTGCTACTCTGAATTAAGAGGAATTATTTAATTCCATGGTGAAGTATGCAACAATGGCCTATTTATTTTATTTGTAGGCACACATTAACAAACTTGCTGAATAGCTTGCAGAAAAAAAGTTTATGGTGATTACATTTATACTAGAAATAGTAAAAGTTATTATCTCTTTTGAAAGTAAGATGTACAAATAGTACAGGAAACCATACACTAAATAAACACCATTGCAGCTGGACTCCAGCTGAAGTACAAACAAAAATCATCAGAGGGATCTAGTATCATTCACTGGCTGTGTTGAAAGCCAAGATTCAAGACATATTAACATGACCATTAACATGCACAGACGTATCAGTATCAGATTGAACAACTTGTTGATTTTCTATCTTCATATCATTTCATTCCCCCTTTTCCTGTCCTTTTCCCCAGGAGAGCTTTACAGATGACTGTAAGTTCAGGGAGCGGTTTCAGGAGAACAGCTACAACACGTACGCCTCAGTGATCCACAAGAACCATCACACTGGTAGAGAGTGGTTCGTGGCACTTAACAAGAGAGGTAAAGCAAAAATGGGGTCCAGTCCGAGAGTGAAGTCACAACATGTGTCTACACATTTTCTGCCGAGGATAAATCTACATGAAAAGACTGAACAAGGATTCACAATAACAGACAAAGAGCAGGAAAAACAACCACCTCCACCAACACCCTCTATAACGAAAGTCACAGCCAACACAGCAAAGAAGAATCGACCAGTCGTCAAATACTGGCCAAAGTTTCGATTCGGATAAACCAGTGCTGTCTTAAACATGGACTAATCTTGCAAAAAAAGACAAGCTGGGAAAAGTTGGTTTGCTGAAATAACCAGTTTTCTCTTCAGGATAATCAATACTTGCTTAACTTACATGACTTGAGCATTCCGGTCATCATGTACATTAGACGTCAAAGGGCTAAATCAGCCAGTCACAAGACATTTTCAGGACGGAATGAACTTCTGAAGTCCGGTGTGCATTTCATGAGGATCTTCTGAAAATCATATATATATATTTGAACTGAAGTTTCTTTACATGAGGATTTGCATTATTATCCTCAGTGATTTTACAAAATATAACTACATTTTTATTTTATACCTCACTCTATTTATACAATATATTTATGTCTCTACAAGCTTTTTTTGCACAAACAGTTATCCAGCTCCCAAAATTATAATGTTTGTGATGGTAATATGCAAATATATTCTTTTTTTAAAAAGGTGAACAACAGTACAGGAAAAAGAAGGCATATTTTGAATGCTCTTGGGCTGAATTATGGACATGAATTGCTTATTTGCATTAAAAGTCCATAGTTCTACTCTTTAAACAACTAGATGTCTGTCCATCAAACTATCAGGCTAGATGCTGACTCTCATGGAAATTAAAATCCTGTCATGACCCCAGTGCATTCCACAGAAGAGCGATGTCTCACAAGGATAAACATGTCTTGTGGGACTGCTCTGTGTTTTTTATGAGCTCTGCTCATAGGTGTATCAAATGGCAGACAGTCGTGGTATGACCCTTCACAAAATATCCCTATAACTGTCAAGCAGGACACATTGAAATGATGTGGAACTCATCTTCAGTGTTTACAGGTGATTGCAACCATTATTAATTCATTTCCAAACATTAAAAACATCCTGTTTACAATTCCTAAATTTATTCTGAGGCTATTGTCTGTTTTAAAACCAACACAATGGGAAAGCTGTGCTTTTTTATTTGGAATGGGAATATATTAGGACACAACAGAAATCCTTGACGGATCATAAAGGTTTTTGTGTAGTTTAATCACAATTATTATTGCACACTTTGGTAATTATCCTGGAATCAACAATGTGCATGCATGGTGGTGGTAGTGGATGTCTATGTCTGAAAACTTGCCCATTACAATTGACATAACAGCTGGCTTGTGCCATTACCCTGTTTGGCTGATCCAAGGGGTAAAGTCAGGGTTTGGTGGAGGTCAGACATTCCACCGGAAAATGGTTTTACAACAGTGTCTCATCAAACAGGTTGAAATACAGGGGTCAAGACATCCACATCAAATGGTGCCTGCATAAGCCATAATGCTGAACAGTGCTATGGCTCTAAAGGTTTCTTGGATATATGCCAAGACATACATCCATAGCCAAGACTATGACTTTTGTCTGGGAATACAATCTTTGCTATTCAAATTCCTTATAACAAAAATCTATTTTACCAAGTTTAGCTGGGAACAAGAATGATAGCAAAATGCATAGAACTTTTAGAACATTGAGAACTGTTTAATAAAAGTATGAAGAGCTCTGCCACCTAGTGGTTATGATGAATAAGTAGGCTACAGGTACATTTTGACCTGTTTGCCATGTTCTCAATTCTTTTTTAATAAGACAACAAATAACACCATCAAACTGTGGTTCCAATCGATATATGAATTCCCACTAAATCCAGTAACGTTTAATACAATAAAGATCCACAAAAACCTAAAACAACCCCATTTTTCATAGCAGTCAAAAACTACAAAAAGTTAATCAGCTTATTGATTTTGTCTTTGTTTTATTTATTAAATCATTAGGTATTTTATGTTGTAAAAGCATTTTTTTTTAGCTAAAACTGATTGAGATATCCCCCAAATTATTATTGCAGGACAAAGGAAAAAGATCTTCAGTCAAAAATAAATAAATAAATGATCAAATAGATTACATAAAGGAACTCTTAAAATATTAATAATGAATGTTGTTAAAAATGAATCAGTCACATTGTCTTTATTGTGACACAACAATGACGCAAAATGAGTTTAAATTTGCATGAAAAATCTTAATGCTTTCATTTAGAATTTGTACCAAAATATGATGCAGTTTCTCTAAATAATATAATAATATATAATATTATATTATTATATTAAGCCATGGAAGCTTAGACTGCAAGAAATCATTAATTACACAGAGTAGGTAGTATGTAGGAAGACAAGGCTGTGCCAGACCACATGATACAGCAAGGAAGTCACGTGAGCATATATTCACCTGCCACTTGTAATGCTTTCACACAAATTATTCTTAAAACAGCTTTTGGATGCATACCAATCAACCTTCCTGCTATTCTCATCATAGCAGAATTAGCACCCTGGTATTGCTTTGAAATATTAATATAGTTAGATAATTATTTCGGAGCTGTAAGACACAGCATTGCAGACAATCAAACTTACACTGAGAACCACGTTGTCGCTTGAGATCGTCTAATTTTCCCGCGATTGTTTGGATGGGCGGAGCTTACGAATTTATATTGGTTCATGATTGGTTTACAACCGGAAAACACGATAACTGCTACTACAGCTGTTACCATGGGAATAACTCACGGTAAACAAGATGGAAGACGACGGCGGTGTCTTTGCGGGAGAAACCGTGGAAGAGTTTCGCACTTATGAGGACTTCTTAGATTCTCAGATAAAACCTTTGGATTTATTTTATCTTGAGGTGAGGTATTACAATTCACTTTGTAATTTAAACCGTCTGTGTCACGTGATGTTGTGAATCTCACAAACACCGTGAGATCAGATGCATCAGGAAAATAACGTTATGATCTTTTGTTTCATTGCTAAATCAGCATTTTTATTAGTCAATGTGAATAGCTTGTGCACACATTACGATCTGCAAACAGACAAGTCATTTCTAAGTATGGCCTGTGAAAGCGTAGTTTAACGTTAGATGGCGACATGGTCCTTTTTTCCTGCATGCTTTCTATAAACTGCAACGTTTTCACCTATCAAACTGTACAATTGTAACTTAAGCCAGACACTTTGTTGTTTTTGCGGGGCGTAAAAAATCACAACGCATATCTCACAATGTATGTTGTTTATATACTTGCCTTTTTGTGTGTCTACATCATGGATATAACCTTATAAGGCGTTGCTTGAATGTTAAATGTTTGTAACATTGTAAATCCTAATTAGCTAAATTGACTTAAATAGTTACCTCAAATGTTTTTACATTTTTTGTTGTCTTTAAAAAAGCCATTTAGTTTACCTACATGGTCTTCTCAAAGAGTGCACATTTAAGTGAACTATATACAAGTAGATTCAGCTAAATAATTTTAGTTCATTGACTCATATGATCTAAATTATATTTATTATCATCTTATTAATATAATGTTGTCATTTAACTACGTGTGATGGAGTCAGTTTAAACAAGATTTAAGTCAACATTCAGTGACAATATTAGTCCTTACAAGCCCAGAAATTTGGATATAATTCGTCAAATAATGTAATTTTGTAATAAGACTGTGTTTTACTGAGTGAGGTAAAGTTTTACACTTACACAATATGTACACTACTGTACATATTTTACACTTAATGTAAGAGCTTTGGAAACTGTAAGAGACTTCTGCCTGCATGGACTTAAGTTAACATTTTTCTCCATGATCTGATTTACTTGGGATTTGTTAAAGTGCTTGGAAGATGAGGTGGTAACACTTTATAATAACTGTACGCTATGAATCATTAGTTAAGCATTAGTAAATAGTCATCCTTTATAAAGCATTGTCCCAACATTAATAGGCATTAGTAAGCAGTTTATAAATACAGCTATAAATGCCTTGTTCTTAATTTATAAGCATATCTATTACAAAGGAGATTTAAAGGCTCAGTTATCTTCCAAACAGAAAAATTAAACAAACACAACACAGAGGGATACAGAGCGCAGAAATATTTATTTCAAGATGCAAAGAAAAAAAAAAATGAAACAGTACAACTGTACACTTGATTTTTTTTCTATGATATTGCAGAAGTTTATGTTTCTTTTTTTATCAAGTGTACAGTTATACAGTTTCTTTTTTTGCATCTTAAAAAAAATCTGTGTTCTGTATCCCTCTGTGTTGTGTTTGTTTATTTTTTCTGTTTGGAAGATAAAAATGCTTTACAAGGCATAAATAGTCCTCACTTTAGATGAACTCACAAAAATAGATGACTGACAACTACAAATGTTTTATGACTACCTGACTTAATCATGAATTACAGCAGGATTATGTGTCAATAAAGCATTTATTAACACACTGAGCAAATATTATCATGTGTCTTAATAATAAGATTTATAAATGTACATTTAGTTTATTTATCATTTACTTACACTTTCTAAATGATCTTATGAACCACTTACAACTCCTAAAAAACTGCTTTGTAAATAACATAAAACTTAATTTAGAAATGATAAATTGATCGTTAATAAAGTATGAAAATACAATTATTAAACATTATAGATATGCTCAAGAACAAAACATTTATAGCTGCATTTATAAACTGCTTACTAATGCCTATTAATGTTGGGACAATGCTTTAAAAAGGATGAATTGACTATTTACTAATGCTTAACTAATGATTCATAGTGTGCAGTTATTATAAAGTGTTACCGATGAAGTTTATAAATAATTCAACTTGAATTGTAGGAATTGTCTATAGCAGTCTATAAATGCCAATATGTGGTTTCCTTAGCAATGAGAACTCTAGAGATATATTCAGACACATAAAATGGTTTAGTTTCTTATGTGGGGGCTCATTTCTGGTTTCAGGAAAGAGTGTGTCTTAAGCTATAAGGTGTTGTGTGACTTGAGTGGTTACACATTCAGTAATTTATACAAAGTGTTGGAGAAAAGTAAAAAAAGTAAAGTCTTGGCTTTTAGGTAGTAAGTGTAATTAATAAGCAATACAAAAAATTTGAACTTTTTTATTATTAAATTAATACTTTTATTCAGCAAGGATACATTAAATTGATCAAAAGTGACAGTTTATAATGATCAAAGACATTTATAATTTTAAAAAAGTTTTCTCTTTCAAATAATTCTTTTGAACTTTCAAATCGTCTGAGAATCCTGAAAACAAAAATGACAAAAATATTAAGCAGCACAGCTGTTTTCAACATTGGTAATAATGATAAATACAATATTACTGTTTATTGTATTCTGATCAAATAAATACAGCCATGTGAGAATAAAATATCTCTTTAAAAAAAAAACAATAAATCTTACCGTCCCCATAGTATAATATGTTTCTATAATCTATCTTTAATATTTCTTTTAAATTGTAATTTAGGCTCAGATTCTTTGCTGATGTGTTAGAAAATATATTTCAGCAGTTGAATGTCAGTGTCAACCTTACCAAAAAAAAAAAAAGAAAAAAAAATACATTTTACCTTTTTTATTTGACATTTATACTTTTCACTGTTTGACTTTTAGTGTATTTATATTAAGAGTGAGTTTAACCCTTCACAAATGGATTTTGCCATTTGAGTCTTTGAGCTTTTTGTGTTTTTCCTCGGCAGTAGCTCTCTACAAACTCAATGCCCTGTAGCCACATGAAAGCTGCTCCTCCTTTTGAGGGCATAAGGAATCTCACTAAATCATATGGAAATGATACTACCCACTTTTAACTAGACTGCAGTGACATGTGGCAAAAATCCTTGATCCTGGCAACCATGAAACTGTCAGTGCAGCTCATGTAATTTTGTCATATAAATAGCATGTATACTAAAATTGGATTGATATAAATAGCACTTGAGCACAAAACTAGCACAAATGTGTCATAAATACACTGGCCCGTTTGTACAGAAATGCCACAGCAGATTGTTGAACTGCATGATTTTTTCATATTATTCAGTCAGTTTTAACCACCCCCAGCTCAGCAGATCTGTGTTATTGCTCCTCCAGGATCAGGAACTGGCCCGCCAGCTGGTGGAGCTGGGCCACAAGGGTAGCAGTTTGGAGAGGGAGGAATTTGAGACAAGGAAAGCAGCTGCCGAGGCCTCCAGGCTTGCTTCAGGGAGCCAACAGAAGTAAGGTTTTTGTGTTGTGACCATGAAAAGGGGACAAATTTCACACCAGTATGTGACCTTGAGAACATGTATTTTCCATTAAATGCTTTAGGCTTCATTCATGAAACACAAGCAGAATGAATTTCTGTGCAAATCGTTTGTTAAACCACTCTGACGTAAATTGTCACATTCAATTTAATGTCGCAATCTACGTACGAACGGTTTTATGAACAGTTTATGCAGTGATTCATTCTGCTCATGTTTCATGAATGAGGCCCAATGGGTTTAGAGAATGAATCAATTATTGATGCACATTCACCATAAATATCAAAGACATCAAATGACAGTAAGATGGTAGCAAATAATCTTAGATTATAGGATCTAAATGTCCAAGGACACAACAGGCTCTTTTTAGAGCAATGTTGGCTCAAACCACTAAGGACTTTCTGGTGACGTTAATGCTCTTTATAGATGCACCTGACGGCTCATGTGTTTCTTAAACACAGATCCTTCATCCCTTCTCTGTGAGAGAGGCAAAAGCTTTGTTTATGTATGTTTGTGGGAATTTTTGGGATGCTGTAAACTTGGACTCTGACTTGGACGAGGATTGCATATTTGGTGTGGTGAGGCTTCAGGAAACATTTTTGGAGAACTATATTTGTGTTTTCTTGGGCTGCTTGTGGCAGTTCCCCTGCCTAACCACCTGCAGACGTGTCTTTGTGGCGTTCAGCGCTTGTCAAAATGAACAGAAGTTCTGGGTCTCAGTTCAAGTAAAATAATATGTCAAACGAAAGAAAAGAAAAGAAAAGAAAAGAAAAGAAAGAGTCTATTTCAGTTGAAATTGCAATTAAATAAGAAAACAACTCTTTAGGCATATAATTTGATACAGCCTTTTGAAAGGCTATTATGTTTACTTCAAGCCAATAAACGCCTTGATAGTGCGTCTCTAATTAAGCAAGAAGTTCAAATAGCCAGTGAAGGTCTGGACTGCAGGCCTCAATAATGATTTAAAAGATTAATTTGGGCTCTCTTAAATCAATAGTTTTTGACAATATTTGACTGTTTAAGTGTATTTAGTAATATTTCCATATCGTTACTTGGTTAAATTGATGCTAGAAAAGTGTGATCTAAATGTGGTTTTCACATCCACCTTTTTCTCCACACGAGGGCCCTATCACGTCAGTACTGTCCTAGGATACCATAGCTATGCACTTCTGATGGTTAGTATGCCTATCAAGTCCAGGTTTAGATGTTGCTACAAAGTTACTTCACTTAAATTCTGAACAGTCTCCTGTAAAAATTTTGTAAAAGAGTTAGTCTGGACTGTTATTTAGATACTGTATTGCTATAATTCTTAATCACTGAGTTTGTATTAGTGATTAGGATCACAAAGCATAGCCTTACTGCTTCTGGAGATTGTGAAGACAAGCCAAACAAGACCAACTGGTATTTTTGCACCCTTGAAGGCCATGGTGGGAAGGGGATGTGACTTGTGCGGTTAAACGTAAGCGAGCAATATAAATCCCTTTTCACTGGGTGCTTAGAACATTTTGTTATTGCATTTATAGTTTTTGGTACCAATATACAGTGCTGCTTGAAAGTTTGTGAACCATTTACAATTTTCTACATTTCTGCATAAATATGAATCAAAACATCATCAGATTTTTGCAAAAGTCCTGAAAGTAGACAAAGAAAACCCAATCAAACAAATGAGGCAAAAATATTTTATTTATTGAGAAAAATGATCCATTGTTACATATCTGTGCATTGCAAAAGTATATGAATCTTTGCTTTCAGTATCTGGTGTGACCCCATTTTTCAGCAATAACTGCAGGTAAAGTGTCTTTCAACTGCTGATCAGTCCTGCACAACATCTTGTAGGACTTTCAGCCCATTCCTCAGTGTAGAACCACTTCAGCTCTGTGATGTTGGGGGTTTCCTCTTTTGAACTGCTCGCTTCAGCTCCTTCCAAAACATTTCAATTGGATTAAGGTCCAGACTTTGACTCGGCCATTCCAAAACTTTGTTCTTGTTTAACCATTGTTTGGTAAAACGACTTGTATGCTTGGGGTCATTGTCTTGCTGCATGGCCCACTTTCTCTTGAGACTCAGTTCTGGGACAGATGTCCTGATATTTTCCTTTAGAATTTGTTGGTATAATTCAGAATTCATTGTTCCATCAATGATGGCAAGTCGTCCTGGCCCAGATGCAGCAAAACAGGCCCAAACCATGATACTACCACCACGTTTCACAGATGGGATAGGTTTCTTATGCTGGAATGCAGTGTTTTTTTTTTTTCTTCTTTTTTTTCCAAACTTAACGCTTCTCATTTAAAAGAAAAAGTTCTATTTTGGTCTCATCTGTCCACAAAACATTTCTCCAGTAGCCCTC
Source organism: Spinibarbus caldwelli (assembly GCA_039654775.1). NCBI lineage: Eukaryota > Metazoa > Chordata > Actinopteri > Cypriniformes > Cyprinidae > Spinibarbus > Spinibarbus caldwelli. The sequence goes on along the minus strand of CM077223.1, from coordinate 26,056,200 downwards.
TGGTTTGTCCACATGATCTTTAGCAAACTGCAGACAGGCAGCAATTCTGTTTGGAGAGCAGTGGCTTTCTTCTTGCAGCTCTGTCATGCACACCTTGGTTGTTCAGTGTTCTCCTGATGATGAACTCATGAACATTAACATTAGCCAATGTGAGAAAGGGCTTTAGTTGCTTAGAAGCTCCCCTGGGTTCCTTTGCAACCTCGCGGACTATTAGACGTCTTGCTTTTGGAGTGATCTTTGTTGGTTCGACCACTCTTGGGGAGGGTAGTCTTGAATTTCCTCCATTTGTACACAATCTGTCTCACTGTGGATTTGTGAAGTCCAAACTCTTTAGAGATGGTTTTGTAACCTTTTCCAGCCTGATGAGCAACAGCAACTCTTTTTCTGAGGTCCTCAGAGATCTCCTTTGTTCGTGCCATGATTCACTTCCACAAACATGATCAAACTTTGATAGATCCCTGTTCTTTAAGTTAAACAGGGCAGACAATGACACCTGATAGTCATCCCACTGTTTGAAAACACCTCTGAACAGACGGACTCTAATTTTACCTTCAAATTACCAGCTCATCCTAGAGATTCACATACTTTTGCAACGCACAGATATGTAACAATGGATCATTTTTCTCAATAAATAAATGACAAAGAAAATTTTTTGTCTCATTTGTTTGATTGGGTTCTCTTTGTCTACTTTCAGGACTTTGTCTACTTTCAGCGAAAATCTGATGATGTTTTGTGTCATATTTATGCAGAAATATAGAAAATGTAAAGGGTTCACAAACTTTCAAGCAGCACTTTTTGTTGCGCTGTAGCACACTACAGTTTGGGCTCTCAACAAGGCTGCATTTATTTGATCAAAATACAGTGAAAACAGCAATACTGTATTGTAAAATATTATAATTTAAAGTAACTCTTTTCTATTTTCTATATTTAAAATGTAATTTGTTCTTGTGACGATAAAGCTGAATTTTTAGCAGCCATTACTCCAGTCTTCAGTGTCACTTCAGAAATTCTTCTGCTGATTTGGTGCACAAAAGCATTTCTATCAGTGTTGAAGACGTTTGTGCTGCTTAATATTTTAAACTGGAATAATTTAAAGATTCCTAGATAAGTAAAAAAGTGTGAAAGAACATAATTTATTTGAAATAGAAATCATTTGTAACATTATAAATGTTCACTGTCACTTTTGATCAATCTAATGCATCCTTAATAAATAAAAGTATTAATTTCTTTCAAATAACAATAAATCGAACAAATAAAAAAACCTTACTGAGCCGAAGCCTTGGATGGGTAGTGAAGCAGAGAGTAAAAATCTTTAAAGTTTAAAATCTTTGATTGATTTACAATTACTTTCAACTCAACAAAACAAACAGTAAATCTCTCCCCTTTAGTGACTCAATTTCCATCTTCCAGTGAGCTCTTTCTCTCTCTCTGCCTTCCTTCCTCTCTTTCTCTCTGCCTTTTCAGGCCTCCTTTTGCTCTCTGAGACCTTTAGTGCCTGCAGGTGTATAAATAGAGATGTTTTCAATTAAGACGTGCTTTGCCTGTAGCGTGCATCTGATCTATGAATGCCCCTGCACCTGTGGTAATAAAATACCAGAGGACGAGGGAGACTGTGCTATGAATGCTAATCAGATGTTGCCCTTTTGTTGCCCTGTTATAGGCTAGTCCATAACATGCTTCATTTGACAGATAGTCATTGTTGTATCCTGCCAACAAATCACAATTGAACAAATGAAGGGATTTCGCCCAGAGAAACTCAATACTTGACGCAATGGGAAAAGTTTGAATGAAAGAGATGGTTGACTGAAAGATGGCTATTGTGGTGAAATGGTTCCACAATGACTTATGACTGCACTGAAATAATGGATAACAGTAAACGTAAGACTCTCTTTATGTGATTAAAAGTAGACGAGGGATTGTCTGAATGCCTGACTCCTACATTACCATCTCTTTCTCTCTGCATCTGTGACTTCTTCAAGATGAATGTGAATTAAGCAGATGAGTGAAAGCATTACTTTTTTCCACTAATAAATCAGGTCCATACAGAGAGAATGGGAGCCATCATGAGTTTGGCTCAGATCTGAGCATATGGATCATGCAAAAAAAATAAATAAATAAAAAACACGCTGTAGTCGCATAATTCATTTCTCCTGTACTGGTGTTTAGCGCTGAGGCCATGTCGAAAACGGGCTCATGCCCTCTCAGCAAGTTTACAATTCACAGTGTCCTCATAAATGCTGCACCACTAGGCCTGGATCAAAAAGCGTAAGGTCACGCAGGTTCCGCGCATTCTGGTGCGAGATTCAGAGAGACGAGGGAGCCTGGTGGTTTTACGCAGGCCTGATATGAGGCCCTGGCAGGAGCCCTGAAACCTGCAGCCTGGCCCAGGCCCAGCAGTAAATGTCAGCAGATGTCCTGACCTCGCGTGCTCATGACAGGCTCTGGAGACTCAAGCTCGAACCCTCCCCCAAACCCCCAGCACAACCACAGCCATGCTCTTTGTCCATTGTTTGACTCCTTCGAAAAAAATGCCACTCTCCACAAATTCACCCCTTCCAAAATTGATGGTTGGAGCCATCTCTCACTAGCCAAGTAAAACCCTGCTGCGAACACAGACTGTACATATGCACTGCGGTGTTAATCCCTCGCTCACATAGGCTGAAATAAGACCTTCAGGCCTGTTTTTCAGGTCACGGTCAGGAGGATCGCTTGGACTGTGCTGGCTGTCCCACAACGGCCCAGCATATGAGGTGCTAAATGAAGCTAATTGGAAAGTTGCTGCATACATGTTAGTCACTCAAACACATAATTACACTGCTCTGAAGCCAGCAGCATGTCATTTGAACAAGGAGAACACTGTAACAATACCTATCCTTTATAAATTGACATTTGGCATAAGCGCATGGATAAACATTCAATTTGAAGAAGACAGTTGTTTGCCTAGGTGTCATTTTATGTTGGAGATGTCCACACCACTTTTTTCCCATGGTACTAACATTTTGTAATAGTATTTCTTCGGTTGTAAAGGGAAGAATAGCTTGCGGCAGTGATATTTAATACAGAGGAATTGTCAAGCAGATCTCTTTTCTATTTTCTACTCTATTCAGGCGCTTGAATTGTTCGATTGTATCCACAAACCACTATGTAAAGAGAATTTATGCTTTGATGTAAAAAAAAAACAAAAAAAAAAAACAGTGTGCTGCAGCTGGTTTTTAAATAATTTTGTTCTTTTTTCTAATCATGATGTTGATCACTTGTTGACCTGTTTTGACTTGAAATGAGTACACTATAAAGGGAGTCTTGGTTTTCCTGGAAGTGATTACAAAGGACAGCAGTGTACATAAAGAAATTAGTTGAGACTGTTGAAACATATCATACACCATTCAAGGGTTGAGCATTCTTCCGGTTATCCACAATGAAGGGATAATTTACACAAAAATGAAAAACCTGTCATTATTTACCTGTCATTCCAAATCTCTATGACCTTCTATAATGTGGAACAGAAGATAAAAAATATATATCTCAGTGTTTTTTTCCATACATGTTCTTCAAAATACTTCCTTCTGCATTCTAGAGAAGTAAGAAATGCACACAGTTTTACAGCAACATGAGGGTAAATAAATGATGACAGAATTTTTACATTTTTGGGTGAATAAGGTTGTTTGTTTGCAACTGTTTGTCTTTTCTGCATCGACACAGATTTCAGAGTTCAAATTTAGTTCTACTTTAGTTCTACTGCTTTTGGCAGTGACTTAAAACAGATGTTTATTAGGGTCTGTCTTCTCCTAAAGGACTAACCCTTTTTTGAGGTCTTTGTGGTAGTACAAGAGACTTGAGAGACAACCTACCTGATGTGCTATATCTACAGTCATAATGCACTATATTCAGACCACAGCAAACTTGAAAGTGATGTGCCAGCAATTTAGTTTACAAAATGCTCACTGAGAGTTTGTCGTAGCTGATCATCCATCCACCTCAACAGGAGAGTCCAGAAAAGCAACAAATTGAACTGTTAATGACACAGTATATCTACAGTCATAATTATAAGGAGAAATAAAAGGTTTCTTGACATGAATAGGTTTTTGTTCCCACCATCCATTTCAAAATATAAGCTTAGGTTAGTTGATTTTAACTTATATGAACTGAATTTTTGGTTACATTCAAATCAACTGAGCAAATATTCTCACTCACCAGAATTAAAAGCCAGCTTCCTTGCTCAGCATGTTCACATTGAAAAGAAATGGGATTTGTCAGGAATAACAAGATCTTGTTTCAGTTTCCTTTAAAGAGCTTTGCAATGGATGTATTCAATCTGGAAATAATGTTCTATTTCACTGACTTGTCACTTTACTTTTTCACATCCTTATTACTTGTCTTGAAGCAGGCAACCTTTTGGAAATGCTACGGATGTTGTTTTGAGTGAAACTAGGTTTTTCAAAAATTAGTTGGCCGCATGTGGAGTCATTTTAACAGTGTGGATCTTGTTACGAAGCTGGTGTTGAATTGTGCTCTGAATGATTGAGACCAGGAAAGACTGTTGCACAGAATCAGAAGTGCTGGTGTGGATTAGGACTAAGAAACCGCATTTAAAAAGTAAAAATAACAAAATGAATATACTGACACATCAGAGTTTTTTGCTAGACTAACATAGGTACAATCAATCTATACCCAAAGGGACTTCCTTTCATTTCAAGGGTCTCGGTGGTTATTGGTTATTTTTAAATTTCAAGACCTACCACAGAGGTGCCCAAACTTTTTACTGTGAAGGGACAAAAATTAAACTTGATTGAGGGCGGCAAGCTGAAAGTACATTTTGCATTATTTCAAACCACATTGTATTACAATTTATTTTATTTTTTATTTATTTTTTTGGGAAAAAATGCCACTTATTTTGCAAATAAGCAAAAACACAACTTAAAGATATGCTTCACTGGAGATATGCTTATTTTTTACATATTTTTGTCTGCCCTCTTGTGTTATGCCACAGTGGGCAAAATCAAAAGTCATCATGGACCAATGATGGACCGCAGGCCCTAGTTTGGGCATCTCTAGCCTACCAATTTTATGAGAGAATGAAATTAACCATGTATAATCCTAGTTACCTTTTACATTTTTTAATTCCTTATTAATTTATTACTAAAATCTGACGTGCACAAAAAAGCTAATTTTTTATGGCTTTTGTTGTCCTTCACCAGGCCAAATGCTTTTCATGGTTTTCCTTTTCGACCTTAAGGGATTTGTTATATAATATCCAAATCTAAATGTTTGCAGTCAGTCTCTCCTCATCTGTGTATGATATTTAATATACATGAGCAGCAGTTCTGTGTGGACAGGTGTAAAAATAGAAACCATGCATCCAAAAACCATATAACCTTAAAATATAGTGTTGCTTGTTGCAGTGGATTTAACATGAATAAGATACATTTCCTCATTTGTTATTAAGGCACAATGTTACTCTGACTGAATTTTCTGAATTACAGCAGATGTGATGCTGCCCAGGTTTGGTCATGCAATCACTAATGTTTATACTCATGTGATTATTCTCACCACCACATGTTATGACTGTGTGGTCAAACCCTAAACAGAGACACATGAATTTGATGATTTAGTCTTCGTTGTGCCTGATTAATATTGATATCGGTAGTGAATTATGCGATTTGTCTCAGTTACGTTCACACCAGATATTTCCAGATAATCAACAACAGTGGAATATCAAATAAATCTGTGTACTGGGCTCAATTTTGCTCTTAATGAAACCATTGTTTTGTTATGTTCTACTTTTAGCCATTTCTTCTCAGTGTGCTGTTTGTCATGCAAGTAGCATTTTCAGTTGAGGGGTCCCATTTGCTCAGACTCTGGTCTTCTTTAAAAAACGCTTTTATTATGAGCTGTTACAGTGGTTAGTGACTTTGCGGAGGTACGTATGAGTTCACCTTTTCCCCCTACATCCTTTACCTAGGGCTCTAAGGCTTGTGATGTTTCATGATGTGGCTTCCAGTATCCCAGTGCAGAGGTGGAAGTGTTTTTCACATTATGTATCCTTTCGCCATAAAGATACTAGACAATCATCTGCTTTGTAGTTTGGCCTCCTCACAAATGCCGGATGTATATGATGGATTCTGCAGTGACCTGGAGGTATTATGATGAACGCATGTTAATAGCTTTGTCAGCGCAGAGACATTGAACAGGACCACCTTTTAATGTGTAGAGGATTTACCAAAAGACTGCCAAATTAATGGTGGAACGAGATGGGAGTGGATGAGAAATGACTCTTCTACATTATACTGAAAACAAAATGAAGGTGCATTAGAAAGTATTTGTAAAAATAACATCAAGTTTAATTCTTTTCTACAGGTTTAACATTTGATATTTATCTAGGTTTGGCAAATGCAAGACTAACAGAAATTGCAACTGCAGTACAAAGACTGGACAAGTAAACAATGCAACAAAAGACATAAGGAAGACAATTCCATTGGTCAGAAAATTTTGTAAGATACAGTCCTTATGTTTTCTTTTGGTCTGTCTGTGGTTAATAGCCACTTTAGCTTGCTCTATGATTAGAAGGTCTTGCAGAATGATGAGGTTAGAACCACAAGCCTAACATGTGCAAAGCAGATTAATCTAATGGACCACAGAGCTTGTGATGGAGAAATCCTGCTGAATGTCAGAGTGAGATGAAACAACTCATTCCAAGCAGCACTGGCATATTTAAATGGCATTTAAATACCATGTCCTACATTTTGTACATCAAAGTTGCATGCAAAGGATATATTTTACTAACATTATGCTAATGTTAATGTTAATAAGAAAATGGGCTTTACTTAAGTAAACCAGTTCAGCTTCAGGTCAAAATATTAGTCCATAAAATTCACATGATGTGTTTATAACTAATCAAATGAATCAATTTATTGTTGAATGTGTGTAGACTGTGTCTTGACAGAACAGGTTCAAATGTAACATTTTGACAGAACCCCTATCATATTAAAAATATCCTCAGTATAATTTAATGATGCTGCATGTTTCATTTACCACAAACATCGGTGGTTAACAATGAGAGGCCTCTGTAAAATGGAGTGTAGTATGAGTAACTGATACATATGACTCAATATAATCAGAGGTGACACAGAATATCTTTAAAAAAAGGAGTTAAGTAAATTGTCATGCTGGGTGGAATTTCCCTTGACGTTTAACAGCCCAAAATAATATTTTCCATAAGATTCTTTTTCTCCAAGTGCCCTCAGGAAAAATATTTCACGAACTGTACCTGCTGAATTTTAGAAATCACTGTACTATTGAAAGCTGCCATCTACCAGGCCAGTATGAATATAATGTTTCTGTTTTCTTCTTATTTGAGAAAGATTTTAAGCAACTGAAGGACTGAATTCTCAACACAACATCTGTTGTTCTTAATCATTGTCAAGGGTTCTTTTTGTGGGTAATTCAGCCAGTTGCTGAGTTTGTAAAATGTGAGGTTTTTCGATGACATTCCATCAGTAAGGATCACAATTATTTGACAACACTTCAGCCATTTGATTATAATTAGAAATTGGTACAGATCAAATTTATTTGGAATGGGATGGCCAGAAGTGAGAGCTCACAGCAATGTTCGGTATTGAATTTCTTTCATTATATTCCAAGCGTTAAAGCCTGCCTCTCCTTTCAGCTGTACAAACAGATAGTAAAATTGAGCTTGAGAGCAGCTAGAAGATAAATCATTATTCGTAGTGTTGGTCAGTGCATAGCTGAGAGAGCACCACTGGGAACACTGTGTGTCCTGTGGTTGATAAAAAGCTTCTTATTTTTCTGTCTGGCTGTAGACCCAGAGGTCTTTAATAGTGTATGAGCATGGTAAGCACATTCTTTTTTTATAGATAGAACATTGAAATTAAGGAAATTGATGCAGTAAGCTGAAGGGCAGGCAAATATCTTGCTGCCATATTCAACAATTTAGTTGCTAATTTCTTATACTTGACTCGCATTGTTGTTGAGCAGTGGAATATAAGCTTTCAGCCGTGTTTCATAGAAAGGATTTGAAAGGGGAAAAGATTGATGTTTTTTCCAGTCTACTTGAGTTAGGAACACTTATTAGGAACTTGGGCCCACTCATGCCAGTGGTCATCTGTCCAAAGCAAGCAGCTCCCTCTGAATATTGTTTACCTTGTGCTTTCATGCAAAAGCGAGAGAGAAACAGAGAAAGATATGACCAAGAACGAACTGCAGATCAGTGGCCATGGTTGAATCAATCTCTCCAAGACACACAAAGTAAAGTCTTGCTGTTCATTTTAATTTTCTTGCACTTATTTTTGCAGCATTGCAACACACACCCTAGTAAAAAAGTAATATATTTATTTATTTCATATTAAGTATAGTTCAAATCTATTAACGACATATCACTCGAGACTTACTGAAATAAAAATTATAATTCAACTTTATTTGAAGTTCTACTTGTGCATAATGCATATTTCTTAAGCCTAAAATGTGTTTTAATGTCAGTATTCATGAGGACTGTATGATCTTCGAATAATATCGGCCTTTAAAAGCAAGATATTTAAAGTGTACCTTGCAATAGTTCCACTTTAGCACAATTAAATATACTTAAGTATATGTTTGGACCTTAGAATTACATAAGTCTATAAATATGAAAATATATTTTTAGTATACTTATTTTTCACTAGGGCAGTCTCTACTGCCCCATGTTTTTTCAAGGTTAAACATTTTGAATAAAGTTTTATATAAAAATTACTCATTTTTATTGCTAATTATTTTTTTTATACTCTCTGCTGTCACTTTCCATTAATTTAAATAAAAAATTCTTTATTTTGTAAAGAAAATGCAAGGGGGAAAAATCCTCTTTTTGGGTATATTTTCACAATTCTGAAAAAATATGAAGAAATGGTTTTTCCTCAATTATAGATCTCATTAAACCGCATTAATGCAGAACTGGGACCAAGACAAACACTGCAACATGTAAGAAGATGAACGATAAACACCATCCAAATTATTCAGAAACACCCAAGTTTCATGTCTTGCTGCACCTGATCACTAGCTACAGCAGTTGCTGTGTGAAGGTAGAGGCCACATTAATTCTCTCAAATGAGGCCTAATAAAGAGTCATGTCATGTTCCGTTTGGCATTGTTTGTGGGGGTAGTTCTCACTCTCCAAGCGTGACTTTTGCTGTTTCCCTAGCTACTGGATTGGGGTAACCCCTTTTACTTGCCTCCTCAACACCTGTGTTTACATTGGGGCCTCGGCCCCCATGACCCAGCAGCGGTTCCTCGCTCACACCGAAGATGAAGTGGGCTCCCAGCTCTCAAATATATGCTGCTCCTGCACTTTCACCACTATGCAATTCCTCTAAGAGTTCCATTGTGGGCATCAGCAACAGAGAGGTATAGGTTACATTCCTCCTTCATATTGGAGTTTATTTGAACACGGAGGGGGTGAAAACAAAGACAACCTGCATCATATTATTGCAGTGTGAGTGTGGGAAAAGGCTTCTTTATGCTTGTCTTTGTCTTAATGTTTGACCAGGGGTACATATGCTGCTAAAACATAAATCGTCTTTGCAAAATGCATATTGCTGGAGAAGGAAAGTTAGCACAGTTGTCTTAATTATTGAATCATTGGCTTTCAGTTCAGTCATTTAATTTCTTTTTATTATACCTCAGTGCATTATTATTTTTGTCATTTTTAAACATCATGTTAAAGTCTTCGTTTAATTACACATTAAATTGTAATGTATAAATATCTGCATTATATTTGCAATAAAATTTATGTACAGTAAATTTTAAAAAGTAATATTAGAAGATATTCGCAGACTCTTATTAGAGGAAGGTAAAAATGATTTGATTTCAGTCTTTTACCCTATTCCTATAGTCTCATAAGTGGGATTGTGATGTGCTCTGTTGTTTTCCTTAATTAATCTATCAGGTTTGATGGGGGAAAAAGTCTGCCATGAGCACTAAGCATGGCTGGATTGATCACCATATGTGCTCTGTGTGTGTGTTCTTGTACCTCCTCAAACATTACTTTCTCATAAGAACTTGTCCAACAATATCAACAATGCAACATCTTTAATGGTCAAGGCAGAGAAATATTTTCATGAATCAAAATATTCATAGAGGAACTGTCTGTCTGTATATAGTCTGATCATTCACACTGGAGCCATGATAATGCTTATATTCCTGGGACTCAAATCTTGTGAAAGTACAGTATCTGTCCTCAACATTTATGTGTACAACACGTGCTTAGAGCATTTAGAAAATAAAAAGTTTCATTGTATGAAAAATGAAACTTACATTACAGTACATCTCTACACTACGTGTAAAAATAACATGGATTTTTTTTTTTTTTTTTCAAAACTGGTTTTGAAACTCAAAACATCTGGAATGCCATACGTTTGAGCTAAGGACTTTTGACGGGGCTAATAAATTTCATGGCGGGGGTTGGATACCATTATTAAACTGTAACGTAAACTTCTGGAGTCAACTTACGCTAGGAACCTTTCAATTTACAGTTATAACTGAATCTCTCTATTCAGCAAATTTGTGATTTAAAAACTCATGAAGGCTTACAGATTCTCTTGTCATTTCGTTGTTTTTGGACTATTTCATAGTGATGATAAAGTTGTTATGTGTGCTTTTCTTCTGCTTAACTCGCCTAGTTATTGACACAGTTACACTCGGGGGTTATATATCAAGAATAAAGGCCATCTGTACTCCATTTTGGGAAAGAATCTCTTTTATTATCCTTCACTGTGATTAATTACTTCTGTGGGCGCAAGGCTAGTCCATTTGATTCCCCTCTTTTGTGGTCACGAATTCAAGTTGACCAACTCACATTATTCATTAACACATGCAACCTTATGAATGCTTTACAGTCAAAAAGAGCACCAAAATATACATAACTTTTTTGATGTGCAAAAGAGCAAACACACCACAATGAATTTACCTTTCTCACTCCTATGCCCAAACACACATTGACACACATTGTGCCCTCTGTCTTTAAATTGATGCTGACCAGCTGAGTGTCTTGCCTTATGTCCGAAACACCCTTAAATTGAATGTAAATAACCAAACCCTCTGTGTGCATCAACACCATATTTCAAGGGCACTTAGTCTTGTTCTCTAAGGGCCATTCATCATAGTCCAATAAAAATGGGGGCTTGATTTCTTTGCGACTGTGTGTCTAGGCTACTGAAGCCAAAAGAAACCATTCTCCCCCAAAACGTAAATTCAGGCAGTCCATCTATGCTCAATAGACACGTTATCTTGTATTTTGACTATGCAGGAATACTTCATGCTATTTTTTTTTTTTTACTTTGAGCATAAATCTGTCATGACAATCTTGTGCAGATTGAGGAAACACAATTAGACGGTGAGATAAAAGCTCCACCTCTGTCCTTACCAGACTGCCAGAAATTTGTGAATATTAAAAGTATGCCAGATGTAAGGAATCCAGTGTGGTAAATTTAGCTGAACATAATTTATGTTTTCTTAGAAACTTTTTATGTGCATGTGGCATCTGGCAAACGAATAAATGTGTACTTTCCAATTAGCTATGTAAAAATGTTATTGAGACACATCTGTTTGACACTCATATTGAATCCAAATAGTACACAGCTGTGAGTATCTTTTCACCATAAGTACTAAACTAATGGAAACCTAGTGTTTCTGCAGTGAAGTCTAGAGTAGTTTGCTTGCGTTTGGGAAATAAAAACTTACTGTGTAATAACCCATCAGCTGCAGTGATACAGTTGTCATTGTTATCATTTATTTATTTATTGTATATATTAAGTTTTCATTTCTGTTTAACGTTTAGTAATTTTAGTACTTATTACTGTTGGTTGCATAGGCAACATTTCACATTTTTGTGTCTAAATACTTGAAGCAAGATGATGGACAAGACTTTCAGGCCTATATTTGTTGCTGTAAAATTTAACCGTCCATTTTACAGTCATCCGCCAAGCGATGCAAAACTGATCTAAAATACTTGTGCTAGGACATTAGTCTACAGTGAACAATGAGATCAGTTTGGCTCGAGTTACACCCTGAAGTGCTCCAAATTTCTTCCCATTCCATCTTACATAATAACACCACACACAGTAACTCTCATATCACTGTCTATCACTGACAGAGCATTCTGTTTGCATTATTATTATACTTGCTCATGGTACTGCTATTCCAACCATTGTCTTCCTAATTCAACACAGCCCTGATTGTTGATGCACAGTGACATGTTAGCATATACATGCTAGGTAACGTCATCCATATGCGTTGAGGAATGGGTGCGTAAAAAAACTTGGAAGACCCTGTGGATTGCATTCTTTAAATAAATAGCCAATGAAGTTATTCCTGAGATGTACTCAAACAGGCTGGTCATATTTTTTAACACTTCTGCTTGTTGATACCAGACATTGTTTTGACAAGAACTTACTTGGGTGGTCATGTAGCTGATCAAGTAATGCATCTCGAGCATTTCGGTGGTTTGACGTATTCAGGAACATTTCATGTTGCACCTGTAGGAATCAGTCTACGAATTTGTTTGTGTGAATTCATTTAAAGAGCAAATAACTAAACCTTTATTTATTGTTTAAGCATATAGAAGTAGATTGTAGATATTTGTCATTGTACTTGACACGAGCCTCAGATCAACTTTGACAGCATTATGGCCCCTGTCCCATATTCACTGAGGAACTGTAACAAAGGCCTCTCATGCAGTATTACAGTGCCTGGCATCCGGCTGCACGTTTATGAACTACAGGCAGCCGAGTAGTTGACCAAAATAAATGTCATGTGTGTGTTCCATTTACTTAAAGCTTTTCCCCCCAGTTTCTTTTCATCATCCAGAATAAACAGACCAGGGCCCCAAGTGCATCATGGTCTGTTAAATCCTTTCTGAGCAGCAAGCCTGTTTGTAAAAGCCCCCCCACCTGCCACCCTGTAACCTGAGTATGGCAACAGAGCGTGCTCGAAGGGAGGAGGGGTGCAGGGTCTCATTAGGAATATTATGTCTTCAAGCCAATACAGGTGCATAACTTTTTGATTTCACAGTTGTTTTCTCAATGACTGATAACAAATAGGTCACCTGTTCATGCATACGTATGAGATTTGTGTTTTCACTACTTCTGTACTTGAAGACCCACTTCGCAAAAGTGCAAAAATGAAATCTGAAACTATATTTAAAATTATATCCTATATTGTACATTATATTAAAAACTCACAAGCATACTTGCAGTATAAATTTATTAAACTATCAGTTTACTGAGAGTATTCTTCAAAATGTACTCACATAAACTAAAAGTCAGCTAAAGGTAACTAGTAAACTAACAGTACTAGTTGCTAACCTGAAGAAAGATATAGATGTACTCAACATTTACTACTGTTACACTTAAGGTACACTTAAAATTAAACTAAAAAAGTGAACCAATTTAGTACCAATTAGTAATGAAATAGTACACATTCAGATACATTGACACTACATTGATATTCATACTTACTACATAAAGTATACTTGGAAATCTTCTTCAACTTTTCTTGAGTTACTGAACTTGAAATATTCTAGATTTTGTAAGGCCATGAGCAATTGTTTATCAGACATAAATGGAAATTACTCAGTGTGATTTGCTTTTCAATAAGTAGATGATAAAGGCAATGAAAATCTGTGATGTGGTCACATTACTTATGAGAACTTTGTGAAGTTTTGAAAGCCAATATGTTAACATACTTGCTTAGCATACAACTAGCCAATTAGTGTGCAGGCTTAGCCTTCACCTTACACAAAGGCTCAATTATGTTTTTTTTTATTATTATTATGTTTTTGTTTTATCAGGCATTGCAAAGGGCTACAGCGAATTGTTCATGATAATCATAGAGTTCTCAATGCCACAGAACAAGGAGGAATAGAACTGTTCACAAACTTCATTAGGACTCATGTGTATGTTCACACATTGTTTGAAGGTGCAGAAAACACTAAAAGCTTTTTTAAGGTACAGTTTTGACCTATTTGGACCTTGCCAGCCATAGTCAACATTGACTTTTATGGAAAAGAGCCGTCTGAACATTGTGCTTGATACATATTTTTGTGTTCCACTGATAAAAAAATTAATGAGGGTGAGTTTCATTTTTGGACAAACTGTTCCTTTAACATTTGACATTTTTTCTAGGGAGCAGACCAAGTTTGATAGGTTAAACGAGGCAGTTTGTTACATTTTTTTGTGATATGAGGAGAGGGTAATCTCTGCTGCCCTTTTCACCTGTTTTTGCTCCCTGCAAACTTGAGAGAAAAAAAAAAAGAAGTTCTCAAATACTTGTTTACTGGCAGGCAGATGATTCTGCGGGTATAGTGCAGACATTATGAATGTTGAGCAAATTTGGGGTGGATGACAAGGCGCTATTGCTGGTATTGCACTGTGAAACGTCTGAGAGATGAATGCCAATGAGTGTTATGTCAGGTGTACAGGCTGGAGTTTGCCAAATCTTTGCTTTCATGGAAACAGGCCAAATAGCACACACAGAGAGAGAAAAAAAAAACCTTCCTGAAATGACAGAGATAATAATTCAAGAGAGGATTTATTCCATAGCAATTCCCACTGTGATTAATTACCAGCAGTTTTAGGGTGGAGGCAGTATGATTTATTTTATGAAGATATCATTTTGTCAGAACTCACTCCTTGAAATTATTTACATTTTTCAGGCAGCGTATTTCATAATTTTAATGTAACTCGATATTCTGTATATTTTTATAATCTGTATCATTGTTACAATGCTTGTAGGTGTGTGGTGTATTTTACAGTTCATTTTTAATTTGAGTCAGTGCAGGATTTGTTTCTCTCAAATATTTTGGATGCATTTCTTGAAAACAAATATTCTTGTGATATATCTGACTTTTAAAAGGTGATTTGACTCACTGAGGTAAAGATAAAAAGAAATGCATCCAAATTCAGAAGTACTGTCATATCATAGTACATTGTATACAATTTTATTTAATCACTTCATTTTTGGGTCTGTGAAAATGCAACAATATCAAAAAGTAAGCATCAATGTTTGCCTGTGTGAACAAATTAAACTGAGAACATTTAGGCATGAAAGAGATTTTTAAGAGACATTTCAAACTGTTTAAATGTTGTCTTTTCCAGGAAGCTGGCAAGTACAGGAAAGGAACTCAAAGATAACTTCCTGAGAGCCCTGGCGGAGCGGGAGGAGGCTAACCGCAGTGGGGAAATGACTGTGAGTACATTATTACAGCACTCCATTTGCTACGTAATGGGATTCCCCCAGAATATTTCTGCAATTCCATTAGGACTGGAACACAATCCACACTGTGTCAAATTCAGGAGGGTAACCCCCCTTCTCTCACACACCTTGCTTTATTGCCACCTCAGCCTTCTTTCTCAGAGATGCACACTAGGAGCCACCGGATGGGCCCCCTACATTCGGGCCGTTGTATTTCTTCAAACAATATTAGTTGTTCTAGTTTTTACAAGGCTATTTAAATTAATAAATAAATCATTTGAGTATAGTCTGGGAATAGGCAGAGGGAATGGTTTTTATCTACTCATTAGGAAGAAACAATGAGTAAGTAAACCATGTAAACCATTCCCTTGTTTATTCAAGTGGACTAACTATTACCAGACTTCAGTAAATAACATACTCTAGCAGTTCAGTTTATTCAATAGCAATTCCCACTGACTAATTGTATTCTTTTTCTTTTTTTTTAAGTTTATCCATTACTACAGTCATCTCTCGTGATTTTATATATCCTTTCACCACTTGCTAGCATGTGTGTACCTGCTGTGTTTGTAGACTGCAGAGCTCCTTATAATGATCCACAGTTTGTGTAAACACAAAACATTAATTTATCTTGAGCTACTTTCATTACTAACATTTTAAATCCAGCAAATTGAGATAAACTTCTGGAGATGCTGGTGAAAATTTTAGCATTACTTCGGCACCTTTGGACCTGACAGCATTTCAGGTTCTGCTCAATAAAGTTGTATGATGACTTTAAAGAGATGTTATTTCAGATTTTCCACAACTAATTGGTCCACAGGAAACCCTTGACAATCTGTAAATTTTCTGGCATTTAGAAAATCTAGTCTACTGCTGTACTGCATTTGTCATACTAAAGAACAACATTACAAGCTTTCAGTTTGTGAACACAGTCCAGATGCTTTAGTAGGATGTATTGATTTAAATGTTGTGGTCATTAGCTTTGATTTATGGCTCTTGTTCAATCATTTTCAAACATTTTGATTGGTCAATCATTACATTTGTTTAATAGTTGCAAATAGGACAAATCCTAATCCAAACCCCTAAAACCAGTTTACTGAGGCAGCATTTATTGTTGCAGGTTGAAATTGACTTTTGTTCAGTTAATGTATATTGCTGAGGTTTGTTTTCTCTCATTCAAGCAGCTATATTGTTAACGTACAGTGAAACAATAACAGAGTCCAGTTGTTTTTGCCTGAAATCCAGATTTTATTCATACTAAATTTGAAATGAAATGATGCTGTTGTATTGATGAGACCAGGAAGAACTAAAATATAAAACAAAATGACAGTCCATGTACTGTAAGTCATGCCCATAATTCAACTAAATGATAATTGTACATGGTTTATCTATGTGTTATAACAGTTTGATTTGGATCCTTATCACAATATCCAAGACAGACATCTGATCACCATATGTCATGGCCTTGTGTTCTGAAAACCTTAATAGCTGAGACTTCTGTCTAAAAGAACCTTGTTCCATTTAATAAATCTGGGATAAAAAGATCTTGTTTGGGGATTTTTACCTCCTTCACAGGAGAAATTGTTTATTATAACTGCTTCAAGGGTCAAATGGTGGAAGCATTACAGAATTCTAATAAATCTGTGTCAGTGCAACTTAAGACCAGAGAAATAAATGAAAGTGGAATGTAAGCTATAGTCATATTTGTTCTGGCTAGCCGGGAGACTAAATGTTTTTCTGCACTCACCTTGTCACAACCAGATAGAAAACAAGTGTTTTACCTGACCCTCTTGTACTAACCCCAGTGGGATGTGTGAGCTTACGATCAAATGAAGAGCACACAGCAAGCTGGGCCAGCGACTGCTGACAGACTTTCCCACTAATTGTTGACTTTGTAAACAGTGCTATTTTAAAGCCTCCATTCAGAGTCATAACCCAGTATAATTGAGGCTGATATAAAGAGTACAAGTTGTTCCTTTAGTGCTGAAAAAAATCTTTCTTGCATTCATAAATATGAGTGAAAAAATGTACTGTGGCGTATCACAAGCAATGTTATGCTGAGAGATCCTACTCAAAAGGCTTTCCTTTGCAAGTGCATAAGAACAGTTAGTTTATGCTTAGGAGATATGTATTCATAATCCATATTCATAGAGTTCACATCAGGACTGTTTTCTTTTTTCTTACATGAAAATAACACGTTTTCATGTTAGCATAATTGTTTCAAATTTAAAAAGTATGCTTATGTGTAATCAGTTATTTGCATAATTTATTTACAGAATTGTTTCAGGTCGCTTTTTCTAGCTTCCCAGGTCATAATTTAAAAAAAAAAAATTCTGTATCTAAGTTGCTGTATAAATAATATAAATAATGCAGTATAAATAATGCACAACTGTGATTGGAAACCATCTTGACTAAACTATAAAGCTAAAGCGGTAAACATGATAAAAACAGCTTGAAATTATTGAAACCAATGGGAAAACCATTAAAGGGTTAGTTCACCCCAAAATGAAAATTATGTCATTAATTACTCACCCTCATGTCGTTCCAAACCCGTAAGACCTTCGTTCATCTTCGGAACACAAATTAAGATATTTTTGATTAAATCAGAGAGCTATCTGACCCTCCATAGACAGCAACGCAACTGTAATGTTCCCAGGTCCAGAAACGTAGTAAATACATCAGTAAAACAGTCCATGTGACATCAGTGGCTCAACTTCAGTTTTTCGACACTACGAGAATACTTTTTTTTGCGCAAAGAAAACAAAAATAACATAATTTACTCAACAATTCTTTTCCCCCAAGTTACGTCTTCTGCCATTTTGGAGAGTACCCAAGAACGTATTTGACGTAATCAGCATTATTTACGTTCGGGGGGAAAGCACGCATGAACCTATAATCTGTGTAATAAGCATTGTTTACGCTTAGGGGAAAGCATGCGTATTTATTGTGATACTCTCTAAAATGGCGGAAGACGTAACTCTGGGGAGAAGAATGGTTGAGTAAATTATGTTATTTTTGTTTTCTTTGCGCAAAAAAAAGTATTCTCGTAGCATCGCAAAACTGAAGTTGAGCCACTGATGTCACATGGACCTGTTTTACCGATGTATTTACTACTTTGCTGGACCTGGGAACATTTCAGTTGCATTGCTGTCTATGGAGGGCCAGATAGCTCTCAGATTTAATCCAAAATATCTTAATTTGTGTTCCGAAGATGAACGAAGGTCTTACGGGTTTGGAACGACATGAGAGTGAGTAATTAATGACATAATTTTCATTTTGGAGTGAACTAACCCTTTAACCATCAAACAAGTTCTGTTTGACTTGCATGTGTCAGTTGTTCAAGCACAGTGTGCAATGAATGTTCCAACTTGTTTTAAATCTGCTGATGTGGCATTTCACTGAAAAAGGTGCAATTGTGTTTTAACTTAATCATGGGCTCAGATTTGGTCAAAAACAGGGGCACAGCAAATGCCACTGTCATTTAAGTTCTTATCAGCACCATCCAGGCACGGCGTTCTTGAGTCCTGTGGTTAGTGTTATCTCTTCAATCAGCTGAGCTCATAAAGTGCTCAGCTCAGCATACATTGTACTTTTCCTCCTCATTGGTGTTGCGAAAGTTGCCCTTCTGCCAAAAGTCACACACAAACAAAAGGTGCACCTGGACAGCTTTGGCATTATTTACTCTGGGTAAGAAGTGAAGTTTTTTTTTTTTTTTTTTTTTTTTTTTTTTTAATCAAATCCAGGTCACACCTGTGCTGGATGCCTAAGGGGCTCCATTGTTGGGTGGTACACATTTGAAACTGAAGGTGCTCTAACCCCTAACCCCGCCCCATCCTCCTGCTATTTGTTTTTGCTCTTACGCCAGTGATACAATGATGTCAGCATTCATGCCCTCTTCAATTTCACAGCCAGTGGAGTTGATTTTTGTACTATTCATTCTCTATAGTTTGAATTTCATGATGGAATTAAGTCATCCAAGTGCATCGTGGGTGGTTCTGAGAATAGTATCTGCAACCTCGGTCATATTGTTGCCATTGTGTGAACATGTTTTTGAGGTGATATGTGAATAAACAGTCACATAATAAATTATTGGGTGGTGGTTGGTGGTATTCTCCCTCGTGCATTTATTTATGCAGAGGAAATGTTGCACATGCTAGTCAAACCACAGTTGCCAAGTAAGTTGTAAAGATGAAATTCTTTATTTGTTTAGGTTTATGATTAAGCAATGTTACCGGTAGGTCTGAAAATACTGTTATAGATGTAATGAGAATGACAAAATGCTCACATTTCACTCTAATGTGACTGTAATAATGTGGAAATAAAAACCTTAGTGTCCCCAAATCTGTGAGGGTATCAAATTTATATTTACAAATTCAAATTTATTGCACTATTTTATATATATATTATTTTTAAATGTAGTTGTAGTTAGTTGACACATGCTAGGGTGTGACATACTATATTCTATTTGAAACGATATAAACTTGTAATTTTATGACCTCTTTTGAGAGATTACATAAAATATTTGTATTTCCATATATTTGTCATTCCACAGGACCATTTAAATTTAACTAGAAAGGGCACATTGTAACAAAATAAATTAAATGATGTTTTTTTAACAAGGTTCGGGAGGAGCGCGTCAGATACTTAACCTAATTAACACAAGAGGAGCGCACTCAAGTTAATCAACACCATAGATATAAATACAGCTGACATACCTCTATCCTTTGACGGTTAATCAGCATTCGGTTGCACCTTTTGCCATTATATCACAGACTCAACCCGTCCCGTCCAAACAACGAGACCTATACTGGGGATTTTTTCAGATCCTACGGCCAATCTGCCGGCCCCAGGATCACACCTTCTCCACCAGACACGACCGCCAAGCTCCAGGCTTCGTCACAGCCGCTGCTCTCTGCTCGACCAGCCACACGCTCTCCACGACGCCGAGGCTTAATCTCGCCTCCACCAGTGTCACTTCCAAACTTCTTCCTCGGTATCCTCTTATCATTCGGATGCACGGATATTACCCGTGCCAACAATTCCTCCTATCAGAAAGTGAATCACATTTAAGCCTGAGGCAAACGCTGATTAATTTCAATGCACCGTCCTCGTGGAGGGTGAACAAAGCGGAATTACACGAACTATTCATCACCCCGCAAACCAGCCAACCTCACTCCTAAATCCACTCCAGCCGCCAAGGCGGCCAATAGATCGAGCAAAGCCCCGAACTCACCTCGCTCGACACCACTATTGTCCCGCACAAGACCCGGCTCTCCGCGAGCGTCGGGTCGCAGCAACAGGCCTTCAACGAGCCTGGGCCGCGCCCCAGTTCTCACCGCAGCAAATCCCCACTCGCTTCCCGCTTCGGCTCAGCCTTTCACTGCGGCAGTGTTGCCAAGTAATTTTCAGGTAAAATCGCTAAAGGCAGGTCATTTGTTGCTAAAAGTTGTTAAAGGATGTCGCGACATCATTGGATGTTAATATTATGTAACCATGATGCAAAGTTCCTAGAATACACACTGGAATTACTCAAACTTTCCGTATTTTTCACCAATATTTTACTTGTATTTAATTTACACATTGCATTTCGATAAACGGATAGATAAGACGGATAAGATTAATTTGTTTTGTGAATAAGATCAACAGTGGAAGTTTCACTGTTGATCACAGTGGACCAACAGTAAATGATTACCAATCATAGGTACAAACCAAAAATTAAGGCGCATCATAAACAATTATTGAACAAGTGCAACCTGCAACTTAATTCATATGTGAAGTGCGTACTGCTAGGCACCTCTCCCAAAGTGTCTAATGTTACCAGCCGATGTGCCGCTTGGCTGGCTAGCTGTTTCAAAATGTTCTTCCTTTTGTGTGGTTAAGAGAAAAACGCATGTCTTTTATCATTTTATCACTTTTTAAAGGTTTCCAAAAAAAAAAAAATTAGCTACATTTGTTGCTTGAAAAACAACTTGCTAGGGTAGTCTGAGAAATGGCTAATCTAGCAACAAAAAGTTTCGGTAAGACTGCAGGCTACCTGGATATTCCAGCATGTCCCGCTAAAAGTCACAAACCATTTTCCCATGGCCTACAGCTACAGCAGCCGAAGCAAGCACGAGGCTGCCTCTGCTGGCAACGCAGGCCCTCACATCTCAGACTTTCCGTCTACTATCCCTAACCCTTTTCCGTTTCAGCAGCCTCCAGCTCCCATAGTGGACACTAGCGCGAGGCTGCCTCCGCTTGCAACACAGGCCCACACATCTCAGTCTTTTTCCTCCCACTACTAAAAACCCCTTTTTCCTTTTCAGTGGCCTCCAGCTCCTGTAGCAGACACTAGCGTGAGGCTACCTCCGCTAGCAGAGCAGGCTACACAAGTTCTTCAGGACTCCCTTCCTGTGGCCTACAGCTACAGCAAGCGAAGCAAGCACGAGGTTGCCTCCGCTCGCAACACAGACCCACACATCTCTCTCTTTTACTCCTTTTTCTCTTACGCTTCTATCAGTTTCCCACCTCAAGCCCTAGAGGCCGATATTAAGCGTGAGGCTGCCTCCTCTGGAAATTGCGGCCCCTGCTCCTCTCCCTCACAGCTCTCTACTTCATTTAAAGTGACAATATCCTCTTTCACAGCAACACCACTGCCCATCCCACCAAATGCTGTTGCCTCGGAGCCACCGGTAGTGGCTTACAACATCCGAGCACAGATCCTAGCAGGTGCGGACATAGACCCCTCATCTAAGGCTGTCACTAACGAGTAATCGGGTAACAGATGTATTGCAGGCCACAATAGGCCATAACAATTGTTTCGAATAAAGTATCAAAACAAGTAAAAGATGGTTCTGTTGAACAAACTTAATATAATGTATTAAACAATATAATGTACATACGCATTACATCAAAAGCCTACAGAGGGCTCCAATGGCCCAACAATCATCTACATGTCACTGTGCAATCTAACCCTTGTTCGGCTAAACATTTAATTCAAATGTCCACTTATTCTTTAATATTTGGCCATTTCATTACGACAGAAATGCTGCAACAATTGTAAATCCTTGAATGGGGACATCAAAAGTTGCCATTTTCCTGAGTTCTTCATTACGTTCAGCCGTTTCACTGAAATAATCTGTTCAGCTTTCCCCTATAGGTGCCGTGAATTAAACGAGGGTTCATGATCAGCCCTTTCAATCACCGCCTTCTCAGCATTAGCCCATTGGAGTGGCTGCTAGGGAAATTCTGGGGTAAGAAACGCCTTCTAATCGATCTGTCAGCTCCGCATATCTCCTCGTTTCAAGCATAAACACCTTGATTCCTCTCGCCGAATTCTCTCCCAATAGTAGGACATTGATCATGCAATCCATTAGGGGTGTAACGATACGCGTATTCGTATTGAACCGTTCGGTATGCATTACAAACCGAACGATTCGTTGGACTAATACTATTACGTTTGTAAAATAAAAGAGCTTAAAGTGTGTGAAATATCAGTGCCACTGCACTCAACAATGCAGCCCAAACGACGTAACAGGCAATGTGCTGTCTGCCCCGTGATAACCTCCCCTTGCTGGGGTGCGTCGAAAGATGATGATCTTGTATCGACGATAGCCAGAGATATTGTCAAAAACATCAATTATTGGCAATATTAAGAGGATTTGGCATTTCCAATTAATGTAGGCCTGTTACATTCTTATTTTTATTAGGCGTATTATTATTATTATTATTATTATTATTATTATTATTATTTTATTATTATTATTATGAAGTTACTTTTATTATTAAATTAAAAGCACAATTAATTTGCCCCGCAATAATTACCGCATAACTGACGCGCTGCGAGGATAAGATTAGGCTATTTACTCCTCAATTAAAATGTTTTTTAAAAAGGTCTTTTAAAACAGGTCTATTAGGCTATAGGCTACGGCTACCTACAATGAATTATAGTCCTATAATTAAAATATTAACACTGCAGTCAGCAATAAAAATCAATGAAATAAAAAGCTTTTATTGCAAGCACCGACTTTTAAAAACAACCTGTTTAACACGAAATACATTCATTGTTTTTCACTATGTACGGGCCACAAGAGAAATATTAAGGAAATAAATGAAAACAGCTATAGGCTATATCGTTGTCAGCATATGTTGAAGTAGATTCTCTCTTTGTCTGAGTGAATATGCGGCGTCAGATTCCGAAAGCTTCGTTATTACTCTGTCATTCCGTTTTTACTTTCACTTTCTGCTTATAGTGAATTGACTGAGATTAAGACTTTCAACAGCATAAATCTTGTGCAAAGTTTGCACGTGTGCAAACACGTGCTTGTGTGATATCCATTGGGTCGCCTTCATGGTTTAAAACAGAAATATTTCCAACATTGCAACGTGACCAATTGCCCTGTCAGATGCTGCAAGAGCGCTCCCGGTGGAGCAGATACGTTTCTCTGCCGGCGAGGCTCACCTATCCGACACCGTGAGTATTGAACTCTCGTCGGATGCTGCGAGAGCTTCTTGGTCGAGCAAACCTTGCCTTTTCCGTCCGACTACCAGCGAAGCTTACACATCCAATGCCGCAAGTGCGGAACCCCCGCCTTCACGGTTGAGTGAACGTTTCCTTTCAACTGCCGGTGATGCTCACCCGGCCATACCGTGAGTGTTGATCACCCGTCGGATGCTGCGAGAGCCTCCCGGTTGCGCAAACCTTGCTTTCCCTTTCGTCTACCGGCGAGGCTTACCCGTCTGATGCTGTGTGTATCGAACTCCCGTCAGACGCTGCAAAAGCCTCCCAGCCCAGCAATCTTACCTTTCCGTCCTACGGTCTTCCCATCCCTTACCTTTTCCATCCTACGGTCGGCGAGGCTCACCCGTCCGACATCATGAGTATTGATCTCCCGTCGAATGCTGGCGAGAGCCTCCCGGTCGAGCAAACCTGGCCTTTTCCTTCCGACTACCAGCAAAGCTAGTCCGTCCGATGCTGCGAGTTTTGAATTCCCTTTGAACGTGCAAGAGCCTTCCGAATATGTTTTTCTTTCAACTACCGGTGATGCTTACCCACTTGTGCCGCGAGTATCGAACCACCATCGAACGCTACAACAGCCGTCCGGTCAAGCAGTCTTGGCTTTTCAGTCTGCCTACCGGCGAGGCTTAACCATCCGATGCAATGAGTATTGATCTCCTATCGGATGCCGCGATGCCTCCCGGCCAGACAACCTTACCTTTTCCATCCTACGGCCAGCAAGGCTTACCCGTCCGATGCCATGAGTATTGACCTCCAGTCGGATGTCGGCGAGAGCCTCCCGGCCAGACAACCTTACCTTTTCTGTCCTACGTTTGGCGAGGCTTTCCCGTCTGATGCCGTGAGTCTTGATCTCCCGTCAGATGCCAGCGAGAGCCTCCCAGCCAGACATCCTTACCTTTTCCATCCTACAGTCGGCGAGTCTTATCCATCCAATGCCGCGAGTCTTGATCTCCTGTCGGACATCAGCGAGAGTGTCCCGGCCACCCAACTTTACCTTTCCGTCCGACGGTCAGCTAGGCCCAGCCGTCCGACGCCATGGGTCTCGTCCTCCCGCCGAACGCTGTCCGAACCCTCCCAGCCAAACCTCACATCTTTTCCCCCTGCCTGGCGAGGCTTACCCATTCAATGTCCTGAGTCTCGATCTCCCATCGGATGCTGCGAAAGCCCTCCCAGTCGGGTTTTCCTTTTCTCCCTACCCGCCCGGCGAGACTTACCCGTCTGATGCAGCGAGTCTTGATCTCCCGTCAGATATCAGCGAGAGTTCTCCCGGCTGGGCTTCTATACTTGCCGTCCGCAAGCGAGACTCATCCATCCGATGCCGTGAGTCTTGATCTCCCGTCGGATGTTGCTAGAGTCCTCCTTGCCGGTCGTCCCAAACTCTTTTTACCTGCCAAGCCGATAGGACCCACTCGTCCGACGTCCGGAGTCTTGATCTCCAGTCGGAGGCTTCATAGGCCCTCTCGGTCAGCTACTCACCCTCTGTACTCTGATTAGCAGGGGCTGACGGCCAGTAGGGCCCGTACGCCGACTCCGTGAGCTGCTCCAATCAAGGCAACTCGGGCCCTCCTGGTCAGGACCACAATTACGCTGCTCCTCCTGCATCGGCCGGTTGGGTTCACCCGTTCCAATGCAGTGAGCACACCGTTGAGCATCGGTTCGAGCCCTCCTGACCGGGCGCCCCAAACCACACAGTCAATACCAGCTGCCGGTAGGACCTACCCATCCGATGCCACAAGCCGCTCCCACGAAGCACGTAGTCTCTTCCGGCCTGCCAAACAGGCAGCTTCTCGAAATCAGCCCCCGCCAGATCTCAGTGCGTATTTTAGGGGGGTCTTTAGTCTGGCGGTTGTCCTACACTCAGTTGCTTTTTGGGGGGTACTCTGGGTTCAGGCCATTCCCGAGCTCGGAGCCCTTCCCCGGACAGCACGCCAAATACGCATTACTATACTCCAGCTAATTATATGTAAGGGTGAAGTCGTGAATCTTTAACAGACTAAAAAAAGCAAAAGTGATTATATCTTCAGTGTGCTTTTCAGTGTTGATTTTCACCTGCTAATGAGCTTCTGTCTCAAGCAAACATTGTTTGCAGTACCCAGGTGAGATAGGAGAATAATTTCTAATTTAGAAGGCCTGTTCATAAAATAGACATTCTCCTACTGATTATTATTAAAAACCTGAGTGAAAAACGTCTTAGCATTTTTCTTCTACAAAGCAAGTTCTTGTCCTTTGTCCACAGACCCAGAGAGTTCTGTATTGATAAGTTGTGTTCATGTATAGAAAATTCTGTGGTCAGCCATGCAGTTCAAAGATCACATTAAGAAGCATAGAAATGAGTGAATTTCCCAGCCATATACCATTACAGTGAGAGTGTGTGTCCCGGTCAGTCGGCCCTTTGTCCTTGTCATGGCCAGTAAAATAACAATAGCATGTTGGTTTCAAAGCACTTGACCAAAGGTGGAGGTCCCTTAGAAAACAGTCATGCAGAGCTATCATGTGACCTCCCCTTGAAAGCCCCACAAAGACTTTCAAAGGGTTGAGGGTTGGGGTATCTGACCCCCCTAAGTTTGGACTCATTCATAGAATAGACAAAGAAGTCCCTTTGTAAAATGAATTTAGAAATGCTTGGTATTTTGTTAAGGGTCCTCCATTTTGTGGGCTGACACAATATTTTTACACACCATTATACTCACATTAAATGGTAGGTGAATGGCTAATGTGATTAATGTCTGGACATGTGTTTAATTTATAGAGAAGAGATCAAGTTTGGGCATGTTAGCCAAAATACAAATGGCATGATGTTTTTACTGCTAACATGGCTGGAAGAACCCATCCTTAATGGTTTCCTGTAGCCTGCCTCTCTAATGAACAGCTGCAAGGGCTTGACCATCTTCTCAAATATGTGCTGGAAGATTTTTAGAGGAGATGAAACGGGATACACTTAATCTAATTTCTCAAGTCTCTGGGTTTTGTTCGTCTGCTTGGTGCATTCTCTAGAAAGACTCAAGGTTGTAGACTCACACTGTTGTAATAAATGTATAATGACAATGTGGAGGAGTTTTCGAGATTAGGGTCTTGGCTTAGTTAACAATGCATGTTTCTATTCAGATTCAGTGAAAGTTCATCCAAAAATAACAGTTGTGCCATAATTTCTGACTTCATTTCTAAGATATTTATAAAATGTTCCCAAAACAACATTGGATCCCATTGACTTTCATTGTATTGGGACATTTTTCAAAATACCTTCTTTTGTGTTCCACAGAAGAAAGAAAGGTTTGGAACAACATGAGGATGATAATTTTTGGGTGAACTATTCCTTTACATAATTTCTCTGGTTCTGCTTCACTGGTTTAAATGAATTGCAGTATGTTGCTGTTTTACTGCAATATCTAACATATAACGGCTTGATCTGATACTTGAGCCATAAATCAGAAGACTCCTTAAGTGTTTAGAAGCATTATGGGAGACTCATGCCATAATCAAAAGTTATTTCCATCATTTCCAACACATTCCTTTTCACGTTCTCTCCTTGCACCTGTTTATCAGCCGCAGCGATGGAATTCTGTCTAGTCCACTTTCCGACATCGTGATATTGTTATTCCTGATACTCCTATCCACAGACATCATTTTTCAGCATGACACATGACATGGGCTCTCTTACTTGTAAGGAACCATTTAACCTCTTTGCGCTGAAGGGTTCTTGGCTCTTCTTTCTGAGGAATGTACACCTGCTCCATCAAGGCCTTCTTTTTCTTTTCCGGAGCTTTATAACCTATGCTGTAGAGTGCTCACATCAAGAATGAGCTCAACATAAGCTGGACATTGTTTCAGCAGCTGAAGACGTCTAAGCAATAAACACGTAATAGATGATGTGTGGAATTACTTGGGTGAGAATACTTGGCCTGTAGCAATCAATTATTTCATCTTGAGTACTTTAAGAGTTCAAGCACTTCCCAGTGACTGCAGACGTGTGGCCGGGGTTTTACGTGGACCTCTGTTGTTGGTAATGGCTGCCCATCCAACTGGGAAATGCAATTATACTCGAGAAGGCTCACAAGCTCACAAAGCACATTCTTTGGAATCCTCTGTTTTATCAATACATAGTGGCCTGCTTGAATGTGTATTATTCCACCTGAGCAAATACTGCACACCATTTCACCCACAAATATCTTTCTCTCTCTCTCTCTCTCTCGCTCTAACCATATGCTAATGTTATTAAATCTTTGCCGTTTTTAACAAGCTTGAGGAATGCCATGCAGAGGTTTTTCCTTAAGAGGTATTAGGAACAGTGTGTGACAGCCTCCCAGTGAATTATTGGCATAGTACGTGTGCGCACCAATGAATTTGGTTTATTGTAAGACTTGACATGCCAAATTCTTCCCATATTTTCATTTTGTTGTACTATATAATTGCAGGTGCACAGATGGAGTGCCATCTTGGCTTGAAAAAGAGTTATTTCACCTGCTAAAGGGTATTAAATTCACACATTTAACCTAATACTTGCTGTGGAACATGGAATTTGGATCATCACATATAAGAAAGCTATAATGTAGCCATGAGGTAATCACAATAAAAATGCTTACGTATTCTGATTTGTTTTATAAATACGGTTGGCTATTTTTAATTTTTCCTTATCTAAACAGCTTGCAGTAATAAGTAATGCAACCAGGAGACCATGAGTAATGTTTTGTACATGTTTGTGGGAAATTGTTTATCTGAGCCACAATGGTGATTAGAATTGATATAGTAGCCGAAAGAATTACACAAAATGACATGAGGGATAGTAAATGATAAAAGAATTAAAATTTTTAAGTGGGCTACTCCTTTAATTACATTAACTTGTTATAATTTTTTTCTTCCAGCAGTATTTTTGAGGTTCATCAGCCATTCACAAAACCTATGGTGTTACGTAAGTCTCTCTTCGCTCCTATATCCCCTAGAGTGAAAATGTCATCATTGCCCTCTTGAATTTCACCTATCAACTTCCTACTTCCAGCCGCCATCTGGCAATGTTGATATCACCATGCATTCCATGTCTTTGCTCCCTGACAAACCCAAATCTGTTCATCTTCTTCAGACAGCGGAAGACCTGTAATCTTTTGCAGGAGACTGACAGGCGTGCTAAAATAAACATATTCTGACTGCTGTCACTCTGTGGTGCTCATTCAGCAGGGATGACACTGCTGTGAGCATAAGATACTAATTTCCCTTTTTTTCTCTCTTACACTCAGCCAAAATACTTTTTGTAGTTTGCAGCCATTAAGGCTTCACTTTATTCAGCGTTTCTTATTTAAAACAATGAGAAAAACACCAGGATCAAAAGTGATTTTATTAAATAGTTACAGATTTATAGCTAATGTAGGATCAACATACTTACTGCTCAGTATTTTGTCCAGTAGTGTTGAATATTTTGTTTTGCCACTGAAGTATTTAACATTAGTTCAGAAAGTGCAGAGAAAACACTGAACCCTCCTCCTCATAATGCATCAGAAAAACTGCTTTTGGGTCTTACGGGCAATCTGGAGGGAGCTTCTTACTAAATACTCATGCCAATGCAAACAGTGTAATGTTTGTACACCTATTTCCACTGGGAGTATGAAAAAAGGACTGCAGGACTTTAATCAGAATCTTAAAACAGCCGGGCCTTTGATAAGAGCCCTCGCTGAACATTTATCTTACTTCTCTAAAGGGTGTAATGGCTTATGCCACCCACTTTGATCCTGCCTTGGAAACATGATGTTGGAGTGCTGCTGTAGATAACAGTGGTCAGCTTGAGTTGTGTGAGTTAAAATGTGTCTTGTCATTTTTTATTTTGGTCATTTTCTTGGATACAGCATGCCATTCATTTTACAGCTTCTTGTCATAATCATCTTGACCCCCCTGGCTAAAGAGGTACAGGGATACGGTAGAGTCCTGCAAAGTGGTGGGGCAATAGTATTTGTCTTGGAGAAGCTTCCAGCGATGAGGCCAACAACAGCAAATGGTCTCTTGACAGGTGTCATGGATGAGAGTTCTTAGAATAACACAGTTGCAAAGTTTTGCACCAGCGTAGGAAGAGGGAAACTTGAGAGTTTACCATGCAAAACAGCTCAAATCCTGCTTACTTGGACATAAATTACAATTCAAGTGCAATGTGAGGATAATTTGACGTGTCTCAAGTATTTAAAACTGAAAAGCCTTTTTACTCACTATTAGCTAAATTAGACATTGCATATCAGAGGTATACATGATTTTGCTTCTGTAATTTGTACAGCATTATGTTTTATATTATATTATATTTTTAAAAGATGTTTATGAAGACAATGAAAGTCTATTTGCATTTTATTAGACAGGACATGATTAGCTGTGACTTCCTGTTTAGCACATGATCAGCTCAAGAAAGATTATAATATTTACATTGGAGCAGTGCATGATCCTTGGGAAGGAAACTCACACAAGGGCACTATGGAGCATGTTTTCTTTGCCTTGTCATATACAGCTGCTGCTTATTCAGATTGACTCCAGTGCAGCATCAGGGCAGACTTAACCCCCCCCCAAAAAAAAAAAAAATTGCAAAGGGCAATTCATGTTAATGGGTTGTAAAATAGCTTTCAGATTACAGTCGTTCCAGGGTTACAGTCTTTCAGTCCTCAGAGGTTGCAGGTGTGATTTGTTTAGCTTTTTTTCTGTAATGCATCACATTTTGGGAATCTGTTTTGGTCTCCTCAAACTGTGTGCTGTTGAAAAAGGAAAAAATGGTTTGTGTGTGTGTGTGTGTCTTTTTCAGTTACATATCATACATATAATTGCTATGGGATATTGTTACTCATTTGTGTTCCAGAATTGTGTTCTGGCAGCTACTTCATCTTGTATTTAAATTTCAGTCTCTGAATAAATTTGAAGCCAACAACTAAATAACCAAAGGCTAAACATTATGTCTTAAGTGGAACCAGAAAGCCCATCACTTTATTTTGAGTACAGTCAGCTGCAACCATCAGCCCAGTGTGCTTTGATGCTTTTAGCAGTCGTTATGAAAGAGATGAATAAGTTGAACAATGGTATCAGCACATCTTGTACTTAAAATACAAAGGAAATCTTGTTTAGCAGCACCACAAGGGCAAAAATAGGACATAACAATTGAAAACTAATATAATTTTACATCACACCTGCTCACTCAAAAGCCATTTTCAGTGAATGTGATCATCATGCATCACCTAAATCATTCTAATCTCACTGAAACCTAATGTATACATCTTGTCTATGTGACAAACAAAAACTAATGGAGGTTGTTTATGATACCAATCAACAGGAAAGCACTTCAGCATTCTTGGACACACTCAAGACTGTTCCTGTGCCGTGTTAGTAGAGAGGAAAATTCGTAGATAACAATTTACATTTGTTTGGTAATTTACAGTCACTATGTCATATACAAAACTGTTACTTTACCATTTAATTTTTACTCCAAAAATGTGGACAAAATGTCTAACATATAGCAAAAGGCTGGTGGATTGTATATTTATTGTGTCTCCTTTCAACAAATCAGTGTGAATTAAAATGATATTGTAAGAAATATGCAATTGTAAATATTCTTGGAATAGCGTATTGCATACATGTGTATTATAAATTATTGGTCTTAATACAGTTACTTTGTAAATCATCAGTTTAGACACAGTAGTCGGTCCTTTTCAGTGGGTGGTGGTGGTAAAGCTCAGCTGTGGTTGTGGTTGTGGCTGAGGTTTATCCTGATTTACCCATTAGTCACAGCGCTAATAAAGTCATTCATGTCTTCAACACAATTCTTACAAACTCATATTTTGCCATATAGCTGATTGTCATCATCACTGTTGTGTCTTATATATTCATTTGAAAGTGATTTTCACTCTAAGGAGGAAGCTAAGCTGAATGAAGTAATGGATTCAGTCTTAAATATAGGGCAAACTTGTCTTCCTTCTTAGGCCTATCATGCTTTTCAAAGGTCTAATCATAACCTTGTTTCTCTACTGTTTATTTTTGTCTTCCTAACCTTTAATTACCAAGCTAAAAATCAATCTTTAACAGGTCTTTCATTTGTTAAATTGTTTTTGACCACTGAAATTATTATCTGTATTTAGCCTCCAATAAAATGTTACCACATTTGCAACCACTTTTTTTTCTCCTTTGATTTTTCTTTAAGACACTTGCAGATGGTTTAGGATTTAGATTGTTGCAGTATAGTAAATCACAGATCAACTTAGAATTTTCTAATTAAAATAATTAGCTTATAGGCATGCTTACATGATTCATGCTTAATACACAAACATAATAAAAACCCAGGACTATGCACTTTACCTTTATCCCTGCAATCTCTTTTTAGGTACCAAATGTAAGTTTTGTAATGTATTTTATTTTATTTTATTTTAGTATCACTCAGAAAAAGATATTAAAACAATTATTAAGTCTGTAATGTGTGTGTAATTTGTGTCACTATGAATGCTCTTATTACACTATATCTATGCAACTTTGTAACTTTATCTTAAAGAAAACATATTTTCAGTGTTAACTCTTAACCTTTCTGTACTCTAAGACAACTGCTAAATACATACCATCTGCAAACAGATCTTTTCAAAGCATGGATTTGAACTAAGGGTTTATGTGCAGATTGTACCACACAAGTAGACATGGGAATTAGTCATCAAGAGCCCTGCCAGCCTCACACTGTTATGCCACTTGCTCTGTCACACCAAGTAAATATAAATAGCACCACTAACCGCATGCAGTCCAGTGAAAGTAACCCTATGCTTAACTGAATGCATTTGAATTTTATGAAAAACTGTAAAGGTGTTTACAGATGTGTGGCAACCACACTTAAGAGAATCTCATTGTAGAGTGGGATAAAAGTCATGTAATAATAACTGTTTTTATTACTTTCTTTTTCAAGTACTGGCAAACAATAATCTTTGCTTTCTCTACCATAACTGTTGGTATAGTCTGTTTGGAAGAATTGTTTCGTGATCATTTAGTGTCTGTATTTATTTATGAATACAATTTACCTCGTTTACATAATATGTAACAGGTACCAATTAATTCATCTAAAGCAGAGAATTAGGCTTCAGGAAAATAAATCTGTCTAATGAAAACAGAAGCCTATTCTGACTAAAATAAAATCTGTAGACAAAATTTGTGTCAGTTTGACAAAGTGGAGCTCTATAGAAAATAAGGGAACCCTTAGCAGTGAAAACATCCCTGAGGTAACATTATTTTAGACCTAGTAGCAGGAGTGGTTATTTGAACTTCAAACTGTTGTATAAGGTGTTTAAGAAAATTAATTGAGGGATTAATATAACTAGAATATAATATAATATAATGAGAATTTCTGAAAAAAGTAGTTAAAGCCTGGTGCTCAGCACATAGTGTGATGTATTTATTTCAAACAGTAGATTATCAGCTTTTTTGTTTAAATCAGGGTCGCAAAGTGACAAACTTTGCAAACAAGCAAGAGATGGTTCAAGCAGAATCTTTGTGAAAGGAATACAAGGAAATTATAGTTTCAATGATTTGATAATAAGCAAGTTTATGAGAACAAATGCACAAAACAGTGGTACTTGTTCAAGTCATATTAGCTGGACTAGAAAAAGGACGGTCTTAAAATGTTAATTAGAAAGAAAGAACAACAATAACAGTTAGATACAATTGATATAGAATAATAAACAAGAATGTGTTTGATGAATTTTTGAAGTTTTAAGGGACATTTTAATAATAGATAAAATCCTTAGCTCTTTTAAGTAGTGTTAACCACAAGCTCAAATGAGTGTTTTACTTTTGCCAGATCTTCATGTCTTATCAAGACTTCTCATCAAAATGGGTAATGATGCTTGACATAAGAGGAATATATGTACCCCCCAAACCTTGTTGAGATCACAATGATATAAACATTTTTGGGTGGAAATTACACAGTACACTCCACCCAGTGCTTTGAAGCCATGCATCATTAGTTCTGCATGTACCAACAAATCTCACAAATTTCTTTCTCTTTCTTTTTCTTTCTTTCTTTCTTTCTTTCTTTCTTTCCTTCTTTTTTCTTTCTCTTTCTTTCTTTCTTTCACTGTATAAGGCATCTAAAAATATGATGTCTTACTGTCACTGCTAAAAAAATTTATGAACATTAACTGTGATCAGTTTGTGGTATGTGGTTCTGCTTAATTATAACCAAGCACAGATAATGAAAAATTATTTTAGTGAAGATTTCCATATAGTTTCCCTGTGGCTATACTCTGCGATTACGGTAATCACACAGGGCTTAAACCGTGCCATAGCTTGTAATAATCTTTGCTTGCAGCTAAATTACTTGACCACTCTGAATGCAGTCCTAGCATTCCCCAAATGAATCCCCCAGGCCCAAATGGGCAGATGAAAAGCATTCCTTAACCTCTAACAGTACAGTAAATATCACAACACCCAACCTCATTTCATCACTATTGTGTAATTTATGGTCAAGAACATCAAAGATGTCTTTAACCACATTGAGAAAAAAAAACCTTGTGTGTTGCTTATTTTCAAACCAGTATGACCACTGCAAAAATGACTTCCCACTGACAGTAAATGAAGGCAGACGGTTAAACAGTTAAAAAAAAGACAGTCTGTTATAAAGGGTTTTTTATTTTAATATTTTATTGTTTTAGTACATTTTAGATTTACAGTATAGTATTTAACGTTTAATGTTTAACTAATATTTTCTTCAGTTTGTTGGAATGAGCTGTTTTTCTCATCAAAATGCATAATTATGAAGGCTGATGAAATATAAAGTAATGTTTTCTTAACCAGCCATTATTTCCTTTTCCTCTTCAACATTCCTATGACTGAATATCTCTTAAAAACAATTAAAATACTCCAGTGGGTTGTTCCGAGCAGTCGTTCGGTATGTTAAAATGTGGGATTTTGAGGAATATGTTAAACCCTTTACACAGTGCTAGTGAAAAGCAAAGCATTTTCCAAGAAAAAGAAGAAGGGAAAATAATTGCTTCTCAAGGGTTTTTGACAAGAGGCAGAGCGGACAACACCCTACTACCCCTTACTGTTTTTTTTTCACCCTCTCTTGCTCTGTCTCTCCTAGGAAAAAAGCTGCCTGCACCTGTGTGGGCTCTTTTTAGCACCTCCCGTGGCATTTCGTAATCGCACTTCCCTCTAAACAAAATGTCCAAGAACTGTTGTGAGCAGAGATATTAGATCTCACCTCTGATAAAGAAGTGTTTTTTTTTTATCAGACTAGCTGAGAATAATGAACCGCTGTTATAATAGACAGTTGAAGTGGCCCAGAGAACACTGTGATGATGATCGGCTTCTGCCCTGTCCCTGCTGATTGTTCTCTGTGTTGGACCACCTGTAGGTGTGACAGTATAGTAAACAGTCAAATGCAGAAAAAAACATGCAAACGAACCTTCATGTGCATTGAAAACAGAATCTGAGTCCGTTGTCTGCAGGGCAGAAGACCATCCTGTGCGAGGCAGGAATGTTATCACGGTGCATTTGGGACTGACTCCTAATTACAGGAGGGTAAGTTTGGTTAGGCCAGAGGCACTGTGTAATTACTATGATTGCAATGCTTTAGACATAAGTCTATCCTGGCCTGCAGTTCCTTTTGAAGAATGAGGCCCAGAAAAGACACACTGTGTGTGTTCACTACATTAAATGTGTACCTTCTATTGTTAAAGCGGACATAGGCGGAGCAGTTATGAATTTAATGACCGCGGTGATTGACAATTGACCCCATAAGGACACTGTGTACGTATCAGTGTTTTTTGAAATGCAGAAAATGCGATATCATTTGATTAATGGATTTTACAGTGAGAAACACATACTGGATATTAACTCCAAAACTTTCTAATGTGCTATTAAACAGCTACAGATTAGTCTGTCAAATATGAAATTAGTAGAAGTCATCTGATGATAAGTAAACTATCAGTTGCAGCATATCCCCAGCTGCCTTGTTATTATAGGGTGACCATACGTGTTACATGTCCTGATCGGGTTTTCTAAATTGTCTGGTCCAGGTTTTATCTTTGTTTCATGGCACAGTCTTGCATGCCACGATTGGTCAATTATGCACAATGTCTGCAAGCTATTGGTCAAACTACTTTTCAGTCATTGCCCTCAGCGAGTATGAAAATAATAGGAAAATAATGTAATAAAATAGTACATTAAGATTAATAAATACTTTAGGATTTTTTTTTAGTTCATGTTAACCAATGTCGTTAACTATGAAACCTTATTGTTAAGTGTTACCACTTTATCTCATGTGCAGCTAAGACAGGTAGAATCATAAAAAATAAGTCTGAAATTTATAAGTTTAAATTACCTCCAACACCACACTATATGAGCTTCATTTTTTGTTCTGCTCTCAGTTTAACACATCCTTCTTAAATAACAGGAAGGGAGTGCATTCCAAAATAAAGTTGTTTGTGGCCACCTTTTATGTCCAACCGAAGAATTCAGCTAACTTAATTTTTACACAGAGTTCCTGCTACATTCAGGCAGGGGACACATGGCAGCTGTGAATGTGGTTTCAACCCTAGAACATTAAGTTTTAGTAACGTGACTCATTTATCATTCTACTCCATTCATAGAAATCTTGAGGTCGATTGCGTCAGACTTTCCTCCCAGTTCTTTGATTCAACACTAGTGGAAACCTTGTAATATTGTACCAAGTTAAAATCATAGCAACAGCCCTGCAGATGTCTGAGACAAAAAGATTAGGTTTTAACTCATCGTTAAACACAGCTACTGTTTGCATGCCCTTGTTTAACAAAAGTGATTTGTTAAGTAAATGTTCAGCAAAGGTCTGGTTACCTAGCTGCAATCCACAGGAATACAGAGCCCAGTATATAGCATCATCCTCTGAAAAATCAAGGGGGAGGTTATAATGAAAACAAGCCATGCGTTCTGCATACAATCAGATTCATAAGCTTTCCCATCTTGACAAATCCCAGGACTACAGCTGGTCATGTGCACCCTGAACCAGCAAGGACAGCATACATATAGGTTTTAATCTTGCTGTTAATCTCCTTTACAAGTCTCTGCCACACTTTACAAGTGTGTTTTTAATGCAGGAAACAAAAAAGGATTTCCCTTGAAAATGAACTGTAAAGTGTGCTCGCTCAGATGACTCAGATCTCAAACCCTGCAGTATTTATATGAAGAATATATGGAAGAGCGGTTATGTTTGTTTAATGAAACAGTGGAAATTATGTTGTTTCAGAGTTTTTCATGCAGGGAATGGAGGTTTGTCAAGTTTTGAGGTTTAGCATTTTTGCATGTTTGGTCAACTCTGGTTCACCTCTGCTTTGCTTCACTTCATGCGCTTGTGCAGGTGGTGTGCTTCAGTAATGAAGACGGGCTTTACAAACAATATTGTTTTCTACTGTAGCCAAAGAGAATTCTTCATTAGTTTGCAAAAGGAGTCCAGGTTCACACAAGCAAGCCAGCCTGATTCTGGTCATTCTCAATGCCTTCTTAAATAAAAGGTGTTATGTTAAACATTGCAATTGAGGGATCTTTTATAAGCCCATCGAAAGATATGACGAATAAATCTGAATTTCTTCACACTCAAAAACAAGTCCATGACTGAAGTAGTCCATGATCGGTGATTTTTTTTTTTTTTTTTTCCTGTCTGTTTTGTACTATACCCCGCAATGTTTAAGAAACATAAAATGTTATGACTTAGGAAAAGGAAAGTGTCTGATAATATAAGTGTCAGTCTTTGGAAAGGTTTCTCACAGGTTCACATATATGAATCTCTAAGTCCCTAAGGGCAGTGCTGCTTTGCACATGTTTCAGATAAACTTAAATTTTCCCAAAAGTAACATGGAAGCCAAAAGAATGTGGAAAATGGTTGTAGTGGTAGCAGCTCTGCTGGGGAAAACTGTCTGCGTGGAGTCACATTGGTGTAGGAAATCTCAAAAGAGACCTAAACTCAACTGATTTGTATGCTGCCACTTTTGTTGACCCCAGGTGCTAGTTTTTTGAAGCTGTAATTCTCAACATAACTTAGCTGTGCTCATAATTTAAGACACTTTCCCCTAGACAATAGATACGTTGACTCTCCTCATCAATATAGACCTCTGAACTTAGCATTCAAATGGATTTTACTCATTCTGGAACATTTTCCACCTGTTGCACAGGCATTTGGTTTTTGAAAGCTGTGCCTCTTGCAATTTATGCATGGTTTCTTTCTTTAAAAATGCATGAGCATGCATATTGTTTCAGATTGTTTAATCATTGAATCAAAGTAAAGCTTATTTTTTGTCTTGATTGTACCATACAGCTTTAAAGAGCCCCTCGATAATGGTCACTGGCAAAACATCTAACTTCATTAAATTAAATATTTGCAATTTAGGTGTTGCTTAGAAAAAAGCTGTTTAATTTTTAATGGCCAACAACTAGCTAAGAAAAGATGCCTTTGCCCCCATAATTGTGTAGTTATAGCATTTACCAGCAGAGGTTGTCTTAACCATGCTGCTAACCAGCCAAATCTTAACCCCTTGGTTAAAGCCTCCAATTTGGTGGTTTGGTCTCTGCTTTTTAGCTTTCTGCCCAACTGATTGCTCACTTGGCTTGCTCCACCTTTGGCAGCGTCCACAGTTGTCAAGCCCCATCTCAATCCTCAAAGTGGAACACCAGCTCTTTTCAGGGTGTTTTGTAGATGGCCAGAGGACACCTGCTCAGGCTTTGTTTATTTTCTTGCACAAACACCCAAGCAATGTGTTTATGATTGGAAAAGCAGAGCACATGAGTAAACATTTGCTTAAATCCCATCTCCCCTTCGACCTCCGTATAAACAACCTTATTTTGTCCTTTCCTCCTTTTTTTCTTTTTTGGGATTTTTTGACGTACATTCTTCTCACAACCACATAACTCGACACAATCCTATTCCTGTATTTCCCAAAAAGTCCTGTCACAGTTCCACCACCTGCTTTGAATTTGCTGTCCCACGGTAACAACTTTTGATTACTTTCTTTTCTTTCCTTCTCTCAGTTTCTTCTTGCGAATATATATCAAACTATTTTTAAAACTCAGAAATTCTCAAAGTAAGTCCAGATTTGAATGTCCAGCTGCCAAAATGAGCAACCAGTCTTTCGGTATGGTTAAGTTGTACATTTTTGTTCCTCGTGCCAGGGCATCTGTCTTCTGACACACCCTGTCATTATAAGAAAAAGGAAGCAGCATCTTTTGATTATTTTCATTCATATTGCATACATTTTCACAGAAACTCTGTAAGTCTGTCAAAGACATTAAAAAAGATGTTAAACACTGCCAAATTCATTCAGTCATTTGTTGTAGCCACTCTGTGTTTGTGTCCTGTATTATGATTTATAAACCAAAATTTTAAAACCTTAAAAACCCCTAAACATTTAATTTGTTCAAGAAGCACTATTAAATACATTAAACATTTTTCTTCTTCTGTGGTCCAAAGTTTCATGCATATGTTGGCCAAATTTAAATCACATGTACAGAATTACAGCCTTCTGTTCATGCAGGCTAAGAAAATTCCTCAGGAAACGTGTGTTTATATATACACATATGTTTCCACAGTATAAATATGTATTATATAATTTGTTCTGTAATATTTTTATTTAATTTTAATATTTACCAGCATATATATATATATATATATATATAGATATATAAAACTTATATATACGTTTGTGTATTCTCAGCCCAAGCATAATGGCAAGTAGGTGGTTATGTGAGTTCAGAGCTGGTGTAATATCTATGTTCTGACTGAAAAGAAAAATGTGCATCTCGTTGCCAGTTTAGAGGATTTTTGTTTGAAGTCCTGTGACCCTGTAGAGCACTTCCAGGCCCTCTTAGTTTTCTAAAGGCCAAATGCGATTCTGGCAGATCCCAACAGAAGCAGAACACCTCAGCACATCTGGACTCACCGCTGCATCTATTACACAAGCCCCACTATGTGAAGTCACGTCCAAGTCAAATAAGCCACCCCCCCTCAAAGAACATCTAAAGAGGGACAAGGGTAAAGCTGCCAAAGAAAGGACTCCGACCTCAAGCATTCCTCTCATCCAGGTCATGTTTTCATTACCCCAACAAATTTACACAGTTGTTAGTGATGGCCTGGGATTCCTCCTAAAGCACAGCCCACCAATAATAAACAAAGGCCAGCTGACACCCTCAGACACCTGCAAGCCTCCCTGACAGTGCAGGATTGTTCCCAGGCGGAGAGCACCAAGAGGCCCTGCTTTCCTCTCAAAGTGTTATCCATTCGAGAGGGTGCCACCATACCACCCTGACACACACGTCCGAGCCTTGAAAGAAATGCATCATTGGTAAATCCTACCGGAGGAAACATCCTCATGAACCAGCCAGACCGACCAGTGATGAAAGCCGTTCAGTGTGTTCTCTTCACTCAGTGCCACAGTGCTCAAGAGTGGGTTTGTGAGTGCATCTTGCTTTCTTGAGTCGTCAATCATGTCAAAACAGATGCAGCACACTTTTTTTTTTTTTATGAATGTATTGCAAAATTGCTGATTTTGACTTAGACTAATAAATTAATATTTAGAGATGCACCAACTGGCCGATATGTAAAGATGATTATTTTCATTAAATTGTATATACTTGCAGTACTGTTCAAAAGTTTGGTGTCAGTAAGATGGTCAGTAAGATTTTTTTTTTTTAAGAAACTAATACTTTCATTCAGCTAGGATGCATTAAGTTTATCAGAAGCCTAAAAAACTATATCACCGTTTCCACAAAAATATTAAGCAGAACAGCTCTTTTCAACACCAAATACAACACTTGAGCACCAAATAGAATGATTTCTGAAGGATCATGTGACACTGATGACTGGAGTAATAGCTGCAGAAAATTAAGCCTGTTCACCACGGGAATAAATTACTAAAATATATTAAATTAAAATATATTAAAATAAAAAACTGTTATTTTACATTGTAATAATATTTCACAATATTATTGTTTTTACTGTATTTTTGATCAAATAAATGCATCCTTTGTGACACATAAGAGATTTCTTTCCAAATCATCTTGCTGATCCCAAACTTTTGGGTATTGTATACTATTTTGTCTAAATAAATTTAAAAAATAATAAAAAAGTGAAAGCTAAAATAAATTTAGTAAAATAATAAAAAAAAAATCTAATATCAAAAATGAGCATGGTACCAATACATTGTGTATCCCTATTAATGTAGATTGGGACAATACCAGCAACACTTGTGATGTCAAGGAGTCAGAACAAATTTGGTTTGTTCTGACCCCTTGATGTCACAAGTGTTGCTGGTATTGTCCCAATCTAATTGTTTTTTTCCACGCACCTTTTTGATTGTGTGAAGTTGCACCGGAACAATCAAACATCCCTATTAATGTAGGAAGAGGCAAAGACCAGATTGTAGTTTTGTGTAGTTTTGGCAAAGTAGACTTTTACAAATTGTTTGTACTGTCAGTACAGTTCATTCATTACTGACAGTCTGCAAGTAATGTTTGCTCGTAAGAGGCTGTTTCTTTATCAGATACAGTACATGGGGAAACTTTTTGAAGGTGCAACACCTGTTCTGTTGAACTACAGGAAACTGATGGAAACTGATGAAGTCAGTTCCACAGATCTGTTTTTATCACTTGGCCTGTGGAGTTATGAGGGCGAGAGGAAACCTTTGTGCCATTGTATGACTGTGGGCTAGAGGGCTTTGATTCCACTTCTGCAATCGAAAGACGATCTCCAATCCTTGCTCTGCCCACTGTAATTCCTCACCTTTGCCTGATGATTTCTTTTCAAGACTGACGGGGGAGCGCAAAAGCCACAGATAAGGTAGCTGGATCATCCCCTGGCCAGCTGTGAACCCGATAGCATCTGTTTAAAGCATCTAAAGCAGGACCGTTCCTTTTCAAGTCTGCAGTGCTAGCTATCTCACTTTTATCCTGCACATGTAAGGGAAATCCACAGATGGCCAAGGATCTGATAGAAATACAAATGTGATATCATTGACTACGCTATCAAAAAAGGATGATTTCACAAAAGAAGTGTGACTCTGTCTCTCGCTGTCTGTTAGAGATAGGTCAACAGACAAGCCAAAACAAAGATCCTCTTCACAGCAGATGTGGTTGGAAGTTATTCTTTCATCGTTAGCATCCAGACAAAACAACTGCTGATTGAACTCTGAACTGTGAAGAGTTCTGTCTTTCATTCAAAAAAAAACAAAAAACACTTTTTTGAAATCTGATTCATGGTATGGACTGTTACACAATTTTATTTTGTGCATTTAAAGGTGCATTTGTAACAGAACCTTCCCTATTGCGATGATTTATATCTCTCCTTTGTCTAGTTTGTCAGTATATTGCACTCCAGATTATTTATACAGTATGTCCTCCTGTTTTTCTTGCAGTCCATCATTTTCATAAGGGACCGAAATTCTCACGGACAGGAAATATCTGGGTATATAGACTACTCCCACCGACTAAAATCTGAAGACTTTGAACCATATTTCAGCGGAAAGAAAAGGCTTATGCCTAAACCAACTGACTTAAGGTAAGCCTACTTATATTATGACCCATCCATGATGATTTCCGGTTACTATTGTTTTAGTAGATGTGCTACTGAACATCTCAAAGGTTAGATGTTCTCAGATTAATGTGCATGCATCCCTCTGATCCCTGAAGCATTTGTCTTTCTAAAAAAGGATATCCTCTCCAAAATATCAATATGCAAGTAATACAGTGAAAGCAAAACAGACTTCCTGTTCATAATTGAGGAAGAGGAGGCATCTTTTTGCCCTGGACAGTGCATTAAAGGGGAGTGTGTACGTTACGAATAATGCCTTTTTCATCCTCTAATATTAATATTAGTCAAATAGTGATCCTATGTAAACCAAGTTCGGAAGTCACAGCCATCCAAAAAGAAAGTGTATACATATCACTGATCTTCATAGAGATTTCCTTTAAGAGCAGTTTGTTTGTTGGTTAAGATTAATTTGAGATTAATAAAAACAAGCATGGGAAATATATTACAGGATAAATATACCTTACTATTCAAAAAGTTTGGGGTCAGTACAATTTTTTTTAGGAGAAATTTATACTTATTCTACAAAGATCCATTAAAATGATCAAAATGACAGTAAAAAACATTTATAATGTTACAAAAAAATGTCTGTTTCAAATAAATGCTGTTCTTTAAACTTTCTGTTCAAAAACACTGTAAAAACACTTAAACAGAAAGCATTAGGTAGCGCAATGATTTTCAACTGATAATAATAAAGAAATTTTATTTAATCATCAAATCAACATATTAGAATGATTTCTGAAGGATTATGTGATACTGAAGAAAGACTGGAGTAATGGATGCTGACTTTAAACTTTTTAATGACATAGTGTAGATGTACATATATTTATGAAAAAAAATTATGATTTCTATATATATAAAGTAGTGAACCCCAAATAAATATTGTAAATAAACAATACATAAACGTAAAATACTGTGTGCAATGCACATATTTAAGAATAAACTAAATGCAATAACTTAATATTGGGTTTTTGAGACATCTAAAGCTGGTATATCCAGTATGCAAGTATAGCCAGGCATGTTTGTGTTTGTATATCCACGTCTTAACTGCCACAGCACATGATCTAATCAGAGTAAGTAAAGGAAGTACACTACAGCATAACCATTCTCATTTCCTGTTACTCTCAGCCCCATCTCTTTCTCTCCCTATTTCTCTTTTAGTCCCGCTCTCTCTCTGTTCTCTCTTTCCTCCACCATCCTTCTCATGAGAACAATAACAGGCAGGGCTTGTGGTTGCCACTAAGATGGAGCAGATGCGGTGTTCTTCCCGTACAGATGCATGAATCCACACTACAGCTGACAGACTTTGACTGCTTCGCCACAAAAAGTACAAAAGTCATGGCCACCAGCTGAGTACAATCACCAAACCTTTAGTAATATAGAAGGAGAGCCATAGCTAGATGGATAGGTAGATAGATAGTTATTTAATCCTCCTTTATATAGAGAAGACTGATTTCTTTAGCACCTTTAGATTTCTCACTAATTCTAGGTTACGAGCTTATTTTTTTTCTATGAGCCCTAGGTTACTATTCTCTTCTCCTTGATCCATAGAGTTACAGCTGGTGGATTTTTAAAACACTCTTAAAACTCTCCATCAGGCTTTAGTTTGGTAACCATGGAGCTCTGAAGTACACAAACATCCTTTTCTCTGTCAGTGTTGTGTAGTGTAATGGTAAAGACGCAGACGCAGGTTATTAACGGCACAATAATTGTTTCCACAAAGCCCAGGTCTTTCACACTTTAGTAAGTTAGTGTGGGTGGGGTGCCATTCAGCTGCGCTATGAATATTAAGAATTTCATGGTACCGGGTGACATCTCTGCAGGGACAAAAAGGGACCAAAAGTGTCAAAGAATATGTGCAAATCACATGTGTTGCCGCA
This sequence comes from Spinibarbus caldwelli, assembly GCA_039654775.1. Taxonomy (NCBI): domain Eukaryota; kingdom Metazoa; phylum Chordata; class Actinopteri; order Cypriniformes; family Cyprinidae; genus Spinibarbus; species Spinibarbus caldwelli. The sequence goes on along the minus strand of CM077223.1, from coordinate 26,012,060 downwards.
CTCATGTGTTTTCAATCACAAAACTAATAGACCAAATGCTCAGAAAGTCCAGCCGGTCTTCGAGCTTCCTCTGACTCGAAAATTTAAAGGCTTTGGAGCATTTTTCTGCCCATCTTTTCATGTTCTCTGTTAAAATATCTCACATCTGTCCTGTTTCTTCGACCAAAAGTAAGTGGTTCACCATTGCATAAAAGTGGTCAACCCAAAAATGCTAATTGCTATATGGCGTTTCAGTATAAATAGACACAGAAAATGCTGTCAAACCTTATTTTAAAAAGGAGGAAGTGAATATGCATCCTTGCTTCGAAGTCCTTCACAAAGTTTTACATTTTGTATATGTTATAAACCATATGGAGAGAAGAAAAGTGAAGACTTTCTATTTTTTTGTGAAGAGAAATCTATATAGGACTAGAAAGTTTGATCCAAATGCAAACAGAGCAAAAGCTAAACTTGTCATTTCATGGATCACTGTATTTCTCCACAGAATCTGGCTCTTTGTGAGGGTCTGCCATGTTTACCGTGACGGCAGTCACTCCGATGGCAACCGAAGGAAGTCTTTCCTGTGATGTAAAATGGCAAGCGGAGACCCTGCAAGGATGTTTGTTTAATTCAGATCATTACTTTTTGTTTACGTCTTATTAGCCAGTTTTTTCATTTCAAGCACACTTTTGTTTGCTTTGGTGACCAGCACCGTGGTTTCTGGTCACCTTGACAGGAAATGGCGGACAGGGAATTGTGAGGTGTCTTTCCATCATGCATTCTCTCTATTACACACAGAGCCATATGTAATAAATTATGATGAACTGGAGTTATTTCAAGATGGTACAGCCATAGGATGGGCCTACAGAGCACTGAAAAAATGGGCTTTAATCGTTTCCTTTTTGTTAGATTTACTTACATTGGCTGTATAAAGACGAGCTGAGCCAGAGCAAGCATCTTCCTGTGTTTAAATACTTGACACCACAATGACATTAATCTATGATTTAGTTAATAGACATATTAGTTATTTATTAGATAGTTAAATGTCTCAGTGTCCAAATGTCCAAGTGCACCAGGGATTGCAACTGAACCAATTCCTCCATAGCTTGAAATCAACCGAATGAGGATCATATCTCAAAGGGCAGTGATTTATATCCTTGAGGTTAAGGTCATAACTTCTTATAAACAGCATCTGTAAAATGTTTTAGTAGCATTGCAGCAGTGCAAAATGTATAAAGCTTTGGCTGACGTCCACAGCGTTATCATGACTTGCTCTTGCATCCATGTGCCTCTCCCTTGGACCTATAAAGAGCCTCTCCCCAAAGTCCAGCTTTGTTCTTGGACCACAAACTACTGCTTGGGAAAAGCTGAGGTCCATTTGAGCAACCCTCGCTGCCTCAGAGTGTGACATTTGGAATTGGTGTTTCTGCAAAGCAGCTGTCTTCCAGCAGTTGAGCTTGTGATGAGAACCACTAACACGGGCCAGACAGTCTCTTTTTTTCATTATTGCTCATTGCGTGCGTTAATTACATTTAGATCTATTCCCACTGCCATTTTGAGTGGCCTGCTGGGTCTCAATCTTTACATTGATCAGTGCAGACAGAGGAATTTTTTGGTTGTAGCTGTGAGAAAGTGTTTTTCCCTTTAGCCTGGAATGTCTTGAAAGCTTTGTTGAAGCTTATGTGTGAACAGATTTTTGAAGCTGGACATCTATTCTTGAACATATTCAAATAAATATCCAAGAGTCTCTGTGTTCAGTTAAAGGAAAACTGATATGTTAGTGAAACTTCTGTCCAACAAGCATGCCAAAGACTAAAATAGTAAAATGGCTATCTCTCCCAGTAACAAAGCTTCCCTTTAAAAATTCACATGAAAAATTAAAGCATGTACACTGTAATAAAAAATATGTTTAACATAGGTACTGATCATTTTCTGCCAGGACATTATCTGTTACGTTTATGGACATTTCCTTTAACCCTAAAACACAACACAATGCAGTGTGTAATTCAGATAAAACACGTTAAAAATCACAGTACACTGTGCCCTATTTCTTTCTTAGAGTGACAAAATATACAAATCTTAAACATGTTTTACATATAGCCCTTGTTGTTAAAAATTAAACACAGAAAACACTTTCTGACAGAAAAATCCTGATGTTTTGTAATTTGTGCTTAATACATTTAACAACTGTACCTTTAATACATTTCCCCATTAGATTTAGTTCCTGCAGTTAAAAAATAATAGTGCTTTGTTTCCTTTCTTTAATTGAATATGTTCTCCAGCCATTGAAGTTGTTTTCAGTCATTTTTCATAAAGGTGTTTCAGAAAGCAACCCTTACATGCAATTTTGTGGATGTCAAGAGCATGATTGTTCTTTTGTCTTCTGCTTGTATAAATAGTGAAGAACTAGAATAGAGAAACAAAATGAATGGCACTGACTAACTGGCTCTTTATTTTGGAGTCTAAACATTGAACAGATTGAATTCCTTACACAACTTAACACCTGGCTTTCCAAGCGCACCTTTTATCAAACTGGGAACAAATGTGTTATTGTATCTTTTTGTGAAAAGCACACAAGACACATCCTGACATTTTGTCAGGTGAAAAAACTTTTTTTTAGCTGTAGTTTATATACTACACTGTATTCACTAAAGCCATTCATCCGTACTGTAGAGTTTTTCTGTCAACACCTTTAAAGCATGCATTTTATTATCTTTAAACTATTATAAACTTATTAACTTTATCTTCAGCTTCTACAACTGGGGAACACAGGTGGCCAAACATAATGCCAGCTCAAACTATGAGGTAATCACAGAGAATCCAAGCGGCCTGCTCTTCAAGTGCAAGAACGACAGGAAAATCTTGAATGTTGACCCAGAGGTGAGCATGTTTGATCTCAGCAGACACTGGTAAACAGAGAGTGCTGATCTCTCTCAGCTCTCATTTAACATCCATGAGTAAATGAACACCTGAACTATGTTAAACTGAGTATAACTCAAGACCGAATATGCTTTACAATGGAACAATTTATCGTTTCCAATACTACTGCTTTTAGATGCAGTGCCTAATCAGTTGATTATGGCAGATAATCGTGCACTTGTGAAATGTTCAAGCATTTTAAAGTCTTTCCGAAACCCTTCTGTTGTGATATCAAATAGCCTCTGTGTGAAGTGGAAAGATAGTATTGTTGCACCTGGGTAGCATTTCTGTTCCAATCTCTCGAAATATCCATCAGAGTGGGTTAGAAGGAACCACGAAATTCAGTCCTGGAACCTGTGCCACTGTTTTTTTTGCCTGTGTGCCCAGGAGCTATGAGTGCATGCTATTTTGGAAAAGAGGCAATGCTGCAGACTGGCCTCTTTGAACACAAACTCACCCAGGCTGCCTCGTTGAGGGCGAGATGGCAAAGGCGAGTATTGCCTGTGGTCGAGCACACCCCGACCAGGCCGGCTATTAAAAACGAGGGGAGGCTAAGGAACCCAGACACTGAAACCGCCCGTGCACCCAGAATCCAACCTCAGGCCCCCACCAGGCATGACCTCATTGCCCATGTGGATGCATTCCTTCATACAAACTGGCGGAATTGTGACATATTAAACCCTGAATTTGATTTGTTTGTTTGTTTTATCGCCCCATTAGATATAGCCAATGTAGTGAGCGTTTCAAAATTATAAACCCAAATTCTTCTTCTTTGGGTTATGTTAGCGTTTTATGAAAATATGTTGGTTATCCCTCCAAAGTAGCAGTTGGTGGTTTAGTTTGATAACCAGTCCTTATAAATCAACAGCTAATGCTTTTCGTTTGCTTTATTTCATTTTTTGGGAATGTTCAGCATATGTTTGCATTTATCCTTGCTCTAAACAAAATGTGTATGTTAGCCCAGAGGAGATGTACAGTAAGTACATAGAATGAATGTAAACCTGAATCTTCTGACAGTTACCCTTTAATAGCAGATCCCAGCTGACTTAAGATCTTATTTATTCTTGGTGGAGGCACCCTATGGAGTCCATATTTTAAAGTCACACCCAGACTGATGTTTAAACATCAAATCACACTTAAACTGCAAGACATGTATTTTTCCTCTCCTTTAGTAATATAAATAGAAATTTAAATTGCATTCAAAATTGAAAAATATTAATTGATATAATTAAATAAGTAACACAATGTCTGTATAAGATCAGTGTGGAAATACTTATTGACAATATGCAGTGAATAATGTTTGTCTCCTCTAAGTAGAACTTGTATGTAACAGATTTAGACTTTAGCAAATTAGTTTTCATCCATTTCTATTGCAATAAATTTGATCTGACATATCAAAGACTTTCCAATATATAAAACTGTTCACATTTTTAAACACTTTAATCAGTCTAATCCTAATTATTATTTCTCTAACCTAACAGGCAACACCTGGCGATAGCTCCATCCGAACTCCTGTCCAATGTGACCTATATGTGCATGTTGTCATTTATGACCACGTCACCAGAAAACCCGCAACCAGTTCCTGTGCACCACTCTCCAATTAAATGTATTAAAAAGCACTTGGAGCTTCTAATTTCATCTACATTAAAGCAGTTTTAATCTTATATACTTCTGACTTCACTGTGCGTTTTGATCTTTAGGGCCAAACGGGCAGATTAAAAAAAAGTTGTTATATTGATAAACTGACTTATTCATTTATATAAAATATTTATAGTCATTTAACACTGTCTGAATAAAAATACTGATTTCTTTTATGTCTTGTTATTTTTATTTTTTATTAATCACCGGAGCCATTTTAAAATATTTATCGTCTACACTCACACATTTGAGGCACTTAGTGACATGACTCTCAGAGACTGTCTGATGATGCAGTCACTTACTTGGGAACCTGAGTTTTGTATTGTGCTCTTATCTAAAACAACTCCTCTGTTTGTCTGAACAAATCAAAGATCAAGCCCTTAGAAACATGGGGGTTCTTTCATGTCCCCGCATGACTGCTTGTAGCTTCATTTTGACTAAAAGCTGCCAAACACTCCATGAAATGGACAATGACACCCATTCCACATGATTTCAGATCATGAGATACTGCAGAGAGTTCCGGAATTAGAAATCCATCAGTCAATAATTTTGTCTTTGCTGTGGTGGCTCATGGTACTTGTTGATGCCATCGTGGTTCTTGAATGGCTCCAGTTTACTCTAGTTTTTGGCCTAATTAACAGATAGAAACATCACACTATTAAAGTTAAACAAATGGTAAGGACAGCTTCAATCCACGCTAGACTGAATATGCCAACAGGCTGTTAATGAAACAAACAGTGACTGAATCCATGCAAATTTACTGCATAGATTTCTTCGTTTGTTTTTGTGTTAGTAATACATTACTGTTGAAAAGTTTGGGGCCAGTAAGATTTTTTTTTAATTTTTTTGAAAGAAGTCTCTAATGCATTCAAAAGCTATATTTATTTAAACAAAATACAGTAAAAACAGTAACACTGGGAAATATTATTACATTTTAAAATATATATATATATATATATATATATATATATATATATATATACATATACATATATATATATATATATATATATGTTTGTTTGTTTGTTTTATTTAATGTTTTTTTTTTTTTGTTTTGTTTTTGTTTTTTTTGTTATTTTTTTCTGTGATGGCAAAGCTGAATTTTCAGCAGCCATTAGACTCCAGTCTTTAATGTCACATGATCTTTCAGCAATCATTCTATGGTGATATGGCTCTGGTATTTTTTATTTTCACAGTTGACCGTGGTTGTGCTGTTTCATATTTTGCTGAATTGTTTTTTTTTTTTTTTTTTTTTTGATGAAAAAGTTAAAAAGAACCACTTATTTGAAATCTTTTGTAACATTATAAATGTCTATACTGTCACTTTCAATTTAATGCCCCCTTGCTGAAAAAAAAAACCTTACTGACCTTAAACCTTTATATATTACTTTATATATTTCTAACAATATATTGTTAGTGTCTTTATTAATAATTAATTAATTTTGCAGTTCAGGAAGTTTGTAAAACAGGACATTTTTTAAATTAAATAAAATAATGATACAGGATTAAACTAATCCTCATAGTCTCACACATAACACAAAATATTAGATCACAATCAATCTGACAGAAAAAAAAAAACTATATAGCTAAAGTTTCTGTTTAGTCACCAGAATGAAGGCTTGAGAAGTGGGTGGTGATTCACCCACATTCATAACTGTTTAACTTAACAGGCCACAGTCCTCATTCATGTGGTGGAGCGGCAGTGTGATGAAACTGCCCACTCCAGTCCCTCACGACGGCACAGCTCATTCAAACACCTACAAATCAACATAGCAGATGTGCTTGTGAAAATCTGGGTTCTTATCCCAAAGTGGACTTTGAGAGTTTGGTGGGAAATAAAATATAAATGTAGGTTACTGAGGCAGGCCACATATTTTCTCACTACAGCAATTGCACCTCGGACAGATCTGACAAAACCATGTCTTGAAAATATGTACACTGGCATCAGATGTCTGGGGTGGGAGTCAATCACTTCCTCCTCAATGATCCTGAAAGCGAGACCGTGCCAGAGGATATTGAAGCCGTGCACTAGTGTGCGGAGGGGACGCGGTGCAGCGGTGCAGCATCCGGATCAGACTCCGCTGTGCAGGATGTGTCTGCTCATCGCCATTGAGCTCAACTAAATGCGACAGAGAGCCTTTAATGCTCCCCATAAGCCATGTCATTCAGCGCGTCAGCCCAGACACACAAGCTTTGCTGAGAGACGTTTCACGGATCTCACTATCGAGCATTACAACACAGATCCACTCATGCAGTCGCCCAGAGACAGCTGAGAGCGTGCATAGTGTACGACGAAGACGCAAACGTTTGTTTTGATGCCCTAAGACGATAAAGAATGCATTTTTCACATCGTGTTGTAGCTATTTTCAGTTTAGTATATATCGCGAAAAATAGTTACTCTATCATTCTGTCTTTTTATCTAAAATACATAAGTAGACTTTCCTCACGTATTCTTCTCTTTGTCCAGCTATCTGCGAATAGTGAACGAATCGGATCTTTTCAGTAAATCATATGGTTCAAACAACTGGTCTAAACGACTCGTTCTTGAATATAATGAATAAGAACGGTTCCCTAACCGAGTCGGTCAAAGTGGATCTTTTAAACAAGTTCGACTCGCAGTTGACAACTGAATCATTGAACCGAGAACTGTGTATTGACCAATGGTGTGAAAAGTAGCCTGCTAATAATACTACTACGACTACTTCATTATCTAAATAGCAGAAATTAAAAGATTCTGTATACAAGTTTAGAATTGGTTGTATGGCAGTTTTATTAATATGCATTTTAAACATAGTTTTAATACATTAGCTTTTATTGAACACGCAAAACTTTTTCAACCAAGCGATGTGAATGAACTTTAGTAGTGTTTAGTGTAAATGCAAATTAGGCTATATGTAGGGTTTTTTTTTTTTTCTTTGCTGAATCATAGCTTCAACAAAGTGAGCAATGTTTACAATAACTTTCTTGAAACTAATACAAAGGGATGTTAGGGAACGCGTGGTGAGGTAACAGCACAATCTGTTTTGTGAACCGGTTCTTTGAAACGAACCGTTCAAAAGAACCGATTCGCGGAAATCAGTCGGACTTCCCAACACTGTCCGACTGCTCCCATAAGCCCTATATATTACTAGAGCAACAAGCTTTACCTTCAATGAACGCAGGGAAGAGGCGCGATTGGCTGAGAACAGCAACGCTCAGACACAAAACCAAGGATCAAGCCTGACCATCAGGACTACAGCAGATCAAACTCACACGGACATCCTCGCACAGGGACTGTGATATCTGCTGCAGGAACGTCGATCTTTGGAAACTTGCATTTGGACTATTTTGAGTACACCAAAGTGACATCTTGGTTAATTTCCCCCTTATTTTTCTCGTTGCCTTTGCCTTATTTTGGGGGTCCATGTGATGCTCTCCCTCTCAAGAGACAAGAGTTTGGAAACGCATTCAGCACTGATATACTACACCTAGATCAGCTACAACAGTCTCGTACCTCCAGCATGGATCTCTGTCAACGACTGTTTATCCTCCTGTTGGGATGGGGTTACCTGTGCTGTGGATACTGTGCTGTGCTTAAACCACCCTTCATGGGTTTCTCAAAAGACGTGCAATTTGGACGAAAAGTGGAGGCGCAAGATAAGCAACATGCAAAGAAAAGCGAGCAGGACACGCTGTCAGAACACATGCAGATGCTCTACGCCAAATACACCAGCGCGGGATTCCCTCTCAAAGATGGGAACACTGTCCGCAGCTTCAAAGGGCATTTGGGTAGGTGTTAAATTCATTTCATAGGAAATGACTAAATGTAGTAATAGAGTTGTTAATACCACCTCACTTTTTCTCTTACTTTAAATAAAGTGTTGGTGTTTATTCATTTTGAGCTTGATCTCTTAAAGGGAAAGTACACCCAAAATGAAAATATCTCGTCATTTACTCACGCTATTGCTTTTCACAAATCGTATGACTTTTCCCCATAAAACGCAAAAAGAGATGCATGACAACGTTTACATTCACTTTAATTGCGTCTTTTTCCATATATGAAAATGACTGTCAGTCCCTAACTTCTCCTGTATATATAAATAATAACAGCTTTAAAACAGCTTGTGTTGCAGCTGGTGCAATTACACCTGTTGATTTTGATTTGCGTGAAACAGCAGCTAGAGGTGAATAGCTCATCTTATAGCGCTTCATAAATCTTTTTAGATGTTCGTTTTAAAGCCTTGAAACGGATGTTATTAGAGGTCGATAGACGTAATGAGTCAACTCTACATCGGAGGTGTTGCTCGTTGATTGTAAAACTATCGAGCGTTCGTCTTAATGTTTTGCAAGTGGATTGAACGATTTCGATACTGCTGTATTTTTATATAAAATTTACATTTTATATACTTTATATAAAATACTTTTATATAACTTTTCGCTCGTGCTGAACAGTGCGCTTCTTAGCTCACGCTGAGACGCTCGTATGATAGTCACACTGCGCCAGTGTTGCCAGATCTCTCATCAAAACAAGCTCGAACCAAGCGACTTTCCACACCACAAGAGCATTGTCTTTTTTTAATTATTATATATTCACAATAATAACCTAGCAGTCCGTATCACTGAATAAATCTCTTTCGTGCACATTTACGCATCATTAAGATGGTGAAGGATTGTTAATGACATTATGTAGACTGCAACTTAGGTTTTAGTGATTGTTCGTACATAGTTCGAAAACATCCACCTAAAAAGTTTCTTGTGACTAGTGGACATGGCAACACATTTCTGCACTCATACCGCCCTCTAGTGTTCAGTTCTGGTTTTATCACGCTTGTCATAAGACATGATTTCCAACTCATCTTTATTAAAACTCAGTGGTCATATGAGAAACCCATAGACAAAGTTTCTGAAATACAAGTTTCTGTTGAAGAGTGATAATGCAGTGCTTTTTTGCTTGATTTTTTCTTATTAGGGACCATCAATAATAAGCAGTTACAGATCTTCAACCTCACTTCCCTCACTAAGTCTGAGGACGTTCTCTCAGCAACGCTGCACTACTACATTGGCGACCTGCAGAACAGCAGCCACAGATGCACAAGGCACAAGAGTTGCGCTCACCATAACCTCAGAAGACAAGGTCATATTCACCTTGATGTCTGGAGTTTCAGCTTTGTGGATAACACCACCAGAACCATCAGCCATTTCTCCATTAACATCTCCACAATGTACCGGGACTTCATATCATGGCAGTGGAAAGACATTACTCGTGTAGTCAACCAAGCCAAGCAACACGACCAGCTTCTCATAGGCATTGACATTGACTCAAAAGGACATCATCCTTGGAAGAAACTCTTGTCAGATAGGTCTCCTTACATTCTGGTCTACGCAAATGACTCGGCTATCTCAGAGCCTGAGAGTGTGGTGTCCACCCTGCAGAGACACAAAAGCAAACTGGTGCCTAATCTTCATATGCTCGAAATACATAATCGCAGTGCCTCCTCACAACATCGGACCAAGCGGTCCGCCAACATCCTGCTGCCGCTACAGAACAATGAGCTTCCAGGCCCAGAGTACCCTTATGAGATAGCTACATGGGATGAGACCAGCCCTTATGATCCAGTGGAGAGTAAACCAGTCAAGCGCCCTCGCAAGAAGCCTCGCAAGAATCCACGGCTCAAGAACCCTCTCCTGCAGTTTGATGAGCAGACCATTAAGAAAGCACGTAAGAAGCAGTGGAACGAGCCGAAGAACTGTGCTCGTAGATATTTAAAGGTTGACTTTGCAGATATTGGCTGGAGCGAGTGGATTATCTCCCCCAAGTCTTTTGATGCATACTACTGCTCGGGGTCATGTCAGTTCCCCATGCCAAAGGTACGTTGTTTATTTATGGTTACAAAAATCATACATTTTATATAGAAAGAAGTCAATATGAGTTTTTAAATGAAGCACTTATTTAGCTGACTAGCGCAACTCTTATTTGCTGTGATACAATGAACTTGAGAAGCGAATAACCAGAGCAGAGGGGAAAAGGACAGATACAGGCATGAAGAGAAGTGATTTATAAGCACCACCTAGTGGTAGTCAGGAGAACATCTGTAAATCATTCAGCTCGACACTTGTGGGCAGCACAGCAGTTCATTAAGCCATGTCATTCTTCATCATTTTTGCAACTTTGAGATGCTGCTACCAATGGTTTTAAAGAAACATGACATCTAATTTACCTAAGTAATGTGGCAGTGTACTGAAGTTTAATGTTTCTGTAGTAAAGCTGATTATACAAAACCAAGATTCAGTTGTTTTATATTCTAAAATGTGTGTGGTTAAACCCCTTACCATCCCTTCAGATAAGAAAATTGAGCAAATGTATTACTACCATATCATATAAATTAGATATGAATTTTAAATTATCAGCATCAGAGGATATTTAGTAGTGCATCCCCATTTCCTAATTTTTTTCTGATTACCATTGCCTAACAGTCACTTAAAGTTAATCTTCAAAAGCCCTAATAAGGTAATATAATAAACGCCATCTTTAGCAAATCTCAACATGAATATCTGTTTATCATAAAGTAAAATATAATTGCTAAATTCACTTTAAAAATGGTTTATTTGAGTTTTTAGAGTTTTAGAACTAATGTATTTAGATAAAATACTATAGTATTTTAATATCTACAATTTACTGGATAATGGCCAGAATTGTAATATTGGTGCATTACCAATGTTATTTTTTTATATACTATATATACTATTATGATTGAATTAGCTTTTATTTTTTGTATTTTCAGTTTGCATTTTAATTTGAGTTTGTTTTAGTAATTTAGTTTTGTGCTTTTGTCATTTTTATTAGTTTTTGTTTTATTTAAAAAAAAAAATGTATTAATGGTTTTAGTCATTTTAGTACTTAAACTTTTTTTCAGTTAGTTGCAAAAGCACCAACATTTATCATTTTCATTAAGTTTTAGGTTTACATTTTTCTACTATTTACATTTGATTTTATTTCGTCTTTATTTCATTTAGCTATTTTTTGATAGTTTGTTTCAGTTTACAACACTGTGCGTCACTACTTCACCCCATGTCAGACTTGCTTTGCTCTTCAAATGATTGTGAGCAAGTTTCCTTTCACAGACATTGGAACATGGCTGGAATAGCATGAATCCATGAATCCACAATGTTTTACTTCTTTTTCACCCCTTAGTGTTGTAGGGACACCCAGTGCTTTTGACTGGTTTATCCAAAAACAAACTGTACTATCCTATACTCAGTAATAGGTTCTAAAAATGTCTAACCTCTTGAACTTTTAACCTCCTCCAGTCTTTGAAACCTTCAAACCACGCCACCATTCAGAGCATAGTGCGAGCGGTGGGGGTGGTCCCAGGCATCCCAGAGCCCTGCTGTGTTCCCGAGAAGATGTCTTCCCTCAGCATCCTCTTCTTCGATGAAGACAAGAACGTGGTCCTCAAGGTCTACCCCAATATGACAGTGGACTCCTGTGCCTGTCGGTAAACGCTTTGGTCTCTTTCACCAGCCTCCCTCCCTTAGACTGATTCCCAATTTTTGCACTGGAAGAAAGACTGAAGATGTTCATTTCATAACCCTTGAAGAACTATCTCCAGCTTTAAGGATTGTGAAGAGCAAAGTGCTTTTCCAGAAGGAATTCATTGCTGTTAGCAGGAGGCTTCACGCATCAGTAGAGATATGAGCATATGAAGAGATTGTCTGTCTGCGTTTGACCAGGAAGTTCTCATGTTTCTATAACCTCAGCAGTTAAGCATACAGGGGACAAACATTTGCTGTCATCCATCATGTTTCTGTACAGTTTGTATGATCTGTCATTATTAGAGCTATATTTTTGCTACAGAGGCATTGATTGACTCTCATTGTTCATATTCTATGGCTGCTATACTGAGGTAGACTTTACTCCAGAGCCTAAATGTGCTGAAAAGTGGACTTTTCGAAAAAAGGAAAAGGAATCTCTTCTTGTTTTGTTGTGAAAAAAAAAAAAAAAATCGATTAATATTAAAAATGATTACCTATGTAAGTTACATATTCAGTTTTCCACATTAAGCTTAAAACAGTGTTTAATTTCTGGGTGATTCTGTATTGAATGTCTTTATCTTCAGAAACTATATATTTATTTTCTCCAAAAATGTGCATTGTTACGAGCTTACATGTAATAGTGTTACATCACATTTTGTAAACATAATATTGTTTAGTCAGGCTTTTTACTAGCAATTGTAAATATGTTCAATCATGTTTCCATCTGACCTACTAATACAAGTTGCATCCTCACATTTAGCCAAATTCATAATGTATATGCACGCATTCCGTTTCGGTTCTGTTCACATGGAAAACTTTTTTCTGCTGTTTTCAAAAGACCAGATTTTATCTTATGAGCAATGTTTCAGATGATATATTCAGGAAGATGATTATAAAAATTGTATGTCGATTATATTAAGCCTTTGTCTCTTTAACACAACAACGCCTATATAAAGTGCCTTACCACATTAAAAAGATTCATCATACATTAAAGTGAATATTCTACTAGAATATTTATGTTTCACAAAGATGAGTGTAACTTATTTAATGTTTTATTTTGGCAGAACATTTTTAGTCTACCAGTTTATTTGGATAAAATGTGATAATTTGTTCCAATAATGATTTCTGTATACATTTTGTACTGTTTTTACTTTGAAATTAGCATAGAACTAAAGCAATGACATATCATAAGCTGCATGTTCATAAACGGGGTGCATTCAAGTCGAAGTTTTTTTGTTGATGTAAATTCAACCTATGGACAACAGAGAAATGTACACATATTTGTAAAAGCGGGCTATTATTTTAATATATAACACATACGTCAAGAAACACTATGTAAAGCACTCCTTTAGCATTGTGTAATATATTTTTTGGAAGGCTTCCATCACACTGTGCGTTTTGTAAATGTTATGATGTAGGTGAAAGGATGTGCTTTGTATTATAAGCTTCATAAGAAATTATATTTGTATATGGAAATGACCTTTAAAAGCATTTATTTATTTTCTGTATGATGCCTTCTGTATCTTAATTTTGTGAAGCACAGAGGGGCTTCATTAAATATTCATTGAGCTTTGCTGCACAAAGGTCAGACAGGGGTGCAAAAGCAAGCAATCACATGACTCGAATGAGTGAGAATGCTTATTTTTGTAACACATCTCCCTAGTTGAAAGAATCCCTTTTGGCAGACCATTCAGAGAAAACTCAATAAAGTTTTAAGAATTACGTAGCCATGTGTTTATTTGTCATGTGTGGAAGGACTCAGCCCTCTGGCCATAAAACAGAACTTAACTGAATATCGATTGCATTGTTATGCAATCAAAAATGATGTTGAGAGTGTTGCATCATGGAACATGATGTAAATGGTGTAATGGGTCAATAAGGACTGGAAAGTTACCACACAAACATCAAAGTCCATTATTTAATAGATATTCTCATTTACAAATCACGAGTGTGCACCGACTGCTGAACTTGAAATGTGCTGGGAACAAAAATGATAATTTCAGCTGACATTTTTATATACAATTACTGGAAAATAGTTTGTAGAATGACTAAATTCTCACACTAAAAATCAAACTTTATTTTCCTATTCATCACAAGGAGAAGCAAGCATCAAACATTACATCAACACAAACATATTTGGCTCAGGTGCAGAGATTAGTCACCTGAAGTACTTGAACTCTAGGAAAAGTCACTAAAAATACTACTCGTCACATACAGTAACTCTGCTGGAATTGCACAAACTGCAGTGCCAGTCACCCGCTGAGGTTAACCTTTGAAACTTCATCTGTGGCATTCACAGTCACAGGTGGTTATTACCTTCAGGAGCTCAAATACGTGACTTCACCAGCGCTTCTAAAACAAGGAACATCTCACCTTCCTGCCAAACCACTAACCCTTCTGCACTTCTAAAGCTAAATATTACCAGTGGTTTCACACCATCCTCTGTGATGCCCCAGCTACATCATTCTCACAGACTGATCCTGTGGTACAGTTTCAGTCAAATACAGCAATGTTTATCATCACAATGTGTGAGTACATCTGAACACGGTGAAACAATTCCCTTCTTATGTCTGTCCTCCTCTGCTGTGCCTCCCACAGCACTAACAGCAGCCTCCGGTCAAGGAGTCCATTGTTGCGGCACATACACTGCTTCTGTTGGCTTAATGGTCTGAGGTTCCTTGGAAGAAAGGCTGGCATGTTGGAGAAGAGTTTTGTTTAACTCACACTGTTTGAACACATGGGTGCACTGAGGGGTCAGTTAGAAGTCTGTGTCCCAACCCGACATTTCATCTGGAGGGATTTCTTCTTCAGGAGGATAACTGTCAAAGTAACTGTGATCAGTGGGTCCCTTCACCTGGAGAAGAAGAAAGAAAAAGAGAAAACATGATAATATTCTTATACACTACTGTTCAAAAGGGTCAATAATATTTTTTTCACCAAAGATGCATTAAACTAACCAAAAGTGACAAGAAAAATCTTTTACATTGTTACAAAAAAGGTACATAAATGGTCAAATAAATGCTGTTCTTTGAAACTTTATATTCATTAAAGAATCCTGAAAAAGTGTTTGAAGGTTTCCACAAAAATATTAAGCATTATAACTCTATTCAACAATAATAAATATTTCTTGAGAAGCAAATCAGCATATTAGAATGATTTCTGAAGGATCGCGTGACACTGAAGACTGGAGTAATGGCTGATGAAAATTCAGCTTGGCCATCACAAGAATAAATTACATTTTAAAATCACAATATTACTGTTTTTGATGAAATAATTGCAGCCTTGGGGAAGATTTTTTTTATATATATATATTATTACATAGGAATGATACATTATTATACATAAATTATTATATATGGTATGTCATTTTATGCCAGAATTCTGTAAAATAAACTCTGTCCAGGTAATGTAGGTCTTACCTCTCTTTTAAGTGGTGAAATCAGACTTCTGGATTTCAGACCACTCCAGCTAAATCCTGTAAACCATCTAAACACCAAAGAACAACATCATGAATTAAATCACCATTGTCAAATTTATGTAGGTGACAATGACTTCAAAATGAGTGTTTATGGATGACCCGCTTTCAAAATGTTAAATGCAAGTGTATTGTTTCCTAATATGATGGAAACCTGTTTGCAAGCAAACAGCCAGAAAATCCATGGAGGTCAAGATTAGAATCTCCTCAAGTTTACGAATTAATTTGAAAAAACATCCTCAGAGTGACTTCTTGGAACAATAAGTCAAGAGATCTTGATGGGCTGCCATCATTGTGAAAAACCAAGCATACTGTGGTTTTTTAAATTTTCTGACCAATATTTTGTGCTCATACATATGAGATGAGTATTTCAAATAAGACTTTTGAGGACATTCTTTAGTCAAACAGCACCTGATTGTGACTGTAGTACTCTCACCTGTGTTTTTTAATATCAGTTATTCCATTCTTCAAATTCCCCAGTCGCTCTGAAGGGTTTTGTCTTCATGAAAAAAGAGGACAGCAAAATCATATTATGAAATATTGCAGTGGGACCTGAACCATTTCAGAAAACAGGTAAAAGACATAAGAATAAAACACAATCATACCTGCACAGTTTTCGAATAAGGTCACCTGGCCTCTTGGTGATCTTTTTAGGGAAGTCCATCTTCTCAATTCCTTTCAGAATGAATGTGTATATAATCATCTGATCTGAGCCAGTAAAGGGGGGGCTTCAGGAACAATCAGACCAAATATGTTTCAATACTCAGAACAAGTCTTCCACATGCATATGTCTTAAGAAATGTCTTCCACAACACAGGGTTTATGACAAGAACATGGAAACTTAAGATGATGCAAACCTTCCTGTGAGAAGTTCAAAGATCAGGATTCCAAGAGACCAGAAGTCCACACTGAGACCGTGACCTTTATTGAGAATGATCTCAGGCGCAACATACTCTGGAGTCCCACAGAACGTCCAGGTCCTCTGGCCACACTTGAGCTTCTTAGCAAAGCCAAAATCCACCTGAGAAAAGATCCTTGGAATCGATATGGCTGCACTGAGTTTACTGAGTGAAGTCTGCTGACTTAGCAGAGGAGCTTACCAGCTTGATGTATCCATCTGTGTCCAGCATGAGATTCTCAGGCTTCAGGTCTCTGTATATGATCCCATTGTTGTGGAGGTAGTCAAAGGCCTCTGTTACGCAGCCCACACAGAACTTGGCAGTGTATTCATCAAAACTGCCTCTGTATCAAAACAGACACACGTTTAGCATGTATTAAACAAGTGGACACTGACCACATGAAATAGAGCTAACCTGTCTCGAAGAAGACTCCAGATCTCTCCACCCAAACATGCCTCCAACAGCATGTACACATACTTGTTGTCTTTGAAAGTGCGGTACATTCTAAGTGAAAAACGTATAGATTAGACAAAAACATTCACTGCCACTGGCTTTTCTCTTTTATTTGGTTACAATCCTTCTCTCATAATTTAATCATGTGAGTACTATGGGGATCCATGGGTATCTCTTTAAAAGCAACAGTGAAATTCAATTATCACATCATTTTTAAGATGTTCCAATATTTCCTGAAACTCAAAAGACTAAACAGGCATTACTAAAACTCTCTAGATGAACATACTTCACAATGAAAGGAGAGTTTGTCTCAAGCAAGATCCTCCTCTCGGAGTAAATGTGTTCTTCCTGTCTGTTATCCACGATGTGCCGTTTCTTGATGCATTTCAGAGCAAATGTCACGTTCTCATTCTTCACTTTCACCTAGAGAAAAACTGGCATCATTATTGCTCATATTATTCCCTGACTTTTTGGAAAATGTTCTTGTTTGAATGTTTTAAATGATGAAGAGGAAGTGTGATATTGTCAACAAGCTTCTAACCAATTCAACTCTGCCAAAGCCTCCAACTCCCAGCGTGGCAATAACCTTGAGGCAGCTGAAGGGTATAGTGGATGCAAAGCTGCTCTCTCTCTCTTTCAGCTCTATCATATCATGTGACACTGGTGTGGTGGGTGGAGTGCAGCTTCCTGACCTCCTGAAAGAATATAATTGAATATAATTAAATGAGCAAATTTGTGACAATGACCATTGTTCTGCTGTAATTTCAAGTGGTCTCTGATTTTTGGACCCCATGAATAAATAGGTGGTTTGGGGATTCAAATACTTCAATCCAAAAAAGAAAAATCTGCAATATGTGCATTTGTACATGTTATTAATTATATTCAATTCTGTCAATTGGAGATTGGTGTTAAATGTCAGCCTCTAGGCTATACTCACTTGAAAACACTGTCTGATAGCACAATGGAGAGGCGAAAAGTCATGAAGATATCATTGTTTAAATGAAAAGAAACAGCTAGTACTTACTTAGCATTTCTCTTCTTATCGTCCCGTGCTAAATTCTCCACATAGCTCTGGAGGTACTTTTTAAGCTCATCAAAAGTCCCAACAGTCTGAGTGAAGGTTCTAAGAAAAGACCATTGTTACTTTCAGTGAGTACAAAAAATCATAAGCCAACTGTATGATGATCTTGAAGTGGGAACTCACTCTCGATCAATGACAAGGCATTCCACACCATCCTCATCTGCGATTATATTCGCAGATCTGACATCATCGCTGTGGTTTGAAGACATTAAGTGCATTAGACATAAACTGAGCTAAAAATGGCTCCTAAAATGACAGTTTTGTGGATTTGATTGTAATAATATTCTGTTAAGTCAAATACACGTCAACAAGACAAAGTTGCTCTATGTTACTGCAGTAATACTAAAAGTTCTCATACACCAAAAGGTTACTGAAACAGGATTAAAGTGGGGAAATGAGAATTGAGCTGGGGATTGAAGAAGGACAGCACCTGATGAGGGCCTTCTCTCCGAAATAATCCCCTTTCCCCAAAGTGTTGATGATCTGAGGCGCTTCGTGATCCTGTGTGCTCTGTGTGACTTTAATCTGGGCAACACAGAAAGACTGAGGTTACATTTTAAACCATTTGAAGAGAACAACTGGCCCAAATCTATTTTTAATTATACAGATTTCATGTGTGTTGAGATGATGCATCACATATGTAATCAATAATAATGATACTGAAGAAATGGAGTTAGTTCACTGAATTCTGATTCATTCTCAATCCTGTAAAATGATCCAGAAAACCACAGTGACCCTCTTGACCTTTCTGATAGCCAGTTTTTGGTGGCCGCCACTAATGGCTTTATTCCCAACACATTTTTGGACTTGGTGGCAATGGGCTGACGAGAACCATCATTTCCGGTAATTAAATTCTCTTCCCCTCGGTAAAACATCTTCCTTCCCCCCCATTTTGAACGACAGCGGAGCAGAAATCAACAGGGGATCCGAGCCTGACTAGCTCATGCTAAATAGTTCCTGTTGTTTCCCAGTGGAGAGTCCTGTCTCTTAACCCCTTCAGTGTCGAATTACTGATTTATCTGAAAGCGTTCGACCTCCCACAGACCCAGATCAGCGTCTGCAGTGAAGTCCATGAGGATTATTGGAGTGGAAAAATGGTACCTCGAGTGGGTTAAATCACTTTTTTTTTTTTTTGATGGTTCAGCATTTAATGCTGTGAGTATAACTCTATACTGGGCAGTAATAAATACTTTAGAAATGTACCTGTTGTATTAAGTGGACTTGATAAGGGGCTATTCACTGTATTATTACTAAAAGTTTCTGGGAAGGAGGAAATCATGATCATACTGGAAACCATCATGAATTTTTTCGTATTTCATTTTAAGCAACCCCATGGAAGGAGAAACAATTCAGTGTTACGCATAATACACAAAATACAATAAATGACTAAACAAATTGATGATAATATATTGCAAATTACCTTTCCGTTGGCAATTATGTAAAAGGTGTTTCCTTCTTCTCCCTCCCGGATGATGTAGTCTCCTTTATTATAATACTCCTGATCAGGAAACACAAGACAAAACTCATTTAGCTATTGATTTTACCATCAAGCCAGTGCTGTCATATTCCCGGAGAGATCCCCCTAGGGAGACAACAGGAAGACCGCCATGTCTGCTTCCACAGTGATATAAGTAGATATGCCTCTTACATTTACTGCTTACGTACTTGTCAAATTTCTTAATATGTGTTTCCTGAAGGAGTAAGAAAGAGTGAGAAAGAAGGAGTAAGAAATTGTACTGTTGACATTAAGGTAACACTTCACTAACCATTAAAACTGTTCAACTTCTTTATAATAAATATCAATAACAAAAACGAGGATTTTAGCATCTAAAAAGCATTTTAGAACTGGCTTCAATACTCCAGAAAAAGCTCAATTATCTTTTTGATGACTTTTGTTGCCTAGAGTTTGAGAACTCTTTCCCTGAACTTGTATTCCTCCAATTCAATAGGAGCAAAGTGATTTGCAAAAAATAATGTTCTATTTACAGTGGAATGGAATGATTCAGCTGAAAGCTGAGATCAAATCTTGTTTAGAATGTTTCAAATGACATTGAAATCTGAGTTTTGCCAGACATAATCATTTAACCATTCTAGAACTTGTCCGTCAGGGACCTTTCAAGGCATTCTTTGAGTCTTCATTTCTCTTCATTTCTTCATTTCATTTCTCATGTTCTCAAGTGATCTCCATCCCCAACTGTCTTTCTGACAGAGCTCTGCTGTTTCATTAGAGAAGCTCTCTAGGCATGCCACACTCCTCTGAGGGTGTCAAAACATTTGTCTGCTCCTAGCGTCCCGTCTGCATTCCATTCCCCACTGTTTAATGATAGAGTTCCACATTATCCATGTTCAGTCCAAAACATCTGGGCCACTATTGGGTTACATTGCTTCCTTACCCCTAGAGAGGGGAATATAATCAACTCCATCGGAGTGATTGAATAACGACATTCTCCCATTCGACCCCAGGGGCCGACAATCGAGAAGAATGTCCTTGATGTTTTTTCAGCATGGAAGAACACAAGGAGGCTTATTTGACATTGAGTTGACAAAGCCCACCCTCTTTTAGAAAAACTCACTTTGGCCTCTAATGGTGAAATGGAATAAATCAGTCAGCAGCCTATACTGGCTGCTACAAACATCTTTAACAAATCACTCGTCCCCTCGATTGGACTGAACACTTCGCTCAGCCTTAGTCAAATAAGTATGGTAACAATATACTGGGCCAGAGTGATGAAAGATGTAATATCAACACTGTTTTGTCACTTTGGATCTAGACATTTGAAAACAAGTATTCACTACAGATGGATACATTGGATCTGAGAGGGCTGGTTAGTTTTCTTTAGTATTATTAATGTTAAAAAGTTTTACTTACCACCTCTAAGCAGTCCACAATCTTAGTTAGTTTGTCTCCAGGTAGACTGGCAAGAAGTGAAACACTAAAAATAAAATAAAATAAAATAACAAAATAAAATTATATAAATGTTAAGCATAAATAAATGTTAAGCAAATAAATGAGGCATCATTTGATTTTCTAAATATAACTTTTGCAATTTTTGTTTCTTAAGCGTTTAACTCAACATTAAATTTCAATCCAATGTTCATCTGTCTTCTGTCAATATATTGGTTTATTCCTATATATAATAGGAATATAATATATATATATATATATATATATATATATATATATATATATATATATATATATATATATATATATATTGATCTATGACTGTCATATGACTAAACTAATGCAAGCAATTTAAGACTTCCCCTTTGGACTTTCCCCTTTCGGAATGAAGTGATGGTTATGGAGAACATTTGTGTTTATTTAATCTTATACAAGATTATATGAGATAATATCTCTCAATCTTTTCTTATTAGAATGTCTCCAAGAGCCCTCAAATTGAATTATTGCATTTTCCTCCTTTCATGTTTGCTATTTAAACTAATAGTTATATAAGCAAGGTCACAGAGGTCACTTCAACCAGACCATGAAGGCCATCAAACTGACCTTCATTATCAATAGCATGGCTAATGTCACCCAAAAAATCCTAGCTTTGTTTGATCTCTACAATGTTTCATGCAAAAAAAAAAAAAAAAACACTCTTTGATGTTTTCTGGTCCAGCTAATGCTTGGCTACACATTATGTGGTAGGACACCACAGTAAACAGTGGGAGGGATGAGCAGTTTGGATTACCTCCTCAGGAAGTTGCGGTATTGCTCGTGTCGAGCCTCGGCAGTCATCCGCATGATGTTGTGAAAGACTTCTCGATCGAGGGCCCATGTCTTCACATTGCTGGCAGCTGCGATCATAACAAAACAGCAGGTAAGGGAAACACAAGAAGCTTCCTCGTTCCTCACTGAGCGGCATCTATTTAAACTTCAGTGGTTCAGTAACCAAGAAACAACAGCTGCTTCCAATAGGGCCATTAGGAAGTGATTACATTTTAGCGTAGAGGAAGAAAAGTCTAATAGATTTTGAGTATCAAAGACTCTTAAGGGTCACATTAAGAATTAACCACTGAAAGATTTATAATTTAACATTACTGGCAAAACTCATGGTTTTTTAGGAGTGGGAATAAAAGATATTATAAGAACAGGCATTTGACATCCGGCCACAGGAACAAACAAACAAACAAAATTACTGACAAACCAATAAGATTAAGGCTACAAGACAAAACAATGTTGTTTTAGTTCTCGCTGGTGTTTATTTGATAGCCTGTGGCTACATGAGGCCAATCCATGGTCACAGCATGAACTAAACCCACAGAGCTGCCATGCAGGGACAATTTGATTTCTCTGTTAACCAATTATATACCATATTTGTCAGAAACAGCTCATTGAGAGAAATAGAATGAAGCACAAAGGAAATACTTCACCTTTGACTGAGGCAGTCCTGGTGCAATTGTACAAGATGGCTAATTCACCAAATGTGGTCCAGACTGCTATCGATGTGAGCAGCTTGTTGTGCTGATAGACATCTAGTTTGCCATCTGTAAGAGAAAACAGTACAATACAAATACAAAAATTCACTTTGGTTTGTCCTATTCCTATTATATAAAGAGAAAATAGTTGTTATTTATTTTGAATGGCAGTAACTAATGACTAAAAGTGTCTTAAAAGGGTTCCTCATATTATCTTTATATTAATGCCTAGCCAGTGTGATTATAATGGAATAATACAATCAATTATTCAATTTGTACCTGCAAGCACAAACAGGTGGTTTCCCAGCTCTCCTTGTTTAATGACGTATTCTCCCTGCTGGTACGTCCTCTCATACATGCATTCCACCATGTCTTTGACCTGTTGCACTTCCAGTCTTCTCAGATACTGGTTCTTATTCAAAGCATCTGTGAGGAGCTTCTTTACACTGTTAGAAACACAGAAACACACAGATAATCAAAGAAAAAGAACATGTACAAAAGAATACTGTTTTGCTTAAAACTGTGATAGCGGCAATGTTGTTATTCTCAGACTGTCACGTTATTCAAATTATTCAAGATGGACTTATTGGACAGTTCTTGCTATGAAGCGCGCCAGTTGTTTCATTTTCAGTGTTAGAATAAAGACAAGATTATGAATCTCAGCGTGGTGTTTTGCAGGCAGATTAGACCAACTTAAGCCTCCTGACATAATGAGCATCTACACACAAGGTCTCCCATAAGCTTAGCATATGAAAAACACAGACTAATTACCAACATGAAAAAATGGCACATCTATTTTAGCTCTTTGAGGATGCTTGACACAACAATGAATATTCCTGTTTAAATACACACACATACAGTATATAGACATAGAGTAACACGTACACATTAAATGACCTGCTAAGGTAACCTAAAGCCTTAGAGTTCACAAACATAAAGCACATTTACTCCTTTTGATTTTAGCCAATAGTTAATCAATCCAGAAACACATTTTATTCAACCGATTCTTTCAAAAACAATGAGTACAACAAATTCTGGTTCGAAGTATTTTTTTGGCCGAACAAAATATACAAAATAACCGGCAATGCTGTTTCTAAAAAGTTATTCAGTATTTAATTCATCACATATTGCAGACATACAATATAACATAATATAATATAATGTACTGTGATATTATATTGTATGCCTCATAATGTAGTATTACATGAATAGAGTAGCTCTATAACAGATAGTCAGCTAATTTAAATGACATTAGCACCAAAAATCACAGCTAACCTCCCTTCTTTTTCTTAAATATACACAATCCAACTACTACCATGACCACAATTGCCAATCAAACTTTGTAAGGAATTGCCTTTGGCATCAAAAGCAGAAAATGAGTCAAATCTCTCACCTTTGTTCTTTCCAGACTCGTGCACTCTCAAAGTAGAACTTTGGTAGACCGCTGGAATCATACGTTCTAGATGAAGGTTCTGCAGAAACTCCAGCTTTTGCTCCTTTCCTTCTGTTGAGGGTATCTCTGAGCAGGCCAGTGAGACACTGACTGACCTTTTCTTTGATAGGTGATGGCAGAAGACCTAACTCGCCTTGATTCTTCAGTGCATCCTGG
This sequence comes from Spinibarbus caldwelli, assembly GCA_039654775.1. Taxonomy (NCBI): domain Eukaryota; kingdom Metazoa; phylum Chordata; class Actinopteri; order Cypriniformes; family Cyprinidae; genus Spinibarbus; species Spinibarbus caldwelli. The sequence continues at coordinate 25,988,073 of CM077223.1, read as the reverse complement.
AGCTTGTTGAGCTGTAGACACTTATTCCTCAAAGCGTCAGAGATCTCTGAGATGGACTGTCTCTGCTGGGCCAGCTGCTCCTCTAAATGTTTGATCTGAAGCTCCTTGGCATTCAAGTCTTCATCCTTCTTCTTCAGTTGATTCTCTAATTCTTCCACTCTAACTCTGAGAACTTGAGAAACCGAGCTCGATTCTCCATTGTTCTTGGATTTGGCTGAGCCACTGACCTGCTTTAGAGGGTTCAGCTTCATCGATCCATTTCCCATTTTGGCACTTTTATTCTACAATAAAAGATGATCAAGTTCAATTCGCTGTGTGATTACATTAAACAATATAATTAAAATGATTATAGCCTAATATTATTAAAAATCATAAAATATCTGATGTTTTAGACTTAACCTTAAGCCAATTGATGTATCAGGCTGATGTAAACAAAATTTCAACTTACTTATATTACTTAACATACTAATATTACTTATGTCCCATATATAAAACAATAGGTCTATATCAATCCAATAAAATACAAGCATTTTTAAAAAGTGAACTACTTTGTAGCAAAACATATATGAATATAGATTCAATAATATTTGCCTTCTGTGTTTTCATTAGTTCAAGTGAATTTAGTAAAATATTTTTTTATTTATTCATTTTTACACATACATCAAGAAGGTCACAAGGACAACCAGAGCTTGAGGATTAAATATGTGTGTGACTGCACATGGTGTGTTAATTTTAATATTGAACCTGAGATTGCCATTTAGTCCCTGTCTCAGCACAGATTTCTTGATAAATAATATAAATAATGCTGCTGGTTCTTCTGGGTGTGTGCTGGTCTTTTGTTGTCAGATTTGATGCTGGCATTTGTCCCCTACAGAACACAACTTTGATGGTAAAGGTTATGGGATCCTCCCAAGCCTTTCATCTACCTGTCATGTATCTCATTATGAGGGGCTTAGACAGTGGCACAAGACACAGAATGATCGTCCATATTTTCATACCTCAGATAAAAAGAGAGAGAGCGTGCATCTGTTGGCCCCAGTGATTTAGACCTAATCAATAATTTAGAGGCACAGTAATACCCCGTGAGTGTGCAGTATGCTCTTTCCTGGACTATCTGGTGATGTCATTCTTTGCTGCCTTTCATTGATGGAAAAAAAATGAAATAAGATGTTTCATAATTCGCTCTGGGTTACAAAAGCACAATGGACACTGGACACTCCCACCACAGAGAAAAAATGTTTGAGCACAATCACAGTATTTACAGTACAAGAGCTTTGAGCAAATCTTATACACATCCCTACATCTCCATACAGAAACTTTGTTAAACACAGTATGCAACTCAACAAGACTGTTATTTCGTTTGCATCTAATCTGGATGTTGAATTCACAGGATATTTGATTATCTTTATGTACTTACATCCATGAGAGATTCGTGTTATTTAATTTAGACAGGATGTTTACAGTAGAAAATACATATTCAAGGTAATCCACTTGTTATAAGCTAAACATAAAAATATTTACACTTGTAAATAAACTTATAAAGCAATAAATTCTAAAGTTTTTTTTAACAATGCACGAATGACAAAAATGTAAATAATTTTAAAATCGTATGAAATGGCACTGAACTGCAGTTTATAAGTCTATAGCGCTCTCGCATAAGACATACAGACGTTACACCTGTTCCTCCGTTTTATCTTTGAACTAAACGCCGCTGAGAGACATAAAGTTTCTGAATGGTTTTAAATGACATGAAAAAGCTTACCGTTTTCGTGTACAGGAGCTCTTCTTCGAGGGCTGAAAGACAGTGTTGTGTGTTTGAGGCAGCAGCACCGGTCAGCGGCACACACCCCCCCACACACACACCCCACACACACACACACACCACACACACACACACACACACACACACACACACACACACACACACACACACACACATTCACTGGCAGCATGTGTCATTTCTCCACAATAACTACACTACCCTTAGCAGTCGTGATGTCTTCATGACAGCAGGATATTTTATCTCTCTCTCTCTCTCTCTCTCTCTCTCTCTCTCTCTCTCTCATTTTTGATTCATAACTCATTCATTTATTTGTTGAAATTTTTTCCCCTGCTGAAATGTTGTTGTTTTAAATGTCAAATGTATTAAATGTTTTAATTTTATAGTTTATTAATGACCCGTTCATTTTATTTACTTTTTTATTTATGCATCTATTTATTTTTTGTGCTTTCTCTCTAGAGAAGGTTCCGTTCTGACAACTGCATAAACGCATATCAAAAATTAAAAATACAGACTTTAAAAAATAAAGCAATTCTATAAATATTTACTGAAGTAAAAAGTGTACAAACTAGTCCTGAAACTGTTTAGAACAGACTAGACTCTATTCCATCACTGCCACCGAAATCCTGTGGAGTTTACAGAATGTTTCTGTGTACATTCATGTATCCAGAGAAAGAGAGAGAGAGAGAGAGAGAGAGAGAGAGAGAGAGAGAGAGAGAGAGAGAGAGAGAGAGATTGATTCACATTGCTATTACAGCAATGCCAGAGTCAGTTGAATTGATTTAATTGTATTTACGTGAATCAGAGCCAGTGACTTACATCAGAGTGGCTGAAGCCTCTGGCAACTGAAATTACTAATGCATCATTCAAAGCTGTTATTAATATGAACTGTGCATCACATATTTTCAGCAAATATTACAGGACACTGAAATTATAAACTTCAAACTATAAATTCAGATGAGTTTTTGTTTTATATATTCCTATATTTTATACATGTAAACATAGGCCTATAGTTATCAAATAATAGATACTTATTACAAATATCTATATTTGTCAAAATTATGTTGAGATTTTTTTTTTCCAAACCATCACACGTCCACGTGCAAAAACGATAGTTGACCAGTAGATGGAGACTGAGGCCCATTTCTCTTTGCAGTATGGTTGAATGTGGACCATCCTCAGAACAGTACAATACATCATGGCTTTGAACGTATTTTTAAACATTGTCATTACAGTTATTATAATTTATATGAATACATTAAGTAATCTACAGAGATATGCATATACACAATAGACAATGATTACAGATCAATGACTTTCCTAGTTCTAACATTTATTTTTTTAATCAACCACTATAAGAAAATGGCTTGTACTGACATTTTTGCTGTGCCCTCTTCTTCTCAATATACACAACATTACTTGGTGCTATCACCCTTCTGCTATATGACACAGCTCATTCTACATGGACTTAACATGATCCTGCACAAATCTCAGGCTGGATAAATTAACATTTCCAGCTCAACATACCCAAGCAATTCATTACAGCATCACTGTTCAGTGTTCACCTGAACTCATCAAAAACACCAGGCCAGTCAGGAACTTTGGAGGAATGTTTGATGAGCTGAACTTTACAGAGTTTATAATTATTCATTGCACATAACAGAGGATTCTAGATTACAAAAGTTATATCATTAAATACATTTTTTTTTTTAGTTTCTATTCATCACATATTTAAAAAATGTATATTAAAACAAATGTTTTTTAAAAATGTATAAAGTTTCTTGAGCACGAAATCATAAAATTGAGCTTTGTCATGCATAAATTAAGTTGTAATAATAATATTATTAAAAAGTTATTACACTATTATTATTATTAAAACCAAATATTATGGTTTTATATTTGGTCAAATAAATTCAGCCTTGGTAAACATGACAGATTTCTTTCAAAATATATTTTAAAAAATATTACTAACCCCAAACTATTGAACAGTAGTGTATTATATTATTCACTTAGCAAATCTTTTTAATATGAATATTCCACATATTCAAAATGACTGTTTCCTAACAGAATTATGACACACACAGACACAAACACAAGTCTCAAATAGCTTCATTTCATAGGCATTCTTTAATTCCTCTTTTTTTTCTTGTTCACTCCATACCACAATTCATGAGGTTCTATAGTCTGCCCGAACGATCAAAATACATACCAATATACAGAATGGAGAAAAACATGATATTTACAAAGAAAAAAGAATGTATTTGCAGAAAGTTTCCAATAAGGGAATAAAAGGGACTGACTGACATTAACTTCATATTATGTGCTAGTACCTTCAAATATTAGTTTTTCCTCATACAAACTTTTATAAACATTATAAAATATTAGATAGAGCAATATCTGATTACTACAAAACATTTACCTAGTACAAAATAACAGAATATAATAAAGCCTGTAAATAACTTTAAAATATTTGAAAACAACAAAGCAGACAAAAACAGGATAACTACAGATATTTTTGAGGCCAATAAATAAAATCAAAGGGCAATAGAAAATGTTAATAAAATAACGGTAATAAAATCTAATACATCATTCAAATGGACTCAAATCCCAACTAGCACAGGTATGATAGGCCTTCATGTAATCAACTCCTCCCTGATAAGTACAACACTGTCCCCTAGCCGTATATCATTTTCCACTTCACCACCAGAGGACGACATAACACCATTCACCTCCGCTGCGGCCAAGAGTGTGTACAACAGCACTTGGGGAGAATTGTGTCACACAGTGAACTGTCCTTCTCAAAACATCACCTTCATTGTGTAAGAAACAGCATTACAACTGTAACACTGACAAACAAACACTGTCTTTCCATCAACAGCCTACATACATCTTGACAACAAGAAAAAAAGAAATGGGGGAGCTTAATGCTGCAGAATTATCACAAAAAGGAGTTTACACGAGAAAGGAATTGACATCTTTATTCACAGAAGCATCCAGTGCATTCGGCAACCCTCAGCAGGTTTATCACATACACATCAACGGTCACTCACAGAGGTTAAAGCAATGCATTACTCACATCTCATATGCATAAAAAACTGACAAACACAATATCAAAAAATAGTGACAACATAAATCTATACTTAAATTAATGCTTTAGGTACAATAAAAATACACAGTACTGGAACCCAGTACACATAATGCTGGTTTATAATCTTTTTTTTTTTCTTTTTCTTTTCCCCAACCTGTTCCAATTGAGTTTGCCAACCAGCGGCAAACTCTTGAAGTCAATAGAGAAGAACAAAAATTGGTTTGTAGACATTTTTCCTTCTGTTCAAATCATGCTTTAAAAGGGGGGAAAAGGAGGAGTACAAAAGTCTGCACAAAGAGATGAAAAAGCCTGAAATATCCAGTATGAAACACAGAAAGAGAAGGGCCTTGTAAAAAGATGCTGCTCTTTCCAACATAAAAATGCATCGTTCAGCAAAATATGGATTGTCATCTCCCTTGAAAAACAGGGATACTTCTCACTTTTGGAGGGGGCAAAAGGGGGACACAGATTGCTTGTCAGAATGTTCACTTGATTTTGAGCTCCTCACGGGATTATGTCCTGTTCAGTAAAGAGGACCTGCGGAAATGAAGAAAAAGAGTTGTTTAATGATTAAAAATTATTCAAAATGATCTCTCTCACATTCTGAGGTAAAAAAAAAAATAAATAAAAAATGTGGACACGTTGTATACTGTCTGCCCTATGTGCTGATCCAAGTCCAGTGCCCTACACCTGATGAATCAAGTATAAACTGGTTTTAGACTAGCAATAAAAGGCAACTTTTCCCTATGGATATTATTCTTCAGCTGGACTGTCTTTCCTGGAAGCTCTCTGCCTTATTTCCTGGAGGGCTACTATCCTCATGCCGAGACACAGAGTCATGGAAGTGCTGAGCGAGGTGGAGCACGAACTGCTGATACAGACAGAATCTGGTGCTGTGACAGATCCTGTCGCAGTGAAGAGAAAAAAAATAAATAAATAGATAAAAAAAAAAAAAAAACCGCCCACCGTTTGCCTCCACAATCTCGCTTTTCCTCCCCCTCTCTCTCTCTCAATCCATCCCTCCTGAGCTGTAAAGCTATCAGGAAACGTGACTAAGCAAGAGCCAAGAGGTCTCATCCTTTCCAAGCACATATGTGTATCTATCACTGCGTGATCTTTGGCAAGCATTAATGGAAAATGTTTTTGTTGGTTGTTTGTTTATATTTTAAATAATTGATCGAAATAAATGTGAGATCAAAAACAAGTAATGCACTTCTTTATAAAAAATTATTAGTGAAAAAGAATTTTTAAAAATCATTCAATTTCTGACTGACTGCGTTTCACTGAAAATAACATTTAAAAAGAACTCATAGATCATATATTACTATGGATTGTGAGCATATTGTACTCTAAACTAGTAATAATTGACAACGAGAAGAACAGCATTACTAGAAGAAGGTACACTACCAGTCAAAAGGTTTTAAACAGTAAGATCTTTAATGTTTTTTAAAGAAGTATCTTCTTTATTTATTTGATCCAAGGTATAGCAAAAACAGTAAAATTTTGAAATATTTTACCATATAAAATAACTTTTCTATTTGAATATATTTTAAAATTTATTCCTGATTTCAAAGCTACATTTTTAGCATCATTACTCCAGTCACATGCTCCTTCAGAAATCATTCTAATATTCTGATTTGCTGCTCAAAAAAAACGTTTATTATTAATATTATTTTATTGAAAACTGCTGAGTAGAATTTTCATATTTCTTTGAACAAAGTGCAGAACAGCATTTATCTGAAATAGAAATCTTTTGTAACATTATAAATCTCTTTATCATCACTTTTGATCCATTTAAAGCATCCTTGCTAAATAAAAGTATTAATTTCTGATTATGATTATAATTATGATTTCTGAAGGATCATGTGACACTGAAGACTGGAGTAATGATGCTGAAAATTTAGCTTTGATCACAGGAATAAGTTACGTTTTTAACATGTATTCAAATAGAAAATTGTACTTTAAATAGTAAAAATATTTTGCTTACTTTGGATCAAATAAATGCAGGCTTGGTGACCAGAAGAGACTTCTTAAAAATAAATAAATAAATAAATAAAAAACATTAAAAATCTTACTGTTCAAAAACTTTATATTATAATCATTATATCATTATAAAAAAGATTATTAAAGATTTTATTAATTGTTAATTTTTTTCAAGGACTGGACAACAATTTAAATTGCCTGATATTTCTGACAGTGGGAATCCTTGTTAATTAAATCTTTTCATTAGCTGTTCGGCAAGCAGACAATTTCTTTTAGAAAATCACTGCTCTTCAGACAGGTCAGGAATAATCTCAACATCTGAATGCAGAAGATCCCTTGATGAATCATATCATACACACCTGAGAGATTTCCATCTGTCTTTCTCCATGTTGTTCTCCGGTCCTTCACTCTCATATGATGCCAGATACAAAGCTGTTGAGAGATCAGTGAGATGAGACGAGTGTGTCAGCAACAAAAACAAAGCCACCTGTTTTCTTTCTTGAGAAATGTTCTGAACATGTGTCACTTGGTTATTTAGCATGACGGCATTTCACACCTCAGGCAATTGTGACAAACGCAATTGTCTTTGTCTGGTATCTTGTTTGCTCACTGCGCAACTATCATTAGAACAGGTTTATGACACGAGTGGCAGAAAATGAGTGTGCAGAAGAGCTCTAGCTCAGACAGGAAGTCCAAATTGACAGTAAACAAGCAAGACAGAATGCAGAAATGATATTTAATTAGCAAAACCACTGTCTGGCCTCAATGTTTGCATTTCAGAAGTTGGAATGAAGGGGTTTATAATTGATGATCGCCACTGCAAAAAGTGTACTTAACATTGATTGAAATTGATCATAAACTAGCATTAAAACAAAAAAACATCTGTACCATCTTCACTGAAGACCGGTGCGGTCAGGAGATACTGCAGAATCTTGCGGTCTCTGTCAAAAGGGCACTCCACCTTCTTCCATGTCATGAACTCCATTACTTGTTTGGCCAGCTCCCAGAATTTCTGCAGCACAGTCAAGATTCATTCTGTTAGAAATCATTGCCTACGTTTCATTTCTCACCGAATTGATGCCCTTGAAACTTCATTTCAACAGATGTATACGTCAATGAACTAAATCTGGATGCTTCCGTTGCTATGTAACAGTGATTTCTCAACCAGCCTTTGTTATTCAGTAGCTGTGACGGCAGTTGTTCCATGCATCATGTTAGCTCCCATGTATCGCCAAGCCAAACGGCAAGAATTACCTCAAAATTGACATGTCCGTTCGGGAGCCTGTTGGTACATCCTTCATTGAGAAAGTAGATGTCTTTAATCAAGAGGCTGAAGAAAGGGACAACAATCTGAAAGGCAAAAAGCGAACAAGATTACATAACAGCTATAACTGACCAAAAACTAAGAAAAAACATGCAACCAAATCGAGCAGCCTCATTGGACTCCATCTAAGGGTTATCGTCACAGGAAGACTACATTAGGCAACAGTTTTTACAACAGCTTCTAAAAGCCCACAGGGCAAAGCACAACTGGATCTACCACTTTGGAGGGTAATAACAATGATTCATGACACAAGGAAGCAGTAGTGTGTACGTGATGCCAAAATCTAAATTCTGTTGTAGCAAATTCAGCTACAACATGATAAACAAAGGTGTCTTTAAATATAGATGTCAATCCTGTATTAAAAAACACTAAATAAATAAATAAATAAAAACCTCCCATTCAAGCTATGATGTAGAAATGCACATGAGATGTGGAAAACAATGATAAACCAAAATTCAAGGCACACTGAGCAAAAAAATATTTAGGTAAAATGTGCCTTTTTAAAAAATGTTAAACAATTTTTTGCTATTAACATAATTCTAAAAATTAGAAAATGTATATAAAATATTAATACATCCAATCATTCCATGTCACCAACACTTATTTATTTATTTTTTACACTGTGTCTTTTTAAGCCTAAGCATCACTCCAAAACTGAGAAATAAATAAATAGACAAATTAATAAGCCAAAACAAAACTACTGGCATTATTAGAGTAAAGTCCCATGTGAATAGTTAACCTCAAGTTCAAATCAACCTTAAAATAAGCGCAAAAGCCATTTGGTGAACAAAAAGGGCCAAAAACACAAGCAGTCAAACCAGTTGATGAGTTAAAGACATTAAGAGTGCAGTAATGCATTCCTGATTTAATTTGTTTACAGTGGAAATTCCTGTCCTGGAACATGCACTTATTTTGTCCCTTATATCTTTAAAGTAACAACCCTTGCCAAAGACTAAACACATCTGATTTAGGGAAAAACAAGTGACATGGGCCACTGTGATGCAAGAAAACACGTCCCCCATAACGGAAAAGCTAAGCATTCCAGTGTTGCTCTGGAACATTCTGTCTCACCACCCAAACCCACACAGCGAAGATCTCCTCCCTAACCAGTCCAAGATGCAAAACAATCCTTACAAAGCTTAACAAAAACAAACAACAAATCCAATATATATATTAGAACACTCAAAATAGTTCTGCATTTTAACGAAGAGATGAACAGTGTTGAGCTTCCTTTTGGCAGACTCAGATGCCGGATGGATTTTATTGAGTTTGTTCACAGAAAACACTGAAGAGCATCAGAACATTTTGTTAACTGGCTGAAAGCCATGTTTTTATAACTAGAATGGAGCATATTTAGCAGAGGAAACAGAATGTCCCATTTGATGCCTTGCCCTCAGCAAATCAGCCTCAAATGGCCCACCGTCCTCTACCCTTGTTATTACATAACTCTCGGCCAAAGAAGCCAGACGCTACCTCAATTTAGTGTAAATACAAAGCTTCTGGACTGGGATCTGCACTTTTAAGCCAATCACTGGCACCTTTTATGTAATGAATCTGATTTTATCATTGTCCTTGTTACGTTTGTTGCCAATATCAATACAGCATATCACACACTTCAAACAACATTTTTGTACATTCCGTCCGAACCCAAACAGTGTTATGTAACCAACGTTCCTATGATTTCTGTGAGAAAACTTTAGGAAGGGGAAATAAAGTGCATTACCTTCTCTCTGCTACTATGAGCAGTGATGGATCTCTGAGTGGCTCCACGCAGAGCTGTTCTGTAGTTGTAGAAATTGCTAGAGGGATCCATCTGGTGCTGAGAATAGAGACAAAAACAGGTTCATGCACCAACCTCAGGACTTGGCCTGAAAAATGTAGATGTAGTTTCTACAAACAAAAGTTTCTAATGAGCTCTAAGCCCATTCAACATGGTTAAGTCTCCGAAGGCAACGTGAGTCACTCTAGTTACTATTCATTTTGGGACATTCTTTAATGGGAACCAAGTAAGACGATCCATGTCATGCATTTTTCAATCTTCAGTAAACTTTTTGCCAGCAGGTGAGACAATCACAAAGGTTCAGTTCTCTTAAACCAGTTTTAAAGCAGCAGATTTCATACATACACTAGGTTTGGGGTCTCTTATGCACCAAGGCTGCATTTATTTGATCAGAAATAACATTATAGCCCATTTGAACAGTAGTCTAAGGATACATTTAGTTTATCAAGACCATTTTAGGTGAACAAGTTATAACTTATATTAGGGACTAGAGCTGAATATAATGCAAAAGCTGCAGAAAGATTTTGATTCTACAGGGAAGCCATGACTAAGCTTTTTATCCTACAATCCTCCATGGTCTTAGAGTAAAACTAGAGGAAGACAGTGAGAGAAAAGAAAGAGTGTTGTGTGTTGTGATACAAAGGCTGAACCTCCCTGAAGACCAGACATACAGTCCCTATTTACACATCAAAATGCTGAAAGCCACAAGGCGAGACTGAACAATGTGTAGGTGTGTGTTTTGCACACAAAAGTCATATCAAGTTCAAGGCCTTTGCCTGTCTAAGGAAAAAGCAAGACCTAAACAAAACCCTCTTTAGACAGTAAACACAGAGTGCAGATTCAAAATTAAAGCCTTAAAGGTCTCAATCCCTCTCAAATTTGGCCTAAACAGCTTTGTAAACATTTGCACACTCACTCAAAGGGAGAAATGCGGTGCTTCAGAAAAATAATAACACAGAAGCAACAATTCTCGCCCACTTGAGACTAAAATTGGCAAAATATGGTGTCCATATTGTCAGGGGTTTGAGCATTGTGCATGCATGAGTCACAAGGATAAGAGCCAGGGTCGAACACTTAATATGATTAGTGCCATGTCAGCACTGCATCCCCTACATGTTCAGTGAGTCACACCCACCCACTGCTGCAAACAGAAAAGACAACATCAATCCCAATGTGATGAAATACATACCTCTAGTATATCAAATTTGGCGGTTTTGACTTTGCCCCAGGTCTTCTTGAGCCGTGACACTGGACTCATGTTCATTCCAGCTGAAAGACACATAGGAAGAGACACAGGTCAGCACACTGCAATACACGGTTTCCTGTCAGAGGTGCAGTTTCTCTATGGCAAATAGAGCGGTTTAAACCCATGAGCCCACGTGAACAATGACATTAGCAGGAGCATCATTTCCCTCCGACAATAGGTGAGGCTTATAGAGCCGAGGGTCACAGTGAGCTTCTGCAGTCAGCACTAATGACCAGATGAGGTCAGAGTGTTGACTGGAAATCACTAGGGGTGGGTTAACCAATCAGATTTCTCTGTACTGATGACACCATCATGTCTTACTATGTATTGATTAGATGCTAATCTACTGGTTTCTGAAGCTTTAAAATAAATGCAAAATCAAAATTCACCTCAATTACTTTCCTAAGACACTTTCTTTGTATTGTTTAGGAACTCAGGCTGGCTCTATTTTGGCATGTATAAAACAGATTTTTTGTGATATAAACAATTCTAGAAAGATAAAATCAAGTTTGTTTGTTTTTTTAACACAAATACACAAAGTTTGGGGTCATAAAGCTTTTGTAGGTCTCTCATGCTCTGAACATGTTGTGATCTGTATATAAAATTCAGTAATTTCAGATGTTTTCATCCCCTGTTTTAAGCCTGAACAATAGCAGCAGCCCTATCTATTTATCTACAAAAGAGCCATCTGAGGCTTTAGTACCATTAACAATCTGTCTATACTAACAGGTGTCAGGCCCAGATCTCCTCCGGCACACTAACATGATACTAGAGCGAATGATGTTTCAATTCTAGCCACGTGCTGACGCTCCGTTCACGTCACACAATGTATGCTGCCTCCAAAACACACAAGCAGGAGCCATCAACCTTTCCCATGACTTGTTTGTTCTCTTTCAGTGACTTTAATATCAGCCCTTCTCCAGAGAGAGAGGCTTGTGTAAGAGCCCCGGCCCATGGGCTCGTCTCCAGGGAATGGCCAGGGAAAGGACAGCTGGTTCCACTCCCTCCCTCTCACAATCCCCCTCTCAATGAGTCTGTCCCTCGCTCAGTCTATTGGATTGGTCAGCACTGACCATCTGCCTGAGGGAAGCCGCTCCCTCGTTCCAGCTCTCGCTCATGCAGGCTGAACAGCTGCTTCTTCTACTGGTTCTCTCCACTTCTGTTTCCCTACCCATAATGCCTCAGGCACAGGCCTAGGTGGGTGCTCAGAGAATTGAGTGAATGATTAATGTAGCTAATCATTATTATATTATAATATAAAAATTGTTTATTATTATAGATTATCTGTAGATTACTGAAGGACGGATGATACAGATTAGTCAACGTTTGATCAACTAAAGGCTAAAATTCATAATAGCTAAAGAAGACTCTCTGAAGCACTCAACAAACACACACATAAACTGATAAATTGTTTATAAAGTCTGTAAGAAGTTTGACATTGTTGTGTGTTAAGCGTACAAGAGCAGGGATTAGAAAAGCAAACCCAATCCTGCCAAAACAGCAAACTGTATTATCCAAACTGATTTGTGGGGAACAAAAGAGCTTTCTGTAGCTGTAAGAACTGGAGCAAAGGGACGGCAAAACACTCACTAATGATGGCCATGAGCGAGTTGAAGTTGCCAATGTTGAAGCATTCTCGTGCCACGTCAATGAAGAACTCAATGACTCGAGCCCGATGTTTCTTCTTTACAGGCTGCATGAGAAAAACAAGCAATATGAACACCAAAAAGTGATTATTTATAACTTCTAACTTCAATGCTCATTTAATACTTCAGAAACGTTCATGATGTAAAATCTAATGTTATCTACACCACTATTCAAAAGTTTGGGGTCAGTAAGATTTTTTTTAAATGCTTTGAAAGTCTCTTACGCTCACCAAGGCTGCATTTACTGGATCAAAAATACAATAAAAAGACTCAAATTTTGAAATATTAAAACTGTAAACAGCCATTTTCTATTTTAATATTTTTTAAATGTAATTTATTCCTATCATGATAAAGCTGAATTTTCAGCAGCCATTACTCCAGTCTTCAATGTCACATGAGCCAATCTGCTCTTCAAGACACATTTCTTATTATTATCATCTATGTTGAAAACAGTTGTGCTGCTAAATATTCTTGAGGAATCTTTGGTACAGTTATTTCAGGGTTCTTTGATGAATAGAAAGAACAGCATGACCTCATGAACCTACTGACTCTTTTGAAAGGCAGTGTATATTTTCTATAAGGGTTCAATTTAAAATCACATTAGAATCACTAATAGTGCAACACAACCTGTAGGAATTTAAGTTGCTGGATGAGTCATAGCAATAAGAGCAGATTATTACCATGCAGATCTCCGTCGCCACCAGGTAGCTGAGCCTGTTGAACCACTCCACATAAGCCTCCAGGTTACTTGCTTTTTTGTGATCACTAAAGCATCTCTGCAAGAATCAAAATTTCAAAAGGTTAATATCATTCAGGGTTAATATCATTCAGTACAAGTGAGGCTTGAGTTTAGCCAAGAGATTCATTTAGGACTTTGTGCCACAATGTTTTCCAGTTAACTTTTCAAATTGTCCTTATTAGGGATGCGCATTTTATCATCACCATACTGGTTATCTGCCAATATCAGCATTTTTTATTTATCAGTATCGGTCTTTTTTTTTTTTTAACAAACTAGCACAGATTCAAAATATCAGTTATTTTAACTTAATCTGTATAAGCCAGAATTTCAGTGTCAGTGCATCAATTTTTCATCCTGAATTCTGAGCTCTAAAACATTTGGCATTCATTTCAACAGTTCATCATCTGTAGAATATTGCTTTTTAAGTGATCTCAGAACTTTGCATGCTGGGATCTGTGATTCCTACATTCCCAGTCTAAGAACAAAGGCCTCCGAGATGACTGATGATTTCCAACAATGCACATTCAATCAGAGAGCTTGTTTGCCCTGCAGACCCTCCACGCTCACTGGGCCCTGTGCTATTATCTGTTTAGGGAATGTATACAGACACTCTGTCTGAAAGCTAGGGCCACTCTAACCCTTCATTCCTCACATTCCTACGGTCTGACTGTGCCGTCCGTCACACAATACCCAATCCACCCTACTCTACTTTGACGGACAACATCAGAGAGCCACGGCGGTGCGCAAGGACCCTCTGGAGAGACGGCGACCAGAACAAAAGAGAAAAATCGCACTAGTACCGCCTTGACATGGGCTGTTGCCTAGCAGCTCGACGGCAAAGGGCATTACGAGGCAGGGCTGAGTAAACTTTTGGCAGGTTATTGTGAGAAACCAGTTGCTAGGCTTTGGCCACAAAAGGACGCTGTGTGGAACGTGAGGAGGGAAACTTGGACGGAGATAGATTAGGCGAGGAATGTGCTGTGAATGCTGTGTGAAATAGGTGACACCGCATTGAACCCAAGGGTTAACGTAAACATTGTGCGTATTGATTTGTTTGAGTTAGATATTTGTTGTGCATAACATTTGCATTGTATATATTTTTAGTTGACCTTGCTGACCATAAACAGGAGGGGACTGTTACCTTGTCATTATCAAGAGGGTCTTTCTGAACAAACGCCTGAACAAACTCCTCTGGTCCGATGTAGCTCAGTCTTTCCTGAAAAATAAAGATGATGATGTCAACTTAACCTTTGCAGTTAGTCCAAACGGTCACCTTGAAAATAACTGCACAGATTATTGATTTAGTAAATAAATCAATCCAAACCCACAGTGAGGTGAGGAATGTAAGGTCATGTATACAGAGGAAGTTCCACTCACCAGTTCAATGTGTGTGAGTTGCTGTGCCAGGGTGAAGGGGTCACTGCAGATGGTCAGAATGTCTCTCTGGATGGACTGAGGTTTGGTCTTCAGCACAGTTAGTCTGTCAGTCACCGAGGAGTTAATCTTGGCCAAAGCCTCCTCGTACTGACTCAATGTGGTGAGCTTACGGATCAGCGTTTGTGTCATCTGTTGCACCGCCTTTCGATAGAGCTGAAGAGAGACAAGACGATGTGGATTTGCAACCATGCTTTTATTGACCAGAATGACAAGGTAATCATTCATTTGAAAAGACTGACAACAAAATGTGTCCCACACTGATAAGAAAGCTGAGGAAATGCACAGCGTATTTGCCCTGCAAACATTTAATGGATTTCCAGGCATATAATGGCGGAAAAGAGCCCTTTCCTCTTGATTGGTCAGCTATGATGGTGATTCGGCTCACGGGGTCTAACGTTGCAACATAGGGTCTTGAGTATGTTACATAAACAGTTAATGCAGGATTACAAAACAGCAGCACTCCATTCAAGTCCTTCAAAGGTTCACAAGATTCCTGAATGACGCCCACTTCCCCTCGTAACACAAGATGGGGTTGAGTTATCTAATAACAAGAGCCTGACACAGTTCTGGACTTCTTTTGCGTAAGGAGAGGACAGCAGCGGTCATGCCCTGTTGCTCAACATCAGTCAGACAAGAATCTACATCCTCTGCCTGCTGGACAACCAGTGGACATCAAGAAGACGACTCCACGGCATGAATTTAAAACAGGCTACTTAAAAGGTGGTCTTAATTTAAACTGGTTAAAAGAGAATAAAATGAATGTATTTTACAAAATGTACTTTTTTTAGGGCTATATTTAGGAACAATATCGCTAGAATCACCTTAAAGCCAATCAGAATCCACTCAACTTTGAGCATTTAAAGCATCAGGCGATAAAACTGCAGCTTATATTGAACAAAATGTTATCGTTCATTTGTGTGGACTCTAACATAGTTATCGATATAGCTATTGTTCTTGGTGTAAACAGGCCTTAAAGGGTTTTGGTTAACCGTGAAGATATAAAAAGTTGGCCGTTCAAACATTTTGCTGTTTGGTTGTGGGATCTTTCGTTTCTGTCAAGCTTCTATACTCCTTTCTGATGCTTATAAAATAAAAATTGTCCCATTAATCTGTTGTGCATGAGGTCGGTGGCACATAAATCCATCTGACTCAGAATGACCTGCACATTGTGTAGATGCAAGAGTATTGATGATTTGACAAGAGAGGGGGTACAGGAGGAGACGAGTCCTTGCAGCACTTTAAAAGATCACAGACAGTCTTAATATTCCTTCTTCAAAACCCACCATATGCTAACGCATTATTTTTAGCATGGCGATAACTGCTTGACATTTTGAGTGGCAGATCAGACAACTCGGTTGTTGTGGAAAAATAGAAAAAGAAAGCTGGTTGGGAGCTGCCTCCACGTTTTTAACCCTGGCATGAGTGTGCGACAGCCGTCCACATGGCACAACCTCACAGTATAGATCACTCTGGCATGGACACACCACACCCAGGTCAAGGGTGAATGCTCTCCATTACTTTCCCAACAAACAGGATTTGTGCAAAAGGTGTCCAAATGTGCACCAAACAGCTGTGCCTGCAAATGCACAACTGTGCCCAGCCTTTCCTATACAGAAGACCACATGCATAATGACAATCTATGCCGACCAGAAGCCTGAGGACCAAACTGTGGTCTGGAAACAGATGTTACGGCATCTATTCTCAGCTCTCGTGCTGAAAGCAAGAGATCTGCGACGCAACTGCCAGTAAAAAGACAGAAAACAGCAGGTCAACAAACTGCTGGCAAACTCTTCAGAAACAATGAGGTCTAGGAGAGGTCAGAAAATAAAAGGCCTAACTGGAAACCACTTCATAGTGGTCTTGTTATGATGGGCTGCAAGCACTGGACAGTACATTTGAAAATACACCACATTTGACTCAGATGGGCTCATGTCTAGCTATAAATACACCCATTGTCTATTGTGTGGCTCTGACTGGTATGAATCCCCCGTCAATGTAGAGTCAGTGCTTCACTGTAACAGACACTCTCATTAGCAAAATTCACATACGAGTACATACTGTTCACAAACAGCGACTGAATTACATAATACAGTCAACATATTGACGGTATGAACATGGATGCATTCTTCACACTATGAGATGCTCTTTTCATGCATAGATACACATCTACCAGACAGTCATAACTCAAAACACAGATTACATTTGTCTCGCCTACATACCAAATGATCATAAAGATACTTTGAATAAAGAAAACATGAAGTGGTCACACCATTAAAAATAACATGTAAAATGGTACACAATAAAGGAAAAAAAAACATTTAAATGATGCTAAAATGTCATGAATCACCATCAAATAAAACAAAAAAAAAATAACGTAAATATTGAAAACACAAAAAAAGAAATTTAAATAGCTTTGGGGTCACACATGACATTTTACCACCTTAACTAATTATTAAAAGATACTTCAAATCTGATATTTAAAAAGACTTTTTTACCCTTGAAACACAGTGTAAGATTACGTTAAACTACTTAAGGTTTCTTTAAGAATTTTATCCTTTAATGAGGCTGTTTTATTCATTATATTCAGACAATTGTCTCATTTTGACATTGACTTTATACAAAAATGCATTTTAATTCAGAAATTAAAAACATGCTCATCATATAATAGGTGTATTCAGGTTATTGTATGTATGAACTGCATTTTAATTCTTTTTTAAATAAATATACAGGTCAATTACGTCATTGACCCTTACACAGTTATAGTTCTCCATGTTTTTTTTGAGTGCACATGCAGTCTTATTAGCTTATCACCCCTTTCACTAGATTGAGGAGGCGGTACAACACGCACGCATTTCCTCTACGAGCTTAGCGGGGCCGCAGAAGGTCATCGATCTCCTGGGTCAGGATAAAGCAGATCAGACTGTCACACATGTGTTTACTACACAAGTCACCAGAGGATGAGTCCTGCTTGTCTTTTCGAGATAGTGAAACCCCATTCATTTGAATCTGATGGAGCGATGTCTCTCTCAAACTGTCTATTCTAACTAGCGCCCTGTTGTTAGTCATTACGCTAATGCTCGCCAACCATGTGAGATGAGCTAGCTCCTGCAAATCTCTTTTTATTTCACTGTATATTAATTAAATCAAGAGTTCCCAACAGGAGGACTGTTCAGTTGCAGACGATAGAGAAAAAAGGGACGTTTGAGGACAACACTTGATGAGAGCTGCAAACTTTATCAAGATTCAAAACGAAGTGACAGGCTGATAGATGTGAGCACAACGGAAAGACGATAACTAGATGTAAAATAAAATCTAATCATGTAACGCAACCAGTGTCCGTTTTTGTGCCCAGGAAGTTTTAAAAGAACATACCATAGATGTGGTGAAAAAGTCCCTTTGATGGAAAAAAATGCTAAGCCAGTAACACGGTAACAAACGAGTCAGCGCTAATAGAACTATTTAAATGCAGCCTGTGGAAAAGCACCAGTGAAGACAAAAGCAGCTGAACAAAAGAGCTTTCTTCTCACTCTTCTTGTCAGAGCGCTTTAGACTAAAGAAATCTCACCCCCCATTGCTCAGGTGTTGACACTCTTCTCACCCAACGTGTTACATCCTACATCTTAACCAGCTGAATGTTAAAGAAGTCATGCTAAGACTTATAAAGGTGTCTGTCTATGCTAATAGTGGTACTAAAGGCATAAAGAAAAGCTAATGTCTTTGACGCAAGCATTCACACCTGTCAGGTGACTATTATTTTAAAACGGCGTTGCCCTTTAGCTGACAATACCTCAAGAATAAAAAAAACTCCTTGTTTCCTCTGAAATGATCTTCCAACACTTGGAAATGGCAGACTTACTTCATCTCCAGTACTCAGACGATGTGTTAGTTCCTTCAGGCTCTTCATCATCCTCTCATCCCTGAAGTCGTAGGGAAACGTCTCCGTCCACTCAGTCAGCAACTGCAGGATCTTGGGAGCAATTTTCCTGACTCTTGCCTACAGATTAAGTTAAAAAAAAAACAACACTGTTATTGCTAATTATTGTCCTTGGTTCTTAAAATCACTTGTTAAAGCAAAAGCAACTATGATGACTGAAGCCACCTTGTATGACAATCAGTGTAAAGACACTCTTGTACCTTGTCAGCCTGAGGATCAGTGAGTCTCTGCTGGTCCACACACAATTGGCACACTTTGGACATCAGCTCATACGGGTGAATAAAGAGACGGGAACTGAGCAGGAACGTGAAGATGTATGTCCTCTGAGAGTCAATAAAAATGAGATCAATGTTGGTGAAATACTACAACCCAGTAACATCTGTTTTACATTATTCTAACTAAAACTAAAAGACTAAAAGAAATCAAAGTGTTAGGTACATAAAATGTATTTATATTTCTGGAAAATATATCTAGTTAGCTAAACTCTTTAAATCAATTTAATGAATCCTTGCTGATTAAAAAAAAAAAAAGAAGTCACTGACATCAAATTTTTGAATGGAAGTGCATACTGCTGAATTATAAGAAAAGACTAATTGCAAGTCACTTTTGTGGTCTCAGTGTTTAAAAAATAAATAAATCTGAGCTATGGGCATGCATGTGTTTTCAATACTGTGAACTGGACTAATACTTTTAAAACTCTATATACTCACATCAGGATAGTAAGCAATCGTAGGGACCAAGTGCTCAATTAGAGCCTCCAAGGACCCTGACACCAGATTGTTTTCATGGTAATACAGGCCTTCAAAGTCCTCTTCCTTGGCCTTATACAGATTCTTGTTGTAGCCATTGGACCCATACATCACTGGAAAGGGTGGTGTTTGAGGCATTTTGTCCTGTTGAAGGATATAAAGAAACATCAGTCTGAGGAGCCTAACCTAAGCACAAAAACACAATCAAAAACAGACATTGATGCATGAACTAATTCGTTAATGCTGAGCCTCCATCCTCAACTGAAAATTTTGTTTACCTTTGTGTAAAACACAAGGTCCCCAGTATCATTATAGGAAGCTGAGTGGAAAATTACTCTTCCTCGGATGGACGACTCATGGGGATGAATATGTCGCGATTAATCTCAATGTGCAAACACCTTCCCTGATTGAGCCTGTGAAAACTTGAGTTTAATCTCCATTCGCTTCGTATTTTAGACTCACACTAGCTGGCTCTAATCCACCATAATAGCAGCTAAATATACCGCCGGCGGGTTTCACTCACAAATGCCAACAAATTAATCTTCATGGTGCTTTTACCTCACGTGGACGTACAAAACAGAGGCTCTTTTAACTACGGTTTGATACAAAAAACATGATGACCTATGAGATCTAGTGCATCTGAAAAGAATGATTCTTAATTTCCCCTCAAAACCAAAACGTGGCCCATAACAGATGAGAGTCCTATGAGTCGGTCAGCAGTAGCTAGAGGTGATAAGCAGCCAAAAGCAGTTCTTCACCCACACAAAAAGCTCAGGCTCACATTGCCTGCCTTCCTCCCTCCTACTTCTGTATCTTCCAGGCTCTCGTGGAACGTCAGAAAGTGAGTTTTGCACGTCAATGCATCACATAATCACGCGGGCGGCTCCAGCATGCCAGCACGAGCTTCTGTGCAATTTCAGAGCTCAGCCCGTGACTTTAAGTGAGATTCCTGGACACAGCGCATATGGGCCCCTCAATGGAGGCATTCAGAGCTACGGCACAGGGCGTTAAGGGACACCCCGAACAATGCGCAGCCCCAATGGCCGCCTGCCTATTCAGGCCCGCAGGCGTTTGGGTGCCAGAGTCGGACGAGAGTGCGCAGGAGGGAGGGGGTGTTGTACGATGAGGTATATTCTCAGTCCGCGGCCCCCCACAGAGACCTCCTTCATAAAACCATAGACATTAGCATCAAAATGGAGGCCCAAGAGGTCAAAGCAGGAAAACTCCCCCTGCGCATCTGCTTTACCATGTGTTATACCATCTGAGCATGTCAATGAGATAAAAAGCAAGGAAGGCCAAATGATGTCAAGAATGATTTTGCGCTCATCACCAGAAATTGACAATTTGTCAAGTCCTTTATGAATGATGCCTCTGGGAACCACATACAGTTCTCATATTCTGTAGCAGAATTTGCCAGAAGTTTCATAAAAATAAACCACTTTATTGTTTTTGACCAAGCGTGTTGAATAAAGTCCACTTTTGTCTCATTATATGGCCAAAAAGCAGGATACCCCTGGGCATCTGTCCATGCAACCCTATTAGCGAAGCCCCCAGGCCACAATGCAAATCTGCTAAAAGCTAAAACAGAAAAAGTCAAAGCCCTTTTAAACTCTCTAGGCACACCAGCTGCTGCTCGACTGAATTCTGTGAGCGAATAAAACAAAGCTGAAGCTGATTAGTAGCAGGAATTCTGGATGTGTTTACTTTTTGGTTGCAGGTGACAAGTATGGCCAGCCACATGTCCTCTCCCCTGTCCTGCTTAAACAAACACAAAGCACAGCCTTCACCACAGGGGTTGTGTAGTGTATAAGCAAACAAAAAGGCCCTTGCTTTCACACAATTACTGCACTGTTTTTGTCACTGTTTTATTTTGGCCATGTAGAATATTTGGCATCCTTGCACGGCTGCATTTTAGATAGTTATGACTGTCAGAAAGCTGAAAACATTCAGTCTCCCACCCACATGTTGACTGTAGTGTTGATTACTGTCTCTCTAGATCAAAAACGGGCTTCCTCAAGCAACATTCAGCAAGATAAATAAATGCTCTGATCTTTGGGCTTCCCACACCTTTTGACCAATAAATTTTCACGATTTTACACTCATTTATCCCTACTAGATAAGGATTTTTAAAATTCATTGTATATTGAAATTGCACTCACAAAGTCGATAAAATAGAAAATAAATGATTCTACATATATAATACACAAGCACATATATAGCCATGGAAATGTCTTGTGAATGTCAATATTCTAAATTTTAAAAAAAATTGTCTAAATTCAAAAATTTAAATGGAATTTTTATATACAATTTAAACTGAGTTTAGATTTAAATTTTCATGATATTTCCATGACTACTTCCATGGAAATCACAATTTTTACATTCTTTGATATTTCCAGGTCTTCTGTGGCTGCGGGAACCCTGTCTAATGCAAATGTGGAGGTTAAAAAAAACAAAACCCAAACGTTCTGGACTGTTTTGAAACTGCATCCTCAACAACAGGGTGTGTTCAACTCATTGGCATGTTATTAGGAGCTGTTGTGGCAGTCTGGTCTTTAAAAGGTCACTTCATAGTGAATATAAAAGCAACCAAAGATCAAGACTTTTAACAAATAGGAAGGACTGATCACTGCTGTGATGACAGGAAGAAATGATCCCACCCACATTTCTTTAAAAGATCCCAACAAACAAATGTCCGACGTATTCAAAAGACTGGTGCATGGACTATAACATAGTTCTGTGTAAACTGACAAATTACTATAAAGGGATGTCACGAATATGATGAAATGAGGAAATAAACATGTCTGTTCATGGCACTGTACTAGACTAGGCACTGTATGACAACATTATGGGCTTTCAATAAATTCACCAAAAGGATCAAACTGAGTTCTTTTGGTTTCTGTCAAAGTGGGTTACATGTTAGCCTTGGGAAACGAGCAGGTGTGTGTCCGTGTGTGTGTGTTTGTGTGTAAGACGGTGGGGGAAGGGAGCTATAGCTTCACTGAAACTACTCGAGTGTGTCTGAGTAAATAAAGGGCTTGGCTGGCGGTACAGATTGGCGGAGTTAGTGTCCTTCCCACAGCACTTTGAGCGACCTGCGTGACTGGTATCACAGAGGCAAAGTCCAGCCAAATCACAGCGACCTGATGCATATCAGCATTTCAAAACAGAATCAAATGTCTCAGACACTCTTCTTTCGACAATCTTGACTAAACACAAACCCTCATTTTAATTAAAAAAAGGACAATATAAGACTGTTGGTAAACACCACAGATTAGATAAGACAATCTGCTTAAGCCCAAAAAATGGCTTACTTATTTGATAGATTTGGAGGACTTATTTGGAGGAACACTTGGGTAATGATCATCTGAAATCAACAAGGGAATATCAGCAACAACCCTCCAGTTTTCATACCCACACACCACAAGATCACTATGGCACCAATGTATCTGAAAAATGATTTCCCAAGTGAACACTCAAACCTCCAGAAACTTCATTGGGCAGTGCAAACCATCAGTTTAGTGCACAGCACGCACACTATTTTAAAGATAATTTACTATAATTTTATTTCATCCTAAACAATAAAACATTTCTATGAAACTAAGATTTCACTAATCTCAATGGGTTATCCAGACTTGGAATTGCAGTTTTAAAATTCCCTCTTATATCCAGTTTTCCCTGACTGTGATATCTTGTTTGAATTACCATGTAACTAGTATGAATGTAGCAAGGTAACGTTAAATTAACACTACAGTAAAATATTACAGCCTACATCAAAGTACAACATTCATTTTAATCAAATTATCAATAAAAACCAATGTAACCATCAAACTAGTTCGCCAAAAGTCTAGAATAGAATATTAATTCCACTAACAATACCACAAATAAACAATATCACATCGCAATCATTCATTTCCATGGTAACGTTAGCATTTATCAAATTACATGAGGGCTTGTACATTCACTTGTAAAAACTCACACTCAAGACCTCCAGCATACTAACACCACAGGTCACATTCTCCATTAATATTAATATACATATGTCAATAACACAGAAGGTGGATATCGTCAGCACGGAATATTTGTCGGTATGTTTTTATGCAATTAAACTGATTATGCTTCGCTTGCACGAAATTTATTGACTGACGTACACAAAGCAGGTCGTAATGAGAAATAAAAATCAAAATGCATGCAAACTGAACGCTTCTGTTGTTAAAGCGCGTTAAACACTGCTTGAGTTTCTCACCTCCGCTGTAGATCAGCCCTGCTGCAGAAGTTTGGCGATGAATGGCTGCGCAAGATGAACCTCCGGACATATAACTACACACTTCAAAAAAATGACTCTCAAAACGTATGAAACTAAAAATAAGTCACGCTGCGTATTCCTAGGTCATAAGGATACCGACTGTGACACTCAAGCGCATGATCCTTATAAATATATCCAGGCAGTACGTGCGGTGTGCTTCTCTCTCACGAGCTCAAGTAAGAGTGTGTTGATGCACTGAGCGCGCGAATAGTAAATGATAGCAGGCTGCGCCGTAGATCCGAGACAGCCAATCAGCGGCCAGCACCAGACACCCGCGTGCATGTCAGCGCACGCCCATCAGTCTATACTTGAAAACGAAAACATGTGGGAATTTCACTAAAAAAAAAACTGAAAGAAGAACTAAATGCCTGTCTCAGCGAAAATCCCCTGAAAATAATCTTCATGGTTACTTACAAGTCCGCCATTATATCCTGAAAGATGTAGCTGTCTCATTTGAATCTAGCAGGACTAATGAATTTATCAAAAATACATTTATTGATTTATTTGTTCATAATTTTATAAATGTTAGCATCATGGGTAGTGTAAATGGAAACTCTCTTATGTCTCACTTTTTGAAGTCACCGACAGATAACACTGTAATTCAAACTGCTAATATGTTTACCTGCATTATCTTTAGCTTCATTTTTAAACAGGTTAAATTAAATCTGTGTGACACACTATGTACCCCAGTCTCATTGTCCTAGAATTGTTACTGTGATTTGTTAATATGCTATTTACACATGATCTCAGAAACCATCAGGATACCTGGACTTGGATTTTTACTGATACTGGGCAGGATCCCCACACTAGACATTGCAGTGAATACCTGAAAGAGTTTACAGAAAGGTTTTCCCTCTCTCAATCCAGGTCAATGGGCCGAGAGGTCGTCACCTCTCTCACCTATCTGAGGTGTGCTAAATGAGCTTCAGTAGCAAGTTCTAACAACAATGGTATCAATCTGTCTGTCTTTTAAATTGACAGAACAAATTGATTCACCTGATAAACTTTCACGCACTCACATGGTTAACCTAATAATGCTTCTAAACATATAACTACAGTTTCCACTGACCTATAGTTAAAATTACTTACTTGAAGGTAAGAACATTGCAAAAAATATAATTAACTAAAACACAAAGTTACTCAATGTGATAACTCAAAAATCAATATTTTATGTCTATGCATTTATTTGTTAAAAAGAGGTGAAAAAGCAGGATAATGTGTGTGCTGGCGTCCTGATCGTCCTCACTGGGGTTATATGAATTCATTTTTGTAATTGTGCGTGTGTCTGTGTTAAAGTATCAAATGTCTTAAGTAGACCAGCACCTTAAAATCATATTTTGTATCAAACAAAAATAAACAAACAAGTACAAAAAATAAAAATAATAATAAGTAGAAAGCAAGCAGAATAGCACAAAATAGCTTTAAAATAAAAGACATGTATGAATCATCTTAAAATCTGCAACACAAAAGACTCTTTAAACGTGGTGTGAAAATTAAGATGTTTCTTCATGCCTTTGACAACCAGTCTGAATACAGTCTGAATATGGGGAGCATTATGCATGAAAATAACCATTCACAGATCTCATATCTTGGCTAACACCTCCACAATGGGCCCACAGTTATGTAACCGCTGTGTATTCAAAGTCTTTGTTCATTGTGAAGAGTGTGTGGAGGAGTTCATAAAGATATGAAGAACTAACAGTTAAGCTCTCTGCATAAGTTAATACTACTAACAGTAACCAAACAGCTACAAAAAAGTTAAAGAGAAACAGCTACAAGTCAATTCAAGTCCAGTAGTTCTCCCCATTAAATACACATTTGAGGTTAGTCAGCACAGACCGTCTGACCTAGCTTCCCTTCTCCTAGAGAGGTATTCACACCCCTGTTTTGTTGTCCAAGATGGGCCATTATGAATATGAAAAGTGAGAAACAGCATGAATTATTTACATGTTGAAAACGGTCAATAAGAATGCATGATGAACATAGTGCCTGCTGTTCCATTTTATTTTTTTACTTCAAAGATTAGTCCCTAAAACAGATGGAGCTGTATATAATGAAAGTTAAATTGAAACTGATTATCCCAACGAAACATTTTAATGTTCCAAAAAGGATCTTTCAAAACACAAAAGTCTATGTGTGTACGTTTTTTCACATAAGAACAATAAACAAGGGGATTCTCAAATCGAGATCCTAACTCAAGAACTTCTGGCACATCCATTCTGTGGAAACAAATGTACTAGCAGTTGACAAAGATGACCAGGCACTGTGTTAAGAACAACAGTATATTAGCTGTAGTTAACCTAAAGTGCTAATGTACTGCAGAAACGTTAGTATACCATATGGTTACATGTGTGTGTTAAATCTCCATTACTTGAGGGCAAGGATGTCATAATCAGCTTTGTCTTTTGATCTTTGGCGTCACTCTGTTATCATATTGTTTAGCTACTTCATTTCATGAGTGAATTCATTAAAATAGATTTACAACACTCCATATTCACCAATTGTTAGAAATAATGCCAAATTCGTGTGATTTTGCCCCAACAAGTAAATATGGACAGATAGAGACATTCAGTACCTCAGCAGGGTTTCTACAGACATGAAAAAATTAAATTTAAGACTTTTTAAGACCTATTTAATACCACCTTGTATGAAATTTAAGACCTAAACCTGTAATTGAAATACACATTATATTACAAACATATACGTAATATTTAATGTGTTTAATGTAAAAAGAAAACAAAATATCATCGCTGTAATAAATGATATTTATTATTTTTCATATATCATTTTCATATCAGCATACAATATTCCATACAAAATATCCCCACAAAAGCACCGCATCACCGAGATTTTTGGTGGTGTAAACAATTTATTCTGAAGCAATATTTTCATCGGTGTTCTATCAGCTTTTACATACATCTGCATTCTGCATATTGTTATTTACCTTTACAAAGGCCTATTTTTACAGATGCATAAATGTTTTGATATATTAAAAATAAAATGCTGAATACTGATATTTGAAACTATTTAAATAATAAAAAGATACTTTGTGAAATTAAAACCGCCAGTAGGTGGCAGCAAATCACTGTTAATAAGTGAGTCATTGCGACTGAACCGAATCATTTAAATGGGTGATTCATTCAGGAACGAAATGGTGCTCAGAGACGCAAAACAGTGCTGTGGCTGTGTTTGGAATTATTTTTGTTGTCGAAATAGTGCAAAAACAGACAATATGGTGTCTAAAACGTAACTCTCTTAATTAACTTCTAGTTACTGAACTGTTGTAAAAAAATCAATATAACATTTTGTAATCGTGGTAATTTTTGGAGAAAAAAAATGACACTCTTCGTGTGAAATTGATTATATGAAGTGGTATAAATATATACATTTTCTGCTCCCATTTCTTGAATTTTGTGATCATTCTAAATGTATTTTAATAGACTGAATCATGCAGTGAAAGAGCACACTCGTCTAGATTTCACCTAATGTGTGCACTCTGTAGGTGTTTTGAATGTTTTTTTTTTGTTGTTGTTGTTGGTTTTTTTTTGCGTCGTGAGAATATTCAGCAAAATAGCTCACTTGTCATGGACTGTTACTTAACGATATCATGTTATGAATAAACTAAACATTTTGAATTTTGAGTTTCTTTGGGTGCTGTTGCGCTCATTCGTTTTGAAGTCTCACAAAGAGACAGGCAGCGAGCCTCAACAGCGCGACCTTGATACCAGAAATACACCATCCATTATCAACTACTGTTTACATTGAATGTAGACTAATAAATTTCAAGAATCATTCTCGCGTTTCGATGCTTTGCTGGTTATTTTTTGTCACTATTATGTTTTAATCAGGATATTTGTCCGTTCGGTCAAGTTAAACTTATTTATGATTAGCTGTAGCCCCCGCAGGGGAAGAAAAAAAAAAACTTCGGTCTGTCCAGTTATTGTAAACAGGTCCGTCAGACTGGAGATATTTTAGCGGTAATGTGACCAAAAATATTTAAGACCCATCGAATCTGAATTTAACACATTTTAAGACTTTTTAAGGCCTTTTTATTAGGAAAAAGTTATTTAAGACATTTTAAGACTTTTTAAGGACCCACGGACACCCTGCTCAGCAAACCAACTTGACCCTTTCCAGATTTAGGCTACCACTAACTCAAAATCGACTTACATCCTATATGAATTTTGACCCAAATATTTTGTCAGCTGAGGAAAAAGCACTCAGTCTCCAGTCCATCAAATCTAGTGCCAGATAGTGTTTACCTCTGCACTGACTCCAGACCAGCCATCCTCAACCCAATTTCTAACTTCACAATCATTGGGGAAAAAACCAAGCTGGCCTCAAATCAGGTATAATGAGTGGCAACCAATTCCAGACAAAGGGCAAAAGTAGGTCAGTGCAGTCTACTACTGCTTCTACTCAATCATCATTCATAGATCCTCATTATTAACTCGCGTTACGTCAGATGATCACATGCATGGAAAAGTCCAAGCATGGAAACCAGTGTGACTCAATGCTCAGAGTTAGCTTCTAAATGAGGAACAAGATATGTGTGCTACTTCCTGACATTTAATGTTACCAAAAAAACCTTTTTGTAAAAATGTGACTGAATAGTTAAATGAAATCCTGCTCTGTTTCTCATAAACTTAACAATTTACAAAAAAAAGTTCCAGAGTTTTGTTCACAATCATATTCATCATCCTATATTTGATTCTTAATTTAAATTAAATTAATGGTCTGCACTAAATTGGCCATCTGTTATTTATTATTACTTTATGTCTACCGCTATTTACATCATAAAAACCCCACTCTGGGAACTTTTTAGTGAAAAGGCCTTACCTTTTCCTTGAAGTCCAGCTACTTAAACCCAACACTTTTTCTACCATTTACAAAACATGCTGAGACAGACAAAATCAATTTTACTCAAAGTCTGTATAGACTTATTAAACAAACATACCAGGGAAACCCCAGCTGGCAAGTAAAGAATGGGCAAAGTACTTTCCCAGTCGATTTCTCTTAATGGATTCAAGTTTTACATTACGCTCTGCAAACTGATACAGACCACACAAGAGGACCCCTAAATACACAAGTCAGTTATAGTTAAATGCAACCTGATGATATGAAAATATGACTGGATTTGATTTGCCAATAATGTGGTCCATATATACGTTTCCAGAGTAATGTCTGAAGCACAAATTTTTTCACAGTTGGCCCAGTTCACTGTTTGCGTGAGCCTGAGGAGAATGCCTTTACATCTCTGCCTGACAAAACCGCTCGAATCCCAGAAACCAAAAAATAGGGCATCTCTAACTGCGGGATGTGACTTTTGAGAAAACTTGATGTGAAGTTCAGTAAATCCTCCCCCTAAAAAAAAGCTCATCAACAACAGTGAAAAAAATTCTGTCACAGAGATTTGCGTTTCTTCTGAGGTGACCTCAGCACTGAAGACTTTTCATTAGCATCACTGCGACAGATAATAACCCATTGAACTCAGCCCTGAAGGTCACAAAGTTCTTGCCTCTCCCCTCCCATTCTACAACAACAGATGCCACATGATACAACATGTCACAGATGGAGCAGATAAGATCAAAGGACAGGTGTAACAGCGAACAGAGACTTGCCTCGTATTCTGAGATAATCAGCACCAAATTACTAAAGGGCAAACACTTTTATCATTGTTGTTGAAAATGTTGTCTCAAAGCATTTCTGCAGATAACAATATATATTATTGTATATATATATATATATATATATATATATATATATATATATATATATATATATATATATATATATATATATATATATATATATATTCATACAAATAAGCACAAACACAGCACTCTCCACCCAGCAGGTGTGTGAGAGACTGGCTGCCAGCAGAAATGAACAGGAAAGCTGAAAATACTCCATGTTCTCTTGGCTCCCACACACACCGAAGGCCAAAGAACATGAACTCCTATTCATGTATCTCGGGGGTAAACACAATCACATGATGTAGGCTTAGACTTTACTGTAGGTTGTATATAAACAATTATGCGAACACATCCAGATTACAATGTATACACTATATTGTGTATGCAGTATGAATGTTCACACTACTGAGATGCATGCCATGAATTATGCAACATTTTCTTGTCAGTTCTGACACATAACAGCATTAACTACTATATACCCTGAACTAAATATATAGCCTATGTATAATACAGAAGTGTGTCTTTGTCTGTCCTGTTCCCATCTGGATGCTACAGTAAGTAGGATGGGCTGCTGGTTTGTTAAGTCAGTCAGGGGGCAAAGGACTGTCTTGTGTCCATCTGTGACTTTGCTGTCTGAAGGAGCGCTGACATTTTAATTATCTTTGACTAAGGCAAGAGACGTAAGGCCTCAGTCTGGGAAAAAACTGCCTACAATAGATGATGGGTTATAAAACTGTCTAAATGAGAGGCATATGACATGAAAAATGTAGGTGTATGCATGATGTCCAATAAAAATTTAGACCAAAAAAACCTTCCGATAAATACAAAACAAATGAAAGTTAAATTAAATTAAAAATAAAATATGAACGAATTAATAAGTAAATAAAATAAAATAAAATAAAAATTAATCAAAAATTAATGAATTAACAAGCAATAACATAAAAAAATAAAATAAAATGCTCTCAAAATTCAATGATATAACAATAACTTTATGAGCATCCCAGAAAATACAAAATGAATTAAAATTAAATTAAAATAAAATATGAATGAATAATTAAATAAATAAATAAATAAATAAAAATAAAAATGAATGAATAAGCAAGCAAGCAATAAAATAAAATAAAATGAATGAAGCAAACAAGTAATAAAATAAAATAAAATAAAATAAAATAAAATGCTCTCAAAATTCAATCATATAACAAACGCCTAAACAGACTCAAATCTCCAAAATCGTCTACAAAAAGTCACATTATGAGTATCCCAGAGAAGAGCTGTGAGAACCATGTTATGTGCTTTGGGAGGGGTCCCAAAGCATATGAGACAGCAGCTGGAAGACATTGCGTGTGCGCACGTGGAGTGCCATTAATATATGGGGGGAAGGTTAGGAAATGGAGGAAACTAGAAGACAACACCCAGACAAACTCCCTGTGACCCACATACCCTCCCTCTTCCTCCCCCGTCTCCCTTCCACCTTCTGGGTAGAGACGGCTTGAGAGCTGACATTCCATCCTAACCCCGCTCTGTCAAAACAAACAAGACGACCACCTGAGGAAAAGGAATTGTTTCGTCACATTTTCAAGGGTCTAATCTTAACCAGTCAGGGGTCCACATCTCTTGCATACCTTCATATTACACTTCAGACTTTTGGGTACTCAAGACATACATGAGAAATCAATTCTTGATATTCTATTAATAACTACATTTCTGTGTATGACACAGCATAGCACTGAGGCATGCTGGAAGAAGTTTGTTTTTGTCCTGCTTTTGTGTCTTATGGGTGTAGTCATTCATCAGCAAAGGCTACGAAGATCTTCATAGAAAAGAAATATTATGTAATGGGACAAATGACACAAAAATTGTAGTGAGTTGGATTACGTCAATCGCCACGTTTACATGCACATGGATATTCAGAATTTGGCAAGCATCATGTAAACACATTAACCCACATTAACAATAACCAAGATTAAGTTAATATTCTGGTTTCTAGAAATATAAACATAGCTGACATATATACTACCATTCAAAATTTGGGGTCAGTAAGACATTATTTTTATTCAGCTGGAAACAATAAATTGATCAAAAGTGAGAGTAAATACATTAATAATTTGACAAAAGGTTTCTGTTTCAAATAAATGCTGCTCATTTGAAAATCCCAAATAAATATTAAACACCTATTTGCAGCACTGATAATAATAAGAAATGTTTCTTGAGCACCAAATCAGCATAATAAAATGATTTCTGAAAGATCATGTGACACTGAAGTCTGGAGTAATGGCTGCTGAAAATTCAGCTTTACAATCACAGGAATAAATTACATTTTAAAATATATTCAGCTACAAAACGGTTATTTTAAATTGTAATTATATTTCACTTATCTTATTAAAAGAAATGCCATAGCTTTTATTTGTAACATTTTGTTAATGTTTATGTGTGCTGCTCATGCATATAAACTCTTAAACAAAACATGGCTTGTAAAAAGGACATAATTTTCATTTTTGCTTGAACTAGGCCTTTAATCAGAAAATAATGTGCATGTAACCATGGTCACTGTCACTTCATAATGATGATGCTCTGATGATTTCAGAGAATGCTCCTAAGTGGCTAAATGTAATATCATTATGATGTTCCCAGTAAAGGCTGGGGCAAGCCACTGCTTTCCACCATCCATGCTGAACAGCTCAACAGGCCCACTTGTGTGTTTGTACTCTTTCATTGATTCCACACATGCAGATGACACTTGCTCAGTCAACTGGCTGCATAGCTGCCGTTTCTATTTTTCAAAGTCGTCTACTGGATAATCTCACATCGCTTGGGAATGGTCAGATATGATGTCACTGCCACAGAATGAAATAACGAGACAAAACAGTCCACCACACACACACATAAAAGATAATCTGTTCAGATTATATAAGAACTGTCCCTTTTCATGGCCTTCCAAGTCAACAGACGAGAACCACTGCCCTCGCTTTCAGCCTGAGGCTCCACTGGAGACAGGGGAAAAGTGAAGATGCCGTAATTCAGACTGTTTATGTAACATCATGTAGTCATACACTCAGTTTCCATAAAAGTTTCTGTAGGTTGTGTTTGCCTATTCGAACGGGTCACTAGACTGTCTGCTCTGACCCCGCTCACAGCCTTCGCCATCATGCCACCAGAGCCTGAAACAATGCGAGCACAGATGGCAGGCATGCCATGCCAAATGCCACACAAAGCAGTCCCAGATGGAGCCGGCCTTGGATTTATCTGCCTGATAAAAGGGTATGGAGAGATTGCACATTTTGGTGATTCCAAAAAACAGCCAAATATCTGTGTAGGAACATATGACCTTTCCATCATGTCTCACTTCTTACTTCCAGACTAATTCTCCTTTTGATCTGCTAATGTTCAGACCTGAAAATTGGGACGGATTACACAAGATCTCCTGAAAAGGAGGGGAAGTTGGACTGGATGGACAATGCACCTATTATGCACTTATTATGGTACTGTTTTGGGTTCTCAGACAGGCCCTTTTTTCCTTCCTGTTTAGCTTTTACAGCCACCGTAAATATATATTTTGAATATAGCTTTTCTTAAAATAGCCATTGAGACAAAGTGATCAGTAAACACATCTGTTTGCCATCCCACATTCGTGTAGATAAAGCTCAGATTTTGTGGAATCGCAATAAAATTAATTAATCAAAGTCTTTCTCTACACAATATAAAATACATTTTCCTAACAAGATGGGGGTAAAACAAAAGCTTATTATTAGTCCTCCTGAAATGGATTATTCCTCATAAAATGTACTTCTCTGACATCTGTACACGATTAGTATTATATAACATAACAGTGTGAAATCACAACTTTTTCCATTGAAGTGCTAAAGTTAACATATAATATTGAATCAAGAGAGGCACACTCTTCCTGAAATCCAACTACTGAGCACATTTCAGCTGTGATGTGACCCTATGACCCAAACACTGCTATGAATCAACACCCCTATGAATCCATGAGCATGTGCGGTTTGGAAATGATTGTTATAGCATGATAAACTCTTATCAGTATAACAAATCCTTTCAGAACAGAAATGTCCTTAGTGATTGAGGGTCCTTGTATTTTTTCTGTAAAAAGAATGAAGATCTGGTGATTCACATTCAAACCTGCCTGTGTGTGCTCATGCTGTTTTCCCAGAGAGGTGAGGAGTGAAAAGGAAGCTGCGCAGTCCATCCCAACCAGAGAGAGCTATCAAAACACACACACCCTCCCTATAATCTCTCCACTTTGTAAATTACTTAATGCTTGTCTTGTTAACTGTAATATTTTTAACTTGGTTTTGTTACATTATTTGCCAATTAAAATTACTAATATTTTTAAACAAAATCATCTGCTCCACACCACTATCCATAATCCATATCAGTTATGAAAAAGGAAGAGCAGGTAACAGTGAGAATGATAACCTAAGTTACATTTAAACACTATTTTCAGAGACAGACTTCACAGGTTCAGATTATTCTGAACATTGAAACTGCAGCTAAAAGGATATTGATATTTACTATATACTTCAGTGAAATGCCTAGAAGCAACAATAATAGAGCATGTTTAAAACGGCTGTCTGTTTAAAAGAAATTCAAAGCCTTTACCATCATGTCGTGTGGAAGTCACATTAAATATTTATTTGTAATAGGTGAACACCGAATGACACTGACATGAATTGCTCATTATTTATGAATGTGGCACTGGATCTATTCTGATGAAGTTTTGATGAAACCGTATGCTCAGTCATTGTGTGACCATTTCGAAACACAGCCTGTTTCATCATGATAAACTGCTTCATGTACAACCGTAATCGAGTGATTCTCAGTGCTGCAATAAACCATGATATAATACACGCATAAAAATAAGCTCAAAATGTAGAATCAGGATTAAAGCTTTATCAGGGGTGTTCAACAGGGGGTCTGCAGCAGTACTGAAGGGAATCCGCCAATTACTGTTTGAACTCACAATCACAAACATGCATCAGAACAAAATTACAATATACTTAAACCAAAGCTAAAGTTAAAAAGTTAAAGACACATGTCTAACAAAACAACAGTAAACCTGCACAATAAATACAGACAACAAAACTGGGCTCCTTGCTGAAAGCACAGTGTTGACCGAGAGCTTTCAAAGCCCACCTCTGCATGGGACGCTGTCAGTCAAGACCCCTCCACCAGTGCACCTGCTCATGTTCTCTTTCTTCTCAGCATGCATGTCTGCACAACTTCACTTTAACCAAGAGAGGCAGCTTGCTGATATGTCTAGCTGTAACATAAATTGTAAGAAGGGAGGAGAGCATGTTTTTCACAGCTGTTGAAGCCATTACATGATGCACTGACACATCAGTCAGCACTATATAAGGCTCATCTGCTCTTTCTGGGTAAATATTATACTTTTTACCATTAGAGAGCATATTGGCCATGCAGATGCTGAGTAAAATACAAATGGACCGACACTTTCACGAGCATCAAGAAATCGCACTCAGCTGTTTTGACTAATGGTAATTTCTTTCATAAATGTCACTGTTCATTGTTTTTATGTAGAGAACAAAATAAAATATTTAGAATATACTTCAGGGATTACGTCCATGATGTAAATATTAAATATCTTTATGCTGACCAGTTTATCCAGTAAGTGATTTTTTACTTTTCATGAATATGGATTCACAAAGCTTGAAAATTACAGGACACATTGCAAGAAATTACATTAATTCACTGTAATGCTACTTCAATTTCCATCCAGGAAAGAATTCCTTTAAAAGCATTTATGTAACATAGTATGTATGGTATTTTTATGAAATACACTGTAAACCTCATGCTAATAATATTTTAATCAATTTCTAAGGGGAAAGTTGTAAAAGGGCTCTAAACTTCCTCCAAACATCATGGAAGTGACTCAGGGTTGTACATGGTCAGTCACGATGGTGCTTTTGCAACTCTAGAATTGCTTCTCAGTAAATAACAAATTAAAATATATATATATATTTTATGATGTTAAAGCTTTATTCAGACATAGTCTGCAAGAACTTAGGCACTGGAATAGTTATGATGCCTTAGTGATGATGCAGAATCATCGGCTGGGACATCGTGACCTTCTGAGGAGCTTTTAT
This sequence comes from Spinibarbus caldwelli, assembly GCA_039654775.1. Lineage (NCBI taxonomy): Eukaryota > Metazoa > Chordata > Actinopteri > Cypriniformes > Cyprinidae > Spinibarbus > Spinibarbus caldwelli. Next base: position 25,952,246 of record CM077223.1, on the reverse strand, counting down.
GTTCCAAGATGGGGTCAGAACTTTTTCAATGCCAGGCAACTGAATGCTTAATATTTGTCTGATGATTACACTGACCTCTCTTTTTGTCTATTTGGCTATGTTTTGGAACTAACTGTGGTTTTATTAACGGTTTCCAGTGGTGACCACACTCTGTGTTCAGCCGTTTCCTGTTGGGTGTTTCTATGACAGTTGTTTACTGAGCAACACTCAGACACTTTTTTTATATGCTCATCCACAATACAACATGTAACAAATATGAACTGATAAAATGATCTGAGATCAGCCTTAAAGACCAGCATAAGCTCAGTTGATTTATGAGAAAATCTAAAGAGGTGAAGGTTAAAATGACACATTGACATGGCGCACATGAGAGTTGTACTCTTTGTCACGTGTGTTCCCGTTGTGTTCCTGTTTTGCCCATATTTGGTTCTATTCCTGTTCCTATCATTATTGGTTAATTTGTGTCCAGCTGTGTTTAGTTATCTTGTTTAGTTTGATTAGTATTTAAGTCCTGTCTGTCCCTTGTTCTAAGTTCCGGTATTGATCGTCTTTCATGTGCTACGTGTGTGTCTCCTGGCTTCCTTGTGAGTTCCCTTGGATATAGATTAATAAAGACTATTGTTGTACTGAATCTCCTACGTCTCCGCATCTCCTCGCTCCAGCACAGTAGTGCATCGTGACACTCTTACATAATAACAGTATTTTGCTTGTATAAAAAAAAAATACATATTTACATAACTAATATTATTCAGAACCAGTAACATATAAGAGTATATAAAGCAAAGGAAAACTCATTTAAAATCTAGTTTAAACATGGGAAATGGTTTCAAATCTACTCTTTGGCTGTTCATTAGTTCATTTCATAACCAAACTTAACAATTACCATTTACTTACTATTAATAAGCACACACACACATACATCTAAATGAAAGAAAAACAAAGTGAATCTAAAAAATAAACAGCCTAAGTATATCAGCCTCTCTGACTATTGTTAAATGAGTCAGATTTGACCAGCATTTACATTATAATTGTCAATATTCAGTAGTTAATGACCACTCAATACAATAATGTCTGTCTATAAAACTGACACTACTTTCACTCCCTGAGAACGTTTTAGCTTCATGCTGTGGCACTGTTTGACACTGTTTAATAACATGATAGAGACATTATATATATATACATAAACACACAAACACACACACATATATATAATCTAAATTTGATCTAAAATACAGTACCCAAATAGCATTTTAGAGCGTAGTGTGTTTTTAGAGTTCAGTAATTAATTTTACATGAATGTTTGTTTGTAGCATGAAACCAAAGATCATCAACAATACGGAAAGCTATATCAAGCAGAGTAACAAAGATAATCTACTTCTTAACTTTGTGACAGCTTTAAAACCCATAACTGTGGCCTTCAGCTGAACTTTCTCAAATTGCGTCAGCACACCAAACCCTAACACAAAACCTGTAGAAACAGACAAGAAAGTCTGACAATAGCTGCTTGACTCAAAGTCTCAAGCACATCAATCAGACTCGTCAGGGAGGAGGAGAAAGAAGATGAGATGTTTTCCCATCTACACCGTAACCAGCAAGATTATGTGGCATGGGACCCGTGGGAATTATTTCCACATATCAGAGAGCCAATAAATCTCTCACAAATTTAGCAGTTGGTGGGTGAATGAGTTTCTCAGCCAGCGGCTACCTATAGGATTCAAAGGACTGATTCGCTATGATGTAACTGGATATGAGCTTATTATGAGTCAGACAGAGAGAGAGGATTGAGAAGAGAAGCGTGTATATGCTTCAGTGGGCTTGAAGACAAAGTGCTTGCTCACACACACATTTGTAATTGTTTTTGAGTCTCCCCCTTCTCTCATCTGTTGCTATTCAGACAGCAGTAAAAGCCATGCAGTGTCCCCAGTGAGACCTCGAGAACACTCTCTGAAGTCAAGGGGAAAAAACACAGCTAAATCCACTGGAGATATTCAGGATTCTCTCCCAAAAACAGACTGAATGTTTGATGAATTACAGACACAGCAGTGCTCATACAAATACTAGAGGTTCTTTTGTCCCTGTCTGTGCAGTGTTTGGGTAATTATACTATTCATGTAAACTTCCAGAATGTTTCCTCTTACCTGGTTGTAAATCAGCAAATTTCAACCCTATTTGTCAATATTCTCCGAAGACCAAACTATTTCCTTTTGTTTTCTGCAGAGAACATTTGGTTTTTAAACGTTTGTGTAATTGGTTTGGCCATGACAATTTCTAGCTTCCTTCCTGAACACACCTGACTTAGAATGATAGAACGATAGATAGAATCACAGAAAAATAAATGGAACGATAGATAGAATGCTAGAACAATAGACAGAATTATAGATAGATAGAACAATAAATAGAATGATAGAATGAACGATAGAATGACAGCAATAAATAGAACGATAGATAGAATGATAGATAGAATGCTAGAACGATAGATAGAACGATAGATAGAACGATAGATACTGTAGATAGATAGATAGATAGATAGATAGATAGACTCACTGAGCACATAAATTCTGCTAAAAGTGTATTCCACCTTAATATATAAATATATTCAATTTTCTTTTCTTAAAAACAAACTGAAAGCTATCCTAAAATTCATCCACATAATTTATTATTGTTTAATTTCTTCTAAATCTATTTTAATACATTTTCCAGTTTTAAGAAAGCAAAAAGTTTTCTGGAACATGCTTTGGCACTCCTGCTTTGAATCACTTCTAAAACATCCCTAAAAATCAGTTCTCTGTTTATAAGTACTTCATGTTGAAATACCCATGGATGCTGTCCTAGATTTCATTTACAGTAACAATGTAATTTGTCCATCAGTTGACAGTGAGCGTCACTTCATGGCGGGTGTAGAGTGAAAGGCACACTCCCACGAGTCAAAGTCACTCAACTCCCCCCCAGCCACACAGTCATCCTCCTCTCATCATTTCTGTCTTTTCTCTGTCCTACTCTGCCTCTCAGCGCCATTAGTCACAGTGTTGAGAGCGCAGTCGGCCCCTGCACCTGTCCTCTCCCGTTCTCACTCACACACCCGAGGGAACTATTATTGCCCTGGGAAGAGTCGTCTGCTTGACTGCTCTCTCTTTATCCCTCTATCACACAATGACACACATGCATGTAGAAAAGTCCTACATACCACTAAGATTTTAGTATTCATTCATTCCATTTTCAGACTTTCACATATGGAGAGAATAACTGCCTTTGGAGTCTGATTTGTAGCATGCATAAAATGACAACCTCATGAGACACAGGTGCACCATTACCTTCATCTCCTTCAAACATCAATTTATATGGTCACAGTCAGTTTAATGCAATTGAAACTGACACCTTTTATGACTACCCATAATCCTTTGTGGCACACATATGCCTTTCATTCAAATTGGGAGTTTTTTTCCCCCATTTTATTAGAGAAATATAAAGAACATATGTCTTTGAGTCTCATCTCGCAAGGTCAAAAGTAAATTGTATTGGTTATGCCGTTAAAAAGTGTTTTTGGAAAAATAACATCAACATCTGATCTATTGCTCAATAGCTGATGATGATGAAGGGACAATATCTTCTCAGTTTCTTCTTTGATGTATTAGAGAGCGTGCGTTTCAACTGGCATGGCTTACATTTTCTGCTAACAGTCAACCAATGAGGCAATCTATATATGAGCGTAAACATTTTTTGAAGTTTTAAAGAATGACTGAACTGCAATTCCTCCAGGTTGAGTAAAACAGATCAAAGCTGATCAAAACGGTTTTAAAATGGATTCCTACACATGCATAAACATCTCCCATGCTATATTTAGAGCTTCATCTCCATTTAAGATTAGCTTAATTACCTCATTATGTTTATCAGTTAAAGTTTCCCCATGCAACACATTCAAGTCCAACTTAATTTACTCTGTTCTCAAACACCAATTACCAGTTCAGAGCCTCATTTGTGCACTTCAAACTGAACAGGCTGAAACATATTTTATCATACATACAAGCCTTCACTATATCTACCAGTGCTCTCTGTCTAATATTTTAGTAGACATTTTACTGGGTGGACGGACGTTTCCGCATGACACTCAAAATACACACGAGATAAAAGATTGCAAGTCTCCCAACTGAAGAACAAACATCTCCCCCCAACTGGACACTATTCACACATTGGTCTCAATTCATAACCATGAGGAACTCAAAAACAGGATGCAATATGAATATATTTTTTTCTTTTTTTGGCATAATTTTATAAACACAAATGTGTATTTAATGTAAACATATGACTATAAAATAGTTGAGGCAAACTGTTTATAATAAAGAGCTCATTTGTTTTGTTTCACCACACAAGACCTAAAAAGCCTTTAAACGTATAGAATGAAAAAATTACAATAAATAATACTAGATGCAAAGTGCACATTTCCATACAGGTCAGCTTTTCATAACCACAGGAGAAGGAAGTGATTATCTGCTGCTGCAGACTTACAGTTTGTCTTTGAAAGGTTTGTAAACATGAAGCAATCAAAGGCAATGCACGCATGCAAATTTGAAGCCTATTATCCTGTTGAAAAATTTAACAAATGACTTAACATATCTAATCTCACCTAGAAGAAAAATTCTTAGCTTGCCACAGGCTATAATAAATCATGAATAAAACATCATCTTTCTCTTTTTACTGAAAAGAAAAGAGCAACGAATCTAAAAAAATTAATTTTTAATAATTCTTTCGGGCTAAACATACCGTTTGTCTCGTCTAAAGCTCACACTGCTTAGTTAAGTAAATCCATAGCTCTCTAATACACAGTGTTGCCAATTATAAGGTAAATTATTCATGAATAAACCCTCTAGACTTGTATTTTCGCTTGTTAAAAGGGATTTGATACAAGAAGTTCATCTAGAAGTTCATCCAGATTGAGTAAATTCTGAATCACGGAAAATTATTTTCTCCCCACAACATAGAAATGTATGCAGTAAATGTCATGTCCTGATGTCCAATCAGCTGGTTTCATTTGGTTGACTTCACTATCTACAACACAATTCTTTTAAAATTAGGAGAAAGAGGAAATGAAAAAAGAACATGGGGATTTCACAAGGGTGAGGTTACTATTTCTCTCTGTGAAACAATGTAATCAGACACATGACAGCTATTAGATGAAAGCAGGTTTAGGTGCCTGAAAAACAACAGTGAGTGGGAGTAAGGGGTTTTCCTGTGAGTTTCTAGAACTGATGTGCCATAAGTGAATCTGATGGACATGTGGAAGTCATCAGGTGAATTCCACAAAAAATTAAAATTCCTTGCTTTAAATGAGCTTTAAAATAAACTTTCTTTTAGAATTACATTGGCTGTCTAAACAAAAGTATTTAAATCCATCAAGTGTGACATCAATAGAAAAAAAAATGCTGGTAATAAAACTGACTGCTTAGTCAAAGAGCAGTTGCTGTCTATATAAAGGAATCTACTAAAAACACTTAGCCATATGTGCTTGATTTGGGGCAGTGGAGCTATTACGCTACTGAGGGAAGTAATGGTTGTCTGGGGACAGCGTCTAAATGGGATGCAGAAGGCAAGGGTACACATCTCCCATTATCTTCAGTGAAGCAGCTGAAAACTGGATACTCTTTGATTGTCAAAGTCATTGTAAACACTGCTCACTAAAGTTACATTAGTGCTAAAAAAAAAAAAGATCTGGCGTCAATTGTTTGCCACCTGGTTTAAAATTTTGTTATTTTGTTAATGCAACACAATTAATTCATTCTTAAGTGTGGTTTAAGTGTCCAAATACTTTTCGAGGCCAGTGTAAATGGAAAGTAATTATAAAGATATGGTGAAATTTAGTGTATTGTTCTTTCACTTTGAGCAGTATAACTTTGCTCTTGATCATTGTTGCACTGAAAGCAATTCTGGGCCTCAGGTTCACTGATACAAGATAACCCTTTAGATTTAGGTAATCCTCTTAAACCAGGGGTCACCACACTCGTTCCTGGAGGGCCGGTGTCCTCCAGAGTTTAGCTCCAACTTGCCTCAATTAGAAGCTTGATTAGGGTTGGAGCTGAACTCTGCAGGACACCGGCCCTCCAGGAACAAGTTTGGTGACCCCTGTCTTAAACCGTTCAATGGTATCTTGGCCAGTATTATTTCTAAGCCAGGTCCATAAGTCTCTAAACCAAAGTTATTTCCTTCTGGATTACTGAATGGAAGTGGGAAGAGCTTGGAGGCACGCAAATAACAACATTACAAAGAGCAATTTGAGCAGCCATGAAAGACTGAAAGATAATGTGTGTCAGACACAATCACACTGCACAGATTCAATGAGATGTTTAATGGTTACATTCTTAAAGACTCTCCTTATGTGAAAGCCATTTCACAAGAGGTCAAGAGAGTTGCTGGATGTCAGGGCTGCTAAAGCTGTGTTGGGAAGAAAACTGAGAAATTTCTAGACTTCATCTAATGTGCGTCATGGGATTGATTCCTAGGTAACGCACACAGTATGTATGTTTACATGCACTCATTTTTGGCAATCAGAATAAATCCAATCCGATTTCAGATTTTGAAAGTTATTTATATGAAACAAACTTTACCATATGATTCACATTTTCATTTACATTTGCATTACATACTCTGAACAAAACTTACTGCTCAGTTGCCGCGTTCAGAACCAGAAAAAATGACACTGCAATGTCTTTGGAGCTACCACAAGTATAACTGTCATTTCTGTCTTTATGACACATCTAAAAAGTAAACTAAAATATATGTCAGAAGAGCTTTTTTTTTTTAGGTCAGTCTACTCCATTGACCAGTTCGAAACAAAAGAGATTAAAATAAACACAAGCATGATTATATGACTTAAACGTATGTAAACATAGGCACAAGGTATTTTTAAATCCAATTGAGAATATAGTCAATTCAATTGTTTACATGCTTAAGTTTTTTCTTTTTGATTGGATTATTTCAGGTCTATAGCATCCTGTCCAATCCAATCGACGGTTTTTTCAGATAGAGCTCAGTTGATGTGGATTTTCATTCCAGTTGAGCCATCAATTTGATTACTAATGGAATATTCAGTTGCATGTAAACATAGCTAGAGAGAAAATTGTACAACTTGGATAAAAACATCATTGTCTTTAAAATATCTTCAGAATAACAGAGCAACTAGATCAAGTTTAGCATTGGATCGTGTAAATGGCTTTACATGTACATTACAGTCTTGAACACTTTATCCATTCATTGGTCCCCTGACCTTCATACTGTGTTCATAACACTTACGCACTTTGAACAAAGATGTAAATTCTTGAAGATGCACTGCGTCAGTGTTCTAGGTCATTAAAAACAAAAGGTTGTTTGTTATTACAGTTCAAACAGGAGAAATTCATCTTAGGAGAAGCCGGGGGCTGTGGTAGCCCATCCATAATACGGGCATAATTCAGCCAGTACAAAAGCACTGAGTCAGTTAGTCATCAAAGCAGCCTTTCCTTGGAAGACAAACATCCTCAGAGGAAGGTCACTTGGCCCCATGTTTACGAGCAGAACAGCTTGCGTGTAGGCGCTTCCCCCCCACACAAAACCAACACTTTGTTTCACAATGTCAACGCAGTGTGAATTTAAAGCCTTCCTATTTTGTTTTTCCCTCTGACATGGGGTTGATCAATCACGTTTCTTTTTATGCATCTTTGTGCTGATGCGATCTGGTGCAGAGTGTGTTTGTGCCAACACTGTAACTAATACAAAAGCTTTGACAAGTAAATCTTTTTTACAAGAAGATAAGACGTTATTGTATAAGGGCTGTGGGCCTTTAAAGTGAACACTGCACTGTGTCTGTAAAAACATTGTTAATGATAAAGGGCACATGTTTTCTGCTGACGAATTTAAGAAATATAGAAAAACACAGAAAATGGTACTTTTAGTACAGGCATTGGAATTTAAAAAAAACTATTAAACAATATACGACACTCCTAAAAAGCCAAACACCTTATGAGCATGAGAAAGACTTTCTTTGCTCACAGTGTATTACAGTATGCTGAAGCAGCAGATGGTACATTTGACATTCAAGTACCTCATTCTGCCAGCATTAAGTCTGAAGAAGGCACATACAAGTGGGTAGGTTATTCATACGAATATACCTTCACTCTTCAACTTCTACGAAGCTTACCACAGGAATGTTCACGTTTACTCAGAGAACTAAAGAATTATGTCTGAAAGAAGAGAGTACAGATGAGAGCTGCTCTACGAGTGCTTCTCAATTGGTTTTGCGCCAAAAGCCATAGTATTCTGAGATCAAGAGGCAACTATTTTTTAATAATATATTCGTCATACAATGCAGTTGAAAAAGTTTTGAGTCAGCAATATATATTATAAAGAAAATACTTTTATTCACCAATGAGACATTTGATTGATCAAAAGTGACAGTAAAGACACTTATGTTGTTATAAAAGATCTCAAATAAGTCATATTTCTTTTGAGGGTATTATCCTGAGAAAATCAGGGTTTCCATAAAAAATTAAGCAGCACAACTGTTTTCAACATTCACAATAATAAGAAATGTTTATTGAGCACGAAATCAGCATATTAGTATGGTTTCTGAAGGATCATGTGACACTGAAGACTGAAGTAATGGCTACTGAAAATTCAACTTTGCCATCATGAGAATAAACAAAATGGTCACACTTTATTTTAAGGTCCAATTCTCACTATTAACAAACCATTAACTATGACTTTTGCCCCAATGAATTATTACTTTGCTGCTTATTAATAGTTAGTAAGGTAGTTGTTAAGTTTAGGTATTGGGTAGGATTAGGGATGTAGAATATGCTCATGCACAATATGTGCTTTATTTGTAGTAATAAACAGCCAATATGTTAATAATAGGCATGCTAATAAGCAACTAGTTAATAGTGAGAATTGGTCCCTATACTAAAGTGTTACCAACAAAATTTTAAAATATATTAAAAGAGAAAACAGTTATTTTAAATTGTAATAATATTTCACACTTTAACTGTTTCTACTGTATTTTGATCCAATAAGAGACTAAAACACTAAAAAAGGTACTTATTTATAAATAAGTGACCACACATAACACACTATCATTTATCATCAAGGACGTTGGTATGTCATGTAATTTGACTAGCTTCTATCAAATGATAATATTCAACAAAACAACAATATAAAATATGGGAAAAATATTCTCTCAGTTATCTTAATTATATACTATTTGAATTCAGCATTGTTTTTTTTCCCCCATGCATCAGAACAGATTTCTGATTTCAGGCCGTGATTCAGCAGTTGAGAAGCACTGTATAGACCAAATGAGGAGCTTTAATAACACGTCCTGACTCGTTACATAATGCATCATCGTTAGATTGACCAACCGGCATTGCATCAGTTGGCAGTGCACCAGAGACTCCATGATAATCCTGGCAGACTCCATGATAATCCTGGATTTTTCTGCACAAACTCTGACATATGTGTGCACTTTCTACAGAAAACAAACCTCTTTGACAGATACTTTATTGAATGAAGTATTCTCAAAATGTTTCATTATATATTTGGCCATTTATGGAATTGCTGAACAATTTCTCACTGGACAATTTTGAACATGAAATTTGTCTGTCCCAGCTGCAAGATATGAAAACCCATTTCTACAAAGACAAGAACATTGAAATTATGATATACTAAGTCATAGTTCTGAGATACAAATCAAAAGTAATACATAAAGTCATATTTGTTCATAATTTTAATTTATGTCACAAGTCTGAATTTTTAATCTTAGTATCTCAATTTGACTTCTTATGTCGTAATTATAATTTTAAGAATTTTACAATTTAAGAAGCCTTTTTCTTGTGCCAGAAGTGAGCTTTCGTATTTGTGTCTCAAAATAGATATGAAATCCACACGCATGATACACAAGCATGATTCACAATACTATGAGATATCCAAAACTGTTCAACATGAGTAAAACATCTCTAGTTAAACTAAAATATGCCTAGAAAACATAGAGGTCTTATCAACGATGCAGCGTCGTCTGAAAATGATTTCTCCTCTTTTGAAGACTCACTATTTCAAAGGGTGCATGTGGGCATAAAAGCTTTTGCTGTTGCCATAGCAATGCAGTCAGCTGCATGACATCAAATAAACGCTTTTGACGTTAGCTACTGGTGACCTAGAAAAACCTACTGAATATGAAGACCCACAGGACATCAAAACCAATAACTCATGAAAAAAGAAATCACACACCCAAGGACACAAGGATTAAAACAAATATGAATATTCTCATAAAAAGAAGTGTGCCATCTTGAGATTTGTCAAAGTATATTAAACAGTAACTTAATGGATAATTAATTATCCTCTTATAATGAAATCAAAAGGTACTTCTTATAGAGCTGGAAAAGCCCTCTCTAACTTCCCTGTCATCCAGTCTGCTGCTGAGTTCGCTCAGCTCATTATGTTGGTGGTTACTACTGTATTATTCAGATGGTTCCATGAGTGGATGTGTTCTAAATATAAAGCTTGCCCTTAACTGGTCCAGTGAATCAGACACCTCCCCCTCAAAACTCCCAAACACTGATTAAAATTCCAGAGCTCCAGCCGAGCTGCCCTGCCACTGTCATGGGACACCAAACTAAATTAACAACCTCGGGCAGCTAGTCAATAATCAGTCAAATGTTCATGATACACTAATGGAACACAACTTGTCCATCACTTCTGATGCACTTGCTATCATCATTGTGCAAGTGATACTCTTGGAAAAATAATAATTTTACAAATATAAAAGAAAATTGACATTTGACAGACATTTGACTTGTCATTTATGTATTTAGCAACAACAGACTAATAATTTTATCAGTATTATTATATATTATATTTAAAATGAGTTCATTTAGACAGTCACAGACAGTTTCGTTCCTGAATAAATCAGTGTTTTGTACAAATGTTGTAATAAACAAAGCTCACAGCTAAAATAATTTGAAATCCATGTTGTCTATAATATATCACTGAGTCAAAATTGCTGTGAAGGCCAAAGACAATCACTCTAAAGACGTTTTTTTAACAAGCCTCCCATAATCTGCCATACATTTAGCAAACAGATCATGCATTACAGCAGAGAAGTTGGATGAGAGATCGGACTAATATATGTTTGCAGAGAACAAAAGCACTGCAAAAAATAAATAAATACATAAAAATAAAATCATTTTGGCTTTGGCACATTGTAATTGCATTAATCCTTAAAGCTCATCTCATTGGAGTTAAGTCTCTGCACTGATCTCATGTGTCAACTGGCTCTGGTGCACAGTCCCGTGGAGAAAGCCATTGTTCGACACACATACGTTAGCATAATATTAAGCCTTGATCCTGCTGTGTGTCTGTGGGCAAGCTGGATTCTCCCAGGTTTCATTAGGCAGAGAAAGCATGCATGCTGCCCAAAACTTTATTGAATACAATATGATCTCAAACTGTTAGTATCCTCAGGACTGAGAGAGAGTTGCTTTAAAGAGCAATTGTTAGTCTGCTGCATGGCTCTGCACAGCAAAACTTGAATACTAAATACTGGTTTGCAGTACTTAATAAATTGAGTTTTTAATCAATTAAATTAAGTTCATTAAAAATAGATGAGCCATCATAAGAAAAGGCAGGCAAATTCTGAATAAATTAATAAAATGCTGTTTTAAATACCACACACAAGTGGTACAAATGTTGCCCTCTTCATTTGCATCCTGTACTACTCCTGGCCTTCACTGTTACACACAAATGACAGATCAGTATAGAATATCACAACCCATCATAGGACAAGGAAGTGGCAACATGACAAAAAGTTAAGACAATTTGATTATTTGTGGCAAATGAAGGATGTAGCTGTCTGTTTCTTCATGCACTTGGCTCTATAAGTAACTGAATAAGTCATTTGCTACTTGCCAAGCTTTGCATTCCTCCTCCTGATTCTGTATCAACTCTATCTGATGTGGTTAATTTGTCAAGAAGACCATTTAATTACCTCTGTTGAAAACATTAACTAACAATAAAGCAAACGGGCATCTTTTGTCTAGAGCAAAAAAAAAAAAAAAAAAAAAAAAAAATTCTCCATTTCAAAGGTCAACACAGTCTCAGGGTTTACAGAAATAAGTATTTATGTAAATGGAAAGCTACATTTTCAGTGACAGCAAAACAGCAGTTTTGTTGCAATGTCCAGATGCTTGGTGAACTGAAAATATAAGAATGAAACACACCGAGGAATGTGTCAATGTGTCAAAACCACATTTTATCCATTACATCTTTTCTTCCTCAAACATTCAGAATAAAGAGAATACGATTTGCTTACTGCATTGTGATCCTCCAGCGGTTTTTCAATCAGTGTCCCAAATATGGTGGGCTGCAAAAGAAAGTAGAAATCAATCAATCAGAGGAAAACAAAAGTTTACAAACAGGTCATGAGGAAAGTGTAAGAAGTTTAAGTTTCCTTCTATATTAAATGAGGATGTATAAATATCACATGATGTTGTCATGATTACAGGCGATTCAGATGGCTCACAGATAAGGAGCTGATACAAAGTCATTAGACAAAGTTAGTAACTGCAAACTCAAGTTACATAAGAGCTCAAACTGCACCCAGACCAGTAACACAGCATTAGAAAAGCTTTGAAACAGAACACAACACAATCACACCACTCAGGATATTAAAGCTTAAAGATTATTGACCATTGCATCACTGTTTGCCTTTAACTGAGCTTTGCAGAATAATTTATTAATTATATTTTGCATAGCACATAAGTATTTTTACTGCACAGCCAATATGCATCAGAACAATATTATGGACCCTGTATCCATATCATTTCCCATGCTTCGCTGAATGTGTCATGATATTCACACAAAATTGACATGGATTCAGTGCTAGAACTCGGAAGAGAGATGCTGACCATTCAATATGTGAATGCTTTGTTTTATCAGCTTTATTGAACCATTCCATAATTAAACAACCATTATGGCCAACATCAACCTTCGAGAGAATAATTAATAAATCAGACTGATTTATTAGTGTTACTGATCTCAGGAGTAATTTTCCACAGTACAACATGCTTCCTGAGGCTGTTGTCCAGAACACAGGACGATACAGGTCTAACAACCCCGGTGATATTTAATGACTGTGGCTAAGGAATAAAAGAGTGGAATTCATTATTCGTGTGAGCAGGTGCCTATGTCAAGATTAATGGAAATTGTGTGACTGTAATATAGACATAGAAGAAAGAGGAGCTCATTTGGCTAATCAAAGTCTAGACCTTCAAATAACAAATGAGACAACATGGCAGAAAGCATCTCGCCCTGCAAGTCCATCGGTCAGTGATCTAAAACAACTAACAAAACAACAGTGCTACATTACAGCACCCGGTGGCTCCAGCAGAGAATGAGAAAATGACAGAATAGGCAGCAAAGCAAGTCATGCATGTAATTAAAACCATTCCACTAATACAACGGCTGGAATTGTAATGGGCTACACTAACAATCCTTCTTCCCCTGCAAAACTACTTGAGTTGCAAGTCCTGTCTTGCATTTATTGTAGTTGGCTGTGTCAGAAAGGTAATCCATGTTGACTTAATCGGAAGGATGTTTGGAGTTTGGCACAGCTGGAAAGAATGTGATCTCATGGATAATCTGAGGGCTGGATCATTCATCGGCCTATTAATTAAAATCTTTCTACATTTCCACAACCTGTTTTTAATACCATGTTGTCTAGCACAGTATGAACAATTAACACTTTACAACGTCAACATAATTCTATAGTATCTATCCATCTATCTATTGCAGTGTGATAATATAGTTTATATTTTGAAATAGTATTGTATATAGTATAGTCCCCTAAGTAGTATATTTATAATATAATATTATTATTCTGTAACAAGAAATATTGTTCATTATTTCATGATGCCTAATGTATTAACTAATGTTAACATATTGAGTCTTATTGTAAAGTGTTAATGAAAGCATCCAGGGATTTTAATTTTAAGCCTTCAAGCCACCATCATGGTTCTTAATACTTAGAGGACTTGGCATTAACACATTGTGTTTGCTTCAACAACTGCCAAGCATGTCCAGGGCTGCTCCAAGGCAAGATTCAAGTTTTCCGGTAATCTTCATAATCTTCAACCATGCAAACAACACGGTCTGAAGGGCAGAACAGGAACCCGCCGTCCTCAGGTGCCAGGAACCAGACATTTCACACACCCTTTGCTCATTGGAACATCAGTCCCTGACACTGAAGGAGCCAAAGCGTGTCTACTGAGGTTTCTGCTTTAATGGAAACACTGGGGGAATCCATGCTACTGCCACAGGTGCACCAGACTCCTCTAATCACACAGATGATTGCCTCTTCTGTCACACTGACGTCTGTGTGAAAAACAGATGCTCACCTACATGTCATCTCAGGAAATTGCATTCCCTATAATTCAAGAATCAACTATTAACTCTGCAAATATAGTGACAAATAAGACAAGCATAATGAAATCATCCTCCTGCGACTGCCATTTAAACTGTCAAAGCATAAATTCAACTCATCAGGTTGATTACGAGCTCCTTCTGTATGTTTTAAATGAATGATTGATTGACTGCTTTTAACAATGTGAGCAAACTTGGTGAGCTCAAGTGAAATTTACAGTATACTTTGTGAATGGAATTAACAGTAAAAAGGGTAAAAGGGTCAAAGAAAGATTTCTCAACTGAATGATCTCCAGTTCATTTCAGATTTAGACTTTAGACAGACAGGTCTGAATCAATCGTCTGCATTGACTTATAAATCTCTGTCTGAGAGCAGACAGTTGAAGGATGTCTGGCAGGTCTGAAAGTTGTCAATCAGTCATCCTGAAGTGTTGTGTCTCTTCTGGGATTCATACATCAATTCACAATGCAGTCGTGCTACTCAAACTGAAGATATTTCTGAAACCATGTAAACAAAATCAAAGATGCTTAGTGCTAGAGCCTGGAGTTTAGAGCAGAAACAGCTCACTTAAACATCCACTTAAATGCACTATCATTAGTCATAAGAATTTTTTATTAAAGAAATCAATTTTATTCAGCAAGGGCACATTAAATTGATAAATAAAAAGATCAGTAAAGACATTTATAATGCTACAAAAGATTTCTATGTTAAATAAATGCTGTTCCTTCGAACTTTGTATTCAAAGAATCCTAAAAATATACATTCATCCACAAAATATTGAGCAGCACAACTGTTTCAACACTGATAATAAAATCTGAGCACCAAATCAGAATATCAATGATTTCTGAATAATCATGTGACACTGAAGACTGGAGTAATGGCTGATGAAAATTCAGATTTGCCATCACAGGAATAAATTACATTTTAAAATATATTAAATAATATATTCTAAACAGTAATAATATTCTTCAATATTACTGATTTACTGTATTTTCATCAAATAGATGTAGCCTTTGTGAACATGAGAGACTTCTTTCAAAAACATTAAAAACAGTTGCGTTAGGAACAAAACATTCAATGAGGTTTTTGGGTGTCCTGCAAGACACATGAACTACAAAAATACAGACTTATAATAACCACATGAGATGATGTGACTCCCACTACAAGTTACACCTACTATCAACCAAAGTTAAAACGTTTTCTTATTAGATTAATGAAATAAGTTTGCATGATAGAATTTTGTCATCTTATCTCAGTATGAAACACATGGGGTGCATATTTCAGAAAGATCTTTAGAATCCTCTCTCATCTTAGGTAACCATGGTAATTTCAGTTAGGACCTCATTTAGGACAAAACCCATTAGAGAACAACATTTCTTAAGTGCATTATCTTATCTTAACTACAAATAGGAAAAGGGTATTACAGAAGCATCCTAACTCAACCTAACTTTAGGAACCCACTGATGTCCTAACTTCAAACCTTCTTGAAATCAAACTGTAAAAGACATTACATTAGTGATGTTTAATGGTGGAGATACATTTGGAGGACCCAAATGATGTGTTACACTTGATAAAATGATAAAACACTTGTAAATAATTACAGATTCATGATTTTTCAGTTAGTTCAAGTTCCAGTGATGTTTATTGTCATTCCGCTACATGTGGAGAAGGGAATAAAATGTCGTGCCTCACAGGACCACATATAGACAGACATGTAATTCTATAAAAAAAAAAAAAAATTAAAAAAAAATTATATATATTAAATTAAGACCTAAGATAGGAAGTTTCTGTAAAACGTCCTGGCGTATACGTTTTCTTCAGTCCGCGTCCAATACATAACACTTAATAAATAGCTGGATTCTAGCATACATTCTGCTAAAAATTACAGTGCGGCCTCTTCTAGAGAGCAGTGTTTCTGAAGTAAAAGTAGTAAGCACAGGAGACTCAGCTGCTTACTGTAACTCAGTATGTGACCCAGTGTGTGATAACATCAGCCATGTTTATGTTGGGTCAAAGGTAAGCTCAAACTAACACTTTAGTGGCGAGCAGCTGCTACTGAAAACACCAAGGGGTGGGGGTGTGTGTGTGTGTGTGTGTGTGTGTGTGTGTGTGTGTGAGTGAGTGAGTGAGTGAGTGAGTGAGTGAGTGCTTCAGCAGCATCTTAAATAGTACCCAACATTCTCCTAACACAAATTCTTCATCTTCCAAATTTGCAAAGAGAAATAAACTAAAAAAAAACAAACAAAAAAAACAACATAGCTCTGGAATCCCTTCTCAGTAGTCATATATTTTATCAGCATAAAAATCTTTTCAGTTCTATCTGACCCAGAGCATAACTTATTAACATATGCATGTTTAAAGTCAAATTCAGCTTTACTGTCATGTTTAACACACTACAGAGGAAAAAGAAATGTGGTTCCTTCAGGAAATTGCAGTGCAGACAACACATCAATATTACGCAAGTATTACAGTGAACAGACAATAAATACAGACAAGTAGCAGCTAAGTAACAGGAAACAATAGACAAAAGCATAACAGTAGTTGAATAATTGTTATGTATATATTACCAATATATTTCATTCGTAAATAAATTCAAATAGAAAAGTTATTTTAAATAGCAATAATACCATTTAAACCAGTACCAAGTACAAATACCAACTCTTTTCAATGCAGAAGTAAGCCATTTTCTGTGAATGTGCAAGACTTCCGGTTCATTAGCCGCTGTAGGGAGAAGAATAACAACGTGCGGTAAACGGTAAAACTGTTTGCACTACAAACCATTGTGTTCATAATTAAGATAATACAATAAAATAATATGGTAAGACAAACCAGTTTGCAATATCAAGCAGCAAAACAAGCTAGGTTGTGTTTCCCAAAAGCATCGTAAGCCTAAGTTGATCGTAGAACCATTGTTACCAACGGAGCTACGATCAACTTAGACTTACGATGCTTTTGGGAAACGCAGCCCTGTTTTGTACAGTTAAAAAAAGCTGGAAGCAGACGACACTGGAAGGCTCGCACATAAAAATTTACAAATGCCGTGCCCGCTCTTACAGGAAAAATAAGGTGGATTGGTTCAGACAGTTTCATTCTGGCATGGAATCTCAGACAGGTCATTTTCCACAGGTTGCTGTAGCTAATCTTAGCTATGGCTGCAGTAGCAGACAACAAACGGAGGCCAGCAGGAGCTCAGTGCAAGCTAATCAAGCCGGCCATCCAATTCTTAATCAACTGGAGTAGAGTCTTGGCATAGATCTGTGCATGAAACACAACTGCATGCGGTGGCATAATGAGGGTCCGTTAAATCCTCATCCCCTCATGACAAGGAGAAGAAAAAAATCAATACCTTTCCTGTTTTTAGCATCTCACCATAGCACGTTTGTGTAAAGCACAGGCCTGATTTATGTGGCCTAGCAGACATGCTAATGTTTTAAGGCCAATCAAAGTTCCAGTGATGGGTCAATGAAGCTAATATACAGCTAGTGCACCGCTGTAGTTCCCCTTATGTGCCCACTGACCTATTTATTAGTTGAGTGTAATGTAGACGTGAATGGACCACATCTGGCATGACCTATAGATAATCCACTTACACTGTATAATAATATAAAAGGAAAGAGATTTGATCAATCAGATCACAGAGCATTTGTTTTATCCCTTCATCCTCTCAGCTGCAAATCCTGAATTTTTTCAAAACTACAACCAAAGCTACACATTTTACTAAGTTATACCAGTATATAAATAAGTAAAAGCCAAGTATTTTTTGCAAAATAAAAGTAACACAATATAAATTAAACATTCATGTAACAGACCTCCAATTGTTTAAAAAGAAGTATATAAGTACATGCATAACTTTTACCATTCCTAAAAAAAATAGTTTTACTCTGCATAATGTACATATTAAGGTAACAGAAATGTAGTAACATTTACTAAGCATTTTATGAATCTCACTGAATTAAGCACTCACACCAAGCAGCCATTTAGCTAACGATATGAAGAAAGTCCAAAAAAAAAAAAAAAAAAAACAAGAAAAAAAAGAACAGCTTCATGCTAAATCTGAGTCTTTTACAGCAGATATAGATGAACAAGGGAAAGGAATTTACATAGAATCAGTGTCTTCGGCCCACTAAAAGATTTGCTTGCATAAACATACTTCCCAATTATGTTATTGTGTTAGTGGATTGAATATTACATTACAGCAGGTGCTATTAGCATTTACCGATCAAATGTATTGTGATAATGTGTTGGTTATAATGCAAACATTGTGGTATCTGATCATTCCAGGGCACTGTAGCCCTTCAAAAGTTTGGACATTATAGATAAAGTGAGGTTTTGGACAATATCAGCAGAAATACTTATCAAATATTAATGCATATAAATCTAAAGAAACTGCAATTTATCAAATAATAATACTGAAGAACAGAAATAATGATATCCTGTTTGATTACATATAAATGGCAATAAATACAGTACCATTCAAAAGTTGGGTGTAAATAAGATTTTATTTTTTTTTAAGAAATTAACAGCAAGCATGCATTAAATTGATCAAAAGTAACAGTACAGAAATGTACTGTTACTATTTTTCTAATTGAAATAAATGCTGTCTGCAATCTTTCACAAAAATGTCGGTGTTCAACATTGATGATAATAATAAAATGTTTCTTCAGCAGCAAATCAGTATATTAGAATGATTTCTGAAGGATCATGTGACAATGTAAACTAGAGCAATGGCTGCTGAACATTAAATTGATTTGATTTTTATTTTATGTTTTCATCAACTGTTTGTCGCTTATCAATGTAAAGTCATCACAAAGCAAGGATTTATGCTAATATTGTCCAAACCCCCACTTTGCCTAGGGAGTTTCCAAACTTTGTGGTGTTTTTTTATTCATGGTCCTGTCAAAGTATAAAATATACAGGTGTTTAAATAAAAGCTCTTTTTTGCCTTGATTAGTGAGGAATATGTTTTGATCACACAGGCATAAAGCAGTCACGCTAATCCTCCACTGGCAAAAAGGGGTGAGCTCATAAAGGAAAGGGTGCAACCAAAAACACAAGCCCAGTCCAAGGAGCCTTTTGATGCCAAAAAGACCACACATGAAACACGAGACCCCCGTAATACTAGTCTCAGGCACCCAGGCCACAGTCCTTGTTTACCTTCTGTGAGAATATTTTTTTTCTCAAAACTTAAGTAATTTAACTTTTGAGGCAGATTTCACAGGTCTAATTGTTGTTGTCACTGCATAATCTTCTTCATGTTGCTTTTGAATGGAGTGCTTTTATTGCAATTTGGCCCTGTGAGCCAAGTGTAAAAGTCAGGTGAGCCTCATCAAAAACTTTTGCAACATGATCCATCCACCACATTCCCATCAGCTCTTTCTTTCTGAACTCAGCTGCTCACCTTAAAAAAAAAAAAAAAAAAAAAAACTGGCATCAAATGCATAGTATCAAAGAGTCAGATAAACCCAGTCGACCCTGGTTGCGGTCGAACCTGGGCACGGCTGCCTTGAGAACAAGTGGAGCACATGCTGACAGAAAGAGAATCTGAATTTGAAGATGAAAGTCATGTTTAAGCATTCCTAGACGCTCTCTTCAGAAGGGCCGTGACTGTCTATGTGCGGGAGGATCAAAGCCTCGCCTCTAGTGCCGGGCTGATGGTGGAGTGTGTGGGGTCCACCGAGGTCCCTTTGTTAATGGGGACAGGGAAGAGCTCTGGGCTTTGATGGAGAGCTTGTGCCTGATCCCCCGTTACTGCTGCATTGTCTGAAGGGCAGGGACAGTGGATCAGGCTACAGACTCGCTATGACCTGCAGTGGTTTCATGCTGTTTACAGGTGTATAAAAAAAAGAACATCTTCAACGCTTCAATAGACAGGTGATGTCATGAGACTGAGTGAAGTGAGAAATGACTAGATGTTGCTTTTTATACAAACAAATGGTCTGACGAGTCTTAAAACTGATGTGTATCATTTTCTCTATATTAAAGGGATAGTTCACCCAAAAATGAAAATTCTGTCATTAATTACTAACCCTCATGTCATTCCAAACCTGTAAGACCATCGCTCATCTTCGGAACACAAATTAAGATATTTTTTGATATCGGTTGAACCACTGATGTCACGTGGACTATTTGAAAGATGTTCTTACTACCTTTCTGGGCCTTGAACGTGTCAGTTGCATTGCTGTCTATGGTAGGTCAGAAAGTGCTCAGATTTCATCAAAAAACTTTTAATTTGTGTTCCGAAGATAAACAAAGCTCTTATGGGTTTGGAATGACATGAGGGGGAGTAATTAAGGACAAAATTTTCATTTTTGGGGGAACCATCCCTTTAATATACTCACATCCTAGTTTAAATTGATAATTTACACAGGAATGTAAATTCTGTCATAATTTACTTACCCTTATGTTGATCCAAAACCATTAGACTTTTGTTCATCTTCGGAACACAAATGAAGATATATTTAATACTCTCTCATTTTTTGTCCATCTGCTGAATCTTTAAGGAAAGAAGATCTTATGGGTTTGGAACAACATGAGGGTGAGTAAATGATCACAGTAATTTTTATTTTTTAATATGCAAATACAACTACAAATCAGTCATTCATAGCTTGATTTTTCAGAAGAGTGTATATGTGTGGCTCTGTGATGCTTTCAAAACATTGGGCTTCATTCACTTTTAATAAATTTTTGCATTTATGCACACAGGAAAAAAGTACTCACACAAAATTTCCTTCAGGTTTACAAAAGGTTTGTACCAACACAAATATTTTTTCTTACACTCATTCCAATGTTGATGAATTAGGACTGTTGAGTGTGTCATTTCAATTGGTTCTAAACTTTATTGTAAATTGTTTTTCTGAACAACATGTATTTGGGATAACTGTCTGGAAATTTTTTTATAAAAACTATTTATTACCAATATTAGTATTTTAGCAATTTGAAATCATACACTGCAGCTTTAAGCAGAGTTTTGTTGTGTTTTTTGTTCTCTCAGTACTATTCAGGTGTGCAATACGGTATGTATAAATATATGTTTGATGTATTTTAGGTCTGACTGTCAAAAAACAGTGGTGGCACAATATCAGTGATGTTTCCTGCCTCAGGGTGCAGCTTATGCACTAAAATCAATACATTCTGTTGCCTATAGGACATGACACAGAGGAGAGACTCGTGACACAGATGGAGAACATACCCGTTGTTTGGTGACATGCCTCAGTCCAATGTGCGGCTGACTCCTGCACTGTGGAAGGGAAAAAAAAGAGAATTTATTGCTCTAGTACACACACAAAAACACATTTCTACAGCTTGAAAAGACTTTGATTTTTTGGTTTCTCGCTCTCTAAGAATGCTTCAGAGAACAGCTGTATATAATCTGGACTGAAATTTGTAGAAGTATAGTATTATAAACTGCATGATAGTTGTGAACACAAATCAAACACGGCAACCACACAAAGGTAATCTGAACAGAAAACACTGCAAAATTTGACAGAAAAATTGTATTCCTAGAGTTGTAGTCAACAGACACTCTCTAAGAAAAAAATAAATAAATAAATACATAAAAACGTACAAAAGCTGCCAACTGGGGCAGTACCTTTTCGAGGCTTTCGCACCGCGTAGTTCTAGCAACTTAGTTCTGGGAACTAGCAAGCATGGTGGTTCCTGAAAACCAATTTCCTCCTTGGGCCATTTTCCTGGATGCATTTGCACCGGCAGCAAGAACTCTGAAGCAGCCGACAGCGACGTCTTTTGCAGAATTTACAACACCAACAACCGGTGAATGGAGAACGCCGTGATTGGAGCGGATTTTGTTGTGTGTCGTGGGTTTCGTGACAACGGAGATGGAATGTAAACAAAATTTACGTGATTTAAAAACCATGAAAATCTGACTAAATCTCCTATGACAACTTGCAGTGTTACATATCACAGAGGCTGAGAAAAGAACAAAACACTGCTGACAACACGTAAAAGCCGTTATCGCTGTTCTCAATGTTTTTTTAAAAATGCCGGGTAACTTAGCTGGTGTTTCGTATGTGTTTGGCCAATCAGCATACACTTACGTCACTGGTAGTTCCTACAGAACTGTTTTATACCCTACTCTGAAGTAGGAGCTAATTTAGTTCCACCAAACGGAGTACCTAGAACCAAATATGTTCCTAGTTCCTGCGGTGCGAACACACCAAAAAGCGTGAACATCCGCCAATAGTTCTAGGAACTATGAAAAGGTTCCTCCGGTGCGAAAGCACCTAATATGTACCTTTTAGATACTAATATGCACTCTTTAAGTACAAAGGCGTACCTTTTGAAAAGGTACTGCCCCAGTACCTTTTTTCTCAGAGTGCAGGATACAGTGTGAGTTCTTGTAAAATAATTTGTGTTGTGTTAATATTCAAACTGGGAGTTTAAAAACTCAACCATCAACTCACCATCTTCATCTAAAAATAATTGAATATAATCATTAGGGCAGTACAAAAAAAATAAATAAATAAATAAAATAAATAAATAAATAAATGCTATATTTTTTAAGAAAATGATTTGAGTCCTAATGTTAAAATTGCAATAAACATATATTCTTAAGAGTCTGTGGGAGCTTTTTTTTTTTTTTTTGCGAGTATGTTGAGCTTTTTGAAACTGTATGTCACATCTCAAATGTGACGTGTGAAAGCAAACAAGCTTGGATTTTCTTTCCAAAGACGAGGCTCATAAACAGAGTCTGCAGTTGAGTCTGTCACTGCTCAGAGGCTGCACGTCACCAGCTGCATAAACACACACAAAAATACCTTAACTGACTCGAATCATGATGCTTCCTCACAGAACCAAAAATTACCCCTCACCCACAAAACCACTAAACCACTCAGACTACTTCACTAAATTCACATCTAAAGATTTAAACTCTGACCTGAACCACAGACCACCACTCTCTTTATTGGTGGGACAAAGCAATTACCTTTGAAACAGGTGATAATATTCCATAAGAGCTGAAACGTATTTACCTAATAGGCAAATACAAAATGCTAAATAAGCCATTAGGGTCCAAATCAATTACAACAGAAATAGAACAGAAAAATGTTGCCATGTAAATTCATCAGTAAACTCAATATCTGAGAGTGAGCCTCATGCACAAATCATGAGAGAGGCCAGACAATTGCTAACAGAAACCACGTCACATAAGAGTTCTTCATTATGAGAGAGACCGGTTGCCTAGTTACCACAGCAGCCTGCTACGTGCATGTTCTTTGGCTGGTCTACAGAATCTATGTCACGCTCCATTGTGACTGCTGCCTGAGAGGCCAAACGCCTCCTTTAGGTAATGCATGTGTGTGTGGGAGAGCGGTCTCCAGGTCTTTGGCTAACGTAGGTGATTACATGCAAAAGGGTTCAGGGGACTAATATCTGCATGCACGGAACCAAAGAAAAAAGTACAAATATTTTAAATTCAATCAAATTATATTTCACTCAATATTTAGAAAGAATGAAAGTCAAAACACTCCACATGTAGCTATGACAAAATCAACTAATACAGCATAAGGCAGCAGATTTTCTGAAGGAGCAAAAGAATAAATAAATAAACCTTTAACGGTCCTTTTAACTTTCTTTTTTTTTTTCAGTATTGCAATGTAGCACTTTCATGCAACTTTTTATAGAAGCTGGGCTTTATTAGGTATTCATAAACCATGAGTAGCAGCCTATCTCAAGGACATGGAGGATAACTGATCTTACATTTTGGGTTAAAAGAAATGCGAGAGGAAATAAAAAAGTGGTGGTGAATCTAGAACAGCATATGACTCCATAGTCATATCATCCTATCGTCAGTCTGTGAGATCGCCGATGCACGATATCATTGTGCTAATTTATTTATTTAGACTATTTACTTACTGAGTTTCATAGCCGGAGAGTGAACCAATTCCGGGTTATGGCAAGTAGCATATGAATGTCATGTCATAAAATATTTTTAATATGACTGAATTTGTATTTAACGATCATAATTTAATAAAAACATTGTAAATTACTAATTACAATGCTTACATTTCCACAGTTATTCAAACAGCAGCTACAGAAAATGAGCAAAGAACATTTACATTATCAAAGTACATCATCACTGACTTCAGTCTAGCGCGAGTTTATGCACTTTAAAAAACACTCCCGTTAAAATCAGTAAAGCTATCTATGCTATGATTAATAAATCTCCCATACTTACATCACACGTACATCTGCAGTTTATGATGAGAGAATTTGCGAGAGAGCAGAATTTACTCAACAACAAAACTCCTGTGTTTCAGCGATGACTCATCTGAATGCCTCTGATTGGCCATTGCATTCATAAACTCAACAGAATTGTGTGTGATTGGTTATAACATGCAACACTGTAAAAACACGTAAAAAGAAATATGATGGAACAAATAAGCACTAATATTAACTACATATAATACTAGTCTACTACTACTACTACTACTACTACTAATAATAATAATAATCATATTGATATCGTCAAAGGCATCAGCCACAGGCGATATCTCTGACTATCGTCCATACACAATACTATCATCTATCGGCACAATCCTATAACAAATATCCAAGGCGTGTCATCTGTAGTCTTATTTGTAGCTTTATTTGTAACTTTAGCAACAGCAGAAGAAAAAAGGTCCTGCATTTAATAGACGTGTGATATCCAAAACACAGTTGTCAACACTACAATTTTCTGACTGTGGTGACATTTTATGGAGTAGAAAATAAGTTGAATCCTTTAGTCTTACTAAATTATTCATTAATTGAAGTGAATGCTTGATTTGTATATGATTATACTAATAAATAGTATTTTTGTATCTGATGGTGCTGATCCATATTAAATTTTCCATTTGCTTTCAAATATTTGACTAACATTAGATTTTTTTTATAAAATCCAAAAGGATAGAAAACACATCACATTATACTTAAATGTAAATGTAATAGAAGAAAAATGGAAGGCTGTCTAAAAGCCTTTAGCTATGTTCTTAACATTTTCATTAAACAAGTGCGGTTGGGAGGGGGTGCTGACATCATTAACCCATTTAATGCCAAGTGCCAAACAAACCGTACCCCACACTGAGAAGATAAAGTGAAATCATTTACATGCAAGACACAAATGTCAAGGACATCGAGGATCAAATGGGCACATATGAGCAGAATATCATTACAGTAAATGGCAAAGAAACCCAATGAAGTGCTGTAATTAATGCAATCAAAATCTCTTTATAGTCAAATGCAGCATGACCATTAGTTCAGTGGCTTTTAGTCAAGACAATGAATGCAGCTCATTTAAAATTTAAAAATTCAATTCTGGAGAACAGTGTTTAATTATACAGCATCACTGCATTATTTTAATGTACACAGCCAGAAGTACTATAATACAGAGAGTTATTCATTAACATTCCCATTCATCTCAATGACAGTTTCTCACTAAGTACAAGACCGCCCAAAAAGTATGTGATTTGCCAACTTTACTTTTAGATCCAGATTGTGTCGTTACAGTAGGCTAACTGGGTCATGCTAACCAACCAAACCTCGAACCTTTAAATGTCCAGAAGCCATTAGTCTTCAGTGTCACATGAAACTTCAGAAATCATTCAAATATGATTTGCTGCTCAAGAAATATTTCTTATTATCTATGTTGAAAACAAGTGTGCTGCTTAATATTATTTGTGTTAACTGTGATACAGTTACCACAAAAATCTTACTGACCCCAAACTTTCAAATGGTAGTGTATATATGCCCTATTTTCTCTTGAGGGACTTTGGAAGTTTATATAAAACAGTGAAACTGTTGATAATAATGCTTTCATAGCAACAACTGCTTTGGAGACTCTTGTAGACAATCAAATACCAAAGTGTTTCTTCACCAGGGTCAAACAGAGCTATGCAGAGTATTTCAGAGCACTGTCGGAATTTGCTGAATTAATATAAATATTTTCTTAAAAGCTGTTCAGCTATCTAAACAGGAGGTGTATTACCACATTACCACACACCATCTCTTTTCGAAGCAGATGAGCACCAGCGCTTACATAAAGCTGACCTTGACTAACATAACTAAATTGTGGACAGCACAGAGGCAGCCGCTCCATCCAGCGGGCATCCATTTTATCAGCATCAGGGTGACGGAGTGCATGGCTGTCACGGGGATGAGATACGGCAGGCTGAGGTCTCATCTGATGTCCTGACAGTGTCTGCTCACCCCTGGCCTGTCCAGCTGTGAGTGCTCCTCTCTTACAGTGTGTGACAGGCAGACTCAGGGGCAGATAATGCACAGAACATGCCTCATAAAACAAAAGGAGTGAATAATGTAGAGGGCCTTTTTTACCGTTGAGGATAAATTACATTGACATCTTGAGAAAGGTCTTGATAGAAAGTCAATAAGAAGTTTTATAGCCCCAGTCTTGCTCTTGAAGGCTCACTAGAGTATTGGAGCCTTCATATAATTACAAAAGACTAACCTCTGGCTAGGTTTATGGCATATTAAAAAAAAAAAAAATACATAAAAATCTCACTGGCAAGAGATGGAAATCTGTATAGCTAAAGGTTTCAGAGGTCAGAATATCATAGTTTTCAATATAAAAGGTCTAAGAGGCACTGAAAATCTGACATTCAGAATCTTATCGAAACCTGGTCAAACAAAGTTTTAGGATTTAGCTGAATTTTAAACAACTAAACATTATGATGTAAAATGAAAACAATTATATACTTGTAGGTCACTATTCAAATAAGTTAATTTACATTGACCACATGAACCCTTTTGTACAAAAGGTCAAATGCTCTTTAGTTTTCAGACTTAAAGGGATAGTTCACCCAAAAATGAAAATTTTGTCATCATTTACTCACCTTTATGTTGTTCCAAACCTGTATGAGTTTCTTTTTTATGCTGAACATAAAATAAGATATTTTGAAGAATGCTGGTAATCAAACTGTTGATGGTCCCCATTGATTTCCATAATATTTCTTTCCCTGCTATGGAAGTCAGTGGGGACCAAGAGCTGATTGGTTCTTCAAAATATCTTCTTTTGTGTTCAACATAATAAAGAAACTTATACAGGTTTGGAATGACATGAGAGTGAGTAAATGATGGCAAAATTGTCATTTTTGGGTGAACTATTCCTTTCCTGTTAACTAATTTACTTAATTGTATTGCTGATGTAAAAAAAAAAAATTAAATACAAAAAATATATATATTTAAAAATAATGCCAATGTTAAATACAAAGTATCACATTAAAAAAAAAAAAAAAAAAAAAAACTAGTTGTAAGACCTTTGGATTCCACTATGCTCAATATGCATGTTTACTTGCACAAAAGGCAAAACACTTCTGTTGTGTCTGGTGTAGACACGGTGTAAAACATTTTAAGCAAAAGTGTTGTAATACACTAATTTATTCATAGCTAAAGCTTTTCTTTATTTTTATTTATATATATATTTTTTTTAAATAAACATTTAAACTAAGTATATTAACTATATATGGAAGTTTAGCTTTAGATACATGCTTTAGAAGATGGTTTTCTCTCCATCTTTCAAAGTGGGTCTTTGGACAGAGAAATGCACAGAGCCCCCTTGTGGCTTATTTGAGAGGACAGATACAGAGTTTATACAAATTAACCAAGGGTTTGTGCAAATTAGCCTCTTCTTATTATTTAGGTTGAGGGAGCTTTCCATAATTTAGAAACACAGCTGCTTATGAAAGCACAAGAGGCATTAGACACGAAATGCAGGCACCCAAGTGCTCATTAAAAACTTTTTGGCAAGCACCTTTTCCATTGTAAGTCCCTTCGCGTAATTCACCGCCAAGATCTTCGCTGATTAGCTTGTTATGTGTGAGTGACATGTCTCTCTTTTGAGACCTTGAGCCTGATGATTCCCCATTCCAAACAGCAGGTGGATTGAGCGGGGCCTTTGTTCATGACTAACGAGACACAAAGAAGATTGACACACGGCATCAGGAGGAAAAGGTTTCCAAGGGAAGCATTGTTTGATGAGATTATGCTGTGGAAACAAAACTGAGGCTTTCCCTGTTTTCCCAGGGAAAAAAAATCTTTCAAATGAATTCGCTATGAGAGGAAAGAGAACATTTATATAAAAGAAATAGGTGTGTCAGACCATCTGAAGACAACCATTTCTGTGTCGCTTTGGAAATAATTGTGATGGTTGATCATAATCAGTATACAAGGCCCAGCTAAAAAAAAACAAAAAAAAACATTTTACCAGAAAACAGTCCATAACTACACAATAAACAATAATGGTCTGGTTAAAACCACTCTCTTCTCGGTATGCTAATGTCATCAAATGAAAAGCCACAATAACATCCAAGAAAAAGGGATCTGTTACCCCCAAGTCAAAAATCTGTCATTAAAATGGAAATTGCCTCAGATAAGTGTCAATGAAGGTCAATTAAAAACTCTAATAGGCACAAAAAAAGATAAAGCCTTCAAAGCCCTGTCAGCAGAAAATAACTGCACAAAGTGTATGACAAACCAAGACCTCAGAGAATACATTTACGAAAATGAAATCACGTCTACATGGAAAGCACATAACAATTCAAACCATTTTATTAGCTGTTGTCAAGATTATAATTATTACAAACCAGAATAGTCTGAACAGATTTACATATTTTTCAAAATTGCAATTATGACATTAAACCTTAATAGTTAAATCAGCTTTGAAAAATATGCATTAAACATAGCTTCTAACAAATGTTAAAAAAATTATAATCTGTAAATGAAACCACAAACTGTGAGAAATTCAGGATTTGTGACATTTTAACATTTTGCTCTGGATCTTTTGTTGCATCCAGAAACACTTTGCAAATGGTTATATATATTAAAGGCTTAGTTCACTTTCATCTATGGGGAAAAGTGCAACTTTCTGCTATTTTACTACTCTTGTGCCCCACAGAGGCTCCATACATATAAAACTGTCTGTGCCTAAATGCTTTACTAGGCCATCAACAACAAACACAGAAAGACCAAATCAACAAAATATACACAACTCTGTATTAGTCAGCATAAACTACATTCCCTTTTGCTTAGAAAAAAAAAATTAGGTTTTGTGGTTACCTCATGACTGATTGTGGCCAGTGAAAGCCATTACTTTGCACATTGTTTTGCACTGCATTTGATTTCCGTGCATCAACAATGTTTAAGCTCAAACATACTGATTTCAGCAATCCAGCTACATCACTTGCAGAAAGCACATTCAAGGCTGAAAGACATTAAATTGTTGGTGAATTTAAGTCTTGACTTCACTTTCCTGTTGTGCTACACATTGAAAAATCCATTAAAAAGTAGGCACTTTAATTCTAAATATGATTGAAGGACAAGGAAAAATGACAGGACTGAGGAACAAGCATAAATGTCTCTCCAACGCCCAAACACATGAGAAAACTGACATCAGTCACACAGAAGTCTTTCACTGAAGCCAGAATGTATATAACACTCTATATAGAAAAATATAAAATCTTTCACAATCCCTTGAGTTGTTTATTCAACAGTAAATAAAAATGGTAAATATATTTAACAGCATATTCTGTTGATGAAACAGTATGTGACATTTCTTACTGATGATTTGTGAACAGTTTGATATCTTAAAGGTCACTTGCTTCCACTGCCTGGAAGTCTTTTTAGCTTGCAGTGAATGTATTTTTTTAGAGGTTATTCCTAAAACATATGCAGAAACTCGCTATTGGAATATGCTGATCAGGCTGAGAATAGCAAAGGTTGGTCTTTTCTGCTTGTGTATGCTGGTTAGGATCTGTCTGTGACCTCCACATCCTTGAGAACTCACATCTAATAACTGCATTGATCACACTGATCTCTATGTAAGTTTGTGAAGGAAGTAGTCTTGACCACATGTTCTCATTTTCTAATCATTAACTAAACAAGCTAAGATAAAAAAAGCACATTTATTTTAGACACTTCTGCATGAAACCAACATATTAAGCAGATTACCATGTCAAAACAACAAAAAATTCACACACACAAAAATC
The DNA here is from genome assembly GCA_039654775.1 of Spinibarbus caldwelli. Lineage (NCBI taxonomy): Eukaryota > Metazoa > Chordata > Actinopteri > Cypriniformes > Cyprinidae > Spinibarbus > Spinibarbus caldwelli. The sequence goes on along the minus strand of CM077223.1, from coordinate 25,921,817 downwards.
TGTATTGTAAACATTGGTTCTCACATTTAAGATCATCTCTCTAAACACTGCCTCACAGTGGAAGCATTAGGAGAAAAAGAAAAGTTCATCCAAAATGTCTTGAGGAAAAAGTAAAAAAAAAAAAAAATACATAACAGTTTCTACATAAATGTTCATCTCTTCACTACACTTTCAGTAAATACTTTATGCATGCTAAAATTATGTACTCTATAGTAAGATTTTTTTTTATTGAGTACATAGTTAATAGTAAATTTGTCTTTTAGCCTTGTTTGAATGAATGAATGAAATGGGTGCTTTGAGAGAACTAGTAGCTACATTGATATGCAAATATGCAAAATTGCCAAACCAAAAAGTGATCATATCATAAAGTGTGTTTAAACCTATATACCAGCTTTAGATTTACAGAAAGCTGCAACATTCCCAGAGAAAATGAAAGAGATTGCTGCATAAATCCTTGTTATAAGGTCCAGTTGATTCTAATCTCACAACAGCCAAGTCAATTACATTGCAATTGTCAGTTTAAGGGAAGAAATGGATTCAGTTTTGGCTGGCAGCACTTCAGTGTCCACTCTGAAATGGCCTGTCGAGAACACTGACAACCTGACATGGTTCTGATTAGGAGTTAAGCTGAGAGCATATGCCCTCTAAATGAAAACTCCTCTCTGGATGGGACTTTTGCTTTCTCATCCCTCCATATCTCAAAACCTACTTATGAAGTTGACATATATTCTACACATCTTGCAAACAGCTGGAAGATGTTTGAAGGATGCCGTGGCAGTCCTGACTCACATGATGCCCTTTGCTAGATCAGACATGGGACAACAATATTACCTGTTGAAATCCTTATAAATCCTTCTTGAAATTACACTAAATTTAGATACAGTGAACTAAATACAGTGAAATAAAATCAGTTTAATACGTTTCATTTAGAAAAAAAAAAGCCTGGAAAAAAAAGGGCTTATATCCTATAAAAATTAATTTGCTATGAATGTATCAAAATTCAGTTTGGATACCTGCAGGTAGAAGGTTTAGACTGCAGTGAAATTATTTTAGATATAATTTTTTATTTTCAACCAGCCAACTGTGTATGTGGGGGGCAATGTGTTGGTGTGTGTGATTGTTTGTGCATGTGCATGCATGGTCACCTTGCCTGACTCAATCTCACGCTGAGTGTCAAACAAATGACCACAGGACACTAATGAGGACCAGATCTGAGCCAACTCAACATTCAACACCTACACCCTCCAAACCACAGTAATCTCACCAGCCACAACTCCTTTACTGAACCTAAAACTAACAAAATTGAACCCAAGTAAGCTACAAACACAATCAACAAACCATGCAAACTTTAAAGGGGTCATGAAACTGCCTTTTTTAATAATTTTGTACTGTTCTCTGAGGTCCACTTATAATGTTATCAAGATTTTTTTACTAGGGTTAGGCCGATAGACGATGCCATCATCCATCGCCGATGGCTGATAGATATCAGGATGTTGAGCCGGCATCGCGATATAAATATCATATTACGTGACCTTATAGCCATAATGAAAGCAACAACATAGTTTACCTCAGCTCTTGAAAATAAAGATGACCGTTAAAACTGTGAACTCACTACGAACCAACGACTGTATTCCATGACAAAGATGTTATCAGTCACTCAGTATGTAGATTTAATGATGTTAAAAAAAGCTTTAATATTTGAATTAGATTATAAACGTATCCATTTTGTTGCGAGAGCAGTGTGCTTCCAAAGAGAGCCCACCCACACACGCTTCTGATTGGCTGAGATTTTTGATTGATTTATTCACGCTTCGGGCGCATAAAATGAAGTGAACAAAGGACCAAGTTCTTAGAGAGACCGTCTGGAACTTCCTTAGAAATAAAATTCATCCACTCTTTCCTAATGTTGGGATCAGATAGAAGACTGTTTTTCCACTACTTGGCACTACACAGCATCCTGTTGTCTTCTGAGCCATATTTATTGTTTGGTTTCTATGTAGCCCTGTGTTTGCCTCTGGTTATTTACACTACATGTGCGAATCGGTGGGCGGGGCTAAACAGACAGTGATGTAGAAGCAGGCGTTGATCTTCTTCTGCGAAGGTGGTGTTTAGCAACACTATTACATCATAGAGTGGTACATTCCACAACCTGTTGTTTTGGCAGACTGGCTTCAATAAGCTATTTCTAGACTAAAGAGAAAGTTTTGAGATCTGAAACATACAGGATGTTTTTATAGTACAATGACCTCTTATATGTCAAAAGATCAACGGAATTTTTATTTCTCAGTTCATGACCCCATTAAAATCATCCTGTGGCCCAGAACCGGTGCTCTAACCCAAACCCTAATGCCTACAACTCAAACATGAACAAACTGCACTCAACAGACCTAAACCTAAAATTGAAAATACAGCTCTGTAGTCCAATTATTCTTACAATGTACCCTAATCAAATGTTTGAAAGTTTAAAGCTCAAATGCAAAACAACAGGACAAAAGAAACATAGCATTTCAAATATACACACATAGTAACACAGGGGAAGAAAGGCATGGTGCACTCATGAGATTAGAGGCAAAGGCTGATCTGATGGCTTTGTGCAGATCCAAACAGAATATTCTCTTATATAACGGCCCGGGCGCTAATCCCTCAACACCACTGTGCTGCAGTTGTTCTTCACTCACTATAACTGCCATTACAGGCCGATTATGGCCATCAGCAATAGATCATTGAAAACCATGGATTCAGCTAGTGCTCACACACACACTGATTTGAAATAGCTTGATCTGGGGGACTGTATAAAGTAAATTAAGCCAAGCAGCAGCTGACATGATAAACAAATCATCCAAACAAACATATTTTCATGAGAAAGTGAATGTCACCCTCACAAGATGCACATGTGTGATGCTTTACCAAAGACGGGATACAAAATTCATGCGGTTAAATTCATAAGCATTTACTGCCCAGTTGAAGAAGGACAATGCAAAGCATACCTGTAAATGAAATGAATCGGACTGATTTATGCAGTTTTCATTTTACAACCATAGTTCACTTAAAATCATGATTTGCAGTGAATTTAGTAATTCAGGTGAATTTCCCCTGACACACTGACCCAAATACACACTGTAAAAGCTTCTTAAGGACATCAAGGCTGACTCCTTTCCATCAACATTTCACTTTCATATCCATCCACATCCACTATTTTATACACCAAAATGGTCAAAATCTTCCTATGTAGTATTAGTTTATGTAAAAAGGGCATATTTTATAAGCTTTAACCTTTATTTCAATGCTCAGGTAGTGTGGCAGCAGCATTAACAAACTGTTGTGAAGGTACCAATCTGCCTCCAGTAACTGAGCATCGCTTTAATGGCTTAATCAAATGACTACAAACACTGCTTTAATTAAACGGTAAGTAAACCAATACAAATCACTGTAACTAACATATTGAACATTTGACGATATCAGATAATGAAACGCTTGGTCTGATACACTGGGTAACATGAACACAAACAGACTTTAATCTCACCTCGAACATTGGAGATGCTCCTTTCTCGGGCAGTGTACATCCCAGCAGCTCGGCGAGGAACTTTGCCATATAAATGTGTTTTGCGTGTTTCGCCGGTAGATTGAAAACGCCGCTGGCTGGCTCTTATTACCCTCACTACAGTGCCCACAGGTAGTCTGGCTCCAGCAGCGGTTTCCTACAGCACAACAGCGGTCATTTTCCGCTCCTTGGACTTTCCTTTCAGCATTTCTTTGACTCTGAACAAATAGGATTCATTTTAAAGGTGTGACAGCTCATTGTCTTTGTCTAGTCAAGAGCGCGTGTGCCTCGCGTCTGCATACAGCGGCTCGGGAGCGCAGTGAGTCGAGCTCATTGAGAGCCGCTTGTAATCCTTGTGTAGGGGAGGGAGGAACCCGTGAGAGGACGCCAGACACAGATGTAAAGCTCCGACAGGTTGCCTACTTCTCTCTAGGATCTCAAAGAAGTTTTTGCCTTGTTAACATAGGCTATCTAAGGATCAAACTTGCAGGTCATGAAACCCTCAGCCCTCAAAAGTGCACTCGGCTTAGTGATTTTTCCCTGGCCTAGTGAGTAGGCTGTGCATCGTTTTTATTGTTCACAGTGAATCAGTTGATTCGATATTCGGGATCTGATCTGAACCATTCATTTAAAAATCGGTTTAACTCCTTGTCACACAATGACTAACAACTCACTGAATGTGAAAATTATTTGTCATTATGACTTATATTTCGGCTTGTTTCTCTTACAAAGCAGACTACAAGTCATAGACTACTTTTATTATATTTTTATGGTGCTTTTGTATGAATTTCAAAGTTTGAACGCTCCAGTCCCCCAATAATCCTGACTGCAAGGAAAATTGCAAATAGTCAGAGCTGGGTAGATTACTTACAAATTGCAGTCCATTACTGATTACAGATTACATGATAAAAAATGTAGTTAGTAATGTAATCTAGGTATCTCATTTTAGGCAATGTAATCTGATTACTTTTTTATCAAACCATTAAACGTACCATATTCATATAGAAAAAGCAAAGAGAAAGAAAATATATTTCATGATTTGATGTCAACATCATAAAATGCATTAAACATTACATTAGTGAGAGTGAATAGTAAGTTGATAAAAACCTAATAATTCAATCATAAAAATGTAAAATAAAAGCAATTGAAACACTTGAACACTAAAAATATAAATATTGTTTTTGTTTACCTGAATGTCAGTGTGATCATTAACCAATATCAGAGAACTGTAAACATATCAATGTGTTGTTAAATTATTGAAGTGTTAATTTCTTCCACGATATTTCAACAAATATTTTATTTTAAGAGGTGACAAAAACGTTTGGGAATCATTGCATTAAACACACATTAATAAACATGAAAACAACGACACACCCAAAGTCTTCCAGGTTTTAAATATTTTTGTCCAGACTTCCAGAATCAATCAATTATGAATAATTTACTGCCACTGTGTGAATAATATGTAATCATGTAATCCATAAAAAATAACTATATTCTGATTACAACCATTTTAAAATGTACTAATTTTTTTGGAATCTGATTATGTAATCCAGATTACATGTAATCAGTTACTACCCAGCACTGCAAAAAAATACATTATTAAAATGTCTCTTTTTGTGTTAAACAGAAGAAAGAAAGTTACAGATGTATGGAATGACATGAGGGTGAGTAAATGATGACAGAATTTTTATTATTAGTTTAACTTTATCTTTAAGAGCGAATACAATGTAGAATGCATTGGGCAAATTACGGAATAAATATTATAGAGTTACACAGATGGAGCATGATGTGAATAAGAGATTCAGTAATTAGGTTAATAATGTTTGTGATGAGGAAATAATAAATATCATTATTTATACAGTGGAGGATGAGTATTTGAGTGCGGTGCCGAGATGTTGGCTTGTGTTCAGATATAATGCTATTTGATGTTGTAATTCAACAGCCTGCTGATGCAGGACCTGAAGCCTGATGGAAGCAGCGAGAGCAGTCCATGGCTTGAGTGACTAGAGTCTCTGGAGATTCTCTTCCTCATGTCCTGGAGATGACCTGAATGTGTAAAAACCCAGAGTGAAAATCCTACTGTTAAAATCAAATGTGTTCCCAAATGTCCAGAGCTTTTTAACTTTGACTGATGGACTGGTGAACATACATAATGCAAACAGAACAGCAGGATAAAGATACTCGCACAGTCTGTCCCTGGCAAGAAATCATTCACACTTTAATGTTTATCAAATGTGACTGAGAATCACAAATTAAATCGTTGCCCAGGTCCAAGCTCACATGGGCAGTGGGTGGTCACAAGCAGGTGTGTGACAGTGACAGTGCTGGCAGGGTGTGATTAGGCACATTTGATGCAAATTGTGTTTTGCCACCATCTCTGTCAGAAATCCAGCATCAAATGTATCCTACAACTAGAGCTACTGCACCTCTGAACAAACCTACACTTTATATCTGGCACACGGATACTGTCTGTTATATTTAGGTCATTCTCTTCTGTTTAAAAGACAGCAGCAAGGAACTTTGCGTAAAACCATGTTCTCCAGCATGATTTAAGAATGGGTTTCAGAGAAAGAAAAAAAGGGATCTGGGGTATCTAATCCCAGTTTATCCTTCATTCACTCTTATACCCTATGAACAGGGTCCCATCTGTTTGCGGTGACCTTTCAGGACCACAGTTTTGTTTTTTTTGGATGGACGTATGGCTTGATGTCAAAAGAGGGGTTTAAATTCCCCTTTACATGTATTTTAGGGATTAAGGTTTAATTTTCTATAAACCTGTGAGGATGTCCTGTTAGTCTGTTATTGAACAGCTATCAGTCATATGCCCTTTGTTCAGATACTGAAAATGACATAATTAACACTAAAGCTGTAGAAACACTTTTGTGACTGTTGGATTTGACAAATGTGTGTATGTACAAACCTATTATATATTCTGTGGATGTGTGAATGTTTTTTAGTCTGTGGTGTGATATGTAGGCATCCAACTCGCGGTCAGACAGCTCTGTCATGTGCTTAGCTTTAAATTCTCTGGTATCCAAGCAGCTGAAAGAGGTCTCCATGGTAATACTGCATTTGCTTTCTTGTGACATTGACTGTGATAATAGCAAGAATGCACTGTTCCTTAGAAACACACACAGTTCCTCAGAACTTCATTTTCACAGTCTTTTTCCAAATTTTTTGTGCAATATTTGTATAATGTTTAATAAACGGCTCTCTAATTAATGAAATTCTCATTAGTCAATAGCACTATTCTGTGGTCATTTTGTGCAATATTGATTTTTTTTTTAATTAAATTATTTATTTATTTATTTTATGTTATTTATTTATTTATTTATTTATTTTTTTGGTCAACTGAACCCCTATGGCCTAAATTATTATTTACTTGTATTATACTAACAAAATTGTATAGATACAATTTTCACTCAGAAATTGCTAAGAAATTTTACTAACTACTACAAAGAAATAGCAAACAACACATTAATTTACAAGTGAAATTCTGAAGTAGAAAGACTGAAATAGTATTTTCTTGTAAAACATACTTCAGTAATCTTTGTTTATTTACCTTCGAAAAGTTATTTTTACAGTACATTTTTACAGAGATCTTAAATTAATATTGTAAGTTAACCTTTCAAAATGTAACAAATTTTATAGTTTGTGTTGCTTCTTTTCCTATTGTTTTAACATTTTTACACAGTATTTTTTTTTTACAATCTTTTAAGAAATATACACATTTTTGTGCTTTTACAGTATATATTTATTAGTAGTAGTAGTAGTAGTAGTAGTAGTGAAAGTACTTTTTCATTATTGCATTTAATCCAACATTGTCATTTCAATCACAGTCCCCCCTCACAAAACCCTAGTGGTTTGTGAACCCCATTTTAAAAGCCTAAATACATACTGAATTAAAAACATCAGATGAAGAAAACAACAATTAAATCATTTTCTTATTTGGTGTCTCAAGTTTGAATCACGGCTCAAGGACCTTTTCCGATCCTACCCCCCTCTCTCTTTCCAACTTCGCTTCCTGTCTCCCCTACACTTGCCTATCATAATAATATTTTTTTTTAATAATTGTCTTTCATTTTAATTCATGTGTGTCCTGTAGAGACAGGTGTGCCTCTGCTTTTCATGTGCAGGTGGCCTGCTGTTCAACCGGCTGCTGCTAACTAATTACGCAAACACATATGCACACACATTGACTAAACCGCTCAACATTTTAAGCCTCATTTCAGGTCGCTTGACTGAAATGGCCATCCAGAATGCCAAACGCTACAGCTGATAAGAAGACAAAGTGTACGTGAGCTCCAAAGCGTGCAGTGACTTTAATAAAGGGGTTTTAGACAGATTCCATGTTGTGCCCTGAAGATGCTCCATATGGTCTCACAGCTGTAGGGTGCAGGATCTCATGTCTCACAGCACACAGACTGACCCCCTGCTATAAAATCTCTTCAGGGACGAGTTCAAGAGGGTTAAAAAAAAGATGAAAGGAAATATTGAAGGCTTTCGCTTCTGCATCTGCATGTGGCAGTAAAAAGCTGTCATGTGGGAGATAAACTCAGACATCCTTCTCTTTCCGGCTTTCTCTCTCACTCTCTCGTCCCTCACATCCCGCTGAGATGCTTAATGCTGCTGCAAATTGCCCGACACTTACAACGGCAGTTCTTTTTCTCTTCCTATCTCATGATTGCGGATATGCTGTGTGCCAAACTGGCATTGGGATAGGCCCATAAAGCAGTGGTGACTGCAGCAATGATGCTGCAGTGCAGCAGCACCTGATTTATCGCCCCCAGCTGCTCTCAGGGTGAGGGCAGGCCCATTAGCAAATGAGCCTTAATTCACACTGGCAGTTCATCCCTTTCAAACCCTGCACCTCTTGTTTTCTATTCACTAGCACTATAGAGATGCTGATGGCACACATTCGGGCAATGAGGAAAGACAAACTTGTAGGTTTTACACTGAACGTAAAGGGCAAATGAAGCCACCGGGCAGAGCTTCTTTGAGGTTTTTTGAAGTTTTGCATTCGCTGTCAGCTGTCATGTGTATTTTTTGGCTTTGATCTTTTTTATCTATGAATTTTGGCAGCTACGTTTTTTTTTTATCTTCACTTTCATACTGATAAGCCAAGTGTTAGCTGAGACGTAGGGTGTGTGTGAGCGAGAAAGAAGGGGAAAAACATTATTAATATTAATGTAACCAAATACCCACATCCCAGTCCACACACTAAGATAAACATGCATATGGCACACTTCACATCTGTGCTGCATCTCAATTTATTTCAATAATTCAGAGACTCACAACCCACATCATCTGCAAGGTTACTTCCAATGCATTAAAGAGTAATGTCAAAAACACATCTGTGAAGGGAATCAGGGATATAGATGCAAACAATTGGCCATAATAAAGGAAAACATCTCTGACAGCCTCCAAACTGTGGACACTTTATAGATTAGACAATAGATTTAAATGTTTACTAGAATATAAAGGAAAGTGTGTAAAATATTATACAATATATTATAAAGAGAGCGTGCTGTTAGCTACATTAAAAATGGTATTTATATTATCATTGAACTAATATAGATATTTAGGAAATATTGTCTTTAAAGCTATGCACAGAATAGTGCATACAATTTCGTGGAAGGAGAAATGAACATTCTCCAAAAAAAAAAAAAAAACATATTCGCATGTCGTAAGTTAACATTTTAACTTTTTAACTTCAGGGCCTCTTAAAAATGCATTTTGTAAAATCTTCTTTTTTTTCTCTCTCAAATTTAAAGGGATAGTTGACCCAAAACTAAATATTCTGTCATTAATTCAGTCGGAATTAAGGTTAATAAAATTAAGGTTGAACCACTGATGTCAGATGGACTATTTTAACGATGTCCTTACTACCTTTCTGGGCCTTGAACGTGGTAGTTGCGTTGTTGTCTATGGAGGGTCAGAAAGCTCTCGGATTTTATGAAAAATATCTTAATTTGTGTTCCGAAGATGAACAAAGGTCTTACATGTTTGGAACAATATAACTGTAAGTAATTAATGAAAGAATTTTCCTTTTTGGGTGAACTACCCAAAAGTACCACCTAGCACTGCTTTGTGGCCCCCACATATAAGAATAAGTAATGAATGGTTTGAGAATAAGTATTACTAGAATAGATATTATATACAGTTCATAACTTAATAGTTCAAGAACATCTGGAAAAATGCTATTGCTGTAAAACCAAAATGGTTATGACACTAATTTAGTGATTAGTGCCAAATAAGAGAGTAAACACAATGAATAGACATAAAGTATGTAGAAATTATACACATAATTCCATTTTTCAGATTAACAATGGGTTGCTAAATTCATTAATACTAATCCTGACCCATTCCAGAATGCATAGATTGCTCTTATTTGCCACCAGCTCCTCAACAGTAAGAATTTCAAGTACACTAGCTCTGCAGAGAATGATTATCTCTCTTTTTCTCACACTCAGTACCTTTGTTGGCCTGATCTAAAAGCTCCAGCCCTTGACAGCTTCAAACAACTGGAGAAATAAAAAGAGCTCTGCTAGTCCGGTCAGGTCGTAGGTGATTACATGGCTGTTATTCGGAACAGTTCTGAGCATAGCTTTGAGGACTCTGCAGGACCCTCTGGAGATAGTGATATCCCAGTTCAGCAATTATTACCAACTGGTTCTGCTGCCATATAGCCTTCATGCCACTGACAGGCTGCATTAGTGGATTAGCTCTGGAATAGTCATGTATGGGGATAGATATGTATTTATAGAGTATTATTAAACAGATCTGCAGTAGACTATGTGCTCTGCAGTACGCAGGCCATAATGACCACAAATCTGACTTCCACAGGCTCTCCCGAAGAGGATTTGATTTCATCTTACACAGAAGAAAGAGACGAGACAAAAAAAAAAAAAAAAACTGTGAGAAACTTGTTTTTTTTTCTCTCTCTCTCTCTATATAACCACAGAACATTCTGTTGATTTTAATAGATTAAAGGTTTTTAAGATTTTAGGAGTTCACCACCACCAATTAAATCAATATCAAATCCCTCACAGATAAGTGTGATTATTTTTTAAATAATATTTTTAAGGATTTTACTTCAAGGATGTATATCACCAATACCAAGATATTAAGCAGCAAAAAAATAAAAATAAAATAAAATAAAACTGTGAGAAACTGGCTCTCGAAAATCCCGTCAGAATTTATATATATATATATATATATATATATATATATATATATATATATTCTACTGATTGTAATAGATTAAAGGTTTTTAAGATTCTAAGAGTTAATTTTTATTTATAGTTTATAGTTGATTTATTTATTTATTAAGGATGTATTAAATTAATAAAACTTGAAAAAAAGTATCACCAATATCAAAATATTAAGCAGCAACAATAGAATACATATTCAGCGAATAAATATCTCCATATATATCTAATAATGAAAAATGTACTTGACAGCTGTTGTCACCATTCACTTTCATATATTTTCTATTCACAGAAAATACTGCTTAACAGCTTTTGTCACCATCTACTTTCATAGTATGGAAAACAGCAGTGTAGACATTCAGCTATAAATAACCCCTTTTGAAGAAAGTAGCTACTGAGTTTCATTTGTTCCAGTGAACCTTAAATATTTTCATTTTATTCTTCATAACTGTCAGAGCCATTTTAAGACTCATCGGTCTTTGCCATTGCTATATGTAACATCCTTCCACAATCTATAATTAGACATACACAGAATACTACCGAAAAACAATCTAAACATTCCCTCAATATGTGACACACTGTCATATTCCCTCTCCAGAACTGTGGTCCTCTGTTATGGCTTGAGTTTTTCTAATTCTGTGCTTCTGCACTGCTGGCCTCTCTCTGATCAGATCTAATCCATCTCTGCTGCTCACAGACAGAAAGGGATTTGCCTAGCCTGCTAATGCAGCCTGTGCTCCTTAAAGACCATCGCCGCAGCCCTCCCTCCACAGCCGCTCCTCATGTGTAAAGACTGAAGAGCAATTAAGAGCCACTCTACGAATTACAGATTAACAGGACGGGAAGTAGATGTGATGCTGACCTACTTCTGTCCCATTTCTGGCTCAGAACAGCAGGATGAGATTTGACGAGGGATACTTTTTCTTCCATTTGATGGACTTTCTGATGTGGTCACGTGATTACTACACATTTCCTTTTCTCAATAACCAGCCAGAAAGATGAAGAGCTGTCTGCTGCCATGAGATCAAATGATCCAGTGACACCTCCAAAGAAGTTCATAAGGATAAAGAGCCCATATTCTTCCCTCAGACCTTAGCTGGTATGGATTAGCAAACAAATTAGGAAACTTCCAATTTTTAAAGCAACGGCTCAGTTTTGCCCTACAGCTTGTGGCCTGGATACAATGTTAATCCTGTAAACCTCCACAATTAGTGCTGTGATAGTGAAATTAACTAACCTGAACTTGAACTCATGTGTGTATGGAGTGTGTTGAAGCGCAGGTCATCAGGGAGGGATTATGTCTCTGTAATCCATTCCTCTCAATGAAGATGACTCTAAGTTATTATAATGATTTTCACTTTAACTTTCATGAAGGATTAATCTCTCAAGAAATCAAAACCACACACTGGATGCTCTTTAATATTATGTAACCGGGATTACTATTAGAATAAAACACTGGGTTTGTGTGTAAATTGATATGCTGGTGACATATGACTGCACGCCTGGTTGCTGCTTCTAGTTGATTGTATAGAAATACAGCTGTTTAACTGCTGCTTTGACAGGTAGACATGTTGTGCTGGCAGTACTTTACATATAAAAACAGATACAGATCATCAGTGCACTGGCTGTGTTGATTTGTTTAACAGGACTCTTCCTTACGGTGATGAACACCCTACATTAGTAGAATCATTTAGGCTGTCATTGATAACATTGATAACACATATGAATAGAAGAACTATATGTGAAGTGTAATTTGATATTTTTTATTTTTTTTATTTTAGTTTGGCTCATGTCCCAATTTTTTACATATAGTGGGTGGGTTTATGACCTATTCTGCAGCGAGCCACCAGGAAGCGAATGAAATGTTTTGGCTTTACTTTTCAGGAAGTGTATGGCACACTCAGTCCCAGAACTGGGATTGCATGAGTTGTGCACTCTTAGTGCTGGCTGGGTTGTGTCAGAAAGGGCATCTGACGCAAAACCTGTGTCAAATAATGTGCAGATAATTCTGCTGTGGTGACCCCTAATGGGAGCAGCCAAAGGAGAGAGAGAGAGCAAAGGGAGTTAAAGTCGCTATTAAAGGGATATTTCACCCAAAAATGAAAATTCTCTCATTAATTACTCACCTTCATGCCGTTCCAAACCCGTAAGACCTCCGTTCATCTTCGGAAGACAAATTAAGATATTTTTGATTAAATCCGAGAGCTTTATAACCCTGCATAGACAGCAATGCAGCTACCACTTTCAAGGCCCAGAAAGGTAGTAAGGACATTGTAAATTAGTCCATGTGACATCAGTGGTTTAACCGTAATGTTATGAAGCTACGAGAATACTTTTTGTGTGCCAAGAAAACAAAAATAACAACTTTATTAAACAATTTCTTCGCTTCCGTGTCAGTCTCTGCTGTGCATTCATAAGAGTACCACGATGCATGCGTGTGATTCTGCTGACACAGGAGCTGGCATTCTGACATAGAACGTGTTTACTTTGCACACAAAAAGTATTCTCGTAGATTCATCAAATTAAGCTTGAACCACTGATGTAACATGGACTGTTTTAATGATATCCTTACTACCTTTCTGGGCCTTGAACATGGTAGTTCAGTTGCTGTCTACGCAGGGTCAAAAAGCTCTCGGATTTCATAAAAAATAATTTGTGTCCCAAAGATGAATGAAGGTCTTATGGGTTTGGAATGACATGAGGGTGAATAATTAATGACAGAATTTTCATTTTTAGGTGAACTATCCCTTTAAAGGACCAAATTTAATCTTGCCCTAAATTTTTTCTCATTTGAGCCATGTAACACAGATATATGTCACAATAGGGAAGAAAGGACAATCCCAACTTCTGATTCATGCTTACTTTAACATAACAACACTGGTCTTCACTGGTTGAGAGACACTGAGAAAATCAGACTTAACATATACAGTAAAATACATAAATAAACAAATGAATACAGACCTACTACAGCCTTTGTTACTGGAGTAGCTCAGCATCCTCTATGCATCCTCTCCAGCTTGCACGGATGTATATGACACCACATCAAGTTTTTTGTTGTCCAGGAGGGATGAAAATTGCTGACCCCAACTTCCAGAAGGTGGCAGAGGGATTACTTTGGCTCAGCTCTGTTCTTCAGCTGCTGCTGACACAGAAGCCGAGGCATGAGCTGTGTTCACACAAAACCATACCAAAAGCACCACTTAATACTTTATTAAACCCTTTATTTGGACATTATGTGGATATGTGAAATGAAATAGCTGTGTGGATAATTTCACTGCGGTGAAGAGGGGAGAGAGACAGAGAGAGAGAGAGAGAGAGAGAGAATATGTGAAATGGAGTTCTGGAAATCATTCATTTAAAATGTTTATTATTTATTAAAAATGTATTCACACTGAATCACAAAGACAAAACACTAAAATTAAACCATCAACATAAAACTTTGACCCTTTGAAGGCAATGGTTCACAACCACGGGGCCTGGACCCACTAGGGGGCCTCACGGTAACTTAAAATAAGACAAAACAATCATTAAATTTAGCCAAAATTACTAAAACAAAACGTATCGGGTATCCATAATCCTTATCAAGTAAATCACTTAAAGTTAATAATAAATCTGTCAATTCCACGCAAAGTTGTCATTAATAAAGTTGCTATTCATAACTGAGCAGTTGTAGATTTGTCCTGCCATGTTGTTTTTAATCTACACTTGATCATTCTGTCAAGAGACTCTCATCTCCACTTCATAATCCATTTTGCAAAAAAGCAACAAGGATTGAGAGGTCATCGCAGAGGTCATGCACAGGCACTATAAGGTTGCTAATGTTGCACAGTATAATTGATCTTAACAGCTTGACTACCTTTACTGACTGAGTTATGCGAATGTTTATCTCTGAAAAAAGCCTAGAACAATGCATCATTTTCTGTCAGATATACAAGGTATACAGTGGGTACGGAAAGTATTCAGACCCCCTTCACTTTTTTCAATTTTGTTATGTTGCAGTCTGATACTACAATTGTTTAAATTCTTTTTTTTTTCTCATTACTCTACACTCTGTCCTTTATAATGACAAAGTGAAAACAGAATTTTAGAAATGTTTGTAAATTTATTAAATAGAAAAAACTGAAATATCACATTTACATAAGTATTCAGACACTTTACTCAGTACTTAGTTGAAGCACCTTTGGCAGCAATTACAGCCTCGAGTCTTTTTGGGTATGACGCAACAAGCTTTGCACAACTGGATTGGGGGAATTTCTAACATTCTTCTTTGCAAATCCTCTCAAGCTCGGTCAGGTTGGATGGGGACCGTCTGTTGACAGCCTTTTTCAGGTCTCTCCAGAGATGTTCGATAGGGTTCAAGTCAGGGCTCTGGCTGGGTCACTCTAGGACATTCACAGAGTTGTCCCTAAGCCACTCCTGTGTTGCTTTGGCTGTGTGCTTAGGGTCATTGTCATGTTAGAAGGTGAACCTTCGGCCCAGTCTGAGGTTTTGAATGCCCTGGACTGGGTTTTCATTAAGGCTATCTCAATATTTTGGTGCATTGAGCTTTTCTTCTACTCTGATGAGTTCCTCAGTCCCTGCCGCTGAAAAACAGCCCAACAGCATGAGGCTGCTACCACCACACTTTACTTTTGGGATGGTACTCTGCAGGTGATGAGAAGAGCCGGTTTCCTTCAAACATGATGCTTAGAATTGAGGTTCATCAGACCAGGTAATCTTGTTTCTCAGAGTCTGAGGGTCCTTTAGGTGCTTTATTGCAAATTCCAAGTGTGTTTTCATGTGTCTTCACTGAGGAGAGGATTGAGTTTGGCCACACTGCCATAAAGCCCAGATCGGTGGAGTGTTGCAGTGATGTTTGTCCTTCTGTAGGTTTCTCCCATCTGCATATATGATCATGGAGCTCAACTAGAGTGACCACCAGGTTCTTGGTCACCAATCTAGACAAGCCCCTTCTCCATCAATTGCTCAGTTTGGCTGGGGACCAGCTCTTGGAAGAGTCCTGGTTGTGCCAAACTTCTTCCATTTGAGAATTATGGAAGCCACTGTGCTCTTGGAACCTTCAGTGCAGCAGAATTTTTTTTGTAGCCTTCCTCAGATCTGTGCATCAATACAATCCTGTGTCTGAGCTCTGCAGGCAGTTCCTTTGACCTTGTGGCTTGGTTTTCGCTCTGATATGCATTATCAGCTGTGAGGCCTTTTACAGAGAGGTGTGTGCCTTTCCAAATCATGTCCAATCAATTTAATTTACCACAGGCGGACTCCAATCAAGGTGTAGAGACATCTCTGCAATGATCAAGAGACATGGGAGGCACCTGAGCGAAATTTCAAGTGTTGTTGCAAAGGGTCTGAATACTTATGTAAATGTGATATTTCAGTTTTTTCTTTTTAATAAATTTACAGACATTTCTAAAATTCTGTTTTCACTTCATCATTATGAGGTACAGAGTGTAGATTAATGAGAAAAAAAATGAATTTAAACAATTGTAGTATCAGGCTGCAACATAACAAAATTGAAAAAAGTGAAGGGGGTCTGAATACTTTCCGTACCCACTGTATATACATTCAGTATGCCAATATGTCATCTATAATCAAGTATAATCTCACAACAACAAAAAGCAAATAGCAAAACAACAGAAAGGCTTTGAAAGCATCTGAAGCTTTTGGGTATGTCACTAATTTGTATTGAATAAACATTATACATGAATGAATGGCGCGAACAGATGTCTCCTTAGAAAAGGCTTAACAGAAGATTTAATTAAGGCAGACATTTTGAATAATAATTAAAAAAAAAAAAAAGTAATGCTTGTAAAAATTGAAAGCAAGTAGTGGCAAATTACTTACAGAGGAACAGATGGAAATATGCCATCAGAGGATCACAATGCCGGTTAAATTGATTAGCTTTATTTTAAATAAAGATGAGGGTTATATCCACCACAACAGTAAGACAGATGGATGGATATCTTTATAAATATGGCTCTGGTCACGCTTATAATTTTGGAGTATGTTCAGTAATTGATTGGTTTTCAGTGGAACAAAGCTTCTATTATTAATAAATGATATAGGTGATCTATTCAAACTCTCATCCTCATTGTAATGGTTTATTGACTTTTGCCGTTTTAAAATATGTTAAATATAATTTCTGTTCTCACTCTCAAATGCTTTGTGCAGGTGTGCGTGAGCATGTACAGTATAATATGATATTTGGTTGTACAGTCATTTGATAATGGGAATGACTGACTGTGAGTTGCTAGGTTACTGTTCCACTCTCTAATTGGCCCCTTTGTTGATTTGCAGGGACTGAAAAGGCTGTTTCTCTAAAGTTGTCTAGCCCAGGACAGGCAGGTGAGTCCTTTGAAACATAACGTTTGGTCTCCCTCTAGTGGTAGCCTACTTCGCATTTATATTTAAAAGTAGCACAACATAGCAACAAACATAATATCACGCAACGATGTTATTTGATTTAATTTGTCAGTTTGATCTGGGTGAAAACAACAAGCTTTGTCTTTAATCGTCAAACTTTGTCTTTAACAATTCAACGACCTAACAATCAGTTCAAACCATTCTTTCCAAATCCATTCTTAAAATGCAATGCTAGTTTTTAAATGCTGATTCTGACTCGTAAACCACGGAAAATCACATTTTGTGGGAAAACGAATGAAGAGAAAAATTGAAAAATTCAAAATGGAGCTGAATTGATGTCTGCCCTTTCACCTAAGGGTGTTGTTCTTTGTTTGATTCATTCACCTGTGATTTTAGCGATCCGACTCACAGAACTGTTCGTTTAAGAGAACCGGTTCACACGATTCAGTTAAGATTTTACGTCAATTTTATGTCCTAAAGATCCGTTTGCTCCACCCCGTATTTTGCTAATAAAACATAAATGCATTTATAAACTAATATATATATATAGCTCGAGAACCTTTTACACACTATCTGAGGCTTATACATCAACGAATTGTTCAGTTCAGTTTTGTGAACCGGTTCAGCTATTTCATTTAAAAGATCCGACTCAAATGAACGATTCGCTCACGAATCAGAATCGCTAACTTCCGGTCAGCTGATAGTGCGTCATCGGTGTTTGCAAACAAAACTACTGTGGCTTCATGCCTGCACCGTCCGCAGACACCACACACCGCCGCGGTCATGGGAGAAAATGATGAAAGCGAAATAATCGAGCACCACGATGAGGAGGAGATGGAGAAGATGCGGACGCCGAGGAATCATTCGCAGTCGTTTCTGGAGAGCGTCGCGTCGTCGGAGAAAGACGGCTACAGCAGCACGCAGTCCTCGCGCCGCCTGCTCGCCTACAGTGATGCGCTCATCTCCATCATTGCCACTGTAATGGTGAGGAAACCCACAGACAGACAGCCTTAGACTGAATGCGCTCTTCAACAGGCCGCTGTCATTTTCTATGAATCACCTGTTCTCTGGGCTGCACTCAGAGTATATACTGTATGATTAAAACGTGTCATGATTTTCTTGTGTTCACAGATATTGCCTGTTGCGCATACAAAATTTCAGGATAACGAGGTGAAAAATTATATTATTCCACCCTTCAGGAATAGTTTGCCCAAAAATGAAAATGTAGTCGTTATACGCACCCTCATGTTGAGCTATACCCATGAGACTATAGAGGCAGACAAACACAAAATAAAGTACAATTCTTTTCTGTTGTTTATGTTTTTGTTCCAGAGAAGAAAGCAAGTCATACTGGTTTAGAGCAGTGGTTCTCAAAATATTGGGGTTCTTGTTTGAGCACCACTGGTTTATATAAATCATTTTTGGGTGAATTGTTTTTTAAGGCATACACATTAAACACAAATGTGTTGTGTTTGTATCTCCTAACTCATCTTTCTATATTCAGGAGCTGAAGCAGAGTATTCAGGCTTTGCTCACCACCAAGGTTGCTGTCTACTTGGTGACTTTTTTGATTGTCACTGTTGCTTGGGCTGCTCACATCCGGTGAGAGCCCTCAAGCACTACACTCTATCAAATATTAACTTCATAGAAATGCTGTTTTCATTCATTTGCATAAAGATTTCATCAAGCATTTGGTTTTAGGTTGTTTCAAGTCATCGAGCGCATCGATGACACCCTTGCACTGCTTAACCTGGTGAGAACACCAACAAACGTATTCCTAATGAATGTAAAGTAACTGTATATTCATTTGTAAAGCGTGCAGTGACTTTTCAACATCTCGTTTCTATTCTGTTTCAGGCATGTATGATGCTTATAACCTTTCTACCATACACAGTGAGTGATTCTACTGACACTTTTGTAAGATTGCTTAGTTCAGCACAATTTGACTACAGCGTACTTCCCTTTTGCCTCCTTATATGTCTTTAAAGGAAATATAGTCACTGCCTGTGTATGACTGATTTTAATGATTATTTTAAATTCTTCTAGTTCTCTCTCATGGCAACATTCCCTGATAATACTCTCGGCATCCTCCTCTTCTGTGCTTGTGTCATGGTGATTGGTTTAATTCAGGTGAGAACGCTTTCATGTGCTGAATAACATAACCAGCAGAAGATGCATTGAGTTTTGTTTGACAGTCTCATGTTTTTTGTGTCTTTAGGCCTTGATTGTCTTATATGGATTCAGCCGTCCTTTCCTTCTCAATGATCAGATCCAGATGTCTGAGAATCAGGCTTATTACAAGAGACGCATCCTTGAAGTCATCATGAGGGTTCCTATCATGTGCCTGTTTGCCAGCGTCTTTTCAGTCATCTTTATCCCACTGGTACAGGATTTGAACTTAAATGATTTATTAATACAAACTAAGGCAGCCAATTACAGTTTTTATATAAATATAACAAATGTATTTACTGATAAAATGATAGTTTATTTTATTATGTATAAACAACATTTTTAAACCAAATTGTATTTAATCACACACATTATAACATTTGTAATATTTACATATTAGAATATTTTAATTAATAATGTTTATTTATATATTTTTCCTCTGGCAGTCCTACATCATTTTGGCTGTTGTCATATTCCTGCCTTACATCTCTCAGTGTTTAAAATGGATCCGGAGTAAAGCCATCGGTGGTAAGAGCAAAATCTCACAACACTGTACTCTCTTATTCTTATATCGTATACATATTTTGTCATTGTACATACACTGCTGTTCAGAAGTTTCAGGTTTGGTGGGATTTTTTAAATGTTTTTGAAAGAAATCACGTTCACCAAGACAGTATTCAATTAATAAAGATACAGTAAAAACAGTAATATTGTGAAAAAGTTGTTAAAGTTACAGTTTTCTATTTGAATTTATTTTAAAATGTAATTTATTCCTAAGATGTCAAAGCTGAATTTTCATCAGCCTTTACTCCAGTCTTCAGTGTCACATGATCCTTCAGAAATGCTGATTTGCTGCTCAAGAAACATTTCTTATTATCAATATTGGAAACAGATGTGCTGTTTAATATTTTTGGGGAAACTAAGCTACATTTAGGATTCTTTGATGAATAGCATTTATTTGAAATGGAAATCATCATTCAATGAATTATTGCTCAACAAATGTTTTTTTTTTTTTTTTAAATCTCAAACTTACTGATCCCAAACTTTTGAGCTGCAGTGTAATTGGAGTAGAAGTAATCTGCATTATATCACTTTTTATATAACCTCAGGTCAGGTGGAAGACAGTCCAGATTCAGTGCCCTTCTACACCTACCGCCCCAGTGAACCTTTGAGTAAAGAGCGAGTGGAGTCCTTCAGTGATGGGGTGTATGCAATCGTCGCCACGCTGCTCATCTTAGACATTTGGTTTGTATCCCTCCAAAGCAATTTTGTCATTACTGGATACAACAGGCCACTAGTTGTTTAAATACTGTACAATAACAAAGAATTTGCCCTGTGCTTCTCTTTGGTACATCATTTTAAACACCTTGTTAATGTCTTACACAGTGAAGACAACGTGCCCGATCCGTCTGTGGTGAAGAAGGAGTTTGACAACAGCCTCATCGCTGCGCTTCAGGAGTACGGTCCCGAGTACCTGGCCTACTTCGGTTCCTTCGCCACAGTCGGCCTGCTTTGGTTTGTTCATCACTCTCTCTTCCTGCATGTGACAAAGGCCACGCGCCTCATGGGCCTCTTCAACACGTTCTCCCTGGCCTTCGTGGGCGGCCTGCCGCTCGCCTACCAGCTCACGCATGAATTTCCCAGAGGCTCCCTCAATGAGCTGGAGGCCGTGCAGATCAGCTGCGTCATCATCTTCTTCGCCGGTCTGTTCCAGCTAGCCATGTGGGTAACGGCACTTTTCACCGAACGCGAGACTTTGCACCCATATGTGCGCTACGGTGGACGAGAGCACGCCTTTATGTTAGCCAAGCTCTCGCTCTACCCCTGCGTGGCGCTCGGGACCTTCGTTTTCACCTGCGTCCTGAGCCGCTTCAGCACGTCCATCTTTCACATGATGGAGATTGGCGTACCGTTTGCTTTTCTTGTACTGAGGCTGCTGGTCCGTGTGGCGCTGGTGCTGCTCAGGTGGCTCTTCTGTCCTGCGAGGAACGATTTGGACAGTGTTCCAGTAGAGGAAGAGGACTCACAGCTGCCCATTAATGATATAGTGACTTAGAGAAGAAGAAAACGCCTCAATGTTTAACGCAAAATTAAGGTTAGGCTAGATTCTCAGTGCTTTTGTTTATAATTAATACTGCAGCTGACAGCTTTGTGCTGTAGAAGACGTCCATATCAGTCAAATCGTCTCTCATTTAGTATAGACTGTGGAAGTGATTGATGAGGTCTTCACTGTCATAGCAGTGGTCCGAAGAAAGCCCAAGAGCTTTTTTCTCCTTACAGAAATGCACGAAAAAGTTTTTTAAGCCTTGTTAAAATAGTGTTTTTATGTTTATATTTTAATGTGAATTAAATTACATTGAGGTTTTCACTTCATTCAAACAGTAAGAACTACAAAAGGTTTTTAGGTTATGTTCAGTTATGTTGGTTTTAGTATTACAATTATATTCTTGTTTTTTGTTGTTTTTTTTTAGTTTTAATTATTTTGACTTTTGCACTTTATGTAATTCATGCTTTTCTTCTGGAGCTGCAGTTCAGGTCTTGATAAGTTCTAGTGGAGGAAATCTTTCACGTAACTGCATAAACGTCCAGAAACATGCGTTAGGTTGAGGTGAATGCTCTATAAAACTACTCTTTATTTCATGTGAAAATGAAACTGGTGATGCACCTTAGATTAAATAATGAAGTCACTGTTGCACTTACAGTCTGATCTGAATGGAGCATGTAGAGATAATGATAAAATACATAAGCCATTATCAGAGGTGTTTTAATTGTTTTTGTGGCATTTGAGATTGTTTTGTTAAAGTTTATCAAAATGTTATTACCATACTGACTGCAAGATGTTATATGTAAAATACACTTGTCAAACATTTTAATTGTCTTTTTAATTTCTTGATTTTTTTTTTTATTACTTGCACACATTAACAGTCTGTTAGCAGTCTGCTTTGGTTTTGGGAACTACTGTAACTGTCAATTCAAATGTTACTGTTTAACAACAAACAAAGATACACTTTTGAGAATAAACTCAATTGCTGCTTGCAGAATTACTGTAATTTTGGTGGAACACTGAAATCTTGTAATGAATGTGACCACGTTGAGAGTAAGTCAAAAGTGAAGTTTATTCACCAAGTGTAGCATTGCAATAATAATAATAATTCTTACTTTTTCCCCAGTATTGCCCACAACATATTACTTTATTTGTCTTCAGGTAAATATTTACTACTGAAAACTTTGTATTTAAAAAAAAAACAAAAAAAAACCTGAAAATCAAACAGACACATAAATAAAGGTTCCCATTTTTTAAAACTGAGTAAATAATTTGAAAACCATTTTCAGCTAACATCTGAACAGTATAAGCTTGTACAATAGTATATGTTGGGTAACATTATAACGTAAATTGTACAGCAGCTCTCAAAAAACTAAATTGCAAATACAACTGTTACATCCACAAAATAAGCTATAGACAACTGGAGGTGCATTCTCTTTTTGGTCTGATAGGATTCATATTACTACAACACAACATTCTCACATGACTGCATCTACTGGTCAGCAGATGTGAAGGAAAGGAATATGTAAACCTATTGCCGACAGGAATGAATAAGGTAAGGGGTCACACTTGCTTTTTTTGCTTTTTTAGGTTTTACAATACACCTATTGACAACTGGTCCCAAACTACACGACTGAGTCCCGATGTGTAATTAGGGCAAAGGTCATTACAAATCCACTTTTAAGCCTTAAAAAGTGTGATGATAACCTTAAGTAATGCTTCTTTTGTTCATTTAAGTGCCTAAATAAATATCTAATTTATTCAATCAGTCTTAGTATTTTATTGTTCTCTACTGTAAGACTGCAGCATTTGACAATGTTAATCATGGTGTGATATTTTCTTTTTGTTCACAGCAAATTTGACCGCTTTGGTACATATTTGTTTGGTAAAGAATTCAGAAAGATTTCAACAAATTCAGGTTTTTAAAAACAAGAGCAGCTAAAAACAATATTGCAGGGAGGATACTGTAAAAATAAAACAGAATAAAAAAAAAAATCACATTAAATCTAAGAACATGTTTACATGTTTTCAAATATTGGATATCTACTCAAAGCACCAGTGTTTTTTGATATTGAAACCTGAAAAGCTATTTGAATCTTTTGACTCGTGTAGTTACAGTGCAACTAAAACCAATGGTCACAGAAGGGAACACAGCAAATCACCTTCTCAAAAAGGCTGTTTCTCCCCTGAAAACAACCTGCTCAAGTTATTCTCCACCCCTAGAGAGGTTTAGTCATGCTAGATTTAAGAAAATAAGACAAGTCTAGTCTTTTTGCATATCATTTTCTGAACTTCCTATTATATAGAATTTGTTAAGCCTTATATATTATATTAATAAACTTATAATCTCTCTCTGTATATGATCTAGTGTATAATATCTATGTACAATAATACATATGATGATATGCACACACACACATAAGTGAGTTAATTTAGCGCTCACACAAACACACCGAGTAATGTGAAAGGGAAAGAGAACATGGCTATTTTAAGCAGTAACAGTAGGACTTACAGACATGCTTGTTTTAGACTCACTGTTTTGTAATGCTTTGAGTTTAGGACCCCCGTTATAAATTAAGCTCACATTTAAATGTTAACCATGAGAATTATGGCATCTCAAAAATCTAAAGTCACCACCATGAGTTATTGATTTTGCAAACCAGGCCAGAATCACAAAATCAGTTCAGTGAAGTCACTCCTTCCTGTAGTGCTATACATTCACCTACCATGTGCTTGAATCTTTTATTTTGCATGGCTGTTGACTGGAAGACCTCTGATGTTAAGAGAACCGTGTTGCCCCCTTGTGGTCATTTTTCTCCTTCATTTGTGAGTTTGTAATGGGTTAAAAGTGAGAGTTTGGTTTGCAGCGGGCCTCACTCTCTCTCACTGAATGGGAGCTGCTGTGGTCGGTTGGGAGTGTGCTCGTGCCATCACAGTCATGGGTGAATGCTTACTGAGTTCAACAGGACATGAGCTGGATTTGTCTGCTGAGATGGATCTCATTGGGCTTCCTCCACAGCAGGGGGCAGCATGCCCTTTTCTCGTAAGTGGTTGCGCAGCATATTGAAGATGCTAAGTTGCTGCTCTGGTTGCAGGACAAGCAACTGCTGTAAAACTTTACTGGGGTTCGGCCCCCTGAAAAAATAAAAATAAAAATAAATATATCACATACATTTGTCTTCATGACAATGGAATTATTTAGTTGAAGATGCACGAGTCTCAGTAGATTTTTGATTTGAATTGTGTCGCTTGTGTCACCTAAATTAGGAAGGGTCAGACTATCTGTCATAGTTTAAGTTAAACCATGTATTATGTTGAAGGTAATTATCAAGTTAGAGCCCAGTAATGAGTAAATAATTTATTTATTTGACAAAGCCAATGTTTACACACATTTCGCACTTACTCTATTAATTTGGGATCCTGTGCCTAATTCTAATTGAAATAATTATTTTT
Source organism: Spinibarbus caldwelli (assembly GCA_039654775.1). Classification (NCBI taxonomy): domain Eukaryota; kingdom Metazoa; phylum Chordata; class Actinopteri; order Cypriniformes; family Cyprinidae; genus Spinibarbus; species Spinibarbus caldwelli. The sequence continues at coordinate 25,897,039 of CM077223.1, read as the reverse complement.
ATACTTTCAGTAGCACCTATTTATAGAAGCCCATTTCCGCCACTGAATAAAAAAAAAGGTGATTGTGATTTTTTCTCACAATTGCAAGTTTACATCTTGCAATTCTGACTTTATTTCTCACAATTGCCTGATACAAACTCGCAATTCTGACTTTTTTTTTGTGAGATACAAACTCGTAATTGTGAGAAATGAAGTCAGAATTGTGAGATATAAACTCGCAATTCTGAGAACAGTCTTTTTCTCCTCAGATCTGGACTTTATAACTCGCAATTCCGAGTTTATACCTCACAATTCTGAAAAAAAAAAAAAAATCAGAATTGCGAGATTCAAACTCGCAATTGCAAGAACAAAAGTTAAAATTGCAAGTTTATATCTCGCAATTCTGACTTTATTTCTCGCAGTTGCGAGTTTATTTCCCGCAATTCTGACTTTACATCTCGCAATTCTGACTTTATTTCTTGCAATTGTGAGTTTATATCCCGCAATTCTGACTTTATAATTCGCAACTGAGTTTATATCTCAATTCTGAGAAAAAAGTCAAAATTGCAATTTTATGATGCAATTCTGAGAAAAAAGTCAGAACTGCGAGATATAAACTTGCAATTGTAAGAAAAAAAGTCAGAATTTTTTATTGTTTATTCATGGATTTTTGATTTTGATTGGTAATATTCTTTCGAAAGGATGAACCGTAACCAAATAAGTTGAGAGGTCACCTGACTTCCTTACCTGATAAAACTTGCTATGTAAACATGAACGAACGTTGCCATCAGATACTGACAGTCAAAACGATCCATTATTCCACCATGACCAGGAATGGTGTCTGCAAAGTCCTACAAAATAAAATAAAAAAATCACAAGCTCACAGTGTAACAGTCACTCCAAGTAAGTAAAGTCCATAAGACACAAATTCAAGGGTTTATGTGTCACTTCTACTGAATGTGAACAAACTTTGATCTTGAAAGCTCGTTTGAAGCCACTGGCAAAGAATCCACCAAATGGTCCGATCAGAGAGGCGAACGTAGAGAGCGCAATACTGTGGATCTGAAATGGGTAAAGGTTCACCGTTTTCTGCAGACACGAGAAAGAAGTAGACATCATTATCAGCCAATACTACATTGTTACAAAACAGATATCATTTCCAAGGATTCAGGAATAAAACAACCCTCTCAATTATTATATATTAAGCAGAGCTTCATTAGACCACAATCTCTTAGGTGTTACAGGATGTAGTTTTGCCCTGTCCTGTACTCACCCATCTAACTGCATTCTGCACCACTGCAGGAAGTGTGTATTCCTGTATCATGAAGAGATTCGAGGGCTCACAATCCACTGCAAAGCGGTTTGTCTCACTGTTGTATTCCACTGGACAAACAAAGTACTGGTACTGGGATAGCAGGTACGCAAACTGGAACAGGAGGGAGACATTAAGGTTTTAGTTGTCACATAATACCATGAGGGTTATGGGGTAATATGGATGAGCATACAACATAAAGACATGTCCTGGCTAGGATCTCTAAATTACCTAAAATGTCCAGGTTTTGGCTATGTTTTCATATTGTTTTCATACTTGCTGAAGGTAATAACTAAAAAGTAGTTTGACCATTAGCGTGCAGGCATTGTACATAATCGACCAATCGAGTTGTGTGACGAAGTGGGATCTACAGAGAACGGTTAGAGCAATGCAAGCACGTGTACATATAAGGATTGTGTAGACAATGCCAAAAGCCACACATTTTAGACAATTTAGAAATCCTGACCAAAAAATGTATGGTCACTCTACTTGAAGGTCTAATGGTGACTTACAAAGAAACTGAAGACCACTGTTGCAAAGAATCCCCCAATGAATCCTTCCCAGGTCTTCTTTGGGGAGAGCTGCGAGAGAGCAAAGAGGTTTGAGATAAGATCATTTTCATCCACAATGCAATCAGTTATGGAAATTTACTCATCAGTTCAGAAAATTAAGTGATGGAGAATGTTTATCAGAAATATTTAGTGCTGTGAGGAAAGGTTCACCTTAATCAGAGGAGTCCTTCCAAAAAAGAAGCCAAACAGGTAGGCCATGATGTCATTACAGATCACAATAGAGATGGGAACAATAAACCTAGAGAACAAATTACAGTTTTATTTAACAAACACATACTGTAGGAGAGAAGAAATCGCAGTGAACAATAATACATAAAGAACAATGGGAGAGAAGAAAGTTGCAATTAGTTTCATTTACATCTGTGAATTATTCTGGAGAATTTCTATGTATATTTCAATAAAGTTAACTAAAAAATTAGCGTTTCTGCTCTCCCTTGAGCAGCCAGTTATCATGTGGAAAATCAGGAAACACAGGAATGCAGCTTGAGAAACTAAAGTGGGAGTGAGGTGAAACCTTAGACAGGTCTGTCAGGTCAGTTGGGCTTACCAGATCATTCCCTCAAACAGGTTCTGAATAACCAGATGTGACTGAGTCACCACAATCAACAAGGTCACATGGGTCCAAGCAAACTGGAATGGCAAGCACAAACATACACACACACACACACACAATGGCCATCCACACAGACACACACAAACACAGGGTGAACAGTTGAAATGTTGAAATCTACTCACTCAAACAATGATAATGCAAAGTGTGTTACGCCTAATATCCAAACAAACAAAATCACAACATGATTTATTTTATTGAATTTTTTTCCCCTCAAATGTTAATTCAGAAGTCTGTACTAAGACTATAAAATAAAACTAAAATAGATAAACATTCTACATGTTTGACTACTAAATGTTCAAGCAAACTTGGCTAGTATTTAGCTGCTGAGTGTTTCATTTGCCAGTTTTTAAGTTCATGTGAAATGGGTGTGACCACACAAAGAAAATGACATTTTGCTGACATCAGTGGTTGAAGTGAAGTAAGTCACAGTTCGAGGCTATTATTAGAGATTCTGAACCACTGTAGCTGGACTAAACCCAACAGCTCAACACTTAAGTTTCCAGTTAATAAATAACCAAAAACTTACATCGAAACTAAGTTTGCATGTCTTGAAGGAAATATCAGTGCTAGCAAGGCAGCAGCTTGAATTTAGTCTTTGGGGTTGTGCCAATAAAAAGCAGCATCAGAGCCACCATTTCTATTGTCATGACACTAGTTGTGGGCATCATCATTTCCATTACATTTTGAATTGTGAAAATTCTAAAACGAGTACTTTTCTTCAGCAAAGATGCATTAAATTGATAAAAAGAGACAGTAATGATATTTATTATGTTACAAATGTTATCCATTTCAAATAAATGCATTTCCTTTGGAAAAAGAACCCTGAAAAAATATATCACAGTTTCCACAAAAATATTAAGCAGTTACAACTTTTCAGTAATGACTGCTGAAAATCCAGCTTTGCCATTACAGGAATAAATTACATTTTAAAATATATTAAAATAGACAACAGTTTTTAAAATTGTAATAATATTTCACAATATTACTGTTTTTACTGTATGTCTGATCAATTTAATGCAGCTTTGGTGAGCATAAGAGGCTTTCCAAAAAAAAAAAAAAAATAATAAAAACGAACACTAATACTAAAATTATCTACATTGCAAAGTCAGTATGCTAAAAGGGGGAAAAAGCATACACTGGACCAGAATAAAAGTAATAAAAGTGCTGCCTTGCATAGACTGTAAATATATGCCATGCAATTACTCATTTAGACATTATTTGCAATACAATGCCCAGTGTATCTAAATGTGAACTCATTTTACAGAAATATAACATTATGACATATTAAGTCAAGAGACTACTGAGTATCCAAAGGCCCAACACATGATACGCACATGACTGTGAATGAAATGGACAGTTTAGTTCTGGTTGGCATATAAATGACTGATACACACCATATAAAACTGCAGGCGGTAATGTTTCTTCACTAAACTCAGTACAAACATGCAGAAACCTGTAAAAAGCAAATAACATGCAGTTAATTTCCTACAATACAGAAGAAATTTTAAACCTCATCAATGTTTACTGTATCATTCTGTTTTCCATTTAAATAAATAGATTTGAGAGACAGCAGACAAGCATTTTTTTGTTCAGTTTGTGTTTTGGAAAGCTTCCATATCACTGTTATGACAGCAGCACACATTACAGGATATTTCGTTTTTGTACATTCTAGAAACAAACACACTGGGTTATGTCTTATACTGTATATTCTGATTTATATATTCTCTATGATGATAACCATTAAGCTGTGCTGGAGAGAGAGCCAGGTTTAGTGAGAAGAAATGACTGCAGAGGGGGAGGCAGAGGCAGAGGTAAATGCGTCTTTGGTCATAAGTATGAACACACATCTACTGTACATCTACTTTTGCAGCAGTGTCTTTGTCATGGCCCTGAGCTTTTACACAAATTTGTGGAGGTCATGCAGTTTGATTGATGCTGTCATTAAAGCAGATGGGCAACACACTAAATATTAAAGCATTCTAAAATTCATGTTTATTTGTTTGTTAAACTTTTCAGTCTACACACTTTTGACACTCAAGGTTGTGCTATATTGTACACTACCATTCAAAAGTTTGGGGTTTGTAAGATTTCTGAATGTTTCTGAAAGGAGTGCCTTATGATCACCAAGGCTGCATTTATTAGATTAAAAATACAGTAAATCAGCAATATTGTGGAAAATTATTACAATGAAAACTGACAAAAAATATATTAATTCAAAATGCTGTATTTTCAGCAGCCATTACTCCATTCTTCAATGTCACACGATCCTTCAGAAACCATTCTAATATGGCGATTTGGTGCTCGAGAAACATTTATTATTATTATCAGTTGAAAATGGTTGCGTAGCTTCATACGTTTGTGGAAATCTTGGTATTTTCACCAGAATTGATGAAAAGAATGTTCAAAAGAACAGTATTTATTTGAAATAGAAGTTATTTGTAACATTAGAAATGTCTTTACTGTCACTTTTGATCAATGTATGCGTGCTTGCTAAATAAAAATCTTTTGAATGGTAGCATAGCTGCAGGTGAATAGCTTGTTGGTGCAGAGCAACAGCATATTCATATAATTAAAGCATAAAAGCATATGTCAGTGGCCAAGCATGCAATCAACTTCTCATGAAGTCATTTCATGTTTTGAATACCATTTGATAAACAATATATAAACTATGCTAAAAAGCTAGGTGTGCACTGTGGGCTTTTGACCTAGAGTCATAAAAGTTTCTGATAGTCTCAGTGGAGTGTTTAATGCGAGTTGTTAGTTATGCTCACCTGCCAAATACAGTGCAAAAGAAATAAACCGATGATAACGCACAAGGAACTGCAAAGGTTCCTCCCTTTGGACGAGTGCGCCGAAATAATCAGCCACCGTCTCTCCATAAAAGAAGTAGTTCACACAAATCAAGAAGTACCTGAAATACAAGGTGCATTTGTGTCAAGATCTGACGATTTGAGAAAAAGAAATGTATTTGATGGAAACAATACATGGCCCTTTTCAGCTGCTTGGCTGTCATCTTGTTTTGATTGGACAAAGCCTGCAGGTGGGGTGTACTTTTTGCTAGGTTCCAACTTGGAAGTGCACTTTGCTCAAGTCCAGTTAATCACTACTTTATCTATGATAAAAAGTAACTGGTAAAACGTGAGAGAGTGGGTGTGTGTTTGTTTGTAGTTGAGTGTGCATACATGAATGTAAAGTACATGAATCAGAGAGTAGGGGGAAGGGTGGAGAGATAAGGGGTGAAAGGAAAGCTTTCATTTACTTACCAGCTAAGAGTCCTAAACCATGGTAGGTGATAGGAATGGTAAACTCTGTAGCCAATGGTTATAATTTCATGAAAACACTTGATTTGAATACCCATAACCTACAAAAAAAGATTATAAAAAATAAGTTGTAATAAAAAGGTATGTTGTAAAAGCTGAACACATTCAAAAAGCACTTTTTAAATTTCTGTCAAACATCTAGTTAAAACACTGTAGGGGTTTTAGTGAAATTATGTCAAGTCTGGTAGGGTCATAAATGTGCTAAGTGACAGCATGTGGCCCAAAGGGTTTGCAGGAAGACAGCTGGGATGTTTTGTAAATGCTTTCTATAGTAACCACAAACATTGGCTAGCCAGTGGTCAGTGTGTTTGTCTTGTTAATTGTGTTTGCACGGTACATACACTCCCATTCAAAAGTTTGGGGTCAGTAAGATTTTTAATGTTTTTTAATGGTCTCTTATGCTCATCAAGGCTTTATTTATTTGATCAAAAATACAGAAAAAACAGTAATATTATGAAATATTATTGCAATTTCTAATATTGGTTTCCCATTTTAATATACTTTAAAATATTTATTTCTGTGACGCCGCACTGAATTTTCATCAGCCATTACTCCAGTCTTAAGTGTCACATGATCCTTCAGAAATCATTCCAATATGCTGATTTATTATTAGTGTTGAAACTGTTGTGCGGCTTAATATTTTTTTGGAACCTGTGATACTTTTTTCTTTGATTCTTTGATGAATAAAAAGTAAAAAAAAAAAAACTGCATTTATTCAAAATAGAAATCTTTTCTAACAATATAAGTCTTTACTATGACTTTTTATCCATTTAACACATCCTTGCTGAATAAAAGTATTAATTTCTTAAAAAAAAAAAAAGAAAGAAAGAAAGAATTTACTGACCTCAAACTTTTTAATAGTAGTGTATATTGTAACACAACATTTCTATTTTGAATAAACACTGTTTTATCACAGGTCCCATAAAATATTAAGCAGCACAACTGTTTCCAACACTGATTATAAATCAGCATATTAGAATGATTTCTGAAGGATCATGTTACACTGAAGACTGGAGTAATGATGCTGAAAAATCAGCTTTGCTTCACAGGAATAAATTATATTTTAAAGTATATTAAAATAGAAAACTTTTATTTTAATTGCAATAATATTTCACAAAATTACAGTTTTTGATCAAACAAATGCAGCTTTGATGAGCATAAGAAACTTCTTTAAAAAAACATTAAAAATCTTACTGATCCCAAACTTTTCAACAGCACTATATATGGTTTGCACTCACACTTACCACTAATAGAAGCATAATGGGTCCCAAATAGATGATAAGAAAGAAGCCAATGATCATTGTCAATGACAATATGCCTCTTATCCACCAGTTCTTCCACCTGTTGGGATCAAAACATTTATTTTTTATTTTTTTTATAAAAATCAATTTGAATGCAGACACATTGAAAACTACAGTTTTGTGAGAGACCTGCCCAGACATTTAAAAAGTTTGTATAATAAAATACATTTAGAATTGGTGGGAAATGCCCACTGTTAAGGGTATAGATGACATTTTCCATTTGTATTTACTTGGAAATGTACTAAAAGCCTTTGAAAGAGGTGGAAATGAAGCTGTGTGAAATGACCCAGTGATTCCCCCACTGTTGCAATGTGGGTGTGTTTAACTGAATGAAATAGCTCGAGCAGAATGATCTACTGTATAACAAAACAATAATGATTAATGATTAAAGAATCATTTAATAACGATTTCAGTTTGATTTAAGCTTCAATGTTGAACACTGAAGATGTATTCATGATATTCTGTGCTTTGTGATAACAAACTGATGGGAAAGATTTATGCCGATGGTGCCATAAATGTAATAAATGGGGCTCCATCAGAGATGTGAATTCTTAGTTTTCTGGCCCACAGTGTAATAAACTGTTTGCAGGTGCCACAACTCATGCAAGCCACTGAAAAGAATGGGAGGGAATTTGTCAATGGAGAGAAAGACAAAGAGGAGGAGGAGAAAAAAAAAAAGTGCAGAATCATCACAAAATGTGGTGGGTAGCCAGGCGCCGGCATTCAGGCATGTCATTGGACCAGAGCCTCTGCGGTCTTTTAAAGAGGCTGCAGCAAATCCCACCAACAGAACAACAAAACTGACAAGGATTAGGTTTGTTTCTAATAAAGATCCTTTTAATCTCTTCGAGAGCCTATTTCCCTGTCGACCGACCCCTAACCTCATCTGCATATCAAATATCACTAGGGTCTGTCTTATTGATCCAAATTAAAAGTGAATAGTGAAAGTGAAAGTCGTGACGTATTGTCAAGTATGGTGACCCATACTCGAAATTGGTGCTCTGCATTTAACCCATCCAAGTGCACACACACAGCAGTGAATAGTGAACACACGCACACACACACCGTGAACACACACCCGGAGCAGTGGGCAGCTATTGCTCCAGCGCCCGGGGAGCAATTGGGGGTTCGATGCCTTGCTCAAGGGCACCTCAGTCATGGTATCGAAGGCAGAGAGAGTGCTGTTCATTCACAATCCCCACCTTCAATTCCTGCCGGTGTGAGAATCGAACCGGCAACCTTCAGGTTACTAGCCCAACTCTCTAACCATTAGGCCACGACTTCCCCCTAGCTGACTTCCCCATAGCTGAGCAATACGGCGTGTTGTAGGGTTACGTGTCAGCTTTCAAAGTTTAAACAGATAAATTTTTACAAGGCACTGATTTGACTAAAAAATCCTTCATGTGTGGAAAGGGTTCTTTTTAGAGAATATTAGTGTACGGGTTTCCTATTTTCCCCATGAAAACAGACTCAACCTGTTTGTGATACATCAGAGACTCATAGTTGTCCATGTGGGGCCTAAACATCCGTACGGGTACATAATGCCGACATATATTGTTTGGGGATTTGCTCATGAGCTCAGTGTCATTGGGTACCTAGATGACAAGCCCTCCAGGGCTTTGTTGAGACACTGTGGAGTGTTATCTGTGGAAGGTGGCACGTCTGGTGTGTCCGCTTTGGAGTCGCCCTCCATTTCTCCTTCCCCCTCACCAGAAAAAGCGAGCCTGTCGTCTCCATCTGCCTCCTGCAGAGCATAAACACACGGTGAGGAAAAAAAACTAACTAGGTAATTAATTCACTGATTTCAAGGCAGATAATTATATACACTTAACAACACAGGCATAAACACAAACAATTTTATATTGAATTTTATGGCATAAAATGTCAATTCGCACTTTGGCATTGTTGTGCAGTTGAAGGTGTAGGCCTACGTGTTTGTTTTAAATAGAGGTGTTTTAACTGGTGTCTGTCAAACTTCTTTGTAAACACGGCATCTGTAGGACCCTATGATTTCAGTCGTAAAAATGGAATTTACTGTATAACGCAGAATGTTACAGAATTCACCAAATTTTTGACGGATAAATCAAGAGTAGGTCAGTACACTTAAATCAAAATGTGATATGGACTAGTGTCTGTTAATATTAAGCCACAAAAATACTATTTAAATATGAATCCTGCATGTTCTGCACGTCTCTGTGTGAATGAATGGCGCAGGGGTGCGGTTTAGTTTATTACACACATACTGAAGCATGTGTTACGCTTGCAGTGTTTTCAGCCTCTGCCGCCTCAATATATGAGTACACGAACACATGAACATAATCTCTAGAACTGCTCTCAGAGTCACTTCCTGGGCATTTGTTTTGAGATAAACTATCATTATATCATATATACACAGCAATCCGTCAAAATAAAAGTTCAACTTCAAGTTTAACTTGAAGAAACCACGACAGAAATATATTCCTTAATGTAATGGTACTACTACTACTACTAATAAAATTATTCAAACATTATTTTCAAAGGAATTTTTACCAGAAAAAAATATAAATTGTAATAAATTGTGTAAGTTTCATGATTTCAATGAATTAAACATGCTTTTTGATTAATATTTTTTAATTTAACCATTAAAACAGATTGCAGAAAAATGAAAATGGAAAAACAAAAAAAAACAAACACAGAATCCAGAAAAATTAAACCTGAAAAAACAGAATTTTGAAAAAAATAAAACAGAATTTGGGAAAAAATAAAACGGATTTCATAGGACCCTACATCTGTAAATCAACTTCTTTTAAAGCATTGTTGCTATTGCCGATTGACACAATAGAATTGTTCAAATGGCTTTTGGATTATTGCAGAAAATAAGCTCTGTGACCAACAAAAGTTTCTTATATGTTTTGTTAATCGTCTTATACGTTTGATAATCTTCACAAATGAACATAACTTGAATTTGAATATGAATTTTGAAGCCTAAATACAATCACCAGAAGAAAAAGGATGATGGAACTAGAAGTGATAAAATGCCTTTCCAGGTTTTGCCTATAAAAATACGTCATCCCTGCAGCACTCTGCATGTTGCAACTCCCATTCATAGCAATATGAGTGAACTGTCTCAAGTCTTTGGCTCCATCTTGTTTTTTTTTTTGTTTTTTTTTGTGGAATATTACGTAAACACATCCCAAGACACTTGTTTTGACGGAGACTCAAAACAAAACTCACAATTCACAATGTCATAATTCAGTAGTCTTTTGCAATCACCATGAAATGCAGCCCTTCATGGAAATCACAGATTTACCAGTCAAAGTAATACAGAGCGACGGTGGATAGGATATTAGCCAGCATGACTTATGCAAATGCTAGACAAATGCCTCTGAGGAAAATCAATCGGGCTTGTGGACATGGCACGCGAGTAGGTGCGGTACAGTAGACTGAAGATACCTGTCTGCTCGACGCAAGGTGAAAAGAGGCTGGTTTCTCATCTTTCACTGTTGTCTTGGCTAGCACACACAACGACGAGCCAAAGAACAGAATAAAATATAGCAGGTATAAGTAGCAGAGGAAACTAATGGATGGAGGAGGGTTGTGTACTAAAAGAGGAAATGTTGAACCAGTATGTCATCATCACAGCTTGTGGTAATGATTTGATGAATATCTCAATATGTTCACAAGGGCTGAGTTACTTACTGAAATGTAGCATCATGTCTCTTGTAATCACTCCAACAGTGTTTCAAGCACCAGTTTACAGCATTAGTTGAGAGAGAAGAAAAATTTACATGTACTGTAGTGGGCTGCATTTCCCAAAAGCATCGTAAGCTTAAGTACATTGTAGACCCATTGAAACCAATGGAGCTACGATCATCTTAGGCTTATGATGCTTTTGGGAAACACAACCCTGGATAGTAGGGCTGGGTTTTGCCACATATTTCACAATTCGATTCGATTCTGACTCACAAGCGATCTGATTTCCGATTTAATTAGAAACACTGACTGAGCGATTACATGAGACAGGATACAGATTTTGGCAAGTTGTACTCTTTCTTTTAACAAACCTTCGGATGTTTATTCATGTTTATTTAATGCTGAAACTGGTATTGAAGCAGAGTTTACATACGCTACGTGCTGCCGCTTCTCTTGAAATGAGGCGCTACAGCAATCTGTCACTCCACATTAAACATCATTTTTTTTTTCTATAATAAAATGGTAAGATTTTGAAATCTGAGACTTTGTTTCATATCAAAAGTAACAAAGCACACAGCTTATTGCAATTAATTGCATGGGAGGTGCACTACGATGTTCCGTTCATTAATTGAGATCGATATTTTTTACCCAGCCCTACTGGATAGATATCCAAATGAACTGAATCAAGATCAGAACTGAATCAAGAGCTTGTGAATCAGAATCAAATCAATTAGTGAAATCTGTGTCAATACCCAGCCCTAATGTTCACTGATAACATCATTAGGGAAATATTACTGGTTAACAAGGATCGGTAATTACTAGCTTGTAAGCCTCTACATGTGGTTTCAGCAGCAGCCCACATCCAGGAAAGCCTGATGTGTAATTGTCTCATAATCTGCAATAAATCTGTAATCTGGATTTAAATGCTGTGCCAGCAGTCTACCACGGAGTAGTTCACAAAGTAGCTGATCTGCCTTTCAGACTGAAAAACAAATTATAGCAAGCTAAAAAAATAAATAAATAAATCCCAACTGCAGCTTGTTTTACAGCACCTAAATGTAAAAAGGGCCACAGCAAACAAGCTACATGCTGATAAGTTAATATGTAATACTGCATAGTCATAACGCTCCTCTACGGCCTACAAACTCTCTAAATAAATAACATTACCAGTATTACTTTTATAACATAAAGGTTATTCCACATATTCCACATATATGCACTGTAAGTTGTTTTAGCTTGAAGTGACTGTCAAATGCTTAAATATTAATTCGAGAAACTAACCTTAAAGGTCACATAAAAGACACATTGTTCAGTCTAAGTCAGTGGTTCATGGCCTGAATAAGCTCTAATGTGCTAAAGCCTTTATGCCAGGCAAAAGTCTGGCTCCTGTGAGACTATGTTGGCTTTGTTATTCATAGATTTTGTGTATTTTGTGGAGTTTCTTTCAAACCCCTTACTGACATCCAAATTTGGCAATGTAAGAGCAAGATGAACATTGTACAATTTCCAAAATTAGCCAATGGACCAAAGCCTTTGGACCATGACTGTAAGCAGCTGTGCTGAGGAAGTAATAGGGAGCAAGTGTTGAGCAGGGAGGTCACTCATATCTGAAACAAGACTCAGATTAAGGCTGGTAAAAGAAACCCTCTGCTAACTTTTTAATGAGGACATACTCAAGCCCCCAGAAAGCATTCATGGAAATGTAGAGATCTGAGCAACACTCATTCCAGCTTTCAGCTACATCAGTGTAGTCCAACTACATTTTGTGCAATGTGCCAATTAAATGGTTATTTTCAAAAAGGAAAATGAAGGCAACAAACAAACTGCAACATTATCCCCTTCATACTGTGCCTGGACAATAGACAGATGAGAAGAAAGAGTTTCCTAACGCTACAGATGAGTGGACCTATTATTAGCCTAAGGGTTTCACTAAATGGTAGCCTAGTAGCATTCTGCAGTCCATTCAAGAAAAAGAATCAGCATTTATGAATGTGCACTGATATATTTTCACTATTTAAATGGCACTCAATAGTCAAAAGGACACTACAACTCTTAAAACCAGTTCAAAAGAGTCAATCAACCAGTTCAAACAGGCTATTTTAATATAATATAATATAATATAATATAATATAATAGAATAGAATAGAATATAATATAATATAATATAATATAATATAATATAATATAATATAATATAATACAATACAATACAATATAATATAATATAATATATGTGGGCGGTCATGCAGGTGCATCTCAATAAATTAGAATGTCGTGGAAAAGTCTTTGGTTCTTTTAATTGTGATGATTTTGGCTCACATTTAACAAAAACCCACCAATTCACTATCTCAACAAATTAGAATACTTCATAAGACCAATAAAAAAAAAAAAGCATTTTTAGTGAATTGTTGGCCTCTGGAAAGTATGTTCATTTACTGTATATGTACTCAATACTTGGTAGGGGCTCCTTTTGCTTTAATTACTGCCTCAATTCGGCGTGGCATGGAGGTGATCAGTTTGTGGCACTGCTGAGGTCGTATGGAAGCCCAGGTTTCTTTGACAGTGGCCTTCAGCTCATCTGCATTTTTTGGTCTCTTGTTTCTCATTTTCCTCTTGACAATACTCCATAGATTCTCTATGGGGTTCAGGTCTGGTGAGTTTGCTGGCCAGTCAAGCACACCAACACCATGGTCATTTAATCAACTTTTGGTGCTTTTGGCAGTGTGGGCAGGTGCCAAATCCTGCTGGAAAATGAAATCAGCATCTTTAAAAAGCTGGTCAGCAGAAGGAAGCATGAAGTGCTCCAAAATTTCTTGGTAAATGGGTGCAGTGACTTTGGTTTTCAAAAAACACAATGGACCAACACCAGCAGATGACATTGCACCCCAAATCATCACAGACTGTGGAAACTTAACACTGGACTTCAAGCAACTTGGGCTATGAGCTTCTCCACCCTTCCTCCAGACTCTAGGACCTTGGTTTCCAAATGAAATACAAAACTTGCTCTCATCTGAAAAGAGGACTTTGGACCACTGGGCAACAGTCCAGTTCTTCTTCTCCTTAGCCCAGGTAAGACGCCTCTGACGTTGTCTGTGGTTCAGGAGTGGCTTAACAAGAGGAATACGACAACTGTATCCAAATTCCTTGACACGTCTGTGTGTGGTGGCTCTTGATGCCTTGATCCCAGCCTCAGTCCATTCCTTGTGAAGTTCACCCAAATTCTTGAATCGATTTTGCTTGACAATCCTCATAAGCCTGCGGTTCTCTCGGTTGGTTGTGCATCTTTTTCTTCCACACTTTTTCCTTCCACTCAACTTTCTGTTAACATGCTTGGATACAGCACTCTGTGAACAGCCAGCTTCTTTGGCAATGAATGTTTGTGGCTTACCCTACTTGTGAAGGGTGTCAATGATTGTCTTCTGGACAACTGTCAGATCAGCAGTCTTCCCCATGATTGTGTAGCCTTGTGAACCAAACTGAGAGACCATTTTGAAGGCTCAGGAAACCTTTGCAGGTGTTTTGAGTCGATTAGCTGATTGGCATGTCACCATATTCTAATTTGTTGAGATAGTGAATTGGTGGGTTTTTGTTAAATGTGAGCCAAAATCATCACAATTAAAAGAACCAAAGACTTAAACTACTTCAGTCTGTGTGCATTGAATTTATTTAATACACGAGTTTCACAATTTGAGTTGAATTACTGAAATAAATGAACTTTTCCACGACATTCTAATTTATTGAGATGCACCTGTATATGCCATTATTGTATGCCAGCAACAAATTCTCAATGACCTGTTTTTTTTATTTTAGTTTCTGTAAACTTTTGACACAGCCTTGGGAGGAAGTTTTGTGTTGTGATCATTAGAGCATTAGAACATGTCTGAACCAGGGCTTGAAAACGAAAAAAAAAAAAAGTCAATCGGTTCACTCCGAGCAGAATCGATATTTTAATGTTTCTGTTGCTGCGTTCCTCTGTATTATTAGCGTTCTGAAACCGGTTCGAGTAGAAAAAATAACGGTTATTAACGTTATTTTTTAAAATTGTCTTTGCCTATAATAATAATAATAATAATAATAATAATAAAGTACAGTGTTTTCGTTACACAAAAAGAAAAATAAAGCCAATACAGCATCATCTTTTCTAGATTTGCCTAAATGTAGGCTACTAAACAAAAGAAGAAAAAAAACTATTAATGCTTTAAAGACATTAAAGCCAGCGCGACACGGCCATACCAACGCTGGTTACAGATGCGACATCATTCAAAACTGTCAAGCTTTTGCAAAACAAATACAACTGTAAAATAAATAAAACTGTAAAGTTTTTGCAAAATAAAGAAAACTACTTTCCGCCGTCTGGTTTTCCTGTCCGAGAACTTTGGAATGCGTCACAATGAACCGTAGGCCTAACTCAGCATATTTTTTTCTTTCGTTTCGTTAATCTGTAAATGATTTAAGTGAAATATATTTAGTGTATATGCATATATATTCCTTTTTATGTAAGCCTATAGTTTTATTCTGTTTTCTCCATTCACAGAAGCGCTGAGGTGCATAAGATCTGTTGAATCCATCAGTCCTTGGATAAACTCTAACGCCGGTGTATTGCGACTTACCTATGACGAGCTCACAGCTGAGCGCGCAGGCATTTCACTTGTTGGATGCGTCAGCATCACATCTGCATAGTCTAACTATTTGAATTCCTGATTGGTTGACAGCAAATTTCAAATATTAAATGGAACGATAAAATAACGTTATTAACCGGTTAATGGCCATTTCAAATTTTCGATTCTGTTCGGAACTATAAAATTTGATTTCGTTTCTGTTTCTGGTTCTGTTCCAGTCAAAATTTTGTTCGTTTCCGGTTTTCGTTTTCGTTTTCGTTTTCGTTCCTTGAACCGGTTCAGAGCCCTGGTCTGAACACTACAATAATTTCTTTTAATTCAAGTGAGCAAGGAAAATCCACAAGATGCCCTTTTGAAGACAGAGAAATTGCTGTGTTTGTGTCCTTGAGAGCTGTGTGCTCCACACATGTATCCTACTGCCTATAAGAGCCCTGGAAGTGAAGGGATAAGAAGACTAGGCTGCTGATTAGCTGCTCCATAAATGAGACTACACTAATCCCTGAGAGAGAAAGAGGGAAAAGCCCCAGTCCACCTCTATCCCAAAAGGCCTAGTGCACACCAAAACACAAACACACAAAGGCATAAGGACTGCAGCCAGCAGCCACCGCATCTCTCATTCAGTTTCTACCTGCAGAGCCAGTATCTGTAACAGGATGTGCAGAGATCATATAACCAACGAACAGTAGAAATGTCAAAAAACCTGCCAAATCATCACTTCAGCAGCCTATTAAATCCTCTCTAAAGTGCTTCAAAGGTGAAAATAAAGTGTCCGTAAAGGACGATATCCTCTGTGGACTTTTTCCTGGGGATGACAGCTTGGCCCAGTTTTCACTGTCTCTTTAAATACTTTACAGCAGTGGCAAAAAAAACAAAAAAAAAAACAGGCTGATCAGGAATTCATACTGTTGCAGCAAATAACAAAATGGACACACTCATAGCTGATGTCAAAAGTGGATGAAGGAGAGTGGATGCAGCAGAATTCCAAACGCAGTGTTGCTTACTGTATTCTGTGCTAATTAGTCTACTGTTGCATTATGTGAGAAAAACACTACAGAAAATACCAGCACAGTTGCTCACCAGTGTATGCTATGCAGGATACACATAAAATATCCCCGTTACCAGAGAGATTACACTGAAAGATGTGTCCTTAGAAATGACTACGACCCATGTGTTAGCCAATCAAATCACCCTCTGAGTTTTGCTGGGACTACCTGTTTTCTCCAATGATGGAAGATAGGAAAAGTCATTAGAAATTACCTGCAGCAGTTTTTACCCACAAAACTATTGGTCAACTAGCAATTAGTGTTGTCAAACATATTGATTTTAAAACAAAAAATAATATCGATTACTCAGATCAACTGAAAAATGTCCACATAATCTGCACTGCCAGGCCTAAACCTAATTGTGTAATTATAAATCACAGAAATTTTGTGATTATTATGGTGCTGAGTAACCAGCTTTCTGTGGTAAATTGCAGAAGTAGGCCATGACCAGGAGAAGAGAGTGAATCCATCTCTGAGGCCAGGCTGCAGGACGTGCTGTGCAGAGGTTATGACGGTCCACTGAACTCCAAAGACTGCTGAGGTGGTACATTGAGCAGAGAACCACACGAAAGCCCAGAGAGACTGAGGCTAATGATGCTTCTCTCAATAAGAAGAAAAGTAAAGATATTAACTGAAAACCATGAGACTGAGCTCTGTAGATAACCTCAATCATCAGTGAGAGTGAAGGGCTGTAAATACTGCTTGTTACTATGAGTGATGGAGAGACTGACCTTGAGAGAACTGGCTGAGGGGCTCTAGATGGACAGTCAAAGCTCTGCCTGTGAGAAATCAGCATTAGTCTTATAAGGTCAGCGGTCTCCAGGACAATAACACAATGTTCTTTCAGAGCCTTAGTGTTTCTTTGACTAAATATGCCACATTTATTTCCATGAAAAGGATAAACCAGATACCCTTGCAGAAATAACTGTGAACAAACAAAAGAATTTCTGCATAATAAACACTGAATATGCTTGAGTCAGCAGTCTTGGTCACATCATTTTAAGATTTTTTTAAATATTTAGTAAAATAATAACTGTATGATTTTTTTTTAAAATAATGTCATTAAACATTTTTTTTTTTATTTACAAGTTTATTATATAGTTTAATTATTCATATTATTTATTTATTTTAAAATAATATTAAAATCATGAAACTTATGAAATTACTCAAATAACATTCTTTTTAAAATAAACAATTACTATTTTACTTAATCATGCCACCAATTTGATTTACATAAAGTTTTGGGTTTAAACCCCAAGATGCTCTTGGCTCTGCTGTCAAATGCTGGTCCCCTAATTTTCCCCACACTTACTTGTAGGGAACTTATACACCATATGACAGCTCTATAGTCCTCATAACACAGCTCAACAGTGTAAGGACAAGACAGCCTTCACGCACAGGTCTCCTTCAAAAGCCTCGTCTGTGACTACAACATTTGTAATTACTGAGTCATGAGTTCAAATTATCCTTTTTCAGGATGCCTGCTGTGTTACTCCCTTCTCAACTTTCCACACTGTGGCCAAATGATTTGTTGTCACATGTGATCTACGCCAACGCTTAGCTATCAACAAAACTACATAATTTCCAGGAAAGAGGGAACGGCTCTATTCAATCAGATACATACACTTTATACAGGATTTGTAAACAGATTCTATTAGATGTTAGACATCCTAAAAGCAAAGCACATAACTCTGTGTGTCTAGAGCAGGGCTATTAAATTGGCGGCCCGCCAATCATCTTCATCCAGCCCGAGGGAGAAGTACACGCAGGTCGCACATATGGCTTGAATTGTTATTGCACTAATTAGTTTGTGGCCAGCCGAAAAAGAAAAGAAAGAGAAGCAAGAACAACAATCTACCGGAGACTGCAACATCAATAGACGGCAGCGTTCACAAACACTTGTATGAGGGAGTTATGAGATATCCACAACTCTAGTTTAATCGAGTATAAAGACAGTGTAATCGGTCATAACTTCTGGCGCAAACACTGGACGAATAGTATTATCAAATGAAGTTGAAAGGCTGCGTGTTCGGCTGTACGCATAAAACTGAGCCTTCAACGGACAAAAACACACAATTATGACAAATGCACAGTTTTGGCGAGTTATCTCATAAACGTATTCTTAAATGAGTTAAATGAGTTATATCTTAAATGAGTTATAAAGTCTTAAATGACCGTAAAAAGTTGGGAAAATCGAATATGTGTCCGTTCTGTGTCATGTGCATCAGGTTTTAAAGAGACAGCGGTGATTTTAAAGTGAAATCTGCTGAAGTCTGTCTTTGATGGAAATCAAACAATAAAAGAAAAACAGAAATCGTCACTGACTGCTCTAGTCGCTGATTAACTTTTGTAGCTTGAATAAGAATAATCTATTAAGTTTATGTATATACAATTTATAGTTTGTGAAGATTGTTTTAAAATCACTTAAATTAAAAGTTGTTATATATTTCAGAGCCTATTAAATGTAAAAAATAATGGTTTTTAATTATACTGTGGTGTTGAATGGGTATAATTAATAGGTAAAATGGATTTAATAGAGACACTAGTAGCAGTATCGGAATCAATACTTCATTAATAATAGGCTACTTGGTAAAAAGATGCCATTAAACACATTATTTAAAATACTATCTTTATGTTGTTTCTATATTCATTTGGAGGTTCAGTGTGAAATTATGACGATATCAATATATGTAAATAAGTGATTAATTACAGAATTCTATAATCATAGAATTATATAATTACAGAAATATTAGATTTTTTTTAATTGATTGATAGACAGCACTAATGCTAACCTTTTATAGATGTTGGTGTTGGTAATATTAGTTTATTTTACTGCTAAATATGCATTTCAATTTAATTTCTAATTTTATAGGCCCCCCCCCAGAAAGTAGAGATGCACCGATTGACCAGTGATCGGAATCGGCCGATTTTTCGGATCGGTGACCGGCCGGTCAGTCTCACGTCTAACCGATTCCGAGCCGATTCTTTTATTGCCAGCGGCACAGAAAATGACGTCACAGCTGCGCACACACTCACAGTCACGTATAAACACGTCGTTTCACGTGAGAATGATTCTAATTTTAATTGCATTCAGTGTAAACGGCTCATTCATAAGGATACTCACATTCTTTTTTTGTGTTATTCACAAAAACAAAAGAACTGATTACAGATAGCAAAATGCTGACACTGAACTCTAACAATTTCGATGGCACCCAATATGTTTCACAATAAATGAGTGTTAGTCATTTGAAAAGGTTGCCATAATAAAATGCTTACAGCAGAACAATGTTACATTTCTCTGATATATAACTCAATGCTGAAAATGTTAACTGAACAATCAAAACTACAACAGCAACAAAACTTTGGCTGCCCTTAGAGCAATAATTCACACCAAAATAAAAATCATTAACTCACTCTGAACTTCTTTCAAACCTAAAAAGATATTAACTGAAAACCATGAGACTGAGCTCTGTAGATAACCTCAATCATCAGTGAGAGTGCAGGGCTGTAAATACTGCTTGTTACTATGAGTGATGGAGAGACTGACCTTGAGAGAACTGGCTGAGGGGCTCTAGATGGACAGTCAAAGCTCTGCCCGTGAAAAATCAGCATTAGTCTTATAAGGTCAGCGGTCTCCAGGACAATAACACAATGTTCCTTCTGTGTGTTTCTTTGACTAAATTTGCCACATTTATTTCCATTAAAAGGACAAACCAGATGCCCTTGCACAATTATCTGTGAATAAACAAAAGTATTTCTGCATAACCAATGCTGAATTAGGGCTGTCACGTTATTAGATTTTTCATATCACTGTTATTGTGGCCATAAGAATTCATGATATCGATATCACTCAAATAATTTTTTACTTTGTTTATTGAGTTTTTCTTTTTCACACAATGAACATAAGGATACTGATAAACGCAGGGCACAAGACTCTGGCTTTCTCTGTCTTATTTGGAGCTCCTATGAAATAACAAGAGAGAAAATACTGTCAAGTTCAACAGTATGATGAATAAATATTAATGGTAACACTTTACAATAAGATGTCATTTGTTAACTAACATGAACGAACAATGAACAATACATTACACAATTTATTAATCTTTGTTAATGTTAATACAAATACAGTCTTTCATTGTTCATGTTAGTTCACAGTGCATTAATGTTTACAAACACAACTTGTGATTTTAATAATGCATTAGTAAATGCTGAAATTAACATGAACTAAGAATAATAAATGCTGTGGAAGTATTGTTCATTCTTATTTCATGTTAACTAATGTAATTAACTAATGCTAACTAATGAACCTTATTGTAAAGTGTTGCCATATTAACATCTAAACTGATACTTTAACCTGTTAACTTGCGTACCTGTATTTTAAGCTCTTTAACCTATAGTTGCGCCGGCGCCACTGAAGTCATGCAGTAAGAGCGCTGCTAATTCAGTTTTAATGTGCGTCTAGAACGGCCGCAGATGAGGCATTAAGTGCATGACACTGCGACCAACTTAACATTTTACAGAGTTTAATGTAGCAATGTGGTCGCTCAGTTTTTCAAGATCAGTTTTAATCGTTAACTGTTAATAGATCTGAACAAAGAAATAAAGTGTTACTACGCACAGGCTGTATTGATTGCAAATACAAAAATAAGATGAGTAAAGAAAACGCGGTACTTATTAAAATAATCACCCTTTATTTAAATATATGAACACAGAAAACCTCTGTTAACAGGTTAATGTAACATTTCCCATTCTATGACTAGTAAAATAATGGCAACTTACTCTGATGAACACGGCTCTTCTCGGAGTAGCTGCGAGCGCTGCGTCTTCTTGTTTGACAGGTGTCAGGTTAAGGCGCAATACTGCCACCTGGAGGTCAACCAGGTACTGGCGCTGGAGTATTTACATGTGGTGTTATCATAAGAGTCCTGTTCATTTTAAATATTGCGGTTATCGCCAATACCGGTATATCGTCACACACTAAATTAACACGATATCGATAATTGTTGCTTTGAATATCACGGTTATCATCAATATCGGTATATCGCGACACCCCTATGCTGAATATGCTTGAGTCAGCAGTCTTGGTCACATCATTTTAAGATTTATGTGGAATATTATTGAATATTATTTTTAAGTAAAATAATAATTGTATTTTTTTTTAAATATGGTCATTAAATATTTTATTCATTGTTATATTATTATATTTTTTATTTTATTCATATATGTATTATATATTATTTTATTCATGTTATTTATTTTTTAATAATATTAAAATTAACTTATGAAATTGTTAAAATAACATTCTTTTTAAAATATACTATTTTACTTAATCATGCCACCAATCTTGTTTATGTCAAGTTTTGGGTTTAAAATGCTGGTCCCCTAATGCTGGTCAAATGCTGGTCCCCTAATTTTACTTGTAGGGAACTTTTCCAGGGGAAACAACATATGACAGCTCTATGGTCCTCATAACACAGTTCAACAGTGCAAAGACAAGACAGCCTTCACGCACAGATCTCCTTCAAAAGCCTTGTCTGTGACTAAAACATTTGTAAATACTGAGTCATGAGTTCAAATGATCTATTTTCAGGATGCCCGATGTGTTACTCCCCTCTTTCCCATACTGTGGCCAAGTGATTTATTGTCACATGTGATCTACACCAACGCTCAGCAATCAACAAAACTACATCATTTCCAAGGAAAAGGGAATGGCTCTATTCAATCAGATACAGATACACTATATACAGGATTTGTAAACAGATTCTGTTAAATGTTAGACATTCTAAAATCAAAGCATGTGTGTCTAGAGTATTCATAAAAACAAAAGAATTGAGATAGAAAACACTGACATTGAACACTTTCACCATTTGAACTAATGCACCTTTTCAATCATTTCTTCCTGATAAATACTAATAATACACTTCACTGACACAGAGCTGACCCAAAACTTATCTTTCAGCTCTTAAATAAATATTTCCCAATATAACGAACATGTACTTCCAAAACTGAATTGATTTTTCCGCTCAAGATGTGTGTAATGAGTTTACTATCCCACAAAAACACTCTGGAGCTCTAGTCATGTCACAATGTACTGTAATAAGTTCAGTGGCACACAATATGTTTCACAATAAATGAATACCATTTGAAATGGTTGCCATAATAAAATGCTTACAGCAGGACAATGTTACATTTCTCTGATATATAACTGAATGCTGAAAGAGCAATAATTCACCCCAAATGGGCAATAATTCACCCCAAAATGAAAAATATCATAACTCACTCTAATCTTCTTCCAAACATGGACAACTTTCTTCCACAAAAAGGAATGTTGATGATAGTCACTATTCACTTTCAATGTACAGAAAGAACCAACGAAAATGAAAGGAGACTGACCAACTTCTTCTTTTGTGCTCCACAGCAGAAAGTCATACTCGTGTGGAACAACATGAGGGCGATAAATTGATAGCAGTTTTAATTTTTGGGTGAACTATTTCCTTAAATACTTGGTTTCTAAACTCTAATTCAAATGACATAAAACAGCTCTGTATGACACACACCACCTGACTGACAGCTGAGTGTCCCAAACCATAATGAGCTGCCTACCTAGACAGTATTTTGGGCATGCAGAACGTATCTATATGAGATCCTCAGAACGTTCCAGACGCGTCTAAGTTACCAAAAATGCTGTCTAGGTAGGCAGCTCAATAGGTTTTGCCACACAGCCACTGACACTGTGGCTTTACAGTGTGTTTGGCTCAGCAACTTCGTGAGGCAAACAGTTTAAAGATGAAATATATTAAAGGGACAGTCCCCGAACACAAAAGTCGCCATATACAATCCTAATATCGGTTTAAACAAGTTGTTCTTGTGTAATATCTTCTCAGGCTGAAGCGGTCTGACTGGTTGCTCGCTAGCTGCTTAGCTAGAAGGTCATTCGCAGTCGACTGAGAGAAATAAAGCCTCTTGAATGAGCCTGTGCTCTATAAATTACCTTGTCACTGATGTTTTCAGTGCTATCAGGGTCTCCTCCTCCTCCTCGCCGTCTCAGCTCCGTCATTTTTGGCTTATTTCAGTCTAAATTATGCATAGATATCGTCGGAGGTCCGCGTTAAAATAAAGCAGAGCGGGGTTCTCGGTAATCCGGTTAATTTAACCTACTGCGACCATCGAGGTGTCTCCCGCGGCAGGTGGACGCACAGACAGCCTGCGTGCATTTGTTTATACCCGCAGATCTGCTGCTGTTTTGTTCTCTCTCTCTCTCTCTCTCTCTCTCTCTCTCTCTCTCTCTCTCTCTCTCTCTCTCTCTCTCTCTCTCTCTCTCTCTCTCTCTCAGTGACTCAACATAAAGAGGAAACACTGCTCCACTCTGCGGCTGGAGCTCAGCGCACTTCAGTCCTCAAACTCCCTCCACAGTCCAAATCTGATAGTTTCTTCTTGTCAAGTCATCATGATGATGAACTGAGTTTATTGTGAAGTCACATCCAATCATTTTTAATTGTGAAAAGACATTGTCCTGGTAGCTTACACACAGTATGCTATTAAATTGATGCCCCTTTAAAGGGAGAGTTCAACCAGAACTTACTTACTCACCCTCATGACTTTCCAGAGCTGAATAACTTTTTTTTCTCTCTTTTGTTTAACATGAGCCACCTTTTCCCCATATGGAGAAAGTGAGTGGTGACCGACACTGTACTGACTAACACTAAAAGTTTTTTTATTTATTTTTTTTATACTAGAGAGTCATGCAGGGTTGAAACAACATGAGGGTGACTAAATAAGACGAAAAAATTAATTTTGGGGGAACTATCCCTTTAACCCTTTTCTCGGCTAATTGCTGGACAATAATTTGTAGATTTAAAGTGAAAAGGTAAATATTTTTTCCTAAATTTAATAATGGTAACCAAACACTGTAGCCATTGACTTACACAGTATGGAAAAAATGTAAGTCAACTGTTTGGTTAACACCATCTTCTTTTGTGTTCAACAGATGAAAGAAACTCATATAGGTTTGGAACAAGTGGAGGGTGAGTAAATGATAACAGAATTTTTATTTTTGGGTGAACTATCCCAAGTATGAAAACATCTGTATCCTACAACTAAATTCAGTATATAGTGACAGCCACATTTTCATTATATCTGTCTAGTGTGTAATAAGAATAATACAGAATAATAGGCCTATACGTTAGATCAGTGGCAGAAGATAATGTGTCTCTGGCCAATAATTTTACTAAGGGGATAGTAGTTATTAATTAATTACATTATTATTATTATTTTAACACTAACTGGGAAACATTGTTTCTTGTTTACTGCCAAGCCACTTAAACTTTGCTATAGTTATAACAGTACACACAAGAAACAGCAATTTACAGCTTTCATTACTTTGTGTATTCAAATTGAAATATCATGATGCTTTATTATATTCCAGTTCATATTGACATTAATCATTTTTTAAATTTCCGTCTCCTAAGCATGTTTGTTAACTTTGTATTATTAAAGGATATAAATTGCTAGCAAACAAATGTGTGGTTTTGGAATGTAATGTCACTCAGATTGCAACACTGTCACTTGCTTTCTCAAGACGGCGAGCGGTTTACTGGACATCCTAATTTAACAATGCATGTTGCAAGAAGTCTGAAGGATTCATTTTCCACTAGAAAGGATTGATTCTCACACAAATGAGCGTTCAGCGGCGTTCCTAGAAACCAGTCATCAAACACCTCAGTGCTTTCATCAGAGACTTAATACTGGGCTGTTGTAGCTGTTCTTAAGTGATTGGGACAAACGTGCGTTTCCAGCACAATGAATGCTGTCTGTTTTAAGCATTGATTAAACAATGCATGCAAGCTGCTTTGATGCAATTCAGTCAATTTTAAAAGTATGAAATCATATGCGTCCTATAGTTTTAGATATTTTCCAAAGACCTCCCATTATAACCAAGTTCCTAGTTTCTAGATTATAAATTTTTGCAGTATATTGCAATAAATGATGGAAAGAACTCATCTAAGGACACTGGTGGTGGTAAACAGCAAGTATTTAATTGAAATTAAATTAAAAAGTATGAGTACCATATCTATTGCGTCATAATAACAGGTACAGTATAGGGGTTATTTATGGGGGAGGGGTTCATGTAATTGTTTTCAACACAAATATACAATGAACATTCAGCTACCACAGTTTTGCACACTAGATACTGTAGTAATGCAATCTGTCACAAGACTACCAAACAGGGACAATCAGTGTGTATTTCATCAGTTCCGGGATCAGTCCTCAACATCCATACATAGAGTACAAAAAGTCAACCAAAGAGTTGTGGGACACTGTATATCCACCTAAAGCTGTACACAGAACCTTCAGGATCGACTCGTTAGATAATGCCATAAAAATGAGCCAAAGAAAGAGAAAACAAATAAAACATAATCCCAAAACATGTACAATACACTGACACAGAAAGTCAGCTGTGTTAGACATGCAACAAGTAACCAAACTTGCTGAAAAATCATAAAAAAAGAAAACAAAATAATTGCATAAATACTTTGTACAGTTCATCTCACTGTAAAGAAATGCACCCTTTCAAAATAATACCCCACAACATAAAAATGCATCTGATAAAACAGTGATTACTCCATTTCTTTGTCTTTTCTATGTGTCAAGGTGCAAAAATAATTTCAGATTGATATAGCCATTTGATCTTTGAGCTGCTTGTTGACAGCAAAATCCCAACAGCTTTATGATGTTATGATTGCACGTTGAATTACAGTACATTAATATAGAATAATTCAACTATAAGGAGTGCATATTAGGCTGTACAGAAATCATACAACAGTGAATAAAACAACTGCAATGGTAACAAATGTTTCATCTTTTTAAAGTTGTAAGTGTCAGACCATTTAAAGAAAGAAAAAGAAATTCTCTCTATTAATCAAAGCAGCACTTTTGATAGGGTATTGCCCACAGTATCAAAAAGAAAGAAAGAAAAAAAACTTTCTCTTTCATAGTTTTGTCTAAGGTAAGGAGAAACTAGGCTTCCAGTCCATTAAAAGTGTTAAATCCCTTTTCCTTTACACATGATAACATTCAAGCTACAGTCTTTTGTGAAATGTGTGTGGAGTGAAAACATCAGTAACTATTGCTTTCTTAATCTACAGACATTTACACTGGTGCAACATCGCAAACGGTTAAAATGGTGAGATTTTAAGAATAAGAATAAATGCATGGTTTTACTAAAAACAAAACCATAATTTTAAAGCTAGTGTCAGAGAGTAACATTTAAGTTGTCGAATTCATATTAACTAATAACAGATGAAGAATTAGTAAGAGAAGTCCCACACTAATGCAAAATTTACAGATGTGAAACTTCCAATATGAAATAAGCAGGAACTCTGACACTTTAAAAGCGTTTGATATTAATCCATTGGCTTGAAACATTTCTGTCGTCTGTCATGTAACAGAAATGTGGTAGAATCATCTAAAGGTTGAATGAATCCTGTCGATTAAAAAAATAATTTAAAGTGGTCTTTAATCTAAATTCAACATTTACATACTTTCATTGACCTACAAGACTGTTAAAATATATGATAATAGTTGCATATCAAGGCAGGTTGGCAACAAATTTTAAATGGAAAAAGTTGTCTATGGCAACTGGCTGATACTGTGGGCAACACTTCAACAGAACATATAAAATAAACATCATAATTAAGCATTTGCATAACTAGACAAGCTAGTAATGTCAACCCACAAACATTTATCAACATTCATAGTCCCCAATATTATTCCCGCTGGGAGGCTGACTTGTGACATCGACTACACACACACACTCGCATTTTTGTTCTTTTAAAGCCAAGAGTGATTTTTAACATACTGTAATACTATATTACAAGCAACGTATTGTTTTGATTTCTTCTTTTATCTCTTAATAATGACTTTTTGTTTCACTGTTTCTAGTTAAAAATGCCATTGTAAGTATTTACATTATAAACAAGTGTCATCTCGTTTCATCAGGAAGCGTTTTATACGCATTGCTTTTTCTAAAATCTAAACGTAATGCCGACTTTGTGATGATGCCAATGAGATGACAAAAGAAAATGCATGAATGGAAAAGTAAACTAACAATCGTCTCTTTTTAATGGTCACACTTCCGCAGTGTATGAAATTATAAGCATTAGTGATCCCATTTTGGTCTACGTCAGTGCTTAACCAATGAGACTGGGGAGTAGTGAATTGTTTTTTTTGAGGGTGGTTGGGGTTTTGGGCATGTGATGCGGGGTGAGGGTGTTCTAGTTTCTCGGGCTTTCTTCAGAGCCCCGCTCATGCTGCAGGTTGTAGTAACAGTTCTGACACACACGCACAGGAGAGGAGATTTTCAGCCGCTTGATCTCTGACTGGAAGCGACTACACCTGAGGGAACAAACAACAAATTTTGAAACGCTTTCAAGAGATTTTAAAGATTACGCAACAATTTCTAAAACTTAAAACTCAAAACAATACAAAAAAAAACAACAAAAAAAAAAAAACAAACAAACAAAAGTTGCAGTGGTCTTCATCCAATTGTTTTCAAAAATAAAATATCACAAACAAAGTAATTTAAAGATACATCAAAAACAAAAAAAATTGCTGTGGTCTTTTCTCAGTTGGTTTAGAAAAAAAAACAAACATAAAAACACAAACATAACACTTCTAAGAAAAACAAAAACAAAACAAAAACATAAAACAAAAGAAAACAAAAACAGTACAATAAAAGAAAAACAAACAAACAAAAAAACAGTTGCAGACAATTTCCAATTGGTTTAGAAAATAATAATTAACAAAAAAAAAAAAAAAAAAAACAACACTTAAAAGGTATTTAGTTCACATAATATAAATATTATTGCAAATCTGTCTTACTTCTGGCAGAAGACCTGGCCACAGTTTCTGCAGTGGTGACGGCGTTCAGTGAGGGAGAAACGCACAGTGCATCCAGAGCAGCTGTCCACCTGCTCGTCCTTCACCCAGTGATCTGCGGTAGAGCGTCCGGGCTGATCACTCACAGACCAGCTGAACACGCGGCCACGGCTGTCGCCTACCAGGATCTTACTGTGGTCTCTGAGCACACAAGAACAGCTTGTTATCAGCCGTCTTGTTTAAAGACAATTTATCTCAGATGCTCTGAGCAAACACTGGCATATTATATACTTTTATCCACATTTCACCATGAACACAGAGCACCTACTTTGAAATGGCAAGCGATGTGATTTCCGCAGGATGAGCGTTGTCCTTGCGGTCAAACGCTGTGTGCATAGTGAGTTTGCTCCGGAACACCAGCTGTCTCTCCCATCTGTAGCCTGTTTAAGAAACAAAGCTAATGGTAAAGAATGTGCCAGTTCTTCACATTAAAGCAAAAACACAAGAAAATAGCACTTGAATGACAATGCAAATGCAAAACTTAAAAGCCACACTTCTTAAAACTATGAATTAGAAATACAGTACATTTTGATAAAATTCAAATCATTTATAGATTTATTTTGGCAATTTTGCTTTTACTGAAACAGGACAGCACAGAATCTAACAGGAAGCGAAGTGGGAAAGAGACGGGGACAGGAAAATCCACAGGTAGATCCCCAAAGCAGGGACTCCAACTCGGGTTGCCCGAATAGCAACCACACTATATGTTCTGCCCATGAGGCTATGTTAAAAATGTTTAAAGTTGTTTAAAATTAGAATAAAATAAATTAAATCAGTAAATCAGTAAATCAACTAAAATAAAATTCAATTAAATTAGAATTACATAGAAATATACAGTGCCATTCAAAAGTTTGCGATCAGTAAGATTTTTAATGTTTTTTTAAAGAAGTTTCTTATACTCATCAAGGCTGCATTTATTGAGCAAAAAATTTATTTTGTGAAATATTTTTGCAATTTAAAATAACAGTTTTCTGTTTTAATACGCTATAAAATATAATTTATTCCTGTGAAGCAAAGCTGAATTTTCAGCATCATTACTCCAGTCTTCAGCGTCACGTGATCCTTCAGAAATCATTCAATATGCTGATTTATAATCAATGTTGGAAACAGTTGTTCTGCTTGATATTAATTGGGACCTGTGATACTTCTTTCAAGATTCTTTGATAAATAAAAAGTTAAAAAGAACAGTGTTCATTAAAAATAGAAATTTTGTGTTACAATATACACTACTATTCAAAAGTTTGGGGTCAGTAAACTTTTTCTTTAATTTTTAAAGAAATTAATACTTTTATTCAGCAAGGAGGTGTTAAATGGATAAAAAGTGATAGTAAAGACTTTTATTGTTAGAAAAGATTTCTATTTTAAATAAATGCTGTTCTTTTTAACTTTTTAATCATCAAAGAATCAAAGAAAAAAGTATCACAGGGTTCAAAAAAATATTAAGTAGCACAACAGTTATAACGCTGATAATAAATCAGCATATTAGGATGATTTCTGAAGGATCACGTGACACTGAAGACTGGAGTAATGGCTGATGAAAATTCAGCTTTGCATCACAGAAATAAATTATATTTTAAAGTATATTAAAATAGGAAACCAATATTAGAAATTGCAATAATATTTCACG
Organism: Spinibarbus caldwelli; assembly: GCA_039654775.1. Lineage (NCBI taxonomy): Eukaryota > Metazoa > Chordata > Actinopteri > Cypriniformes > Cyprinidae > Spinibarbus > Spinibarbus caldwelli. The sequence continues at coordinate 25,867,044 of CM077223.1, read as the reverse complement.
ATAGTACTGTTTTTTTCTGTATTTTTGATTAAATAAATACAGCTTTGATGAGCATAAGAGACTCCATTAAAAAAAAAAACATTAAAAATCCTACTGATCCCAAACTTTTCAATGGCAGTATGTATGTATATATACAGGTGCATCTCAATAAATTAGAATGTCGTGGAAAAGTTAATTTATTTCAGTAATTCAACTAAAATTGTAAAACTCGTGTATTAAATAAATTCAATGCACACAGACTGAAGTAGTTTAAGTCTTTGGTTCTTTTAATTGTGATGATTTTGGCTCACATTTAACAAAAACCCACCAATTCACTATCTCAACAAATTAGAATACTTCAGAATACCAAAAAAAAAAAAAAAAAAAAACATTTTTAGTGAATTGTTGGCCTTCTGGAAAGTATGTTCATTTACTGTATATGTACTCAATACTTGGTAGGGGCTCCTTTTGCTTTAATTACTGCCTCAATTCGGCGTGGCATGGAGGTGATCAGTTTGTGGCACTGCTGAGGTCGTATGGAAGCCCAGGTTTCTTTGACAGTGGCCTTCAGCTCATCTGCATTTTTTGGTCTCGTTTCTCATTTTCCTCTTGACAATACCCCATAGATTCTCTATGGGGTTCATGTCTGGTGAGTTTGCTGGCCAGTCAAGCACACCAACACCATGGTCATTTAACCAACTTTTGGTGCTTTTGGCAGTGTGGGCAGGTGCCAAATCCTGCTGGAAAATTAAATCAGCATCTTTAAAAAGCTTGTCAACAGAAGGAAGCATGAAGTGCTCCAAAATTTCTTGGTAAAAGGGTGCAGTGACTTTGGTTTTCAAAAACTACAATGGACCAACACCAGCAGATGACATTGCACCCCAAATCATCCCAGACTGTGGAAACTTAACACTGGACTTCAAGCAACTTGGGCTATGAGCTTCTCCATCCTTCCTCCAGACTCTAGGACCTTGGTTTCCAAATGAAATACAAAACTTGCTCTCATCTGAAAAGAGGACTTTGGACCACTGGGCAACAGTCCAGTTCTTCTTCTCCTTAGCCCAGGCAAGACGCCTCTGACGTTGTCTGTGGTTCAGGAGTGGCTTAACAAGAGGAATACGACAACTGTATCCAAATTTCTTGACACGTCTGTGTGTGGTGGCTCTTGATGCCTTGACCCCAGCCTCAGTCTGTTCCTTGTGAAGTTCACCGAAATTCTTGAATCAATTTTGCTTGACAATCCTCATAAGGCTGCGGTTCTCTCGGTTGGTTGTGCATCTTTTTCTTCCACACTTTTTCCTTCCACTCAACTTTCTGTTAACATGCTTGGATACAGCACTCTGTGAACAGCCAGCTTCTTTGGCAATGAATGTTTGTGACTTACCCTCCTTGTGAAGGGTGTCAGTGATTGTCTTCTGGACAACTGTCAGATCAGCAGTCTTCCCCATGATTGCGTAGCCTAGTGAACCAAACTGAGAGACCATTTTGAAGGCTCAGGAAACCTTTGCAGGTGTTTTGAGTTGATTAGCTGATTGGCATGTCACCATATTCTAATTTGTTGAGATAGTGAATTGGTGGGTTTTTGTTAAATGTGAGCCAAAATCATCACAATTAAAAGAACCAAAGACTTAAACTACTTCAGTCTGTGTGCACTGAATTTATTTAATACACGAGTTTCACAATTTGAATGGAATTACTGAAATAAATGAACTTTTCCACGACATTCTACTTTATTGAGATGCACCTGTATATATATATATATATATATATATATATATATATATATATATAAAATCACTAAATGTCACAACTGGTTTAAATCTACTGCACCTGGTTTGAGCTTGTTGTACGACCGAGCCTCCATAGTACTGGGCTGAAGAGGCTGTGGTACTGGCCCATGTGAGGGTGCTGTGTGCGGTTGTAAATGTGGCTGCGAGGGAATTCCTGGTCTAATCTGGCCCTCTGAGTAGTTTACAAAAACAAAGCCGTCCTTCTCGTCAATACTGAGTGTGTCCGACCAGCGGCGGGAGTCGTCAGAGCCACTGTCCACCGACCAGGAGGCTCCAGTTCGAGGTTTGGGTCTGTGGACGGTGCTGCTGGGCTGGCTGTTTGAGGTCTGAGGTTTAGGGTCCTGACTGAGGCTGGTTTCCTCTCCTTCAGACTCACTGCTGTCATCCTCTGGAGCATCACGACCTTCTGGAAGAACAAGAATTGAGGTTATTTAATCTGTAAAGATAATCTAAGAGTCAGAAGAAATTGCTGTAATGCAGAGTGCAGGCTAAAATGGTTTAATATCAAACTGATTTAATTTAATACTTTTATATTATCTTTCCAATATTAAAGCACAAAACACAGGGGCAATGGAGGGATGTTTTACCAATCTCTCCACAGCAGTCTGGCACATCGGGGGGCTCTACAGGTTCTGGAGCAGGGGTTTCTGGGACTTGGAGGAACTCAATTCTCCAGAACTACAAGATAAAGCCATTTGTCAAGAACCATTATCTGGTGACACTTTAAAAGACACAGAGTGAAAAGAAAGAAAGTCAATTAAGGAGAAGACCATTACCCTGACAACACCATCTGAGTGTCCCGTAACAATAACATTCTGTGTGTCCCACTCATTCATCTCTGAGATGCAGCAGCAGAGGATTTGTTGGCTGCGGCCGGTGAAAGTGTTGGCGCTGGCGATGGGGCTTCCATTGATGCTCCACACATGGATGTAGGTGCCAGCACAGGACACTATATCACCCTACACACAGAGTTTTTAGAGTCTTATCCAATTCATAGAACACTTCAGTTTTATTCTGAGGCATCAGTTTATTACGAGGATTCATAAAAGGCAAGAAATTCAATCAGAAGGCTCTTTCTTTTCCAAAGTAGTAATGGTCTCACTTATATAAGGAATAGTTCACCCAAAAATTTAAATTATCATTTACTCACCCTCATGTCGTTCCAAACCTGTATACGTTTCTTTCATATGTTGAACACAAAAGAAGATATTTTGAAGAAGATATTTTGTAGGGAAAGAAATACTATGGAAGTCAATGGGGACCATCTACTGTTTGATTACCAGCATTCTTCAAAATATCTTCATGTTCAACATAAGAAAGAAACTCATACCGGTTTGGAAGGAGATGAGGCTAAGTAAATGATGACAAAATAATTATTTTTGGACTAACTATCCCTTTAAGTATAAATTAATTCATTTTTTATTATTAAAATTACCCAATACAGCAAACAAATGCAAAGAACATACAATGCAAAGTGCTTATTAAATGGCTAAAAAGACAATTTAATGTAGTTTAAACACAACACTTGTCACTCAGGTAATTCTGTCCACAGGTAGGATCTACATTATTGTGTGCTCACAGTAAGCTCGTTGATGCAGAGCGCTGAGACGGGAGCCCGATGGCCCCTTAGCTGGGTGACAAAAGACAGCTTATTCAGGTCCCAAATGATGCATGTACGGTCCCGAGAGCCACTCACGATGATGTGGTAAGCTGATGACGCTGTGAGACATGTAACTGCATCTGTGTGGCCCAGAAGAGCCTGGAAACATGAACATACATATGAATCAATGCATAAAACATTACAATTAGATAAAATTCAGTTATAAAGAACAAATAGGTTTAGCAAACACGTTTCAAGGAAAACAAACACATTAATTGGGTTTTAAAAAGCAAATTGAGTAAAAAAAATAAAATAAATAAAAATAAAAAAATCAATCAAGCAAGCAGCATTTAATCAAATATAAAACACCTGTTTGAGTGCAAGGGTCTTGGCTTTCTCTTTGGAAGTCCCGGTCTCCCACACACAGATAGCGGTGCTTAATCCTCCAGTAATGACCAGTTTGGGATTGGGGCAGATAGCACACAGGATCTGCCCCCACTCAGACAGGCACTCATATACTACAACCGCCTATGAGACAAATACAACACATGAACACCAGACAACTGATATCGAAAATTAAATACACAGAATAAACCAAATACACAAGCTTAATCTTTGTGTCTTAATTAGCTCCTAAGGAACCAACCTTTTTTTTTTTTGAAGGTGAAAATAAGATGAAAATAAGATGTGGAAAAAAAAAAAAAAAAACGACTGCAAAAACATTTCAAGGTTTCCACAAAACCTGTTTTCAACACTGACAATAATAAAAAAAAAATGTTTCTTAAGCACCAAATCAACATATTAAAATGTTTACTGAAGGATATGAATGATTTCCACTGTGATACAGCAGACTGGAGTAATGGCTGCTAAAAATTCAGTTGCGCCATCACAGCCGTAAGTTACATTTTAAAATGTATTAAAATAGAAAAGTTATTTTAAAATGTAATACTATTTCACAATATTTTACAGTATTCTCAATCAAATAAATGCAGCATTGGTGAAAATTAAGATAATTCTTTCAAAAATCATAAAAAACTATTACAGACCCCAAACTTTTCAATTTTAGTGTAGTTATAAATATGCAAAGTTTTGCAGATGCTCTTTTCTTAAATGCACTTCAGGATCTGACAGCCGTTCACAGCAAATGCTGAAAAGATGAGCAAACAGAAGAACTTGTATGTTGTGAATGACCTTGTCAGACTCGTAGTTGGAGAGGCGGCAGCTGAGGTCTGCGTAGCCCCAGGCGAATGCTTTATTCCAGGCAGGAGGAACCAACACCTTGTTCTGCTCAACAGCCAGAATGCCCTTGTCAGTGCACACTATCTGACCCACTGGCTCCTTCAGCTCTGTAAAACACATATGACACACACAGAGCTCATTAAAATGCTCTCCACTGTATGGCCAGAGCCATTAGCAATATTTTACACAACTATTTTAAAACAAAATTTTAAACAAATAAAATCGGGTATTTATATATATATATATATATATATATATATATATATATAATATTTATATTTAGTCATTTAGCTGATGCTTTTATCCAAAGCGACTTACAAATGAGGACAACAGAAGCAATAAAATGTAGTATTAAAACAACTAAAACAGATTTTAAAAGCTAAAACTTTATAAATACTATATATACACACATTTAAAAAAAAAATAAAGAAATTAAATAATGTCAAATGCATACAACAAAATTTCAAAACTTAACATTTAAATGAAAACAAAAAATAAAGCTAAAAATAATATATTAAAGAACAAAAGGTATGAGTATAATAATGATTCTAACATAACACTAAGCCAAACACCAAAAAACAACTACATATGTGTACGTACAACCACACGCACACACACACACATATGCGTGTGTGTGTGTGTGTGTGTGTGTGTGTGTGTGTGTGTGTTCCTTTGTTATTCTAATGGAATGGACCATTTGGTTCACACCTTTATAGACACAGTTACATTATTTCTTTCACAGAATGACCAACTGAACTTTAACAAATCAGGTTCAGCAGCAGCCATTCAACTGAGACTGCTTTCACTGTAGCCCTGCAGATAGCGAAAGCTGATTCCAAATCATCAGTTCTTATTCTGCTGGATCTATCTGCCACTTTTGATACTGTGAATTATCAGATTATACTGTGTACCATCACCGGATCTGCACTCCACTGGTTTGAATCTTATCTCACAGGTAGGTCTTTCAGGGTTTCCTGGGGAGGAGAGGTATCCAAAGAACATCAACTGGTCACAGGGTTTCCTCGGGGATCAGTTCTTGGACCCCTCCTCTTCACCATATACACTACATCACTGGGACCCATTCTACAAGCACATGGTTTCTCCTACCATTGCTATGCTGATGACACACAGCTCTATCATTCATTTCAACTAGACAATCCAATAGTAGCTGAATGGATCTTAGGCTGCCTGGCAAACATCTCGGCATGGATGAAGGAACATCACCTGCAGCTCAACCTGGCAAAGACTGAGCTTCTCGTTTTCCCTGCCACTCCAACTCTACAGCATGATTTCATCATCCTGCTAGGTTCATCAAAAATTATTCTTTGGTGACCAGCTGACCTTCAAGGACCATATTGTAAAGACAGCTCGATCATGCAGGTTTGCATTGCACAACATCAGGAGGATCAGGCCCTTCCAAACAGAGCATGCTGCACAACTTCTTGCCCAGGCCCTTGTCATTTCAAGGTTGGACTATTGCAATGCTCTTCTAGCTGGACTTCCATCATGCGCAATCAAACCTCCACAAATGTTTCAGAATGCAGCGGCACGACTGGTCTTCCATGAGCCCAAAAGGGGCCCTCTTCACACCTCTCTTTATCTCCTTGCACTGGCTACCGCTTGCGGCTCGTATCAAGTTCAAGACATTGATGTTTGCGTACAGAACAGCCACAGGCTCAGCACCCTCCTACTTCCTCCTCACTCTTACGAATCGACATCCCCTCCAGAAGCCTGAGATCTGTAAGTAAGTGATGCCTTGTGGTAATATCACAGAGAGGAATTTTTGTTCACCTTTCCTGGCTGCTGAAATGATCTTCCCACACCAGCAGTAATTAACAGAACACCCGACACATTATCTGACAGCAACACTAATTTAATCCCATACCCAACCCATTTGACATAAAAACTGGGACCCGAACCGCACCTGCATTAAATCTCCTACACAAGGTAGACAAAACTCATTTATTAAAACATTTATTCAAATTGTGAATAGATTAAATACAGAAAGCAAGCAAAGAGCGCTCCCTTTAATATAATCAATACAGCTGTCAATCAGTGGCAGTGCGATTGGCTACATTGCTCAGAGTGTACTGGACCAAGTCAAAATAGTTTTGGTTACTGGACCTGCAACGCGCCCGTGCTTGTCACCATCTGGACCGCACCCGCACCACACCCTACACATAAATATTATTCCACCTGTTACATCAAATATTAGCAATTCACCTGCATGTACCCGCCCGCATGCAGGACTCTGGCTTCCCCCTTGTGGACAACATAATAGACAACTCTGGCCCCAGGGAGTGACTGTAAATTAAGTTTACATGAAATATGTTTGAAATTTCATTCTGCATCTTCTGAGATTTCATTGTAATCCTTCTCATAAAGTCACTAAATTAACCATAAACTGTTCACCTGATTGCGTTGCCGTCTGCGTGTGATGTTACAGTGTTGTTGAGAGAGAACAAGAATCTATTGGAAACATATTGCCGCCTGCCTGACTCTGCCTGAGAGGTAAGGAAAAATATACTCACCTGAGATGATTTTTTTTTATATCTCTGAAATATATGATAGTATTCTTGAAAACAATCTTTTAATGTATTATTGAATAAAATATTAGTTAATTATCAAAGAAAGAAAAAATTTATAGGCATAATATGGACTTTTGTAAATGCTGTGATACTGTGATGCTCAGATACTGTGATTTCCTTCTCACATTGCTGATTTCACCATTAACTCTTCACCTGAACAGTTTATGTTGCTGTATATGCTATCATTGTAATCCTTGACCATCAAAACATAGGAGTAGACATCACCTTTTCTGTGTTAACATGTTTGGTTCAGGAGATATGACAAAATACATAATTTGGTTATGGCGGAAAGTAAAATGGTCGCCATGGCAACCACGAGGTGTTTTTGCGATGGCTCCATTTCTGAAAATGTTTAGGGCTGCAAACTATACAAGTGTACCAAGTTTCATGCTTTTATGAAAAAGTGAACATTATTTTCACATATCACCTGGACTAAGCTGCTTTTAACTTCCGCTGATAAGACTGCTTCTCTCAAAGAGTATGTCTTTACACTGTCTTCTGCTGGCACTTGAACACACTTTCCTTTTTATCACAACAAATGGCCAAGCAAGCGCATGACACTGACAAGGTATGCGATACAGTACGAGACCAAACGCGATTTCTAACACATATATATATATATATATACACTATGAGGTGCCAAACAGGAAATATATAAAAATCTGAATATATAGTTATAAATCTGAATATGTAGAATTAAATCTGAATATATAGTTATAAGTCTGAATATATAAATGTAAATCTGAATATATAGAAGTGAATCTGAATATATAGAAGTACATCTGAATATATAGTTAAAAGTCTGAATATATAAATGTAAATCTGAATATATAGAAGTGAATCTGAATATATAGAAGTACATCTGAATATATAGTTAAAAGTCTGAATATATAAATGTAAATTGTGAATATATGGAGGTAAATCTGAATGTATTAGTTACAAATCTAACACTAACACTAGCTTTCTTTTTTCTATTCTATCTACTTGTTTCTTTAAAAAACAAAAACACTAGGTTTCTTTATTCTATATTCTATCTACTTGCTACGTGTACTGCGTTAGGCTAACTGAGACTTGTCATAGTGCTTGCATGTTGTTGCTCTTTTGTTGGTTTTAATTGCTTCTGTTGTCCTCATTTGTAAGTCGCTTTGGATAAAAGCGTCTGCTAAATGACTAAATGTAAATGTAATGTAAATATATGCGATGCGATCTGGGAAAACCCATCGGATGTCGCGCTGGGACGTTTTCAGGAAATTCGAAAAATAAGTCGAATGTCAATTTTTTTAGTCAAAATTAAGTTTTTATTAAAATATTATTCTATAACATCTTGTCTATCGTCTCTGAAAATATCTTGGCAAAATTCACTTGTTTAGTACAGAAAAATAGCGATTTATTGCAGCAAGCAGAAAAGACTGTGTCTTTCTCTTATGTTAAGGACGCGCTGAGGAGGTGCTTTCTCTTAACACCACAAAAACAGTTAACCTATCAAAATAAACCACGTAACATATATAATAAAGTTGGATCAATGCACATTTCCCGCCAGTCCTGTGTAAACTATGGCATGCAAAGTTTATTTGTTTATTTATTTATTTATTTTTTATATTATAATATGGCGGAACACAAGAGAACAGTCTGAAGTAACGTTAGCTGCTCACTTAAACGATCTTGCTCATCTCAGTCTGCTCAATCTTGGTGATGGTAGTGCCCTACACGATGTTATAATGGACTATTTCACATCCAGAGATGAAGACTCAGAAGATGAAATTACTAAAGAGGAAGAGTCCGATGACAGTCTGTTAGCCTATATGCACAGGTGCGCGAACAGTTCTAAATGTAAACTACAAGGTAGCTACACTATTCGTGCTATCTAAACATACAAGGGGTGATCAAAAGTTCAGAGTCTATGCCCATCATGATAAACAACGGAAAACTGTCCTCTTCAGGGTAACGTTAGTCTGTTTGTGTAATGATGCAGAATAGCGCTCCTGACAGACAGCTCTCGTTAAACCCGTGAAGTGAAAGTGAAACCCATCTCCCTTTAAACACGTTTTTCTCAAAATTCCATTCCTGAAAATAATAGCTATCAGCCAACTTCAGATAGCCATAACTTTTGTTACGTTCAAGCTATGGACAAAATAAAAACAGTTTTGGAAAGGGCTTGAACCCAGCTTTCATGGTATCAAAACCTAAAAAGGTAAAATTTCACCATGTGTTGGGTTTTCCTATATCGCATCACATATTCAGATTTACATTTATACATTCAGATTTATTAGTATATATTCAGATTTACTTTTATATATTCAGACTAATAACTATATATTCAGATTTACATTTATATATTCAGACTTATAACTATATATATTCAGATTTATAAGAATATATTCAGGTTTACATTTATATATTCAGACTTAACTATATATTCAGATTTACTTCTATATATTCAGATTTATAACTATATATTCATATTTACTTCTATATATTCAGACTTATAATTATATATTCAGATTTACATTTATATATTCAGATTTATAACTGTATATTCAGACTTCTATATATTCAGATTTACATTTATATATTCAGATTTACTTCTATATATTCAGACTTATAACTATATATTCAGATTTACATTTATATATTCAGACTTATAACTATATATTCAGATTTACATTTATATATTCAGACTTATAACTATATATTCAGATTTTTATATAATTATTTCCTGTTTGGCACCTCATAATACACACATACATACATATATATATATATATATATATATATATATATATATATATATATATATATATATATATATATATATATATATATATATATATATATATATATATATATATATATATATTAAACCTCATAACGATATGTTACCTCGCTTGTGAGAAGTCAAGCTGTTTTAAGTTGATGTTACGGATAAAATCGTCAGAGTAGCACTAACAACATTAGCGCGTATGTTAATGTGTGTGTGCAAACTGTGTGTGCGTCTGAGGGAGAGGGAGCGGGAGAAATAGAGTATGTGATTTCCATACATAAAACGTAATTTTGTGGCAAAAACATGGAAACAATCTGTCGTTTTTAGCATATTGATTACTATATTTATTTGTTTGGCCAGTGTCGTTGTGGGTTTTGGTTATTTTGCTGTTGTAAGACCTTTGAAATAATAGAAATAATTTGGCGAAGTGATATGGTCATGTAATGCAGTCAAGAGCTGCCTGGAACTACGTTCGCCGTGCGTTTCCCTGAAAATAATTGCACACCTTAGAATGTTCGTCAGCCAATCAGATTCAAACATTCAACAGCCCCGTAGTATAAATATATATATATATACACATACGTACATACACATATACATATACATTATATATATATATATGACATACATGAATAAATTGTTGATCTGACTTTCTTTGAGCTCTGTGATCACCACAGAGCATGTAATGCCACTGTATACCTCCATCCAATTTGCATTGCATTACCTTTGACAGGGGTGAGAGAGGGCCGCAAGTTGTCCAGATGATGGAAGAAGATCTTGTCTAAGCTGGAGTTGAGTGTAACAGGTACACCAGCTACCTCTCCATTTGACTTACTGCGCACTCGCTTTGGAGGATGGGGCTTCTTGAAAAGCTAAAAGAAAAGAACACACAGAGGTTAAACCGGATACGAAGGAAAACACACACCAGGATGTACTGCACAGTCGTGCCAAAAGGACACCTAGGTAACACAATTTAATTGCATTAAATACAAAATAACAAAAAAAACAAAAAACAAAAAAAAAAACGCATCTGCAAACAAATATAACAATGACTCTTAACCAGTGTCAAGGTGATTCTGTAGTAGAAATATGATGTCAGTTTTCCTCAAGTTTGCACAGGTAATGTAGTTCATGACATTTTCAATAATGAAACTGCAAACCTGTTTTGGGATCTGGCCAAAGTTGTTGATGAATCCAATGGTAGCTGTTTCTTTAAGTGGGTCATTAATGTTGTAGATGTCCACCTGGCCCTCATAGAAGAGATGGTGGAAGACATTGACCGCTTCCACCGCTGGAGGACCCTGCTGCTTGTATCCAAAGATCAGGTCGATCCATTCATGCAGATGGGCGCTGACATAGTCACACTCCAATGCCTGAAAAAACACACACAGTCCTTAAAGGTTATGAACCTGTTTCTTAAAGTGGCCTGCAGTTATTCTATAACATTTACAAGGATGAAACAATAACACACAGAGCCTCTTTCTGACTGCTGGCTTTATCAGGGGATGATGTATTTTGATGTCAGTTACCTCTCTGTGAACCCTGATGAACTCTCGTGGGTCTCCTTTTGCCCATGGAGGCAGAATCACATCTCCAAGCTTGATGCCATTCTGTTTACTCCCTTTAGAAAAGATCAATCAAATAACACACTCATGTAAAAAACAAAAAAGAGAGAGATTGTATTTAGGGTAAAGATGAAGCTAGCTGTCAATCTTATCCTTACCAAGATCGAAGTTGTTGGAATTGAGAAGGAACTCAGGAAGGTAGAAGAACTCAGGAATGAGTTCCTTCACATCAGCCATGTTGTGTTTGGAAGCAGAGAGCCAAGCCTCTCGTATACTGTGAAACATTCGGTCGGCCAGATCAAAATGTCCTCCCTGAAAACACAGATCAAACTCACATGTAACCAACAGCTTCTATCTTTCTTGAAACTAGATCAGCTGGAATTTAACAAAGGCACAGAGGAACTATACAGTATTTTTTTTCCAGAAGATGAACGCTAACAACATTTACAGCCCATCAGGGTACATAACTTTAAAGGGTCATGAAACCCCGTTTCAGCACTGGTTAGTTCTCACCAGAGTTTTAAAAAATGCCAAAAAAGTGGGCATGGTGCGCAGCGGAGCGGAGGGGGGAGAGGGGAGAAGGAACAACATACACAGCTTTGTTTCATTTCGCTCCCATCGAGTTAAAAACACAAATAAATGCACAGCCATTTGCACTCTGCATAGAAAACATATATATGAACGCGCTGTTGCACCTCTGATAACTTTTTAGGCTTATTCTGCTGCGTTTATATAAGCCTTTTGACGGGTTGTGTCACAGAGCTGTAAAAACGGTTATACTCACTAAGTGAATGAATCGCATTTGTACCGAACTCTTATTACAAAGCAAAAACAAACACTCTCCTTCAATCCATGAACGTTTCTCTCAATTAATGTACGCAGTCTGACAGTCTGAATCATTTGTCATAGCAAATCAACACATGCTGTTGTGAATAATTAAGCGAAGCATCTTCTCATTGGATAAGAACACGCATTCTCATGAATAATTTAATAGACACCAACGCGTCATTGATATACTATAGTTCATTGCCACGTCACAAATTCTGACGTCAACACAATGTAGATTTTAAACCCAGAAGATGAAAATAGCGCAAAAAAGCTTAAAATTAACCAGTTTTCTCAAACAGTTAACATTATCGGATGCTAACATTGTCTTCTATGATGTGCAACACAAACACCTCTGCTAAAATCTCAGAAAAAGTAGTCTGGGGTTTCATGACCCTTTAAAGAGCTTGAGCATTTAAAATAGCACACAGCATGCACTTACAACAAACAGAACATTATTGTTGTGGACACTAATATAGTTATCGTATTTTGGTGTGAACAGACCTTCACTGTTCGTTAATAACAACCTCTTGTCGGAAACACAGAAATATCTTTATTAATGCTTGGAAACAGTAGCTTTGGACGGGGAAAAAACCCACTGTAAATATTTGTGAGGATGCGGAAGATGCTATGCTTATTGTGGAGACAGCTGGTCTCCAGTCTGTTCTTCCACTTTTGTTTGTTTTTGGTTTTGACTGTGGATGATTTATTTCATAAAATTCATTGCAAAATATATTTCCACCAGCATAACAATGGGTGCTGAAGAATAAAAGAACAATCATAAGACTGCTCAGTTCAAGACTGTCCAATCTAGCCAGATGAAGGTTGGTAAGAAAAACTTTAAACAACAACTAAAATAGAGTAAAGAGAAGAAAGCAGCAAATGTAGAAAAGAGCAGGTCATGTAGGACTAACCTGAAGCCTGAGAAAGATCTGTGTGAATGGCTCCATTCTGACCAGATATGAGGCCACAATCATTGCAGAGGAGTAATGAGTGCCATAATGATACGCTGGAGTCTCGCCTGTGAAGAAACAAAAGCATGTTTAAAAAAAAGTTTGAGCATAACAAGCACAGCTAACAGATCATCAACAGGGGTCTCTGACTCACCATTAGGATCCTCCCAGTCTTTGAATCTTTTCTTGTACTGGATCAGTCTATCATCCGTTTGAGCTCCCATGGGTTTGGATAAGTTTCGGAATGTCTTTGGATTGTTGAGGTCCAGTTCCTGTGGAATAAATCAACATATTTAACTTGGAAAACTAAAGCTCAGATTGCAAAAGAAAAGACACTAAACTGATACAAATTCCCCAAACAGAACGCCAGTGTACTGACATCTTCTGACAGAAGAGCTGACTTTTGAAACACAGTGGATCTCAACATTTATCGCAGTAGGAATTATTACAAGGAATGATCAAAGATAGTTTTGTACCTCAGAGTCAAAATCTGCCAGGATCCATGGAAAGACCGGATACTGCATCAGGTCATTATATGACCTGCCAGCCAGTGTGTTGAGATGCATCAAATACTGGAAATTACTGATTTCACCTCTCTGCAAATAAAGAGTCTTTCATAAGGAACACTGAACAAGAAAACAAAATAGACAAAAACTTTAATGTGAAGATATCACACCTCCCATCTTTGGGTCACTGACTTCTCCCCGACCAGCGTACTGAGAAGACCAGACCTATTTACCAAGAAACATGCATATGAAAGTTATTTTTAATAAATTTGGTAAACAAACTCACTAAATTCACTTCATAATCTTGTAATATGAGGGTAACATACCCTTGTTCCACACTGGTGTTGGGACGTTGCCCAGAGACGGATTCGGAGCTGTCGGCTAGTGAAGGAACAACTGCCAGGAACCTAGAAAACAGTTTAAAAAATTTAGAAAAATGTAGTTTTGTGTAACCTAGTATTTTTTTTTAAAGGTTCTTCTACAATTAAATTACTATTAAAAAAGATAATGGAAAATGGAGAGTCTTTCTGAAATACATAGGTATATAGGTATATATATATATATTAGTAGGTATATATATATATATATTAGTGCTGTCAAAGTTAATAAAGCGTTAACGCAAATTCATTTTAACGGCACTAATTTTATTAACGAGCGATTAACGCAGCGCGCATTTTCTGTTTGACCTGTGGCCTAACCCGTAATGCTATAGTTGGAGAAATGGAAATGGATGGAGATGCTGACAGTGTTGCCAACTTAGCGACTTTTCAGGCCACTTTAGCAACTTTTTTTATTTATGAATTTTTTTTTCAAAAAGCACCTAGCGACCAATCTTTATAGGGTTTGCCCAAACCTTATTTTGTTTCTGAGACTCGCCGGTACTGCCGCGCGAGCGTGAGGTCTCTGTTTCCCGCTGTGCACACACCTCTCCCTCCCTCCCTCCACGTCTGCTCTGTTCAGCGAGCGGATGAGAGGAACAGCGCTTTCAGTTAAAACAGATATTATGTTGCTTCTCTAATTTAACATGCAAGTATAGCCGAAATCACAGCACAGCTATTGTCTTTATCTTATGTATAGCCTATTTGATTTTATCAGACGATGGCTGGATTATAAATCAGGATTTTTGTGCAGATTAACATCTTGGAAGGTAGAGCAGGTTATTTAGTCCTATGGGTCGCGTTTCAGTCACTATTTCATATTCATTCCGTTGTCTGACAACAGAAACAGTAAAATATATCAAAAAAACGTTTTGAGAATTTAGCTGCATCAAAATACAGTATGTGGGCACAGAGAGGCAAACAAATGTAATAATAAATATTAAATGTACATTTTGCATGTTCAGAAGAAGTGAGATGCCCTGTCATGAGGATATGTAAACAGGTTTGTGTAAGTAAATTGCTCAGTGCAAAGAAAGAGAAGTAATGGGAACTAATAAACATATATTGCATAAAGCATCCATATTTGTCACTGCCCATGCTGATTAGAGTATTTAAAACATGAAAAGTATTAATTTAAGGTACATTTAGAACAGATAAAAATGTGTGATTAAATTGTGATTAATCGCGAGTTAACTCATGACAATCATGTGATTAATCGCGATTAAATATTTTAATCAATTGACAGCCCTAATATATATATATATATATACACATATACACACACACAGACAGGTGCATCTCAATAAATTAGAATGTCGTGGAAAAGTTCATTTATTTCAGTAATTCAACTCAAATTGTGAAACTCGTATTTAAAAATCTGGTCAGCAGAAGGAAGCATGAAGTGCTCCAAATATTTTTAGTAAACGGGTGCAGTGACTTTGGTTTTCAAAAAACACAATGGACCAACGCCAGCAGATGACATTGCACCCCAAATCATCACAGACTGTGGAAACTTAACACTGGACTTCAAGCAACTTGGGCTATGAGCTTCTTCACCCTTCCTCCAGACTCTAGGACCTTGGTTTCCAAAAGAAAATCCAAAACTTGCTCTCATCTGAAAAGAGGACTTTGGACCACTGGGCAACAGTCCAGTTCTTCTTCTCTTTAGCCCAGGTAAGACGCCTCTGACGTTGTCTGTGGTTCAGGAGTGGCTTAACAAGAGGAATACAACAACTGTAGCCAAATTCCTTGACACATCTGTGTGTGGTGGCTCTTGATGCCTTGACCCCAGCCTCAGTCCATTCCTTGTGAAGTTCACCCAAATTCTTGAATCGATTTTGCTTGACAATCCTCATAAGGCTGCGGTTCTCTCGGTTGGTTGTGCGTCTTTTTCTTCCACACTTTTTCCTTCCACTCAACTTTCTGTTAACATGCTTGGATACAGCACTCTGTGAACAGCCAGCTTCTTTGGCAATGAATATTTGTGGCTTACCCTCCTTGTGAAGGGTGTCAATGATTGTCTTCTGGACAACTGTCAGATCAGCAGTCTTCCCCATGATTGCGTAGCCTAGTGAACCAAACTGAGAGACCATTTTGAAGGCTCAGGAAACCTTTGCAGGTGTTTTGAGTTGATTCGCTGATTGGCATGTCACCATATTCTAATTTGTTGAGAATTGGTGGGTTTTTGTTAAATGTGAGCCAAAATCATCACAATTAAAAGAACCAAAGACTTAAACTACTTCAGTCTGTGTGCATTTTATTTAATACACGAGTTTCACAATTTGAGTTGAATTACTGAAATAAATGAACTTTTCCAGGACATTCTAATTTATTGAGATGCACCTGTATATATATATATATATATTAGGGCTGCACGATATATCGTTTCAGCATCGATATCGCGATGTGCGCATCCGCGATAGTCACATCGCAGGATGTGCGATGTTTAGTAGGCCTGATCGTTATATTTATACTGATCGTTTTCTTTGCTCACACACAGACACCGTGTCTACTCCGGACGCGACAGCTGTACAGAGATACCCATTTTAAAATAAATTTAGTAGCAGAGCTACTGCAAGTGATTTTCATTGCTGGAAATCCATTTATCCTTTGTTGAAACTTCCGCGTCGTCGAGGAGAGCACATCACGGATGTTTAGCAACGGCAGGCGCCAGGAAAGCGCAAGCTCCCGAGCGCTTTGGAAAGGAGGAGGAAGTGGCGCGGCGGGAGTTTTCCACGCGTTTGCAGATGTGAACGGCCCCAAAGTCTTTCTACACTGGATGCGACAAAGCGACCCTTGCCAATCGTGTCAACTTTGTGTCAGTACGTCATAAATAGAGCGAGGCATATCAGTTTACTGGCGGGGATTCGTCGTGTCGCACCGCATCCAGTGTAGTACGACACATATGCGCGAAACCGTCAAAATGCATGGCTCCAAGTATCCTTGTAAAAAAAAAAAAAAAAAACAGTTGCTTATGTCTTAGGTAAACAATTGAGAAAGAAAGAGGATAACAATAACAGCAGTTTAATGTCTCTGTTGCTTTCGGTGTCATAATCAAACAACTTAAAAACAGAGAAAAATCACTTTTGTAGCTTTAACACAGATTTATTAGATTTAATTTATACAATGAAGACTGTGTTATGCAGTGTTATTTTACATTTTATTATTCAATTTCTGCACCTGAATACTGTTGGACTTGCCTTAAAAATACAAAGCACTGTTTATTTCATTTGTATCTTTGTTCTATTATATTTATCTATGCTTGTAAATTGTTTATTTCCTATGCTGATTTACTCACCTACAAAATCAATATTTTTTTTCTCTCCAAATAGAGCTATTCAAGTCATTTGGTGAAATTTTTTTTTTTTTTCATATCGCAATATATATCGCAGAAAAACAAAATATCGCAATGTGAGTTTTTTCCAATATCGTGCAGCCCTAATATATATATATATATATATATATATATATATGTGTGTGTGTGTGTGTGTGTGTGTGTGTGTGTGTGTATATATATATATTTTTTTTTTTTTGGAAAGAAATTAACATTTTAGCAAGAATGCATTAAAGGGATAGTTCAGAACCCCTCATGTTATTGTAAATCTGTAAAACTTGTAAAACTTCTTTCTTCTGTCACTTCTTTCAAAAGTGACAGTAAAGACATTTATGATGTTACAAAAGATTTCAGTTATGAAACGTTGCTCTTTTGAGCTTTTTATTCATCAAATAGTCCTCAAAAAAAATCACTGTTTCCATTAAAATGTTCAGCAGTCAAATGTTTTCATCAGAAATAATGTTTCTTGAGCTTGAAATCAGCATATTAGAATGATTTCTGAAGAATTACGTGACACTGAAAACTAGTGTAAAAGCTAATGAAAATTCAGCTTTGCCATTACAGGGATAAAGTACATTTAAAATATATTAAAATTGAAAAAAAAGTTTTAAATTGTAAAAATATTTCACAGTGTTACAATTTTTACAGTATTTTAACTAAAATGCAGCCTCAATAAGCATAAGAGAATTCAAACAATGTGACCCTGGACCACAAAACCAGTCATAAGTAGCATGGGTATATTTGTAGCATTGTATACATTGTATGGGTCAAAATTATACATTTTTTTTTCTTTTATGCCAAAAATCATTAGGATATTAAGTAAAGATCATGTTCCATGAAGATATTCTGTAAATTTCCTACCGTAAATATATTTAAAAAAAAAATTGATTAGTAATATGCATTGTTAAGAACTTCATTTGGACAACTTTAAAGGCGATTTTCTCAATATTTTGATTGTTTTGCACCCTCAGATTCCAGATATTCAAATAGTTGTATCTCGGCCAAATATTGTCCTATCGTAACAAACCATACATCAACGGAAAGCTTATTTATTCTTTCAGATGATGTATAAATCTCAATTTCAAACAATTGACCCTTATGACTGGTTTTGTGGTCCAGGGTCACATATAATGTGTAAATTTACTCCATGAGCTGCATCTTAATGCAGTCTATTACAGCTGCGTATAAATGTGTGGTACACCTGCTCTAATTTAGTCAAATTTCACAATGATTTGCTGCCAAAATGTGGAGCTGCAGTGCATGACGGAATCTGAGAAAAATGTCAGACGAAACCATTTAGTTTGGCACCCCTTTAAATTCTTAATTGCTGAGTCTGACAACATCTAACAGAAGAGGACAAAATTTAATTTACAACTGTCAGAAAGTGTGACATGATCCATAACCAAAACAGAGCTGTTTTGAGCCGGCTAGTGGGATGCTGCCTTAAAAGGCATCAGTGTTTACAATACCTCTGATACACTTTGTTCCGGACTCCTTTTTGGAAAGCCAACAGATAATTTCTTCCATCTCCGGAAAACACTTCTACTGCCATGGGCTGTGAGGAAGACAACAAAGCATAACTTCATTATCAGCATTAACATGAAACCTGCCTAGTGTGTTATCTGTGTCCAAGCAAAGAATCAAGCCAAACAGTTTGTTTGCACACCTGAAGCAGGTAGCGTCGTTTGTGCACCTCTCTGATGTCTTCGTAAGCAAAGATGCTGCAGGTTCTTTTCAGCTGACTCTTGCTCTGCCGGGCCCCTCGGGGGATGATAGGCTCATGCATACTGCAAATGTCACAAAAACAAGCAGCGTATAAACCCAGTGCAACCACTAAAGCAGTGGTTCTCAGCAAAGTTCCACAGAATGACAAACTATTAAGCCAATTATCATAAATATATTAAAATAATCTAAAAAATAACCACAGAATGAAATCATGCAATGAATTGTAGAATAATTAATGGAAAATATCAATACTTCCAGTATCTTTTAATAAAAAAAGTTAGCAGCTTTGTTGCAATTATAAGACACAGAAATTCTAAGAAACAGAAAAAGAGCAAGAATAATAGAACAAACAATAGACTGATAGATAATTAGAATGACAGAAAGAACAATAGAATGAATCTTAGTAGGAACAACAGAATGATAGATAGAACAAACAAATGATGGAAAGACAGACAGAATAACAGGATGATAGGTAGAATGTATGAATGATAAATAAATGGAGAACAACAGAATGACAGATACTTAGAACAACAGAACAAACGACAGAGAGATAGATAGACAGATACCAGATGATCTGCTACAAGTAAGTCTTTGTCATTTTTTGTTAAGGGCAGAATACAAAAAATAAATTCTTACTTTGCAGGGAGTGTTTCAATGTCTCTAATCTCTCTGGTGACTGTCATTGTGAAGCCGTCAATCACATAGAAATGTTCTTTCCCAAATAAGAGCAGCCCTTCGCTGGTGTCCAGACCTTGAACTCGAGCACAGCGGTACATGTGCTGGATCTATCCGAACATACAGCAAACACATTCTCAGTACATCATTGATATCAATCAGTTCAAATTCAAAAAGCAAAAGAAACCTAATCATCCAACCAGACAGATATTCCTAATTATTTCCCTCATACTGACGGAGGATAATGTGAGCAGTAAATGAATGACTGCTGTTAGAACAGTAACGATCAATACAAAACTTCAAATTGGAAAGCTTCCATCCAATATTTTGTCATGACAAAAGTGACTGGCAGTAAAAGAAGCTGCAGCTGTCAAACAGCGTGATGAGGATGTTGTGGAGGCAGATGTATAGCTGTGCTGTGCTGCAGACCTTCTCTCCCTCCTCCAGCAGGCGGAGCAGCGTGGTGTTGTCGGTTTTCTGCTCCTCGTCCATAGCTCCTGACTCCAGCAACTCCTGCAGCTGGTCTTGACTGTCCTCATCAGCTCCATCTGCTGTAGAGCGGGACCGCTTTAAAGGGGCCTTAACCAGACCTAAAACACAACACAGCACACTGAGTCAATCCATACAACACTCTCATAATATTACATGCACAGTAGTTTAAATAGATTGATAATCAGAAGCCAGTTTCCAGGTGGTAGAATTTCAAGTTACTAGTAGTTCATTTTTGAAAAAGGAAAAAAAAAAAAAAATCATTGTATTAATAATGGTACTTTTTACATAGTAGATTTCATAGTTTCACTGTATCATGTAATAAAGAGCATTGTCATGTTAAAATGACCTTTGACCCTTGCGATGGTGTCCTCTCCATGTTCAGGCTCCTGCTGTGTGGTCTCTCCCTCTGTGTTCTGCTCTATGGAGTGCTGGTACATCCCCGGGTTCCCTGACAGCAGCCGCATGTAATACTCCTTACTATCGTAGCTTATCGCTCGTCTGTAGCGCACCGGTTTCTGAAAGGATTGAAATTGAATGCTAACTGTTTAATTTAGTTCTTATTAATTCTTCTTTTGGGTTTACATCAATCATGTTGAAAACAACCTTTATAATAAAAAATACATTCTTAGAAGTCAGTGACAGCAAGAGGAATCCAGTCAGTGGCATGCAAACACAGTTTAGGCTCGGCACAGACACATGTCCATCACTCCTTAAGAAAATCCCACGCTGACAAATCGCGTATAATACATAATTCATATCTAAATACAATTTATATTAACTCACAAAGCATTTAAACACACCATTAGATCAGCAGGTTTTCAAGATTACACAAAAATTCTGTCATGTGTCCACTTTTTAACTGGAACCGTATGCAAATTTAAAATTTGGAGAGAAAACAACCTGCATGCTCATGACTGTTTATCAAATTCTGACTAAAATATCTATATACAAAGATATATCTACATCTAGTAAACTGAAATGCATAATTTCCGGACAACTGGCAGTGGAAAACAGAACTGTGATCTGTTTGTTTGATTGGCCCAGCTGGGTCAGATGAGACTGGCTCATCCAACGGAGAGAGTTTAGGGTGGGTCTAATATATTGGTTTGTTGAACAATGGAAGATGTGTGAAGTATCTGAAACGTCTTTATTTTTGCAGCTCTGTTTGGTGCCAGTAGTGGTGCAGAATTTACTTAATTTAGCTCTCAAACTACAACATGAATAATTATTAGTGAGTTGTAATAGTAGCATGCAACATTCTTGTCTGAATATTGTTCCACTTCACATTCTATAATATGGATTATAAGGGATTAGTAAATGGGAGGGAAGGAGAGGAGCCTATATTTCTAGAGGATTTACTTGTTCACAAGAGGAATGACAACAGAGAAAACATCTCCAAACAGCATTTCACCATAAACACATATGCCTCCTTATCATGTGACAGACAAATGCAGAAGGTCTGGGACATTTTATTTTACAGTTAAGCTTTCAGAAATGCAGCTGTTTAAGAGTGTATAGCAAGACTGTAGTTTAGGCACACTTCAGTTTGTACCTGGACTGGTATATTAACCATTGCACCCATTAATGGCACCTGTGATTTATTCTGAAAAGGGAAAAATGGGCAATAAGGCAAGAGGAGCATTGTGTTCGCATTTCAGGCTTCTTATTTGAAGTCATTACCATCATATGGCTAAGCTGGCAATTAAAGTTTCAGAGTTTACAAAAGATCCATTCAGAGCAGATTATCAACCATTAGCGCTACACACTTGCTGACTTTCACTGAGACTATAAGCAAATTCAATAGACTTGTTTCAGTTAATGGGGTAAAATAAGGTTAAAGAAAATGATGTTTTATTAATTAAGTTTATTTTCTATTTCAGGAAACCAGAATTTGCCAACATACAATACAAAACGTGTACCTAATTTAAAGTGAAGAATTACAAGAAAAAAGGTACACTAGAAAAAGTACACTAACCTGAGTGGTTGCGTTGGGCTCGGGATCAGGCACGTAGGGATAATGAATGTAAAACATGTCGTTCCGAACCATCTTCTTCCTCATTCTACAGGGTCCCTCGGTCATGTCCAACTGAAACTTATCCAGGTGGGAGCCAATAGGAGGCCCCCAGAGGCCCCTCTCCCGAAGCAGCTCATATTCAATCCCTGCCCACTCATCCATCACATACTTCAGCGCATTCTGCTGCCTCTGTGAGACAACAAATGCATATTTGTTAATCAAAACCACTACGATCACAACTGGGAAAACATTTATTTAGTGACCTCTCCATTTAAAACATTTCACCAATTATTATTGTTCTGAAGCATCTATATGACTTTTGTATATGTTTGAAATTGAAGGCTTACCTCTTGATGCTCCTTGTACTGCATTGCTACCAAGTCCCGGACCACAGCAATGTGTGTGAACATCCACTGAAAGGTTTCCTGTGGACAGTAGTCAAAACAATGTGAGCACAAACTTCCTGTGCAAGTCCATAATATCAGCTGTGAAATCATTACCACTTCTGTGACAGTTATTTTGACAGTTACCTGAGCAGAAAGATTGTTCTTGTTCATTCCACTTTCCTTCTTGCTGCGACGGGAGCCAGTAAGTTTGGACAGACCAAAGCCACTGCTGACTCGAGACAGTTTGGACTGATTCGCTGGGGCAACGGTCTCGCCCCTACTGATGCATTTCTTCTCATGGACTAGAAGCAAAACAGAGAAGGTTCAACACAGTAAGAGAAATGAGAGTTTGGGGAAAACTGCAAAAATCTAGAACGAAAAAAATAAGCAGAGTGACAAAGACACAGGAAAGAGTGTAAAAGCAACAAACTGCTAAAATTAAACTACGTGGGAGAATCTGAATGTGATTGAGTTCTACAGTGAATATTTGAGTGTGTGTGACTAGATGTTTTCCTCACCCAGGTGGTTCTGCCAACTTTTAGCAGCAGGTTCCTCTAAAGCAGGTCGCGCAGTGGCGATGTCCACATGTCCTCTGTCATTGACGGGTAGAGACACTTTAAAAATGTCCTCCAGCATTTGCCGCTTACTGTGCATGAGCTCCGTCCACACACGATTCACTGCCTTGAGCAGCAACTGACGACCTGGAAAACACACACACAACAAAAAGGAAAGAGTAAATTTGATATCAATAATGGTATTTATGAGGGTTTGTGACGTGCTTTAAGCATTAAAACTATGCTTTAATACACCACACATTTTGTTGGCAAAAACGTCATAAAAAAGAGAAAAAGAACAACCTTCGCTAACATCCTGGCTCTGGACATTGTCCGACTCATTCTCAGAAGGAACCGCGACATGCCAGGTGGTCATTCTGGCCTCTGCCTCCAAGCCAAAGCCCTCCACACTACTGTAAGAGAACATGAAAGTGATGTTGACCTGTGGCACAGTGATAAAGCACACCATTCTCATACATTTGAAGACACCAAGGTCTTTTGGCCAGTGCTGCACCATCTGAACATTCTCCAATCAGTCAATATTATAAGTTTGAATGCTGGAAAATCATTTGAAGTTGAAGTCAAATCAGTTGAAGTTATTGATCTTCCTGCATCAGCAGAGCACAGAGACTCAGAGTAGCAGCACTACACACTAATGTGATTCAGCTCACTGTCTCTGAGCCGCTCTCATTTCTCAGTCTCTCTGAAGCCAAAATTCTGAGTCAGCCTGGATACAGAGCCATGACAACGTAAACCTCCTCCTCAAGTCTCTCACAGTGACTCAACAGCAGAGGCGCACAATCACAAACAATCCTGAGACTGTGAAGAGGAATTATTCATTTTTCACTGCTCATACATAATCTCATAAACACATGCCCGTCTATCTTTCCATCTAAATGTATGCATTTATTTTTAGTTTTTTACGGCTCATATTCTATGCATCTATCTAAATTTACTTATTTCACAGCTCAAACATAACTATCCATGTAAATTTATTTCACACCTCATATATGTCTACCCATCTATCTAAATGTATTTATCTATTTATTCACTTCACACCTCGTATGTAATATCTACCCACCTACCTTTAATCTAATTTTTTTTTGTCTCTTTGCATGTCAAATGGAAAACATATCTCAAAAGACTTATCTATCCATCCCTGTAACTTAATACTTCTACTATAAAACCAAACATCTGTATGCTCTGAATTCATAAACCCTTGATTTCATGTAAAATGCCTGAAAATATTATAC
Organism: Spinibarbus caldwelli; assembly: GCA_039654775.1. Classification (NCBI taxonomy): domain Eukaryota; kingdom Metazoa; phylum Chordata; class Actinopteri; order Cypriniformes; family Cyprinidae; genus Spinibarbus; species Spinibarbus caldwelli. The sequence continues at coordinate 25,842,428 of CM077223.1, read as the reverse complement.
CGCCTCTGTGTCTCTCTCACCTCCCCGTGTGCAGGTTGATCAAGCAGTGGGCCAGACAAGCCACAAACTCCTGGTCATGGTTGCCGGGTCCCAGCACGAGGTTTCGGTTTACCGTCAGCACACGTAGTGAATCCAGCAGGGTGACCTGTTGCGGGACCGTTTTGTGTGGACGTGAGAGCTGGTAGAGGATCGTTCGGTTCAGACAATGGTAGATTGAGTCCAAAGACAAACCCTGTGATCGCCGTTTGGACTGTTGTGGGACAAAAAAGAAAAAACACCAGTCTGTTGAGAAACCACCAGTCACGCAAGTCACATAGGAATGCTACATAAGTCTTGCACATGAGGAATGTAAAAGAAATAAAGAGACCGAGAGAGAGAGAGAGGGAGAGAGAAAGAAAGAAAGAAAGAAAGAAAGAAAGAAAGGACAGGACAATAACTGAAGTTTAATAATTGAAGTTATGACTTAACATTACATTGTGGGTCCTTGTGGTCTTTCTTAAATGGTTGGTAGCTAATAAATATTTGCAATATTTAGGGAAACATTTATTGTGAAATTTCTGAAATCTCATCTTAAAAATATAACTATGGTTGATAAATATGATTGCTTATAATTTGCTTTTAATTGCATTTTAATTTTTAACATTCCGCTTGTTTAAATTTACACTACAACTCAAAAGTATTTTTTAATGTTTTAAGTCTCTTATGCTTACCAAGGCTGCATTTATTTATCAAAAATATAGTAAAAACAGTAATACTGTGAAATATTATTACAATTTAAAATAATATTTTGTCATTTAAATGTAATTTATTCCTGTGATGGATGAATTTTCAGCATCTTTCTTCAGTCATCAGTGCCACATGATCCTTCAAAAATCATTCTAATATGCTAATTTGGTGCTCAAACATTTCTTATTATTATTATTATAAGAGTTGAACAGTTGTGCTTGATATTTTGTGGGAACCATAAAACATTTTTTAGGATTCTTTGATTAGAAAGTTTAAAATAATTGATTTGAAATAGAAATATTTTGTAACATTACAAAAGTCTTTATAGTCACTTTAGATCAATTTAATGTATGTAAATATATATATAACAGTAGCATACATTTAAGACATCCACTAAAAGTACTCATTTATATGCAAAGTTCATGATTAAAATGACAAACTAGACAATATATGGCCAAAAAAATATATAGCAAGACCATTTCTTAATTCTTCAGGGACACTTTGACATTGAGGACAAGTATGCTGGTTTTGATGTAGATGGTGTGAAAGCACAAGTGGAGGTTAAGTGGGGAACCTCTTGTGTGCGATCACAGGATTGAGCTCACCTGGGTGATCAGTTGAACTATAAAATCTACCACGAGCTTGGACTCTTTGTTGAACATGCCCTGCCACAGCTTATCAACCACACGCTGGGTGAAGTAGAACACATTGTTGACCAGGACCTGGTAACTTCCTCCTGTCGTTATTGGCAACGATGCCTCCTCACCTGTTGGAGGACAGAGCCACACATGAAAGATTTGCAATTTTAGCTGATACTGTGGAATTCTGAATATTTTGACAACCGACTTTAAGGGACATTGGGAAACTCTAGATCAAAAACGCTGAGAACCACTAAAATATGGTCATGTCTCGTCATGCCATGAGAGTTTTTGCATATATTGTGACTGATCTACATTGACATCAAAAACCACACAATTTGGAAGAAAATGAGGGTGAGTAAATGACAGCATTTTCACTTTTGGGTAAAGCACTAAGCAATTCCCTGAGCTAAACCTGATGATTGGGATGCAACTAACCCAACAGAACATCTGCTGCCAGAAGCTGCTCCATCACACTGTCCAGGATGTAGGACTGAAACTCCTTCTGCTGGGTCCTGGTTGAGCGCTCTGGTGAGGCCTGAGGACACAGAGCAAAGTTAGTGTTTCTGTCCAACAAATGGACACCCCCACATTAGCTTCTAATATGCAATATAAGCGCTGCAGGATGCAATGAGATTCTGTAGCTTCACGTAACATCACTGGCAACAAATGAAACGTTCATTTGTGATCAAGTAGATGGTCTCACCTCTAGCAGATGATCAATGATGGGCGTCTGTTTGCTGGCAGGTGTCATGCACAGGTTGTCCATGATGAGGACCCTCATGAAGTCAAAGACATACTTCTTGGCTGGGTGGTTGGTCAAGTAGGTTTTATTGCCTACATTACAGTATTCTGACTGGCTACGGTTCATGCCTGTATCCGTCACAAAGGCTTTGAACTCTTCTGTGGGTGAACTTGCTTCATCATCCAAATCACTCACCTGAGGAAAACAAGACATTTTTCATCTACACAACCAACTTCAATTGAGACTGAAACAGCAAAAGGACAAATTCTCAAAGGTCTGAGCACACAAAAGCCAGTTACAAAAACAAAGTGAACAATAGAGTACCATCTCAGAGTAGGGCCGTATATTGAAGGGGAAAACTGTAGCAGCAAGTGTACACAGGAAGTCTGGGCTGTGCCACATGGGTGCCAGATCTGGGATGTTGTGATAGAGGTAACGGAAAAACTGCATCAGAGTGATGGGATATTCTCTCAGCCAGGAACCCTCCTCCTCCGACTGCCAAGGCTGCGGGTTAGATAAAGAGAAATCTCAAAAGCTATGTCAGCTTCTGCTGTGAGCTTATTTTAAGGGTCTGTGGTCATGAGAATAAACTGCAGTTGTTGGTATCTGCAGTGAAAACAATTCATCTTAACATAATACCATTTAACCTTTTTTTTTTTTTTTACTTTGAGCACCAGTTTGTCTCAAATTTCCCATTTCATTCAGAATTCTTCATCAGCTGTAGTATAAAATGTTTGATAAACTACCAAATGACAACAGGAACAATCCTCCCAATACCAGCAGTTGCTCCTGGGACACATTTTTCTGAGGCAGACGGCTTGGAGACTCACCAGGTTGAGCATGCTTCGCAGCATTGCCAGGAGCAGGAACGCTGCTTCAGTGCACATGTTGTGAATGGAGCCCACCACTGTAGCACTGGACGCTGGGACGCCAAATATAAATGTCCAGATAGAGTCCAGGTCAAACTGTGTGAGGAGATGAGTACAACTCAATAATAATTTATTAATTATTATTAATATTAAGTGAATATTATACAAATTATTATGAAATAATAGTATTACTGAATTACGTTTAATGTAATACATTTAATTAAATAATAACTATTCAGTGATTTTGTGGTTTAAAAAAATAAATAAAAGTAGTGACGCTACAATGCTGTCATAGGAAACAGTCACAAGTGCAGATGGTAAACATTTATATAAACCATGCATGACTGAATGGATGATACAGCGAAGACTATATTTTGAACAGGAGTGTAGTTAACATGGAGCATGCCACCTTAAAAAAAACAGTTGAAAACAAAAGGTCTGAGATCACATTGAAAATTTGGAATTTAGAATCCTATTTAAATTTGTAAACAAAGTTTTGGATTTATAAACAAAATGAAAGAAAGAACTAAAGAAAATATGATGTAAAATGGTTTTAGATTCCACACTATTGCTAGGTCACTAATGATATAAGAAAATTGGTGACACTGAGCATGTGAACATAACTCTTAATTTTTCAATTAAATTGTTTTACACAATTTCAGATAAAACACAAACTATTAAAAAAATAAATTAAAAAAATAAATGTCTAAGTACTTTTAATAGTGGTCTCAGAGATATGGAAAATTATATGGATTGTGAGATCACAAACAAAAACACAGTGAAGACATTCAAGTTTGATTAGTAGGGAAAAAAGGTTTGCATACTGACATGTACCTGCAGGCTGTCAGGCAGCTCTGTGATTGGCTGCTGGAGGAAAAGGGCCATGAGCATGAAGTAGATCTCTGGGACATTGGTGTGTTTGGGCAGTAAAGTTTGCAATACAGGGAATCCTGGGAAATGGCAGGCATCTCGGTTGATTTCACGCACTGTCGACCTGCCCCCTGCGCTGCGGCCCACGTTAAAACCTGAAAGGAGATACAGGTAAAAAAAAAAAAGCCCCACAAATTATTTTCCATTACTAAATACTTAGTTATTGTTATTATTACCATATTTTATACTGTGTAATTATAGTTACAGTTTAACTTCTTAAAATGCATGTAAAACTAAACAAATATGATTAGGTCTCTTGCTCACCCAGAACAGTGCCAATCTTATTAGTGAGCACAGAGTCGGTGTGGTCCAGCCATCCTCCTCCAGACAGGCCCTCTTTAAACCGGCTCAGGATGGACTGGTTACTCAGCAACACCAACAAGATTAAGAGAGCTGCCGTCACTGTACTGGAGTGAATGTGTTCTTCCATAAACATCAGCAACCAGTCAAAACCCAAGGTGCGCACAAGTTCTTCACAAGCCCTGCGGGACGTAGCAGAAAGAAAGATTTTGTGGGGAGGATGATTACTAAATCTTACAAATTTGGTTTATAATGTTTTAAGTAATAAGGCTTAATTTACAGACAATTAAATGGTGCACTTGGTGGCACACACACAAAAATACTGAGTGCACTGATAATAGATAAAAGCACTTGGGCTACACTAAATCATTTTGGACACATATCCAAAGTGTCCAGTTCCCTCTGTATCCAATCCCAGATATCATCCCTAAACCAGCAAGCATAGGTAACAATGTTACAGATGCTGTAAAATGCAGCGCAGCTCTCTGAAGTCCAATAATCCACCCTTGATTTAATAAGGAGCATCACTCACTGTACATTAACAATGTTCTTCTCTTTGCAGCTGAAGAGCTGTTTGAGCAGGATGTCCAGCAGTCTGTTCCGCAGAAGAATTAAGTTGGACGACAACAGGCCTCCAAATTCATCATCAGCTCCTAAAAACACCCAGGAAGAAGAGTAAGACAACTGAAAGGAGAAATGATACTGCTAACCTTTTTGACTCATTTTTAAGCTCCTGGTGTATTAAGATATCTCATAATTAGGCCTAGATGAAATCTGCAGATTTTCCAGTACTGATTTTTAGTGGGAAACTGCAGAAAGTGCTTACATGGAGCTAACTCTGCACTTTTACGGATAATTGAAACCACCAAACTAGGCAAAATATTTCAGAAATGCACAAGAGGTGTCAGATTTTTAGGAATGATGTGGCGTTCCAATTCAGCAGGAATTCTGTGTAGCTTTCCACAGAGTTCTGCAGGTGTGGATTTCTTTTGGTGCTGCTTAAAGCTCCCATGGGTCTGATTCGTTAACAGGGTGATCTGAAGTGTTGTTGTGTTGCAACAACATGGTGCTAAAATGCTTCTTTGATACTTGGAAGCTTAAAAAGATAACTCACCCCTGTCGATCTTCTCCTCATTGGTGTTCTCCATTATGACAAACTTCTCACAGACTGCAAATGTTGGCAATGTAGAAGAGATGAACTGCCCAAACCTGGGGGGAAAAAAACATAGCCATAAATAACTTTAAAAACAACAACAAAAAAACAACATTCCAGAATTATAAATGATTATTTTGTGATTGAAAAATGTCATTTTGTATGTGCAAACTGTACAAATTTTTTAATTAAATAATTAGTCACTTCTGCTTCTAAATAAAGTATGTTCTGCAGCAAAATCAGACAGATTTGAAACAATCAGTCACTTCTGATTCCAATCTTCTAAACTTTGTTGTCTTAGACAGCATGCATTTAAAATGGGCATACAACTCTCCGTTTACCTGAGTAGGTCATATGAGTTGGGGAAGCCTTGAAGCAGGAGACTGAGGACATTGCCGATGGCAGCGATGGTGGGCTGAGACAAAGACTGATCCCTCAAAGTCAGCAGCAGTTTGGGGATCAACTGAAACTCACGCAATAGTTTGGCATTCTTAGCAGCTTCACTGAGAACAGAAACAATTACACACAGTGTTAGTGAAAACCTTTGCAGGTGTTTTGAGTTGATTAGCTGTGAATATGGTGATTAGGCTTGTCATCATATTCTAATTTGTTGAGATAGTGAATTGGTGGGTTTTTGTTAAATGTGAGCCAAAATCATCACAATTAAAAGAACCGAAGACTTAAACTACTTCAGTCTGTGTGCATTGAATTTATTTAATACACAAGTTTCACAATTTGAGTTGAATTACTGAAATAAATGAACTTTTCCATGACATTCTAATTTATTGAGATGCACCTGTATATTATTTCATTTCCATTTAGTTTGTTGAAGTACTAAAATAACTCAAATTAAATAAAACTTAATAAAAAACCTATACAGATATAATAATAATAAAAAAAAACTAATAAAATGACAAACATTATTCCAACTTTAACTAAAATTAAAATAGATACATACAAATCAAAGTACATTAGTTTATCAGTAATCCTAAAAAAACAACACTAAGCCAAACACACATGCAAGTAGTAGGAAAGAGGAGAAATAAAAAGCGATAACTCTAAAGTTAATAATCGTTCTAGAGAATAGCAAAGTCCAGATTACAAATGTAATGTAAACTTCACAGAGGAACAATACTGTTGGAATCACTCTGATGATTCAGAGTGTTTTTTGTCCAGATGATCAGCAATAAGATCGTTGACAGCCAATCAGACTTTAAAGAGCTCAAACCTTTGAAGCAACAGATGACATGCAGTGTGTGTGCTTATAATAAACAGAACTTTACTGTGCATTCACAATGTTAATATAGTTATTGTTCTTTTTGTGGACGGGCCTTAACGGATAGAAAAAGCACTATGCAAGTCAATGGGATCAGCAAATGAAGGTGAACTATCCCTTTAGGACATAAATCAGATCTCTCCTCTTCTATGTAATGTACTTCATATGGAAGTAGACCTTAAATATCCGTGTGATGTATTTCAGATACCATGTGATGCATATGCTGTTCTATAAGTGCTGCTGGGTAACCGTCATAATGCTAATGCTTAATGTACACCATAACACTTCTATAGGGCTGAAAGAACCCAAAGTCCCATTACATCGAAGAAATGCTTATGTCGATTGCCCTGAATCAAAGATTCAATAAAGAGTGTTAGAGTATGGATGGATTACCTGGATTCAGTCAGAAGTTCAATGAAGTGCTCGAAGAGAGAGAGGTGCAGTTCATAGGGAGCATGAAGCCAAACCTGAAAGTCCACCAAATTTAACATTTGAAGTCATTATATCATGAAAAACAAACAAATGTTTACATCTGAAATAAAAGAAGTTTTAGAACTGAAGACCACTGTACAAAATCATAACAAAACTGTTCTTATGCCAGAAACTATTGGAGTGGCTGTAGTTCAATTTTCAGCAAGGTCACTGATGACGTCAGTCTGAGGTATTTATACGTCCTAACTAGACGTCAGTCATTCTCTGATATCTGCCGGATGTGAGTAATGGAAAAAAAAATATCACTAAAACTCCTCTTGTGTGAGCTTCGCACCTCAAAATCACACAGCAGGTCCTGGAAGGCTGTGGAGTTGGGGATGATTGAGGTCTCGTGACCACTATCGACAGTTCCAACGAGGGAGAAGGTCAAGTGCAGAATATGGCTGTTCAACAGAGGGCGTTTCTTCTTCAGCAGCATGGCCAACAGCTATAACACAAGACATTAAATTAAAGAAAATCTTTCAGGCAAATGATCTAAAGCTGACAGGAAAAAACAACAACAGAAGGTCTGTGAAAGAATGATCTACTATATTTTCCTTAGTCTACTCATTTCAGGATTCAGGGATCAGTTCAATTTAAAACAGGCTACAACCCAACACTCAGCCATTCATTTTCTTTACACAGTGACACCACAATCAACATTAGCTCCATGAAACATTGCATTCTCTCTACGGATCCCATTAAAGCAGCAGAGAACTAAAACAATGCACCATCTGTTATGTTCAAACCAGCACATCCCAGCATGCCCCACCCTTACGAACTCCTACTTATCACATCAATTGGCTGTCCCCGGTCACAACATGCCCAGGCTCACTGATATCGTTTAATTTGCCACCTCATTGGCTCATAACATCCTACAGCTACAGCTGTAGAGAACAGAGGACATCCTCGGTTCAAAGTTCACTGATAATTGTTATTGCAGCCCACCTGGTAGCCTTTGATACGCTCCATCTCCTTGCTAGCTAGCGGGTTGCTCTTGACAACACACACTAATGCTTTTACTGCAGCATAGAGACCCTCCACGTCTGAAGCCATGGCAACCAGGCCCAGAATGGCAGCTGCTCCTCCGATGTACTGGAGGTTGGTGGCCACTGGTTTGGTTACGAAGGCGCGCACACCTACGTGGAACAAGATTGCAGCTATAAATACATGAACACTGAGAGAAAGGGCTGGTTTATTGGAAAAGCTGTACTGTGCCACTTCATTTTTTATTCTGCACTCACCCAGGTAACCGATGACTGCAGCTCCAATGGTCCTGGCCGACCCGTTGAGATGGCCCACTGCATTATGGACGAGTTTGACTGGCGTGGCACTTTCATGAGAGGAAACCCCCAGCTGAAAGTGGATGAAAACATCACTCTGAGCAGCTTTCCAAAAATTATAATTAAAATAATTACTCATGGGCAGGACAAGAAATTGCACTGCACATTTCTGCGAAATTGGAACACTCGTCCTTCAAAAGTTCTAGACATTCTGCACCCCTTGCATGTTTATTTATAAATATTTTGGCTAAATATTTATTACTTCTTTCAGCTATCAAAAAGTGTCCAATACTAAAATTCTGCAGATGATGCACTAAAATTAGTGAAGACAATATGTAAAAGGTCTGCAGATTTACACAAAAAGCTCTGCTGATATTTACATTAGTTGAATGTTCTCATTTATACAGATTTTTTACACAAATCATTCACACCCTTGTCCACCCTTTTATTATACCCTTTTCTACCCTAAAGAATTCTGCATATTTTGAGTGAAAATCAGAAAATATATATTTTTTAAGAAATACTTTATTCAGCAAGGACACATTAAAGGGATAGTTCACCCAAAAATTACATTTGTCATCATTTACTCACCCTCACATGCCGTTCCAAACATCTACGAGTTTCTTTCTTATGTTGAACATAAAAGAAGATATTTTGAAGAATGCTAGTAATCAAACAGTTGATGGTCCCTATTGACTTTCATAGTATTTCTTTACCTACTGTGGAAGTCAATGGGGACCAAAAACTGTTTGGTTCTTCAAAATATCTTCGTGTTCAACATAAGAAAGAAACATATACATGTTTAGAACAATGTGTTTGGGTGAACTTTTCCTTTAAATTGATCAAAAGTGACAGCAAATACATTTGTAATGTTACAAAAGATTTAAATTTCAAATAAATGTTGTCCTTTTTAACTTTCGATTCATCAGAGAATCAGTTTCCACAAACATATTGAGCAGCACAACTGTTTTCAACATTAATAATATGAAATGTTTCTTGAGAACCAAATCAGCATATTAGACTGATTTCTGAAGGATCATGTGACACTCAAGACTGAAGTAATAGCTGCTGAAAATTCATCTTTGCCATCACAAGAATAAATAACCTTTAAAGTATTTCTATTATAATAGAAAACAGTTAATTTAAACTAATATTAGACAATATTACTGGTTTTACTGTATTTCTGATCAAATAAATCCAGTACTGGTGAGCATAAAAGACTTTTTTCAAAAACCTAAAAACATTTTTACTGACCCAAAACTTTTGAACAGTAGTGTAGCTCTGCTTATGGTCTTGATTACTGATATTTTTAAAAAATACAATGTAATGCAAAATGGTCATTTTTTAAATGTTTAATATTTAATTTGTTAAAATTCATTACAACAAATTAATATATCAATATTTAATATTTAAACTTTGCGCTTAAATAAATTATTTTAACAAAAGAGAGCAAAGAAGCAGGAAAAAGGTGAGACTGCTTACCTGTTTGGCGATGGCTTTGTTGTCCAGTTTGTTGTAGACCTTTCGTATCTTGGCCACAGTGAGAGTAGATACAGAGTGAGCAAAGAGACTGAAGGAGACCTTCTCTTCAGGAACCAATCCAACAGGACAGGGTGGCACAGCCTCGGTCTTTGAGTCTTTACCTGGATATATGATATGAAACCCAGTTAAAAGCCACAACATGCAACTACATATGACACATGCAAGACAAAACATTTAATCAGTACAACAGCCATTAATTTACAATAAACATCTACTTTTAAAATCAAACATCTTTTAGTTCCTTGTTATTCACCTCAGTGTGACACATCAGGTACTCACATGGCAGGTAAACAGCTTGGAAACTGCCTACATAATTGGGTCCCAGCTCATAGATGGCAGCCACACTGGCAGCAGGCAGCACCTCCTCCAGAAAGTGAGTGGGCCCCAGTCGCCAGACCAGAGCGGAGAGCTGGCGCTGGGCCGGTGGCGTACCGATGTAGCTGTACACCGTGCTCACCACAGGTGGGTTTGCGGAGGCAGAGCCACCGGGAGCATTGTGAACATAGTGCAGCTACAAAGACAACCACAATGAGAAACAAAAGAGGCGAGTGTGAGCTTATCGGGAATAATGACTTTTATTTTAAAGATGCATTATTTAACAGTAGTCTTAGGAGCTAGTGTTTGAGCTGCTAATGAAGTAAAAGAAAAACCACTTCACATCATATCTGACACCAATTTTGAGCAATGCTTAAAAGGGAGCAGAGAAAAATAATAATGGCACAGTTTCCCATTACTTTAGTCAAAACAAAATAAAGGTGTCTACATTAGGAGCTGGGCCACACCTTGACCGTGCTGACCATCTGGCCATCGATGTAGAGAGTCGCCATGCTGTTCTTCAGCATTCCCTTGCTCATAACTAACACCAGGTGGTGCCACTGTCCCTCGGTGATGAGGTCAGCGCAGCGGAAGCGAGCGCAGCAGGGCAGGATCTCATAGAAGGAGGACTCCTCACTGAAGTCATCCACTGAGAGGGGAGAGAGAGGAAATGATGTCACGTCACTAACCACAGACAAAGGAACTTTTCCTCTGCATTTCAGAAGGAACGGGCTCTTAGACCCTACATTAAAATGGCTTGATTGTCTACTGTCGATTTGCCTACAAAACATAATCGTGGTGATATCGTTAGCTAAATTAATATTTTCATAATTTTCATTTTTTGTGTGTGTTCACAAACAACAGCATTTTGAAAGTATGTAATAGATTTGTTTTTAACTCAAGCTTATTTACTCCGTATACAGAGGAACAAAGGTTGAAACGATCATCTGATTCACAAACATTACACATAATTAGAACATTGCTGACATCAACAGAAAACAAAGATGTAGAACAGGAAGTTGTAGGAAACACTTGCCGTAGGTCTGAAGCAGCTCTTCCTTAGTGGACACAATGAGAGATCGGTCTTTAGCGGAGAGCACAATGGCCAGGCACACGTAGTGCTGCTCGGATGAGGTGGCCCTTCGCACCACCGTGAGCAGACGCACAGGGTGGCTTTGGGGTGGCGTGCTGAAACGCTCAACACAAAACCATGTTGAGTAGCTCAGGCCAGATGGGGGTGGAAAGAAACGCTCACCTGAAGAGATGAAAATGAGGATATTAAATATTAGGAGTTACTTTCTCTTTTTGCATCATTTGGATATAGAATGACACATAACAGTCGCAGCTGTCCAATGCTACATGGATATTAATGTTGATTATTTTCAAAATAGCTTTTTATTGGACAGAAAAGACTGCTTTTAAATTCTGATGTTGCTTGAACAAACAATGAATGGTAAAGTTTTTCTTATTAGAACTCTGGTGAAAATACTTCTGTTTTGCACTTTGCAACTGTTTTCTTTTTGCACTTTTTATATTTTTTAAGTTTTTGAAATAAGTATATTTCTATTTGAAAATATTTTCAAATCTAATTTATTCCTGTGATGAAAAAGCTGAATTTCCAGCAGCCATTACTCCAGTCTTCAGTGTCACATGATCCTTCAGAAATCATTAATATGCTGATTTGCTGCTTAAGAAATATTTGTTATTATTATCAGTGTTGAAAACGGTTGTGCTGATTAATATTTTTGTTTTATTTTAAATATATAAATACTACAAATTTTTTGAACATTTGAGATTGAAATATATAAAAATATATACCATTCTGTATATAAAAGCATTATAAATTATATTTTTGTATTGTCACTTTTGATAAATTTTATACATCCATGCTGAAGAAAAAAGTATGAATAATAACAATCTTACTGACACTTTTGAGCAGAAGTGTATATTATCAGCATAACAGATCTTAATATTTGTTGTGCATTTTTTAAGCATTATTCTGAACTTCAAATAAAAAAATTGATTATACTTGTTTAATGTGGTTTGGGGACCAACATCCTCACTGAATAAATCTCCTTGGACTTTGCATAGTGATCTATTACATCAAGCACACATTCTTGAAAATTTAGATACAACAAATCCACTTTGGCTTGTACCCTAAACCCAGGAAACCCCTGGAAGAGAGACAGGAACAATGAACTAGACTGCAGGGGATCTGAATGAAACTCCCCGAGCAAGAAATGATGATGGCATCAACGAAAATAGGTCAGAGAATATGATGCAGGAGCCTATCTATAAATACTGGAATCATCCATTTGAGAGAGAGAGAGAGAGAGAGAGAGAGAGAGAGAAAAAAAAAAGAAGGGAGAGGAAATGGGGAGGATGAAGGAGAGAGAGAGAGAGAGAGAGAGAGAGAGAGAGAGAGAGACAGCAAAATGAAGAAAGACAGGAAGGGAGAAAGATGGAGAGGCAGCGAGCCCTAAATCACCTCATTAATACTACATAGGCACTTGTACGCCCACTCAGGGCTGCTGTGAGACGGTGGCGCTCGAACAGGAGCAAAGGCACACAAACAATTTCTGTCAAGCTCTGTCAAGTTTCGGTGTGCTTCCTCTTTTCTCTAGACTCCGTCTTTGGAAAATTCAGTCACAGTGCTGTGCACCTGTTCCCTCTACCTCTCGCCTTGTCATGAGCCATGATGCTTCTGAAATTCTGTCAAGCTGCTATGCCTTCCTTTGCCATCCCACGTTTGTAAACTCAAAAACTCACTAACAATAATCTGTTAAAACAATAAAAACAATTTTTTAGTTTATTACACAGCTTTTCTGATTGGTCAGTCACATAACAACTGTATTGAATGGTATATTTCACCATTGTCCATGGCAACATACCAGCTCTATTTTCGTCTCTTTTTATCCCTTTTTATGTCTTCTGAGATCCCAATCACCAAGACAAGGTTTATTGTGTGATAATGATTTGCTTGCTGTACACTATAGATGAATAACTGCAGCACACTTCATCAATTTAATGTACTTTTTTCATATTTTAGGCTTTAATAAAGATTTATAAAGAGAGAAACGCTGCTGCCTGCTGTTATGCAAATCACAGGGGTTGGGGAAGAGTGTGAGCACATACCATTTCCCATGCCGCTGACCACCGCCCCGTCACTGACTCCAGATGTGTTTGCATTACTGGATGGTGCATTGTGAGGGGCCAAACTGGGCAAAAACAAACAGCTGGAGAGAGAAGACGGAAATAAAAAAGAATTTCAATTTATCACAAATCCCAGCAGGCCAGACATTTCACACATTTTATTCTTGTGGGAATATTTCACATTGGCAGCTTAAAGAGTTGTTTATTTGTGGGTGTCACGCCTTATGTAACGCTGACAGAGTGTGCTCACCATAACAGAACTGAATTACATCGTGTACAAAACATTAGAAACGTCCACTGATGGAACTTATTCAAACACCAGATATTACTGAATGTTAGAAAAGCAAATAATGAGAATGGGTGCAACCCAATACAAGATTCCTGTCAATCCATACTTCATTAAACATTCTGCCATTCATCAAATAAACAGAAAACCATTCCAGTGTCACTCAAAACAGCTAAACAAGTCTCTATGAAGGCTAATTAACCGTGACAAAGGAAGCCTCATGTCATTTTAATGTTAAAAAAGCTGTGGCAATAAAATTACACATCCCATTAACAATACAAGCATCCACCCAAAAACTGTGAAACACTAACACCTCCCACCAGACAAGGAAGTGTGTGAAGAAGGGTTCAATTTGGGGACAAATACACTCAAAAAAGTGAGCTACATCGGACAAAACCTCCCTTTGGGAACATTTGGGGGAGAAAAAAATTAAAATATATAAATAAATAAAAAAATACTTCTGTAAAAATGTTAAGCAAAATTTTCAAAATATTTTACTAATATACTGTTTTATTAATATTATTTAATTAATATAATTAGTTAAACTGATTATATATCGTTGTATATTATTATAATTCTGAAAAAAAAAAAAATCTAAAGATAAAACAATAGAAGTCTATGTATATGTGTGTGGGGGTTAATGTCCACCTCCTCCCTGTGTGCTCCCTTATAAACCAAAAAGCTTTAAGCCCAGCTGTGGCAGCAGTCTGTGACTGGTTTGCACGCCCCAATACGGAACGTGTTTACATGAATTTTTCATGAAGGCAGATGGGGAGCGCACTGTGTGTGTGCGTTTTGTCAGCATTCGCGAGATGAAATGTGGGCCAGTACAAGTGATTTTTACATCTTCAATTATTCTAAGCTGCATGTTCTATTCAGATGTAGGAGGAAGTATTTAAAGACTCAGGAGGATTCTGGCTAAGACATATAAAAGATACATCATTTGAATTGTCTGTGCAGTTGGTGCAGGCTGAATGGGGTTTTGTGGCATTTAAGTCTGTAGAACTGCTGCATAATTGTTCAAGTAGTAGAAAAGCCTCTGGGAGACTAACAAAATTCAATCTGTGCACAACCAATATCACTTGAAGCATTTGGGTCTCTGTTATGTGCGCTGGGTGCAAAAACAGAACCGTTGACCCATTTCACACACATAAATCTCCCATTTAAGCAGCTAATAATTTGGAAAGAAGACAAATGATTATCACTGTGCTTTCATAATTTATGAAAAAGATGAAATATTAAAGATCTGTTATTTTCAGTTTAACGCATACCCTGATGGGATTATGTTAAACAGAAACAGATGGAGGCTCAGTGTGGATTCTTTGTTGCGCTTTGAACTGCGATACGTTCGGAGATGTAAGCGCATTTCAAGTCTCTGTTTTTCGGTGAGCTTTAAACTAGGTCAAGCTTTTAAAAGCACAACACCAAATAAATTTTTGATTGACGCATATATCTGGTAAACGCATTCTGAATTGAAGCCAATAAATCTCTGATGCCTTACAAACAGTGACTGTGCAAACAAATCCTGATCTTCAAAATATATAGGTTAGATCAGCGCAGGCAGCCTTACCCGAATCCCTCTAATGATGTGTCAAACTCCACGAAGGCGGGCGTGACGGAGGACCCATGGAGACGGATGTCATGGGGTGTCGTCATGGAGACCAGGCACTTGACTCGGGTGAGGGGCACAGTGCTGCCCTCAGCCGATCGCACCAGACTTCGGCTGATCCGGTACTGGCTGTTGTCCTCGTTAATCGTGAACACGCTATCCGGCCCAAAACCCTCCATGGACAGAGTCATGCTGTCTGGATGTGGAAAAGGTCAAATGTACAGTCAGACTGGTCCCGTAAACTCTACTGCTCCCTTTGTATTATACTCTTAACTCAAGACATAGTTAACAGGGTCACACTGTATTTAAAGGTCTAATTCTCACTATTAACAAACCATTAACTATGACTTTTACCTCAATAAACTCGTAATTTGCTGCTTATTAATAGTTAGTAAGGTAGTTGTTAAGTTTAGGTATTGGGTAGGATTAAGGATGTAGAATATGGTCATGCAGAATATGTGCTTTATAAACACTAATAATCAGCCAATATGTTAATAATAGGCATGCTAATAAGGCACTAGTTAATAGTGAGAATTGGTCCCTATACTAAATTGTTACTGTAAACAGTTATTACTGTTAGTATAAGAGATTTTTTTTCTTCACTTTAAATGCAATATTAGGCACTTTCCAGGAATGTTTGATAAACTATTATCTAACAACAATACCATTAATAAATTTGATTAATTTTGTCCATTTAATTGATTATTTACGGATTTATTTAATATTATTCTGAAATTATTATATTACAGTTTATTTATATTTTATATTTTATTTATATATATATATATATATATATATATATATATATATATATATATATATATATATATATATATATATATATATGTATGTGTGTGTGTGTATATATATATATATATATATATATATATATATTTTTTTTTTTTTTTTTAATTATTTATTTCAATATATTTGTTTATTACTCCATGTCCTAAATTCTGGTAACAGGGCTGCAAAAATGCAAAACTTATATATTGAACAGAATATAAAAACACTTTTAATATTCAGTATTATAATATTAATAATTAAGAATAATATTGACAATCAAATTGTCCGGAATATCCTTCCATACACCCCCTCAATACACATAAACTTAACAACTACTTTATTAACTATTAATAAGCAGCAAATTAGGGGTTTATTGAGACAAAATTCATAATTAATGGTTTGTTAATAGTGAGAAGAATTGGACCTTAAAATAAAATGACTATATTATATATATAATTCCCCCCCCCCTCCATTTCAAGCCGTAAGAATTCATTTATAATAAAAGTTCCTGTGTAAAGTGTAAAGCAGTGTAACCATCAGTGTGATGTCAAAAAGGGAATGTTAAAGGTCTAAATAGCATGTGGGTGTTGAATATCATAAATCTGACACTATAAAAGCAGAGGGAAATTTCCTGTCCAGTAAAATCCTTTCATTCTGTTTAAATCAGAGTTCTCTTAAATATCCTCATTCTGAGGTAATATATTGTGGATATAACCAAGAAAAATATCTGCTTGCACTGGACCCTGGAATGACTGCACAATTCGACTGAGACTTTCTACTAAGCAAGCAGGAAACCTTTAAATTAGCAAGTTCAAAAAAGACTCCCTGGACATGGTGAGAGCTTGGAGAAAAGTAATTTCACTGGTAATTAGGGAAGCTGGGAACTCATCTCCGACAGAACCCTGTTCAATTGAACGTCTCTCTGCTGGCAGAGCCGTGGAGAGCGAAAGGAGAATGTTTTGTTTGATTCTGATGGTGATTGATGGCATTTCACCAAAGACCACAGTCAGTGAAGCCTGAAGTAATGCCCCTCCTTTCACTGGCCCACAGAGAAACCACAGAGACAAGACCACATAACACTGACACAAACTGTTTACGGGATGGCACAAAAGCACAGTGACAGCTCTAGCAGTCTTTATGCATTCATTTTTTTTCCTTACTGCGCATTTCAGCTTCATAGCTGAGGGAGCTAGGCTTGTGGACCCGATACTGCTTCAGGAGCTTTTTGTCCCAGGCACCGCAATTCAGAGGATTCCCAAGTCGTAAAAATTCCCTGGAAAATGCATAAAACATTTTATAGAGACAGTAATAACCCACACAATAAGCAAGTGCTTGCTCTATGAGTCAGTCCAGAAGACAACAACTGTAACTGATAAAAACAAACATTAAATAAATGCAATTAACAAAATATATAGTAATGATAATAATAATAATAATAATAATGATAAAAAATATTATACATTTTATATATATATATATATATATATATATATATATATATATATATATATATATATATATATATGATTATTTATTCTAAATAATAAGAAAATAATACATATTAATCACTTAAATAAATATGATGATGATTACATCTATTTGTGGAAAGATATTTCCAGAATGCAGTCACATGACATTTAAACCATACAAGACAGATTTTGATTTCTCAAATGACCTGAAGTGAATTGCTGTTTTTTTTTTTTTTTTTGTAGTGAAGCATCCTCCATCACATTAAACCAGCCACGTGGAAAATTGAAATCGCTAATCCACTTGACTTAGAGACAACCCATGGAGAGCTTTGAATAATATCGAGATATTGTCAAATTTGATCGTTTTCCTTTTATGCAAACAAGCAGCTATGATAAGATCAAATCAGTTAAGACTGAAACGTGCAGGAGCCCCAGGAGCAAAACAGATTTTAACTGACTCATCTGTTCTTTGTATAAACAAAAATCAGTTCAAAAGAGCTCACATGTGGGAGACCAATCAATAGAAGGTTGGGGGCAGAAACATGTTCCGTTAAGATATTATTCATAAATATTAATCACTTCAATAAATACTGCTGAGGCTTTGAGATGTAATGGACAAAGAGCTGGCCCTCTGATCTGTACTGTATCACAGTCGTGTGGTGTAATGTATACAGTACGTTACCAGCAGGGAGGGTCTATCTGTCCTCATAATATTATATAATATACTTTAATATATTTTCCATTTTCCAGGACTCACCTGAGCACCATCGGCTCTAGGGCCTGGGAGGCCAGTCGCTCAAACATCCTCTGCAGAGGTGGGTGGAGTGGGTGATCTTCGTCTCCCAAAGCGCAGCTACAGCGTTGAAGCAAACGTGAGTGCAGACCCGCCTCACACAGGATCTGCTGGTTCCTCTCTGAATGCACCAGCAGCTGCAGGATGTTAGCAACTGCCAGCTGCAGGTCCAGAGCATGCTGAGGAGCAGAGTGAGGCTAAAGTGAGCTGCAGGACACTTACAGTAGTACACTCAGCTCAGATAAACACTAAAAATCTGAGATTTAAATTCAGTCAAACATAACATGCTATTACTAGTCATTCTGAGAACAAGTAATTAAAGGGATAGTTCACCCAAAATCGAAAACTGTCATTAATTCCTCACCCTCATGTCGTTCCAAACCCGTAAGACCTTCATTCACTTTCGGAACACAAATTAAGATATGTTTGATGAAATCCGAGAGCTTTCTGACTTTGAATAGACAGCAACGCAACTGACACATTCAAGGCCCAGAAATGTAGTAAGGACATCGTTAAAATAGTCCATGTGACATCAGTGGTTCAACCAATTTTATGAAGTTATGAGAATACTTTTTGTGCACAAAGAAAACAAATATAATGACTTTATTCAACAATTTCTTCTCTTCCGTGTGTCTTCGACATGTGTTCACGACAGTACTATGGGCACAATATAATAACAGCCATATCCTAACTACATTTCTGGGCCTTGAATGTGGTAGTTTCGTTGCTGTCTATGCAGGGTCAGAAAGCTATCGGATTTCATCAAAAATATCTTAATTTGTGGTCTGAAGATGAACAAAGGTCTTACGGGTTTGGAAACGACATGACGGTGAATAATTAATGACAGAATTTTAATTTTTGGGTGAACTATCCCTTCATGTTAGCCAGGCCTGTTTTTCGAAGGTACACCCCTAAAAGGAACGTTCTGGGTTCTTACTGTCAATTACTACAGAATATAATCTCATCTTGTCCCAAAGTTTGTAAAATCAAAACAAACAACACACTGACAAATGTACTTATAATGGAAGTCTGTGAGCTAATACACTGTACTGCATGTATCTCTCCAGGGAGCAGCTTACAGTAAATCGTGGTAATCATTTCTGTGGTAATCGTGGCAAACAACATAACAAAAATGCTGTTGATAGAGCTTAAATGAGAACATGCCTTTAAGTTTCACACAAAATGTGATGCGTTCATTCTTATAAAATCTACACCGACCAACATTTCTACATATCAACACCAACATTTTGCATTAGGCATTCCCATGTGGGCTGATGACTGTGTAGACACCAAACATGGTGTCAGCTCACTAGGTTTTGAGACTCAGCCAATGTCTACAAGCAGCTCATACCTCAGGCTGTGTGTCAGAAGAAACAGAGGGTAAAAGGTCGAGGATTGCCAGTACTGCTCCAGGGTGGATGACTACAGGGTCTGAAGAGTGCTGAGACAGATTTCCCAAGTGCAGCTTTAGGTCCGTTAGGGCTTTACCAGGAGCAGAGTTGGATGAGCTGTGATAGCCATGTCTATTGGAAAGAAAAGATCGCTTAATGGCTCTTCTTAGTCTCATCACTTAGTGTCAGTGTCTGGAAAGTGTAATTCACTTATATATTTTTGCTTGGTAGTTTTATCCAGATAAAAGCTAACAGGCTGCAAAAGCTTAGAGAGATTTTTTGGTCCTTACTCTTAAATACAGCACCAAAATGTCATTTATAAAAAATATCAGCTTTGATATAAGGTTAATTATGAATCAAAACTCCCCACAGAGAGCTTGAAAAGCAAAAGGACTGAAAAAAAGCTGTCAGCACAACCAGAGAAGGCAATTTTTTTGCAACTGCAAAGCTTTACAGGTAAATACAGTCAAAGGAAATGATCAAGGAGAGGAAAAGTGAGAGGTTGCAAAAGTTGCGGATGAAAATCTCTCTGATCAGAGGGAGGAGAATATGAATAACTGTATCCTAAAGACATAATGCAGTTTCCTATAACCAGCAATTTGTTTATTCACACTGAAAACATAAATGTAGATGGGCACAACATAATAACAGCCAATCAGAACATATCTGATGTTTAACGTATAGCTATTTTGAACCAATGACATTTCTGGGTGGGCGGGGCTAACGTAAATATATAAATGTATCAACTAAATGTCCTGTTGCTTGTTGGAACTTGTTAGGAAAATAAAAAAATCTGACTTACACAGCAGCGATACCTTTTTATAACTTTTGAAGTTATCATATTGTAGGAACTGAACGTAATTGCTCTCAGCTCGCACTCTAAACCTGTTATTTTTATTGAAAATTCCTAGTGACATTGATTCAGATGAATGCATAATGCTACATTTCTACACAGTTTTTTTTTTTTTGTCTACATAAATTAACAATACACTATTGTATTTAGGCATCACAACATTATAATGTACAACATGAAAAAATGATATTCATTTTGAAAGCAGCTAAAAATTACATTTAACAGTATTATTAAATTATTAGTGATTTTAAAGGTTAACTTCAAGTAAGCGTTAGCTGCAGTTAAATGTCATCGTAATGAAAAAATATGGGAAATTAGACATGCACAATTAAATATGCAACATCAACAGATTTTCACTACAATTCAAAAGTTTTTTTATCTAAAGGAATTAATATTTTTATTCAGTAGAGACTTTTACATTGTTTAAAAATTATATTATTTTAAATACATGCTGTTGTACTGGATTTCTAATAATCAGAATACAAAAATATTAAGCAGCACAACTGTTTTCAGCACTGATAATTAATAAATGTTTCTTGAGAACTAAATTATTATATTGGAATTATTTAATAAGAATTATAATTCTATATAATTATAATTCATCATGTGACACTGAAGACTGGTGTAATACCAGCTTCGCCTTCACAGGAATAAATAACATTTTAAAATATTTCTGAAATATATGAAAAAAAGAATTTTAAATGTCAAAATAATTGTAAAACTTTGAAATAATATAGTTCACATTTTTACTGTGTTTACTGTAGTATTGATCAAATAAACGCGGCTTTGGTTAGCATAAGACACTTCTTTCGAGAAAGTAAAAAAAAAAAAAAATCCCAAACTTTTGAACGGTGGTGTATTTATGTACAATATGGATCAATATGATAAATTTAAAAAAATAACAAAAATCTAATAATGGCAGATAACCAGTATAAAGTAAAGTAACCAGTATAGTACCAATATAATTGCACATCCCTACAGTAAGGAAAGGTGTGAGAGAAATTGAACAAAAGAAGGAAGAGAGATTGAAACAGACTGGGTGAAAAAAAAATAGTCTGATCACTCAAGCACAGAACTGAAAACAAAAAAGGAAAAGACAGAGGGAGAAATGGAAGAGGTGGCAGAAAGCAGTACCTCTTCCTGGCGATTGCTGGCGTGCCCCAAGGAGAGGGCAGCGAGGTCTCGTGAGTCAAGCAGGGGGGCACCTGCTCGGCACGACTACAACAATTCAACCACACACGGACACGCAGAGTCACGACCAAAGAATCAACATGAAGACAGACCAGACATTCACACAGCCATACAAACACAAACAGCAGGTCCATACCACACACACCCCGCGTGTGCAGCCAGGCAATGCCAGAGGTTACGAGAGACAAAGAAATGAGAAAGAGCAAGAGAGGGAGGCAGTTAGTTCCTGTTGATTATACAGCTCAGGGCACAGCACATAGAACTCAGTGGATCAGATCATGCAAATCTAACACAAACATAAGCCCAAAGCACAGCTACACTCAGATAGCATGTGAAGGCATTTGCATCTTCTGAAGGTCATGCCTAATGAGAAAGACAAATCTAAACTACATTCTTAGCAGATCAGGGGCGAACATACTCATTCTGCACCAACTATTAAGCAACTACGCAAACTGATTTTCCTTTGAGACTTTGCCCTTCCACAGAAAACAATGAGAATACTTTCCCACTGAATCCCTCATTGTTACAAATGAATATTTAGGGTGGCATTCTACAAACATTATGAAAGGAAATATGTACTTTCAAGTGCATTCAAGTAGCAATATTTAGAACCTGATTTGTATATTTGTTTTTTGTTAGAATAATGAATCCTACCAGATTAGTGGAAAAAAAAATGCAAAAATAAACCACCCTGGCAGAGTGCTTTTACTATTAGGCTAAAATGGCAATTTTTTATTGTTTATTTGAATAAAAAATATTATATAAAAACATTAAATAAAAATACAAATGAAACAGTCTTTTTAGAATAGAGATTTTTAAATGTTAATTTCCCTGAATTATAAAATTGGTTTCTATGTAAGCCCTGGGTGAGCTCAAACGTGTTTTTAATTTTTAATTACTTTGCTTATTTTTAATTTTTTTTTTTTAGCTTGTTCATTTTAATTTTCAAATGTAGTTGTGCACGGTTTTAATTAAACCATTGTGCTCATTAAGAAATTTTAAGAAATAGCATAGTTTGCCAAAATTATTATGAAACTGTTATTAGTAATGTATGTGAATAAAACAAAATATAAAATGTAATTTTATTTAAAAAAAAATTATGTGCAAAGAGTACTCGACTATAAAATTTACTCAAAATGCCCATCCTTATTTAAGTCCTCTTAAAATTTCTCAGTAAAATAAACAGCCACCTTAATTGAAAGAGGGATTTCAATTTCTTTTTTTCAGCCATCTTACTAATATCACATCCAAAACATATTGATCCCTTTCATTCATTAAGAAAAGACAACTTCCATTTATCCACACCTGTCAAAAGAGTCGGTGGCCATCTTGTACAGGTATATGAACAGCTTGCTGCAGTGCTTGAGTGTGGGACACACATTTTCTGCAGGTATGATCTCATCCTCCAGTAACCGCTGGAATGGTTGGGCATTTGAGGGGAAGACGGTTGCTGGACCAACTTTCTTAGCATCAGAAAAACATCCCAAAAGTCGCACCGCATCGGCCAGCTTCTCGTACTGGATCTCAGTGCGAAAGAAGTGCGAGTTGGCAGGTTCGTAACGCATGGCTGCTGTTAGAGTGCAGAATACGGTGTGTAGAAGTTCAAAGACTTTGTTCTGGTTGACCTTCTCCCAGCCGCTGACAGGTGGAGAACAGAGAGAACGCTCCATGGCAACCAACAGTGAGGTCACATACACAAAGCCGCCCACCTTGCGGAAGACGGTGCGTGTGCGGTGACTCTCGCGCAGCACTGCTAACAAAGCCTAATAAGAAACAACAAAGAATGTTAGGTGAATTCAAAATTAAATCATAATGATGGAAGTTAATTGTCTAACAAAAATGCTTTTCACTTACATTCATTCAAAATTTTGGGTTCAATAAGCTTTTAATTTTTAAATAATTGCTTAACTTTTAATAAGCTTTCTGAAGAATCATGCAAAACTGAAGATTGGAGTAAAGCCATGTGTCCACCAAAGAGTTTTTAGCCAGCTGAAAACGCCTAGATGTGGACGCATAATAGTGCTTCTGCGGTGTAGCATTTTTTTCACTTGAGACACTTTGGTTGCTATGAAACGGAATATCATGGAAGTAACACGGAAGTAACGTGGCAGACGCATCGGTAATGAAATGGTGCAAGCATTATTTTTCATAAATTAGCTTCTCCTCCATTGTTGTTCACTCGGGAGGATGTGACAATTGGTCGGTATTAGCCCTGCCCCTCCTCCACTGCGTTTGGACGGCTGACTACAAAGTGACAATAGCTATGTTTCAATCCAAAGTTACAAATTAAACTTATGCGCAAAATTGGAATATCGCATAAAACATTTGCGAATAACGCACCTTTCCATCCAATAAGTTGAATAAAGCAAAATCTCCACTTCCTGATTAACTTGCGCTAAATATCACAAAGAAAAATGACATTTGCTGCAGTAGGAGAAGGCACTGTAAATAATGCTTTTTGTATACAATAAATTATGAGCTTCAGAGTGTGCAGTGTGCAGAACGTGGTCGTGTTATCTTATTTTTGGAGCCTGCTGTTTGGGAATGCATTTCTGGGAGTTAATTATAACGAAGCACTTTGACTTTGCTCAAGCATTTTAGAATGACAAAACTAGCATTTCAGATGCTGTGCAATGAGATCGGTCCATTGGTTGGTCCAGTTTTATGCTGTCCCATTGCAAAGTAACGTCTTTTTTGATGCACATTAAGGAATTTATTCAGTAAAAGTGTTTCCATCGTAGTTTAGGCGCATGTTTTCTTACCGGATAAGAAACGTATCCAACTTAGTTGAGCGCAATATTTTTAGAATTTATGCGCATCTTGGCGTTTCCATCCAGTGTTGTTTTCTTTTTTATGCAATATCCCAAAATGTGCATAATAATAGGTGGATGGAAACATATCAAGTGATCAGTGCAGCGTTTTACCCAAAGCTGAACATTCTTCAACTCTTGGTGCTGAGATAAAATGCCTTGTCACGCTAATGGCGCTTTAAAAAATGCTATAAAAAATTCAAAAATAAATGCTACAAAAATAATAAAAATTCAAAACTTTGCTAGCCTCGGGGAAAAAACACATTGGTCGACACACAGCCTAATGGCTGCTAATATATTATATAATATGATATATTATTGTATTATATAACATATAAGTTTTTATTTGACAACTGCAATATTTTGATCAGTAGGTCTCTGTTCAATAACATTTTGAAGCTTTAATTTCAGCATGTTGGCATTTACTATTTCCAAATTTACTCCATTGTCACCTGCACCTGTAACCAACTTGGCAGGATGTGCATTCTTATTTTCTTCATTTTCTAAATGTGCCTCACCCGCAGAATGTCAGTTTTGAGCTGTAGTTCTGTTGACGGTGCAGAGTGCATGAGGCCAAGCAGAGTACCCATGTCATCATCTCCAGATGGTGACAGCACCAGCTGTTGAATGATCATCAGAGCGTTCTCACGACACTGACGGTACTTCACAATGTTGTGCACACACCGGGCTCCGCCAAACTCGCGGAACAATCCTGAGAGATTCAGATTTTCTCGTTAAAAATTCATCTCAGTGTCATAAAAGCTTGGAGACAAGCAATTTTGGATTTCAGTTTCAAATTTATAACTTGGCAAGATCTTTAATGTATTGTTTATGTAAATATTAGACACAACAAGACCATAGTGAGGTTTAGAAATGACTGATCACCTCATTGGCAATGCCACATTTGGAATTACTCACTCATTTTCTGCAACAAAGCCATTCTAACTGGCTAACAATAAATAAAGCATGAGTGCATCTATGAGATAGAGCATTCTGAGACTATCAGCAGCCATGATATAGAAGAGAAATGATTACAGAGCTGAAGTTAAGAGCGTTTCTCAACCAGAGACCTGACTCAGCACAGAGAGTGAGACTACTGCAGGGTCTGAGAGCATGAAAATGAATTTTGACTCGTCTCTGAGTGCTTAAAAACAAAGGAAAAATGGCAGTACAATAACACAATTATAATGAAAGCCTAAGGGGTGCACTTGAAAGTTTTAAAACTAGTTATGTCAATCACATATTTCTGTTCAAGACCATATGAAATCAAAAACTGACTTTTGTGGCATTGTGTCTATGTATATTAGCTATGAGACTATCTATACACAAGCATACCTAACAGATTTAAAATGTAGTCTTTATCTTCTGACAAAATATTAAAAAAGATTGATGACTCATTGTGCACCACAAATTTTTGTCTAATCAAATGCCCTCAAGAATGAGAATGTCCCTTCCTCTAATACTACCAGTAACTGAGTAGGAAGTAGCAAATGATGGTTTACAGCTATGATGTAACTAAAGCCTAAGACTATTTTATAGAAAAAAGGGACAATTCCTTTGATGTCTTGCCAAACAGACCATTTTAAATAAAAATGATAACACTGTGGTTGTCTTTAGAGTACTTTTGATTAAAAAAGTAAAGAATTCTGTCTGAGAGATGAACTTCCTGTTACACACGAAAAAAGTAATACCAAAAACATCACATAAATGAATACACAAGGTGTGGGGTGGAAGGGGTGTAGAACTCTTTCCAATTGTGTGTAACTCTGCAGAGCTTCTGTGTGACAGACTCCGTGAGGCCCTGATTATGAATAAATGTAGCTAAAGAGGAAGAGATGGTGAGACCAAAACTACTGCGTCAGTCAATTCCAAGCCTACTGCTCACCATTTCCTTTTTCAAAACCCAGCAAAAGTCAGAGACATAGACTTGAGTTTGAGACAGAGTTTGTGTCCTGGCCTGTGGCCCTTTCCTGATCTCATTCCCCTCTCCAAACCTTCCTATAACTAAGTCATTTGAACAATAAAAAAAGAAAAAAGAAGCAGTCATGCACACATTTACCCGCATTGGTGTTCGAGCCTTGCAAGAGGACTGTGAGTGTCTCCATGACAAGCCAAGCAAGCTGTTTTTGCTCTTCAGCCACATTGTTCTTGGCATCACCTGACCACAGTGGAAGGAGCAGTCATTGAAATTATAACTAGTTTCAGCATTGTTATTGTTAACTAAGACAAAAATGTTTAAGTGTTTTCGTTAATTGAAATAAATAGAGATTTAGAAAGATTAGAGATTAGAAAAATCTAATAAAAAAAAGACAAAAGCACATGATAAAATTACTAGAAATTAAAACTCAAATTTGAAAAATTAAAAAGTATGAATTTTTTTTTTTTAAATATGAATAAGCACTATATAAATAACACTTAAATAACCCTTACTAATATATATTATTTAATTATTTAATTTTAGTTCACAAAAGACTTACCCTGCTCGCCATGGGCTTGCGTTGGGTCTTTCAACAGTGCTGCATATTTGTGGAGCAGGTTAACTAGCACTTCCAGCAGTCCAACTTCACGGAAGACATCACTGAAGACAGGGTGGTGGCGCCCGAGTTTGAGAAGAGTGCGAGTGGCTGTGATGCTGCATCCGTAAGAAGTACTTGACTTTAACAACACGCTAACGCTAAAAAGCTCTTTGCATGGTACGTAATTGAGTCCGAAGACAACAAACTCCAGCAGCTCAAAGTACTTGGACTGCACCTCCGGTAGCTTTGCTACTCGCTCTGCAAACTGCGACAGCGTATGCTGCGCCTCTAAGATGAAATAGTTGGCATAGTCGGCGGCATAGATGTTGGCAATTGCTTCAAGGATCATTCGTGCTAATCGACCACTCTTGGCCTTCAAGAAGGCATTCTGAAGCACAGAGAAAGCCTGGATGTTTCTGACCGTGTGGCCTGAAAAAAAAAAAAAAAGAGAAATCGAACAGTTAATGGACAAAAAAATAACCCTGATTATGATTAATGAACGATTATTTCATTTACTTATTTATTTGCCCTCATAGTTCACTGACAAAGTTTTTTACTGTAAATATGGTCACCTAAGGTGGGATATTTTATCTAATGAAAGAGTGCATTTCTTATCTTTGTGATTTTAAAATAATTGAAGGAAACAAACTATTTATGGTTATTTATTGAATATTTCGATCAATTGAAATCAAAGCAGTACGCATTTCTTGAAATGAACACATCTTTTGAAAAAAGTCACATTTCAGTTTGAATGTAAATGATAAGGATATTTTCATATTAAAAATATGTAAAAAGCATATTTTTACGCAGCTCCGTTTGCTCAGATGACTCAGTGTTTGAGTTCTGTATTGCTTCCATGCCGCTGTAGCATGTTTTTAAGGCTAAAGCCAGGGTTGCCAATTTGGGCTGCTGCGGGTTGTTTTTTAGTCCATTTTTTAATTAAAGCGATCGCCCTTAACACGATTTTGACAGAGGGGACACCTGACGGAGGGGAAAACTCCAGGAAAAAATGTGATTGGGCTAGTTTTGAATAACAATCGTGCTTGTTTTGTTTTGCGGACCTGGCAACCCTGGGGAAAGTATTAACAGGATAAAAAAAATGAAATAACCATGGGAAAATTATGTCAGTTAGAGGTTCCGAATTTCAGTTTCGATTACTTTTCGATTAATCGTCCAGCCCTAGTTGAGACCAGCTCATACTATGACTGTCTCACTCATCACCAGACATTTAAAGTTAATTCTAGACAAAAAATCCAAAATACATTCAGGTGATACTTTTTTAAATACATCAGTTAAACACACCTCTGAATAAAATGATCTATTTACGAAAAAAAAAAAAAAAAAACCCGTACTCAAGACCATGAAAATATGATGGTCTTGGCCTCTGACTCAAGTACCAAGACCAAGACTGTGAAAATGTGGTCTTGGACTTTGACTCAAAGATCAAGAACATGAAAATACATTCTTAGACTCAGACTCAAGGCTCAAATTTTCATGGTCTTGGTCTTGTCATGGACTTGGGAGTATTTGGACTCGGTCTTGACATTGACTCAACCCTCTTCTGGTATTGGTCTTGATTCAGACTCAGATGAGCAGGTCTCGACTACAACACTGCTGAATAGCCACCAATGTCCTTTTCCTCAATCGCTCAGCACAAAATTAATTACTGGTGTTTATTTCTCCACTGGGTCTTTCTGAAGCGTAATCACGCTATACAACTAGGCTTCAAGAAAAACATACTGTATGCAATAATAACTATGAGCACACGACCATCACATGATCATAGAGCAAGACAAGCCAGTCCTTCAACCCTGCAACCCTTAAAAACACATTCTTGTGCATTCAACCTTTATGAACTTCCACTTCAGTGAGGGCTATTGCTGGTTGAGTGAAAATGACACCACAAAATAGGGAATAAACAGTCTCTGTGATTGGCTTGTAGGAAAAGATGAAGTCTTGATGTGACTGGGTGCATTAACATAATCTGGCGCCATTATTTTAATTACAGCATTTAATGGCTCTTGGCAAGGCATAAAACAAGCCAAACAAATAACCTAACCAGATTACACAGTAGGTGTCTGCCGTTTGCCTCCTTCTGACCAATTAATGCCATTTACAGCCAGTGAACACTAATGTTTTAATTCTCCCTCAGAAACCGCAGGCCCTTCTTCTGCTTGTGTGACTAGAAGAGTAATCTAGCTGACGAAGGGAGGCAGCAGCAGACACAGATGAGGAGGTTAATAAATGAAAATGCCACGAGGAAGAAAACTGCTAATCTCACTCAGTGGTTAAGACAGCCATTGATTACAGCTAGGTTAATTTGTCCTGAAAGCTCCATAACAAAAGTTTCATTTTCATAATTTAAAAATAAATAAATAAATAAAATAAATAAATGAAATAAAATTTAATTAACATTTTATAAAAAATTTAATTAAAAATTAAAATGAAATAAAAATAAAGAAAATCATTTTAAGAGTCATTTGAATTTTTTTGTTTGGAAGCAAGAAAAGAATACCAACTGATGCAAAAATGTGAATGACTGCAAATATAGAAGCACACTAAATCTCTAAAATATTTTAGTAATGTAGGCCACTTAAGCCTCAGCATTGCAAACTTGCCAAATCCCAATTTTTTTCCCATGTTTCCTGGCCAAAGTTCAATATATCCCTGAATTTCACATCACCAACTTTCACACCCAGCTGTGCTGTGACATAAGTTAAGAGTCAAGTGCATGTCAATTTATGAGGGCTGACCTTTCCCAGAAGGCTGTGGAACCACAAAACCTGGAAGCAGAAAAGGTGCTCCGGTGGTGAGTCCAGCTGGCTTTAGCTCACTGACACCATATGTGGTCAGAGCAGTCACCAGGTTCACCAGGTCCTTTAGAGCATCTTTGGATTCATCCTCTTTGGCCTGCTCCGACCTAATATGTACAGCAAGTATAACAGAGAATATCACTACTCAATCATATCAGAATTTAAAATAAATATACTGCTTCTTATTGCCTTTAAATTACTAATTTTTTGGGGGTGACCTATCCCTTTAAGCTAACACTTTAAGTAAACATGCAAGCAAGATATTGAAAAATACACTACCGTTCAAAAGTTTAGGGTCAGTACTTTTTTTTTTAAGAAATTATATTAAGCAAGGAGACACTCAACTGATCAAACTGACAGTAAAGACTTTTATAATGTAACAAAAGATTTGCATTTCAAAATTGTGCTTTTTTTTGTTTTACTTTAAATTCATCAAAAAGAGTCAGTTTCCTTAAAAATAGTAATAAACACAACTGTTTACAATTGATAATAAAAAGAAATGTTACTTGAGCACCAACTCAGTATATCAGAATGATTTCTGAAGGATCACTACCATTCCAAACTTTTGAACGTAGTGTGCAAGAGCATGAAATATTGAGTTATTTAGTAAGGAGCCATGTAATAAGTTTGAAAATGTACAGTCTGCTGATCATTACTGCAAAAAACCCCTCCTCCTGACCATACATTATCCTTCAGATATAAAATCCTGAAGATTTGTGCGATAAATAATTACAAATCGGTCACCTGATCATAAGATCTATGAGGAATGTGTAGCCCTGACACATGCGGAAGTCATCCAGGAGTGTCTGAGAGACATCACTCGAATCCTTCAAAAAACAGGAGAGCCCAGCAAACATCTCCACAATCTCCAGAGGAGAGAGGTCATCTGACTGCTGCATGTTCTGGATGCACGTTGACAAGCACTCTTTCTCTGCAAGAGAGAGCCAGAACAAACACTGTCATTTTTTTAAGCAGTTTTAACTTTTTTGCAGTAAACCAATAAATGCCTAAAGACAACATTTCCACATGCACATACTTCAAAGGACTAAAAATCCATCTTAAGGGCGAAGATTTGAGCATTTCTCCATTAATTGCACAGCAGTTCTTGGCAAAAGTGTCTGCAAACACCAGACACTGACCTCTAAGAATGCTACAAGCACAATAGTGAGTGACAGTAACTGGTTACGTAAGGTTAAAATGTTACTAAGGTTCATAAGATGCCAGCAGCAAAACATTGTCAGTATTATGCATCTATTCACAGCAATGGCAAAGAACCACAGTGAAAGAAGTCAAATCATCATCTCAACTTACCGTGGATGTACTTGACGACATTGACGCTGAGGCCATGTCGAGAGATGGTGGTAAGCACTTCTCCAGCGCTCTTCCTCCATGGAAGGTTGTGGGGGGGACACCAGGAGGTGATGGCACTAAAGAGCAGCTGTAGATCATCCTTCTGGGCCAGCTCTTCTGCCGGAGACACGTAACTGCACAGCTTCACAAGGATCTGAGAAGAAAAAGTTACAGTTGGTCTCAATATGTATACTTTATGGAGAAAATGGTGTTCCTAGAGACAGACAGACCTGGACAAAGACTTTCTGTAGAAGAGCTCTGCGGTCCGCCAGAGGAAGCTCAGTCTGGGTGGCACCAGGAACCTCGGGCATGTGAGGCAGGTCAAAAAACAAATATAGACATTTCACCAGTGTGGAGGGCACAGACATGGTGGTCATACAGTCCACTGTTTTCTGTAGAAATGCAGAAGGGGAGAGATTCAATTTCAGATAATGAGCAGATCAAGCTTTTTTCTGAATTCAAGCACTGACTAATGCAAATAAATGGCAAACTGTTTAATATTCTACAATTCTGTTAACGGATACACTAGAGGGGGGAAAATAAAAACAAGTCACTTTGGCTTAAATATCAATGTGTTTTAATGCAATCCTATGAAACACCATATTTGAAACATAATCATCATCATTAGATAGCTTACTGAATGGTAAAACAACAACTTTTGGTAACAGTTTAGTATAGGGAGCAATTCTCACTATTAACTAGTTGATTATTAGTCTATTATTAACATATCAGCTGTTTATTAGTACTTATAAAGCACGTTTTCTGCATAACCATATTCTACTTTAATCCTACCTAATACCTAAACTTAACAACTAACTTAATAACTATTAATAAGCATGAAATTGGGAGTTTATTGAGACAAAAGTCGTAGTTAATGGTTTGTTAATAGCAAGAATTTTTATTTATTTTTTATTTTTTTTAAATAAAGTGTGACCCAACTTTTAAACCCAATTCTGAGGTGTAAACTTGAACTTACTTTACTTGAATAACCTATTTTCTGTTACTACAAATGATTATACACAACTGTTCAAAAGTTCAGAATCGGTAAGATGTTTCTGAAAGAAGTCTCTTATGCTCACCTAAGCTGCATTTGTTTGAACCAAAATACAGTAAAAACAGCAATATTGTGAAATATTCTTAAAATTTAACTGTTTTCTACATTAATATATTTTAATTTGAAATAGAATACATATTTTGAAATAAACTGAACAGTTATGTAAATACTTAATTACAACCTTTATTGTCTAAATCCAATAAAGACATCCTATGTGTACTGAAAAAAGGCTAGAAGATATACATCAAACCTAAACTTGGTGTTTACATGTCGTGTGCAATGCATCTCATTACATAGGCTACGTTTACATGCAACCAAATAATCCGTTTGTAATCGGATTGACGGCTCAATCGGACTGAAAAGGCTTCATGTAAACACCTTAATCGATCCGATTGAGCTCGATCGGAATGAAATTTCGATCGGATTGAAGGGGGTGGTTTATTCCTTTTCTAATCCGATTGAGAGTGCATGTAAACACTCGATCGGATTGAAAACCGAAACTTAAAGGACTGCGCATGTGCAATAACGCAGAAATAGCATAATGACGTATGACGCGCGGAACGAGCGGGTCATTCTTTTGAATAAAATGTTGTATAAATGCGTGTCCTGTCATTATAAAACTCTCCTTTCACTCAGCAACTGTGAAGTGGAGCAGGACAAACTCCCACCAGTCCTTGTTTCGGACTCTCATCCACAGGCAACCCGTTTTGTGCACGGGGAGGGGCATTTTTCTGCATGATAAATATGAGCAGCACGGCACTGCGGTTTATATGTATATTTGTCCAGAAATAGAAAAATATTAATTCTGCTGTTAAAAACAAATAAAGAAACAGAGAGTAGTTATTATGTGCAAACAGTGCGAGAAACTCTATATTTGTGCAGTGTGCGCATGTCCAAAAAAAAAAACAATTACGATTTGAAGCTTGTGACATATAAACGCGCACATCAACCCGATCACTTTATTTCAATCGGAATGAATTCAGTCCGATTGAACCAAAAATTGTGCATGTAAACGTAGCCATAATATTGAGTCTCATGTGCTTTGTGAAACCCTGATAAGCATAATACGGGGGTCAGTGATGTCATCACCCTGCACTAAAGGGGCTCGGGTGGACGTGACTGAAACGAAATGCTGCAGGCGGGTCAGAGCTTCACTTTTCACTGCCATGTCACCTGCAGCAGTCTCGCCTGACACTAATCACAGGAGGATCCTGCTGCCGGTGCCAATGAAACACTGATGAGAGGATAAAAACCCATCAGCCGCTTTTAAAGCAAGGCAGGAAGTGGTAGGATTCAGCTCAATCCAGCCAATAATTCTCTCTTACACATAAACACACACACACGAACAGCCCAAGCACTTTTTTCATTGCAGATCCAGTCTGCAGCAGTGTGCACAGGCTGTCACATAAAAAATTGTCTACTCACAATGGGTCAGAAACAGTTCTGCTGCTTAATATTTTTATTATAAAGAAATTATAAATTTTTCCCAGAAAGAATAAAAAGCTGAAAAGGTCAGCATTTACTATAGAATTTTTTTGCAACATTATAAATGTCTTTGTCACTTTTGCGCAATTTAATTGCATCCTTGCTGAATAAAAGTATTAATTTTGTTCAAAAAAAAAGAAAAAAAAAAGAAATCTTACTGAACCCAAAGTTTTAAACAATAGGGCAGTTATCAATATAGTTATCTTTCTTGGTGTGAACAGGTCTTAAGACAAGGCCAAAGAAGCCCAGCAGTGTCAAACCTTAATGGAGGATGCATTACAGCACAGTAACATTCAATGTTTTCATAAGAATGACACAGCAAAACAGAAGATTAAACACTTCTGCATTTTCATTCCAGTAAACACACCACATGCACAAAAAATAAATCATACCACTTTCTGTCAAAAAAAAAAAAAAAAACACTATTTAGCAACATTAACAGTCTTTTGCGTTCAAATTAAGGACAGTTACACTAATAAAACCTCCTAGGCAAAAGGTCCATGTGTGAGAGAAATTGAACCAGTTGGACTCCATAAAGCCCCCGTTATGGCAGACGGTCAAGACTTGAAATAGCTCTCTCTGTGGTAGATAACCTCAACACTGAAGGGACGCTAGCGGACAATGTGGTCTAGGGTCAAGTGTACATGACACCTGCAGCCACTAAACGATGATATCAGACAGAAAACACCAATAGAAGAAGGAAAAAGCAGGAGGACTTCTCACAGACCGTCAACGCGGGGGAAGATGAGACAAGAGACACGGCGTCCATGAGGGTGGATTGAGGGTGCACTGGGAATGTAGAGCATGAAGGGTATCCTTACAGAGAGAAAAGAAAAGACCTTTGTTGTTTCCGAGAGGCGGAGGGTGTTGCCAAGAGCACCAGTTTTTGTCTGCAACTCCCAGCTTAGAATACAAACATATTTCACCTCTCAAAACTAGAGCTTCCTGCCTGAAAAGATAACGGTGCATGTCCAATTAATTCAAGCTCATCGTCTGGATTATGACAAGCTCTACATTGTACCATATCACTGGATCAGCATTTCAAGAGGTCTGCGTTTAGGTGGTGAAAATGTGTTTTATGTGCAGAGCAGCATGGAGATTTTATCAGAAAGTGTTTTCATTATTTATTCATAGTAAAGCAGAAAGAGGGAGTAGGAAATGTAAAAATAGGCAGTGTGTGTAAGTGAAAGTTCTTTTCAGTGTGTTATCGAGGTAAATGATCCTTAAGGATTATATGAACCAAAATAAAATTAGAGCTAACAGAAGACTTGAGAGAGATTTGAGCGTGCTGGCAAAACTTCAGCTAATTAATGAGATCCTACTTTATTAAAACAAGCCAACACATAAACAACTTGCACTGCAGGAAAATATCCGTACAAAATCACAAGGAGACATGAACATTAAAAAAGGGCTAATTATAAAATCATACACACTTCTGTTAAAAAGTTCGGGTCAGCAAGGATGACTTACAGCAAGGCAGTAAGTACAAAAATATTTATATTCTTTTGAACTTTCGATTCATCAAAGAATCCTGAAAAAAAAAAAAAAATGTATGGCTGTCTTCACAAAACAAGAATCAGCATATTAGAATAACTTCTGAAGGATCATGTTACACTGAAAGACTGGAGTAATGGCTGCTGAAAATTCAGCTTTTCCATCAAAGGAATTAATTACATTTTCAAAAGTATTAAAATAGAAAACGCACATTTTATATCACTGTAATTTTTCACAATTTTACCGTTTTTTGATCAAATAAATGCAGCCTTGGTAAACATATGAGGAATTATTCTTTGAATTAACTTGGGAGTACCATGTGAATATCATGTTCATCGCTGTACCATGGTACTGCCACAGCACTTTTCATAAGAGATAGAACTTGAAGGGCTTTTATTCTTGTGGGAACAGTAGTTACAACAGTCCCATTCAGCCAATACAACACATGACTTTGGGACATCCACAGACAGCCCTTCAATAATACCCATGCTGTAACCATGCCCATGTAAATACACAGAGAGCCCGGAAACCATTTACTACTACATGGCATGGCTATACTGTAGCCCCCACAATGCACTGCAAAAGATATAGAAAAATGACTCTGCATATCCAGCACCAGCTACTAATGAATAGATTTCATGAGTTATCATAGATTCTCATTGTGATGCATAAAATCTACATTGGCCATTCCAAAGTGCTCTAATATATGAGATACAGTTTAGACACTTAGTCAAGAGTTCCTGACATAATGACCTCCCTGGATGGGAAATCTGCACCTCTATTCGACTTCAAAGAGCTTTGGATGAGAGTGAGATCAGTCCTTCATCTAATGAATGACATGATAGGCACATTGTCCTTTTGATCAATACATGAGAGGAAGTGCTTCAAGGCAACAAAAAAACTAGTAACTGGAGATCATTTATGTGGTGTGTAGCTGACCACACCTTTCACTTCAAACAAGGCTTCATAAAGTGACCCATGACTTGGTAGTCATGGCCTCAAGCTGTGTAGGCCTGAGCAATAAATAGCCTGAGAAACAGGTCCTCCAAGACACCACCCTCAAGCTGGAAGTTGAGACTTCAGGTCTGCAACCATTGTTGGAGAAGCCATCTTTCACTATAGAGTGTGGAATATTCCTCCCTTCTCCTGCTCTTGGTCAAATCCAACATGTACTAAAAAATACTTAAGAAAATGTCACCATACTAGTCCTTCCAGCCTCCATGCAGTTCTCCAGT
Source organism: Spinibarbus caldwelli (assembly GCA_039654775.1). Classification (NCBI taxonomy): domain Eukaryota; kingdom Metazoa; phylum Chordata; class Actinopteri; order Cypriniformes; family Cyprinidae; genus Spinibarbus; species Spinibarbus caldwelli. The sequence continues at coordinate 25,805,892 of CM077223.1, read as the reverse complement.
TTCTCGATCTAGAAGAAAGCAGTTTCTCTTTCTGATAACTGAGGTCTGTGCAACTCGAGATAAGGGGTCTTGTTCAGCTGTGAACCAAGCACACGCTCAAAAAAATCATACCTGCTGTTTCTAGATTTAAGTAATAGAGTCACTGATAGTGTGCTGAAAGGCCAACCTAGCATGGCTGGTTCCAGTTTTTGAGTATGTTTTTCGTACACTAGTTACTGACATGCCATGGGACAATTGTGTTTTCTTAAAATTCCAAAAACTTGCAAAAATGTTGGTAGAATACAATTTTGGTAGCTGAATAATATACAGTTACTTTAAAGGGATATTTCACCAAAAAATGAAAATTCTGTCATTAATTATTCACCCTTATGTCATTCCAAACCTGTAAGACCTTCATTCATCTTCAGAACACAAATTAAAGGGGACATAACACACACAGTTTAACCCAATCTCATGTTAATCTTGAGTACCTATAGAGTAGTATTGCATCCTTCATATCTCCAAAGAGTCTTTAGTTTTATCATAGTTATAAAGGAAAGACACAGCTTTATGATTCTCCCCGAAAACAGCCAAGCTCCTGCAGGCGCGCTGAGGGCGGAGCTAAAGAGTGAGAGCACTTGAATGCCGATTGCCAAGAAAACACAGAATGATGCCGTTTTACTTCCCGCCTGCAGTTCCGAATCATCGGGCTTTCTGACCCTGCATAGACAGCAACTCAACTGACATTTTCAAGGCCCAGAAAGGTAGTAAGGACATAGATAAAATAGTCCATGTGACATCAGTGTTTCAACCTTAATTTTATGAAGCTGTGAGAATACTTTTTGTGCACAAAGAAAACAAAAATAACAATTCTTCTCTTTCGTGTCACTGCCTGCATGCGTCATGGTGCTCTCATGAATGGCGGTGGACACTGACGCGGAAGAGAAGAATTGTTGAATAAAGTTGTTATTTTTGTTTTCTTATGGTTTTAAATTACAGTTGAACCACTGATGTCACATGGACTATTTTAACAATATCCTTACTATGTTTCTGGGCCTGGGAATGTTTCAGTTGCATTGCTGTCTATGCAGGGTTAGAAAGCTCTCGGATTTCATCAAAAATATCTTAATTTGTGTTCCGAAGATGAACAAAGGACTTACGGCTATGGAACGATATGAAGATAAGTAATTAATGACAGAATATTCATTTTTGGGTGAACTATCCCTTTAAATTGTAAAAATATTTCTCAATTTCTGTTTTTACTGTGTTTTTGATCAAATAAATGCAGCCTTGATGAGCATAAGAGAGCTCATTCAAAAAAGCATTAAACAAAATGTGCATGTATTTATGTCTCTGCATATATTTTTCTAGTCCAGAATGACCATGCTTTTATTTGTAAATGCTTCTTGTGATAGTTTCATCTGATGCACATTAAATACACAGACCTGTCCTGAGGAGGCCAGCAGGTTGATGGTGGTCAGGAGCATCCAGCCCCGGCTCGCTTCCTCGCTCTGATTTACCTCCAGAAACTGCACAATGGCTCTGCTGGCCGCCTCTGTGGGAGGAGCACACACACAAACAGAATCACTGACACGTTTAACAGTCTGTGCATGTGGATCAAATCCATTTTCACACATCAGCTTGTGTGTGACTGGCCTCATCTGTGGAAGGACGCTGAGTCAATTAGAGGTGATGACATGCAGGCATCGCTGCCTCTTTTTGAGATGCAATATCGTGACACCCCAGTGAATTCACAAAGGATAAGATTTACTCAGAAGAATATTATTTTCTGCTCCAACGAAAATGTAATCATATAATGACATTTTGAAATCCATTGTCATTAAAAATACAATAAATCTCACATATAAAATAAATGCAGCATTATTAACATTTTACATAATGCTTTTCATTGTATCAGTATTATGACTATAGTTTGAAAACAAAAATAAATGTTAAAACATAATATGCTTAATAGATGGTTTAAAAAGCTGCTAAAATGCTTAAGCACTTTCTCCTCATTGTATCATGAGATGCTCAATCTGGTGTTTGTGGATCTATGCAGCATATGCTGTCACGGTGGATTACATCACCAAAAATAAACATTACTGTACATCATGTGCCAAGACAAGCTGCCAACACACAGTGTGTGGACAGCAGAGTAACTCGGAGACCATAAAGTCCAGATTGAGTCTTCCTCAGTAATAAAAGCAAGAACACATAGGTATAAAGCAGGTATAAACAAGTATAAACTTCTTCAGGATCAACACTCTTATCTCTATGTAATGTCTATAAAAACATATTAATAAATGGAGGATACAATTTATATTAAATCACTTTTAAAATAAAAATAGAATTATAAAAAATAGCTATTTGCAAACAATTTAACTTATGTAATTGGCCAATTTTAAATAATTAAGTTAATACATTAAAATGAGAGGAAAAATAAGTGAAACTTGTTTTAATCTATCGGGAATTGAATGGATTGAAAAAAGTAGGCATTACATATTAGAAAGTAGTTTAAACAAAGTTTAGCATCTATTAAAAAAAGTGTTGTCAAATGTTAATGTTTGTCAACTTTCAAAAATAACTGTTTCTGTAATGACATTTAATTTATCATGCTAACACATTTTTTCAGACTTTTTAAGTTTACAGTTAAATAGATTGAACCATTGAACCAGGTCTGTGTAATACATACTTGTGTGTTAACAGAATACCCAGGACATTCGAGTAGTTTGAAGTACCTGTTGATTTATTGGACGCTCTCCGTCTGATCTCAGTCACCATCAGCCTGGACACTTGAGTGGTGAACTGCAGCAGGTCTGAAAACTTCTCATTCATCGTGTTTGGTGGAGCATTCCCAAACACCTGTCACACACACAAACACCATTTACAGAGCTCAAACAACCTTCTTTTCATGCAGACCTTTTTTCCCTCTACAAAGATGGGGACCTGTTGAGTTAAAGCTGAGGTTTAATCAACAGTCACTCTCTTGATGTCTGAAGAGCAGTACGCTCAGTTATTTAGCTTTCATAGCAGCACAGATAAGACACTCACAGGAGCTCTGTAAACTGCCCTTCAGCATCTGGCTCGCAGTCAGAGTGTCCAATCATATTAGTATAAACCACAAACATTCATAAGAGGCAAGACCATCATGTTCAAATCTAGATTGTCAGGCCTCTTGCTGTTTGAAGAAATCAAAATCAAGAAAGACATACTGTGGTGTTAATGCAAATACGCAGCGTTTCACATGGGTCTATAACTCTTCATCAAATATGACAGCTTTGTAAATAGAGAGCCTGTTTCATCCCACTTCTACAAGTGCTCTCCAAATGCACACAGGCTGCAGCAGGTCAGCGCTCTTTCATGCACAATGATGAGCTGTAGCTGAGGTCATATGCAGAGTTTCTGTATAATCAATGCTGGATGATTAGCGCCATCATGCTCTTCTCCAGCCTGTGAGAGTCACTTGATGTCATAACGACTACTTAGCCTTTGTAAATGAAGCACTTGTAACTGCTGGTTCTCTTCTTCTCATTGTTTAACTTAACAGTAAATATAGTTTAAATAATTTGGCTTAAAGACAGTGATTTATACTTTTTTTATCAGGAGAATATAGTGATTTGTTTATAAAAGAAGACAATGTTTTAAGGTTCTTGTGTTCTAACAATATGACATTTACTGACTATATACAGACATGTACACTACTGTAAGTTTAGGGTCAGTAAGATTATTTAATGTTTTAGAAATAAGTCTCTTGTGCGCATTAAGGCTGAATTTATTTGATCAAAAATACAGTTAAAACAGTAATATTGTGAAATATTATTACAATATAAAATAACCGTTTTATATATTTTAAACTGTAATTTTTACTGTGATGGCAAAGCTGAATTTTCAGCAGCCATTACTACAGTCTTCAGTGTCACATGATCCTTTAGAAATCATTCTAATGTGCTGATTCAGTGCTCAAGAAACATTTCTCATTATTAAAAATGTTAAAAAATAGTTGCTCTGCTTAATATTTTTGTGAAAACTGCAATACAATTTATTTAGATACTTTGATGAATAGAAAATTAGAAAGAATAGGATTTATATGAAATTGAACTGATTTTGTAACAATGTAAAAGTCTTTACTGTAAATTTTGAGGAATTAAATGCATCAGTAAAAGTATCCATTAATTTTAAAAATTAAATCTTACTGAGCCCAACTGGTAGTCCAAAAGCCCTATGAATGGTAGCATACCATTTTTTGGGGGGCAAATAAATAAATCTAAAATAAATAAATAAATAAATATTTGTTTTTTAGCATGGTTTTGTGATTTTCTAGCAATTCTGCATATGAAGTTTACAGTCATCAGTTACATTACAGCTTTACAACTTTCAGCTACTGGTGCAATTATAATAAATGATTTGTTGTATATATTTTCTTTTTGAATAAATAAATAAATAAATAAATAAATAAATAAAAAGAAAAACATAAATAATATTTATAGAATATAAACAATTTTTTTTCGGATTCTTAAAAAATATGCTGCTAAAAACACAATTTATAATTGTTTCTTATGACAGGGCTAGTGAAAATATTAGCAGGCAAGTAGACATCTGAACTACTGGCCCAGCCAGTAGAAAAAAATCCTGCTGTTGTTGTCTCATCATTAATTATCCTCTAACCTCCAACCTCTTAAAAAAAAAAAAAAAAAAAAAAAAAAAAACACTAGTGTTATCAGTGCAATAAAATGCCTACTATATTTGTCTTCTCTGTGAATGCATTTTGACTGGTGAGGCTGTACTCTTCAGAAGTCCCTCTACTTTCCGTCTACCTCTGATTATTTTTTTTTAAATAAATTGCATTATCCTGATGCATATTACATGATGATGATGCTGTCTCTTTATGTAACAGCCATCTCTCTCTCACCCGGTTGAAAACAGGCAGCATCATGTAGAGCTTCTCCTCCTGCTCTTTTTGTGTCATGTGGCGCGGCGGGTGGCAGAGCTCGGAGAAGAGGCGGCGCAGGTGCATGAGTCCCAGTGCGTTGTCCTGCGGGCTGCACTCCTCCTGCCGCGGCCTCCCCATGATCCTCTTCACCATATTCATTTTCAGAGGCTTCTTGAGGCCGAAGCTAGCCCTGACAGAGCAGACAAATAGACAAAAGAAAGGTTTTGTGAAATGGAGGAAATGAAAAGGGGAGGGTGAGGAGAGGAAAAAAATAAAGAGATGTCAGGAAAATTGATTGTCGATTGTGAAAGTCCACTTCTAATGTGACGTGATATGCTAGCTTCAAATTGCAGATCAAATTCAGCCTGTTTATTTTTTGCAGTGAACTGCTTCTGTCTGAGACACTTTAGTGAGGATTCTGCTGCAGGTACAGAAATACTGCAGGACAAGCAAACAATACTGGATCCAAGATATTACTTAGGTTCATTTCAAGGACGCAGCAATAAAAGCAATCTTAAGTATCTACGTATAAAGCAACAAGATTTGTATATAACTGCACAAGCTCTAAGGATAAATATTACTATTACTGAGAAGCTATTGTGTGATTTTGTAATTATCATTCTTATCATCTGTTGCACTTTAAAATTTAAATTAATTTAAATTAAAATTCCATTTACAGTAAGTTACAGCTGATACAGGAAAATCAGACACAAACTCTCTCTCTTACTAACTGCAAATAACAAACCAAAATGAGCAAATAAGCATGCAGGAAACAACCACTTGATAGTAATACATGGCTTTCTAACAGGGCTGGGCAATAAAGAATATCATATCAAGATTATGACAAAATGTAAAGATAACAAGCTCTGGACATTTTTATCTTTATGGATTCATGTAACTTTGCTTTCCATTTATTAGGCTACTTTAAGCATACTTAAAGTACTTTAAAACTACTAGCCTAACTAACAGTATTAACTAAAACTAATGGTATTAAAGGCAAGAGAACTGTCAGTATTTTTTTTTTATAATTTTTTTTTTTTTTGGTAATTTATTCAAATACACAAATTACAAGCATAGATAAATGCAATATAACCAAGCTACAAATAAAGTAAGCTGTAACAGTATTCATGGACAGATATATGTAATAATTTGGCCTAACTGTAAAATAACACTATAGTGTTCACTGTATAAATTAAATACAGATTGTTCTTTGTTAAAGCTGTTTTTTGTTGTTCAGTTAACATTAATGGCACAGACAGCAGCAGATATTTACAGGTCGCTGTCACTTTAAGGCCTAATGAATGGATCCAATATAATGATGCCCATCTGATTTCTTTCTCAACTGCTCACGTTTACTCAAAACATAACCAACTGTGTTTATGAGACTTCTTGCCCAGACAAGTATTTTGACATAATTTTGTGTGTATGTGTCTGTTCAAGCGAAAGCAAATATGAAAGAGGAATCAATTCAGTGTCAGTGCGCTGTCTGAAAAGCACCTCTGTGTGTGTGCGGCTGTGCGCACTAAAAACACCATGCATGTAGGGCTGTGACTGTGGCAGATTTTTACCACCACAGTGGTGTTGTGATGTTAATATATAGAAAATTTTGAAACGCAAAAAAAAATAAATGAGGCTTGATCATCTATTAACAAACGGGCATGTTTATTTTAGCCCTTCCGTCAGTGAACATGCAGCCTGCAAAACACTAAAATAAATATCCAATAAATAATACAGTTAAATAGGAAAGTAGCCTCAAATAAAAAAAGTTAAATACACCCTGTCTACCTCACCCGAGCAGCGCAGCAAGACACGACAAATCTCCCACAGTAAACTTCCTCGTCCTATTTATGACGTACTGACACAAAGTTCAAATGTCCTGTGTAGACAGACTCAACCTGTTGGGTTGCGACACGGCGTTACAATTGTCGCGTTCAGTTAGACACGGTTCTGCCACCAAGCAAAGGGGGCACGTTAACTCCGTTCTGCACGCGCTCTCTGTGAAATAGGAATCGCGGCGTATGTTGCCACATTTCTTGTTAGCATCTTCCATTTACCACAGTCTCGTTTGTATTTGGCCAGTTTGGAGAAAGCCTCACTAATACCAACATTACCAGTTTGCGATCAAGTGAACTTGAAGACACTTGTACAAACGCGGATGGTTGGAAACGCCGTGTATGGCGTTTGAGGTAGCCTATTTTGTGAATTAGCATAGACTTATAGTCTAAATAAAACAATTTTTTTTTTTTTTTTTTTTAACAATTTAGCAACTGTTACTGTTATTACACTTGTGTACAAAACTTTGTATTATACTTGTTATAGAGTCTGTGACGTCACATGCACTACCGCCAGCCCCGGGCGACCATCACAGCCCTACATGCATGTAGCAAATTGAGTTCTCTTTTGCCTCTTCTTGCACTGGAATGGTTTAAAATCACTTGATTGAAATGGCTGAAAATCAAATGTGTAAACTGGCAAGACAAAACACGTACAAATGATAAACTCTATGGTTAAACTTCGCAATTAATCTGGACGTGCCTGCCTGATCCATACAGATCACAGATTAATTACGACCCATTTAACCACTGTTACACGCTTTTTTGATGATAAATTTGTATTAAACATTGAATACAGAAAATAAAAAGTAGCTTACTCCGTGGAAGTTAATTGTGAAAAGCTACATTCATTCTGAAGGTCTAACAAACATGTGAAAAGCATTTCCTTCCCCATTAATGGTAAAATATTATTGTGATAAATATTATTACATGATATAGCAAAAAATATTGTGATGATATGTTTGTCCATATCACTCAGAGATCAACTATCATTTTTGGTGCATTCTTCAAAGCAAAGGTACCTTTAATACTTGACATTAATATATGAAAGAACCAACAACCCTGTTAACTAAAGGCAGTGAATTATTGCTATCTGACTAAAGCAAATTCGCTTCTTTTCAAAGCATAATCCTTAACTTTTCTGACTTCCTTGCATGGGAAAAGTGTTGCTACACTGAATAACCAATGAGTCTTTTAAAAAAGGGTGAAAAGCACCTAATGTCTTCAAAGTAAAAGTACAAACTAACCTAGTTTCATGCTTCAGACGCATCATCAACACACTCCAGATCTACAATTTATGTTTTAATAACCATATGATAACGCATATTCTGCACTTCAGACCTTTATCTGGACTACATCATTTGAAGATATACACTAAATCATATCCATTACAAATAGTATCAAATTTGCAAATAAATGTCAAAGCTGTAAGAAATACACACACACACACACGTACGTACATACATATACATATACATATATACATATATATATATATATATATATATATATATATATATATATATATATATATATATATATATATATATATATACACACACACACACACACACACACATATATACACACACATATATACACACACACACACAAATGAAGGTGTCTTAAGAGGAAAGAACTAAAAGAGGAAAAAACTAAAAGAGGAAGAAAACAACCTAATTAAAACTGGCTGTGCAAGCCAAAAATAGTTGCAAACTTCACGTTTAACTTGAATGAGCTGGAGTTGTCAATCTACATAAAATGTGAAAGTAGAAAGCCAGGAAAAGCTAACCATACAGACATTTTTATCCTTTTTTTTGCCAAAAAAAACAAAAAAAAAAAAACACACAGGTCACACAGGAGGCCCAAGGACTGGTATTCATCATAACAACTATTAACTATACCAATTGATTACTTTCAGTGAAATATAATAATAATAATAATAATAATAATAATAATAATAATAATAATAATAATAATAATAATTAGTAGTAGTAGTAGTAGTAGTATTGCACTTATTAATTTTATTATTTTATTTCATTTCTGTGAACAAACGTCTTTTCCTGGGGAAACAGTGTGGACAAATGGTCATCTTCCTATGCCTTGCTGTGTTTCAAACACTGAGGTCATGAATCAGATCCAACTGGGTAATGGTTACAAACTTTGGGGTAAACAATGAAGCTTTAAACACAAAAGACCTTTAAATCATCTGCTCAAGCCAGTGAACACATGGGTAAAGTAGGACACACATCTGACAGACATTTGCTTGAGCCAGTGCAGTGCTGTTATAAAAATATGAATGTTTCAGCAATGCCCTCAGCAAAAAGCCCAACATCTGTGAGCTGAAGCAGATTCTTAGACAGGAACAGACCCCAGACATTTACAGCCACTAAGAAAGTCAGCAACGCTTAAAGACGGGAAACATGAGACGACCAAAAGCAACAGTGACTGCATACATCTAACTAAAAATATCTGCATTGTATCCAGGTTCCTGAAGTTTTGAATATTAATCCAACAAACAAATGGTTATTATTTCAAAGTGTCTGCTGAAACCACAAAAAAGATTTTATGGCCTTGTGCTTCAGTAAAAAGGCTATAATAATCCAATACTGTCTATTCGCCCAAACAGACCAGATGTGATAAGTTAAAAGTTCCTCAAATGCCACATATGGCCTGTACAACTAAAACGAAATTGCTCAGCACTTCTCTCATGTGGCCTACAGTCAACTGCAGTTTTGCAACCCAATCATTCTTATTAGCAGGTACAGAACTAACTGCATGTGAAACACCTCAAGTACTATAATTTCTGCTGAGTAAGAAAGTACAACAGTGTTTATACATCAAGAGCAGCTCCTTCCCTTAGTCATTAAACACTCAAAGCTCATTTACTAGTTTCTCAGATATCAGTCACCATTCTGATTATTGCAAGAGTGAGAATGCTGAGCTCTCAAGACACCCTAAATCATTTCTTCATCCAGAATAAAACAAACAAACAAAAAAAATCAGCTGGACATAACAGTAACACTCTTAAATTTGACATACAAATGTTTTGGCCTCCTACTTAATATAGACCAGTTTATTTATTTATTTATTTATTTTTTTACATTCCAGACCTTTCTTATCTATGGCAGTTGTCAAGTACCCCCATCATCCTATCCAGGGGTGCGTTTCCCAAAAGCAACCATGGTCGCAAGTTTCGTCGTTACCAATAGAGTTCAAAGGAACTTACAACCATAGTTAGCTAACGATGCTTTTGGGAAACGCACCCCAGGTCAGTAACCACTATGGACATTGAGGGGGACACATCTTAACCAAAATTAAAATCTCTGATATCATAACCTACACATGGCAACAACCAGAGCCATAAACACATTATTACCAATAATAACATAATACAATAGGTTGCATGGAAAGATATTTCATTTATAACTTTATTCAACTATTGTACGGAGATGGTTGTGCCTTGAATGCTTGCATAAATTGTGAGTAATAATCATTCTCATTCATTAAATCAGCAACCGAGCATGTGTGTAACTAAGCAATTTGCATTCAATTTAAAATCTGTTTCAAAATAATAGTAAAATATCAGTTTATCAATGGCATCTTTCTTTCATTAATTATTCTTGTCTTGTATGTAACAACAAAAATGGGAAAAATAAAGTAAGCAGAATATTTAAAAAATAGAAGAGAGATAGACAATTTTTTGAAATTCAAGTTGAGAATTCTTCTGTTACACACAGCAGAAAAAAGTTAAATACTGTAGGAAGTAGACTCAGAAAGGCACTTCACCAAAAAAAAAAAAGCCATTTTACTTTAACAAGAGATTAAAAAAAAGATAGTGCTAGAACCACTAATGTTTTAATTAACATAATCAAAACATGCTTTTGTGTTCAGACAGTGGTTGTAACTTGAATTATATTTAACAGGTGTTTAAAAAATGAAACAAAACAAAACAAAAAAAAATCTATTTCATCTTAGTCTACTTGTCCTTTCTCAATGAATAATCCTGCCTTGGGATATACTGTACAGAGGCAGATCTGATGTAAATCGGTGGGGAATAAGGTTGCTGGGACATGAAATCTTCAGTAAAATGTGGCTAAGCTTTTTACGCTTCAAGTCTTTCATAGCATTTCTTAGAGGGCTGCCAGCTCCAATGACTGTCTGAGAAACCAAAGTAAGCTCCAAAGGACTGTTCAGAGAAGGAAAAAAAAAAAGCTTCAGCCTCCTCAAAACCCTTTCAAAGACTCTTGGGAACACTGGGTGACGTAAACAAAAAACCCTCACATCTCTGTCACTGTTATGGGTGATGGAAAAGCTGAAGTGAGAGTGAACATTTCCCACTGACTACAGGCTACAAGTCAACAACAAGCAACAGTGTCAGCTGTCTAGATACGAAACAGCCCACTGGATTCCTGAACACACACAAAACTCATTCCTACAATATTCAGTCAACAGCCACTTGGTTTTGTTATTGTTTTTTCCCTTTCAAATATGCCAGCAGTTACAACTTTAAAATGTAATTCTAGGGTTGTTCCGATTCCGATACTAGTATCGGAAATTCCACCGATACCACAAAAAATTCTGGCATCGGTATCGGCGAGTACTTGAACCCATGTACCGATCCAATACCATTTTCTTAAACAAGACCTATAGTTATGCGCGCTAGCTTTGCTTAACGCTGCAAATCGGAAATCAATTCTTCTTCGCAAAAAGAAATACAAACGTGCTAGCAAATTGCCAGTAAATCACTCGCATATGCGACTAAATCTTCACCCTGGGCGACTAAATGATGTCTAATATTAGCCACTGGCTAATAAATAATCAGATTTTACTCACCAGTGTGTGAGTTGGAGGCTATGTATAAGTTTAGCACAGATATATTGTCACTCGCCGAACACTCTGAGCGCTTCAGAGTTTCCCTCTCCATCAAGCGATCTGTGCTATTTTTCAGTTCATCTGAATGGATGCGCAGCGCACCTGTATTTGACGTATCATAAGCTCTAGTGTGAAGTGCACGACTCGCCGTCACTTTGCTTTTTTCTCACACGCAGAGAGAGAGAGAGAGAGAGAGAGAGAGAGAGTCTTATATGTAGCGTGTCAATTCTGCATGGTATGTAAACGATATTCTTTGTTGTATTTTCCTGTCAAAATAACGGAGCTCCTTTGGAATTCTTCAGCTTAACTGCCGGGTTCTCCGGTAGTAGGCGGAGCTAATACGCAAACGACAATCTCATTGGCTGGTGCTCGTCTATTATCGTCCCTGTTTTGATTTCAGCAAATCAGTTCGAGCGAACGCAGACAACGTGATTAATATTCATGAATCCAGCAGCTCGTTAATCCTTAGTGTTTTATATTGTTCTTAGTAGAATTAATAGTATGATTATTATCTTATCAGTTTTATTGATAGTTTTTTTCCCATTTTTACAGAAACACTGAATGACCAAAAAAGCACCACCACCAGTCCTAAGTTCAGTCAAAATGACTAATATGCATTCATACATGGTTACCAAGTTTTAATTCTAATTGCTAAAGTTCTATCATTAAATACTTGATTATCATAATATATTTATAATGCTTGACTGACTGATGTTAGTGTACTTTTAGATATTTAAAAAGATCTGCTATTTTCCAAACATTATATATTATATTTTTTGTTTACTCACCAGACTATCTATCTATCTATCTATCTATCTATCTATCTATATCTATATCTATCTATAATCTGACAATATCTATCTATCTATCTATCTATCTATCTATCTATCTATGGTGAAGCACACCATAAAATAATTGTATCAATTCATACAGGGCTAGTAGTACATACAGTTGTATAACCAGATACACACCCAGGTATCGGCCGATACCCTGAGCCTAGGTATCGGAATCGGTATCGGGAAGGGAAAAAGGGTATCGGAACATCTCTATGTAATTCACCAACAATGTAATGTTTACACAACATAAACATAGCACAGCGCAAATCACACAAGCCTGTTTACAAAAAGCTAGTCCAAATGTCTAATTTAAGTATTTATTGACAAGATTTTAACGTATCTGAAAGTCTCTCTTGCTCACCAAGGCAGCATTTATTTGAGCAAAATACAGTAAAAAAGAGAAATATTGTGAAATTTTACAATTTAATTATTATTACAATTTAATATTTAAAATTATTACAATATATATAATTTTTCAAATGTAAATGATTCCTGAGATGGCAAAGCAACAGTCATTTTCAACAGTCATTACTCCAGTCTTCAGTGTCACATAATCCTTCAGAAATCATTCTAATATGATGATTTGTATCTCAAGAAATATTTCTTATTATCAATGTTGAAAAGAGTTGTGCTGCCTAATATTTTTGTGTAAACTACAAGATTCTTTGATGAACAGAAAGTTTAAAGAACAGCATTTATTTAAATAAAACAGAAATATTTTGTTACATTAAATGACTTTATAGTCACTTTTGGTTAATTCAGTAAATAAAAGTATGAATTTCTTTCATCATCATCATCATCATCATCATCATCATCATCAACAACAACAACAACAACAACAACAACAACAACAACAACAACAACAACAACAACAACAACAACAACAACAACAACAACAACAACAACAACGTAACCTTTACTTTTAAACGTACTTTTAAAGTGTACTATTACAAGTTGTAGGAATTGCCATTTCATGACAGATAATACCATTAACAACTAATTACCCCATTTACATTTACGTTCTTGGAAGACATTTTTGAATTAAAGCAACTTACAAGAAAGTGCATGTACCCTCAAATATTTAGCTTATTAATACTTACACAATACAAGTCAAGCACTATGACTAACCCTCAAGAATCAACAAGAACGGTGATACAAGTGCAAATACCATGCAGTTCACGACACAAGAAGAATATCAATACAACAAGAGATGCAACACTCAACAAAATCAGTAATGCAAAAGTTGACTCAGAATAAAGTTGCAAAGCTGTTTTTTCTTCTAATTGAATTGCAAAAGTCTCCTTTGAAATTCATTTCACCACAGATGACATCATGCAGGCATGGTAACAGTAATTAGCATTCAATCTAATAATTAACAAATTACTACTTATCTAGACTCTGAAACCACTGTATTTAATGTCATTTTATACCTGAACAAAGATATCGTAACTTTGTTCTGCAAAACCCACACTTAACTGAAATCTTCTCTACAGTCAGTAAATCACTGTTTAACTCTTTTACAACTCTGGGGAGGAGCACACATAAACTGGTGATGTAATGGCTGTGAACAGCTACAAGCTGAAGTGACACAATCCAAAATAATGATTCAAATATTAACCAACATTACTGGTTCCCCCACACTCAAATCTACACATCTACCTCTTGAAATCAAGAGCCCTTTCTGTGTAAATCACAGTGCTGAATGAGTCAGAGTCTAATGATCTAGGTTTCAGACATGTCTTGACTTGATTCGCAACAAACAGCCAGAAACCAGGTGCCTTCCAAAAGAAAAAAAAAAAAAAACTACAATTCCCAGAAAAAAGGATGACTGCCAGTCATTTATGCCCACAATGCCTGAAGCAAGATGCTTATTACTTCAAAAAAAAAAAAAAAAAAGGAGATACAACCCTTTCTTACATCTGAAACTCACAGCAACCTCTTGTTGCTCTACATCATTGTTCCTCCGGGAAGAACGCCACCATCATTTCACCATCTGTCATTTGCCTACTCATCTGTTTTACCTTCCACAGCCTTTAATTACATAAAAACTATGACAGCGCGTTCACGAATCTCATGTGGAATCCAAAAATGTGTGATTCTCTAAGCGAAGTGCTTCCAGGATCCTCAGCAGAAAGTAAGAAGCCATTTCAAGACCACCATCGCAGCAAATAAATCCGTGACACACGGCTCCAAACTGTAAACAAACGCCTTGTCACTATAGAGACACGCTGATCAAACATGTTTTTTTCCATACCTGCTGTTCTCCCTGTGCTCTGCGAGCATCCCTTGTTGTTACCGACGCAATTTAGATCCAAAGATTGCTGAGAAAATAATCGTTGTTAATCTGTGCCGTGCCGACTAGGAAAAAGAGAGAAGGCAGAGCATTTATAGGACGCTGTGGGAGCGAGCGCCGATTTACGCTCTTTGCTGGCACTGCCAGGAGACCTGTGCACCAGAGAACCGAGCAGCCTGCAGGGACTGGCACAGCTGATCCTCCCTGTCACCAGCTCTACCACGTGGATTTATCATGGGGGGGGGGGGTGACCAGTGTCATACCAGGAGATACCAAATCAGCAATACAGGGGGATCCGTCGATAACGTTTAAAGAGCAGACGGCAGTTATGAAATGATCACACTGCAAAAAAAATAAATAAATAAAAAATATTGATCAACAGATAAGAGTTATAACTCTCTAGTCCACATAGGAGAGAGCTCTGGATATCTTGAAAAGGGGAAGTCGGTCATCTGATTTGGAGGATATACACACTGTGTGCTGAAGACTGAAATAACAGACAAAATAACCTGAACCACTTGAAACAGACTATCCAACATCTACAATCCAGTACAAACTCGAGACACCGCTGAAGATTCAAATAGAGGGTATTTTCAAATAGATAAAGCAATAATACCACAAACAGAGACAATCTGATTGCAGCAAAGCACTGAGTAATAGTTTAAAGAAATCAAAAGCTCAAAACCAGCACAGGATGTCATCAGTTAAGAGAACCTTTCCTCAAAAAGCGCAGTCGATGCTTGACCAGGTGACTTGTTTTTACTTTTAAATCATTCATCCTTTTCTGCAGCAGGACAGCAATTGTGAGTGTATATTCTGTCATATTTGCAGGAACGTAATATGAAGATTGTACAAAAAGTAACATTTATCTTTAGCAATATCATTTAAGTGAATAGCAGGCACAACAATGCCAGTACAACCATACATACAATATACATTACATGACTAAACGCGTCATCTTTTTCAAATGCCTCCATTTACACAGTACATTCTACAACATGAAAACTGTGTTTTCAATTTTATTTGATTTATTTTTATTTATTTATTTATTTCTTCAGTGTGGAAAAAAGGCCAAAATGCACTGAAAAACATGCGTTTTCAATTTTATTTGGATTAATGTGGATACAGCCTAAAGGGTTCTTTTTGTTTTGAGACCCATAATCATACTAACAGCATTGTAACTGTTGAATCAAATGTGTTTTATACTTGAAACAACTGAACAGAAACTGTACACACATAAAGAAAAAAAAAATAATAATAAAAAAAAATCAAAAAAAAAAAAAAAAAAATCACAGGTTTGCAAAAGAGCTTGAACTACAACAAATATAAGTAAAACAAAATTTAATAGGAAAGCTAAAATTAAAAAAGTTTATAGCCTCTAAACAGGTGCAATTTATGTCATGTGTGATTGATATGGCCGCAAGCCAATATTATGATGGCTCTGGGATAAAAGCACGTGTTCAATGACTTGCACAATACAAACGGATGTGTTGTTTATACAATAAAACCACAATCACAGCCCATCTCTAATCTTATTCACAGCCACAGCTCTAGGGATGTAACGATTAACCGCGAGCCGGTTGAAAATCGATTCATATATGTGACGATTCAAATCAGTTGAGATGCTAAACAAATCACGACTCAATTAGGGGTAGGGGTTTATATGAATGTTATTGTATGTTATGTATTTTGTCAATTAGCAGAGGCTTTTATCCAAAGCGACTTACAAATGAGGAGAATAGAAGCAATCAAAACCAACAAAAGAGCAATAATATGCAAGTGCTATATTAGTATATTATTATAGTGTTATATTTCAATTTCACAAAGAAACATGCTGCATTTTGTCCAAGCAATAATAAAAGGACACATTTACTTTATAATTTGTCTTAAATCTCATTTTGTAAAAAAAAAAAAATCGTGAATCGAATCGTGAACTCAACATCGTGAATCGAATTAAGAGTTGAGTGAATCGTTACATCCCTACTGCAGACCCTCACCAAAACACACAACACAAATTAAATGGCATATAAATGAGAAGCCTCGAAGGTGTCAAGACTACACACCGCTGTTCATGAGTCCTCTCACCTGACGCCCAGCACTTCACCATCACACCGTGTCCCAATAAATCACCACGGCCTTCATATCACACCTTATGACATTACTGGGATTAGTTTCAGCCTTAATGAGTGCCCATGCCTTGTGTTATTCACTGAATGTCTAGAGTCATAAATAGATAGAGAGATAAATAGACAGAAATAATATTCACAATTTCAGTAATATCCTATTGATTACAATTAGACTTCAATGAAACGCTTGCCTTGTGAGAGACAAACAGACTGACAGACAGACAAACAAGCAACTGATCCAGTGTGAGAAATTCCTGTACATTAGCAGCCAGACAGTAAACACTGTACAGTACACAGAGTTTTTCACAAATAATAAACACAGAAATGTCAGAAACTTCTACGTTATACACAATATACGCAATTTATAAAATATACAACTTATATATTAGAATATAAGCAATGACCATGAAAAATAGGTAACGTTAGAGGAAAATGGAAATAACCCAAGCGAGGAGTTCAGTAACGTATAAAACAGACTATTCAGAATTATATTGTTATATATTATATTATATTATAATGTGATGTTTTTAAACTGACAGGAACCGCAAATAAATTCAGTACAGTCGTGGATGAGTCGATATTTTCAGTGACAGTGCGAGCTTTCAAGACAATTACAGCTCACCAGACGTCGCCCAAATAACCTCAAAATACGAAATAATAATCACGCATATAATTAACTCGAGGTCTATAATAATAAAGGCTCGTATTTGTGAATAGTCTCCACATGAATGATTATTCGCCTGCAGCTAACAGGCTAGCGGAGTCCTCCTATCCTAGCCACAGCTAGCCCCGGCTACACAACCGATTCAAGCCGAACTGTGCGTTTCTTCACAAAGCTGGACTGCATAGAATAGCATTTATACAAAGCGAATAACATCCTGACATTTCTAGAAAGATGTAAAAATGGGGAAAGGGAGCTGTATTTTGAAGAAAGGAAGGAAGCTAGCGCCAGTGGGCAGTGTGTGTGTGTGTTTTGCGTGTGTATCCGCATATCCATGAGAACTCACCAGAGCAGCCGATGTGTTCAAGCTTCACTGAGAGCCGCTCTAAAGAGATCCTCTTGCGCTCTTCCCATCCATATTTCACGGGTGATGCCAGGGCTTTCTGACGCGTTTACTGGTTCTGTTAGATCAGCTAGCTAGGGGCCATATTTAATCCTCGACATCCCAAACAACACAGGCTCGAGCTCGTCCCAGCTCCAGCTCTACTTCATCTCAGCGGTGTGGCAGACGCTGCCTCACAGGACTCGCTGTGGCGCTTGGATTACACGGGAAACAGCGACACCTGCTGGTCATAACGGTGCAGTGGCCCGTTTTGCCTCTGGTCAGCAAGGTAATAATGATCGAAAGTAAATCTGGCAGTATTTATAGTGTGTTTAATGTACTTGACTGCCACAGCAGTAAAAGAAGAGAGGAATGTCAATTTTACATGATGCTGATGTGGATGTTATAGTTCCAGTGGCATCAATATGTAAATGTATTAACTTATTGTACATGCATATTTAATAGGTTTCTCAATAATAATATATCATATACCTGTGTGCTATAATTTTGTCCCTTTTAACTGTATTATACTCCTAAGATAAATATTTTAAGCATATGCCCCCACATATAGGAACAGTTTACTTTTGAGGTGAATATTGGTTTGGTCTTAACACCCAAAGATGAACATTATTGTGTTCTTGGTAGCAACATTTTATTCTAATAAAGACAAAAGCAAACATAAATCAGTAATATTTCTATAGTATGCACAGCTGAAGCTTATGTTATTTATTTAATATATGGTATCAACTGTGTAACAAACAAACTAATAATTCAGCATTTAGGACACAAAACACACTATTATGTATGATTTAAATAAATATATTACAGAAAAACACACATTATAAAAATGCAGAATAAGAATTTCTCCATCCATATTACATTTCAAACACAAAAATATTCTGTATATTTATATTTACTTATTCTTACTGTCTTGGAACTTGAACAGTCTCTTATTTTTTACATTTAATTAAACATTAACAGAATTTATTAACAGATAACAAGCACAGAGATTATGTTTTCTTTCACCTTGGCATCTTGTGTAATGGGTTATTGAACACATCTTTGACTGAAAATTAAACATTTCAGAAGAACTCATTGAATGTAAACTTACAGTAAAAGCATAAAGAACATATAATGACTGTCTGGCATAATGGAAAATGATATTAGTAATGAACTGAATGAAAAATATTAATCAACATAACCTTGAAATTTACTGTACTCCTGTTTAATACAGCCGTAAACAGTATGGTAAAAGTGCCTGTCTGGAGCCATAAGGTCAGTGACCATCTCTGTGTGGTTCATTTTAGGTATCAGATAGAGAGACATCCTGATAGACAGGGCTGTGAGGAGCTCAGAGAACTTCACTGATGATTCCACCGGAACTATGATGTCCTTGGTTCCGTGGAGCAAAGCCACTGGAGGAACTCTGCATGAAAACCATAGCAAATGATTAAGCACAAAGACCTTCTTTCAACAGCTTCACTGTATACTGCATCTCTCCGTACTCTACTAGTGACCTTTACTTGGTAAACTGCATTTGTAATCTAACAAGTTGGCCAGAAATGGCACTACAGTAGCAAACAGATGAAAATATATATATAACACTTACTGTATATAACAGTAACATCTTATTTAAACAATTTACTATAATGAAACAAATCATACAAGTTAATGTGTTGCTGCTTCAGCTGTTGGACATTGACAATATGTGAATAGAAATAACAGTAACAATACCGTTTCAACTGATCCTCATCCAGTTTCTTGAGCAATGATGTTGGTGAATAATAATCAAAGTTCTCCACACCATCCATAGCTTTGTGCATAGTTGACACATATTCAACAGCCCGCATTTTCTCATGCTTATAATGATCTATTATACTGTAAACGCCACTCAAACCTATTACAAAAACAAAAATCACAACATGAATGAAAACCAAGTTACTTAATCAAGTTTTTACGAAGAACCAGCTAGATCAACATGGAAACCGCTATGTTAAATACAAGAAACATAATAAATATGGTGCATTGATTTACCTATGATTCCTTTAATGGCAGATACAAGATCTCTCTGTTTGTTGGCCTCAATGAACAGTTCTTCTGCACTGTTCACCAGAAACAGTGTGGAAAGGGCACACAGATGAGCCCCCGCTGAATGACCTATTAATATTATGTTGTCCTGCATGAAAAAAGTGTAGCTTAGATCAAACTGTTTTATTACTTACAAAATAACATGTGGAAAATATACACTACCATTTAAAAGGCTGGGGGCGGTAAGTTTTTTATGTTTTTGAAAGACATGCTGTCATTCTAATATGCAGATTTTAGGCTCAAGAAACTTTTCTTATTATTATCAGTTGAAAATGGTTGCTGCTGAAATAGTTATAGAGAGAGAGAGAGAACATCATACAAGAACAGCATTTATTTCAAATATAATTTTTTTGTAACAATACTGTGACATTTTCCATCTATTTAATGCATTCTTGCTGAATAGAAGTATTAATTTCTTTCAGACAAAATCTAAACATTTGAATGGCAGTGTATAGTACAAGCACATTGAAAAATTAAAGTGCTAGATATAAAATTAAATATTTAGCATAAGCAAAAGTACATTTATTAAAGTGGCATTTGTAATGCAATATTAACAACTTATAGTTTTACGTTCATGGAGGACTGGAAACTTACTTGATCAAGATTGAATGTTTGTCCCTTTTCTCTCACCCAAAGCAAACTGTCACTAATGTCTTGAACCATATTTAAAACATTTCCCTGAAAACACAACAAAGAATTTAAAAAAAGAAACCCACACTAAAAAAATATCCATGTTAAATATATAATGTATAATATAATGGTGGTTTACCTTTGGATATATGGAATAATCTGGACAAATTACAGAGGCATTAAGCTCTTTTGCCATTTGTAATGCTAACAGACAGTAAATGGAGCGGTCTCCTGATCCCCAGGCACCTCCATACACGAACACAACCACCGGTACAGGAGCAGTATCTGAATGGCCCATGCTTGGTGAATAATATAAATCTAGTTTGTTCCCTTGTCGACCAAAGGTTATGCCCTAGGAAAGGATAGAAGCGCAACTAAATACCGTAGTATAATAAAAAGGGACAAGTGCTTTTTCATTTTAATACTACAACACATTTTAGTAATACAAAGAATTAACTGAGATGTAACAGTAGCTTTGTTTCTCTGTATCTCTGTACTGTATAGCACACTGTGCACCCTGAAGCTAAGTAAACCACATTAACAGAATATAAAAATAGAACTAACTTTCACATAGTGCTTGTTATTTTTGTCATTACTGTACCACAGTTTCCACTGAAAGTACAGTTTTCCATACTGCAGATATTTCAGCATCTCCAGCACGGCTCTTGTAAGGCAGTATATACGCCTGCATGGAGTGCAAGAAACATCTGCATCATTAAAAAGCCAACAATAAAAGTAGAGTAGCTTCAAATGTTAATGCTATGTCACCTTGGTTTGAGAGCCTCTATATATTTTTGGTACCCTGGTTTACTGGGCCAGCCATAGAGCCATTGGGCAACTAGAGAGATACTGTAAGGGAGGCCCACTAATAATGCCCCTGCCAACACTGGAAGAGAGAAATAGCACTTCAACGCAATCCTGAAACAGAAAAAAAGAAACAAACAAAAAGATATGCGAATTCGTATTATAGTAGGGTGTAATATTACAGTCTTCCATGTTGTATGACATTATTTTAACATGATACTAACATGATATTTTTATGCCAGCTAAAAACAGTAATACTGTCAAATATTATTACAATTTAAAACAACTGTTTTCTTTTTTTAACTATTTTATAATGTAATTTATTCCTGTGATGTCAAAGCTAAACATTCAGCAGTCATAATTCAAGTCTTGTGTCACATGATGCTTCAGAAACTATTCTGATTCAGTTTTTTGTGGAAATTTCAATACATTTTTAGCGTTCTTCGAAGAATAAAAAGTTGAAAAGAACTTGTGAAACAAAACTATTAATTTCTTAAAGAAAAAATAACAATTACTAATCCCAGATATGATTCATGTATGCTGACATTATTTAACATAATACTTACATTATTTTTATGCAGTTTTTTTTTAGTTCTAATACCTAGAGTAGCAAGAGAACAGAAATTATAATATGTACAAACATACAACGAATGTACAGAAATATATATATATATATATATATATATATATATATATATATCATGTATACTAAATATCGACAGCGCCCCCTACAGGAAGATACAGTTTGTGGGCTCTCTTCTCTCTGATACACCAGAAACATTAATCATGTTTAAAATATACATAAAGGCATGTCATGAGTTACTGATATCGAAGAGAACCCCAACAGTGTGCATAATGTAAAGTCTTGACTCTAACAATTTAGCTCTTGTTAGATGTATACAGCAAGACTTCCCCGTTAAAATGTTCCTCAAAACGTAAGAAAAATTCGTAAGGCTTGATAAGCATCAGCAAAAGCGCAAGTAGAGCAAAATAAACAAATTTGACATTGCATCTGTTACATAATGATTGTATCTTGGATTTAGCTACACACTAAAGGATAGTTAAACAAACAGAACTGATGTTCTGCACTGAAAACACAACATCAGTGGTGCAAAGACTGCATTGTGTCAGAGCGGATCACCTGCAGATGACATACCAGTGTCTTGGACCCGTATGCCTAGATGGATGCATTCAGTGCATGGACATCCTGTCTGCTTCTTCTTCTAGCATGCGCAGATGTCAGCCTAACGGTGTTTCTAATTGGCTCGTTGGCTCACTTGGGCGGGACAAATGTGCATGTCAACTCAAACGCACAGCTGCCGTTTAGATAAACGTCCCCGTTTTATCTAAAAACGAGGATGTAGAAAATGGATTGTATCGGTGTATTTTAACGTTTAT
Organism: Spinibarbus caldwelli; assembly: GCA_039654775.1. NCBI lineage: Eukaryota > Metazoa > Chordata > Actinopteri > Cypriniformes > Cyprinidae > Spinibarbus > Spinibarbus caldwelli. The sequence continues at coordinate 25,783,055 of CM077223.1, read as the reverse complement.
TAGATTGCTCTCTTATATTACAATTTACATCAAAACATTAACAAACAGCTCTGGCGGCGATAAGTGTTTCTGATTGGTTTCAGCGCTTGTCATTCAAAAGGATGTTACTGCTATTGTCCAATCAACACACGTATATTATAATTATTCATTTACAAGATTGTTTCATCCTTCACAACTTAAACATGATGAATATGCTCACACTAGTGATCCGTTTGCTATATTATGACATTTTTTAACAAGTCATTCTACAATAATAAACTAGCGTTGTATGTACTATAATAAACCAAGTTGTATATATATATATATATAAATATCTGGAATATCTGAGGCCAGAGAAAGCTTGAGGAGGAGGCGGGGTTTCTGCTCCAGTTCTCTCTCGCTGCTCGAGCAGAAGAACACACAAGTTTGTGGAAAGATTTAAAGTGAGGAGTGAATTTGGTGACACAATGAATTTAAAACACAGTTTCTTTATTTCAAGCGGAATGAACACACTGCATTGATGTTAAAATGAGGGTGAGCCTTTTAAACGGACTACTCTTGCTTTTTGTCGGACTCGCACAAGGGGGTAAGTTAAGTTGTTCAGATTGCTGAAGTATGGCTGATGTAATGCATGTAAAGAAGGACATTTCAGCATTTACATTTGTGTGTATGATATTTAAGTTGGAGGATTCAGCAAGGGCAAGTGGATGATTTATGAGTTTCAACAAAAATCACGTTTCTATGTGGTTTCATGCACCAGAGGACAGTATGGCAATGATTTCTGTTCTGAAGAAACAGCTCAACTATTTCTTATGGCTGCTGTCTGTGTAACGAAAATATAAGTTCTTGCCATTTTAGCGGTTTGTGGATTAACAAACAAATGTATAAAATGGACATGTTTACAGTTGGCTCTTCAATATCCAACTCATGATCACTGCCAGTGTTGCATGTGCCTCCCAAATCATGAACCAAAATGAATAAATAAATAAAATGATGTGACATTAGTTTATTGTGTACATAAATAACACTGCACAGATCTGTGGCTCTCAGAGATTTCATATTCACAGCTTGACAAATGTCAGTGCTAGGCACAGAAAACAGGCTTTTAGTTACTAATAACAATGAAGCTAAAGCATGCATTATGGAATTGTATTAGCCAGCATGTTTATTCGAGTGGTTATGTTAAAAATAAATAAATAAATAAAAACCTTTGCAAAAGAGGAGAAATTCATAGATCTATCCAGCATTATTCTAAGAGTTAAATGTCTTATCCACACATTCCGGTAAGTACACAAATATTTGAATATTATTTGCAAATGTGCTAAAATGTATTTTATTGTTGCATCAGTTGCAGTTGTTCTGTGTTGAGCTTCACAATAGCGATTCCACTGAATTATCAAGATGCCTGACGTGGTCTTATTTTGGAGCGCAGTGTCCAGACTTATAAAATCTCCAGGATGTCAGATGTAGGACCTCTTTGTGTGATAAAACAGACTAAAGATAGCATGGCATTCTTGTTTTCTCCTCTCTTATTGTCATTTCAGGTTTGACCACAAAGTTTGACATCAAAACATCGTTTATATTTATTGTAGATACAATGTACTTTTGATCAAATGTTTGGTTTTAATGTTGCTCCTTTGCCATTTGTTAGACCAGTATGGAGAAGTATAATACATAATTATTCATTGTTGCATATTAAAGTTTAATGTAATCCCATATTCCACAATTGTGTTTCCACAATTTTATTAGGCAACTTGTGTCAGCTAAACAAAATTCACATTGCTTCACTGAACTTTGCATGGTGCCTTGAGCATTGTAAACAAAGGATGTAAAAACTAATAAATATTCATTAAAACAGGAAATTTTATTTATGCAACTTGTAGCATCACAAATGAGTAATGGCACTTGCATAGTTTGACAGAGTTACACTAAACATCAGTGTGTCATTTCAGTCTTGAAGTAGAAGTGTTCTGTGCCCATGCAAATTAAGGGGTGTAAATACTATAGCAACACTTGCAGAGAGAGGTAGATGAGAGTGTAGAACACATTAGTGTAGATTAAAGGGTGATGCGGTGTGGCTGGGTTAGAAAACAGCTGCGTCCAGGCCTCCATCAATGGACAGCAGGGCTAAGACAATGTGGCTATGTCAGAGTCTTTTATGTTGAGAACAGCGTGCTGTCAGGGCAGAGCATGCCAGCACATGCACATGGGTATCACAGTGCTTCCCTGGCGCCATCCGGCTTGTCCTATAAAGTGTTGTTGTTTTTATTCATTCGGTCACTTTTATTTAATGTCTGTGTCAAAATCAAAATGTAACTTTTAAAGGAAAGTTAACCCAGAAATGAAAAAATTGTCATCAGTTACTCACCCTCATGTTATTCCAAACCTGTACTTTCTTTCTTCTGCGTTACACAAAATAAGATATTCTGAAGACCATTTAAATGGTTTTTGTCCATGCAATTAAAGTCAATGGGGTCCACAACAACTCTGGACCCCATTAACTTTTATTGTATGGACAAAAAAATAAAATGAAATAAATTAAAGCTGGTTTGGAATAAGAGTGAATAAACGAAAACTTAAATTTTTGGGGGGAAATATTGCTTTGAACAACAATAATGTCCTTTTTTCATAAATCATTTAATTTATTACCAGTTAAAAAGTGTAATTAAAAAGTGATGTACTTAACAGTTTAATTTGCAAAAATTCATTAACAAAAGGCAAAGAAATGAAAGCAATACTAAGTTTCACTCTTCTTTATTTGGACTCGTTGAGCATCCAGGGTAAAAAAAAAAACAAAAAAAAAAACAAGCATCATGGGTGATATTCTCTTATGTGCAGCTTCATTCTATGGTGATGGATTTGTGCAGTTAAAAGGGACAGAGACGTCTAGCCGTAACACACTGCACGTTCGTTTCCGCACCTCCAGCCTGAGCGGCCTGCTATTCCTGGCTGCAGGGCAGAATGATTTCCTGCTGCTGGAGATGAATGCTGGCAGACTGCAGGTGAGTCATGTGTTGCTATTTCACCCTCAGCAATGTTTAGATCTACCACAACAAAACTACATGTGGAAACATGTCAATTCCATTTAGGGTTGAAAAGAATCTGATTAGAAAAAAAAGTGATAATACAGACTGACAAGCATTTTGTGTTGAGACAAAAACTCAACACATGGAATATCACCCGTCCTCTTCAGATGATGAAATGGAGTGGTGAATTTTATTCATGGTCTAGTTATGATACTGTCTGAGACTCTTCCACCTCTGCACCTTACTTTAAGGTATACATTACAAACATTATGATTGCACTGACTTAATGGCTGAAGAATGTGAGCTTGGTTGACACTGTGAAAGAAGTAGATACTCCCACAATCCAGTTCAAAAACTTTGTGTGAATTTCTGAAATGAATTTTTACATTTCACATAAGATTCCTTTTATAAAGGATATCTTTGGGCTACAGCAGAACAGATTGTGCTGAACGTTGAGGTCCGATTTGCTTGTAATTGAAAATATCTTTGAACTCTCACATTTATCTGAGGTCATTAAATGTGCATTTTCTATCCTTTGGCTGTGACCCTCTTTGAGTGCATCACAGATTATAATTGCTTTCAGTTGAGAAAAAGCTAGGAATATTCAGCAAGCCTTGACAAGTTTTTCTTAGCTGTCTGATGTAAAGACAATGACATTTTATGTTAAGAGTAAAATGTATTTGCTGTAGACAAACGCTATTGATTACACTTGTCTATTTTCAACATGGAAGAGAATTTCATGAATATAAAGTGCTAGTTTTCATCCATATTTTCTTTGCAATTCAAATAATTTATTGCTGTTATGGGAGACATTGCTGTTTGTTTTCAAACTTTCTCATGCTCAATGACCCAGAAATATATCTCCTAGATGCCTATTATATTTTTCTACGGAGCCCGGGAAGTGACCTTTAGGAGAAAAAAAATCAATCCGTGGCGACAGTTTTGCAATCTGTCCTCTCAGTTTATAAACCATACTCACAAATTCTTAAACTGTTCCCTCAGTTTAACAAATCGTGCCCACGGATTAATAAACCGTACCCACGAATTTCCAATCCGTGTGCTCAGATTTTGTAAACCGTACCTTTGGTTTTTGAATCCGTGCCCACAAATTCATAATTCATGATAATTCATAACCTCATGGATTTGTGGCCCGCCCCCACCGGCAGATTCAACCAGGCCACCTGTTTAGGTGCGGCCGTGCAGGATGCACTGTATTGTTTATTAAACGTTATTTTTCATAGTAGCCTATGAGACCATGATCCGCACTCACAAAATAGTCTTCTTTTTAGCATTAATCACTAATAATAAAAAAAAATTAATCACTAATAAAAAAAATAAATAAAAAAAAAACTATAGTTTTGAGAGGAGATTGTAAAAAGCAATAAAAAACAAATAATGTCCCAGTTATGCTGTCATTCCTTTGTTCTCTAACTGAATGCAATGTTGTAATAGGCCTATTTATTTAATAATAACATGAACAGTGAAGCATGCATCTAACTCTGGGGGAAAAAAGCTTAGTATAATAAAATCATCAAAATAAGCCTTCATGTTAAGAATGAATAGTACACAAACACATTTCCAAAACTGTAAAAGGTTATTTAAAAATAAAGCGTTCATGAATTATTTTATAAACATTTTACTGTCTTAAGTGCACTCATATTATTGTTATTATTATTATACATTTAGGTTACATATGAATTTAGAAGAAGCTTTTATCCAAAATGACTTACAAAAGAGGAACAAATTACTCCAAAGTCAGTCACAATGCCAGGATTGTTATACAATAATAATCAAGTGCTAAGATTATCACAAATTAAACAAGATTTTGATGCACATCTTTCTTATTAAATCGTTGTATTCCACCTCGTACCCATTACAATTGATAGAGAATCACTTGAGACAATTTGCTGTAGGCCTATTCCACATAATAATATGCAATAAAACAATATACAATATGATTCATTAACACGTAAACCCAAGGGAACGGATTGCGAAAGCGTGCGCATGGATTATGAATTTGTGGATACGGATTCAAAAACCGAAGGTGCGGTTTACAAAATCTGAGTGCACGGATTGGAAATTCGTGGGTACGGTTTATTAATCCGTGGGCACGATTTGTTAAACCGAGGGAACAGTTTAAGAATTCGTGAGTACGGTTTATAAACTGAGGGGACAGATTGCAAAACCGTCGCCATGGATTGATTTTTTTTCTCCTACAGGTGACTTTCCGGGCTCCATATTTTTCTCCATTTGCACTGTGTAAGAAAAATATATTCTATTTGCTTTATAACAGCAACATTTATAACAACAACATTTTGTTTCCAAAATTAAATAATAGGCCTTTATATTGTCTTTGAGTGTCTTTGATTATATTGTCACTGTATTAAAGCCAAAGCAAATTATTAAGAATATCTGGAAAACTTTTACTTTATTTTATTTAAAAATTTATTTTATTTTATTTTATTAACTGTTTACTTTAATGTTTGGTGTATTAACCTAGCATAAACAATGTTTTTCAATTCAGATTTATTTGAAAATTATTTGGACCCCAGTTTTGTCTAAAAAAAATTATAAATCTGTGTATTCTTATGTGTAGGAATGTGTAAGGAAAGTTTGTTTTACATTGATCCTATCATTCACAGGTAAAGTTGGATCTGGGATCTGGAGAGCAGATCCTTCTCTCAGACAGTGGAACCCAGCTGAATGATCTGGCCTGGCACACTGCAGAGCTTTTCCATGACATTTACAATGTCACACTGACTGTGGACAACCACTCTAAGACCAGCCTGCGAATGCCAGGTCCAGACCGAGAGCTGCACATCAGCGGCGGCCTGTATGTTGGTGGTACTGGAGGTTTGGATCAGGCCTATCTGTCCAGAGATCTCAATGGTTTCCGTGGTTGCCTCGATGAAGTAATATTTAATCAGCACAACCTCCTTTCATCGCTAAGGCCCTACTCAGGGTTCAAGAATGTTTATGAGGTTTCCCTAGGATGTAGCCCTCAGTTTTTTGCCAATGAGGATGACCCAATCAGTTTTTTCAGCTCACGGGCTTATATATCCCTTCCTCCTTGGACAGCACAACATGAGTGGGCTTTTGAATGCTCAATCCACACATCAGCTGAAGAAGGGATCGTCTTGTACAACTCAGCTCGACAGGGAGATTTTGTTGCTCTAGAGATCCAGAAAGGTCTCCTTGTTGCAATGGTCGGTAAAGATGGAAGTAAAACAGAGCTACGTTCCCTCACCTTCATCAATGACAACAAATGGCACAACATTCAGCTATTTTTTACACCGAAAAACCTCCAACTTATAGTTGATGGAGAAACTGTAAAGTCCATCATTACCTCTAGATCAAAAACCTTTCATCTAAAAGGTTCCCTTTTCCTGGGGGGAATTGATGACAGCACACGTTCTGAGGTCAGAAAGGTTGGCCTTTCCTCCGTAGCAGGGAAACGTATCAAAGGTGGCTCCTTTAAAGGATGCTTCAGAGACATTAAAATAAATAATGTCAAAATGGGTCTCCCCAATGCTGTGGTAACCAAAGACATCTCTGTTGGTTGTGAACCTGAGAAGGAGCTGGATATAAGCACCACAGTGAGCCCAACAACCCTTCCCATGACCCTTGTTGACTCTGTCACTCCGCTGCCACCCACCGATGTATCCACCCTAGCCAAAGGTCTTGTCAAGAAGTACGGACACAATTTTTTACAGCTTAGGAGCCTTATTGTCCCAGAAGGTGGTCGGGGATCCTTGGATTCAAAGCATATTAAAGTAAACCTTGATTTCAAGAAGCTTGGCATTCGTCAGTCTCAGATCATCTTTAGGATTGAAGAGCAGCCAGTGCATGGTCAACTTAGGCTTGATGTAGACCAGGAGCAGGCTGATCATACATTCAGCATGCTGGATTTGTGGCACAGCAGGGTGATGTACATCCATGGGGGATCTGAAGACCCACGGGACTTCTTCATGTTCTCTGTGTTCTCCAGTAGCAGAAAGGAAGTGCCAGGCTATCTAAAGGGACACAAGTTGTACCGGTTTAATGTCACTGTTACACCAACCAATGATGCCCCTGAGTTGAGTCTACCTGAGGGGAATCTGTTTACCCTTTTGGAAAACTCCAAGAAGAGGCTGACCACTGATGTTCTGAAAGCCATAGATATTGACAGCAATTACACAGACCTTGTTTACTCTGTGTTAGGGAATCTTAATGCAGATGCAGGGTATTTGGAGAATGAAGACAATTCAGGTACACCAGTTACTTCTTTCTCCCATTCAGCTCTTGCAGATGGTAAGATGTATTATGTCCACACGGGTGTGAGGAACTCTAGGATTGTGTTGAGAGTCAGTGATGGAGAGAAGGTAAGCAACACAGTGGTTCTTAGAATCATGGCTGTGGGACTTGAGTATAAAATCTCCAATAACACAGGACTGGAAGTGATCCAAGGAGAGATGTTTCTTGTAAGCACCAACCAGTTGGCCATCTGGACCAATGCATTAAAGCAGGTAGTTGAAATTCGTTACGATGTGATTGAGCCACCAAGATTTGGTGAGCTCCAGAGGATGCACTCAAGTGGAGAATGGAAAATTACCAACTCGTTTTCCCAAAGAGTTCTTGAAAAGGAGCGTTTGAGGTACGTCAGCACCTACCAGTCCATCCAAACAATTAATAGCACAGACCACTTCAAGTGTAAAGTAACTGTGGCCTCCAGAGCCACTGAAGAATTGATGTTTCTCATAAAGGTAAAGTGGATAGACTATACAATAAATAACAATAAACCTGTAGAGATGGACAAAATAACAAGAGCTGTAATTGACTCGGAGCATCTATATGCAACAGCACACGGTGTAAATTTGTCTGAGGATGAGCTTCATTTTAGATTGTTGACTTTACCAAAAAAGGGAATAATTGAAGTGAATAATGCCAAGCTGGATGTAAATTCCACATTTTGTCAAAAGGATGTCTCAGATCTGAAAGTCCAATACCAGCTAATGGAAAGATCGTATGAGGACACCAATGATGAATTTGTTTTCCATGTATTCTCAAAACATGCACATTCTGCTAGTCACATTTTCAAAATCAATATTAAAGCAGATGTCAACAGCATTTTCATGACAAACAATGGGCTGTCACTTCTTGAAGGTGAAAGTAAACTCATTACAAAGGATGAATTGTTTGCTGAAACTCTAAGCACTAAAGAAATGTACTATACAGTCACAAAGACACCGCACCATGGCAAGCTAATGCGAATCAACTTGTCCAACTCTGCCAAAGACTTTGACAATATTATGACCTTTACCAATCAAGACATTCTTGAGGAGCGTATTATGTATGTTCACGATGACAGTGAAACAACTCTTGATAGTTTTTCCTTCATAGCCTCCACAAGTCCAGTAACAAAGCTTTCTTTAACAGATGGCGACATTGGCTCCAAGGAAGGCATGTTTAACATCTCGGTACAGCTGGTTAATGATGAGAAACCAATCCGCATTGTAGACAAAGTTTTTCATGTAGTCAGAAATGGACAGAGGTTACTTACACTTGATGACCTATGCTACCATGATGCAGATTCAGACTTTAGTGATGGGCAGCTTCTCTACACCCGGCGTGGTATCCCAATGGGGGATTTGGTTCTTGCAAATGACACTTCACAAAAGCTGTACCAGTTTCGCCAAGAAGACTTGGAACAGAAACGAGTGCTGTTCATTCACCATGGGATGAACTCTGGGCGTTTTGTTCTCTTTGTGTCAGATGGCAAGCACTATGTGTCTTCTCTGTTGGATATTAGTGCACAGGATGCTTATTTAAAAACTGGCAACAATACAGGCTTGTTGGTTCAGAAAGGGCAAGCCAAAACCCTTACTAATGCTAACTTTAGTGTAGAGACAAACCTTGACATCCGAAATAACAATGAAATATTATTCACAATCCAAGAGGCTCCAAAACATGGTGGGCTGTATTTAAAAGACCGCAAAATTGAGTCGTTCACCCAGCATGACCTGAGGAATGGCTACTTGTCTTATCATCATGACAACAGTAAGAATCTGGCTGACATTTTTACACTCCTGGTTGAAGCAAAGGACATTCGGCTTGATGTTAAAATACATGCGAAGGTGTACCTGGAAAGCCATCAAAGGCCACCTGTAGTTCTTCATAACAAAACCTTGCTGGTGGAGGAAGGGAAACCAGTCAAGATTGAGAGCAATAAACTCAAGGTAAATATTAATATCAGTTAGATCTTTTATTGAACTACCTTTAGCATTATTTTGCTCCATCAGGGGATTTTTGTTATAGATTGATGTCCTTTACCATTCGCAGATTGGTGTAAGCAGTGTTGGGAAAACTAATTTGAGACTAATTCATCAAACTACAAGCTTATCATAATTTGAAGTAGTTAAACATAATGACCATCTGAACAAACTGATGAATCATTTGAACAAACTGATTCGTTAGATACAGTAGAATCAGACTTTCCAGTGCTACATAGTAGGATGAACTGATTGACCTGAATGAATCTGACTTTCTGACACTATGACAGAAGCTAAATTCAGACTAGCATACTAAAATACTATGCTAATATGCCATTCCCAATTAAGCAATTTTACTGCTACTTGTAGCGGAAAAAGTAGCTTGTTACTAGAAAAAGCTATAAATCCACTGAAAATGAAAATGTAGTTAAGTTTGTAGCATCCCAACTTTTAGTTCTGAATGTAAGACTCAAAAATAAAATATTATTTCTATTTCTCTTCAGGTGACTCATGAAGCTAGTTCACCTTCAGAAATAACCTTTACTGTTAAAGTTGCTCCATCTCATGGATATTTACGCCATTTTATTGAGGGTAAAGATCAGTACCAAGGAACACAAGAGGAACCATTAGTGACCTTTTCCCAGTGGGATGTTAATGCTGGCAACATTCAGTATGTACAGGTGGCACCTGGCCAAGAGAGTGATTCATTCACTCTGGAGGCCAGCAATGGGGTCGCAGAGGTCAATGACATCATCATGTCTGTGGATATCATCCCACGCCTCATACCCATTGAGGTGTCCAATATCACTCTGAAGGAAGGGGCATCTAAAGCTCTCACAGAGGACGTTATCAGAGTAACAAACCCACATTTCTCAGGCCTCAATTTTGTGTACTACGTCTCAGAGGGTCCTCTGCATGGCCGCATTGAGAATTCACGTTTCAGAGGGATTCCCACAACCTACTTTACAAGGAAGCAGGTAAAGTTTTCCCAATTTTTAACATCCTTTATTTTAAAAGAATGGACTATGGAAAGGCATAAACAATCACTCAAAGGTATTTTTGTACTTTGTTTTGTATTTTTTTTATATATATTAGATTTTATTATTTATTTTTTATATTTATATTTTGTTGTTTTTACTTGGCAGGTGGAACAGGAGTTTATTTATTATGTCCATGACAACACAGAGAACTTAGAGGACCACTTCACTATCACAGCAAATGACACAGACCTGCGAAAACACAGTGCTCCATGGACTGTGCATGTCCAGATCACAGCCGTCAATGACGAGCCTCCAGCCATTACAGCCAACAGGGTTCTCAGGGTGAGATTACTATATATAAACTTCTTTTTATGACTAAAGTCAGCTGAGGTTCCAGTCCGAGAATGTTTTATGGAGTATGAGAACACTGCAGAGATCTGGAAAAAAAGATGTTGGGATTTGTGTACTGTTTTAATATTTTATTGTCTGTGTTCTGACGTTCCATTTGGTCTCCATCGGTCACAGAAAAATAGAGACGAGTACACAGTTGTTTCTGAGACCCATGAAGCCAAGCTACTAGTTGTAGACATGTAAATTATTGGCTTCAACTTGAAGACAAGTCTAAAGTCACAGATCACAGACCATAAGGGACAGTCAGAAGGGCCGCTCTGCATGCTTCAGATTCCTCAAGACATTTAGTTTCATGGTTTTTGAACTTTTCAGTTGAAAGAGATGGTTCACAAAAGTATTTACAGCAGGTTTTCTTTTGGCTTTAATCATTAATAATTAAAAATTCTTTTACTTGTTGATCCCTAACACAAATATTTAAATATTTATAATGCCCACAAGGTGGCTCACTACTACTTTTAAAATGCACGTTTGCTCATTTTTGTTACAAATGATTACAGTCTGGTTTATTTATTTCAGTGCTTTGTATTCAGTTGCTCAACAAGGGTTTAGAGAAATCAGAAGTATACAGCCACAAGAAATTGCAAACTGCATGCTTCTTTTATTTTCTCTAAATTTTAACTTTATTAAAGCTAACGTTTGGCCCTCTAATGGTTCAAAAATAGAACTGCATGCATCTTGTGAAAGAGCAATGTTTCGGTTGTGCTTCAGCTTATGTATGCAATTTCTCATGAAATATGTCCTGACATTTCTAAAATATAAATTATTATCATAGGCTTATCAAAGTGTATTTTGGTAAAGATATGATTTGTAAGATTTTTTGCACCCTGTCATTAATAACAACATTGTTTATTTTTTGTCTGCCGAAAGACTCTTTCTCTTGATTCCTCCTGATTCTCTTGATTATCCTGATTCCTCTTTATACAATACGGTACATGTGTGCTAGGGTCAGGATGTCTCCTTATGTGTGTTTTGTACTGTTCTTTGGTATCTGACAAGGAGATCAGAATTCAGATGAGTTGAGTTAAGCTTGTTTTCCCCAAACTATGTTCAGCTGGAGTGAGATTCAATCAGTGGACAATGATATGATATGAATAAAGAGCACATGAGAGTTTCTCAGCAGAAATGTGTTATTTAGAATTTATGTTTAATAGATTTTACTATTCAGGCTAAGTTGCCTGAATAAACATCAAACCTTTCCAGCACTAATCTGTGCCTCTTTATTTGTTTGATTGTTTACTCAGGTGTGGGTGGACTCCATCACAGAGATCACCACGGAGGATCTGAGCGCAGAAGATGAGGACACGCTTCCTGAGCAGCTGGAGTACATTATTACCCAACCCAGCAATGGTCACCTGGCTCTAAAGACTGCTCCCAACAGGCCCATTATGAACTTTACTCAAGCTCACATTGACCAGCGGGAGCTGCTTTTCGTACATAGTGGTGAGATATCATACACAATCAACAATCTCACCAAACAATCATCACAACATGCCTCTGATCTATGCAACAGTATGTCATGTTTAACCACTAGATGCCAGTGTTGTGCATTAAATCACGGCACACCACTGTTCCTCCTATGTTTGCTGCCCTTTTTAGGTGAAAACAGGTTTGAGTGCAACACTGGCATGGAATAATTAGTTTGTCATGCAGTTTCAGTTCTGAAACATAAATCAAATTAATTATGAAAGCTGTAAAGATTGAGTTTTAACTTTTAATAATGATGTGTTTATAAAGTTGTATAAACTTTTTTTTTTTTAATAAAGTCGTATAAACTGTATTTGTACCAAAAGTTTCAGTGCATTGTAAACTAAATTCCTGGAAATTATAATGTTTGCTCTCTTTTACTTCTCAGGCCCAATGGCAGGAGGCTTCAACTTCCAAGTAAATGATGGTGTGAACTTTGCTCCCAGGCAGATATTCAGTATTACAGCTCGTGCCCTGGTTCTTAATCTAGAGAAGGCTGGACCTCTTAAGGTGTTTCCAGGTAATACTGATTAACATGAGGTGAACTTCAGCAGTGACCTGGTATATTCTGTCACACACAGATTACATATAAGGAAATGGTTTCTGTTATATCAAATATTAGATTTTATCAAAAATCATTGTAGAGACAGCACTTTAGATCTCTGTCTAAAAAAAAAGTCTTAATTTTGTATGGAGCTTAAGTTCCAGAAAATATTGTGCTCTCCATCTCTTTTTACGGAGTTAAGAGTAAAATAACATGTCATGTTACAGCAGTGAGGTCAGCATCTGGCTGTCTCGCAGGCCAAGTCAGAACACCAGATTGACGCCTCCTTTCCGCTCTGTATAAAGTCAACAACACTGTCTCCACCCACTCGCAGCCAGTTAAATCTCTGTCTGAGCATCAAGTGTTTCATGGTTTCTTAATCTTAGAGCAACCCATCTATGTAATAACAAAACGACTTTAACTGTCAGGCTATAAAAAGCTCAGTGGAGAGCATTTGAACACTGAACGAGTCACTGTAAAAAGTCCCTAAAGTTATTAGTCTACACTCGTTTTCTTAATTTTAGAAACACTAAGTCATATGTCACATTTAAAACCAGAACTAGAAAAATGGCATTGTCTGAGAAAACAACAGCTGCTGCATCTGCTTTCAATTTTATAAATTGCTCTAGAAACACTAAACTAAAAGGTAGCATCTGAAATAGTTTCATCTGTTATGTTTCACAGAAGTGTGCTTAACTCTTAATGAACTGAATTTATTTGTTCATGGATTTCATTAGTCTTTATTTCTCCTTTCCATCTAGTGTTACTTTCTAGTTTATTTTATTGCTTTATTCCTATTTCATTTTTAACATGGGTAGGAACACTATTAAATAAATAATTAATAACTCATAATAAATCAACAGAAAGTTTGACCATTATTCTGCCGCTTTGTGTCCATGTGTTTAACAAATGCTTTTTTACACTATATCCTGTTCACAAGCTATTCTTGTGGCCTTTGTATTGAGTGAATGGCCAGGGCCTCTTTCAAATAGTTAGACACAACAGAAATCTTTGAATACAGAAACTATAAACTTCAGATGAGGTCATGAAAGGAATCGGTAGATTATTTTAGCAAAAACCTTCCTGGCATATAGCTTGAAGTTCTTCGAGTTCAGTCACTCTAATGTGCTTCAGCCTAAAAGTGATCTGAAACAGGATCTTGAAATGCTTCCCTACCCTCAGTCTTTGACCGTGTTTACACGTTTGAAGCAAATATAGCTTTTTCTGGTTCAGATGCACTTTTATTAAACCTCACCACAAAAAAAGCTAATCATTCACATTTCAAAGCACATGAGCTACTGTACACCAGACAATGTTGTTTTGTGTATAGTCTGTACCAGGCCAATCAGTTTTCAGGACTATTCTTATGGTGTTTTTTTCTAGGTTCCTTATCCTTGATTTCAAACAACATTCTTCAGGCCGTTACCAATGATGATACCGGCATCTCAAACAGAACCATTTATTTTACTGTGATCAATCCCCCAAAATTTGGAAAACTGGTCAGTTTGAAGGCAGACAAGACCACAACTGATATTTCATCCTTCACACAACAAATGGTGAGTGTTAGCAACCTCTTTTTCCCAAGTCAGTGCCATGCATATCAGAGTGCAGGGCACTGAATTATGAATTATGAATTTATGTATTTATCTGACAGCCTGTCATGTTTGAAAGCTAAATGTAACACGTCCTAGTTAGCCGGCACAAGAGGAATTGCTGCTAATGATAATTCAAACATACGATGACACAATGTTGAAATGCAGAAAGAGAGTAATAATAAGAATTAAATGTGTCATTTCAGGAAATATATTTTTACAGTCACGTGTAAGACTTTTTTGAGGATTTGGGGGCGTGTGTTTTTATCATGTTTTATTTTTTTAATGTTTTATGTATTAGTCACTCATGTAACTTGGATCATTACAGGTGGATGAGGGTGAAGTAGCATATCAGCAAAGTCATGGGACATCTTTGGGATGGGCCGCACTAGACAAGATCGTATTTACTGTGTCCTCTCCACCTGCTACACTTGAACCCCAGACATTTGATATTGACATTTCTTACGAAAATATTGGACCTGAACAAAGTTCTGTGCTCCTCAAAAATAAAGGTACAGTATGAAAATCTAACAAAACAATTATTATCTAGTTTACAGTCAGTATCATTGTAATATTTGTTCAAAAATAAAAAAAAAAACTTTAAAATAATTCACTATTCAATTGTAATAATATTTCACAATATTACAGTTTTATTGTATTTTTTAAAAAACTGTTTTCCGTTGTAATATGTTTAAAATTATATTTATTCCTTTATTCCAAAGTTGAATTTTCAGAAGTCATTACTCCAGTTTTCAGTGTCACATGATCCTTAAGAAGACATTGTAACATGTTGATTTGAATCTCAAGAAATATTTCTTATATATTTTGTGGAAACCATTATACTTTTTTTTTTTTTTTTTAATTTTAAACAGTTGCATATGTATCTGTGAAATGAATATGTATTTTCATTATGATTAATGCTGAATGGACAAGTGAAAGCTTTAAAATGTTAAGAATTTAAAGGGTAATATTGTAGAAAAAGCCAAATATAGTCTGTGATTCTGACTGAAGTGTCATGGCTTTTGTCAAATAAAATGTATTATGTTGTTTTTTTTTATTTATATCCAGGTGTGGCGGTAACTGAAGGAGATAAAGTGGTAATTGACAAATCAGTGCTGGATGCATCCAATCTCATGACGAAACAACCTGAATCCAAGCGCAGCTCTTATGAGGTTTGGTACGAGGTCACATCTCTTCCAAAACATGGTGTCATCGTCGTTGGGGAACGTAATCTTACAAAAGAAAAGCCCAATTTCTCTCAGTTCATCCTTAACAAGTATGGAATCACATACCATCATGACAACTCAGAGACCACCCATGACCATTTTGACTTTGATTTTTATCTAAACCTAAAGAGCAAACCACCAACCCGCCCCCTAGATCCCTCAGAAGTTGTGTCGGAATCATTCAACATCACTATAATCCCCATTAATGATCAACCACCTGTTTTGAAGACCAAAGCTCCCAGCCTCAAAGTCGTTCAGGGAGATACCGTGGCTATCGGACCTGACAACTTAAGTGTGGTTGACCTGGACAACCCACCAAGTGAAATCCAGTACACAGTGATTAGCAAACCTAGCAATGGTTTCCTAGCCATTACAGAGCGCATGAACGAGTCAGTGGACTCCTTCTCCCAGGCTCAAATCAATAATGGAGAGGTGTTCTTCATCCACGATGGCAGTCCTTCATCTGGAGCGTTCTACTTCAGCGTCACCGACGGCCATCATCGTCCGTTATATAAACTCTTCAATCTGGAACTGGTAGAGATCACCGTTTCACTGGCTAACAACACAGAGGTGCTACTGGACCAGGGACACACTTCTGTAACTCTCACACGGTCACACCTGGCCGCAGTGACCAATGGTAAAAACACTACTGTGCACTATAAAATCACAGTACCACCAAAGTACGGTAAACTCTTACTAGATGATGAGGACGTCACTGTTTTCAGTCAAGATGATCTCCAGGAGGAAAAGCTGAGGTACCACATGGTCAACCTCGAGTCGTCCCATGATAACTTTGAATTTGTGGTCTTCACAACAGACGCGAACCTAACTAACCAAGTAGTTAACATCACTGTGAAACCCCTCATTAAGTACGCAGAAGGAGCAACATTTCCTAATGGAGTTCGAATTAAGCTGAAGTCACATTTGCTGAATGTATCTGAACTTGCTTTGTTGAGTGGTAGTGACCCGTTGTTTGAAATTACCTCACCTCCGGAGAACGGCAGGATTGTCCGAGCAATTGGCGGCAAGGGAAAGAAAATCGAACCTGTGGGGTCTTTCACTTTTAGTGAACTACAGCAGGAGAAACTGGCCATTGAGTTGAAGGCAAACCTAACAGGTATCCATGAAGTAAATGACTCTTTCAGATTTGTGCTTAAAGCCAATAACGTCCAACCCGCCAATGGGATTTTCACTTTCAGCATCGTACCTCATGTTCCCACTCTGGAGATGTCAACAATGATCCCAATTACCACAATCAGACCTGTTTTTCATAACCAAACTGCTGCATTGAGCTTGTTACCGTCTTCAACATCTGTGGCCGTGTGGCCGACGCAGCGGGTGACCAAATCCGGGTCAAGATTCAAAGGTCGCAACCGTTGGGGTAATTCAAACAGCACTGACACAGGTACCACTAACCAAAAACCAACCCATGGGGTGGGGGAGATTTATCCTATAAATAACACCCCAGTAAAAGTAGAGTCGGTTTCCCAGACGGGCTCCTCCTCAAACTCAATGATCATCGTTTTGCCTCTTCTTGCTCTTCTGCTGCTGGTCATCATTGTGGTCGTGTTGGTGCTGCTCCTAAGACGGAACTGGAAGAAGAAACCGAAGCCTTTAAAGAGTACTTCAGGTGCTCCTGTTCAACTGGACAACCCGTCCCATCAGGATCAGCCACAGTGGCCTGCAACTGTCCCCGTTGTAACTGTCACTCCTCTTACTCAAAGAAACGCTGGAACTTCAGCCATAACCAGACTGCAAAACAGAAGTGAGAACTCCCCGTATGGCACGTCGGTGTCTCTGTGCTCTTTTGGAGACCTGAAGCCTGAAGTTTCACAGCTTTGCAGGACCACCAACCCCACTCTGCGAAACAATCAGTACTGGGTATGACCTTTGATCCTCAGATTCATCATTGTACTCTCTGATAATAAGACTGAAGTGTGATTGAAAAACTATGTTCAAGTTCTGAAGTCTCAATGAACAGCAAAAATTGTACATGATCAATATTTTCAATATTCAACCCAAATACTAGGGAAGAAAACCATAGAGATGAAGATTTGGGCATTGGTTGTCAATTATGAGTTGCTAGGAAGTTCATTAAATATTACAAACAACAGCATTTTTAAAGTCACAATGGTTATTTTTGGCATACATCCAAGTGAAACAGATTATGGAATGTAGGGCAGGGACTTGGTTCTATGCATTGGTTGTTGATTGGATGGCAGATCTGAATGCATGGGGGTGGGGTTTAAGTGATCTAAATGATTGAAAAAACCCAGCATATGTCACCAGCTTTGAGTTTTGACATTTTGATTAAAAATTTCATGCTCAAAAGGATTAATCATTCACAATAAGATCAATAACATGCATTTAGAAAACAGATCAGTTTCCATTTCATGCACACTTTAAATATTTTTTTAATCCTCTAACTACTAAGTTCTGTTAATTTTTTTGAGAACGTTATTTTGTATTTTTGTGCATTTGCTAGATGCACAAAGTCATTTGTGCAGACACAAGTGATGCTCGGAGTTTTAAAAGTAATTTTTGTGTCTACCTCAGATCAGATAGCCTCATAATAAGAAAATTACAAAGTCAAAAAAAAAAGACAATGTATTACACTGAAAACATTTCAATGGGATAACATTATGTGGTACTATGTTTTGTATACTGAAACTATTTAAAGCCGTATGGATATTTATTTATGATATTAGAGTTTCTAAAAATATAATTACACATTCTGGCACTGAGAGAATCTGTGTGGTGTGCACATTTAAATGGCACAACTCTGTATATTTTGGGTATGTTTTACTTTGTGTATTACATGTGTGTGTGTTATAATTGAATGTTTATATGAAAATTTTTATACTCTCAGGAACTTCCTCTTAGAAATAATACCGCACATCTTGCAATGATGCAATGTGACGAAACCACTGGATTCTTGCCACTGATCTCTATTTGTGGTAAATGAAACACTGTTGCTTGATTTGATCTACATATAGTATCCAAAATATGAACTAATTTCAGTATTTTCAATTAATTGTTGCAGCTGTGCTCATATCGCTACATTTAGGAATTAATGTAATTTTGCATCATACTATATGCCCACTGTGACATCTGTATTGTACAAAAATGTCAGTGTGGATTTTGAAACTGAATACATTGTATTTACAGTAGGTTCAGTTCTTCAGATGTTTGTATATTTTTCCTCATTTGTCTGATACACTGAATAGTTCTGTTTGTCAATAAATGGAGCATGTTCTGCAATCCAGCCATCTTGACTCGTCTTCTGGGGTAAGCAAAATGTGGTTAAATTAAATAAATCAATATAGAGCTATTTCATATGCAATTTCTGTTTAGATGCATGTTGTGACTTTTTTTGCCTTCACAGTCTCACAAGCTCTTCTCCTTTTAGATGGTAATAGAAATCACACAATGATGAAAAACAGTGAGGTACCTCTGGGGATGTAATTGCTATGATACTTCATTCCTCATATTTAATTACTGTGATTTCAGTTAATAGGCGCTGAAAGTGGCTTTTTTAACCGCTTTCCAGATGCGCGCTGAGATCTCTGCTCAGTTCAGTCAATGAACAGCTTATTTTTTACAAAAAGTGTTTGTGATTAAAAGAAATAATAAAACTAGATATTATGCATACTACTAACAAAAAGTCACTATTTTTAATTAATATAATGTAATAAAATACATTCTCTGTCACAAGCAGCATGAGTGTGATTGAATATTGGTTCCTATTGTTTCAGCTGGTTTGCACTACAAACAATGCAAGCTGGAGACAATCCACTGAGTCTGCCAAATGTGAACCCTGCAATGTGCTGACTTGACAAATGTGACACTGTGAAACCGGTTCAGTTAAGAATATCAGTGTCAGGATGATTCACACTGATGTACATCAGGAAATGCTAAGTCACCTTAAGAGTGGTTATTCTGTGATTAAATTAAGACAGAGTCAGTGCTTGAAAGGAAACAACACCTATATCAACTTCTCACCTAATCTTCATTGTGTCATTGAAAAGATTTGACAGTACAATAGCGCTATAATTATGTAAAATTATCTCTTTATATATTGCGTTTCAGTGATTGGGCAAAAAGAACAAAAGGCTAGCCCTCTTAATAAATCCCATTGTGGAGAAACACATTATCTATTATCTGTAATGATTTCCCTCTTTTTTTGTTAGTAGTAGAAGAGCTAATTGCTATAAATGAGTCTGGATTACTATAAGAAAATGAGCTGAGCATGTTCGCACTTGGCTGTGGTGACTACATGAGTCATTCTGAGCTATGATTTGTTAAGAAGAATCCCAAGAGACGGAAACATAATTAGTTTAAGCCCTCCAGATCATGAAGAGCTGCCCAGCAACAGAGGATCCACTCTCCTGGATCCCTGAAGTCTTAATTAGATTTTATGTCATGTGGAATGAATCATGCCAATAAGCGTGTTTAAGGGAAGTTGAGCCCCAGCATCTGATTTGAACTATGTTAGTGTACTTCTAAATGTTTCTAGCAGAAATGCAGATTTGAAATTTACAGTGGGAAAATTTGTGGAAGTTATTGATGACTCATCTTGCACTACACGGATTTTTGTCCAATCAAATGCTCTCGAATGAGAATGTCGCTCCCACTCTTACATATAAGATATACAGTATAAGACTTGGTATGCAGCAAAATATTTCTTCCTTGCCAAAAATATTTTTTAAATTGTTTTACCTTCCCTATACAGGTTATACACCATGTAATAGCTTTTTCTATTGTTCCAGTAAATTTACTGTTCCCCATAAACAGAACAAGTAAAACAAGTTGTTTTATATTTTTAATTATATTTTTATTTAGTTTATTTTTCTCTCTCTTACCATGAACGCAGTGTTATTTATATACTATTAAAAAATTATAAGTATTTATTAATATTCTGAATTAGCTTTTACTTTTATATTTTCATTTTAATTTGTTTATTTTATTTTTAAATGTTTTTTCTTTATCTTTTTTCATTATTTTGTGTACATTATAAGTATTTGATCTTTTAGATTTAATTTCAATTAATGAAAGTCATTTTAATAGTTTCAGTTTTTGTTAACAATAACACTAATGAATGCCCAAGTCTCTCATTTGACAGTTAAAAGAGTAACTGAATCCAGTAAAGTAAGCAGTACTTTGTTTGTTTTCCAGTGTTCGGCCTATCAGTAAAGACATGCACATGAAATGAACACCAATTCCTAGAAGTATAATGGTTAAGACAGTTCTCCTGAATAATCTTGGACTGAGTAGAGCTTGTTCTAAACTCAGCTCTCGACAATCTAAACTAATTCTCAAACACCCAAATAGGGCCTTAGTAAACTGAGTCTAAATGTAGTATGGATGTGAAATGTAACATTTGGAGATAGAATTTCACAGTTGTGGGTGAGGATACAGTATCTTCACTGTTGAAAACACCCTTACAGATTTACAGTAAGTGACTATGCACATTTTTAAACTATGTTGGGGGAAAATAAACAGTTTAAATGATGCAATTTAAATTCTTCTTCTAAAAAAACGAAAGATGTACATTCAACTGCATTTAAACATAGACCTCAAATTATACCTGTTTTGTGGACTTAAAATAAAAAATGATGCACTGGCATCTCTTGTTTTCTAAATTTAGAATTTTTTTTAAGATCAGAGATTTTTAAAAGAGCTAAATCACGCTTTTCTCAGGTTCACACACTCAGTCAACAGTGTGTGTGTAATCAGGGCTCTTGGCCAGTAGGCAGAGAGAGGAGGAAGCAGTCAGCGTTTTTCAGACATGAATGAGGCCCTGCTAGAACGGGCTTCCTGTGTGGGGCTATAAAAACAACACCGCAGTGAAGAATGCCCACTGCTCTCACATTCCAGACCTTTCTGCCAGGTCTGATCATCTTGTGAGGGACCTCTTCCAAAAATATAGGCAGTAACATATTTTAATGCACGAAGACCCATTTATACTGACAAATGAAATATTATAAATATTATTTGAAAAATATTTTCTTTTTTTCTACTATTAGAGGTTTTTTTTTTTAGCCACTATTAGAGTACTGTTAGATGTAACACTGAAGAGAAACATAAAATTAGAATTGTCAATAGAATAAAATGTTCAAAAAAAAAAAATCTAAAAATGAAAATAAACATTAATTCAGAGTTCTGAGGAGAAATAGTCTAAAAAATTAAATAAACTTCAATATTGCCCGTGATTCATTAGAAAATAACATTATTCCTCAAAAAATGAAGAGAAATGCTGAAGCAAGTCACAAGGCTCTGACAGAGTTGCACAATGTGAAGTTTCATCAGATTGTCTTGTTGTGAATCACACCTTTATCATATGCGTTTGCCCACTTCCTGTGTGTTTTAAAAAAATAAATAAATAAAAAATAAAAACAACATTAAAATAAAATAAAATACAAAACAAACCCTGCTTTAGGTATAATGTAGCATGTCTCCAATTCACTTGAGAGTGGGCAGGTCAAGTTAATGGTCCGTTGTGCACCGCCAGCATTGCCTCATGGGATATCATTGCTTGTTATGCTTAAGGGCTGGTCACTGAAAAGTCAACGCTGACTCAATTTTTGCTGCAAAGATACATTAACAAAGAGCTTGCTTGAATCGCCTGTGTATATAATGGATATTTTTGGTCTGGTTTGGGAACTCATACTTATTCTTGTGTCTATATTAACTGCATTAAGCTGTCAAAGCACAAGGATCACATGACCAAACTGGCAGAATGCATTTAAAACACACAGGAAGTGGGCGAAGCGCATTTGATATATGTGTGATTCACAACACTTTGAGACAATATGATGAAAGTTCACATGGTGCAATTCTATCAGAGCCTTGTGACTTGCTTCAGCACTTCTCTTCATTTTTTAAGTGATAATGTTATTTTCTAATTAATCACAGGAAATAGTGCAGTTTTTAATAGGAGAAGTAACAAATTCCTCTTTGTCACTGATGGGAATTAAACACCTTTAAGTGAATTTAGCAGCACCTGCTCTTAAAGGGATATTTCACTCAAAAATATTTAATTTACTCATTTTCTTTCTTAATTGGAATGCAAAATATCTTTTGAAGGAATGTTTTTGCTCATAAAATGAAAGTAAATGACCTTTACTGTGTGGGTTGAATGAAGTATGTCCCTGTGAACTCTAGTTCCTCTTTGGACGCAAAACAGCTCATTTTCTAATGACCTCAAAATCTCATCAGACCATGGTATAGCTTGCTGGGAATTTCTATGGTGAAAATCAAGGACGTGAACTCCAAACACTGGAATCTGCAGTCTCGCAGCTGTCCGGTGTGGAGTGGGTTTTTGGGGTTTTCCAGTAAAGTCCATCCTGTAGGCTATAAGAATGGTGTGGAGTCCACATCCCCTCAGCAGGTCAAGTGCACATCAAAGCCCTGTGATTGGAAACAGAAGTTCAAGCAGCAAGTTCCTGGCACTGCTCAGGTATGCTGGGAAATTAACCAGTAAATACTGCAACATGTCAGTGAACTCAAGCATAATTAAAGATCATCAACACTTTTTGTCAGGTAAATCTACAGTGAAATGGGACATGGTTTGATTCATTTAATGACAGGTAACAATACATTTGGAATTATTGTTTCTTTTTTCTTCTTTTTTTTAATTTTTATGACCAAGTCTAATCCAAAATTTGTGAATAAACTGTAAAAGAATTTTAATTTTACAGTATTTTTTTTTTTTTCTAATTTCTGAAGGATCATGTGACACTGAAGACTAGAGAAGTGGCTGCTGAAAATGCACCTTTTGACAGGAATAAATTACTTTTTAAAATATATTAAAATAGAAAATACTTACTTTGAATAGTAATAATTAAAGTTTAGTAATAAAGTAATAAAATAAATGCAGTCTTGGCGAGAATAAGAGTCTTTCAAAAACATTATCAAAACCAAAATATTTGAATGGTAGTACAGTTCATATTAATGTCCTTTTTATATCATCTTTACACTATTTTATATGGTCGTTTTTTTTTTTTTTTTTTTTTTTGTGCGTGCTGGCTGTCCTCCCCCCCTCCCGTAAACTTGCATAAAAATATAAGTATCTCAAAAAAAAAGAAAGAAAAAAAAGGAAAAGAAAAGATATATAAAAGATATAAAAAGATGCAGTTAGGTCAATGTCTGAGGAGCCATTATAAACACACTCATGTCCTCGTGGTAATATAATAAACATATTAGCCATGTAACAAGGAATAACATTCACTGCTTGTGTGTTTCTCGAAAAGGGTTTGATACAGTCCAGCATCAACAATATAGGAAGCCATTTGCAAGTTAGACGTACTCAGTGAGCTGCTTTGACGGTAATGTTCTTCAATTATTAGGGAGGAATTTTCCTTCTGGCTCATGGCAGCGGCATTCCTCAAGAGGGTGGAACTGAAATTGAGTTTAATACCTGAAAGAATCTCAAGATTCCAATTTAGTTGTTATGAAAACTGAAAACTCACTCATCACGAGTATTACGAACAACCTTATCACAGAGATTCTAGAATAAAAGCTTAAAAAATATTTAAAAAGTAGTAAAATATTTAAATAAAATCAAAATTTTCTAATAATTCTTTTTTTTTTTTCTTGGGGAACAGCTATTATTATTATTTATTTAACATTTTACATTAAATCGAATTTAAAGTGAATGTGGTATTTTTTTTTTTTTAAATCTACTTATACCATATATTGCAATATCAACCCTTCACCAGCTCCTTTGGGAGGAACTTGAGTTCCTGCAGTTGCAAACATCTGGAATGCATTTCCTGTGAAGCCATTTAAAGCCAGCGTCTAGCATTCTGGCACCCAGAGCACTGCATGCCTTGCGCTGTGGCAAGTGTTAATATGTGCATATATTGACACACTAGATGTGTGCTCTGACTGGTGTTCACTTTCATGCTAGCGCAATTACACAACAGACGCACTCACACTGAGCAATGCTGGGTAACGTAGCCTAAACAGGAAAAGACCGAGACATTATTTGATCCAAGCTGTTGTTTGGACCGGTAAGAAAATAATGTCAGAAAAAGGTAAAATAACACAAAATGACCACAATGGGGGACATTTATTGCATTCCTAAGCATCACACCATTGTGTTTGATAAGCTTGAATCACAGTATTATAAATTAAAGCAAAGCAGGATGTTTCATATGTCTGGACTAGCTTGATACTGATGTTTTGGATCAATGTGCCATTTTTATCTCAAAAATCTCCAGCAAAGTGAGGACTTTGAGACAGGAGCGCCCATGGTTGGCATTAGGAAGGCTGGCTTGGCACACCTCCCAGAGACCTGTCCCGCTGAAAACGGAGTGCGGTTCAGTGTTTACAACCAGTGCTGAGGAAAGCGGCTGTGTCCGGGCCAACTAGAAGAGCAGGCAGGTCTGGCAAACAGACTGCGTTCCCACGGCTTGGCCTTGAAAAAGGCATTTGTCACTATTCACAGTGAACACTCCTCTCATTACCACATCACCAACTGAAAAAACACTCTTAACTGACAGCAATCACCATATGTATTGTTACTGACTGATACTCCAAACAGCATCAAATGGGTAGTTGCTAAATAATGATCATTAACTTAGAATTGGGGCTCAAATCAAACCCACAAAGTGCCTATTTCTAATAGAGTTAACATTGTAAAAATCTCATTCCTAATGGGTGGTAAACAGGATTTAGTGATCAGTGTTGAGAATGTTCTTTATTGCTGATGCAAATGAACAATCACAAGTGTCTGTTATTATTATTATCATCATGTACAAGGTGAAAATATCTTTTCAGCCAAACCTCATGATAGTGTTGACAGAAACATCTGCATTCATTTTCACATTATTCATGCAGCAACACTAGTAAGAAGATGTGTTCTTAAAAGCTTTCCTCCTTCCTCACGTTTGCACTGAAACTGCGTCAATATTGGTCATATACACCGAATAAACCAGGGAAAGAAAGAAAAAACAATGGTGAAGAATGAAACTAAAATGTGCTCTTTTAGGAAAACGGTTTGAAATGCCTACCTCAAAACACATACGATACAAAAATATATTCAATGCAACAAGCAGTTAGGCGAGCAGTTTATTTGGAATCTTTAACGTTTCAGGACATCTAGATGTGGTTTATCCTGCACAATGAAAAGTAAAAACGTGCAGTAGAAAATAAACTGGATTCTCTGAGAACCTTGGGACCATTAGTTTTGAGTATTATGTCATTCACTGAAAAAACGGGTGTCCAAAATGAACTCGTTATCCTGAGTGTGTTGTGCTTCCTGTTTACATCAGATTTAAACATTTTTTAGGCTCCTGCTCAATTGTCTCCAGGTGATCTGACAATAGCTACTGTTTTCCCTCAAATGCACATTCTGTTTTGCACTGAAACCAAAATATCAAGGGGAGGAAAGGGGAAATACCAAATTTGGGCATTATGTCCAGCTACTCCCACGCTTATCTCCAAACATGAGCCAGCTACTCGTTTGCCTGCCATTTTAAGCAGGAGTGACATTTGTATAAGATAATAAAATCAAACCTCATAAAAACAAATCTCAGAATAAGAATAATATATAGTTCTTTTTAGGAAATTATAAAATATACCAATGAGATTGAAAGGCACAACAGTGATAACAGCGGCTCTGTAGGGTCTGTAAACATCTAAGAACTGCTAAGAGGGTCTCGAGTGTTTAAAAGGTGGCAGTGAGGAGCCACGCGAGCTCCTCGAGTCTTATCGATATCTCATTTGTCTGTGTGAAGAACACATTTAAAATATGACATTTGTAGCAGGATCGAAGACATTCGATGCTCTCTGTTTTCATGTTTCTGTCTTCCTCATTAGTTTCACAGAGGAAAACACAGTCTAAACTCACTATATACTTGCCCCAAACAATCTTCAGTTCATTGTATGGGGACCATTTTCATAAATTTTAGACTCTTTTTGACACTTGGTTTGTCGTATATTGCTAAGGGCTGGCTAATCGAAGCTCTGTCAGTTCAATCTGAACAGGGTTCATTTAGGCATTGTCATACTTCTGCAGTGCTTCCTCCAGCTTGCCTGTGACCTTCTGGAAGAAGCTGATCTGCTGCTGTAGGTAATGTTGCATCTGGGACTTGAAGTCCCGTACTCGAGTCTGATGGAAGTGCTGGATCTCAGCCAGTGTGGCGAAAGAGATGATGTTGCAGCGTTCCCTGATCCCATCTGCCTGCTGGCCCTCCATCTTCCCTTCCTCTACGTGCTTCTGGCTGTCCTTCACCTTCGTCAGAGCACCTGTGAAGAGAGCGGAACCAGGATGAGACTAAATATTGACTCAGATTCGATCAAGAGGGAAGTTATGATAAATGGCTCAACAGGTTATACTCGTCTGTACTTCTGCATGAATGTGAAGAGACCAGGATGTCACCTTTATGATATATTTATCAACTTACTATTTATCATTGGCATGTTTGCTACACTTTAGACCAGGGATTTTCATAGTTTGGGGAAGCATAAGAGCACATCAAGTTACGTGAATAGACCTTCCTGATAAACTTATAAGGCACTGTCTATTTCATTTCTTCATGTCTTGTTCTATTCTTTTTTTATTTGTCCTATTGCTTTTTATTAGTTTCTTCTTTTTTTTTTTTTTCACGCAACACGCTTCAAACAAATACAAAAAAAAAAAAAATTATTTCACTACAGCTGGTGCTACTGAAATGAATGTTGGTTTAAAATCTTTTGTTCTAGATCTTTTGTCTACAAGAGGAAGTAAAGTGAATGAGTAATGAGAAATGCGGCATCTGCGTCAAGCCCTGCTATTATTGCAAAAGGGTCTTGCAAACTCTTCGAACATGGAAGTTACACGAAATGCAGTAAAATCACGTTTTCCTGTTTAGAAAGCAGCTTGACTGTGCCAGATTGGTAACATTTTTGCATTGTCAGCTACAGACTAGGGCTGAAACGATTAGTCGACATTATCGACCACATCGACAATAAAAATTGTCGACAAATCTTTCTGTTGTCGGGTAGTCGTTTGATCCCAAATTACCTAATGTAAGAGCCTGCAATAATGCGATTGGACCAGTGTGGCGCTGTAGCGCAAGACTGCAATTCTGATGCAGTTCAAGAGAAGAAGAGACACTTTAGAGCACAGCATTTTCTTCTCAATAACGCAACAAACAACAAACAAAAGAGTTTAAACAACAAAAACTGACAGCGGTGAGAAAGTGATGTTTGCATGAGCTCTTCAGTTCGGTACTTCAGTAAAGCAGTCACATCACGTTTATTTATATAGTACTTTATAGGGTTGCACGATACACCGGTACTACGGTAGTATCGCGATACTAAAGCTTAAAAATACCCGCGGTGCCATTGCATTTTTTAAACGGTAGTATCGTCCATACGGTAGTTCCATAAGATATGTTGTATGCACGGAAGGGACACTGTTTAAAATATTCATTTGAACATGCATGCCAGCAGAAATATTAGAAGTTGATTGCCAAATGTCTTTCTGCTGTATGAGTGTTTCCCGACGCTTCAGTTCAGCTTGCAATGAGAAGTACTTGCACGATCATTGTTCATGCTGTAGTTTATCAGAAGAAAGGGTCTGATTCAGACCGTCTGATGTCATTTTAAAAAAACAGCAGCTCAAGCATCACTTATTCAACTTCATAATATCTTACAAGAAAGTATTCTCGCAGTTTTATTCATTTGACCACTTCTAGAACAGGTGTAATAGTTCGTTTCTGGAAGCATCTTTGCAATCACGAATGCAATTCCATCCATCAACATTTTTATTCATTTATAATGTTATGTTTTAATATACATGCTGCTAACTTGGAAATGTCAAGATATGCCAGCAAAAATGCTTCTGACAGTTCGGCAATATGACACGAGCAAGAGTGCTGTTTGTGTTTCGTTTCTGTGTTGGCTTGGGTGAATCACTGATTCACTAAGCCATTCATAAAAACAGTCATTTGATTCACTCCTGAAGGATTCAGCCGTTTTGAAAGAATCGTTTGAATGACTCAGTGATTCAATCACGAACTTCTGCCACCTGCTGGCCGTTTTAAGTTTCCCATCTAAAAGTAGGCATATTACATTCTTTTCCAACATATTTCTATATTCAGAATTTAGTATTTAAAACATTAATCTCATAACATTATTTATGCAATTATAAATACAGTCTAAATGTATAAATGCCACATCTAAATGCCACTTCATGCAGCTTCTGTGCAGTGCTAAGATGAGTTTTGTTTAGATCATTTCATGGATAACAACAGCCAGTCATTCATTCACAATAATTAAGTATTGTCTGTTTCCATTTACATCTATTTATTTATGAAATTGATTCATTTTGTAGAATTCAGTTTTAAATTACAATACTGTATGGTATCGTGATACTACTTGGTATCGTGATACTTCAGCTGGTATAGTATCGTAAGACATTTTTATGGTATCGTGACAACCCTACTTTATGCAAGAGATAGCCTTAAATCAAGCAGTTTAGTGTCGCTTTCAGTTAGAATTACAACTTGATTTCTGTTATAAAGCAGCTCTCCAGTGTGGAGCTAGCTAATGATAAAACCTTTTTATTATTTGGGGAAGTAAATTAATCAAAGCTTGATCTTGCTCAGGAATGTTTTGATGATCATAACCCTATAAGGTATTTTAAGAGAGATATACAGTCATAGCCAAAAATATCGGCACCCTTGATAAATATGATCAAAGAAGGCTCTGAAAATAAACCTGCATTATTAATCCTTTTGATCTTTTATTTAAAAAATTCACGAAAATCTAACCTTTTATTGGATAATAAGAATTTAAAATGGGGGGAAATATAATTATGAAATAAATGTTTTTCTCAAATACACGTTGGACACAATTATTGGTACCCCTAGAAATTCTTATGAGTAAAATATCTTTGAAGTATATTCCCATTCATATTCACAATTTTGAGCACTCCAGGGTGATTATGAACATGAAATTATCCAGCCATGGCTTCCTGTGTCACAGAAATATAAATAGGAGGGAAAACAAAGCCCAAATTCCCTTAATCATCCATCACAATGAGAAAAACCAAAGAATATATTTCTGATGTGCAGCAAAAGATAATTGAGCTTCACAAATTAGTGAAGTGGCTTTACGAAAAGAGCTAGAGCAGTGGAAATTCCCATTTCCACCATCAGGGCAATAATTAAGAATTTCCAATCAACATAAAATGTTACAAAACTGCCTGGAAGAGGACGTGTGTCTATATCGTCCTAATGCACAGTTTGAGTGGCTAAAGACTCTCCAAGGACCACAGCTGGAGAATTGCAGAAAATAGTTGAGTCTCGGGGTCAGAAAACCTTAAAAACAAATAGTCAAACAGCACCTACATCACCACATGTTGTTTGGGTGGGTTTCAAGAAAAATTCTCCTAGCTCATCCAAAAACAAACTCCAGCATATTCAGTTATCAGACACGACTGGAACTTCAAATGGGACTGGCGTCTATGGTCAGATGAAACTAAAAAATGAGCTTTTTAGCAGCAAACACTCAAGATGGGTTTGGTGAACAGGGATAAAAAGTACCCCATGTGTACAATGAAATATACTGCTGTATTTTTGATGTTGTGGGCCTATATTTCTGCTGGAGGTCCTGGACATCTTGTTTAGACACATGGCATCATGGATTCTATCAAATACCAACAGATAAAAAAAATCAATAAGTGACTGATTCTGTTAGAAATCTTATAATGGGCCATGTTTGGATCTTCCAACCGTACAATAATCCAAACACAAACCTCAAAAACAACACAAAAATGGGTCACTGAGCAAAAAACCAAGCTTCTGCTATGGCCATTTCAGTCCTCTGACCTGAACCCTGTAGCAAATTAGCTCAAAAAGGGAATTGTATATAAATAATTAAAATTAATTATGATTAATTACAATTATTTATATCGGCTGACAGTAATAACTGTCACAGAGTTAAATTGCCATCAGCTGATCTGTTCGTCCAGCGAACATTCAGTGTAAATTCATATCAACTCTAAGAAAGGATATTTCCGTGGCCACAGAAAATATCTTCCTATTAATGCATTAGAGCATGTAGCAAGGGTCAAAATCGTAAAGGGACATTAATATGCAAGGCAGAATCAGAAACTCATGTAATTTGTGCACAAGGGTTTTATTAACTAAACGCTAACACACATATCTAATCTAAACAAACAATGAATAACATGCACTCAAACATACAATCGCTCATACATGGGGAAAGGGCTAATGAGATTTGATGGATGAAACCATCAGGAAAACCAGAGAATGCAGTTATGGAAAAAGTCATTTAACCACCCGAGTAAAACAATCAGCGCCGTTTATAACTGGGTCTATAACTTATACTAAACCTCTGTTTCGTTTAGTTAAATATACTATACTTGCATTTCCTTTGTCGGAATGCCGGTCTCAGATGAAGGTCTTAATGGTTTCAAGGTTTTTTGAACTCGCGATCACGTTCTTCCGGGTTGAAGAGTGATGAATTCCAAAGATGTTCAGAGGTAGAAATGTCTTCCAGGTAGAGAGTGGAAAAAGAGTTAAGAAGGAGATCTGCTGAGGTCCGAGGAGCTTTGATTGAATGGAAAGACAAGGCCATAAGCCTGGCACAATAACTTAAGGGTCCAGAAGAGCTCCAGCTCACATCTTCCTCATCCTCTTAGGGCCTAACAGAACCGCAGACTGGGTCTTTGTGGTCAAGAGTCATCCCCCTAACGGCTCTATGTTGGGCCGACCGGGCGCGCCCGCACCGGTTCGGGCTCTCCGTCAGAAGATAGCAGAAGAGCTTTTTGCAGAAGAGGTTTTTTTTTAGAAGAGATGCCAGACCTGTGAGTGAGACCTTTATCTGGTATAGAGGTCACACCTCTGGGGAGTCAAAGAGCCAATGGTCTCCATTCTCTTTGGAGGGAAGGTTTTACGACTCTTTGTCTCTGAGCATGGCAATTTGCATGGGGTTGGATTTAATAGTCGATGTACAACTATTAAAGACTCTTAGAACACTAATATGTTGCATAGGTACCAACATGTAATGTACACTGTCATTTAGATCATCCGAAGACGAATTGATAGAGATCAAACATGATATAAGTGAGGTAATATTACCTAGTGATCTATCATAAGCATGCATAAAACAGGATACAGTACAAAAAGACAATATACACGAACAGTAACAATATACACAATGACCTGAGGATATGTGTGTTCATTCAAAGAAAGGTTTTTCAATTAATTAATTAGAGAAGAGTCCATTTTTATGTGCATTACATGTCTTTCCTATGGAAAGTGTAGTGAGAGAGAGAGCTCTCTACATGCCATTAGGTCATAAAGCTTATCTGGCCTGTGCAAAAGTCTCCTGGTTGCCATGGTAGCCAGGGGCCTGGACTTTGTTCACAGACATACAGGCACCCAGAATGTGTGTTGGGTGAGATGTCTGTGATTATTAGTTAATCTAATAACTAATTTGATAAATCTGATGAACACATGTGTGTCTGATTGGTCCAAATGCTACAACCCTATAGAAAATGAGTGGGGTGAACTGAAGAGAAGAAGCATCAACATGGAGCTGGGTATCTAAAGGGTCTGGAGTGATTCTGGGTAAAGGAATGGTCTCTGATCTCTTGTCAGGTGTTCTCTAACCTCATCAGGCATAATAGGAGAAAATTTAGAGCTGTTAAACTGGCAAATGGAGGTTTCAAAAAGTATTGAATAAAAGGGTGCCGTTAATGGTGGCCAATGTGTATTAGAGAAAAACATTTATTTCATATTGATATTTCCCCCCATTTTAAATTCTTATTATCCAATGAAAGGTTAGATTTTTTGTGAATTTTTTAAATAAAAGATCACAAGCATTAACAATGCAGATTAATTTTCACAGCCTTCTTTGATCATATTTACCAAGGGTGGCAATATTTTTGGCCATGACTGTATGTTGTGAATAAAATAGTTTATCAAAAAAATAAAGCATCTTATCACTTACCTTTATTTTGTTTCTTATCCATATGACTTACAAAATGAGATGTTAGGCAGAATGTGTCATTCAGTTATTTTTTCATATAGCTAATTAAATGGTGATTAAGAGAGTTTCTCTGTCTGTCATCTCATTTTGTGTGCCAAATATATCTATTTATATAAATTAATTGGTAACGCTTTTACAGTAAGGTGTTATAATGTATTATCTAACATGAATGAACAATACATTTATTACACTATTAATCTTTGTTAATGTTATTTAATAAATACAGTCGTTCATTGTTAGTTCATATTAATTCACAGTGCATTAACTAATGTAAACAAACAACTTGTGATTTTAATAATGCATTAGTAAATGCTGAAATTAACATTAAGATTAATAAATGCTGTAGAAGTATTGTTCATTATTAAATCATGTTAACTAATGTAGTCAACTAATGTTAACTAATGAAACTTTATTTTAAATTGTTAGCAATTTATTGTGTAATAATTTTAATTAATTACATATGTGACCCTGGAGCACAAAACCAGTCATAAGTAGCACAGGTATATTTGTAGCAATAGCCAATAAAATGATAGATATTTATTTTATGCCAAAAATCATTAGGATATTTAGTAAATATCATGTTCCATTGAAGTTTAATTTTTGATTAGTAATACGCATTGCTAAGAACTTCATTTGGACAACTTTAAAGGCGATTTTCTCAATATTTTGATTTTTTTTTTGCACCCTCAGATTCCACATTTTCAAATAGTTGTATCTCAGCCAAATATTGTCCTATCCTAACAAACCATACATCAAAGCTTATTTATTGAGCTTTCAGGTGATGTATAAATCTCAATTTCAAAAAATTGACTTATGACTGGTTTTGTGGTCCAGGGTCACATATGATTTTCAAAAGCTGAAGTGATTACCTTTTATTTATTTGTTAGAATATGTATAGCACAATTGTAACGAGGAGTCAGAGGCAGTCGGATCCATTTGCAGTGTTTTATTAAAGATCAGTATCAGAACACAGGCAGAGGTCGATAGACAGTATCTGGGATATCACAGAGAACCAGAATCGTAAACGTTTACCAGGCTTGGGTCGGGGCAGGCGGCAGGCTAGAATCAAATCCGAATCAGAGTCAACAAACAAAGGGGCAGGCGTCAGAGAATTCCAAGGGTCAAGGCAGTCCAGGATCATACACAGAATAACAGGCAAGGTAAACGCTCAGAAATGTCAGACGGGGCTAAACAAGACTTCGCGGTGAATTGAAGGTGTGAGTAACTTATATGCAGTCTGTAAATGAGGTGCAGGTGTGACTGAGTGGTTGATGGGAAACACCTGGCGGTGATTAGGCCTAGGTACGGGGTGTGTGGGTAATGGAGTCCATGAGAGTGTTAGTACTCGGGTGAGGGTGCCCTCCGGTGGTGATCGGAGAGAGCCACAGAAGCCTGACTTGTGACAGAGCCCCCCCCCTGCGAGCGGCTCCCGAAGCGAGAACGATCTGGACGCCGAGGGCTTCCACGGGGTCTTGGTGCTGGTCTGTCAGGGTGGTCCCGATGAAACTCGGTGGTTAAGTTAGGGTCCAAGATGTCCTGGGAGTTTACCCAGGAACGCTCCTCGGGACCATACCCCTCCCAGTCTATGAGGTACTGTAGGACCCTGCCTCGGCGTCGTGAGTCTAGGATCTCTCGCACTTGATAGGCCTCCTCGCCGTCCACGACAATGGGAGGGGTGCTCTCCACGGTGACCTCCTCCTGGTCCCTCTCTCCTCTCGGACCACCGGCGGGCTTTAGCAAGGAAACATGAAAGGTGGGTGAGATACGGTAATCTGCAAGTAATGCCAAACGATATGAAACTGGGGTAATTTGTCTAAGGATTTTGAACGGACCCACGTACCTAGGATTGAGTTTCTTGCAGGGACGACGGAGGCGAAGGTCTCGGGTTGAGAGCCATACCCACTGGCCAGGGGTGAAACTTGGCCCTGCTCTACGGCGCCGGTCAGCTTGGTCCTTGCTTCTCCGAACTGCCCGTTGTAGGTGTACGTGAGCTGTGTTCCATGTCTCCTCACTCCTTCTTAGCCAGTCATTGACAGCTGGAAGCTCTGAAGGTTCTCCTGACCAGGGGAATAGTGGAGGTTGGAATCCAAGAATGCATTGAAAAGGAGTGAGTCCCATAGCTGGTTTCTTGAGTGAATTTTGTGCGTACTCTGCCCAAAGTAGATATCGGCTCCAATCACTCTGGTTGTTGTGACAGTAGGAGCGAAGGAAGCGGGTGAGTTCCTGGTTCAGTCTCTCGACCTGGCCATTGGATTCAGGGTGGTATCCAGAACTGAGACTGACATTGATATTTAGGTGTTGGCAGAATGCTTTCCATACCCGTGACGTGAACTGTGGGCCCCGATCGGAAACAATGTCCTCAGGAAGGCCATAAAACCTGAACACCTGTTGCATTAAAGCTTCAGCCGTCTCGAATGCTGTGGGTAATTTCGTGAGTGGAATTAGACGACAAGCTTTGGAGAAACGGTCGATCACTGTGAGTATGGTGGTGAAATGGTTGGAGTTAGGTAGATCTGTTATGAAGTCGATGGCAATATGAGACCAAGGTCGTTGGGGAATAGGAAGGGGATGGAGAAGACCTGCTGGTCGATGATGGGATGATTTGGAGATGTTGCAAGTGTTACATTTCTGCACGAACCGTGTTACATCAGATTGTAGAGTTGCCCACCAGAAGCGATTAGAGACGAGTTGAATGGTGGCGTTGATACCTGGATGACCGGCACTGGGGAGTTCGTGGACCCACTGCAGGACCCTGGGACGTAGAGCAACGGGAACGTACGTTCGATCAGGCGGGCATTCGGCCGGAGCTGGATCATTAATGAGGGCTTCAGAAATTTCCGTCATAATATCCCACTGTACAGGTGCTAGAATGAGTGTGGGAGGCAGGATGGGTTCGGTCGTCTTTGCTGTGGGAAGATGGTCGAACTGTCTAGATAGGGCGTCCGCCTTGCCATTCTTGGATCCGGGTCGATAAGTTACTTTGAAGTCAAAGCGGGAAAAGAACAGGGACCATCTCGCCTGTCTGGGATTGAGTCGTTTGGCGGACCTGATGTACTCGAGGTTGCGATGATCTGTCAATACGCAGAATGGTAATTTTGCCCCCTCCAACCAATGCCGCCACTCCTCAAAGGCGGCCTTCATGGCCAACAATTCACGATCTCCCACATCGTAATTCCTCTCCGCGGAGTTGAGTTTGCGGGAGTAAAAAGCACATGGGAATAGTTTGGGTGGATTACCGTGACGCTGAGAAAGAACTGCCCCGATTCCAGTGTTCGAAGCATCCACTTCAACGGTGAATTCCAGGTTTGGATCGGGATGATGTAAGATGGGGGCTGATGTGAACCGTTCCTTTAGCTGCTGGAAAGATTGCTCGCTGGTATGTGTCCAATTTAGACGTTGTTTACCCCCTTGAAGTAATGATGTGAGAGGAGCTGCGACCACACTGAAGTTCCTGATGAAGCGTCGATAAAAATTTGCAAATCCAAGGAAACGCTGAAGTTCCTTTACAGTTGTGGGTTTAGG
This sequence comes from Spinibarbus caldwelli, assembly GCA_039654775.1. NCBI lineage: Eukaryota > Metazoa > Chordata > Actinopteri > Cypriniformes > Cyprinidae > Spinibarbus > Spinibarbus caldwelli. The sequence goes on along the minus strand of CM077223.1, from coordinate 25,747,053 downwards.
CCAATTGAGCACCGCTTGCACTTTACTGTCGTCCATGGCAACCCCCTCAGAGCTGATGATATAGCCCAAGAACGAGATCTGTGTCTGGTGGAACTCACATTTCTGTAACTTGGCGTACAGTTGGTGCTTGATGTGCCGCTGAAGTACTGCCCTGACGTGTTTAACATGGGTTTCAAGGGAGTTCAAGGGAAATCAGTATATCGTCAATGTAGACGATGACGAATTGGTTCAGCATGTCCCTGAAGACATCATTAATAAATGCCTGGAACACCGATGGACTGTTGGCAAGCCCGAACGGCATGACCCGATATTCATAGTGCCCGGATGTGGTCGAGAAAGCGGTCTTCCACTCGTCTCCCTCTCTGATCTGAATGAAGTTGTAAGCACTGCGCAGGTCAAGTTTAGTAAAGTATTTGGCTGTGCGGAGTTGTTCTAGGGCGGCTGGTACTAGGGGTAACGGATAGCGAAACTTGATGGTGATGTCGTTGAGTGCTCGATAATCAATGCAGGGTCGGAGACCTCCGTCCTTCTTCTTGACGAAGAAAAACCCCGCTGACGCTGGAGATTTTGACGGTACAATAAAACCTTTTGACAACTCCTCCTCTATATACTGCTTCATAGTCTCTGATTCGGGTTGTGAAAGTGGGAAGATTCTGCCTCTAGGTGGCGTTGATCCTGGGATGAGGTCAATGGCACAGTCGCTAGATCGATGCGGAGGAAGTTCGGAGGCTTTGGCCTTACTGAAGGCTTCAGACAGGTCCTGGTATTCGATGGGTAGATCGGGGAGATCTTTGAACTCGGGCTTTTCTTCCACGGGGAGAACAGTTGATCTGGCGCTTGAAGTCAGACAGTGATGCTGGCAAAACTCTGACCATTGGAGAATTTGCTGTGTCGACCATGAGATGCGGGGATTGTGTTTCTCCAGCCACGGTAAGCCCAGGATGACAGGATTCTGAGGAGATTCAATGGCGAACAGTCTAATGGATTCAGTATGTAGAGCTCCGGTTTGAAGTCGTAATTCAGGAGTCAGGTATTTAATCTTCCCAGAGCCCAGCGGTCGTCCGTCTAGCGCCGCCACCACTACCCGTGATTCACATATGAGAATTGGCAAATGAAATATCAATGAAATTCCCCGCTGCCCCCGAATCGATCATGGCTATGGTCTCGATTCCTCCCTCGTCACTGCTAATAGTGATGGGGATACTAAATGAAGTACTGTGATGGTTGTCAGCACTCACCGTAGTGGAATCTCGCCGGGCTGGGCGAGCGAGACAGGCAGCCCTCAGATGCCCCGATTCCCCGCAGTACAGACACAAGTGTTGACGGATGCGTCTTTCCCTCTCTTCAGTGGACAGACGGGTGACACCGACCTGCATGGGCTCTGGTTCTGGGAGTCTCTGGGTGATGGGCTGAAGTAGGGCTGAACGACGAGTGCGTCGTGATTGCATCAAATTATCAATGCGGATGGTAAGCTCCATGAATTGTTCTAGGGTTTTCCCCTCGTCACGACAGGCTAGTTCGGACTGAAGCTCCTCGTTAAGTCCTTTTCGGTAGAGCAGTTTAAGGGGGTCGTTCTTCCAACCAGTCTGAGCAGCGAGAGTACGGAAAGCAAGGGTGTAATCCGCCGCGGTGCTGTTACCCTGACGTAGAGCAAGCAGCTCCTCTCCTACTTCCTTTCCACTGGCCGAGTGTTCGAAAACCTCGCGGAACTGACGAAGGAAGTTGTTATAAGAGGGAAAAGACAAGCGGTTTCCCTCCCACATCGCGGTAGCCCACTCCAATGCTCTGCCGGTAAGTAGTGAACAAATAAACGAGACTTGGCTGTCATCTGTGGGGAAAGTGAGAGGTTGTTGGTTGATATAGAGATAACATTGCATAAGAAAGCCCTTACATTTCTCCGGGGACCCATCGTATTTGTCAGGAAGCGAGAGTCGTGGGTTTTGAGGAGTGGGGATCCTTGTGGGCGTGGCTGGTACCGGCGCTGGTGCGGGCGGCGTGGGGTTCGATGGCGAACTTGCCACGTGGAGAGTTTGCAGTGTCCTCACTAATTCCTCGGTGAGTGAGGTGAGTTTCTGCAGCTGTTGATGATGTGCGGCTAGCATGGAGGCTTGGGCTGATACCTCCGAGGAGAGCTGATTTAACACTGCTGGGTCCTGTGGTGGCGAAGTCTTCTGTAACGAGGAGTCAGAGGCAGTCGGATCCATTTGCAGTGTTTTATTAAAGATCAGTATCAAAACACAGGCAGAGGTCGATAGACAATATCTGGGATATCACAGAGAACCAGAATCGTAAACGTTTACCAGGCTTGGGTCGGGGCAGGCGGCAGGCTAGAATCAAATCCGAATCAGAGTCAACAAACAAAGGGGCAGGCGTCAGAGAATTCCAAGGGTCAAGGCAGTCCAGGATCATACACAGAATAACAGGCAAGGTAAACGCTCAGAAATGTCAGACGGGGCTAAACAAGACTTCGCGGTGAATTGAAGGTGTGAGTAACTTATATGCAGTCTGTAAATGAGGTGCAGGTGTGACTGAGTGGTTGATGGGAAACACCTGGCGGTGATTAGGCCTAGGTACGGGGTGTGTGGGTAATGGAGTCCATGAGAGTGTTAGTACTCGGGTGAGGGTGCCCTCCGGTGGTGATCGGAGAGAGCCACAGAAGCCTGACTTGTGACAACAATATTTTAACTAATTGCAAAAGCTGAATAATCAATCAAAGTCTACTGATTAATCAGTGAAATAATGGATGATTAGTCAATTAATCGTTCCAATAATCGTGAGATTAATCGATTATCAAAATAATCATTTGTTGCAGTCCTACAACAGACAGGGCTGCCCTTTTCTTGGTGGAAATGACTTAGCAGGGAAAAAAACACTTGTGAAAGTGCAGTCTAAAAATACAGAAGGAAAAAGAGAAGCATTTATCACTAGCATATATAATAATCAACTATAAGCCAGTCATTATCGCAAATTAAATCCAGACGGGGTGAGAAGGTCACTCTGAGGGTGTTTATTTTGCTAGAAAGTCCAACTGACTGTACATTACCCCATGTACATGGCTACTCAGTAATTAAAAAATAAGTGATCATGGAATATTGATTTGAGTATTTTATTATGTGAAAGGAAAGCGCTTGCATGCAGAGTGATACGAGAGAGATGTGAAACAAGCTGAGCAATGTAGGTTGCCAATTTCACTTTACAAAATTTTCTGACAGCAGAATGCCACTTTTAACCAATCACAATCAAGTATCACAAATAATATGCTAATGTACACATATAATAACCATATATATCAAAATGCTCAAAACAATTGTTACAAAGACTATAGTACTGACCGTAATAAAACTTCTGACAATATCAGTGAACATCAAAGACGTCGCTTTTCCCAGCCTAGTTCACATTACAATGACTGGAAATGAGAATGAACTATTTAGTGTCACACTGAGTTACTTGACTTAATAACAGTCATAGTCATCAAACAGGATCTTCCACCTTATAAGGAAAGAGAAGTGCATGTAACTGGAAGGAAGAACCGTTACTGGTTCTTTAAGTGTAGAAATGCTGGTGAGAATAAGTGTATGTTGGTGAAATATCAGATGTTAAGTAAACCTTCAGTGTACACTACATGGGTCAATAGTACAGTAAAAAAAAGTGACAGGAAAGCTTTTAAACTGATACAAAAAATTCCCATTTGAAATAAACGATGTTCTTAGAATGATTTCTAAAAGATTATGTGATCATTAGAGACTAATGACTGGAGTAATGGCTGCTGAAATTTCAGCTTTGTCATCACAGGAATAAATTACAGTTTAAAATATATTCAAATAAATAACAGTTAGTTTAAATTGCACAAATATTTCACAATATTACTGTTTTCACTGTATTTTTGATCAAAAATATTGGTAAATGTTAGAGACATTTTTCAAAACATAAAAATTAAATAAATAAATCTTGCCAACCCCAAACTCTTGAACGGTAGTGTGTATTATGTTTGTCTTTGGGAATGAAGACATCCTGCCCCCTCCTCACTCAGGCAGGCAGTCAGTGTTCCTGGTTTACTCATGTCAGACATACTGATTTTACTTGAGAAAATGGCTTTGTGGTATAGATAAGAAGGCTGACACATTTCACAATTTCAACAGTAGCACACCATCTCTGAAGCAAGTTTTTAATATAAAAATACTACAAAGACAAAAACTAGAAGTGAAACTAACATAAAAATAAAAATGGGAGTTCACAAAAAAATGGAAACTGAATCGAAACTGTTAAAAGTGTGAACAGTGACTTCTTAGCAAGGGGCAGTCTAATCCAGTTGACACAGTAGTTACAATTTACTGCTAAATGTATCAGCAATTGTTGTGCATTTGACAAATACAACTTGGAATGAGAACTTTGAAGGTAATTTGGTATTATGTTACAGATAATTCAGTTTCTGATACACTGATAAAAACTAAAATAAACGTACAGATTCTGCACAAATTGTTTCAGTTTTATAAATTCAAATAAAGGTATAGAGTCTGTAACTAAAGGTCTATTAGTTTAAATCTCATGATATGTCATGATATAATCATTCACTTTAAAAGCTGTGTGTGTATCAGTATTGAGCACAGATGGCTGACTTCCCTCCTCAGTGAGGAGAAACATGCAAGACATTCCCAAACGTCCCATCCCCCCAAACTCCACACATTCTGCCTTCTGGCCAAAGAAGCCTTCACTTCAGTGTAACCCAGATCCCTGAAATTCCTCAAACACACACACACACACACACACACACACACACACACACACACAACCATACTGACTCTCACAAATGCAGTTCAAAAGAGCACACAAGAGAAAGACAAGTGCATTTAAAGGAAGACAAGATGCAGGTCAAAGATGAAAGACAGTAATAACTTTACTTTTAAATGTGAAGTGTTACAATCTCTTTACTAATTATGTTTCTTTTTAAGGAATATAATGCATTCAACTATTTTTCCATTACTTTTTTTTTCACTATCAGCTGATCGAGACTCTCTCTTTCCTTAAGAGTGGAAAGACTCAAAAATGAATGCAAGCTTGCAGTCATTTGTATAATTAAGTTAATTAAATGATTGGAAATGTCTGGCATTTGTTACCAGAGAAAAGTTTCACTAGAAGGTTGAGTTTAGGACATTTTGATTGAACATTATGAGCTCAAAACATTTTTTGAAAATGAAAAATATGCATGGATAATTTGTTCACAGTAAGATCAATAACATGCATAGACTTGACTTTAGTTTTACACTTCAACAGATTTTTAATTTTTTTTATTATTGTGCACAACCAACAGAAAACGAAACAAAGCAAATAAACTGAAAAATAATGTCACTTATTTGAAAATGTAACAATATAACAGTGCAAATTTAACAATTACCATGTCACTTTACATGTTATGAGAAAGTAATCAGACTACACAAAGACATGAAACTCTAACACACAATCCACATGGCATCTTGAGACCATGACAAGAGCTGGAGTGAAGACAACTTATCTGACATCTTACAGATTACACAACAAATATCTCAGTTAATAATAGTACATACTAAAAATAGGATACAGGTCTAAATCAAATACATTTTACATTATTCAAGCCACCAAAACATGTCGTTCCCTCAATTAAGGCTTGAGTTAAACTACATTTATTGCTACCAAACATATATGAAAACAGCTTTTACTAGGTGGTATATCAAACATAAGAGATAACACAGGGCTGCAGCACAAACCAGTTGTATGGAAATAATCTGAGAAAGAAGGAGACACACGTGGGAAGCTGCGCTCCACAGAGCCAATATAAAGCCTGCTGCTGCTGAACCTCTTCAGGCATTACGTAATATGTGCTATTACACAACACAGTCTTGCCGTTGAACTGCAACCAGAGAACAAGTCCCATACTGATTCCCTGACCATATTACCCAGATCTGGATCATGACATTTGACAAGGGACTTTGGTTGGATGATAACACAGGTGGCCGATTATATATTCCAGCCTCAAAAACAAAGAAATGATTTGTCTTTTCAAACAAATGAGAAGGCAAATGCCGGTTACTGGCAAAAGTGAGTGAGAGCAAGTCCAATTTGCTTTGGAACGGCACCATTATATTCATGGGCATTAAGGATAATACAAAAGTCATCAGCTGTGCATTACAAGACATTTTTCAGAATAGAGACCAATGAATTTTAGTTTTCAGGCCATTTCAGAAGCTGCTGTCTCTTCTGTGGTGGCTGAATCTTGTGACTCTAATCATCATCCTCCTGATAAACAGCACTGACAGTGAAGGCTTAAAGTAGCAGTTAGGTACTTTCCCTCACAGTTGATGGATTAATGTGATTATTCACCCCAACATTACATATTTTGTCATCAGTTAATCACACTCATGTTATTCCCAACCCTGTATTATTTTCTTCCTTCAGTGAAACACAAAAGAAGATTTTAGGCAGAATATTCCAGCTGTTCTTTTTCATACAAAGAGACAAAAACAATACTTTTATTAAGCAAGGACGAACTGATCAAAAGTGCAGACTTTTGGCATTGCTACAAAAAAAAAATCCTATGGTCAAATAAGTTTTTAAACTTTCTATTCAAAGAATCCTAAAAAAATTGTATCAGTTTTAGGGGTGCAACGATAAATCGATTTGTGGGTTGATTCTGGGATTTTCTGAATGCATCTCGATTCTGTCTGGAATCGATTCTGAACTTAGTTTTTAACAGCACACTCAAATGCTCATGAAGAAGACCACTTGTGCATTCGGCTGAGTAATGTAAGTGTTTAAATGTACTTGCACCTCAGCTTTTATGATTTTATAAAATGAGATTAATGTAAACACAGCCAACTATGAACACTTGTAATATTCGCTTCAATATTTTCTAACTTTATGAATGATTATTTTAGGTTCAAGTGGTGTGTGTAACGAACTGGAAGCAAGCAGAGTTATGGCTGTTTCTAAAGCACGCAGTGCCATCTGCTGTTAAAAACTAAGCTCAGAATCGATTCCAGATAGAATCGCGATGCATTCGGAAAACCGCAGAATCGATCCACAAATCGATTTATCGACGCACCCCTAATCAGTTATTAAGCAGCACAACTGTTTTCAACCTACTACTACTACTACTACTACTACTACTAATAAATATTTCTTGAGCAGCAAACCAGCATATTAAATTACATTTTAAAATATTCAAATAGAAAACAGCCATTTTAAATTATTTTAAATTATTGTTTTTACTGTTAATAAATAAATGCAGCCTTGGTGAGCATAAACGACACTTTAAAAAAATCATTTCAGTCATGACAACTCTCGGGATAAATTTTAACATCTTTACTTATTTATTTATTTTTACTTTTTTTGGGCGTTTTTGACTTTTATTATTATAGGATAGTATAGAGACGACAGGAAGCTAATTGAGAGAGAGACAGCGGGGCAGGATTGGGAAAGGTCCTCCAGCCGTGATTTGAACTCTGAAAGCCCGTAGCACAATGATGCTACATGTCAGCGCTGCCCACAAGGCTATCGGCGCCGACAAATCTTTATTAATCTAACTACAATGTGCATAGTCTTGGCGGACTAGATCTGCTATGCTGCTGCAGATAGGCAGGTGGTGCTGGGGAGGTGGTGGGCTAAGATGAGGACACGTACAACACGCAGACACAGCATTCTAGGGCTTGTCCGAATACCATTTTTTGAGCTTCGAAGCTTTGGTAGTAATCAACACTGAATATTTGAAGCTTCGGAGGGAGGGGGCTGAACATATGATCATATTACCCCAATTTTACAGTCTCTGCACTGGCTACCTATTAAGTTCCACATCAGTTACAAAATATTATAACTTACCTATAAGGCCCTTAATGGTTTAGCTCCTGCGTACCTAACTAGTCTTCTACCACGCTACAATCCATCACGCTCCCTAAGGTGACAAAACTCTGGACTTTTGGTAGTACCTAGGATAACAAAGTCAACTAAAGGAGGTAGAGCCTTTTCACATTTGGCTCCCAAACTCTGGAATAGCCTTCCTGATAACGTTCGGGGTTCAGACACACTCTCTCTGTTTAAATCTAGATTAAAGACACATCTCTTTAGCCAAGCATTCACATAATGCATCTCATAATCTTGTACTGCAGTTATATCTGATCTAACACACATTATTGTTCTTTAGCTTGGATTGAACAAATCATTTTTGCTTGGTTGGAACAGCAGATACGCTAATTATGTCTCTATTTGTTTCTCTGTTTCTGCTACGGGATTAACATCCCGTGGTAACTAGGATTTACACAAGCTTCAATCTGGATCCAGAACACCTGAGAAGAGATGTTTCCAACTCCTTAGAGGACCTCAGATGATGCCTACCCTCAGACAACATACAGAACTACCAAATTTCGCCCTAAGTTAAATATATTAAGTTTCTTCAATATATAAATATATTGTAGAAACTTAATTTCCTGTAAAGCTGCTTTGCAACGATTTGTATTGTGAAAAGCGCTATACAAATAAACTTGAATTGAATTGAATTGAACATATTCTTCTCTCTAATAAAGGCAGGACTCTCTGTGCGTCTGTCTGTATGTTTGCATTTTTATTATGTCAAGAACCGTTCATCCAATGGACTTCATGCTTGACAGGTGTGTTGCTGCGGACCCAAGGGAGTGCAGTGTGGCATTTTGGTGCAATATGGACACGCGACATGTTCAGAATTAATAAACTTTCAACTTTTTCCTCACGCGGGCAGCTATGCTCCGAGAACGGACACTGCACTAGTGATACAAAACACAAAAGTCTGTTAAGAACAATACTTTTAATAAGGTAGCCTAACATTTTTCTAATAAACAAATCACTCCAAAATCAGAAATTAGCAGCACAGTAATTACACCGCAAAGGGTAGGCTATTTAAATAAAAGAAGAACAAAATATAAATGAACGAAGTTCAACGAATTGTAATAAATAAAGAACACGGTAACATACTTTCAATAACAGCATAATACATTTTAATTAACGAACAGTTTAAATAAAATAATTTTTTTCTGACTGCCATACATTCACAAGTATTTTCCAAGCAAGTTAAGTGTACGTTTTTATCATGTGTAAAATTACTGATTAACATGGTGGATAAAAGCAGCTAATTTTTTTACACCAACAATATACTATAGGCGTACTACTTACAGAACTCAGGTGATTTTTCAAACTTGATGTGCTGTTGTGGTAGGCCAGTTTCAAATCGCATATTTGGCACACTGCCTTTGTCTTGTCCTCACTCAATTTAAAGTGCTCCCACACAGCTGAGGTCTTCTGCATTTTTGTCTTCTCTTCCAGATGAACTGAATCATGACATTCATGACGTTCATTCATGGGCGATTCATATTCAAGCGCAAATGAGAACCGTTTCGCGGGGGATGCCAGGTGTTCGAGAAAAAAAAAAAAAAAGAAAGAATATTCGAATCTCAAAATTGAAAATCGAATGCCAACCCACCGAATGAATATTAGAATAATCTAATATTCTGCTCCAGCCCTACAGCATTCATTGAATACGTCCTGGTTTTACAGGTAAACAGTAGCCTAAGGAGTACGTGAATCCAATCGGCTGGATTCATGGCTGAACTACTAATTTTTTGTATCGTGCTCACCATGAATTTATGTAGTATATAAAAGAAAAGTCCTTTTGTGTTCCACAAACAAAAAAGGGTGGGTAGATAACGACATAATTTTCAGTTTAAAGAAAATATCTGAGGAATGTGTGACTCCATTGGACTGGTTAAATTAAGACTTGTGAATAGGTGCTTCTTTCACAGTGCTTCAGACAAGCACCTACAATGATTACCTACAATAATCACGTAATCAGGTAATCACACTTTAGCAAATCTTGTGTTTCATGAAAGAGAAAAAGGTGAGAAAGGGTGAATTACACTGAAAGAGTGTGTTTTCAGACTTAAGAGATCATTAGACATAGTGCTAACACAATGAACACTGGAAATGTGTTAAACAGACAACAGGTTTTAGCTAGCCTTGCTGCGTGTGGTTGAGGGTCTATGCACAATGCTAACTTCCCCAGCTATAATAACCACATCACATCGGAGTCATTATTTCCTCTAATTGTCAAAAGAACCACATACTTCAATGCATATCACAGAGAAGCAATGGAAAAAAGGATCCCATTAATACCAACGTCAGTATGTTCACTAATGGCTCTCTACCTTCAATTCCATTGCTAATGGAGGCTCTATAGTGACACAAATCAATACATGCTGTGCTCATGTGTATTTTATATAAAAAAGCCCTAAAATTTATCCCCATGGACATTATGACTGCCTTGAAATTTGATAATCATACACAAAAAATAAAACAGCAAAAGCAGTATACCGGTGCATCTCAATAAATTAGAATGTCATGGAAAAGTTCATTTATTTCAGTAATTCAACTCAAATTGTGAAACTCGTGTATTAAATAAATTCAGTGCACACAGATTGAAGTAGTTTAAGTCTTTGGTTCTTTTAATTGTGATTATTTTGGCTCACATTTAACAAAAACCCACCAATTCACTATCTCAACAAATTAGAATATGGTGACATGCCAATCAGCTAATTAACTCAAAACACCTGCAAAGGTTTTCTGAGCCTTCAAAATGGTCTTTCAGTTTGGTTCACTAGGCTACACAATCGTGGGGAAGACTGCTGATCTGACAGTTGTCCAGAAGACAATCACTGACACCCTTCACAAGGAGAGTAAGCCACAAACATTCATTGCCAAAGAAGCTGGCTGTTCACAGAGTGCTGTATCCAAGCATGTTAACAGAAAGTTGAGTGGAAGGAAAAAGTGTGGAAGAAAAAGATGCACAACCAACCGAGAGAACCGCAGCCTTATGAGGATTGTCAAGCAAAATCGATTCAAGAATTTGGGTGAACTTCACAAGGAATGGACTGAGGCTGGGGTCAAGGCATCAAGAGCCACCACACACAGACGTGTCAAGGAATTTGGCTACAGTTGTCGTATTCCTCTTGTTAAGCCACTCCTGAACCACAGACAACGTCAGAGGCGTCTTACCTGGGCTAAGGAGAAGAAGAACTGGACTGTTACCCAGTGGTCCAAAGTCCTCTTTTCAGATGAGAGCAAGTTTTGTATTTCATTTGGAAACCAAGGTCCTAGAGTCTGGAGGAAGGGTTGAGAAGCTCATAGCCCACGTTGCTTGAAGTCCAGTGTTAAGTTTCCACAGTCTGTGATGATTTGGGGTGCAATGTCATCTGCTGGTGTTGGTCCATTGTGTTTTTTGAAAACCAAAGTCACTGCACCCATTTACCAAGAAATTTTGGAGCACTTCATGCTTCCTTCTGCTGACCAGCTTTTTAAAGATGCTGATTTCATTTTCCAGCAGGATTTGGCACCTGCCCACACTGCCAAAAGCACCAAAAGTTGGTTAAATGACCATGGTGTTGGTGTGTTTGACTGGCCAACAAACTCACCAGACCTGAACCCCATAGAGAATCTATGGGGTATTGTCAAGAGGAAAATGAGAAACAAGAGACCAAAAAATGCGAGCTGAAGGCCACTGTCAAAGAAACCTGGGCTTCCATACTACCTCAGCAGTGCCACAAACTGATCACCTCCATGCCACGCCGAATTGAGGCAGTAATTAAAGCAAAAGGAGCCCCTACCAAGTATTGAGTACATATACAGTAAATGAACATACTTTCCAGAAGACCAACAATTCATTAAAAATGTTTTTTTTTTTTAATTGGTCTTATGAAGTATTCTAATTTGTTGAGATAGTGAATTGGTGGGTTTTTGTTAAATGTGAGCCAAAATCATCACAATTAAAAGAACCAAAGACTTAAACTACTTCAGTCTGTGTGCACTGAATTTATTTAATACACGAGTTTCACAATTTGAGTTGAATTACTGAAATAAATGAACCTTTCCACGACATTCTAATTTATTGAGATGCACCTGTATATTGGGTTACACAGGTAAAAGCAAATCAGAAGCTTTCATCTGTTGTTTACTGAGGTATGTTGTGGTTTAATTGGTTGTAGACTATTTCTGAGGTACAGTTGTTTTATAGTATTGATTTTCCTATCGCCATGAGATTTATTAAAAGTGTGACAGCATTTGAGTGGGTAAACAGATGGCAAATGACAGTAAGATGAAACTGCAACAAATACAGCTATACAACCAGAATTCAAAGCCAAAATTATCATTATTACATCTGAAAGATAGATAACTGAATGTCTATGGGGAGATGAGGCAGGAAGTGGTTATTAATTGTCCCCCCCACACACTCCTCAGGGGGTTTGAATGGGGTTTTGTTTGCCATCAGACATTCTACTTAGAGCAAAGACTCGATGTCAGTATTTACTCTGTCACAGAGGTGATGGAAAGTGGACAGATTTGCTCATAGTTTTCTACTGACTCATTCAAGGCCTGGATGATTGTTTCTTAAAAATCCGTAGATGTTTGCGCAAGTTAACTGTGAAATTGTGGGTGAAATCACAGATACAATGGAAAGATGTCATTTTAATTATGTCATTTTGGAAAGATGTCATTTTATAGCATTCATCATATAATAAAGCTGTTTTTTTCCATTCTAACATTATATAATGACAATGACAATAAGAATTTGCTAAAAATGCATTACACCTTTTGGCTAATGCTCATGCATGGCATACAGGCTTGAACAAGCCGCAGGTGACCTCAGTGCTAGACAGTCAGCTGGATCTGTCACAGACTGAGGCCTCTCTGCTGGAACTACTGCATAGCATTTCAATTTTTCCAAAGCATTGTGCAGTCACAATAGATTGACAGTGGTGTCTACAGCACCAGTCTGTACCTCATTAAACATCTGGTTTACACATTAAACTCTCATAAAAATAAATATAGCTAAATTTAGGCCACTTTTTTTTAAAGCAACAAGATCAAAACATTCACTACATTCCCATAAGGAGATGGCAGACAAATGAGTGCATACTGCTACCCTGTAGCTCATAGACATCTATGTGGGTTGACAAAAACACTATTTGTTCATGTTGTGGTTACAAGTTGCCACATACAAATGTGGACTGTTAAAACAGCATGTAAAATTCAAAGTTTCCTATAATTCAAGTCAGACTCTCTATAAAAAAAAATTAAATAAATAAAAACATTAAAAAAAAAAAACTTACAAGACAATCAGTATATAAATGCTATATTATGAAATATTTTTAATATCCTTGCTGAAAAAGGTATTGAAAAGTCTTACTGGCCCCAAAACTTTTGATTGGTAGAGTATATGTTTTTTTTCCCCTTTATGTATTGTTTTTAGTAAGTTAATAATGAAGTCTTGCCTCTGGGCTCATAAGCTTGTGACAATAAACATTTCTTACGATAGATGTGGATTTTTTTAGGCCGTTTCATTTAGTTTCACATTATGTTGTCTACTGCATGATGTAACTGCACTGAAACTGAGAGAAGACGATAAAAACACACACTTTTCAATCAATCCTGTTTAAAATGAACATTGTTTTGATTGAAAAATGTATGTGATATCATGCGTTTTATGAGAGCTACATTACAAGCTAGTGGCTCCATCTTAAAAATGACTGAGCCAAAAAAAGGAAGTCTATCTAAATAATGATCTCAGACTGTAGGAACTCTGCAAATGTTAATGTAAGCATCATAAATATTCAAGCAGTTAATCAAACAGCTGAAGGTGTGATTGTTAACACTTCCTGCACCCTCACAGGGTCTTATTTGCATTCAGGAGCATCATGATTTCAGATAAAAAAAAATAATGAAATATTCCTACATGCTTTTTTAATCTGAAATAAAATGACTCTCGTTTTGTAATACGCTCAAGGACGTTATCAGCTGTTAAGCGTCAGAAATGTGTCACAATAACATCCATCCTCAAATCAATGCCATTCACTGAATGACTGCATGTGTACTGAAACTCCCCTGTCAACCTTCTTTGAACAATGCAGTACGTCAATAGTTTCAGTCTTTGTCATTGTATGTGGCTGATTTACCAGCCACAGGAAAGGCACACAGAGTACGTCAGCAACAGCTCACCCCATGTGACTCAGCAGTCAGACGAAACCAGGATGGCCAGTGAACTCATCAGTGGCACTTCAATGCAAACAAATCAGTCAAGCAAAGCAAACTATTCTGAGAGCAGGTGACCCTGTTATCTTTCATACCCACTGATCTCAGGCTAAACAGTTTCATGCATATTTCTATGATGATGATACAAATAAATAAGTAAATGCGTACCTTTCTGTACATGGATGATATCAGGGTAGTTGGTAAGGTGTCCTTGGTACAGGGCTAACAAATCCATCAATGGGTCCACATCTTGTTTAGGCTGCTCCACAAAGTAGTCTCCAATAGCTTCGTAGGCGTCCCCCGTGTAGGCAATTGCTTGGTTCAACCCGACCGAGTACGACTGCTGGTCCATCTCGAAAGCTTGGCTTAGATACTTAAAAGACAGTCCCACTTTCTGATACTCTTTCTTAAACCCAGCTATCTGCTTCCTCGCAAACTCGTTGAGCGTGGCGTTGACTTGGATTACGCTGTCATCCATTTTCTTGGTGAAGGTCTTGAATCCGTCAATCCTGCTTTCAACGTCTTGGAGGTCAAGAGGGGCTGCTGGAGTGCTGATGGTGAGGAAGAAGTTGGCGCCGACCATCTCGTCCTTCTCGGCTTTCCTCTTCCCTTGCTTCCAAGACTTTTCATCCGTGCTGGAGCAGGTGAGGAAGTGCTGGAAAACATCACACCGGGCTAGTACAGGGTGGCTGGTCATGTGATTCATCCACCATATCAACCCTCTTCTCCTTTTCGAAATGAAGTCTTCTTCGAAGCGACCAGTGGCTTGTTTTTCAGGGATGTGCGGCACTGAAATGACAGGAAATTTCTCCACCAATCTGGCATAGAGCCAATCGAAGTGCTTATATCTTCTGTTGACCTGGCTCTGCGTGTGGGTGGGCGTCAGCTTGTATGAAATGTAACTCTTCATGCCTTTGAATTTGGTTTGCTTGGTGGGGTCATCAATAGTGCAACTGAACGGGTACGGGTTCTCCTGCCACTCCGGACCGTACTGACCCATCACCACGCAGATTTTATCCCCATCCTTCACAAAGCCGGACGCTTCCCCCAGCACGAACGCCTCACCGCCTGACTTCACGAAAGTGGAGAACCTGTTCAGATTTCTGCTGACCGTGGCTGAACTTTTGGCTTGCTGTGCACCTCTAGACATGGAGGAGGTGGAGATGCTGTAGCCAGAGGGTCCGTTTCCTTCATAATTCCTATATCCTCCACCAACAACCCCCGGTTCATCGGCTACAGATGAGTGATCGTCCCAGTCATCGTCCCAGTCGTCATCACTGGCTGGAGTCCCTGGATGATGTTGTTGTTGCTGAGGTAGAGCAGGGTAGGCTGTGAAGCTGGATGCTGGTGCAGTGCTGTAACTCTCCTGAGTCTGGTTTTTACAGTCAAAACCACCAGAGGGAATGTTGGCATATCGAGAGTTGTTGTTAAAAGACGAGACGGTGTCATTCCTCAATATCTCGACATAGGACGCAGGCAAGAGCCCTCTCTCCCCTCTGCTGTTCGTCCCCTCCAGCCAGCCCTCAATGTCCTGCTCGCTGTACAGAGTTACAATCTCTTGCTCTTTCACCGATATCTCTCCTGGGTTTTCTGAATTAAAGTCATACAGAGCTCTCGCTCGCAAAGCCATATTTCTAAGCTGCGATTAATTTAAAAGCGTATAAGGTTAGCGTATCAGCTAGCTAACTCCAACCCAAACTCACTCACTCGCTGACCTGCAATAATACTGACAACTTGCGCGTCTGCTGCGGTATCCGTAAACCCACTATCTCCAGCGTCCTCTTCACACCAGTCATACGATAACCTGACAATCAATCAGCTGTCGTGCTTAAAAACCTCAGAGCATGAGCAGAATTCATTTCTTCATCTGCTGAGTTTATCGTCCAGAGCCCCTTTGCTGTGCTCCCGCCCCACACCGACCGCAGTGTACACTCACTCACTCACTCACTCACTCTCCCTGAACAGCGCCGAGCACAAGCAGTCCAGCTAGTCGAGGGCGGAGCTAAACACCAGGCAGCACGAATCAAATCTAGCATAGTGAGGAAGAGTGACTGATTTCCGAGAATCGGTTCTTTTGAACAACTCTTTACAATAAACTTTTTTAAATTATTTTATTTATTATTATTATTATTATTATTATTATTATTATTATTATTATTAATGACAAGGTACCAAAGATAAAAGTACAGAAAATATCAACTTTACTTAAAAGAGGTGACATTTCATGCGAATCACCATTTATATACGTATGTAACAATAAATAAATAATACAAAACGAAAGCTTTAACAAAATAAATTAAAAAGATGAACAATGAACTGTTTTAGTGATTCTTTGACGTCAACACGCCATTACGTCATCACGTGGGATATTAAATTCTCCTAATTAAATACCCTAAAAAGCCACGTGTAGTCATATATTGCTGTTCATTACACTTTCCCTTGTTCTGTTTGTTACAGCTATGATTCAGGTCAAGAACACGAAATCATTTAGAAACATGTGATTTGCATTACATTAAACAATACTAAACTTCATCTCTTGGATGAAATAGTTTTGCAAGCTTCTGTTTTGTATGTGAATTGACAACATTGTCGTACAATGAAGTTGTGAACATGTTTCCAGTACGTTTTATAACATTTATACTACTAAGATATTAAAGGGATAGTTCACCTAAAAATGAAAGTTCTGTCATCATTTACTCACCCTCAGGTAGTTCCAAACCTGTATGAATGTCTTTGTTCTGCCGAACACAAAGGAAGATATTTTGAAGAAAGTTCATAACCAGGCTGTTTTGGGGCACCATTGACTTCCATAGTAGGAAAAAAAAATACTATGGAAGTCAATGGTGCCCCAGAACTGCTCTGTTTCCCACATTCTTCAGAATATCTTCCTTTGCGTTCAGCAGAACAAAGACATTCATACAGGGTTGGAACTACTTGAGAGTGAGTAAATGATGACAGAATTTTAATTTTTGGGTGAACTATCCCTTTAATTTATCATCTTAATCAAATCCTCAGTCCACTCCAAATCAGATATTACAAATGGTTCGAAAACAAAGTAAACATTAGTTTTAATTTTGTTCCTAATTATTTTTTAATGTTACTAACTGGTTAATACTATAATGATTTCGTTCTAACTTATGAAACCAGTAAACATTCGGTATTACGCCACTTCCTGTTTAATTTACCGCGCTTTTGAGAATGGCGCGGGTGGGTCTTCTTTCAGGCTGAACGTGACGACCGTTGAGATTCTCCAAGGAGGCGATGTTATGGTAAATTACGTAATTTATCAAACATTAGTAGGCTAATCCTTTCTTATGTCTAAAGTACAAAATTTTCAGCCAACACTTGTTCAGGTATGTTCAGGCAGCACTTGCATCTGTATTTGATTCAAGTGCGACTCGTTTCATGTTTGATTCGTTTAGAGCGGTTTGTGAATTGCTTCAACCGATTCATTGAAAGATCCGATTCAAAAAAAGAATTAGTTCACGATTCGAACATCTCTCATAAGCGATTTTAAGACACTTTATCATCTACATACATTTATATCTGTGTGATTAAAGTGCAGTATGACACAGACAAGAAACATAAAAACTTCTTTAATTAAATAATAAATATAAGTTTCTACGTTTTTAACAGTATTATAGGTTAAAAATACTTTGTGTACTAAACAGGTTTGTCAAAACAATGATTAGTACAGTAGCGCTGCGTTATAATATTGGCATGCTGACAAACGTGCTTGCAGAATGACATAATGAGATATAATCATAAAGCTTAATCACTTTCCTGCAAGGGAACTGTTATGGACTTGGGTTACCTTAGATGATATACTTAAGGTTATATATGTACAAATATGAACAGATGAGTCTTTTTTGTTTATTAGAAAATTACATTTTTGCCACTAAGCATTATGCAGGCAATCAAGCCGAATGTCAAACATCTGGGGACACGCAAAACAAACCGAAACTGTCATACAAGGGCAAAGAATGTGATTGCTTTACCGACTAACTGATCACAACAATGTTCAGCTAACATCATGAATGATGTTAAGTCACTGTTTTTCCTAATCACACGCTGGCCACCATTGCTCCTTGGTCTCCACCACTAGTATCCCATCATGACACAGCATGGCTTTGAGGTCCCCCGCCTGGAGATGACGGTCAGGCAGCTGATACTGTCTGGTGAAGCTCCGTGACACAAACCCATGCTCGTCCATCCTCACACCGTGCCGACCTCTGATCAGCAGCCACCCCTCATAGACCTGTATGAGGATGTCTTCTGGTTTAAACTGAGTCACATCCAGCAGGACTTGAAATAATGGCTCTCCTGAATCCTCGTCCTCACTGTCTGCTTGACCCCCCTCAGTGTCTATTTTAACTGGCAGACATTCAGGTCCTGGCAGGGCAAACAGTCGATGATCTTCAGTGCATTCAGCGAGATTCCTGGTTTTGAAGTGCTCCTGGTAGCGCACAGGGCTTGCTATCCAGTGGGAAATAGTGATCCCCTCTCCAGCCATGACACTGGGCGCAGAGGTTCCCTTGGCTTTTTGTGTAGTGAATGTGAAGTAGTGCAGTGCCGGTAGGACTAACCAAATCTATTAAAAGACAGTCCTCTGCTTAGGTTTCTGGGCAAGGGATGGGGCGTACCATTTTTAGAGCAGGCAAAGAGAACTGATATCTTCATATTCGTATTACTATGTAGGAAGCTTGTTACTCGACAAGCATGACATGTTTTTCAAGGTTTTTTTTTTTTTTAAGACATTAAGTTTTATTCAGCAAGGACACAAAACAATTATCAAAAGTGACAGTATTGGCATTTATAATTTTACTGAAGATTTCTTTTTCAAATAAATGCTGTTCTTTTGATCTTCCTAGTCATCAAAGATTCCTGAAAAAAAATGTATCACAGTTTTGGCAAAAATATTAAGCAACGGTTTTCAGCATTACAATAATAATAATATTACATGTTTCTTGAGCAGCAAATCAGAATATTAGAATGATTTCTGAAGGATCATGTGACACTGAAGACTGGATTAATGACTTGAAAATTCAGCTTTGCCGTTACAGGAATACATTGCATTTGAAAATATATTAAAATAGTAAACATATACATTAAAGGATATTGCTATTATTTTTAAGGAGAAAAGGATATTTAAAGGTTAAAGATATTTACATATGATTTTGGCACGTTGACAAAGGGCATACCATAGTTTTTGTTCTGTGAAGTGTAATCCTTTGCAAACAGATATGAATGATAAATCAATGCTGCCACCTTGTGGATCTTTATGATGAGTACAAATATTTAGCAACAAAATTGAAAAAAACAAAAACAAAACTTGTTCTACTTAATATTTTTTTGGAAACCGTGATACTTTTTTCAGGGTTATTTGAACCCAAAGTTCATATGAACAGTGTTTATTTGAAATAGAAATGTTTGTTATATTACTGTATAAAATGTTTTCACTGCCTCTTTTGATCAATTTAATGTGTCCTTGCTGAATAAAAGTATTCATTTCCTTAAAAATGGTCTGATTTTGGTATAGAGGTCGAATAGATACCATAATTATGTGAATTTTATTGTGAATGAAAGGAATAAAAACAAATTTATGTTCACATAATGGTGAACATTTGAGATCTTAATAAACTGCTGATTGTTTAAGCACCCGAGCAGCATGCTGTGATGATGTTACCAGCTTTCAACTTGTACTTTTCTAACTCTCTGAGTTTTTCTCTCACCAAGGAAGACACAATTATCACTATTATTGTCCTTATGAGCATCAGTACTTCCTTTTTTAGTACAGGGAAGAGAGAACTGTTCACACATTTTACATTTTTATATGCTGAAGCTCATCAGAATATATAATGTGATTATATCAGACAAACTTAAGTACATTTCTGACAGTCTACATTTTTTTTTTTTTTTTTTACAATTGTTCTATATAATTTATTGTGTGTTGGTGTGTAAAAGTAACTAATCTAATTAGCAGTTTTATTTTGCAGTACGAGTCACTGAGCTGATAATCTCTTGAGACTGATCTCTACTTATGCCCTTTAGTTGTTGTCTTTCTCTCTCTCTCTCTCTCTCTCTCTCTCTCTCTCTCTCTCTCTCTCTCTCTCTCTCTCTCTCTCTCTCCCCCTGAGTATTTACCCACCTCTAGCTCTTGTTTATTTATGAATGGGGAATGAACAGAACTGTTTCCTCTTTTCTCCATCCTTTCATTTGAAGAAGAACCATTGATTCTCTGTTTCGTATAGTGTCATTCTGTGTTCCCTCTTCAAAGCCGTCCTCCTCCTGTCCTCATCCAGTTACTCTGGCTTGGCTTGTTTGTTGTCTGGGGTAAAGCTGTTGCTGGGGACGATGTCAGAACACATTCAGCTCTCAATAGCCCTGTGTAGGATTGGCTTTTACACGGTAAGCCGAGCAAACGTCTCCATATTTTGCCGTACATTTTATGCATGCACCGGCTGGTGCCTTTTCTTTGATTTTAGTTATTTGGATGTTTGTCCAAACTTATTTTGGTGGAATTATGTTGTGTAATAATGTAACAGGCTACCTGAAGCTACAGGTGACCATACTCAACAATATACGCAATGTGAACACTACAGTAGTTTTCACATGTAGATCTACATGTATGGTTACAGTGGCTAGAGTCATGTTCGACAGCTTTCATGAGCTGTTTGCAGTTGAAAAATGATCAAACTGGTGAGTATAAGTGTGTGTGTTCATGCCCAGGGAGTAGTGTGGCAGGTGTTTTCGGCAGTTAACCCTCAGGTTAACTTCTGTGCTTTTATATTAGAAGTCACAATATATAAGGTTCCCCATATAAGGGAACCTTATATGGTAGAAAAAACCCTAAAACTCCAATCTTATTGTAACATGTTCTTTGTTATGACTTCTTTATGAGCCTTTATGAGTGTTATAAAGTCTTTCAGCATTTATCTAGTCTTCCAGCTTAAGTTAACTACTACTAAGATATGCTGTATTGTTCTGTTTCATTTCACTCTTAAATTCTTAACTTCTGTTGGATTATGTCTTAAGTTTCCTTTTATTAACATGAAAGGATGTGGGAACAGGAATATTTAAGTGATACCTGAAAGCAGCGATGGTACGTGATGATCAGCTTTGGTGAAGATGGTCACACCCTCACATAAATTATGCATATTGTAGATATTATGCAGTATCCAGTATCAGTTAGTTTGTTTTAATGTACTATCGTTCAAAAGTTTTTGATTCAGTAAATTTTTCAATGTTTTTGAAAAGTCTTTTCATGTTTTCAAGAGGTCATGAAATGGAGAATCATTTTTGCCATTAAGCAGCTAATCATTTTTGCCTAAACTCCCCAGTTTAAATATGAATTATTCTTTTCTACCCTTCTGAAATGCCTGGATTTGAAATCAGAAGCATTGTGATGTCACAATCTCCCCTCGATATGTCATTGCCGTGCGTCACCATCATATGTAATTGTGTGTTCTGAACTCAAGATTTTTTTGAAGAATGGTGGTAACCAAACAGTTGCTGGACCCTCTTGACATTCATAGTATGGAAAAAAATACTATGGAAGTCAGTGGGGACCCGAAAATGTTTGGTTCCCCACATACTTCAAAATATCTTCTATTGTGCTCAGCAGAAGAAAAATTCATACAGGTTTATTGTAAATCGTATGTTTTCAGGGCAGTCAGCACAATAAGATGTTCAAAACATCAGGTGCGTGGCCCAGTGTGGATGTGGTGTGTGCTTGTGAGGGTGAAGGTTTTATTGCATCTCATTAGTTTTCTATAGGACCTTTATTGAGACTGCAATGGAGGGGAAATCACATGACATCTGTTTTAGTCCTGGTCTAAAATTGAGGCACATGGCAATCGGTTATCAGGCCCCTCACTCTAAACGCCCTACCCTCCTTCAGTCCCAGTTTTGCATGTGTATATGTGCGTTTGCACATGCGACTGCATGTGTGTTTACTCAGTTCTGAATTCAGTCTGACGTACTTATTTACACAAAACTGTTAGTGACAGAACTCAACTGCCTTTTTTTTTTTTTTGCTAGTGTTCATGAGATGGTGAACCTTTGTTCACTGTTATTAGGAGCACAGTTTTCCTGTACAGAATACAAATGAGACGTGTGTTAACTGCCCGTTTGTTCCATTTCAGGTGGCCTTTGTGCTGATAGTTTGACTGACAGTAACAATGTTTGCATTCATTAGGTTTGCTGAGAAGGCTCTGAGAAGGTTGTTTTTAGAGAATGCTTGGCTCAGATTGTTCAGAAACACAAAGCAGTAATTAGGCAGTGTATTTCTGGTTGGTTATGCCAGTATGTTTGTTGATATCAGGAACAGGAATCAGTGGCGGTTCTACATTGAATTACTCTCTGGGCGAGACCCCCTCTGAGCGACCCCCCACCCCACCCCACCCATCCGAGAAAAAAAAAAAAAAAAAAAATTTCCACTAATTGTCTACACATATGTAAATTCCGTTGGCTAATTACAGGGCCCAACATTAACCCAAATGATGGAAATAAATAATAACTGTACTTCTAACAGTTTTGTTGCAAAGCACAATCTTATGGTGAAATTAGATCTTGTGTTTGTTGAGTTAAGACCGAATTATTGTTGTATAAGCATAGCAAGCATCATAGCAAGAAGGCTAACAAACGTAAGAGTTAACGTTATACCACCAATTAACATTAGCCCTTCATTGATGACATGGATACCGTAATCATACAGAGAGAACGTAGTTGCATACCTTTATCTTTTGCTCTTTTCTCCTCTTCTTCTTTTCTTTTTTTCCTAAATTGGGCACCTGACGGCTTTGACCTTTTTCTCTCCATCGCTATGTTTATTTGGCACTCGACAATCAACAGATTTCCCATCCCCCAAACACTGTCACTCACGACCAGAGTTCAAGACTAAACCAATTCACCTCCACTTAATCGTTTTGTATTACCTATTTTTATTAGCCATTTCACACAATACAGAAAAAAACAAAAACGTGCAAATTATAGGCCTGTGTTTTAATATTATGAATGAAATGTGTGTTATTTGGAAGAAATTAGCCCACTAAGTGGAGAAGGTATTACCACTAAGAAGGTATTTTAAAGAATGTTGGTAACCAAACAGATTTGGTTGCCATAGACTTCTGTTGTGTGATGTTTTAAAAAAAAAAAATCACAAGACAGTTTCTTAAAATTTGTTCTTTTGTGTAAATAATGACAGCAAATGATATCAGATTTTCATTATTGGATAAAATATCCCTTAAAATATTTTAAAGCTCAATTTTTTAGATGATATGCTAGTAGAATCTGCAAGCAGACTTCTATTGGAGAAAGCTTCCTGTAATTTTAATGTTAATATTTGCAGCATCACTAAAGCTTGAATCTGGACTTAATCACAGTATAAACTAATTACAATAATATAAGCATAATATCTAATGCCAGTCCCAGTGTTGCACTGTGATTGATTCAAAGTGTGTATAAATGAAATACTTTCTGTATGGGAACCACTTGGTGGTGCCATTTCATTAACTATAACCCAAAATATAATGCACTTTTAAAACAGATGATTTGCAGTCCTGATCATCCTGTAACTTCTATATATATATATATATATATATATATATATATATATATATATATATATATATATATATATATATATATATATATATATATATATATATATATATATTTATTATTATTATTATTATTATTATTATTATTATTATTATTATTATTATTTATTTATTTTTTTCTTTTTTATGAAATAAGGGTATGAAGCTAAAGACTTGTTAAATATAATTATTGATATTTTTAGTCAAACATTTTGGTCCATTTTCCCAGAAGAGGAAAAACTGCATATATATGCTAAAAGTAAATGTCAATTTTTGGGAGGGTACTACTCCGTTGCTGACACACATGGACTACAAGCCACAAAACAAGCAGGTTTATCACAATTTTTTCACAATATAACATTCCAGTCTTTCATGGTTCACTAGTGGTCAGTGTATCTGTTTTAGCATGTGGACTTTCATTGTGAAGTTTACTTTATTACTGTTGCTTTGTCTTCCTGTTTCCTGTATTAATTGCATGCCTTTGTTTTTTCCTAATTTCCTAAATTCTTGTGTCTTTTCCTCATATATTTTCTTTGAGATTACCCTCTTAAGGAAAGGATGCTAGGATGAAATGTGAGATGGAGAAATCAAAGCAAGATACATTTATGAAATTCACTGAAACATCACTTTAAAGTGATGTCTGTTATTGATGACTGTGCATATCTGATTTGCGCTGCTGCATTTCAATTTCCAGGTCGCAGGCTGGCTGACAGAGCTCCAAGATGACAAGGAAGTGTTTACTAGTCCTGGTCCTGGAGCCCCCTAACACTGCACAGTGTGTACTGTATGTGTCCTTTATTTGACACAGTTAGTTCATTCCATGTTCACTCCAGATTGGGGGAGCTCCAGGACTATGTTTGGAAAACACGGAGTAAGAACAATGAGAAGCACCATGTGTTTTGGCCAGACAGCTTGACTTGGGGTATACACTGTTGTTTCAAAGTTGTCAATAAGATATTACTAAAAATGTGTTACTTTTATTGTAATCGAAAGTGACAAAGACCTTTATAATGTTACAAAACATATTTCAAATAAATGCTGTTCTTTTGGACTTTGCATTAGTCAAAGAATCCTGAAAAAATTGTACCACAGTTTCCACAAAAATATTAAACAGCGCAACTGTTTTCAGCATCGATAATAATAATAATGTTTATTGAGCATTTGTGTGAAAATTGCACACCTGTAATGTTTATTGCTTTGTGAGAGACAAATGAATCCCAGACGTGTAGAGCCAAACAAGACATTTCTGGATGATTAAAGTGACAATTCACCCAAAAATGGAAATTTGTGCCAATTTACTCACCGTCATGTTGTTGCAAACCTAAATGACTTCTTTCTAATGTTGAACGTAAAAGATAATGATTTGAAGAATGTTGGCAACCAAACAGTTTGAGCCCATTGACTTGCATTTTATAAACTTAAAATACTTTAATGTTTCTTTTGTATGTCAGATGAAAGATTAGGTTCAATTGGCTTTTTATGACGTCTGAGAATATTCTTTCCACACCACTTTTGTCGAAGCAGTCCAAATCGGCAAGACTGAATGCCAAACACTTACAAATGTGTTGACTGGTGGATGAGTTAGGATTGGAAAATTCTAGTTCTGACCCATTTAGACCTCCCCAGTTAGCACTCTGTATTATTTTGTACATCAGTGAATTTTCCCATGTTGAAATGCAGGCACTGCAATGCAGATGTGCCATACTGAGTGGGAAAGTCTTTTAAAAGCTTGAAACTGATGATTGCAACATGATTGTTTTGTACCAGAGACTAAAATTTAAAGTCTTTCAATATGTCTTTTCAGTGAGTCCAGTTGTTTCTTCAATCCAGCAGATTTTGTATGACTTGGTTGGTATTTTCCATTTCACTAAGAGTAATTAAATTTTTATTGAAGATGAATATTCTCTGAAAGGGAAGCGTTTCACTGTAAATCATGCTTTTGTCTAAAACGTATTATAGGAAGAAATCAGTTAGCATAAACACCTTATTATTGTTGGATATTATTGTGCCTATTGGCTATTCTGACTTGCATTATTTCCTAAACCCCTTCCACAGGCTTCTCCCATCACTTCCTGTCTTCTTTCAACCAGCAATGTCATTAAAAGAATACAATCAATGTTATTTTAGTATTATTTATGTACTATTACTATTTATTAATATTTTGAATTAGCTTTTATTTTATATCTATTTTAATTTGTTTTAGTAAGTATATATGATTTTATTATTATTTTTAGTATATTTAACTTTAGATTTATTTTAGTTTTAAGTGCCTAAATTTAAACTTTTATTCTTGTTTAGTTGCCAAGGCAACATTTCAGTTTTTTTCTTAAGTTTTGCTCTAATATTTATCCTTTAATTCAGCTTTAGTTTAATGAAGGAAACAATTTTTTATCATTTTAATTGTAGTTAACAATATCAACATTGAACAGCATCTGAATAGCATCTGTTAATCTGCTTTTAAACACAAACCACATTAACATTTAGTAATTTATGAGACATTTTGTCTTAAGCAACTAAATAATGAGGATCTCTAAATATCAAAATGGCTTCAGTTTATCAACACTTTGGGCTACACCACTAATTGCCTCCAACAGGATAGTAAAACTCTTTAATTTCTGTTTTATTCCCTCATTCCTCCTGCATGCGTATAAACTCATTTATGTATGGACCCCTCAGAGTTTTATAATCGGTTGTATGCGTTGTAAGTTGTATGTGTTAATGGTGACCAATCGTTCCTTTTCAGGTCAGCGCAGTTCAAAAAGTTATTAAATCAGACCTAATACTTCCTGAGACATTTATGACTTTCATACATATTCAGATTTGAAATCTCCTGTTTGTGCCATGCCTCGAAAACAGCTGTTCCTGTTCTTCGTTCAAACTGGAGTGTCTGAATTTGTGTGTTAATGCTGAGGGAAAGCCATGATTTCCAGCTTGAGATGGGTGGGCTTGGCAGTGGGGTCCCTGAATCTGGTTTGAGTTTACTATTACATAAGTGTTGAGATTGTTGTTTTTGAAATGAGGGGTCCAAAAAAATCAAGAAAAATAAAATAACAAACAAAGGGGCTCCAGAAACAAATGTGGTATGCAAACAACACAGGGCTTTTATGATTGGTCTCTCTCTGAGGAGGCTGTGGAATTCTCTGTAGGCTTAGTGTGTGTCAACAGAAATACATGGGGTTGAGGGGGAAGTTGGGAGACAGCATTTTTTTTTTTTATTTATTATTATTATTTTTTTATATATATTTATTTTTTTATATATTTATATTGTTATAGCATACAACTAAATTTTGTTGTGCAATAGCTTACACAGTGCAGGGACATTTGATTTCAAACTTTGAATTGAATTTATTTTAAATAAATTTAAATAAGAATTTAGAATTTATTTTAAATAAATAAATTCAAGTAAACAGTAATAATCTTTGCTATAACGTTTTATCAATTTAACACATCCTTGCTGAATGAAAGTATGAATGTCTTTCAAAAAAAAAAAGAAAGAAAAAAGTTACTGATTCCAAATTTTGAACGGCATTGATAACTATTGTGATAATTTCATAATAGTTTTTTTTCTGTATTTTTGATCACATAAATGTGGCCTTGATGAGCATAAGACACTTCTTTAAAGAAACATTAAAAATCTTACTTACTACAAGCGAACTGTTTGAGAGGCGGCTTTTCTTTTGCATCATTTTGCACTTGAATGGTTTAAAATCACTTGAATGTTTAAATTAAATAAACACATGCGAACGATGTGTGCAGCTCACAGTGCATATGCAAAGTGGTGCTGTGATTCAGATTCAAACGGATATTATAAATCCACTTCAGCAAAAAGAATAAGCGATGGTCATTGAATCTGTGGAGCAGTTTGACAGACATCTCTGACAGTTGATGAGAAAATAAAGGTGAATGTCAGAACTGTGTCCCTGTGTCT
Organism: Spinibarbus caldwelli; assembly: GCA_039654775.1. NCBI lineage: Eukaryota > Metazoa > Chordata > Actinopteri > Cypriniformes > Cyprinidae > Spinibarbus > Spinibarbus caldwelli. The sequence goes on along the minus strand of CM077223.1, from coordinate 25,719,450 downwards.
GCTGATGAGGCCTGTCGTTACCATCACTGAAACAATGACAAAATTGGTTGTCATGCATTTTTGCCTAATTGACTGTTTTGGTCCCTCAGATGAGTTCAGGCCATCAGGGTGGGGGGACTTATAGTGGGCATTCCGCTTCACCCAGCAAGAGTCTTCCGGAGGGTCTTTGATGGAAAAAAGCTATTTGGGGCTTAGAGGCCACAATGGCTGTCATTATAGACCCCCCCCAGTTCAGAGCTGATTTGGCATTTGGAAAGAGTTGGAAATAAGCACACTGAGTAGGAGTTGTATGGGTGATGTATGTTAAATATCTCAGGAGTACAGTGTTTGGGCTGTTTTTTGTGGGATGGCAATGAAGGGTGAAGGGATCTAGCCGGAACCTGCTAGCGCATGAAGGGGTTATGGCCATTTGCATAATTAACTGTTGGTGCGAGCTCCTCTTAATGAAGGCCCATTCAAGTTGCCGACCCCTGCACAAAGAAGTCCATGGGAATGAGCATGCTCTTGTGTCGCAGAGGTTAAAATATTAGGCCTGAAACTGTCAGGGGTGTTTGATTTGCTTTTATACTTTTGTAAATGTTGTAAAAGAAGTGGATGTGCCATTGGAGGTTGTGGTGTTACAGGAAGGCTGCAGACCAACCTTTGGCCAGATGTGAGATTGGCGCTCTTTGCTGCAATAACAACCTTTTATTTACACTAGATTTACACTGAAATCAAATCCCATTTTCTTTTGAAGCTAATCTGAAGAAGGATATGGATATTGCGTTTTAATATTAGATAAAGATTTGAGATGGTATCAGCTTCACCGAATGCGTTTTCAAGATAATGTGTTCCTAGAGGCTCGAATATTTTCTTTCTTATTTTTCATTCCAATTCTGGGTCATCTGAGGAGAGACTCGGAAGGATTTGGCTTGCTGAACAATAGCATGACTTCAAATAGGCCGTCCCTGAACAACACTGAACATTACACAATACAGAAACTTTTTTCTAAGAGTACACAAGAGTTTACTTAACACTGTTGATCTTTTATGGAGCACCATTTAATGGTATGTTGGTGAAATGAATAACAGAAAAGGCCATGTTTATAATCACAATAATAATAATAATGTACTAAATAACACTGCTAATACATTTATTTTGTTGTAATTGTTTTGCAAATGATGTGATCTGATAATTGCACAGTCAGAAAAAATAGGCAAAAATTGTACCTTTAGGGGTACAGTAGCTTGACTCTTTGGCAGTATCTTTAAAGGTACACTTGCATTTTGGGATTGGGAGTAAATTATCACAGAATTTAAATTTTTGGATGAACTATTCCTTTAATCTCTATCCTAAAAGGGTATATATAGTCCCTTTTAAAGGGGTCATGAACTGCCTTTTTCTTATTATTTTGTACTGTTCTCTGAGGTCCACTTATGTTAAGATTTTTACGTCAAAAAACATCATAATTTAAAAGTAATAGGCTATTTTCTGTCTTGTTTTAACCCCCCTCATCAGAACGCAGGGCTTAAAGTTCTCCGGCACCGTGCCGGATCTCCGGCGTGCAGCGTTTGGCTGCGGAAAAAAATAATCCTACATTTAAAAAAAAAAAAAAAAAAAAAAAAAAACTTGTTTATCACTTTCGAGTCCATGAGTTCGCCTACCAATGGTATGAGAGGAGCACAGCTTTCACTCTCAACCAAATTAACATTACTAGCCAATCAGAATGTTCTGCTCTTATAAACACGAGACGCGCATAATAGTATCCAATTGCAGAGTGGCAGCCTTGATGAATGGAGAAGCATGACACGTTAAAAAAGCTGCGAGGCGCAATGGTCAAAGATGTCCATCTAGCGCATATTTACATAGAAAAACTAATTAAAAAGCAGCGGAGCTTTGTAAACGGCTCAGAGTAATCATGTCTAGGGCTGTGACAGTGGCAGATTTTTACCACCGCGGTGGTAATGGACCAACTACCGCTGGTGGCGCGGTGTTGTGATATTAATATATATAAAATTTTGAAACGCAAAAAAAAAAAAAAATGAGGCTCGATCGTCTATTAACAAACGTGTTTATTTTAGCACTTCCATCAGTGAACATGTAGCCTGCAAATCACTAAAATAAATATCCAATAAATAATAGTTAAATAGGAAAGTAGCCTTAAATAAGAAAGCTAAATATACCCTGTCTACCGGACGCGAGCGGTGCGGCGCGACAAGATAAAATTCTATAGAACTCATTATAATCAGTGATGCAGTCTACACTGGATGCGACATGACGACATCCCACATAATAAACTGCCTCGTCCTATTTATTACATACTGACAAAGTTCAAATGTCCTGTGTAGACAGACTCAACCTGTCTGGTTGCGACGCGGCGTGACACCTGTCGTGTCCGGTTTAGACACGGTTCACTGTTCCGCCACCAAGCAAGCGGGCGTGTTAAATCCGTTCTGCACGCGCTCTCTGTGGAATGGGAATCGCGGAGTATGTTGCCACATTTCATGTTAGCATCTACCGCTGTCTCGTTTGTATTTGGCCAGTTTGGAGAAAGCCTCACCGATACCAACCTGACCAGTTTGCGATCACGTGAACTTGGAGACACTTGTACAAACGCGGATGGTTGACATGAATGGAGATGGCTCCAGATCGGCGATGTAGTATTTGGTTTCCCAACAAGGTCCATTGCTCAGCATGAAATAAATTTGCTGAATGCAGAATAAACTGTACTTTCCTGCGCTCAAATGTGCCAATCTAAAGGAAACGCCGTGTATGGCGTTTGAGGTAATTTGTGAATTAGCATAGACTTTTTCAATTGTTACTGTTATTACACTTGTATACAAACTTTGTATTATGCTTGTTATAGAGTCTGTGACGTCATGTGCACTACTGCCGGTGGCAGTAGTGACGTGGTTGTCACGGCGACCGTCACAGCCCTAATCATGTCATCTCCATAAGAACGATATGATTGCCAGAACAAATTTACCGGGATTTTTGAAAAGGTCCTGTTCACACATGATCTTTTAATGAGAACTTTCTGGTAATTTACCAGTAAAGACTGTATGTGTGAAAGGGGCTAAACTCTTCGTCTGCATATGCTGTGAATTTGAATTGCTTAATGTTCATTTGGGAAAACAGTGTGCATTCTCACTAGATTTGTAACGTAAATCATTTATAAACCTTTGCCAACACAGGAGAATACATCAACCTATTTCTAAATATGCTATTTATTGTACATCCTGATATTAAAATAAAAGTGTTTGAATTTGCATGTAGCCAAATATAAAAATCTAATGGATTTAAACGTCGTTTAATCACACTGTAAAGTGAAACAGGCCGTTGGCGCCCTCTGCATTTATTTGTTATAATACATAATGTACTTCAGTTGGTTATGTTCATATTTTGTATAGGCATATTACATGATGTATTTTAACAGTGTTGTTCAATAAAACCACGTAATTACTTGGTTTTGATATTTTATTTGAGGCAATTATTATTGCCTCATCGTTAGTTTATATATAAATAGTTGTACTAAAGCCTGGTTTTCACTTAGGTTTGTGTTACTAAAACATATCAGATTACTCGATTGTCAAAATAATCAGTAGATTAATTGATTACCAAAATAATCATTAGTTACAGCCCTAGATTAGTTAAAATATTTTAAAATACAACTGCATTGTTTTACTTTTTGTAATTGAAAGACAAATATTTTGTCATTGAAAATTTCTTTAAAATAATATTAAAATACTGTCTCTTTATAGTGAACCAAGTATCTATATTTTGTCTCATCTTGTGAGCTAAGTGTATTGTCACTCCCCTAGTGTCAATAAGCGGTGATATAGCTCATAATTTTCCAAGTGTATGATACAGATTTCATTCTTCAGGTCAACCATATATTCATGAAAAAAATCAGTTTGAATAAGGAAAGCAATAACTTTGCCATAGTATCCTTTCAAATGTTAAAGTTGCCACAGTCATGTGTTGCCATACTAAATATTCAGTACATATCAAACGATCTGTAATAACAGACAAAGCAATGATGACTACATAATAAAAACAGTTACTCACACTTGTGGGGTGTGACCATAGATATGTATAGGTTGATGCCCCATTTGACCGCTCCAAGCACGTAGATGTGTCTGCCATCTTGCAAGGGTCAACTTGATGTTATTCATCATTATAATAAATGAATATTTGAATTTACCACAATCCTGCACAGCAAATGGTTGTAAAAACCGCCAGGATTTAAATTCCCGAAGAAACGGGATAACTTTCACAGGTGAGAATATGTTGGTTTGTGTTTTTAATATGTATTAACTCAATATTACAGGTTTATAAACTAAAGTGCATTTTAAATGCCTTGTTAGCTAACAGCTTCATCTTGTTGTATTGTGTTAGTTCAGCAAAAGCATCTTCTGAAGTCTACTGAAGATATAAATATTCATACATTTGTATAACTACAGTTGCAGTGCAGATGCACTGGCAACTTGCTCTCGAGCGTTAACGGACATTCCAATATGGCATTATGTATAGTGGCTTACGTATAGCGGCCCATAGAAACAGACACTAATAGGGCATCTACCTATACATATCTATAGGTGTGACATTACTGTCTGAATCAAGAAGTCGGCACATCATTGTCTTTTAGTTTCAATCTTTCTGAAAATCCTGCGTCGAATTGTGCCTTAAAGGAGTAGTTCACTTTCAGAACAAATAATTACAGATAATGTACTCACCCCCCTGTCATCCAAGATGTTCGTGTCTTTCTTTCTTCAGTCGTAAAGAAATAATGTTTTTTGAGGAAAATATTTCAGCATTTCTCTCCATATAATTGACTTCTATGGTGCCCCCGAGTTTGTCATGTCAACCTAATTCTCCTATACCACACAATGTATAAAAACAGATTTATTGTTCAGGGAGTTCCCATCGTTTTGTCACGGGGCCTAGAGGTGCTTATTAGGGAGGAGTTTGCTGGTTTGATGCAAATGCATTTATGGAGGAATTTTCCCACACTCACCAGAGCCTATAGACGTGTTTCTATTAAAAATTGAGCACATCTCAGATAAATAGATGCTTTTTGAAAATGTCTGATTACTGATGTTAGAACGGGCAAGTACCCTCCTCCACCTCCACAGCCCTGTTTTTGGGGTTACCCCCAACCCCCTTTGGCCCTCACACATTAGTTGCAGCACATTCAAAAGGGGGCCCTCTGGCTTTGATCTTCTAGATCAGTGCGGAAAATGTCTTTTTGCTTACATTGTGTGGTGGAAACCAAAGTTTTCGCCGCCTTATGCTAAAACGGCTGAGCTAATCACCCTTCCCAATTACAAAATTTATATACCAAAATGCTTCCCAAATGCCCAGCCCCCTCCGTTCTGCTCCCATTGCGCTTGTCTATCCTTCTTGTTGGGAAGGTCCCAACTGTGCATGAATATGGCCTTGGGTTCTGTAGAACATGAAAACATTCATCTGAACCGCCTATTTCCCCTTAATGTACATTTGTAATATGCTTATAAAATTTTAGTTTTTTTTTTTTTTGATAAAACGTCAAATAGATAAGTGTTTACTTTTTTGTTTGGTCAGGACAAAATGTTGAAGCTCCTGTCTCTTTATTCTACTGTACAGAAATATGAAGTCTTATGAAGCTTTTTAGCACAAGCCTTTGATTCAAACATTTGATGTTGATGACAGTTGATGTCACTCATTTTTCTAATATCTCGATCTTGACATTTCTTGGTTGTGATGTAGATTACAACAGGGATAGTTCACTTAAAAATTAAAATTCTGTCATTCGCACACACTTGTATTGTTTCAAACATTTATGACTTTCTTTTGTGTAACCATTTTTAAGATACATTTTTAAGAATGTACAGTTCATTTTTGTTATTTTATTTTATTTTTTTTCCAGTGAATGGGACTTTAAGCTTCAGAAAGTACCCAAAAGAACTATAAACAATACAGTTCCATTAATGTATTTCTGATTTCATACAATCTTCTGAAGTCATATGATAGTTTTGTGTACACAAAATATTTTGCTGTTATTCACTGATAATCCTCCCCTCCAGTGAACTGTTAACCATTGTGACCAAGACACTGGAGTTGAACCTCAATAATTAGATCAGTTTGATTCATGAACAAAGAAGTCACACTCATTTTATAAAGTAGAGAATCAGATTAATTGAAAAGACCTGATTTGCGTATAACTTGGACATTTTTATTTTTCTCAGTGAACCAAGGAGAGCTTAAATTGTGTCCTCTTCATACTGCACATATGGACCACTTTTTTATATACAGAAGTCTCTTTCAAAGCAGCCTTCTGTTGGTCACACGACATTCCCAATCGCATGGATTCCTGTTGAAACCCATCACAATTGTGTTGTACCCATCACAATTGCAAGGGCCCACTTTGATCAGTGTGTGAACTGTGCCGCTTGCCGCTTATTGCTATATCCAGATGGTCCTGGTGGGGGAACAAAACGTTCCCCTTGCCATAGGATCTCTCAGTAGGCCGTCTAGACCAGCCTGAGCCCAGACAGATACAGCCTCCCATCAAATTAACGTTTGTCAGATTTATGGTAATGGTTCGCAACAGCCTTCCCGTCGGTGACATCAAGATTTACAGCTGCGTACCCCCCACCCCCCCATTCCTTTCTAGAGGTTTGTCACCTCCCAACATATTGGCTTTATGCAGACATAGGGGGCTACAACCCAAAGAAATGGCCCAGTAAAAGTCAGCTTTCTGGTGAAGCCGGGCTACCCAAGGTAGGTCAGAACAATGGCTGCACAGGGTTTGATAATCCCCTGTGATGAGGCTGAAGTGTTTGTGGTGCACTTTGGGGGGGGGGACTACCGCTCCATTGTCTGAGGGTTTCTCCTGTTTTGGATGAAGGGCCATGGGGGCTAAGTTGAGGGCTTGAAGGGGAACTGAAGACGCCCATGTATGTAGGTTACTGGGGTTCTTTCATGTGGCCAACCACAAGTAACCTGATATCAGCAAGAGGATCACCTACTGGGAAATATTTTGCCTGTCCTCAGTCCAAATGTTTTCCACGGCTGTTTTTAACCTCTGTTGGAAGGCTTGTGTTAGGAACGGGTTTGACATTACTGATGGGATGTTTATTAGAGGAATAATTCTCAATCATCCAGCTCCATATTCTTATAAATCCAGCTGGTTGGGGTGATTATGTAACACACAAATTTACTGTATTATGTTCTTTCTATTCAAATATGTAACTGTTTAGGAACATTATGTTTGTAGTACAAAAAATGTGATGTAAGAAATGCACTTTGATCAGAAAAACATTTTTGTCAGAGCATTTCAAATGGAAGGAATTTTTATTTATGTATTTTCTTTTTTTTTTAACGAGAAAATTGATCTGGACACTGTGGACTCACAGTTATGCAGTTTCTTGAAGCGTGGCTTCAATGTGTAAAGTTTACCATTACGACAGCATTGAGAAAGCGTTGCCACATCCTTAACCCTTCATGTCGGCAAGATGTGCAATTCATAACATAACATTAATCACATAAAATATGGTCAGTTTGTAATGGATAAAGCAGGGCTTGTCAGGTACAAGTACATACAGTGATAGCTAGGGGGAGTTGTAGCCCTGCGTAGTGAACATCAGTAAAGTGGCTCTTGAAGTATGAGGATCTTAACTGGCACAGGTTGCAGGTATGAAAGTACACACTGTCAGGCTAACATGTTGCAAAGTAGTACAAAAGACCATGTCAACAAAAATGATGAATTCTTATTCCACTCAGAAAAATGTGCAAAAATTATACCTTTTTGGGGGCAGCAGCTTGTTTTCTTGGAGCTTTACCCTTAAAGGGACAACTTTGTACCATGTCTACTCCTAAAAGGTGCATATTTGTACTTAGAGTAGTAGTATGCACCCCTGAGTATTACTATTATGCACCTTTATGGCTAAATGAGGTACTAATTTGTTCCAGTCACAGGCTGGTGTATCTCTAAAGGTACCAGCTTACCAATTTGTGCGCATTCTTTTTTGAAAGTTGGGGGAATATATGTGTACAAAGAAAGTGTTAAACTAAATGCTTAAATGCTTTACTAGGGTTTTTTCAATGTAGGGCAACTTTCAGGAAGCATGAACTGTTTTCATTCTTTGGATACATTCTTTAATACGGGAAACATTTTGTCCGTTTTTATTATAAGTAGCGCAGCGAAATTGAAACTCATAGAGCTTCAATAGTAGTTTCTTTCCAGATTTACCCAACACACACTGCAGTAACCAGCCTGTGGTTGGTATGGCGACAGCAGGGTATGGTGTGGACACAACAGTCTCGCTGGCATTTATTTTTCGCCTCCCTCCATATGTGGCGCGCCACTATACTGGCACAAACTCCCGCTCCATCATGGTCCGTATAACCGCTCCCCCCGGCCCTACGCTTGCCAACCCTCCGTAAGCCACAAACATCAACATGAAGAGAAAAAAAGATGAATGAAGGTAACCGCCCCCCCCAATCACCCCAGACTGCCATGGACTCTCACTATGAGCTGGAGTGTAGTCAGAGCCGTGTTATGACTGGTGTGTGTTACACTGCTGCTCCATCTGGACATCCATGTAAAGCACTGTCAATTCAAAGGTCACCTCTGAGCCCTTCAGACAAGTGTTGCTAGCGGGTGTCTGGGCAGGGAAGGGTTGTCGGCTGGGATGATAGTGAGGTCTGTTTGGGAATGTCAGGCTCAGACTGGTCTGCCTAGGTCTGTGTCTGCGTCTGGTGTCGCTCCTGACTGCCCCTCCCCCACTCGCAAGCTCATTGGCCGTTACTGTAGTCTGTTTTGGACACAATAAAAACAAACCTCACTGACCCCAAAACGCCCTGGAAAGGCATCAGCATTGTAATTACTGCAGTAAAATCTACTGATGTTGGCATAACTGTAGATTGTGTATACGTTTCAAAAATATTTGCGTATTATTTGAAGTCTGGGAGAACCCAAGACCTTGTAATGACTGCTTTACGTTCTTTTAGATTCATACTTTTTATGATCTTATGAGAATTGATTATAAACCAAATTTTAATCTGATAAAATGTTACATTACTTCTGTTTGTGGTCCAGATATGAATCAGGAATAAATGCAATAGGCTAAATGTTACTTGATAAAATCTTCTGATTGGTTTGCATATTGTGGCAAGAATAAGCTATAATTTTAAATAATAATAAGCAAATTGTATTGTGTATGTACATACAGACCTTTGGGGTCTCTTATGTGGAATCACTTTACAAAGTAAAATATAAAAGTGGTAATTGTCACGAGATTAAAAATAAAAAGTTGCAATTACAAGATAATCACAAATGCGAGAAATAGTCACAATTACAAGAGAGTCGCAATTATGAGAGAGTCAATTCTGAGATACATTCACCATTACAAGAAATAGTTATTTTTGAGAGAGAAAGTCAAAATTAGAAGTACTCACAATAACATGAGACAGCAGCAGTAAAGAAAATTAGTCAGCTTTGAGATATAACGTCACAATTACAAGATATAGTGGTAAAAACAAGAAATGAAGTCGGTAAACAAGTCATTCTCCAGACATCATGAGGGTTGTGCTGTTGGTATTGCTTTTTAGTTATTCCACTTCATGCTATATTGCATTTAGCACATTGTGCATAATAAGGCTACTTTTGGATGGTGAAATATGATGTCCTGAAGTGAATGTGGACCTGCGCTAATTTTACTGCAATATTTTCCACTCTGCAGTGCTATTTTTGTCAGATGTTGTTCATTATGGACTTGTTTCGGCATGATCTGAAGCTGTTTGGCTCTTTGCTATGATTGATTACAGCTAGGCATTTCTTATATCTGTTGGTCATTGCTGGCACAATTTTGGCTAATAATTTTCCAATGTGCTATTATATCTAGTGTAGGTTACTTCCACACCTTGAATTAATAGCAAGATGGAATACGCTGATCAGGCAAAGAGGGGCTTACTTCAGCGTGCCATCTATTGAATGCGGAAGATGATCGATGTCTTCACTTCCAGAGACACACCCTCCGGATCAGTGAAAGATGAACCTGATGCATGTGGCTTTGGAAAGGAGATTCATGTTGGCTCAGGTTTGTGCTGAATTCAGTACCTCAACCCAAATGACATTCTCCATTCTCCGCAAAGGATATGAGGCATTACTGCTGGTACTACTAGTTACTGACATCCTCACCATTAACAAACAACTAAGATGGATTTCATTCAGTGCAGAACTCACAATGATAGGAAATGTGAACCTTATGCGGTCTACATTTGTGCTGTAGTCCAAGTCGATAGCTTTATGATACCGATAAGCCGATAATTATTTTCATGTATACTGATACTGCTAAAAGCCTGATATTGAAATTCAATATTCTATTTTGTCTAAACAAAATGTTTATTGCTACAAGTGAATTAGAACTTTATAATGTACAATATTCAAAAAATAACAATATGACGCTAAGTATATAACAGATTTGTCATTTTTTGTGGTGCAGGAATGCAGAAATCCTTTGAGGTGTCAAACAGTCACTGTCAAAGCCATGGCGATGGGCGATGCACAGAGGTGCAGGTGGGGTGAACAGGATGGCATCACTGCCTGACGCTTCAATAGCAGACGTCTGCTCCGTCTCCACACTCTCAGAGGGCAAACGAGTGAAATGTGATCCCTATCTGTCTGTGTGGTGCTTCCCTTGCTCTCGCCCTCTCATTTATTGGCTCTAAAAATACAAAGCTGTCATTTAAAATAGAGCAGACAAATGAGCAACGGCTGGCCATCGCATGTCCGGGGGACAGACAGACCCTCTATCCCCCCCAAACAACAGTATCTCCATACAGTATACTTCTGTGAGAATTAAGCATTTGGCCAATAACCTTGCAGAGCGATCTCTGTTGTCACTGCTGTTCACTCCGCTCCAGAGCGGCAGAGTGCAGAACGTGTTACTTTTCTCATGATGGAAGTCAGACGACTGTTTTTCTTTATTGCAGGGAGCAGACAGGGTCCCCTTCACTCAGCCGAGGGGTCTATTCAGGAGAAGTTGGCAGGCGGGAGTTGTTTTTGCTGTGGCGTATTGTTCAGTGTTGCTTCCATAAGGGCTGAAGATTCAATATTGTGGCAATGCTGAGTGGATTTGGCCCAGCTGTGTTCTCCTGTCTGCCGTGCTGGATTCTAGTGCCGTTGTATCTTTGTTTTGGTGCCAGGGCCTGGATCTCAGCCAGACCTTTTAATTACATCAGCCGTTTGATGTCTTGACGTCTTTTTTAAATAGAAAGCTGGGTGGGATAAGGGGGCCTGAGAGTTTTTTTTTTTTTTGCATAGCTTTTAGTGAAACATTTCATCTGAAAATGCGCCACTGCCGTGTCACAGCTGTTGTCAGTCTGGAATATTTATACCTCCAAACATCTTCATTTACATAAAAAGCAGTTCATCAGCTTTTACAACTGCCCCAACATCGGTGAGGTAATGTCTCGAGGCTCTCGAACAATTAAAACGCGTCCAATATGACGCGAGCCAAAAGAATCAATCAAGAGTTAGCATGTCTTGACATATAGAAACCCTTTTTGGCAGGACCATCTCCGTTTCAACCTGCCTCACTGGCACGAGAAAAATCCTGACCAAACAGTTGTTTGAAATGTGACTTCTCGGACACCTGGGAAATCCTTTATTTTGCTCTCTTGCAACAACATGGGGGCACTGAAGTGTGTGGCCCTGTGCTCCTGTGGGAGCCCTGATTGGCCGTGGGGTCAGAGCTCCAGGATGTGCCTTCAGCAACTGATGTAAATTTATCATCCTATCTGAGCACTGCAAGTGAAGGTGGGGTGAATAGGGTAAATTCATCAGCCTCTTACAGAACCAGATGTCCAGGTTGCTGTGTGACAAAGCAGAAGCATGTGCGGCCGAGCAACTACGTAGGACAGCCTCTCTGTGGCTGTTCCTGTGAAGGGCCTGTGAAAGCCATTTAGGCTTTTAGTGATGGAAGAACACCAGAGCAAATGACACATTTGTTTGCCTACAAGCCTTTGCCGTCCCTTTTAGGATTCAGGAAGAATTACATAATACATGAGTGAGCTGTAATGTTAGAAGATGGGGCTCTGTGGCAGAATTTAGATGTTTTGACCAACAACACTTCTGTTGTTAGACAAACTCATACAGCGCAAAAAATATTTATTTATTTATTTTAATATATACCAGAATATCCTAAATATATTTAGCATATATGTAAAATATATTTGGCCAGATATAATTTTGTCCATAATTGTGCCTTATGGGAATGCATAAAATGTACATTCACATTCCAAGTGAACATTCTTCTAAAGTAATATTTGTCTATTTAGAAAGAAACTGTTCTTTATATAGAGACTACGGCGAGTATGTTTCCATGTGGAATGAAATAATCCAGAGGTGAAGGGCAGAATCAAGCCCTGCCTGGCCCAAACTAGTTCTGTCCTACTAATAAAAGATATCTCTTTTTAGTTCTGTATACTGATCTCTCCACACCGGCTTTAACCATCCCATTCACGGTTCACACTGCATTTGCCTCCTAATGTCTCCCAGCAGGCCTCCAGTCAAAGACAGTGATTCATAAAGTGACAGGTCTGTCTGCTGCCATGAGGACACAAGCTCTCAGAATCCTGCCTCTCTCTCTTTTCCACACCCTCCCCCCTAAAGAGACACAGACTGCGTTAGACTGTCTGGTAACAGTCTATTTTACATGTTAGGGCAAGCAAATTCTACAATAAAGCCTGCCCTAATATCAAGCAATAGGAAAGGAGGTCTCAGCCACATTAGTGCGGGAGAGGCAGTAAATAAATCATTTAGTTTGTTTAGATGCACGATCTTAAACCAGTTTTGCTTAATAACCCTCGTACAACCTGTAAGGTCTTGTAAACACCATAAATATGATTCTTTTATCAGGTAAAGGTCATAAATAGATTTTTGTCCATTACCCTGATTTTGCTCCATATGTAAACACCTTTTTTGCCATTGTAGAGGCTTATTCAGTGTGATCCCCAGATGATTTTGATTTTTTTTTTTTTTTTTAATTCAGTTCTCATATTTGATCTCAAGCATTTCACAGATACTGTTGTCTCCTTGTTAAACAAGTACACTCACTTTTGAAAAAGCAGAATTGTTCATTGAGGTGGAAGTGACTTCATAAATGGGTTATTTTCACACAAAGTATTGATTTTTTTTCTCACATTTTTAATGTTGGTTTTCATATTTAAAGATTGAAAGTAAGGGTAAGCTACAAGAGTAAAACAATAAAATCTACACAAAAAAAAAAAAAAAAATATTTTAAAAAAGCAGCAAAAATAAGTTCCCAACAATGTTTTAATGATCTTCATATAACAAAAAGTTACAAATCAGTTTTAATAAAAATGCACTCTGTGACATAAAAGTAGCCAAAGCTGAAAGAACACTCGTAAACGCGGTCACTGAGAAAGCAGCTGTGTGGTGAATTTCATGTCTCATTTTGTCAATGAAGTCATTTCATTGTGAGTTCAGGAGTTCTCCAGATGTGTTGCTTTCAAATCACCGCATTAGTTTATCGGCATCAGCAGACGTCTTTCTTTGAAACTTCATTAGCATTTGTCAGCTCATGCTCCTCAGTTTATTTTCAGACTGTCGTCTTTGGCAAACATATGCTTAAATCGTTCATTTTAGCCTTATCAGCATGCTAGTGAAAAGTTCCCCACTCATAGTCACTAACCATGTTTGTCTTTTCTGTGTGTTTTTTTTATTGTTAGTGTTTCCAGAAGTTGTGCTGTAAGGCCCCTCCTCCACCTAGACCGGAGTATGATGTTGTGTGCATTGGACTGAGCGGTGCCGGCAAGACCAGTCTGCTATCTCGCTTGTGCAATGAGATCAGTGATGGCACGGTACCAACCACAGGTAATATAACATTTCTCCACAGCTTTATACTGCAGCAATTTATTTAACCAGCAAAACATGCTTTTTAATGGGACAAAATGAGAAACAAATCACATATTTAGCCCTGAAACCTAAAAAGACTTAACCTAAGCATTTACAAGTAATAAAAACCCCAGCTCCTGTTTATGATAAATCATTGCAACAAATCGACTTAGCACACTATTTTTGCAGTGCATTTGCCTAAACCGCCACATTTGTACTGAGTACATATATCATATCTCCGTCCAGCGCTCTGGAACGTCTGCAAAATCTCTTCATTGTCACCATGTGCTTTTCAGCCTCTCCGAGTACTGAAAGCTGTTTAACGTTATTGCTGCAGGTTACCTCAGTGCCTCCTTTTGAACACTACGCTACTTTACCAAAGAAAGAGTGCACTTGCGGTTGAGGTCCTTGGGCGTAGATGTGTTTTTTTGAGAACATCTGGGTTTTGTCACACAGACTTTCTTCCTTGTGACAAGAGTGTTGATTTCATTAGAGCTCTTGGCGACAGGCTGGTGTATTCATGATTATCTTCACCTCTCAAGATGGACAACATCACTTCCGTTTTTGCTAACAACACAAATGGTTCTTTTCATAAGAGAAGACACAATTGTGTCAGGCTTTCTTCAGCACATCTCAACAATCGGAGTGTGATGTATACAGCACGCTAGACAATACACAAACCCGGAATGTGCATCCAATGATGATCGACCTTTGTCTTTGGAGTGAACACCTGTCTTGAGCTGTCTAGTGAAGCAGTAATTACAAAAGTGAAGTGTTATTTGGCAGCCTGTTGTGGAAATATGGTTAGATTAAGTTGTCAGAGTCACTAAGAACAGGCCTAGATGGAGCTTCTCACCTGCTCATGACATATTTACTCTCACCTGTTGAGCATTTGATGAAACTTGCCTTATGAACATTAGCTTTGAATTAATGTGGGCTTCAGAGGTTCAGTCTCACATGTTTTTAGTTGCGTTAATCAGTACCAAATGGCTGCCCTGTTTGCCTCTGCACGCATTGGTGAGACACTAACACAATGGATGTCATGTCAAAGTGAATGTCTTTTGCGTTTAATGTCAATCAGAAAACTCATGCCCATTGCCCAAGTGGAAAAAAAGTGGTAGTATCTTTTGATGATTAAGTTGCTTTATTATTATAGGTTAAAAACTGTTTGCATGTAGTGCTGTAGCAGAAACCACCCATTTACATGTCTAGATTTAGTCCCATCGCAAGTTCACAGATGTCATTGTGTCATTATCAATTCAACCTCATGTTATTCGAAACTTAGATTCTTAAATATAATTCATAATTCACTATAAACAATGTTCTTTACCACAGAGTTTCTGAATTTTTAACACGAGCATGTTTTCTTCCACAGGTTTCAGCATCAAGGCAGTGCCATTCGAAAATGCGATACTGAATGTGAAGGAGCTAGGAGGTAATAAGAACAGACAGACTAAGAGTCATCTTCTCTTTTCCAAGCACTAGAGAGAAGACTGTTGCCATGTTAATCCAGTTGTCTCTGGGATAGATCTCTTAGTTTAGCCACCTGAACTCTAAGAAGAGGCGCTTACCTCAGTGTCTCCTACTTCCCAGTAAAACCACAGCTGCACAGAGGGTTTAAAGAGTAAGACATTACAAGTCAGTCAAGTTTAGTAGGCGTTTGCAAAGCAAATAATTATTGTCTCTTTTGGCAGAAGGGCTTGCAAACAGGGAAAGCCAGAAAATAACAAGTCGATGCCTGTGATAGGCACACAAGCATCTGCAAAATAATCCTTTTCTTGTTCAGTATTTTGTCTAGTTTTATTAAAATATCAAAAAATACATGTTTTGAATTTTTTTACTTTATTTTTAGCACCCTGACTTTCTTTTTCTTTTCTTTTTTTTAAAGCATAAACCCCACAAAATTATATATTCATACTTAATAAATAAATGTTGGGAGTAAAAAAGTTAATTTAAAAAAAAAAAAAAAACCCTTTTCTGACCTGGTAATTTTTAATCAAAGTTTCAGAACAACAAACTTTTCTCTGGTGATGTATACCGCATTTCTCCAGTCATAAGCCGCTTAACCCCAAGTTCGCATTCATCTGCCTCCATTTTTAAGTGCAGCATCCACATCTAAACATCTTTGTTGATAATCTGTAACACTCAAATGTACATCACAGTATAGAAAAAAAGATCATTTTTTTCAAGTATAAAATATTTAAAACGAAGAATGGCCAGAAAATATATTTTTAAGGTATTTTTATTTATTGGAAATACTCATTTTATTAAATGCACAATACAAAATAGTCACATCTGCATCTCTTTTTTTTTTTTCAAATAAGACAAGAATACTCAATAAGAAAATTCTGTGTAGTATAGTGGCAGAAGGTGGCTTCCTTGTTAGAAGACTGTAAACACATCATGCATATCAGACATTGTTTCGGAGTTGATTTTACCTTGTTGGCAATATGAATTGAATATTTGAATTATCGATCAAAATCTCAGCCTCCTTTATCCCCATTTTACATATTTAACTAATCTGATTGGACAGTTCATTTGGGCTGGATATGAGGCCACGGGTACGATGTTGGAAGATGCTTGTTGTTGTAGGACTGCTACAGAAAGAGGTCTGTGTAGAGGGAAATAAATCAGAGCCTGACTCTGTTTATGAGAATGTTAAGGGAGCCGCTCTTTGAAATGATTTATGTGTTTTGTAGGACGTGAGGGACATTACAGGTGCACTCTGTATCATGACAAGTGACCCTACCAGCGCAACAGAATCAAGGGCCCACTTAAAGAAAAACAACAGGGATAGAGAACACAGTAAACCAAGGGGAGGCCTGACTAAATCTGAAATGCATATGGAGGGCCGTGAAATGAAGCTTCTCCAGTAGGTGAGGTCAGAGCCTCCAGGGATGTTTTTAATGGATCCAGTGTTTTTTAAGATGAGGCTGATGTATCACCTGGAACAGGACACATCTGCTCTGACTGAAAGTTTGCAGAGAACCTGAAAGGGAATGCAGCTGTAAAAGATGTGTTGTGCATGCGTTTTCATGCTGCCCCATAAACTGCCTTACTTTGGTCGTTGACGCATATAACCTATTGAGATGTCTCCACTCTTGGTGTAACTATATTATTCTTCTGTTGTGCATCTAGATCAGTGGTTCTTAACCTTAACTCGAAGGCCCAAAATATTTCAGATTATAGCTTATTTTCAGATGTATTTTGGAAATATTGATATATTTAACCACAATTCATTTTGTGATTCCAGAAGTCCCAACAACTGTCAAAGGAAAAAAAACAAAAAACAAAAAAAACAACAACCAATATTTACTAGGGCTGGGTATTGACACAAATTTCACGATTCGATTTGAATTCACAAGCTTTCGATTCAATATTCATTAGTTTGAATATAATTACAGTACATGGCAGGTTTTCTCAAAGAAAAAAAATCTCTTAACTAATGATGTAAAATATACATGAGAGTCAGTTGGTGCTACATTACTATAATATTGAAGGTTAAAATTAACTGATTTGTGTACAAACACTTCAGTTACAATCAATGAAATTTTTATAATAATAAAGTTATAATCCTAACTTTACAATTACATAATTATATTTCTATTCCAATTTATTTTTTGTAATATAAACATTTAAATGTGGACAAAAATAAAATAATGATTCAATCTGAGATATCTATATATGTTTTTAATTTTTTTATTTTACCTAGCCCTCATATTTACTGAAGGGAGAAATTAAATATGATTTAAATTTGCATCTTGATTTAATGCTTTTTAGTATTTTAATTTAGAGTTTTTTTTTTTTTATATATATATGAATGTATTTAATAAATTATTTATTATTTATTTGTTTTAGAAATGTATTAATTTATTAATTTATTCATATTGTAAGTTATCCTGTGGTCCCCTTAGAAGACCCCTAGTAATCTAGATTTAATCTTGAGGCCATTGTTGATTTAAAAAAAAATCCTCTTAATGTAATAAAAATGACTGCAAATATATAAAATTAGCAGGAGGCAGGTGGGGGAAAATCCACTTTTCTACATTAGTTGGATGTGTACCAGTGAAATGTGCACATTTGGTTGAATAATAAATATGACTTTTCTTTTTTTATTTTGAAATATAGACAATCATCTCTGCCTTTCTTGATGCACTTTAAGCACTTTAGCAACTCTAGTGACTAAGTGGCTACTTCAACTTAAGGGCTCTGATAAATGTCATCTGTTGGTCTCGACTGCACTTGAATTTAAGCAGCAAAGAAAAGGAAGTTTGATTTAATATCATAACATCTTTGCAAAGATGTTTGGGTGAAATTAAGATATTTTTAAATTTGTGCACACTCATTTCTCTTATTTTTACGTTTAGGTTAGATTTGCTGTCATCTAACACTTAGTTCCCCTTCTAGGGAACTCAACGCTGTGTCCTAGTGGACACTTTGGGGAACGCTGTCTGCGTGACCGGTGCCTGAAGCATGCGTAAAACAACTCCAATCCTATTGGTCCACGTGGCCAGTGACGTCATAGGCGGGTACCCGAAAGTATAAAGGGGCACCTGCTGAATACGTCACCAACTTTTGTTGTCTTGTTGAACGTGTGAAACATCATCCCGGTGAGTCTAGCAGTGCTTTGAGGAATATGTGCCTCCGTGTTGGGATTCTAACACTCGAGGGCATATTCTAACTTTTTCGTCTTTGTTTCGGTGACCACGCGCTCTTTGTGGCAAGTCACTTTAATACGCTCGTATCGCCTTTGTTCCTATTCCCGAGGGATGCGGGGCAAAGCGTTCGCGTCTCGGGCCATTGCCGCGGCTCGGTTTATCTCAGCTCGCGGCGATTGCTTTGATCTGCGGTGTCTGCATACCCTTTACTATCGGGTTGCCTGATGCTGTGGATATTGCTCGCATTGCTATAACGATGAAGTGTGAGCACCAAGTCATTTTTAGCAGGCCGTGCGAGATCGCGGGAGGAGTTATATAAAGCTCAGCCGTACCTCTCTATTATGCATGTTATTGTGTGTGGAGAGCCTCACTGGGCATGGATATACTGAATGCTCTGTGGAGTGAAGCTGTTAGCTTTCTCTTCCAGGGTGCTTCAGTAGTCTAGAATGGTTACGGGGAATGTTCCTTCCTGTGTTTAGCCGGGTGATAAGTGAACAGTCTCTGCTCAGAGTATAGCCATCGGCGGATGATTATGCTCCAGCTCAGGCTGTTTTGCTTTTGGAATATGGCAGTCTGAGGACAGCCAGCCATGTTCTAGCCAGGCGTTTATGACTGGGTTTGGTTCCCCTTGGGCACAAGCTCTCTCAGGTAAGCGCTGAAGTCTTGTTTGGAATCTGCTGTCTGAGGATAGCTGTGTTCCAGCTCGGAGACTGCTCCCCCTTGTGGGGTCTTTAACTAGTGGTCTCCTTGAGCCCTTGCCTAGACTGTGCTGTCTCCCCTGTTCGGGTTTTAGGTAGATGGTCCACTTCATGGCCTGGGAAAACTTCAGCCTTATCTGAAGGGAAGGCTATTTGAGGATAGCTGTGTCCAGTCACCTAGTGTTTTGGCCGTTGCTTGCATCAGGCTTTGATCTGGACTAGTGGGTTTTTGTGTTCGCTTCTTAGCGAATCATTACTATGATCTGAATCTTCCTATTGTGAGCCTCTAGTCAATATATCTGTAAAGACTCGCTAGCCTACTGTGGGACTGACACGGATTGGGGACTTCCTTAGTATAGCCACCTAAGGGTGGTTATATTTCAGCCATTGCCATGGCAGGACGGGCTTACTTGGATACAGCTTTCTGAGGCTAGCTGTGTGTGTGTTAATTTGCCCTTTCCTGGAAGCATAGCTATCTGAGGATAGCTATGTTCTAGCTTGGTGATTGCTCCCCTGCCTAGGGTTTTTAAGTAGCGGTCTCCTTGGGCCCTGCCTAGATAGTGATTTCTCCCCTTATAGGGTTTATAATTGGACAGCCCACTACTGGTGGTCTTGGCAATTGCAGTGGTCCCCTTTTCCTAGAGCCTAGCTATCTGAGGATAGCCATGTGCTAGCATCGGTGATTGCTCCCTGCCTAGGGTTTTTAAGTAGCGGTCTCCTTGAGCCCTTACCCAGACAGTGCTGTCTCCCCTGCTAGGGTTGTAAGTAGACAGCCCACTCTCCGTGGTCTGGGTAGTTTCAGTCGGTTCCACCTCTGGTAGCCCTTCCTACACACATAGCTATCTGAGGATATCTATGTGCTAGCTCAGTGACTGCTCCCCTTCCTAGGGTCTTAAGTAGCGGTCTCCCTGAGCCCTCGCCTAGATAGCGCTATCTCCCCTGCTAGGGTTGTAAGTAGATAGCCCTCTCTTGTGGTCTAGGCAGCCTCATAGGAGGGCTTACTGGGGTTTTTCAGGCTAGCTATGTGGGACCAGCTGCTGATAGCTCGGTGATTGCTCCCCTTCTTAGGGTTTTAAGTAGTGTTCTCCTTGAGCCCTACCTAGACAGTGCTGTCTCCCCTGCTAGGGTTGTAAGTAGACTGCCCACTCTTTGTGGTCTGGGTAGTCTCAGTCGGTCCCCTTCTGGTAGCCTTCCTAGGTGCATGGCTATCTGAGGATATCTATGTGCTAGCTCAGGGAATGCTCCCCTTCCTAGGGTTTTTAAGTAGCAGTCTCCCTGAGCCCTTGCCTAGAGTGTGCTATCTCCCCTGTTAGGGTTGTAAGTAGATAGCCCAGTCCTGTAGCAGCCTCATAGGAGGGCTTACCGGGTTTTTCAGGCTAGCTGTGAGGGACCAGCTGCTGATAGCTTGGTGATTGCTCCCCTTCTTAGGGTTTTAAGTAGTGGTCTCCTTGAGCCCTACCTAGACAGTGCTGTCTCCACCTAAGGGTGGTTATATGTCTCCCCTGCTAGGGTTGCAAGTAGACAGCCCACTCTTTGTGGTCTGGGTAGTCTCAGTAGCTCCCTCCCCTGTTCTACTATTCCTAAAATCCATGTTTATGGTAAGCGTACACGCTAAGCTTCTGTGCGCTTTCTAAAATCCACATTGTGGTAAGTATGCACGCTCGGCACCCTGCGCACTTTTCTAAAATCCTGTATGGTATGGGTTACGCGTTCGATTTCGTTCCCATTCTCTGAGTGGGTTCTGGCCCCAGTTCACTTTGGTCCCCACTCCACTTATGTATCTCTGGCGATACTTCTGAACAGGGCTTCCTCTTGTTTCTCTAGGTACATGGCTATCTGAGGATATCTATGTGCTAGCTTAGGGACTGCTCCCCTTCTTGGGGTTTTTAAGTAGCGGCCTCCCTGAGCCCTTGCCTAGACAGTTCTATCTCCCCTGCTAGGGTCTTAAGTAGATAGCCCACTCTCTGTGGTTTGAGCAGCTTCACAGGTAGGTTTACCAGGGGTTTTTAGTTTTTGGTCCTGTAGCCCCTTCCTAGGGATATAGCTATCTGAGGATAGCTATGTGACTGCTCCCCTTCTTAGGGTTTTTAAGTAGCGGTCTCCCTGAGTCATGGCTTAGACAGTGCTATCTCCCCTGCGGGGTTTTAAGTAGATAGCCATTCCCTTGGTCTGGGCAGCTCTTTAGGAAGGTCCTTTTTCATAAGACTTTTTGGATATAGCTATCTGCAGATAGCTGTATCCTAGCTGGGATTGTTGGTAGCAATCTTGAGGACTCCTCTAGGCTTCCAGGCTCTCAGTGGTCTTATGTATCTGGCTACTATCGCTCACACAGCATAGCTATCTGAGGATGTCTGTGTTCTTAGCTTGGTTAGGGTGTTCAACCTTATCTGGTAATGGGCTCCCTCTTTTTACTAAGTTATGTGAGTGGCTTGAGGCGTCAGTGGCTCGGCCCCTTTCTGAGGAAAGTTTTGGTGTATGTCTGTCACCTCCTTGGTGCTCTCTCACCAGGTGGACAGGCATGCACCTCGGCATGGCGTGATTGGTTATCGTTCCCCAAAGTGTCCACTAGGACGAAGCGTTGAGTTCCCTAGAAGGGGAACGTCTCGGGTTACTCATGTAACCATGGTTCCCCGAGAGGGAACGAGACGCTGCGTCCCCTTGCCATGCCTTCAGCCTGCCTGTTTACATCTCCTCAGACAACTGAGTTGGTGATGTATTCAGCAGGTGCCCCTTTATGCTTTCGGGTACCCGCCTATGACGTCACTGGCCACGTGGACCAATAGGATTGGAGTTGTTTTATGCATGCTTCAGGCACCGGTCACGCAGACAGAGTTCCCCAAAGTGTCCACTAGGACGCAGCGTCTCGTTCCCTCTCAGGGAACCATGGTTACATCCGTAACCAGAGACGTTATTTTTTAAAACACTAATTTATTACTCACAATGAATGTCCATTTTTCATACTGCAGAATATAATGTTGCATATATAGAAAAAAACAGTATAGAATACAGCGGTAAAAAAAAAAATGTGTGTGTGTGTGTGTGTGTGTGTGTGTGTATATATATATATATATATATAGAGAGAGAGAGAGAGAGAGAGAGAGAGAGAGAGAGAGAGAGATAATCGGTGCATATCTGCATCTTTTCTATTCATAAGTAAGCATGCCTAGACAGTTTGCATTGACAATAATTTTTAGGCTCCTGACATTTTCATTCTGTAGATTGGATTATGTATCTATGTAGTTTTTCAAAGTAAACTAGGTGCAGTTAGCGTCTACTGTCCCTTCATTCATCCAGTGCTTTAGAAGACTGAAACATCCCATTGGACCTGGCACAGAGATTTCCTCAACCTAAACTACATCTGCGATGCTCACTTAGTAGTTACAGAGCGGAAAAGGCAGAGGAGGCTGACTCAGTACTGAGACTGCGTGTTTCCGCTGCTAAATTGAGTAATGCATTTTTTAACACCCTCTCCCATGTGTTCTCAAAGCTTACAATTGTCAAGCCCTTCCTAAGATTTGGGAAAACTATATTCTAACTCTGTATCTGTATCTCTGTATTTCAAACCCTCTCTATGTTGTAAATGTACAGTATTTTTTTTATTCTTTTATTTATAGCAATGTGCAGTATTTCTCAAGCATAAGTGTTGTCATAAATCTACACTACCGTTCAAAAGTTTTGAAAGCTGATTTGGGGGTCAAGAAATATTTCTTTTGAATTATCTGGATGTGATTATTAAAAACATTATAAACGTATTTACTGTCAATTTTGATCAATTTATTGCATTGTTGCGTGTGATTAAAAGTATTGATTTCTTTCAAAACAATCGTACTGACCCAAACTGTATATTACAGCTGCACAATTAACAAAATGAAACCATCATGCTCTACTTTTTTCTTTTTTGCTAAAACGTTGTCTTTTAGGGCTAGACCGAAGTCTTTATTTAGCCATCAGCATAAAAGTCTCAGTTCCAGTATGTAATAGTTTATTTGCAGATATGGAAGCCTGTTTTCTACATTCTTTTTTAAATCATGATCTCCATATGCAACAGAGGCTAATGCTTGAAGAGCTCAGGCTTCTTGTTTTGTCAGTGAATCTCCTTTCTAAACTGTTAAATGTCAGCATTCGCAATTAAAACTTAACTTTATTTCCTCCATAAATCTTTAATTGACAATTTAGAAAGTCTGGCATTAAAGAAGATTTTCCCACTGGGTGTGTTTATATCCATCCTGTAAATTTGATCACTTTTACATGACTTAGATGGCAGCATGAGAATGAACAAATCTCTAAGGATTGGTGCTATATAAACTGTGGAATGACAGGATGGATGAATGTGAATGTGAGAAAGTTCTGAATGTGAACTGTGAGTATTTGCCATAGTGACATATCGGCAGTTTGTCACAGCGTGAAGGCTGTCGGCCTGCTGCGGTTAACAAACTGCTTCCCTCATCCGTGTAATAATCCGCCCTGATGGCAAGAGGCAATCCGTGTCTGTTACCTTTTTGACACAAAGGCCAGCAATGCCCTGTGTGTGTTAGCAGTTTGTCTGTTAGGTGTGAGGCATGACTGGCACAGTGAAGAGGCATCTGTTAATGGAGTCTGAATGTGCCCTCTCCAGTGACAATGACGTCAAAGGAGGTTAGACATGACTTTATGTGTGATGATAGCCCTTGCTGTGAATGTCAGACAATGTTATTCATTTCCTTATAACTTAATTTTTAGGCACAGACCAAACAGTGTCCTGATACTTTTTTTTTCTAAACTCTTAATGTCAAATGACTGAATCAGTATGCGTATTTCAGCGTGTGAGTAGTTATAACAGCCATCTGTGTTAACACCCTGGTTGTACTTGAGTATCTTACAGTCAGGTGACCACTTAGATTTGGAAAGCATGAATTTTCATACCATCTGGATATTAAAAATAAATAAAAAATAAAAATATACTATTTTACTATATACTATTGTATACTATTTTGCCATCCTGTCAACCCTTATGTTAGTTTAAGGATATATTAAACAAATATCCTTATTCCATGGTCTGTCTGAATACTGGATTCTGATTGGCTGGCAGGTATGCAGTATAACCATTTAATGCACAGGTAGTTCCAAGTCAGTTTAATCACCGTTCTATATTAATGCGCTGCTTTAATTGATGCACACTAACCAACACACATCACTCGCTCACACACACACACACACACATGGAGAGAGAGAGAGAGGTCGGAGATCGCAGATTGTGCTGCACACACACATAAACTTGTTGTCAACGCTTCCCCACAATTTTTATTACTAAAATAAAAGATAGATACTAGATCACTACATTATATTCCCCAGCAACGAGGTGATAAAATCACTGTTTTTGAAGTAACGTTAATTGTTTGTAGAGAGAGACACGCAGACGCAGCAAGCAGGTACACACAACTGTCCTCTCTCTCTCTCTCTCTCTCTCTCTCTCTCTCTCGATCAGTTGATAATTAAATGAAATACATGCTATAATTCATTCAAATAAATGTGGTCTTAATTTCATCTCTGTGGCTGATTTGAAGCTGGCAGAATGCTAGCGCGAACGAGCCGTAACTGATGAAAATATTTTTACCTATTCGGTCAAATATTGTGCTGCAGAGAGCAAGACAAGTTTTAAGTTGTCTATTACTTGGCAAATGACCATTGAATAAGTGGGATAATCAATGGCTAGCCGTGCGTTAAAGGATTTTATGCTTTGCGTCGGGCGGTTCTTTGCCTCCAGGTCGTGCATTAAAATCCTTTAATGCGTGGCTAGCCGTTGATTATCCCTTACTTATAGGTGCTCTGTAACAGTCTTCATTCTTTTTATTTGTATACGTTTGAGAGGCTTCCCAAGTGACGTGCACTAGCTCGAAGTCTGAAGTTTTGAGAAGGATGTTTCAAATTCAGACATCTGATTTAGATTTAGGGTTTTAATAAAGTAGGTTGGCTATTGCCTTTGTTCTGAACTTTTTTGAAAAAAAAAAGAAAAAAAATCACAATTCTCACCACTCCTGAAATACTTCTGTTTTTGCATTCATTCTAGTTTGATGCCATTTTTAAATTCCAGTTATATACTGTAAGCATAGCAATTTGAGTGAAATGTTGCTTTTAAAAAAGGTTGTGTGAACAGTCTCCTTTGCTTTGACATCAGTGCTTGAATAGCATGAGCTCATCAGGGTTTCAGGTTCATCTTCTCCTGCATGATTTGAGATGATCCAAAGAACACCTGACTGGAAAAAAATCTATTAATAGTGATGAAATATTTGTTCTTTGTTTATGCCATAACTTTTCACCAAATCATAAAACAGGGTTTTAAAAAAAACACCTCATTTTTGGACTGCACTGTACACTTTTTGGGGTGTCCTGCCAGGGTTGAGTTGCTCCTGCCAAACCAAACTAAATTAGTCTGTATAGTCAGGGGTTTTGTCCATCGTTCTTAAATACTGAAGCTATAACTGAGTGATTGTAGATAACAATGATAAATATTGCTGTTGTGTTTTCCATGATTGTGATATGTGGCAACTGTTATTCTATTGTTACTCTGTTTCCATTAAATTCCATTCAATTTACGACACAAACGATTATGAGATTATAATGGTGATGACATCAGGGATGCTGATGTGTCTTGCATTTGCAGAGGGAAAGTCAAATTCTGCAGGCTTCTGAACCAGCTGGACAGCAGATGATGGGTAGAGTTTATAAGGATCATGACTAAGTAGCTTTATATTTAATATTCATATCTCAAATTTGATCAATTTCTGTAATAAATATTCTATGTTGATGTAGGATTGGCTGTTTTATCCTTTCCTCCTGCAGAATCCAATCCCCTTACATCAAAGCCATTTCATTGGCGTATATTTTTTATGGGTACCCTATTCAGTGCTTGATAAGAAATTGTACTGTATAAATTGTACTGCTAACTGGTCAAAGCTCTCCTGATTGGCTAGATAAAGATATCACAATAATATGCTCCATTTTTGATCAGGCATTAAGGAAGGGGGATATGATTCTCAAATGTGATTGGTCAAGCAGCTTTCTTTTTTGTTGGTATTTAGTCAGGGGAATGTTCACTGTATCACTCTACTTGTTCGAGTTTTCTGTCTTTCCAGTGTTCCACACCAGAAATTCCCATCACTTTGCTTCACTCATAAACACTGTTCCAGTCTGTGTGTTGCAAGAAAAGTTTGCTTCTCATGGAACTCATTTTTTTCCCTCTCATGTTACCAAGGATGCTTTTATTTTAACAACAATACAGTAAAACAATAATATTGTGAAATATTTCTACAATTTGAAATAACTGTTTTCTGTTTTAATATATGTTTTAAAATGTAATTTATTCCTGTGATGGCAAAGCTTGATTTTCAGCAGCCATTGCTTCAGTCTTCAATGTCACACGATCCTTCAGAAATCATTCTAATATGCTGTTTTGCTGCTCAAGAATAATTTTCTACAATTATCTTTGCAACATTGTTATTAAGTCTTTCCTGTCACTTTTGATCAATTTAATGTGTTTTTGGATTTTTTTTTTCTTAAAAAACAAAACAAAAGAATCTTACGACGGCAAACTTTTGAACGGTAATGTAAATGGCGCACACATAATGCAGGAATGAAGTGTAGATTACATTAAATAGTGCCAAAGTATTTTACTCATTTATATTTAAAGAGAACAGAAACCTAAGACTCGGTTATGCTTGGTTGTTTGTACTGTCTGCTGCCTGTGGTTAGATGGTTTCGAGCTGGATACCATGACCTGGGATCTGAGCTGTGGAAAGGCATTTCAAGACCCAAGCTGTCTGATGTGATCCAGGCTGAAATGATGGACATTTAATGAGTTAAGATGAAACACTATGCCCTGGAGATGTGGACAGACGAGCAGCCAAGGCAGACTGTTTCAACATATCTGCATCTCTCTTGGCAGGTCAAGATAACAGGTCCTAGGAGGAGTAGATTGTTTTTGCAAAATTTTATTTTTAGTCTCCCATATGTCTTAGATAATGGTGCCCTGCAACATCATGACTATGTACAGCGGGTACTCCATTATTCTGTCTGAACAAAACCAGAATGTGTTTTGAATGATGTCTTGGGATGCCTCACAGAAACATCAGTGACTCTGGCTTTCTGAGCATATATTTTTCCAGCAAATTAACATTTGACTTCCTGACAGGACTATTGACCAATAGGTGGCAGAAGATGTCAGCATGATGATAGATGGGTACGAGATGTGCTCCACTGTTCACTGATGTAAACCACACAAATCCAAATAAATGACCAGACCCAGTCGCAAAGTACACCCACTGAACTCGACAAACTCCTCAGAATTTCCTCAAGTTCTACATACTCCCTGATCCTTGTTCGTTTGTTTATTAAGATTTTGGCTAATTAGATTATGGTTCATCTAGCAGTGAGTGTAGTCTACAGCTTAGTTTAATGTTTCCGTGTTTATATCCATTCAGAAGAATTCAACTGATTTGCCCCAAAATCAGTGGAGAAAAAATGCTGAACCTGCAGATAACTGGGATTATATTTTACAGACCGTTTTTTATTTATACTATGCAGTCAGCTTGAGTTTACCTTGTTGCTGTTCTGTGTGTTATGGGAAACAGTGAATGGTGTGGCTGGATTGTGGTGAGACATCTTAATGTTGAAAGTCCGAAATGAGGTTAAAGGCTCTTATGTTCTAATATTCAAATGTTTGAGTTTGGTAAGACTTTTTAATACTTTCTCTTAAGTTCACCAAGTCTGCATTTATTTGATCAAAAATACAGTAAAACGGTAATATTGTATACTCTAACAGTATCCTGTTTTAATATATTTTAAAATGCAATGTATTCCTATGATGGCAAAGCTGAATTTTATTACTCCAGTCATTCTAATATTCTGCTCAAGTAACATATTATTTTTTATTAATAATGTTGAAAATAGTTATGCTTAGTATTTTTGTGTAAAATGTGATACTTTTTTCAAGATTCTGAAGAACAGATTTATTTGAAATATATTTTTTTGTAATATTATACATTTATTTACTGTCATTTTTGAAATTTTGATCAGTTTTATACATCCTTGCCGAATAAAAGTATTCGTTTCTTTAAGAAAAAAAAAAAAATCATGCTGACCCCAAACGTTTTGAACAGTAGTGTAAATGAAGATGAGAGATTACTGGATGACTCACTTTGTGAGCATGTAGGTCTCATTCACAGATAACCTACACCTAAGGCGTAACCTGCAGTCAGGCCTCATTATCGCAAAATGAACCCTGATGGGGTAATCAGATCATCCTGAATAGATTTATTTTGCGATAATGATCATCTGAGTGTACAGTATCCTACTTATTGGTTGACTATTTGCCAAAGAAATAAATAAATGGACATTTTAATTATTTTATTCTGTGAAAGAAAGAGGCCATGGAGTGCTGCTATGCACAGCTATGGAAATCAGTTGTCTGGCAACGACAACAATCAGATATACAGTTTAGCAGTCATTATACATAAACATTTGAATGTCAATCTGAATCAAGTATTCCAGAGAGACATGCAATAAAAACAACTACTGTGTCCTGGTGAAGATATGCACATCAATTTACAGCACTAAAAAAGAACCATATGTGGACTATAAACCAGTAAAGCATTTGATAAACATTTGAACTGGCAAACTAGAGACTTGGAGGAAACTCAAATACATTGTATAGTTCTTGAAAAGGCCTATGCATTTAGTCTTTGGAAAAACATTTTGGAGCAACTTGCTGCTCAGCCTTGTCTTTTTGTCTGTTGGTCTATATCTAACTCCATTCTGTCTGTTTGTGATAATACACATTTGTCTTGATAATTGGTCATATGTAAGTGCCATTCTTTGCCCAGATACATGAGATGGCCAAACCAAATCACTGATATATTTGAACTAAACCGGCATCTCCGAACAGGATGTGTTAGAAAACACTGAGTAAATGACCATACTGCCGTTTCACATCTCCCAGGAGCCTTGTGTGTTGTTATTTTACACTAGTTTAGCCTGGCAAGTCAAACCAAACCAAATGCTTCTTTTCTGGTGAGTGTGATTTGTTTCTTGCAGTTTCCGCTAAACTATTTTGTTTTGAAACTTCAAGAGCACTTTTTCTAGAAATATGCGTCATCGTGATTTCACCGGATTTGTCAACAGTTACATGACTTGACTTGTGGTCTGATGGTTATTGTGACAGAATAATACTTGATGATTTATTTCCTTTTATATTTATTTTGGATGACTCCAGTCAGGCTAAGTTTAGTACTCTAAGCCTAAGGGATTCATTTGAATGATTTTAAAACTCTTTCAAAATCAGCACTGTAACAGCATAATATGATTTATGTAATGGATAGATGCAACAAGGAAAGATGCTATAAGGAAATGGGGAATATTTTATTACATGATCTGTTCTGTGACACCTTGTAAATTTCCTATCAAATTTTCAGATTTGTGCAAGACTGAATCCATGAATTTGAACCTAACATCAGAAAATGAAAGATCTGTAATGGCTTTAACCAGGATTGTGTGCCATTCAGAATTTAAGCAAGAATGCCTCTTAAACTCCAATTTAAGTCCTCGGTTTGAATTCAGGTCACAAAATAAATTGCAATTTAAGCTAGAAAATCAAAAATTTAACTTTTAAAGAGAGCCACGAAGAGAGAAATATATAGATAGATGCCATCTATAAAAAATATATTTAGTTAATACATTTCATTATATGTAATAAGTGAACTTTCGTGGATTAAGATGGAAAAACACTTCCCAGAATGAATTTCTTTTATTTAAAATTTCTTAAATAAC
Source organism: Spinibarbus caldwelli (assembly GCA_039654775.1). Classification (NCBI taxonomy): domain Eukaryota; kingdom Metazoa; phylum Chordata; class Actinopteri; order Cypriniformes; family Cyprinidae; genus Spinibarbus; species Spinibarbus caldwelli. Next base: position 25,689,412 of record CM077223.1, on the reverse strand, counting down.
TCTTCCTGTCAATTCAGTTCATCTTTCTGTGGGATATAGCTAATTAAATTCAAATTCACACTCATAAATTGAAAGGGAGCCAATGTATCACAGGTTTTTTTTTTTTTTTTTTTTTTTTTTTTTTTTTGCTTACTTAGGATCGTACGTGAGTGGTCACTTGGTACATCGTTGCTGCTTTCCTCTCTGTAGGAGCTGAGACCATCAAGAAATACTGGAGCCGATATTATCAAGGTTCCCAAGGTGTGGTGTTTGTCCTCAACAGTGCCGCGTCAGACGAAGAGATGGAGGTGTCCCGGTCTGAGCTCCTCTCGGCCATGCAGCATCCTCAGCTGTGCACTCTTCCTTTCCTCATCCTCGCCAACCACCAGGATTCACCAGCTGCTCGCTCTGTATCGGAGGTATGGTAACTTTCCACACCAAATATAGCTCTATGTTAAGTGCCGGCCGTCTTCTCTGTGATCTGCCGCTGTTGAGGGTTGCTGGGCTCTGTTTGTACACACTCTCTAAAGTGTTTGGACTGAGCGCTGGGTAGCATGCGTTTTGGAGATCGTCCTGTTGCCATGCAATAAGAGCAGTTGTTTATGGTCAGCCTTGGAAGATGAGCGACCAGGGCTGGGATAGGATGTTGTGGGGAGCTTCCCCTCCCTACTGCATCCTAGAACCAGAGCTGATGATGTAAACATGCTGTGACGTGGGCCGGCTGACTAATAGTCTCTTTCCACATTCTGAGAAAACCCTGTAGATGTTGTTCTCCTCAGAAGGAAGTATGACCAAGCTGCAGGAGACACTTGAAATGTTCCAAGTATGTATTAAATCTAGACACAGACGTAAGTATGACAGTCTGGTGCTGTACTTATGCATCTGAGACAGGAAAATATCGATCTACATACGTACCATGTGTACATTTTTGCAGGTGGTTACATAATTTGCACTTACGTGTGACCTCAGTTTCAGGTGGGCTAGACTGCTAGGTTGAATATTTGAAACAAGTAAAATTAGTAGATAATAAATTAAATAATAAAGACATTTTTTAAAAAATTAGCAGTGGTTATTTGAAACAGAATCCACTACAGTGTCACATATTAAATTTATGTATTAGTTTTATTATTTTTTGTTAATTAATTAAAGAAAATAAATTGTGGATGCTACTTGAGGTTATGATATTTTATTCTACTAAAAAGTGCCCCTAAATCATATGGATAATTGTCCTAAAATTCCATCAAACGAGTCATGATGTAAACATCTGGAATGTCTTATTCAAAATTGCTGAGTTATTAAAGAAAGAAAGAAAGAAAAAAAAGTGGTTTGTCAAAGTTTCCACTATTAAATGTTTAGGAAAGGCAGGGCATTGTCTTCTGCACAGGACTCGCTGTTGTCCAGCCCACTGTAAACAAGTGGGTGAAGATGGTATCAGGTTAGGAGTTCAAGCCTCTGATCAGATGTAGACCACAGATTGAAGCAAGTTAATCCCTCTACTGCTGACTCCTCTTAGCTGGTCAGACTGAAGGGACAACTTTCATCCCAGCAGATTCCCATCATTTTTGTAAACCGATTGCATTTTGTGAATTCTTGAAGGTGAAGACATTTCACCATAATCCTGCATTTACCTTTTGGCTGTTGTCTATGATGCAATTCACCAAACCAAATGGATGTCTGCTGCTAAATCTACTGGTCAATAAATGTGACTCAAAGTTGGAGAATGAAGGGCTGGAAAGCACACATTTATTTTGTCATTCACACTGTACGCATATACAGCATAGCACAGGGAGCCGCAAGGGGGTGCTATTGTGTCTGCAGTAAAGTTACATAAAATAAATTCACCAAATTCACCAAATTACAGTTCAATCTGCTTTCTAAAGACTGAAATAATGAGATTAATTAAAATTATTTTGTTACATTGCATTTCTTTTCAGGTTTATACATCTACTTTTAGCTCCATTAATGGTGTGTACACTTAATAGAAAGATAATATTTTATAAATTTACAGCATAAATGAATGTTTATGTGAATAAAATACAGCTACGTTCATATTTTAGCAATAGGGACACTTGCAAAGACATCAAATTTGGGGTTCTGTGGCATCAAAATTTTGGCTTAACAGAAGCATATTTTGAACTACACTAAAATGCATTGAAAGTACAGTGTAAACCTATTTATCCCCACAATAACAATAAAGGCCTTTATGAATGTAAAACGTAAACTGTCGTGATCTATTGATATAAATTCCACATGCAGAAACCGATCTAACTAGTACTGACTGCAGATTATAGCTCATTTGGATTTAGGGTGTAGGTTAATGTAGTAGTTCTCAATAACTCACTCCTGATTACCATTTATCATTTATGGCTTTTGTCTGTGTCAAAGTTGCACTGCAAGTTCGCTTAGACTATATACTGTTTATACATGCTCTATGAAACTGGCCTAAGTAAAGGGAAGAGCATTTAGTCATTGTGGTTACATGTGAAAGTGACACCTGCCTTCCTCCAGTGCGGTTGTGTTCAGTGTGGGATGTTTTGGCTAGCCACCTCCACTTTCTACTTGTGTTTCACTGCTAGACTCTCCTGACTGAAGAGGCATGCATTGTGGTCGCAGCGAGAACTCAATTGGCGATGAGAGAAGGAGCCTGCAAAGTACTTTAGACGAGCCTGTTGCCAACTCTTGACATGAGAAAATATGCTGGAGAGGTTTTCGAAAGCTTAAGTGCTGATGATGGAAATGAGTATCACACTATACTCGAGTGCGCATTGTTATGTGCCGGACATAAGGTAATTACAAGCATGTCTGTGGGAATGCTTAGCATCTCAAAGGATTTTACAGACAACCACTAATGAAAAATAACAACCGACTTGACGCTGGTCCACTTTCCCCATTGATTTGTATAGTCTATAATCCTATAGGGTTGTGTGCCACCCGGTCAGCAGATATCATGATATTGACGATTGGCACGTGTGACGTACTGTGTGACTGCATGCTGAAGAAAATCTTGTGACGTTGACTTCAGTCAGTTGGCGGTCAACCGAGAGAGACCACACAGACCCCTCTTTTGTTTAAGCTCATAAATGTGGTCAGTTGCGTCTGATCAGCGCAAACCACATTACTGGGGAGTTTGCCATGTGTTGGTCTATTTTTAGAAGTTGAAGTCACAGAGAGCGATTGACCTCTTTTAGCTGTTTGCAAACACTTCCAGAGCCACGTGAGTTTGGCTTAGAGAGGCAGTGAGCCCTGCCACAGGCCTTTTATTTAATTATGGTGTCATCTCTATTCTTGTTGTAGGCATACTGTGTGTCCTGTCACAGTGAGGGATCAAGTCCCACACGTCGATCCTCACTTTACTATGACATGCTTGCCAATCGCATTGAATGGGATATGGCCTGACTTAGTTTTCCTCGGTCCCAGGTTTGAATTGTCACCTCTTTTTTGTTTTATTGCATTTTTAATGCAAAGGAAAACAAAAAATGTATTAGTACTCATCATTTTAATATTCAGAGCATAAGGGTTTTTTTTTTCATTATTTTTTTCTCTCTTTCTTCCTTGAGAGGGTCCAGAATCACAATTCAAGTCAAACATATAAAGACTGAAAGAACTGATTTCAACTTTCATGCTGTGTTTGAGAAAGTATGGTTGACCCATCAAAGCAGAGAGGCGGAATAGTAGAGCCGGATATCCGAGACAGGTTTGATCCCTGAGAGGGGAACTGGCATTTGTAGTCGCGGTTCTCGCTTCCTTTTTCCTCACCTCTTTTTGCCCCACAAACTCCTTTTGTTTAGATGATTGTGCATTTAAATGTTTTATTTTGTGTCTTGTTCCACATATTTTTCGAGGCAGAAACTTTTCACATTCTCTTGGAGTTTTTAAAATCCTTAAACCTAAACATTTCAAGATTTGCCATAATAAAAAGCTTCAGACAGTTGAATCTCTGTTCAAACAAACCTTTCAAACATTACATGCTGTCATAAATAATCCAGATGCTTGTAGAGGAGCTTTCGTGCAGAACTTGCGTGCTTAATATTAAATGAAAGATACTAAATGTCTCTGACTTCGTGTACAAACAAATTGTTTGCTTAACTCTTAATGTGAGAAAATGGTTGGCTAAAGATGGACAAGCTAAGAACGTACTTCTTTGTAGATGAGTTAAAATGTCTAATTACTCTGTTGTGCTCCATGCCATCTGATTCCATTTTGATAATCAAATTCTTCTCTCAGACATATTTTGGGCTTTAAGATGTTCTCTGTTTTTGTGTAGCAGGTGGTGTTGTAAAATTGTGGTTAAAAGAACATGATCCAGACTCATGAGGTTTACCGCAAAGGTTCAGTCACCTTGCCCAGAGAGCTACAGAGACTAAACACCCTTCAAACTCTGAGTCATGATGTATAATCAGCAGGTCATCACTGCCCACTGAGCAGCTACACAACTGACTCTAATTCTTCTCTCAGAAGTGCCACTGCCATCTGTCATAACTGACCGGATTTGAGCTTTCATCACAAAGTCTAAAGCTAAAATTACTTTTGAACTTAGCTGTGACGTTACCATCGTATGCCATTGAAAAACTTTTCTGGACTGTGTTGAGTTGAATCACGTCACACTAAATGCTGTTTACAGACACACTGGTCCTGTTTAATGTTTGGAGCAACAGTTTAGATGTTTTGTACATGGGACATATCCGTTTATAACACCTGAAATCATTTTCACTCTCAAATGTGACAGATATGATTTGTTCCTGATAAATAGTTTTAAAGATAAGTTGTATATAGGTTTTCCCAAGCAACACAGCACTCAGCACGAACACTCTGCGTTCTGTGTTGTTGCAAGCTAGTTATTAGCGCCGCCCGGTATCATTTTATGGCATAACATTGCTGACGTCTCATTTTTACATTGCCGCAGTCAGGTTTAAAAGACTCGTTGGACCTGTAAAGGCCTCACTAGAGTCCTGTGTGTGACTTGTTTTCAGGAGGGAAATATTCATGGGACGGAATTCCTTGTTGACACCAACCTCCTGCTGTTGGGGCCCAAGGAGGAAGTGAGCAGAGAGAGGGGCGTCATATGTTGATATAACACCTCAACAACGCAGGTTGTGTAGATGTTTTGCCCCGATGCACTGGTTCTTGTTTTATGAAGGTTTCCTGTATGAATGCTCAAATGTTGGGCTGCAGAACTGATCTGAAGGATAGAGGAAATCAACCGTAGTTTCACCCACAGCCGGTGATGTTCTAGAGGAGCATCACAGGTCTGGTGACATCATCGTGCAAGTCTCTAGATACATTTCGGATGATCCGATCTAGTGGTTGACCAATATATTGGATGATATTTGGCATTTTTTATAATCTGCATCACCCAAAATTGGCAGAAGCTGGACTTTTATAACGACTTTTGTAGCAAATAAAGACAGACAAATTATGAATAAATAAAGAAATTTAATGGTATATGAATCTGATCACAAGTAGTGATGTTTGATCAGATTTTGGTTGAAGGTCTCTGGTTTTGTAAACATGAATTTTTTGTTAATTTTCCCTACATACAAATACTTCCCTACTACATAGCATGCAAAATGCAGCACATGAAACATAGTTCCCCCCTTAAGCACATTATCAAATCCATCAAAAACTTACAGTAGGCTGGCTGTCAGTTGGTATATTACAACTAAAAACATCAACATAACACCCATGGGCATCAATTCACTTCATTGAATATTGCTGGCTAAGAAATAAATAATTATTACCTTACAATCCATGTGTTTTCAAATCCACATCATTTGAATATCATGACATTGATGTCTGTCAAGAAATAACGCTCACAATACACCGAAGTAGTAACGAGAAGCAGAGGTCCCAGTAATACACACATTTCCTGGAAAACGCACACTACCAGATGTTTTGACTACATCATTGCTTTCTAAGAAGGAGAAAATAGCGGCTTCAACATGCTGTCTGTCAAAGATCGTAACGTACATAATACATAATGCAGGTGAGTATCAATCTGACCACATCTCTGTTATGCTAATCCCAGCATACAGACCACTTCTGAAACTCACCAAACCGGTTCAAAAACTCATCACAATTTGGCCCAATGATGCTACCTCATCACTACAAGACTGCTTTCAGTGCACAGACTGGAACATGTTTAAAGAGGCAGCCACCTACAACAGCCACACAGACCTGCGAGAATACACTGAAACAGTGACTGCTTACATCGAAAAGTGCATTGATGATGTGACAGTCACCAAGACCATCACCACACGCCAGTGTTGGGTGTTGGGTAAGTTACTTTCAAAAAGTAATTAATTACAGTTACTAATTACTTCATCAATATTGTATTTAAATTACTAATTACCCTGTCTGAAAAGTAACTTAGTTACTCAATAAGTAACTTAATTATTCAAATCGATAATTAGGCTACATCTTAAAATCCCTATAAACCTTAATTGAAATTAAACTCTTTATTCTTTCAATTTGAGTCAAACATAAAATAGTTTAGCCTTTTAGCTTTAAAACAGCTGTAATACTTAAACGTTTTTATAAAAAATGTAACCTCCTTTGGTTAACAAACTCTGCAAAATATCTGAATAACAAAAAAGCTTAAAAGTTAAAAAATACATTTCAGTTTAGCCAGATGTTCAGAAAAAGCCCAACTAGTAAAATCTGTACAGGTTTATGTAAAAATAACACGTTAACTAATGTAGGTAAGAATAAATGACAGAAATGATCTTTACTGAATAAAGCCATGTCAGATCGCGCTGTTCTTTTGAGGTAAATTCCTCATAGTAGGTCTTCTTTCAGAAATGATGAAAATTAGATGAATCTTGATTTTGTTTTAATTTTTTTTTTTGTTGTTTTTTTGTATCTAGGTGAGGGCGTTTGTGCACAGGTGACTGCATATAATGAGCTCAGATACGGGAAAGACTGTACCTCAGTTTCATATGGATTACATAATCAGATAACATTCGTTTTCGATTTGAATTCGTTCATTTAAAAGTAGACACTTCAGGCTTTCAGATACAGGAAAGACTGTACCTTGCTTTAGTTTCATACGGATTACATAATCAGGAATATTCGTTTTTAATTTGAATTCATTCATTTAAAAGTAGAAACTTAAAGCTTTCAGATACGGAAAAGACTGGTCCCGCTTTACTTTCATAGGGATTACATAATCAGAAATATTAGTTTTTGATTTGAATTCGTTCATTTAAAAGTAGACACCTAAAGCTTTCAGATACAGGTAAGACTGTACCTCGCTTTAGTTTCATACGGATTACATAATCAGATAATATTAGTTTTTGATTTGAATTCATTCATTTAAACGTAGAAACTTCAAGCTTTTAGATACGGGAAAGACTGTACCTCGCTTTCATACGGATTACATAATCAGGAATATTCGTTTTTGATTTGAATTCATTCATTTAAACGTAGAAACTTCAAGCTTTTAGATACGGGAAAGACTGTACCTCGCTTTCATACGAATTACATAATCAGGAATATTCGTTTTCGATTTGAATTCGTTCATTTAAAAGTAGAAACTTCAAGCTTTCAGATACGTGAAAGACTGGTCCCTCTTTACTTTCATAGGGAGTACATAATCAGAAATATTAGTTTTTGATTTGAATTCGTTCATTTAAAAGTAGACACCTAAAGCTTTCAGATAGGAAAGACTGTACCTCACACGCAAACCAGAAGCCGAGGATGACAACAGAGGTTCGTGGGCTGCTAAAGACCAGAGATGAAGCATTCAGATCAGGAGATAAAGCAGCCCTCAAAACAGCAAGAGCCAATCTGTCCTGTGGCATCAAGAATGCAAAACGGTCATATGCTCAAAAAATCAATAATCACTTCACAGACAGCAGAGACACACGGAGCCTGTGGCAAGCCATTCAGGCCATCACTGACTACAAGCCCCCGCCACAGGCCTGTGATGATGACACATCCCTCCCAGATGCACTCAACCACTTTTATTCACGGTTTGAAATCCAAAATGACACACATGCACAAAAACTGCCCACTCCTCCCAATGACCAGGCACTCTGTCTGTCCCCAGCTGATGTAAGGAAGACCCTAAGTAGGATTAACCCATGCAAGGCTGCGGGTCCTGACAACATACCTGGCCGAGTACTGAGAGACTGTGCTGCACAGCTGACAGATGTCCTTACAGAAATCTTCAACACCTCGCTGAGCCAGCCAGTTGTCCCCACATGTCTCAAATCCACAACAATCATACCGGTACCAAAGAAATCACCTGTGACCTGTCTAAATGACTACTGTCCCATAGCACTGACTCCAATCATGAGGAAGTGCTTTGAGAGGTTAGTCATGCACAACATCAAAACCAGCTTCCCCAACACACTCGATCCACTCTAGTTTGCATACCGTCCAAACCACTCTACGGACGATGCAATTTCCTCCACCTGGCTCTTACCCACCTAGAAAATAAAATCTCCTATGTTAGAATGCTGTTCATTGACTTCAGCTCAGTATTCAACACAATAATCCCACAACAACTCATCAACAAACTAAACCTGCTGGGCCTTAACACCTCCCTCTGTAATTGGATCCTGGACTTTCTAACCGGAAGACCTCAGTCAGTCCTGTGTCGGCCGCAACACCTCGAGCACTACCACACTGAGCACAGGTGCACCACAAGGTTGTGTGCTCAGCCCGCTGCTCTTCACGCTGCAGACCCACGACTGCACTGCCAAGTTCAGCTCCAACCACATCATCAAGTTTGCTGATGACACAACTGTGGTAGGTCTCATCAGCAACAATGATGAAACACCCTACAGAAAGGAAGTGGCACAACTGGTTGAATGGTGTGGTGCAAACAACCTGTCCCTCAATGTGAGTATGACAAAGGAGGTTGTGATGGACTTCAGGAGGAACTCTGTTGACCACCCTTCACTGACCATCGATAGCTTGACTGTGGAGAGAGTCAGCAGCACTAAATTCCAGGGGGTGCACATAACGGAAGACCTCACCTGGACCACCAACACTACATCACTCTCCAAGAAGGCGCAACAGCGCCTACACTTTCTCTGCCGACTTAAAAGAGCAAGTCTCCCACCACCCATCCTCACCACTTTCTACAGGGGAACCACTGAGAGTGTGCTGACCAGCTGCATTACTGTCTGGTACGGGAACTGCAGTACTGCTGACCGCAAGACCCTACAGCAGACAGTGAACACAGCTGCAAAGATCATCGGTGCCCCTCTTCCCTCCATTCTGGATATCTTCCTTGCACAATGCTCCAGCAAAGCCAACAGTATTGTGAAGGTCCCCACCCATCCATTATCTCTTCTAGCTCTTGCCATCAGGAAAACAGTACCGGAGCATCAGAGAACGCTCCGCAAGACTGCTCAACAGCTTTTTCCCCCAGGCTGTGAGAGCCCTCAATTCCAATCACATCACCCCCCTCTGAAACCTCATCCACAACCCTACCTCCTGAAACCAAGATCCTCTCAACCCCCCCACCCCACCACATCACATGCACCACATGTAAACCGTTGAAAACCTCAAAAACAATGTGCAATTCTGAGTGTGCTACACACAGGTGAGTGGGCTGGACAAACCACCTGTAGAAACACATTCTTTTTCTCTCTAAATGCACCCTTTCTTACAAACACTCCATGTTACAAGAACTTAAAAAGGAAAGGAAAAGGAAGGAAAGGAGGTGACTTGTGGCCAAGAATGGTGACCCATACTCAGAATTTGTGCTCTGCATTTAACCCATCCAAGTGCACACACACACACACACCGTGAACACACACCCGGAGCAGTGGCCAATGCTGCGGCGCCCGGGGACCCGTTGGGGGTTTGGTGCCTTGCTCAAAGGTCTCACCTCAGTTGTGGTATTGAAGATGGAAGAGAGCACTGGTTATTCACTCCCCCCACCGACAATCCCTGCCGGACCTGAGACTCAAAACCCATGACCTTTGGGTTACAAGTCCGACTCTCTAACCATTAGGCCACAACTGCCCCATAATAAGAACTTAACAAATGTTTACTTGTGAATGCAGCACAAATCATAATTGCACTATTTGCTTCTTAACCTTAAATACCTCTTTTGCACAATATCATGCACAGCTATTATGTAAAGTACTTGTATAGTCTGTCTTAGGTTATGTGTATGTATAGTCTATTTATAGTATATGCATAGTTAGATTACCGCTTTCAGTAAGTTAGTTTTTATAGGTTTTAAAAATTGTTCTTATTCTTGTGTAGTATGTTTATATTTATGTATGTTTACATATGTTACATATGTTTATGTTTATTTATGTAGCACCGTGGTCCTGCGAGACACGACATTTCGTCCCACTGTATGCCCCCACATGTAGCGGAATGACAATAAAGCTCGACTCGAATTTGTTCTTCACTCACTGAAATTGAATCGGAATGATCGGGAAATACTTCACACTGCATGCTAAATAAAATAAACACCAATCCAACTGAAAAAACAGCATTATTGAACATCGTTCAGTGTGTTGGTTCCTGATGGAAACAGGAAGTTGTATGTTACATTTTGATGGACTTTTTTTTTATGCACGAACTATGCGTTCTGATTCTGACATTTCCTTTTTGAATATTTTCAATATTTTTTTTATTCGGATCTTTTTTTCATAATTTTGGCAATAGATGAAATTAAATTAGTGATCTTGAGATGAACCCCTGTAGTCCAATTTGACTCTCATAGGCTGATGTAATATACATTACTGAACTTGAAAGGTGATTTTTAATCCAAAAGTGAAGTTTGATCACTACTTTCTCAGTTGTTTAAAAGATTAAGGCAATTATCAAAGATTGATAAAATGTTAATTTTCCAATAAAAGATGCATACATTTTTTTACATGACTTGTTACTTTTAATTACAGATTTTGACTCAAATTCAAGAAAGTTGTTCCTCAAGTATTTGCTTATAGTAAATTATTTCCTTGATTGGTTTGGGAATGTACAGGTCAAAAGGTATTGTTGTATGTACAAAGCATTGATATCATTTGTGTATCTACACAACGTACTTCAATAGTTGAGAAGTAAATACTTCACTGTATACAGCGCATACTCTAAAAGTGTGTGATATTGGACCGCACACTTGTTTTAACAGCGATTAATGGATAGGTGAGTAGGTTGTTGATGTTGTCTGGGTGCATTAGGTTGAATTAGCCTTTGCACTGCAAATGTCATTTGATGACTTGCGTTTTCAGCTATCTGTGAATTTGGTTAGTCAAATCGCTAACCACTTTGGACCTTGTTTACACCTGTATTCAGTACTGGCCATTTGCGATAGGATCACCCAAGATGAATATTAATAACAAGTGTAAACAAAGTCCAGATGACTGTACAAAATGCTCCTCTGTGAGGAGTGAATTAGCTCACATCTGGTTTCCGTGAACCAAATTTATAACTGATGTTGCTTACCAACTGAATTTATGACAAAGCGATACTACACAAGCAACTGTGCTGTCAAGCTGCATTAAAGCTCTACCTTTTGGGACTTTTTTGTGCTCTAACTTTAAGCCAAAATATGTGTTTGTTTGCAGTTTGTGTTGTCTACTTTTCATACTAGAAAAAAACTCATGACATGACTATTCAACAGTTCAGTTCCCACTGACTCCAACACGTAATTAATCATAAAGATCTGCTGTGTTTGACAGTCATGTTCCCTGAAAAACCGAGGCTAATTTGTGTCATTTGTTTCCAGAAGAGTTGTGTGGATGTGGAAATGCATGAATTCGACTCTTTCCTTGTGCGTTAGATTTATAATCTGGAAACTTTAGGTCAGAAATGTCTTTGTTTCTCTCTGCATCTTGACTGGTGTGGACAGGATTTCATTCCAAGTCTGAAACATCCCTTCATTTTTCAATCAGATGTGAATAAACATGTGATTCCATTGGCACATGCAGAAGAATATTTTCTGTCCTATCAGACAGTCTTCGAGGCAGATGTTTTTTTGAAGAGTGCAGTCCTGGGTGGTTGTGTTGAAGTGCTGAAGTGAAGCCATGTTTTACTCACAACCCCCTTTAGAAAGTTGATATTCATTGTTTATCATTTGTTTGTGTATTTATATCTGTACATGTTTATTTTGTGCGTTTGTGTGTATACTACGGGTGTACCGGTGTCCTGATATTTTATCCTACCCGACAGATTTTCCTACTACGGCTTACTGCGCATGCGCACATCAATATTGCATTCTTTTTCTCACGCTGAACAACAATATTTAATGTATCTGCATTACTGTAAGGGTAGGTTTAGGGTTGGGGTAGGTGTAGATGTTAATAAAACACAATCTACAGGTGCTTCATGCTTCCTTCTGCTGACCAGCTTTTTAAAGATGCTGATTTCATTTTCCAGCAGGATTTGGCACATGCCCACACTGCAAAAAGCACCAAAAGATGGTTAAATGACCATGGTGTTGGTGTGCTTGAGTGGCCAGCAAACTCACCAGACCTGAACCCCATAGAGAATCTATGGGGTATTGTCAAGAGGAAAATGAGAAACAAGAGACCAAAAAATGCAGATGAGCTGAAGGCCACTGTCAAAGAAACCTGGGCTTCCATACCACCTCAGCAGTGCCACAAACCGATCACCTCCATGCCATGCCGAATTGAGGCAGTAATTAAAGCAAAAGGAGCCCCTACCAAGTATTGAGTACATATACAGTAAATGAACATACTTTCCAGAAGGCCAACAATTCACTAAAAATGTTTTTTTTTTTTTTTTTTTTTATTGGTCTTATGAAGTATTCTAATTTGTTGAGATAGTGAATTGGTGGGTTTTTGTTAAATGTGAGCCAAAATCATCACAATTAAAAGAACCAAAGACTTAAACTACTTCAGTCTGTGTGCACTGAATTTATTTACTACACAAGTTTCACAATTTGAGTTGAATTACTGAAATTTTCCACGACATTCTAATTTATTGAGATGCACCTGTAATAGGTAGAAAAAATTATTTATTGTTGGTTTCTGGTAGCTGTATCCCTTCTATCCACAGCCGCGAATATAACACGTAATTACTGTATGTGCATTACTGTAAGGGTAGGTTTAGGGTTGTGGTAGGTGTAGACGTTAATAAAACATAATTTGACTGGTAGCATTTTTCATTGTCGAATTGTACTACCCACTGTTTTAATGGGAGGTAGCAAAATCTGACAGGGTAGCACAAATCGACAGAACACCGGTTTATTTAAACAGAAATATAAAAAATATATATATTATTTTTTCTTCACCTTATTCATTAAAGCTTCAAAATCCCCAAGCCGGCAGTGTCTCTAACAAATTGTGCATCATTATGACTAAGTTCGACCGGTGCATTATTTGTGTACTCTAGAAATGTTGTTTGCAGGGGGAAAAAAACATTTACAGAGATTTGTTGCTATTATCTGCTTCTTTTTGATGATTTTTGATGGTCCACCAATTCCACATGTGGAGAAGATTTCAGAGATCTTGACATTGTGGAAGTCAATAATGATTTTAGTCAAAAAAAACAACAACATTTCATTCTATGGTCTTCAGAGGGAACGATGAGTGAACAACACATTTTTCTGGTATTTTTTGTGTTTTATTGGGTCCTGTTAAATCAATGAATTGATATCTTTAATATGGGGTCTCTCTCCTCTTTTGATCATTGATCTTTCTGACCCTATCTGTAGAGAAGGATTTTTTGTTTTAATCTGTCAGTTGACCTGAACAGATTTGGCAGTGGGATACACCAGACAGAACTGTCTGCTTTTCCACTTGAATGGAGAAAGGGTTAGAAGCTTTAATGGTGGTCTGGTTGACTACATACTGGTTTGTTGACCCATCTAATGAGGTAGTCTAGACAAGAGCAGCATCCCCCTAGTATGGTAGTTATTCTTTGCAGAGTTATGAATAAGTTTAACTTTTCTGATTAGATATATGAATTGAGTGCATTGAATTCATTTATTAGTAAAGATCAACATTAAGTCTTACAGACTCTCTTAATAGGTGATGATGAAGTGAGGGGTCTGTTCAATAAAAATATAAAAGTGGTTTGCAAAACCAATACATAAAGGTAGTCACCTAAAAAAAATAGGTAAATTAAAAATGGTCATGCAAACACCATTGGATCACTTGAGATGGATTGACCCGTGAGTCCCTGAATAATGCATAACGGTCAGGTTCACATATTCACCTTTCAGGCTAACAAGTGATTTGGGATGATTAAATCCAGCATTCTTACCTTCAGCCACAGGGATAAGCCACAAAGGTTCAGAAATATAATTTCTGGTTATGATCATATGACGGTTGACTGTTATATGGAATTAATAAAGAATGGTCTTACATAATATTGCACGCATGCAGTTTGAATTTAGTATGGGTCAACTCCACTCCGGTATGTAAGATATGAACCTCAACAATAATGTCACACATGAACACAAAATGTGTTCGCACCAATACTTTGTAACCCGTTATCCATTAAATAAAATAATACTGAGGAGCAGCAGATGTATATATTGTTGTTATTATTATTATTATTATTATTATTATTATTATTATTATTATGGTATCCTCACTACTATATTTCTATAATTTTAGGTGGATGGCTTTGGTGTTGTAGTTAACTATTATGAAGCCCTGCTCAGTATCATCCTCTCACAGATCATATTTTTTAAATTCACCAGATGTTGGAGGATGGTTCGATTGGTTTCATTGAGCTGTTTTGTCAATGGGATCAGCAGAGGTTTTCTAAAAAAAGGAAGTGAAGAAGGACATCAATTCACGTGCGGGGAAATGAAGTCACAGGTTAAATCTTCATCTCTCTAACCGTAAGAGGATAAGACCCTTCTTATGGAGCTCCAAGAACCTGTTAACACCTATTCACACAGATCCATGCCAAATTGTAAACTTCTGATGTGATGATGCACGTTGTTTTTTTTTTTTTATTTTTTTGTTTTTTTTTAAGATTATATCAGATTATTGGAAAAATGTACTCAAATCAATTCCAATATATACTTACTTACTATATGTTAGTAACATGTTTAAACATGATCATGGGGCAGGGGCTCAAATGTAAAAAAGGACATCTATCACTATAGAGTAATTCTAAAATGTAAATTACTAAAGATTCACAGTAATGAATATGAGACTACTGAAATGGATGTAATGTATTTTATATTTATAATAAATATAATACAGTAATCAGTAATTTATAATGAATATAATACAGAGAAAAAAGTTTACGTTTCTTATTTTAAATAGATCAAATTTACTATATATATATACACACACACACACACACACACACATAAATATATATTAGTGCTGTCAAACGATTAATTGCATCCAAAATAAAAGTTTTTGTTTACATAATATATGTGTATTGTGTACATTTTTATGTATATATATATATATATATATATATATGTACACACACATACAGAATATATTTTGAAAATATTTACATGCATTTACTTGTATACATTTATATTCATATAATTTAGATTATATATAAATATATTTAACATATAACAATTTTCTTAAATATATACATGCATGTGTGTTATTTATATATACATAATAAATAAACACAGCACACATACATGCATTATGTAAACAAAAACTTTTATCTTGGATGCGATTAATCGCAATTAATCGTTTGACAGCACTAATATATGTATATATATATATATATATATATATATATGGCAAAATTGAAGGTTGACCTATTTTTTAACCACGTTGATAGAGAAACTGTCCCTTTCACTGCTTCCTCCTTAAAATTTTCTGTCATCTCTCTTTGTTTGGCATCTTGGCATTACTCCCTTTATAACAGAAAAATAGAACGCGCTTCCAAACTCATGTCTGGGAATCTAACAACTTTGTTGAGTACATGCCCTCTTGAACCATTTTAAAAGCTGCCGATGGTGAGCAAGTAGGAAGCAAGACGCAATGGTGCAACAAATACGTGTACCCAGAACTGTACAAAACACTAACAAATCATGCAAAAGTTTCCGTGTTTATGGGCTATGTCGGTATTTGCAATCACACAGTATGCTGCGCCAATATCAATGCTAACGTTTTATGGCAATGTTACATAAAAACGTCACGTTGATATGGCATACATAGGGGATTTTCCAAATTTTGTTGTAAGGTATTAATATTTGTTACAGCTTTGTACAAGTTCTTTTATTCGTTAGAATTCTAATACATTTATTGACCTCAGTATTGTTGTTGATAAATATTGTGAAGGGGCACTTTTAATTAATTTTGAAATAGAGCAAGGGCTCAAGCCCCCAAAGCCCCCCCTTTATGTGCCTGATTCAAACAAATGCACAGTTTTGCCAGCTATCCTGAGAAAAGTAATGATACTGTGCATGGGCCAGTTATGCATTTTGGAATTTAGTCTGATTTGGTGGCACTGATTGAACCAGCAGTGATCCAAAGTATTATCAGGTGTGGTCCTCAGAGAAGTGGTCCCTTTCTCATGCTTCATTCATTTATTGCCAATGAAAGGTGCTTCAGAACCTCAACAATACCACAAATCAATCCCAATTACTTTATGAAACGTAAAAAGTTAAATTACATATCTTGCAGGAAATTATTGTTCAAGTGATTGTTTTTCAAACGTTTAATTCAAGAGCTGTTACTGTGATTTAGTAGGAAGTTCAGTTTGATTAGATTGATTATTGTTGGATTTGGTTTTACATGACCTCATCAGGGGACTGAGAGGTTTCTAACTCTGGATCAGTGAGTCAGTGGTTTTAATTGTACCTTAATTTTTGCATCATTGTTCAGACGCTTAGGAATAATAAGTCAATGGTTGTGAGTGTACTGCAGTAGTTTGAGTCATGCTTTGGTCAAGTTCCAGGCCACTCAATGAGAACATGTCATAGAAAGTTGCCTTACAAGACTTTTAAGTTGTATTAATGTTATTCAATTTCAGTTTGATCTGATGGTTCAGATATTAGTGCAAAAATATAGACAAACACAAATGAGAAAATTAGGGCTGCAAATTGAAACTAGATTCTAAAGTTTGTGAACAAGAAACTTTAGCATCTAGAAAAAGAAAACCTCAATGGTCAAAAGAGCCAGTTAAAAGTTCAAAATGGAAAGGTGTGTTTGTCTGCTCAAGCACAAGATGATGCCAAAAAAGAACTCAGTGTTTAAATTCAGTGTTTCAAATCAATTCAAAAAATTAATTCACGTTTTAAAATTCAGATTGTCAAGGCTTCCAAAATGTAGTGTAGCAATATGTTGGCTTTCTCAATTCAGCATGATTATTTAACACCATCAGCAGGAAATGAAGTTTGTTTGTTTGTTTGAGATGAAATTAATGTGATTTATATTTAATTGATATTGAGATAACATTCTTTTATGACTCTTCTTAATGTGTTTTGTAGTTCTCAACCTCACTGCAGTGTAGATCAAGTTAATAATATTTGTTTTGATGCTGTTTTCTGTAGTAATTACCAAAGTTTTGATGGGCTGCATGATCTGGATCACTCTTTTTAATTCTTTCATGTTCAGGATGTGGCATCCCCCTTAACCACCTATAAACTGCTGCTACCACAGGAACAGGAAAGATTTGAGCACTTCCTCAAAGTGCTTTCTCATCTGGCATTCATAATTACATTCTCGGCTTGTCTCCACTTTCAACAAGCTGCTAGAACATGCCTGGCTTGTGACCACTGCATCTAGACTGTGCGCTTTGCATCAACAAAACTGTGATTTTTTTTATTTTTTTTTCTGAACAATGGAGGATTGGCGCAGTGTTTAATCCCATATTCTATAATTCACATAACTGTGAGAAAAGGTTTGTGAGATGATGTAAAAAGGAAGGCTGCAGGATGTTACATGAGGTTACAAGTGGTACTTTAGAGTTCTGATATCTTACAGCCCTGTTTTAGGCATGTTTCATTTGATTACTGATGAAAAGGCATTGTGAGAATCAGCTTATTGGAGGTGCTTTTGCAAATATTTGGTCACACATTATATCAAATATCATTAATGTAAAACCATTATGAATGGGATGTAAAAACCTAAACCAGGCTACTTTTTCAGCCTCATTTCCATCATGCCATAACCACATGACAACCACATTTGGGATGCTGTATTCTATATGACAAAGAAACAGCGAACGCCACATGCTTAGCTGGTATCCTAGCCTGGTCTGGCCAGTCTGTTGGCTAGTTTTTGAGTGGTTTTAGGAACAACTTCAGCTGATCATTCTCAGAGTCCGCTAGTTAAAGACCAGGCAAGGAGACCAACCTAATCCAACTAAAACCATGTTAAGGCTGCTTTAAGTGGATTTTTTCAACAGGGATCTTAGTGGGTTATTTCAGGTGGCATTGGCAAAGATTATCTGGATAAATCATTATAACTCAAATTTTGCATCTCCATTTAAGATTATAACATATTCATATTATTGCAAAATAGTTCCAAAATATGTGTTGAGAAAATCAAGCCACTGACCAGAAATTAAAAAATGTAGTAGCCTAGTTCCAGTTTTTAATGTTTATGTAATTGCATGATTTTTTTTAAGGTTTGAATGTAAAGACCAGGTTAAATTGCATTTATAAGATCACACTTCATTTTGTAAGTTTGTAAGAATTATTGAAATAAGTTGCTTTGCAGTAAATTGCAAATAATTTCTGCAGTTTTTTGCTAAAATGTGCAGAGTCTCTCCTAAGATATGTTTGTTTGCATGCTCATACAGTTACGTTTACTGCTCTGTAATGCTTCCTCTGCACGTTTTCAATGGTCAGTTGAGGCCTGTTTCTGGCAGACCTCCTGCATGGTCATCATTGATCTGCGACGCTGTCAGGTACCATCAAGGCAAAGCATGTGCCATTTGACACATTAGGGCAGCTTGCCAAAAGCTAATTGAATCTGATCTGCACTAATTGCAAACATGAATTCTATAACAGAGCTTTGGGGAAGAGCCACCGGCACAGATGAAAGCGCCCGGATTTGCTGTGTCAAGGGCCGACGACCAGTAATCAGTGCGTCCGGTGACCCGGGATGAGCAAGGGCAGGGCTGTAGCTGTGTCTTTCTTGCCAGACCTGGTCCACTGATGTTCTCCCACCCAGACCTTTCTGACACCACTGTGTCCTTTACACTGACCTAGTAAGGCAGTCAACTGAGTGGCTTTACCTTGTGTCCTTTGAGCTTCCTTTGAGGAAACGTTTAAGTTAATTTTAGGAATTAAGGAAAAGTATATATTTTATGTGTTGTGTTTTTAGCAGCCACTTATTATAAACCGTCCTGCAATTAGTTACCTTTTTATATATATTATGTTTTATATTCTTCAATCTTCAATACCATGTTCATTTTCACCATTCTCAACTGAATATGGCATCTACTCTTGACAAACATTAATAGCTGTTGATCATCCTGGAAAAGGTATAAGGGTTGAGTTAAAAAGCATTGCAACATAAAAACATCTCTGAAAAATGTTCTTTTAGGGCTTAATAGTTTCATAGTTAAATCTCCCCTGTGCACCACGATGTCATATGGGAATTAATTGAGACTAGTGTTCATGGCAAACAGATGCCAGCTCACCTACATTCAGCACTTGTGACCGGACACTCATGAAAGGATTAGTCCTCACTCTTCTAACAACATGACCTAGATTGTTAGGTAAGGTCGAAGGAAGGTACTTTCACATACGTGATCATACGTACAAGACCTCAAGTTGACTTATTCTAGGACTTAGCACCTGCATGAGTTTGAGCTTGGCCCATAAATCCAGATCATCGGTCTCTGGTGTTACTCAGCCAAAAGATTGGTGTATCAACAGTATTATCAACATGAGGTAACTCCCAAGGCATAATTTGCATTGTACAGTTTAAAGGGACAGTTTACCCAAAAATTCAAATTTGCTGTTATTTGCTCACCCTCAGGCCATCCAAGATGTAGGTGAATTTTTTCTTCAGAAGAACAGTAAAGAATTTTATTTATTTATTTATTTATTTTGCTGAAACCATGGTTCTTTGTGATTCATAAAATGCAAGTCAGTGGCTACCATCACTTTGAGAGTCAAAAAAGCATACCAGACAACACAATTGAAGTTGTAAGAGAGTGCTGTACATTCATTCCCCCACCTACAATTCTTGCCGGTACTGAGACTCAAATCCGCAACCTTCAGGTTACAAGTCTAACTCTCTAACCATTAGGCCATGAATGCCCCTGGTGGTGTACTGAGTTCTTAAGAAGTAAAATGTCACATACATCTTGGATGATATTGGCCTGAGGGTGTGTAAATTAACCGCAATACTATATTAACTATCCTTTTCAGTAAATAGTAGAAAATAAAGAGATAATCCCAAGGTTAAGAAGGAATGCTCAGGTTGCAATGAAAGTTAAAGGCATATGCTACTCCTGGCTTCTTTAAGACAAGTTGCAGCATGGTCATTATAATTAAATTATTATATAATTATTACACGATATGCCAGTTCATTAATTAATTTAAATAAATTAGTCATTTGCTGAAAAAGCCCTTAAGTTAAGATAATTCAAAGTTCTCATTGTGGCAAACCAGTAAAGCTTTGAAGTGACAAATATGACTATGAAAGTCAAATTATTGTTTTATTTCTCTATCATTAAACTAGGATCTGACGATTTTGTATTGTGATTGATCTTGAAGATGTGAAGTGAATCATAGAGATTGTGATCTTTTATGTTCTCATAATAAAAAACTACAGCAAAGACTGCCTACTAGATGACCTTTCTGCATTATGTCTTTCAAGCGCTGTGACGTATTTGAAAATCAGTTCAACGTGAGCAGTAGTAGTGCAATGAATGAAATTTTAGTTTCAGTCTTAATAAAACGATCGTTGAGCTGCTTGCCGTTCTTTTAGTTTAAAGTGGCTTAACGCCCAAATAAGTCAAATCACGTAACATGACTGTCGTAAAAGGCAGTCTACTGTGGGACATGCTTTATTTTAAAGAGAGTTAATAAAAGAGCATTAACAGCGAAAGAGCCTGTTCCTCAGGCGCGTTTTGTGTGCGCGCTTCGACACGGAGTTAAACATGAATAAGAAAAATATACTTAGGGTTTCGGGCATGTGCATAAATGGTCATGTCTCAAATGTACATAAACAACTGGGAAAGAAATTGTATGCATGTCAGTGTATTAGTTCCGTGCATTCTGCATTAAAGAGACAGCATCCTAATAAAACTACTGCTGTCTGTGTCATTAATGTTAATCAAACAAACAAACAAACAAAAAAATAACTCACTGCTCCTAACTGAATCACTGTATAACTTAAAAGGAATTGATGTATATTTAATTCATACGGTGATGCAGCATTTTAAAGTTTAACTCAGGTTTTAATGACCATTTTGACAATTAACTGTTTAATGTAGGGGTGGGTGATCTTCCCAAAATATCATATCACAATCTTAAAATGCCAAATCACGATCCATGATCTGAATCACAATCTTCACAATTTTAAGATGTTCTATCAAGAATATTCAGACTGGAACAAGTCTATGACTTACATTTGTACAGTTTAAAAAACAGTATTGCGTTAAAGATAAAGGTGCTGTCATATTAGCGAAAGTTTCACAATTTTTTTTTTTTTGGACAGCATGACAAATCTGTGTGACCAAATTAAATCCATTGAGAAATCTGCATGGGGAAATCTTTCACCTTCACACAAAATTCCAGATTCTGTAGAGTCATATAGAAATGACTGGATTTCACCAACAGACAACAGTAAATGTGACCGCAGTTTATCACTGTCAATCCACAATTCATTTTACAGTCATCAATATCCAAGGCAGACAAAGGAATTGACGATTTGATTGATATTTTTTCATGTTTCTCAACATGAATGTTTTTAAGACTGTGTATCAAGTAAAACAGAACAGTTAAATCCCCTGTTATGGCCCATGGATAACTTTTTTTTTTTACATTATTCTTTTTTTTTTTTTTTTTCCAAATATTAAATTAAAAATATAATAATAAACATGTAACCTGACAGCCAAACTTTAGACTGTTTGCATGAGTTCTAGTGGCATGGGTGGTTGAACTACAGTAGTGCTGAGATTGACTAGGGAAACATTAAAAGGGTTAACTGTGAAGGTAATGAATGCTCAAATTCTTGGCAAAGCCCTATTTTCGTAGGTGTAGCTACATGAACATGTAAAATGTCTGAGTTTTGTAGACATGGCCGCAGGGCAGGAGGAATTACACTGTCATGCAGAGGATATAGAGGTGCTGTGATATTCAGTCTGTCACATATTTGAAAAGCTTCCAGGTGGAAATAGGTATGCTATGTGTGGGATAGAGAAGGTAATCACCTCACAGAAAACACAGACCTGTAATATAAACAATCTGAATTCTGGAAAATGCCTTTAACAGTCTAAATGTGTTTTTATGCTTTCACGAGTACTTGCTTAACTGATTGACTGCTGAAGGACACAGTGAGAACCTGTCCAGCAATCTAGGTTCAATGGTGCTCATTCATCAAACGTCTTGGTAAATTTTTAGACACACACACAAAAAAAGAAAACAGCCAAATGAAATATAGCAGGCTCTGCATCAAGCTAGCATAATGGAACAAAAAAATAGAGCAAATCAGTGGACAAATTCACAAAGGCCAACAATTCCTTCCAATAAGCCGGATATTCATGGTCCTTACTCTCAGCTTCATATGAAAAATTTCCAGGGACTATTTGATTTTTCTGAATGAAATTACATTCGACTGTGTGCTTTTGTAAGAGACTACCCATACTGTAAATGATTTCTGTAATTTGAACAGTATTTTACTGTAATATGTACAGTAAGATACTGTAAAATGTGTGTACAGTATTTTACTGTAAACAGCAAAGGATTATGGGAAAATATACGGTCACTATGGTATTTCTAAATCCATTTACAGTAAACTACTGTAAATTTATACTAGTGAACTTGCCCGCGAAAAACTGACCAATGACAAGGAAGAACCACCGTTTTCTTTTTTCACTGTTTGGTGGAAGTGGTGGTAAAAGGACAAAAGAGAAATGTTGTACTGGCGTTAACTCGACAAAAAGGTTAGTATATTATTTCTGTTTTATGGAAAACTGAGATATTTTAAGATGTTTTCACTTGTTAACAGTTAACTAACATTATTCGTGTCGTTTTTCATGTCGGGAGTTGGAGCGCACTGATCTATGTATAATGTTCTTTATTGTATATCAGTGGTTGAAGCCTTTTATTTCTGACTGACAGCCGGAATGCCGCCGTAACGGTGATA
The DNA here is from genome assembly GCA_039654775.1 of Spinibarbus caldwelli. NCBI lineage: Eukaryota > Metazoa > Chordata > Actinopteri > Cypriniformes > Cyprinidae > Spinibarbus > Spinibarbus caldwelli. The sequence goes on along the minus strand of CM077223.1, from coordinate 25,666,232 downwards.
ACGTTGACTGGTGAGTAAGTTAAGGTCACCTATAGTCGAAATAAACCTTAGTTAAACCGATAAACACGTTTATATGTTCTACTGTCCTGTAATGCAAATTAACTAATCTGGCGAGCCGTTAACCTTAACAGCGAACTAACATGAAATACTGAGGTAAAGTGCATTAGGCAACACCACTGTTTCAGTGCAGATTTTAAACAGTATTTTCAAGTACTTCTTTTGTTTGTTATTTTCAAGTTTCTAGTCTGGATGTCTTCTGCAACGTCGGAGGTGTATTTTGGATCCTCTTCTTGTGAATGCCATCGATGATAACATCAGCTGGTAAGTTAATGTCAGTTAGCCGAAGTTAACTAACTTAGTTGAACACAAAGAAGCATAATAACTTTTCTACACTGCCTCTTTATTGCAAGTATGGTAATTCTCTTCAAATGCTAGTTAAGTTAGAAACGTGTACACCAATGTCGTGTGTAACTTTAGAGATGGTCCCTAAATTCAGTGACAGACGTAACGTAACATAAACCAGTGAGCTAACATGAAATACTGAGGAAAACTGAGTTAAGAACACTACTGTTAAGAACATCTTTTGTATTTTATTTTCAAGTTTCTGGTCTTGTGGTCATCTCGTCTGCATCGGAGGTGTTTTGGAGTCTTTTCTTGTGATGACACAAGAAAAGTGTTACAGGAGATTTCGCCAATCAAAAACACTATGCTGACTATGAGGGGCAGAATCATCATACAGCCAGCTGTCCATTTTACAGAAATTCAGAATTAGGTGACCTAAAATACATTTTGTTTTACATTGCATTTACATTCATGCATTTGCCAGATGTTTTTATCCAAAGCAAATTACATTATTTAAAGTACACATTTAATTGAGTTATCCATTCCCTGGGAATCAAACAGGGGCGGCGCTGGGTGGCGCTAGGGGTGGTTAAGGGGGCTGAAGCCCCAAATGTTTTCAGTAAAGCCCCAAATGTTTTTATTACCTTGTCTTGTGCGCATCAGGATTGAGTTTTCATGCGCATTAAAATTATTTCTATTAAACCAGCACTTAAACGGATAGTTCACTCAAAAATGGAAATTCTGTCATTAATTACTCACCCTCATGTTCTTCCAAACCTGTAAGGTTGTTCATCTTCAGAACACAAATTAAGGTATGTTTGATGAAATCCGAGAGCTTTCTGACCAGGGGCGTCGTGCACTCATTATTTTTGAGGGGGCACGAGTTGGGAGGGGGGTCGTCATGTGACACACAGCAGCCACAACAGCACTTATGTTTTATTTATTTTTTTCCTTTTTATTCGAAACATTCCCAAACGCATTAACTATATCATGAAATATATTGATTCTCACCTTTACAGATTATGTTAGTTGATGTATAGTGGGCGATGGTCAAAGTAACCTTATAATGTAATCTATTAACTATGCATAAAAACCTGTTTACTTAATTAACAGATATGGGTGTCATGCCATAACATATTTTTAATACGACTGACTTTATATTTAATGTGAATTTAACATTGAAAGTTAATGTAAATAAAAACATTGTAAGTTAGGCTACTAATCATAACACTTTCATTGTACAGAAAGAGAGCAAAGAACAATTAGGCTACATTATCAAAGAACATTTTCACTGACAGTCTAGAGTTCAAGCACTCTCAAAATCTCCCATTAAAATCGCTGAAGCTGTTTACACTATGAAATGAATATTTTGCTTACAAATTCGTACACACATTTGTACTTTGTTGTTTCTTACGAGAGAATTCGCCAGAAAGAGGTAGGCTATTCAGTCAGCGTACGAGTGAAGAAAACACCGGCATTTTAGCGATGACTCATCTGAACACCTCTGATTGGTCATTTCATTCATAAGCTCAACTGCATCATGTGTGATTGGTTATAATGCAGCACTGTACAAACGCATTTGTCTCTGGCTCAGCGCCAGGCAGCGAACGCAGGTTTGAATTTAGCAGCTGATGATATTACACGCTGAAAGTTCTTATCACGCCGGTGTGATTGTATTAAATATAGAAAATATTAATCGGCTATTTTTGTCTTTTGGAAGCTGCATTCAAAATCCATTTGGCTCAAAAATCTGAGGGGGCACGTGCCCCCTCACTTTGAATGGGCATGACACCTCTGTTTCTGATCCTGCATGGCCAGCAACACGACTGAAATGTTCCTAAGCCCAAATGTAGCAAGGACATCGACAAAATAGTCCAAGTGATACAGTGGTTCAAATGTACTGATATGAAGCTACAAGAATACTTTTTGTGTGCAAAGAAAACAAAAATAACAACTTTATTCAACAATTCTTCTCCTCCTCATAACATCTGCAGCGGCACGCTGCCATTGTGGAGAGAGTATCACGACGCATGCGCTTGCTTCCGCTTGATGTAAACAATGCATGTGCACGGTGCTGCTTACGTTAAACACACATGCGTCAGCATGCACATCCGCTGCAGACAGTATGAGGAGGAGAAGAATTGTTGAATAAAGTTGTTATTTTTGTTTTCCTTGCGCATAAAAAGTATTCTCGTAGCTTCATAACATTACGGTTGAATCACTGATGTCACATGGTCTATTTTACCGATGTCCTTGCTACGTTTCTGGGCCTTTCCATAAAACATTTCAGTTGTGTTGCTGTCTATGCAGGGCCAGAAAGTTCTTGGATTTCATCAAAAATATGTTAATTTGTTTTCCAAAGATGAATAAAGGTCTTAGGGGTTTGGAACAACATGAGGGTGAGTAATTAATGACAGAATTTCATTTTTGGGTGAACTAACCCTTTAAATAGCAAAATGCAGCTGCTTCAGGTATCTTTAACTTACTGTAGCCTATAAATTCATAATACCGATCTCACCATCTGTCAAAATGAGATTATTGTTTCTGTATAGCAACAAATATAGATTTTTTATCATGGTATGCCTATTATTTGAGCAAACTTTCTAGGAAACATACGCATTTAGAACAATTATATGAACAAATTGGTTAGCATTTAGCATGGTCTATGGCAGAGTTTACTTGGTGTCAGAGCAACAAAATTCAATAAACAAGAAGTTAATATTAAGTGATTTAAATCGTAGAGAAAATATTGTCTTTTTGCTCTATTTCACGAAAATGGTTCTAAACAAAGCCATGTTGTGCATCTCTTCACTCAGCAATGTTTCATTACTGAATGAATTTACATTTTTAGAATGCCTTGAATCAGCGATTCACTGACCCATTCGTAAAAACAGTTTCTTCCTTCCTGAATGAATCAGCAGTTTTGAATGAACTGATTGAATAAATGACTGACTCAGTTATTAAGGTAGTGGTTTGCTGCCACCTACTGGTAATTTTATTATCATTTTTATAAGTATTATTCTATTTTTTTTGTCATTTCATATTTCTATGTTCTAAATTAATTTCATAATATTTATGAAATTTGTAAGTGCAAATTATAATTAATTATACTTGTCTCTTAAAGAAAAAAAAAATTACTTAGCCACTTAGCCAATGTAACTTTTCAGCATAGCCTATTTTATTTGAAGTGTATCCTGTGTATCTCTGTGCTAAACCGTGGATACCCACTCACTCTGCCCCTGGAATCAAACGCATTAGTTTGATATTCTAGCACTTTGCTCTACTGATTGAGAATGCATTGTAAAAATGGAGCTTTAATAATTTGAATGTGATGGATTATCAACTAATTATGTACCTTCCTTGTAGGTGCGTTCAGATGTAGTATGTAACATTTTTATTAACGTCAAAGTGCATACAGCACCAAGTTTGACAGTTGAGGAAAATTCTGTAAACACTGCTTTGAAAAAACTGCTTTTTTATTTTTCTTGTGCTTGCAGGTTCATTCACACATCAACCTTTGTGGCACCAAATGCACTGAAAGTCACAGATCAGATGGAATTCTGGAAAGAGGGTACAAGAAAAAGCATCAGCCTGAATCCCCTCTTGGTGTTTCTCGTTAGAGTGCTTGTCAACTTTGACTGGCAAAATTACTGAAATTTAACACAACAACACAAACTAATTTTTACTGTATTATTTTATTTTATTTACTTTATTTTTATTTTTTGTAAGGCCTGTTTTGCTTTTCAGTATATGTACAGTATGTTTTGCCCAGGGTACTGTGGTGATGCCATTTTCTCAGCCAGTGCATCCTAGAGGTCAAGATTTGTAATTTGTACTTTTAAAAAGAAAATGTTCAACAATTAAAGAATATTATCAGAACTAATTCTCATGAGTTATTGTGATTTTTATGGGGTTGGGGTGGTAAAAATCATGGATTACAGTGCTGTAAGGCAACTGGATTGTTTTTTACATGTAAAAAATGTTTAAAATAAATGAAAATAAACTCTACAGGACTAATACTGTAAATGACAATACGGTAATAATACTGTAAATGAAAATACAGTAAGGACATTATAGTACTGTAAATAAAAATACAGTAATCATACTGTAACCAATTTTACAGTAACTTACTGGCATCCAGCTGCTAGTAAGTTACTGTAAAATTTACAGTAATCTCTTTACAGTGCATTTACAAACTCAGTGGGGTAAAGTGATTTGAAAAGTTTAGCTACATGTGAGTCATGTCATGAACTGAACTGTTATACTTTTCAAACAAAAGTATCGTAGGATGATTGTACTGCATTAGTTCATGATAATTTATTTTCTCTGCTATTTTCAAGAACCCATCTGTGGTTTTTTGCTGTTATAAAGTAGTAATACAAACACACACATTGTTGGCAAGTTTTGGAATCAGACCGGGTTTGCTCTTTATATTCCATTGCTAATTAATTTTGATACTTTGAAGTTATACTAAATCTGTTTTGGGATAATCTCTCAACTTTCTTGAAATACTGTCTTCCCAGCTGTAAATTCCCCCCTTTATACTTCTTAAAGTTCACTTTCACTTGATATAAAAGCAATTGGAGAGCTTAATAGGATGTTTTCTAATAGATGGCTCTTCACATGTCTTCTGTCTGCCAATTTACAAAAGGAAAGAGAGGGGTGCTGTGCAATGAGGCGTTGACAGTGCATACACAGAATCTTTGACTTCAATGATCCACCAAAATCTCACACAACACATACATTACCCTTTTGCCACTCATGAAAAAACTATGAAAATGAGCGTTAAGAGAAGGTCAGAGGTTTCTAATTCCCTCTGAACCACAATCAGGACCTTCTCCCTGTCTCCCGCAGGAGAGACAGAAGCATCAATAGCAGGTTTTCATCAAAGCAGAGATAACAGTCCTAAAAGGCAGCATTAAGAAAGGGGAGTGTGAAGACTAAAGAGCATATGGTGACAAAATATGGGCAAAGAGAAACAAACAAACAGAGGCTAAGAACAGAAACTGCTGCGTCCTCTCTTATCTAGTTATCTTTGCAGTGAATGTGTCCCACCTGCCCCAGTCATTCATTTTCATTGGCATTGAAGTATTATCTTCTCACAGTTGAGTAATCTACATTCCTCTACATCTTTAAGACTATAAATAGAAAATGGTTGTGACTTTGTACACAACAAGGGGTTAGCATGGACCTATTTGCCCCTGCTGGTAAATGTTATCGCTCACGAAGATTAAATCACTCACGCATTGCTAGGGATCATTTGGGAAGTATGTGTTATTTTTGGTTTGCTAAGTAATTGCAGCTGTGGTTATATTTGCTTCTGATTTCTAACGGTAATTTTGTAATAGTAATAGTAAATATTCCAAATGCCTAAAGTCTTTAAAAAATTAATAAAACTTGGCTCTCTATGCAGTAGAACATCAAAACGTATGCTTTAAATGTAATACTTACTAACAATGCAAATTTTAAGGAAAACATGCACTTAAAAACAAGGATGGATGTGATAATATTGTTGTTATTAGTATACATTGATCATAGGCTCTCTTCCAACTACTTTGGTGGCACTTTCCTTGATCTCAACCGCAACCTTTCACCCCCCCTCCATTTTTTTTTGGACTGAGACACTATTATGTTTAAGAATCTATGGCCCTTAGCTGTGACAACAGACCTGGGAGGACCGACAGAGAGGCATGGAATGCTTCAGGCGAGTAGAGAGCATTAAAAGTGTGTCATCTTTGTTGTCTGGTACATTACCTCTGAATGAGGCCCATGGGAGTCTGGGGCACACAGAGGATGCACTCTGCCCTCAGGGACACAAAAGGCCGACATGGTCCTCCACTTCTGTACTCGCACACACTGTAGTGTCTTCACCTCTGTTTTTGGTTGTTCTGTTTCTCACCAAAGCACAGAGCAAACTTTACTTATGTAGGCAACTTGAACTTCCTGACTCCTGTCTTATATGTTGGGAGTGATGAAGTAATTGCATCCTTATGAGGGGGTCTGCTCCTCTTAAATGTGTTCACGCTTGTCTAGTGGGGTTGTGGAGTTTATTCAGCGTCAAAACTGAATTCATTGCCTTTGGTTGCAATTTTATCACTACATCAGTCTTTGCATGGTTTTATAACAGTATAAACAATTAAATAAATACTATATTTATTAGTTGTAATAAATATGTAATATATATACATATATATATATATATATATATACACACACACACACATACATACATACATACACACACACACACACACACACACACACACACACACACACACACACACACACATATACATACACACACATACTGTTCAAATGTTTGGGGTCCATACATTTTTTAAACATTTATTTTTTAAAGAAATCTCTGCTCACCAATTTGTTTGATCAAATATACTGTAATAACAAAAATATTTTAAAATATAATTTATTCCTCTAATGCAAAACTGAATTTTCAGCAGCCATTACTCCAGTCTTTAGTATCATGTGATCCTTCAGAAATCATTCTAATATGCTGATTTGCTGCTCAAGAAACATTTCTTATTATTATCAATGTTGAAAACAGTTGTGCTGCTTAATATTCTTAGTATTCTTAATATTCTATGATACAGTTTTTTTCAAAATTCTAAAAAAGAATAGCAGTGATTTGAAATAAAAAAATCTTTTGGAACGTTATAAATGTGTACAATATTACTGTCACTTTTGTGACATCAATTTTATATATCCTTGCTGAATAAAAGTATCAGTTTCTTTAAAAAAAAATTCAAACTGACCCCAAATATGTTCATATTAACAAAATTATAAATGTCGAATTTTATATTATTTTGTATTCATTCATTCATTCATTCTGAAGTGACCCATCCCTAAATAAATATAATAATATAATATTATATAATTTATATTGATATAAATTATAGAGCATTTCCTTTTGGTTACACTTGCCCCTTTTTTATTTACAAATTAGGTATCACACATTATTTAAGGATTACGCAAAACTGCTCCTCAGGATCATGACGATTTGACAGACACACTGACATTAAACCTAATAAATGATTTCAATGTATAAACACTAATCACTATTCTGTTTAGGTGGTTTGGAAATCTTAATTGCTTTTTTTCAGACATGTTTGTTAAGAAAAATAAGAGCCATGGTTTTGAATTTGGGTAATAATGTAGTATTTCATTGCTTGCAAAAATGATATATATTCTGTATAGCTGTCCCCTTTCTGTTACTTTTTTGTATTTTTGTAATGGCATTTGTATAATTATCCTCGGCTAGTTTGATCCAGTAAAACTAAACAGGAAGACAAATCCCTCCCCCTCAACACCCCCGACCTCTTGAGGTTGTCATCAGTACAAGAGCAATGTAATACACCCTATAATGGCTTGGCCCCTTTCTCAAGTGTTGTCGAAGCAAGACAGTCTGTCACCCCCTTAGTAACCCCTTAAGTTCCGGCTCATGTCAGTGAGTAAACATTGGCAATGTGATCTGAGCACTTCACTCCCAGAATTAAGCCACAGTGTTCTAGAGTGGCATTGCCCAGGAAATGTGTCTGGGCTTGTCCTAACGACTAGACTTTTCCATGTTGGAAACATCTTCTAGAAAGTCAGACACTGTTTTATAAAAGGGCCAGGTTTCAGCATCAGACTCAACACTCGTTTTGGCTTAGGGACGAATGTATGTGTTAATCCTGTAAGCATAGTACCGTATTACGTAAGCGTACATTTTTAGCATACTGACAACATCTAAAATTTTAGGTTCATACAAAAGGAAATTTATGTAATAATAGGCTAATTTTATTGTGCCTCATTTACGAAACGAACGTACGACAGAAAAGTGGGTGTACGGTCGTTTCTACGCAAAACTTGGAATTTATCAAGATGGATGTGAGCGGTGGCTACGATCAAATCTCACGTCAGGTCTCAGTTTTTTGAGTTGGCCTGAACTTGCGTGCAGCATAGAGAATTGCAGAGAATTGTATAAGGACAGCATTTTGTTCATTTAGATTATTTCCTGGCTGACAAACAAAGCTTTTTTTTTTCCAGGGCTTTATCTTTATAGCAGCTTAAACAACAGGCCATGGGGATTCACACACCATCACATCATGCGCATCTGTGGATGCAGAAAAACAGAAATTAAGTAGGCTATATAAAAGGAATAAAATAAACTGGACTACTCAAAATATATTTCTTTTAAAATAATTAACAGATTAACAAAAGAAAAAAAACTGCACGACAAGTATATACTACGCTCATTTTTGTGACACTTTCAATGCATTTTATTTGTTTTCTTTATATCTTTATTTTATTAAATCCAACTGAACACGCTGGCGTCTCAAGCGTGCGTTTAAATGCAGATATTGGAACATGAGTGAAGTAAAAGCCTTGTTTCCATAATGAATAATTGTTTAGCAGCCAAATGTTACAAATATGGCAAAAATGGAAACATTTGTATTCTTGTTGAATGAGAGAGGCTCGTGAGCCCAGTGCCGTTTAGCTTGGCTTTAAATAAACTCATTTTAGCTTGACGTTTGTATGCTGTTTATAATTGGTCCACTATAGCCCATTTTGTTTTATTTTATTGTTTAATATATAATTGTATAGCTACTTCTTTTTCATTCTGGTTCTGTAATACCATTAGCCTAAATTTAAAGGATTTGTTGTGGAGTGAGGGGAACTATAGGCTATATAATATTTATAATGTTAGTAAATGTTTTGTTATATTTACCAGTATTTAATATTCTTATAAACTAATGTAATTGTTTGCAGTTACGAGGTTAATGGGGGATTTCTCTTTCATGAGATTACATCCTATTTTTGGCTGGGTTACATTTCTCCGTGTCATAAACTCTAGGTGCAAGGCTTCTAAACCGGGGTGTTTAGGGGCATGATATTCAAACGACAATTGTTTTCAGTCGCCACATTTATCAATGTATGATCCTTCATACGACGGGATTGGCGGCACACGAATGTTTCATGAATCAGACATGAACTCTGTCGTAAGTTGATTTGCGCGCTCGGATCTGCGCACGTTTCTACGTTAGATTGATAAAAAAGTGTTTAATCAGTTACATAAAATACATATTCAATGCCATCATGTTTGCAGAAGTGGTAGAGTAGGGGTTCTGTTAAGTACCTAGAAATAGCTTTATAATAGTAAAATGTAATTATTGAAATATATTCATAATATAAATCTGTATGTGTAATAATTTTTTTAAAGATGTGTATATTTGTAAAGATGTGCTCACAGTAATACTCATACATTTTAAATTCTGTTATTAAGACAATATTGTGTATTTGAGCGTATATATACAAAATCTTGGCTCTTTCAATGAAGTTAGTGGAGTTTTGCAATCAAGTTTGATGTGCTTGCTTATGAGGGGGACCTTTTGGCAAGATTGCATGAAAAAATTAGTCCAATATGTTCTTTATGAGGGATTTTCAGAGATGCTTATTGTCTCTGCAACTGAACTCCTCCTGGCATTTACACAGGATGGTGCATGTGTCAGCTGCCTATGGAGAGTCAAGAGGCTCTTGAGGAGAGGGAGTCATGACGTATCACAGGATTTATTATGGATGTGTCTGTTCATGGCTGGAGAGCAGTCACATTTAGTCGTCACATGCAGTGTCGGGGTATGGATCTTCAATCTGATGGCATTTCAGGTGACTGAACAATTTCATTGTCTGTTTCCCATAGTGAGATGTTGAACACTAATAATCATCTGCATAAAAGTTAAAACATCTGCATACTCGAGGAAGAACCATCACTGAACTGCTGTTGATTTAGTGAATCTACAATGATTAACAGTAACGTCTGCAATAGCATCAGCTACAGCTGTTCAAAGAACAGCAGATGATAACATCCAGCCGTATCTTTAGATGTGGTCTTTTCATTACCCAGATCCAACTAGGTTATCTTTGAAAAATCATCACCTGCAAATCAAGACAAATTTTTGTTTAACAGAAGGATCCATCTTTCATCTCCACTACACAATGTGTTGTTTAAAACATTATTAGCATCCTTAAGGGATGTGTTGAGTTGTGGAAACACATTGTCTTTTGCTTCAGTCTGACAGCTCTTTCAATGATGTAGCCACATCCTTTTAAAAGTAATGGTATCCTGCGCTTTGAAACCTTTCTACTATAAATGCCTCTAATCCATCAAGACAAAGGTTGATCTCATTTCTTTCTCCGAAAGACTGTTGGTTGAAAAGCTAATACATCAACCTACCTCCACCATACCCTGTGAGGTTACGTCAATGCCAGATATCCAAAGCAGATTCCAGTAAACAAGCACTATCAGTAAGCCTGGCTCTGGGCGCATTCTTGATTACATGGTTGAATCTGACGAGTTCTTTAGTAAGATAAATAGATGCCTGGGGGCCCACACCTGAATTCCTATACAAGGACTTATACAAACACACATACCTGAGAAGAGTTATGTATTGTAGTTCAACGTTTTGAAGTCCCGTTAGAACTATTGCAAGGTTTATTCTTCATATCATTCATGGACATCTGAAACTCTTGTGCTGAAAATGCTTCTTGCATTCGCATATGATGGCAAAAAAGTGCATGCATTAGGACCCATTGCTTTGCTTAGCATCGGATGGTGGTTAGTCCTGGTTCCTGCTCCCGGATCGCTCGGAGCAGGGTTTCTCTCACTAGTGAATGCATAGGTAGCAGGAAATGGAAATCCCAAAGTGATTACAAATGAGGGGAAATCTGTGTTGCTCTGCTCCACTTTCATATGGTGTTTCAGTTTGTTTGTTGCTTGGTGGCACTCAAAGCTTGCTGGTTTGGTTTCTTTTAACTTCGTTTGGCGGGCCAGTTTTGTCTGAAACGTAAGTTATTCAATATTATCTTCATATTTATTGAACTGTTGTATAAATCAATATCACACTCACTGTCATGCATATGTGAGTTTACGTTTTGAAATAGATATAGGGAAGAACCTGCTTTAAATGAAATAGGCAACTTTGTGACCATGTCTTACTGCTGTCAAATGAAAAATAAATGGTAGTCAGCTACAGCTGTTCAAAGAACAGCAGATGATAACATCCTTACTGCTGTCAAATGAAAAATAAATGGTAGTTGTTTTTAGATGCTTCACAAACTGCCACAAATGTCAAATATTACAAGACAAACATTACTTGTTGTTATTAATATTAATAATATACGTTGTAGTGTGAGGTTAAATGACAGAACAGATTTAAGTGTGGTTATGTATATGGACTCATTCAGGTTTGTCAGTCAGAGATTTCTGTTTCCGTACTGTTATTTTTATTCATCCAATTCCCAGTTGTGTTTGTTTGGGTATGTTCAGCATGGCATTAGCCACTTAAGTTAATGTAAGTAGCCACAAATAATAACAATCATACAATCATTTTCCATCATTCATGATTTTATAATGACTCACAATTTACTCATTAAAGGAAGGAAGGAAGGAAGGAAGGAAGAAAAAAAACATCTCTGAGCTAAATACAGGGTTATTAGCTGAGTAGCTCTCTGTAGGGTCTTAAATGTGTTGATTTATAAAAAAAAAAAAAGATATATATATATATTAATGATTATTGGACCCAAAGAGTGTTGTTTATTTGTTTTAATTAGTGACTGTAAGTTAGTTTGTCCTTTATTATGGGCTTTATTTTATTTAATTTTATTTTTTCTTTTGAACAGAGGAACAGAGTCTCATCTCAGAAGTTCCTCTTCTTGTAAATCAAGACTTGTTAAAGAAGAGTTTCCAGCAGAATGAGAACTGATGATTTGGAATCAGCTTTTGCAATCTGCTGGCTTCAGTGATCGAGAGTAGCGCAGTCTCTGTTGAATGGCCACTCCTGAAACCTGACTGGTTAGCATCCAGTTTGTTGTTCTGTGAAAGAAACAATGATACCTGGTTGAAAACAACTCGTTCGAGTGTTTTGGCTATGAATGGAAGGACAGAGACAGGTCTGTAGTTTTCTATCAGAGAAGTGTTTAATGTAGGTTTTTTGAGCAGTGGGGTTACCTGAGCCTGCTTGAATGCAGTGGAGAAAATGCCTGTGAGGAAGGATATGTTGATGATGTGTGTGAGTGCTGGTAAGAGTGTGGGAGACATTGCTTGGAGAAGGTGTGAGGGGATTGGGTCTAGAGGACATATTGTAGGATGGCTGGAGAGGAGAAGTTTGGATACTTCTGCCTCTGTGAGGGGGCAGAAAGAGAAGATGGGAGTTTTAGTAGTGGATGTGGTTGGTTGGAGGTCCTGTGTGTGGAGGTGAGAACTGACTACTGATTGTTCTAGTTTTGTCTGAGAAGAATGTGGCGAAGTCATCAGCTGTTATAGAAGTGGTGGGAGGTGGTGGAGGGGGACAGAGGAGAGAATTAAATGTTCTGAAGAGATTACGCGTGTGTGGAGCACTGTTAATCTTGTTGTGGAAATATGAGGATTTGGCAGTGTGGACTTCAGCGGAGAAAGATGAAAGCAAAGAATGATACCTACTCAGGTCTGATGGATCTTTTGATTTGCGCCATTTTCTCTCTGCTGCCCTGAGTTTGGCCCTATGCTCACAAAGAACATCACATAACCAGGGGTTAGAAGAGGCAGCCCGTGCTGGCCTGAAGGAGAGAGGACAAATGTCATCTAGACAAGAGGTTAAAGTAGAGCATAAAGTGTTAGTAGCTGCATTCACATCCAGAGATGAGAAATGGGTAGGTGAGGGAAGAGAGGAGGATACTACAGAGGAAAGATGGGAGGGAGAAAGGGAGCGTAGGTTTCGCCTAAAAGTAACAGGTATAGGGGTTGGTGGCACACAGGTAGCAAAATGTAGTCGAAATGTAATGAAGAAATGGTGGGAGATACAGTGGGTACGGAAAGTATTCAGACCCCCTTCACTTTTTTCAATTTTGTTATGTTGCAGTCTGATACTATAATTGTTTAAATTCTTTTTTTTTTCTCATTACTCTACACTCTGTCCTTTATAATGACAAAGTGAAAACAGAATTTTAGAAATGTTTGTAAATTTATTAAAAAGAAAAAACTGAAATATCACATTTACATAAGTATTCAGACCCTTTACTCAGTACTTAGTTGAAGCACCTTTGGCAGCAATTACAGCCTCGAGTCTTTTTGGGTATGACGCAACAAGCTTTGCACAACTGGATTGGGGGAATTTCTGCCATTCTTCTTTGCAAATCCTCTCAAGCTCGGTCAGGTTGGATGGGAACCGTCTGTTGACAGCCTTTTTCAGGTCTCTCCAGAGATGTTCGATAGGGTTCAAGTCAGGGCTCTGGCTGGGTCACTCTAGGACATTCACAGAGTTGTCCCTAAGCCACTCCTGTGTTGCTTTGGCTGTGTGCTTAGGGTCATTGTCATATTAGAAGGTGAACCTTCGGCCCAGTCTGAGGTTTTGAATGCCCTGGACTGGGTTTTCATTAAGGCTATCTCAATATTTTGGTGCATTGAGCTTTTCTTCTACTCTGATGAGTTCCTCAGTCCCTGCCGCTGAAAAACAGCCCAACAGCATGAGGCTGCTACCACCACACTTTACTTTTGGGATGGTACTCTGCAGGTGATGAGAAGAGCCGGTTTCCTTCAAACATGATGCTTAGAATTGAGGTTCATCAGACCAGGTAATCTTGTTTCTCAGAGTCTGAGGGTCCTTTAGGTGCTTTATTGCAAATTCCAAGTGTGTTTTCATGTGTCTTCACTGAGGAGAGGATTGAGTTTGGCCACACTCCCACAAAGCCCAGATCGGTGGAGTGTTGCAGTGATGTTTGTCCTTCTGTAGGTTTCTCCCATCTGCATATATGATCATGGAGCTCAACTAGAGTGACCACCAGGTTCTTGGTCACCAGTCTAGACAAGCCCCTTCTCCATCAATTGCTCAGTTTGGCTGGGGACCAGCTCTTGGAAGAGTCCTGGTTGTGCCAAACTTCTTCCATTTGAGAATTATGGAAGCCACTGTGCTCTTGGGAACCTTCAGTGCAGCAGAATTTTTTTTGTAGCCTTCCTCAGATCTGTGCTTCAATACAATCCTGTGTCTGAGCTCTGCAGGCAGTTCCTTTGACCTCGTGGCTTGGTTTTCGCTCTGATATGCATTATCAGCTGTGAGGCCTTTTACAGAGAGGTGTGTGCCTTTCCAAATCATGTCCAATCAATTTAATTTACCACAGGCGGACTCCAATCAAGGTGTAGAAACATCTCTGCAATGATCAAGAGACATGGGAGGCACCTGAGCGAAATTTCAAGTGTTGTTGCAAAGGGTCTGAATACTTATGTAAATGTGATATTTCAGTTTTTTCTTTTTAATAAATTTACAGACATTTCTAAAATTCTGTTTTCACTTCATCATTATGAGGTACAGAGTGTAGATTAATGAGAAAAAAAATGAATTTAAACAATTGTAGTATCAGGCTGCAACATAACAAAATTGAAAAAAGTGAAGGGGGTCTGAATACTTTCCGTACCCACTGTATGTAGTAATTGTACCAAAATGTTGTCTGCCGTACAATTGTGTGTGTAAATTAAATCAAGTTGGTTGCCTGATTTGTGCGTGCTTGTAGAGGTAAGGCGTTTGAGATCAAATGAAGCAAAGAGTGAATAGAAGTCTGTAGCATAAGGTTTGTCTAGATCAGTGGTTCCCAACCACGTTCCTGGAGGCCCCCCAATACTGCATGTTTTCCATGTCACCTTAATCAAACACACCTGATTCAGATCATCATGCCCATTAGTGGAGACTCCAAGACCTGAATTGGGTGTGTCAGACAAAGGAGAGATGCAAAATGTGCAGTGTTGGGGGACCTCCAGGAACGTGGTTGGGAACCACTGGTCTAGATGAATGTTGAAGTCGCCAAAGACTAAGAGTGGAGTGCCATCCTCCGCGAAAGAGGACAGCAGCCCATCCAGCTCCTCTAGGAAGGTGTCTAGAATTTGCCCAGGGGGGCGGTAAATTACCACAATCTGGAGTTTAATAGGAGCTGTTACAGTAATCACATGAGATTCAAATGAGTTGTAATTACATAGGGAGGAGTGGGTTGAGTATTTCCAATTGTTTGAAATGAGCAGACCAGTGCCCCCACCCCGCCCAACTTGACGTGGGGTGTGAGAGAAAGAGAAATTGTTAGCCAGAGCAGCTGGGGTTGCTGAGACTTTAGAAGAAAAAGCAGAAATGAAGTCTGCTTCATTGACAGCTGACTGACAATTCCAGAGACCCACAGAGAAAGAAAGAGGTGCAGTAGAAGAAGTAAAGATAGGAAGCAGGTTAGTGAGATTGCATTGCCGTGTGCGTGTGATTGTAGAGTGTGGTTGAGAGACAGCCGGAATGGTTTGGAAGCACATGATAGAGGTGGAAAGAAAGAGGACAGAAAGGAGAGTGTGTGAAGAGAAGTTAATAAAAAATACTTAGGTGTGTTGCTCGGTTAAAGTCGCACAGGAAAAAGTCGCAGGTCTTTACCCTCGTCAGTCTTCACACGAGGAAGCTGAAGACGAGGGCTGAACGCTTCCGCTGACGCTTCCGTGCCAGCACTCACACAACAAATAAATACACACTCTAAGAGACTAGAGTGAAAACAGCTGTGGCCCCCTTCTAATTAGCACAGCCAATAGCTCAGATCGAAAATAACACTTTGCACTTAGAGTGCACGAAAGGAGTAATGCAAATGACACAACGTGGTTGATTGCGATTTCACTTTTTTAAAGTTAGTTAGTGTGTAATGTTGCTGTTTGAGCATAAACATAAAGCCACAGCCATATCACCCTGCAGCCCAAGACTGGTTGCCCACTGAAGCTAAGCAGGGTTGAGCCTGGTCAGTACCTGGATGGGAGACCTCCTGGGAAAACTAGGTCGCTGTTGGAAGAGGTGTTAGTGAGACCAGCAGGGGGTGCTCACTCTGTGGCCTGTGTGGGTCCTAACACCCCAGTATAGTGACGGGGACACTATACTGTTAAAAAGCACCGTCTATCGGATGAGACGTTAAACCGAGGTCCTGACTCTCTGTGGTCACTAAAAATCCCATGGCACTTCTTGTAAAGTGTAGGGGTGTATCCCTGGCCAAATTCCCTCCACTGGCCCTTATCAATCATGGCCTCCTAATAATCCCCATCCACTTGATTGGCTCTATCTCTCTCCTCTCCACCTGTAGCTGGTGTGTGGTGAGCGCACTGGCGCCGTTGTCCTGTGGCTGCCGTCGCATCATCCAAGTGGATGCTGCACACTGGTGGTGGTTGAGGAGAGACCCCCTATATGATTGTAAAGTGCTTTGGGTGTATGGCAATACACAATAAAGCGCTATATAAATGCATCATTCATTTATTCACAATATCTGCAAAGTTACGATGCTGAAAGTTCAATGCAAACGGAGATATCATCTTTTAAAATTCTGGCAGTTTAATGCCTACAAAAACGACTGGTAAGGGACTACAACGAGTTACTTTCCGGGTCCGTTACGTCATGAACCCAGATAAACCCTGCCCCCGGGAACATGTAACGAAGGGGGCGAGGCCATGCTTCGCTGCTTTAGAGAAGAGGAAGAGAAAACTAGGGGTGCACGTAAAAATCTATTCATTTTTGAATCGCGATTCTGTCTTCTAACTATTTTAATGGATTCACAAGTTTCAAAATCAATGTTCTAAAACAGCGGTTAGAATTCTGTTGCTCGCGTCTCCCTGCTCTGCACATGCTCTGCATCTCTCTCTCTCTTTCTCTCTCTCATTCAAATCATCAGCTCAGTGAATACACTTTTCACATAGCTATAAGAAGCGTTATACATGGACGCGTGTGCAGTTGCCGTACTGTATTAAAGCTTTAATTAGAATAAAACCGTATATTAAAAGCTAACTTAGTAGCATTTGCAAATAACAGCGTATCTTAGGCCTGCCATTAAAAGCCATGCTTGCACAGATTCTGCATGATCCTCTTCACTAATATCCTCTGCGTCTCAATCGGGCTCAAATTGATAAGCAATATAGACAACGTCATTGTTTACAATAAAACCGGAGCACATGCCGCTGATGTGAGGGGCGGGACGTTTAGACACGAACTAGAAGCAGTTTAGCCAATCACAACACACTGAACCAGCTAACCAATCAGAGCCCATCATGTATTTCTGAGGGAGGGCCTTCACAGAAACAGGAAATGATCGACGCGTTTATCAGAGAAGGGACAGAGCGGTGTGGAATAAAGGTAAATTATATGAAAAATAAAGCGTTTTTTAAAAAAACAAAGCATTAACACGTTAGCCTGCACCCCATAAACACAATCAAGCTTAGAAAAAAGTCAAGTCAAGTCACCTTTATTTATATAGCGCTTTTAACAATACAGATTGTGTCAAAGCACTTAACAGTATCAAATTGGATACTGAAAAAAAAACAGTCAACCACCCCTTTAACCTTTTGATGACACCCTGAAGCGTATTCTTTCTTTGATTTGGTTATAGCCTGAAAAGAAAAAGAAAAGTGTGAAAAACGTGGAGCGTTTTGATCTGAATACCATATTCAGGGCTCTCAAGTTATAGCAAAAGTTTGGAGTGAGATTAGGGGAGGGGCCACAGAAAGGGGAGGAGTCACTCAAAGGGGAGGAGCAACTCAAATATTTGCAGCACCCAAGTTTTTGCTAGCACTTCAATTTTACTTATTGTTCATAATTGACCAGCACAAATTGAAATTATAACATCTGGTAAATCTGATGAAAGACAAATTCATTCTAATAAAATAAAAAGATTTGTGTTTTTAAAATACAAATATATCAAAAATAAAAAGAAATCTTGCCCCCAACAAGCCAACTGAACAGCAGTTCTCAATGTACATACACATAAAGTAGGATTACAGCACCATCATGATTTAATATGATATAATAGATTATAGCGTTCCATCCAGAGCCAAACTGTTTCTAGTTTTGGTTTTGTTCAAACCCACCACACTGCATCTGAATTTGATTGGGGAAGCCACAGTGCTTTATATGGGAGCCCCCTACCCCTGTCATCAAGGCATCAAAATGTGCAACAAGCAACAGAAAAAAAAAATAAAAAATAAAAAAACATTCATAAGCTGAAATGTTCTCTCTCTCTTTCTCTCTCTTTCTCTCTCTTTCTCTCTCTCTCTCTCTCTCTCTCTCTCTCTCTCTCTCTCACACACACACACACAGCTTGACATACATGCTCAGGACAAGTTCTGTAATCCTACTGTGTGTGTACAGTATGTACATTGAGCACTGCTGTTCAGTTGGCATGTTTGGGGCCAAATTTCTTTGTATGTTTGATACTTTCTTAAATATATAAAACAATTTATTTTATTTGGATGAAATTGTCTGTCTTTTATCAGACTTACAAACTCTTATAACATCTCTAGTACTTTCCTTTCAGGAAGCCAAAGCTAAGTTAAAGCTTCTGGTTGCAAAGCAGTTGGAGAGTTTTTTGACTATCAATAATACTTTAGCACGAATTTAGCTATATTCCCCAACATCAGCTCTCACTATCTTTTCTGAGGCAAGTGATTTCGTCCAGGAATATTAAAATCGAAAAAAAAAAAAAAAAAATGAAGGGGTTACCTACAGCATTCATCGGATCTTTCTCTTCTAACTTACACTCCATGTGCGCGCGCATCCATGTTGCTTAGTAACGAACGCGCTTGCGGCAGAATCGCGTAATTTAAATGGAAACAACAACATCCTAATTTCTGATTGGCTGGTAGGTGGCATTTAACTCTGTATAACTCGAGAGTTGAAAGAGCTATGAACTCAGCAGTCGGCAGACAACTTCCCTCCGAATTCCCTAGTCTATTAATTGTATATAGCGGGACAAGTTATCCCTTCTCAGCGTGAGAAATACAAGGTGTGGCGTGAGAGCGTGTGAACTGGTTGAAATGCGTGAGTCTCACGCCGAATGCGTGAGACTTGAGAGCCCTGCATATTTGATGACATGTTGCTAGTTTCTGTTGCTTGGCTGAGTTTGGATCGTACCAAGTAACTGAAGCTAATGTCTGTACCCAGACAGGCCACCCAGACACAAAGCTGACGTCCACCACCAGAACTGTGTGTGTTTCAGATGATGTGGCCAGATTAGATTAGAATGGATTTAATCAGCAGGCGTTATTACCCACAGTGAAGAAGCACAGCGCTGTTTTCTTATGTTTCCGAGAGCCAAAGACTGTTGAAATAGAGTATTATGTGTTCAGTTTTAACCATTTAGCATTTTCAAATTTGTTCTTTGTTCAGTGTTTGTTCAGATTGCCCATAGCACATGCTTCCTGGGGCAGAGCATATATATTCCAGGTGCTCTCACTCAAAGGAAAGTTGAGTTTCCTTTCCACAATAGTTCTTGTAATATTATACATCCTGGTAATTGTCTGTTTTTCAGAAAATTTAAGATGTTATGACCGCTTGTAATTCAGGCACAGTGCAAGCAATACAAGGGGATTGAAGGCTGCTATTGTGCAATAAAGGATGTTCTGACATTGTACCCTGCAGGCCAATTATTTGATAAAGCTAACCAACATATCACTCAGCTACACCTTTGGAGGCAGCGTTTCAGAGAAGTCATGCTATTGATGCCAGTGTCGTCGTGTCTCCATCCTCCTTTCTCTCTTTCTAATCACTGTAACTAGGCCACAGAACACTTTGTAACCCTTCCTGCAATTAAAATCGCCTCAACATGTCCAACAAAAGCCAAAAGTCATGGAAAAATATTTTTAGATCAAATTAAAAGTTTTCGCAAAGGCGAAATCAGACATTTAATGGTGCTTTTTTTAGCGAGCTGTCTTGCTGTATGTACATTTAGGTCGTATAAACTACTTGTGTACTCCTCATGGCATTTGCTACACTCAAATAATTGAGATGATTGTCCTTCAACTAAGCATTTTCTCTTTTATCCTGTAAGAGACATGTTGTCTGCCATACACTTTAGTGTAGGATTACCTGTAATTGGAATCGCTTTTTCTCTAGGGCATATATAATGTTCATTTTTTTTAGTATGTAAGAAAAAAAAGCCACTTTAAGGACCGCAGATGATATTACCGTCAGGATGTTGTCCTCATATGCTGAGCACAGTATTATCTAGCAGTGGCATGAGTTTCATTTGAACATCGGGGGGAGATATGTCTGTAAGTACCACAATGCTCATTTTTAGTTTCATTTCTGTTAGATGTCTGTTTATGTCACATGTGGACCGTTTATGAATGAAAAACATTTTCTTTTACTTCATGAAAATTTTTAATAGTGCAATAATGATTGTCATATTAGTATTCTGTGATTATACAGTGTTACATAAAGTAAGAGTTCCCCCAAAAATTAAAATGAATTTACTCACCCTTTTGACGTTACAAATGTCAAAAGGGTGAGTTAAAAAAGTTTGGGGATCAGTACGATTTTTTTAATATGTACTTTTTAAAATTATTCACATTATTATTATGCATTAATTATTCAGCAAGGATGATTTAAATCAATCAAAAGTGACAGTAAAGACTTTTACATTGTTACAGAAAGTTTCTATTTTAATAAATTCTGTTCTTTTACACTTTCTAATCATCAAAGAATCATGAGAAAATAAATGTATCATGGTTTCTCCAAAATATTAAGCAGCACTTTACTGATCTCAGCATTGATAATAATAAGAAATGATTCTTGAGCAGCAAATCAGCACATTAGAATGATTTCTGAAGGATCATGTGACACTGAAGTCTGGAGTAATGGCTGCTGAAAATTCACTTTTGCCATCACAGGAGTGAATTAGATATATAAATTATATTAAATTAGAAAGAAGTTATTTTAAATCATCATAATATTTCAGAATATTTGTTTTTTAGTGATCAAATATATGCAGCCTTGAATACATTTTAATATTCATATCATACCTTGTAGTGTTGTCACGGTACCAAAATTTACATGTATTTCTTTTTTAAAAGGAAAACAAAACTGCAATTGTGATTTCAGAGTGAAGCTGTCACAAGAAATGCCTGCTAATCAAGCTCTTGCTTTGTTTTTGAATATTGCTCTAAATAAACGGGCTAAACATCTGAAGAGACTGTTATGCTGACAATGTCCTGGCATTGATATGGTTTTTGCGACAGCGGGGTTAAATCCTGTTTTCCCAGCTCTTAGCACATTCATATGCACTCACGCATCCGGGCCTCAGGGTTTTTCCTCTCTTTCCCAGCAACCAAAAGGTTCCTTTTTTAAGTCTCAATGATCATCTTCAGGGCGGGAAAAGACCTTTTTGAAATGAACGTAGCCAAATCAGATGGCTTTGTTTCATCTGTGTCACCCTGGCCTCCAGCTCTCATAGGTTATCCTTTTCTCATCCCAGGCCTACGTAAACAGGCCCTTTTGTCAGAGCCATTTTGAATGGGATTGAGTGGCAGGCAGCTTTAGTGTTTGCGCTAATAGGCTTCCCTTTCTCTCTGCGTAGTTCCTCTTCTTATGTTGAAGATGGGGATGACCACAATGGCCATATAAAGGGTGCTTCCTTAACTTCATTTTGCTCTTTCTTCCTTCTCTAATGGTGACAGTGATAAATGAATTGAGCCTCATGTTGGTTATATATGTAGTCACTTACACCAGGGGTTCTTGGGTTTACAGACCTTGTGACCCCCCTCCAGCCAGACTCTCAGCCATCTCCAAGACCACCAGTGTTTTAAAAGCTAGATTTGCTTGGTAGCACTTATTAACTTAAACATTAAGAACATTAACACTACTACATAATATAATGTAAAATATATTACATTATATATATAATGTAATAGATCATTCCATTTTTGGATCAATTACACCTTTAAGACACGTGCAAGTGGACAGTATATATTACCATTCAAATATTCAGTGTCGATAAGCTATGTTTTTTTTAAATAAATCTCATACTCAACAAGGCTAATATTATGACAATTTAAAGTAGCATTTTCCTATTTAAATACATTTTGTAATGCAATTTATTTAATGTAATGGCAAAGCCGAATTTTTAGCAGCCATTACTCCAGTCTTGATCCTTCAGGAATCTTTCTAATATGCTGATGTGCTGCTTAATATTTTTATGGAAACCAGATTTTTAGGATTCTTTGATCAATAGAAAGTTCAAAAGAAAAGCATTTACCTGAAATGGAAATATTTTGTAACATTGTTGTAAATGTAAATGTAATAAAAAAAAAAAAAAAAATATATATATATATATATATATATATATATATATATATATATATATATATATATATATATATATATATATATATATAAAAACTCTTACTAGCCCAAAACTTTTGAAGGGTACGTCTCAAAAGTTAAACAATCTAGCTTCTTATTAGCAGACCATTAATTTCCATTTTAGCATCTAATACTATTTATGTTCCAATCTGGCAGGTTTATTGCTGGCGGATGTGTGATAATAGCTTAACAATTATAAGTGTGGGGACAACTTGTTCATAGACTGGTTGTTGTTTAGTAATATGTTTCCGTTAGCACATTGTGAAGTTTCATGTCTTGTAGTGTGTGAGGAAATGGTGTTCGCTTACTCATTGTACACACAGAACCCAAAAAAGCAATCAAAGTTCCGTCACTCGTCTCGCACGTTGCGTGTGTCAGTGTCAGATGTGACGCTAATGGGACTCTATGGGTGGGAGGGACGTGTTGGACATCAGGCAGGTAGGGGACCGAAAATGCTGTGCCAACAAGGATCTAGATACACAGACCAGGTAACCATACCAAAAAACATCAGCAGTTTATGGGTTGATTTAATCGAGATTCTTAGGCAAAGTTTACTCTGACCTAATTTATCAGGTTATATATGTGTCATGTGTTTCTGTTGTAAGCAAAAGCAAAACGTGCCAAAATAAATATTTAAAAAATATTTATTATGTAAGAATGTGGTTTGGAAGCTTATTTAAGCTGATTTATTTACTTCAACCAGTTTCCATCATTTGCCTCTCTCTTCATTCTTCATACACTTTTTATGCTTCATGCTTTTTATGCTTATTGACCTTCAAGACTTCAGAAATCTGGAGATTGCACAAAAGTAATGCGTAACAAACAGAAACAAAACATTTGAAATAACATTTTCTGCTTTTGCTACAATCAGTAAATTTGTATCATAAAGTTTCATTGTGTGGACAATGCTTTTTGAAACTGTTGTTTGTCTCACTAGGGAGCCATAAGTGAAGAGAAAAGAAGAGAGTAAACAAATCGCTTCTCAAAGGACTGCTCAGTTTGAAAGTGTTTCAGGGATGGTCCAGAGCATGGTGGGCTACAGCCGTTATCCTCTCCAGATTGTTTTGTTTGTACAGACTGTTTTTCAGGGAAGCAAAGTGTTGTGATTTTGTAGGTGTCCTGGGAAGAGATGCTGGCCAGCTTTGATTCTGTATAAACAGTGAAATCGTGCAAATCACTGCTGCTGTTTAACACCAGCGACAACTTTGCTCATCTCGCTCCTGTTCTACGAATACGCACACGATGGAGCCATGAAGAGTGCGTTGTGATTTTTATGAGGTCAGAATCAATAGAATTTAGTCAGCGCTGTCGTAGTTTCAAAAAGCCGGAGCGTGCTGCCAGATGTCAAGTTATTCAGAGTAATTCAGCAGATGTCAGAATGCTGCAAGACTGCATCGAGCCGTGTACTAAGATGAGCACGCAGCCAAGTCAGTCTCTCTCTGTAATTAAGATATTTTCCAAAAAGTTATTTTGGCAGCCATTTTCGAATGAGGTCATTGTTCAATAATAAAAAAACCTCTCAAATAGGTCTGACCTCAGCCAATGGAAATACGGGAAATAGTGCATTACGTAATCCAGTCAATCATGTCTATCATACCATTACCTAGAATTCCACACCCACATTAAAAGCAACATTCAATGCTGTTTGCTACCACTGCCAAATGCCTATAACAATGCTAATCAAGTGCTCTTGTGCCATTTTCCTTTGTAGTTTTGTCACATTCATAAAATGACCTCTTGTTGACTATTGGACTCTAAAAAATGCTGGGTTGTTTTAACCCAACTTTGGGTCAAATATGGACTAACCCAGCTGTTGGGTTAAATTTTTACATTAAATTTTTAACCCAAAAGTTGGGTTAGTCCATATTTGACCCAAAATTGGGTTAAAACAACCCAGCATTTTTTAGATTGTGGAAAAGTGTAGAACCTTGTTTCTACCTCAGAGTAAAAAAAATCAAAAGGTAATGTTGACTTCACTACCTCACAATCCTGTCTTATCTGACAGTTGCAACTTTCTTAACAAAGTTGTGACAATCATATCTGTGACATAAATCTCACACGTTATTTTCTGAATGCATCATATAGGTTTTTTAATGGTTTATCCATGTTTTATTTTGAAAAAAATACTTTTGAGCTTGTAATTTTTAAACAGAAATGAACTACAAGCTCACATTCAGATCCAATCAACAACCAATGGATAGAACTAAGTCCCAGCCACAGCAATTTTTTTTTTTTTTGTCAATTATCAGGTTCATTCAGAGTTTACTCACAATATGGAAAAAAAGATCTGTTGCTACTTCAGTTTTCTTGTATTTCTTATAATTGCAACTTAATATCTCACAATGGGATTTTCTGATTTCTTATTTTTATTTCTTGTATTGAACTTTATCTCACTATTGTAAGTTTTATTTGTTATTTTGAAGTGGAAACAAGCTTCCACAGAAAGGAGACTAAACACCAAGTTGGAAAGTTGGAAACGATCAGGGATTTGTATTCACACTCTGTAGATAATGAAACTCCACAAGCAGTTGGATTCTGATTCTCAGATCAGATCTGACTTCATCAGTGAACAATGGCTCATGTAACTGCACTGTGTCCACTGTTCATGCATTTCCTCCTCATTTTAAGTCAGGCTACACAAGATGCTGTTGAGGGCAAAGAAAAACTGGTCTTTGTGAAACTGTAACTGTATTTCAGTTGTGTAAATTAGTATATCCAGCAGAACGAAAGGCTAGACCTGATGAATTAATAGAGAGACAGCTAACCCAAAAATGAAAATTCTGTCATCATTTTCTCACACTTGTCATTTCGAACCCATATGACTGACTTTCTTCGGTGGAAAACAAAAAAATGTATTTTGGGAAAAAAAAAAAAAAAACATCTATGTTTTGCGTCTTTTTTTTTTATTTATTTTTTTTACCTGCATTGTTTTGTCTGTAAAATGGAAGTGAAGTCCAATGTGGTTTTTGACATTGTTCGAGTAAAAACAGTTGAAAAATGCTTAAAATATCTTCATTTGTATCCCATAGATTAAAGAAAGTCATACAGGTTTGGAATGACATGAGGATTTCACATTTTTGGGTGAACTATGCTTTTACGGTTGTCACCATACATGCTTAGCAAAATATATTTTAATCACTCCACAGAATGAAGCCTTTACAGTTAATTTTGTTTAAGGTTTAATCAGCTTCTTGGTTCCTGTACCTCTTTATTGGATGCATTTATGAGTATGTTGAAAACACATTCTCATGCACATTCAAGAGCAAATTTCCTGTTTTAGCCACTTTAGATGTTTGTATGTTTTAATAAGGTGTTAGACTCTTAAATGGGTAAGGTCTATTACTAACATGACTGCATGTCGTTTAAGCTACCGCAGAACAGTTTAATGTATTTTATGGGAACGTTTGTGGCAGTTTGTGACAATGATTTTGCCATATTCAGTGCATGAATTTAAGAGCTTTCCCAATTATCTTATATCAGATTTAACAAAGATACTGGTCATCTCTCAAAGATCAAATGAGAGATTGGCCTATTTTGCCACGTTTTTGGCAGCAGTGATGAGATTAAAGAGGCATATGCGGTCCAAAGTGCCAGTATGACCATGTCTAAGTCCCTGCTGCTTGTTCATTAAATGCGACCGGTCATAGGTGTTTGCTTGCATCTGAAACATTACCTGTTTTAGAGGAACTAGTGGTTTTAAGAGGTGTCTTTCACATTCATTTAAAGGTACATAAATGTTGTGCCCATAAGTACAAATGGTGTCAACAGGCAGGTTCTGGCAAGTGTGCATACCCCATAGTCTTACACGTAGGAGATACAGCTCTACTGTAGATGCAAATATAGTGTGTGATGACATACACATAATATGGCCATGCACACCCTCAATTCATGCTCAGAGTCAAGTGCCTATTAAACACCATTTGCTTCCCAGAATACAATAAGATCTTACGAAATAACCACAGCAGTCCATGTTGGGTGAGAGAACTGGCATTTTATGTGTAGACTGATGGGTCTCTCCTTCCTGTTTGAACACCCAGACAACCACTGCATCGTGTGTGTGTGTCTCAGTCAACAGCGGGAGGAGACACTGATGCAAGCCTTTGAGATTAAGCCTTTCACAAGCTAAACAGTCAGGGATAGCCAAGAGTCATTAATTCAACATTGTCTTCTTGTGGTTGTAATGTGTCATATCAGGGCTGGTTTGAAAATATTGATTTCTCGATTTTAATCTATTCTCTTTTTTTAATTAACTGATATTGATTCTTAAATCCCAAGAATTGATCTTTGCTGTTTTCAAATAATGTGTAGAAAAAAAACATTATTTATAGCTCACCTCCCACCTTTGTGCCTTGTTACTTCAAAAGTAAAAAAAAATAAAATATGAGTCTCAGCTTTCAAATTCTGTCAAATTATTAAAATCAAACAGTAAGCAGTGGCACCCTATAATATAATGTCAGTACAAGCAGCAGCACGTAGCACAACTGAACCAATCATTTATTTTTCTTTACTATCAGTTACTGCATGAAATAAACATGAATGAACAATCAGAAGGTGTTAAAAGAAAAGTCAAGTCAAATTTTATTTATAGTGCACAAGTTTAACAGAACTGTAGTTGATACAAAGTGCTTTACAATAAAAAAAAATTCAGAATTTAAAACAGAAAAGAAGGGGGAGAAAAAAAAGACTGAAATGGATATTAAAAAAAAACAATGTATATACTGTACATAGAATACCAACTATTCGAAGTACATACACAGCATCACTTGAATGCTAGAGAGTAAAAATAAGTCTTTAAGTTAGATTTAAAAACCATTCAGTGATGGAGAGGCCCTGATGTTCAAATGTAGACTGTTCCAGAGCTTTTGGGGTGACCACAGAGAAAACTCAATCACCTTTTGATTTACAACGAGAACGAGGGACAGATAAAATTAACTGATCACAAGATCTTAATGACCTAGAGGCTGTGCATGGCCTAAGAAAACCACAAATGTAATTCCGGGCTGAATTATGCAATGCCTTGTATGCGAAAAGAAGGATCTTAAAGTCCACTCTAAATTTTATATGGAGCCAATGCAATGAGGCAAGGACAGGGGAGATATGATCCCTTTTCTTAGTTCCTGTTAACAATCTGGCTGCTGCATTTTGAACCATCTGTAACCAAGACAGTATAGATTGAGCTAGGCCAATGTACAGAGAGTTACAGTAATCTAATCGAGAGGAAATTAGTGCATGATTCACAATTTCAAGGGCTATACTACAAAGAAAGTGTTTTTGCCACCAATCTGAGTTGAAAAAAAGCTACTCTTTACAACTGCATTTACATAATTGTAATTTACATAATTGTAAACAAATTGAAGACTCCAAGATTTTTTGCAGTTGTACAAACAGTACGTTACCAAAATGTATCATATCTTGCATAATGTGCAGTAATTGCTCAATCAGTGTTTCAACTGCAGAAACGATGTCACATAACATTACATTTACCTCAGAAAAGCCATTCAATGACCATAAACTCACTAGTTGTCTAGATAGTAGTACTTAAACTGTTCTTCAGTATTTAATGGATGTTTGAAGAAATCCGTCATGAAATTGACATATGCTGAATCTGCCTATGTATCCAAATGAATTGATATTGATTTGAATTGAGATTGAGATTGAAATTAAATCAAATTGCAAGTTTATGAATAAAAATCAAATTGAATTGTAAAATTAGAAATCATTCTGATATTCTGATTTGCTGCTCAGGAAAAATTCTTATTATCAATGTTAAAAAGAGTTAAAACTAAGAAACTAAGATAATTTCTTACTGACCCCAAACTTTTGGATGGTAGGGTACATCCTTAATTATACATACATAGCTACCACAACATTATAATGGCAAAAAATAAAGAAAACGCTTATTACATACATTAATGTATTAATAGTAGCCAGTATTTTTGAAGCAGGTGTAAACGCTTGACAGTACGTTTTATATTGGGGTTGTGGTTTAGCAAACATATCCAAAATATGGCTTACACAAACAGATCTTGTACACCCTTTTTTATACGTTGCAGATTAAAACCTTTGGTTTAAAATACATTGTTGTTGTAAACTCTGCTTATTTGTCACCTATCCTACATTTTGTCTAGTTGAGATTTTGTATGAGTGGGAAACTTCACATTCTAGATGATACACGAGTTGCCGAGTTGTGTGATGTTGGACATGGAATGTCGATTTAAAACATTGCAGAAACACACTGATTGATAATATAATATAGCTTGCAGCATTTCCAGTTCCCAATCTTTTTTCTCTTTTCTGCCCATATTTTTCTGCTCTCAGATGTCTATCCACACCAAAATATTTCTGTGGTTTGATGCCTTAAACCTGTATAGGAAGGTGTCCTTTAGGGTGTATAGCATTGCTTTCTACATTTGAAGGCCTGATATGTAAATTTAGGTCTTTTGCCAGTCATCCTCTCACTAACATTGCCTCCACCTTTTGTCACATTTAGTTGCTGGGTTAGGTCTTTACACAGAGGGCACCGGGCAAGCTGTGTGGGCATCTTGCCTTGCTGTTCCCACACGTCTCTGCCGGACACGGATGAACCTTGACCCCTCGAGGTCCTCGCCGTGGTATGAAGAGACTCCATTCAGTCAACAATTTCTATTCAGTGTCGCGCCTGTATTTAAAAGCCAGACTCACATTGTGGTCAACGCCTCTCCATTGTCTATCCAGCAGGCGAGGTCAGAAGACTGGCTGCTACAGGCTAGGGCAAGACTTCCGAAAGCCCATTCACATCTGACCTGACCCCCTATTCAGTGCCAAGCCATAGGGATCAAACGCTGGGAATCTGGCTTCTTTCTCCCGTATCTTTTTTCTATTGGTTATTTTCTGTTTGAAGAGCAACCAAAGTGACAAATTATATTCTTAAGAGAAGCATTTGTTTCTACTCGGGCATGAGGATGTTTAAGATGCAAATGCGCTTTTTTGTGAGTGTGAATAGTTTGCCGTTTCAAAAGACATCACCCTGACTGTTTTGTGTAATGCTAAATGCCTGGATTAGACTAAAGGCTAAAGAGGATATTAGTGATAACTTTAATGGCTACACGCAAGTGTGAACTGAATTAAATTTAACTGCACGCTTATGACTTTAGTGCTAACCTAACCTTGTACTAGCATGTTTTAGCTTAGAAACAGAAAAGCAGTGGATTTAGAGATAGCCTACACAGTCTGCTACTTTTTTCCCATTTGTAATATGCACAGATAAATATGATGATATATACAGCAATATAAGGTAAGGTTAAAACATTGAGTCACCAGATTCATTAAGTATCTGTTCGTTCGTCCGTCCATCTGTCTATCCATCTGTATCTGTCTGTCATTTTGTCTGTCATTATGTCTGTCTACGTATCTGTCTGTTGGTTTCATTCATCTATCTCTGTCTGTCTATTTATTTAACTATTTTACCTTTCTATCATTCTGTCTATCGCTCTGTTGTTGTCATTGCTCTGTCCATACAACCTATAAATCTTTAAATTTAAAAGCTTTAACCCCCAGTTTCACAGACAAGCCTTAAGCCTTTAGTCCCAGACTAAAATGTAAATCTGAGCTGTTTCAACTGAAAGAAACTTGCACTGATTGATCTTAAAATATATCAGTGCCTTTTCTTTGTCTCAAGATGGACACCAGTAATTTTTTTTTCTAAGGCATATTTATAAAAATTACTTAAATGTCCTAATTGAACTGTGGCCTAATCCTGGCTTATTCTAAGCCCTGTCTTTGAAACCAGGCCTAAAACTTTAAAACTTTTAAATGCTTTTTGTCAAGTAAACATCATTTAAAAACAGTGTTTAAATTCAGTTCATTTTAATTTTACTTTCTTACATTCAAATCTGATTTTCAGGTCTGCATCCTGATTACTATATCAGTTCAAATTCATTTCTGAATGGTCACAACCCTGGAGTAGTGCTATCATGTGTTATGTACAGGACTTTCTGTGTACTTTCCAGTGAATCTGCATCTTAATAGCTTGGAATATGCTGACTGTGTTTTTAACTGGTGCATAGATATAAATTAAAAATAAATAAGTAAATAAATACATCATCCATAGTCTGTATACTAAATGCAGCATTAAATGCATACATTTGGCTTCAGGGTCTAGTGTAGATGAAGTGACTAATATATTCTGGAAAACAATATGAACAGGTACTTCTGTACTGTGTGGATATATCAGTCCTACATAATAATATATGAAGTCAACAATCAGATCTGATTTGAGCCAGTGAGTAAAAGAATATTTCTTTGTTACTTTCTTTTGTTCTTGGACTCTTATTCCCTGCTCCATCAATATCCTTGAGCTCACTCGCTATGTTTTCAATTTACTGAAAACAGTCACCCCATATCCCCCTCCCAACGTCCCCATTCTTGACTTTGTCATGCTTAAGCTGTTGTCAAGACTACAGTGAGGTGAGGGCATGCAAGAAAAAGAGAGAAAAAACTCCATGTAAGCACAGATTTCAGATTGAGGTCCCAGGACACTAGGTACAGGAAAGGGGTGGGGGTTCCATCTCAGAGTGTGTTTTAAATCATCTTGAGAGGGTCTCTTTGATTCTCTACATGCTGTGTGTGTGTTGGGAGCTGCTCTGTTGAGCTTCTCTCCTGTGGTTCACCTGTCAGAGCTGGGAAAGTAAAAAGTGGTCGGCCTGTACAGGGAATAGGGGAGTGTAGGAGGTGTTTTACCTCCTTTCACAGGCCCCTTGAGCCCCACTGTGTGGTCTGCTGTACCACTACCCAGACCTCCTCCAACCGCCAAGGTAGAGAAGGGCTGGTCTGGGGAAGGTGCACACAGATGGATTCTGGATGTGATGGCTTAAAGAGGCTGCCAGCTCACCCATTTAAAACCGCAAAGCCCATATGTTAGCTATTGGAGCACTTTTCCCAGCTCGTAATGAATTGAGTTACTGTAAATCTGAACTAAGTCCAGACAAGCAGTGTCACAGCCTCTGCTTCCCCATAAATGGTGCTGGGGTTGCTGTCAGTACAGGGGTTGAGGCCCAGTCATTGACCCTGCCAATTATTTACTAATCCAGTCAAAGAGGGTTTCCCCTTATACACACAGAGAATGTTTGCACTGCATTTTTTCACTTTTATTACAGTTTAGCTGCGGTGACAGCAGATCATATGTTGGCGCTGAAGAGGATATCCATCATGTATATATTAAATGTCCATTATGTATACATGTATGTTTAAAGACAATATGTACACTATTGTCTAAAGTTGGGGTCGTTAAGTTTCGTATTCTTTTGAAACAAGTCTCTGAAAGAAGCCTGCATGCATTTGATCAAAAATAAAAACAGTAATGTTGTGAAATATTATTACAAATTTAAAAGATTACTTTTTTTCAGGATTCAGAATAGAAAGTTTATTTGAAAAAAAAATGCATTTGAATGCATTTATTTGAAATAGAAAATGAATGCATCCTTGTTGAATAAAATAATTACTAAACACTTTTTTTTCACATTTGTTCTTAAGGAGTGCAGAAAAAAGTCTATTATTCACAAACTGTGCTTCCTAACATTGAGGTAAGGTGCAGTTTTCACTTGCTGTGTATAAAGTTTCAATCCATTCATTATTCTATAGTAACTGCAAAATATCAGAATCAGAATCTGTGCAGGAGTTTAAAATGAGAAATAGTGACAGCATAGGCATTATGTGTGATTTGCCTGTGGACAGGTGTCACTGGTGCTCAGCCTGGCCTTAGTAATGTTTGATGTATACCACGCATACATTTCACATACCTCATTATGGTGGTCTCCCCTATATTTTTGGAGCTAGTGAAATCTGGTGGTTCACTAAAACAACAGCTGGTGGCTTTGGTAATCATTCAATCCCAGTGAAAATAAAAGAAAAAAAGATCAATACAAACATAAGAGGTTGTAAAAATAAAGAAAGAAAGGTCAAGCTCTTCTCTGTCCAAGTGGGACTATATCTGAGACATCTTTTATATGCATTTGTAGTCGCGGCTTATATGGAAAATACATTATAACAGTCTCTGGGCCTTAAGTGCAATAGCATTGTTCTGAAGCCTTGGAAAGGACCACGATAAGTGTCCCTGTGCCATCTGGATTCATGATCCTCCAGAGGACACCTCTGATATGGCACTGGTCAGCTGGCTTTTAGAAGAGAGTGAGGAGAGAATCGGTCTGCTTTGAACTCTTTCATAGGGCTGCACTTTTTGAGGAGCTGCTCTCCCATCTGAGCAGTACAAGACAGTAAATCTCCGGCCAGAATGGCACAGCGCCACTTAAAGTCTTCATTTGTTGCCCAGCAAGACCTTGGCAGTGTTCCAGTGAAGCTTCGGGGTTATTGATCTTGGCTGGGTCTTCTCACTCTCCTCACTGGGATTTTGGGACCTACCTAAGCATCCAAGCAAACTTATAGGGACTCTCACTTCACTCCATCTTTCTCCACTGCTCACTGCCACACTCTGGGTCTGGTTCCACACAGTATTTCATAGCACAAAACTGTCTTTTTTACTAACCATCCACAAACAGTTAATTCCCTGTGTCAGAATATGTCAGGCATGTCTTCTTACCTCAAATAGTGTGCAAAAAGTTTGTCAAATGAATAGTATGCCTAAATAAGCAGTATTAATTAAACATTTTGCAACAAATATCCAGATGACCTGCTACATCCACCAGGATTTTGAAGTTTGCATCTGATAGACATTTTACTATCCCTTAAGGTCACTGGAGATTTATAGAGCTGACAACGACAATATGACAGATTTAGAACATGAATTCTTCACCTTTTTTTGTAACATTCAAGTTATTTATCAAATAAAGGAGCCAGTGTTTCATTGCGATCACTGCAGTTTTTTTTTTTTGTTTTTTTTTTTAATTTTCTGTTTCATTTCAGTTTTAGTAATTTCGTTGTGTGTTTTTGTCATTCTTATTAGGTTTTTTAGGTTTTATTGATCAGATTGAAAATAAATGAAAATAAGAAATGTCTTGGCAACTAGCTGAAAGAAAATAATTTTTTTATGGTTTTAGTTTCAGTTTACTGTAATTCTGTTTAGAGCAGGCTGTTTGTATTGCTCTCAGTTTGGCTCATTGTGAGCCGCAGATAAGCAGAATGTTAAAAAGATGCTAAAATTCTAAATAAAAAAAAATACCAAATTCTAACTGACTTCTGTCTAAAAGTCCCCACAAAATGAAAATAGAGGTTTTTTTTTTTTTTTTTTTTTTTTTAGTATGAATATGTTAGCCTTAAGTTTATCTATAAGCCAGTGTGCTCCAAAACACTGACAAAATTTGCATTTGGAAGATATAATCATTCAAACTTACAGTCTCTAACTTCCGCCAATATGGATCAACAATTTTGACGACATCACCCTGCACTTCAGCTTCTCATCAAACTTTCTGTCCAATCAAATGCTGTCTAGAATCTGATGCATCCTTCCCCCTACACTATAAATCGGCACTGAAGCTGTGGCTGAAGTCTGTCATTTGTTCACAGAGTTAGTATTTTCTGTACAGTGAATGGCACGTAGTGCACCATATAGGGGATAGGGAATGATTTGGACAGTGTAAATATGCTTTCCATTGGGGCAAAAGAAGTTTTGCGTTGTCACGTGAACCACCGCAGCGCACAGACCACAAAACTTATCATTTGAATTCTACACAGTAGGGCTGCACGATATATCGCATGCGATATTTAATGCACATCTTATCAATAAAGCTGGTCCTGTAATCAACAGTAATTTCCATCATGTGCAGGACCAGCTTTACTGACAAGATGTGCATTAAATATCGCATGCGATATATCGTGCAGCCCTACTACACAGAATGCTATATTTTATAGCGATATGGATGAGAACAGGAGGAGAAATGGTTAGACAAACAGCAGTAATGAGTAGAAGAGATAACACCAGTGCAGCGGCGCCATGTACCAACATAAATGATATAATTTTCAAACTACACATCCTCAGCATCATCATCACTGTTTTGCTTTGGTAACAGTTTCATATTGAATCTAAAGAGTTAATCTATTAGACTGTGGCTGTCTGATATAAACGAAACAGTGCAAACAGCCAAAACCTGGACATTTTATACAATACAGAAATCTTGGCAAGGGTGTGTCCCGTAAAAATGACCCCTAATAGTCACCCTAGTCTTTAACATTTGCAATACTCCTGAGAAAGCATGTTTATGTAAATGTAACTGTTTCAGGAAAATACAAGGTAGACACTATAATTACTTACACCCACAGACAATGTAGAATATAGAAAGGGGGGCTGTTTGTATAAACTTTTAGCTAAAATGTTGTTTTTACATGTTCACCTTACCATGCTTCACATGCTACTAATAACTGATGAAATCTCTTTGAACCTGTACATTTATGTAAGTCCATTAAACAAGTTGATCTCTTTGTTTCAAAATTGCTCTTTAAAGATTATACTTTCTCAGTCTGCGACCCACCTCCAAGTTTGAGGTATTTGTTTCTTTTTAAATGTGTCCAAAGCATTAGATATTGTCTGTAAGTGATATTTTATGGGGCCTCTTTGAAAGCCTTGTGCCTTGCCAAGCACATAACTGCAGGCTCTTTAGACATTGAAAAAACAAGTGAGACCAGCTCAATTTCATGGTAAGTGCATCTGGCGATATCTAGACATTTCTTTCAAGTGTGTTCTCCACAGCTGACTGATATCTTCAGGGGGAAACTTGTCACCTAGAGTAATTGGCTTTTTTTCTGATATCTGAGCACGCCCTTATATGCCCAAGGTGAGCCCCAATGATGTTCTTCAGTTGGGACTTTCTGTCTAATGTAACAGTTGTTGAGTACTGTCTAACCACAGCGACGCAGCACAAATACTCATGCTCACAAATTCATTTTGACATTCTGAGCACTCGAGAAATTGACCAGTACATGTAAAACTTTCAGCTATTGCAATTTTTTCATCACTTTTTTTTCCTCATTTTTGCATTTGTGTTTGACAGGTGCTTTTATCCAAAATGACTTGATCAGTTACTACTGCCAAGCTCATATCTGGCAAAATGTCCATAGTTAAAAGTAATAACAAAAACATATATGTTACTTAGCAGTTTTCAAAAACAGCTTTATTTTTTAACAAAAAGTCACGTACACAATGTCTGAGCCCATTTAAACACAAGCTTAATGAATGCTGCAAATGAAAATGTGAAGCCAGACAAATTTTTTGAGATGTTCGCTGACATATTGATTATACGTTTTCATTTTTCAAACGAATAAGGCATGAGTTTTAGCAGATATTTATTTCCCTCTGGCAGTTCTACAGCCCTAGCCGTTTTATTCAGATCTACAGTACCGTGTGGCGCTATATAAACACAACTCAACATATGAACCCATTTATGTTCATTTAACTCTGGTGCTATGAAATGGTCTAGTGGCTGTTTGCTTGGGCAAGTAACCAGAGAGTTTTGCGGTTTCCAAACCAACATGGAATTTATCCATCACACCCAAGAGAATGACTTGTAACCTGAATTGCCTTGGTAAAGCCCCAACCTCAAGAATGGAAATGAAAAGACATTCATATCTGCAATTGACTGTGAAACGCATAAATAATGGTGAGAACTCCAGAGCAGGACTGGATCCGTTGCAGCTCACGCTAGCTAGAGAGCAACAAGAGGAATTACAGTTCGGCTTCTGGCCACTGGCCTATTTGTGCAGGCCAGACACCCCATTCAGCTCATGCCATGTCTGGCCCTCTTTAGACAGTCATTCACATGGCTGCAGATTGTCTCCTTTCATCATATAGACGGGTCACAAAGTTCTAGCTTGTGTAAACGGTTGATAAATGTTTATGCCTTCTAGCCCACATTTGTGTATTTGCTGTTTTCACTGTAATAATTTATAACAATACACTGTCATTGTTTTTTCTTTGAGGAGTGTCAATTCTCTATTTATGTTTTTCTGACGAGAAAGACGTGACACCTGTGCCAACACCTACTGACTCTCGTAGCTCTTCTCTTGAGATCATCAAATGTAATGGTAATCTCTGCTGGCCTAAAATCAGCAGGACACACTCGGCCCTCTGTGCAATCATCAGTCAAGAGTGGAAAGGTCTTAAAGTTACCACCCACCCTCACACACGTAACAAATTAGCATTTTGTTGTATCAGCTGGCTGAAAACAAGTCCAGTTGATTATATTGTTTTTCTTTCATATCACTTCTTTGTCTTATATTCTGATTGTGTTGTGCTTTATTTTGATGTTCCCTTTACCACATTTTGTTGACTACATATATGTTGCATCTACATATATACTAACTGCCATTGGAGTGGTAGTAGAGTATTAGTTGACTAATAGGTTTAGAGTTAGAATAAGTTGACGTACCTGCAAAGTTACTTAGTCAGTAGAATGTCTGTTGGGATAAAGAGCAGATATTAAACAGATAGTCTACTAATATTCTAATGTGAGTTAGTCGACATGTAGGTGCAATTTTACATATTGTCAACAGAATGTTCAAAATAGACCATTAAAATAAAGTATTATCTGCTTATATAACAGGGTTGTATAGTTCAGAATGCAAAACTGATCATTTTAATTGAGGGAGCAAACAGACTTAATATTGATAGCAGAAAAATGAGAAAATTGCATCTGTGGCATGAGTTGATCTTTGGTTGACCGATCGGTGAGAAGGGGCATTTAAGGCCCTGTCCACATGTAAAAATCGAATATTCAAGTGTTTATCTGTTTTCAACCTCTGAACCTAAAAGCAAAAAATCAAGCCAAATTCTTGTTTTGTTTTGTTTTTTGAAGGAAAATAAATAAATGCACAAATTTTTCTGCTTTCAAAATTACATTTAAAAACTGATGACTGTAACATACACGTTACATACGGACAAAACTCACTAATATTTAATTTGCTTAAAATGGCTTCATTACATTCAAATGACATTTGTGGAACACACACTATTTATACACTTATACACTTATTTATCTAACACACATACCTAGTCTACATTTCAATTAGCACATAATATACCTGTACACATACAAAACTGTCTATTGTAATATACCTGTACATACAATTATCAATTTGTATATTGTTATTCCTTATTTACTTGTTCTGTTTTTAATAATTCTTTTTATTATCTGTGTTTTTGTTCTGTTGCACTGTGGAAGCTTCTGTCACGAAAACAAATTCCTTGTATGTGTAAACATACCTGGCAATAAAGCTCATACTGATTCTGATTCTGATTCTTGATTCATTTTGATTCTGATGAGTCATGCTTAGAAGAAGTACAGTGTTGTTTTCCTCCTCTTTTTGTTCTCCCACTCTGTCCATAGTGACTTTAAGAGAATTTTCCTGGAACTAGACAGCACAGCAACTTTTCAAAGCTGTAAGCTGCTCTCTCTGTTCAGCTAGGCCACTCATTGGTCCCAGTGACCTGAAGGCTTGACCGAATGACCCAGCGGTCATCCTAACAGCCACCATGGTGCAAGGCTCATTGTGTCCACATCGTCATGTAGCTAACGTGAGCCAAAAGACAAAAAAAGTCCAAATTTGCACTTAATGTATGAGAAAAAAAGAAAGACATTCTTGGACACTTGTTTTCCTCATTTACGTGACCTAACAGATTCAGAATCAGAATCCAGAATCAGAATGAGCTTTATTGGCCAGGTATGCTTACACATACGAGGAATTTGTTTTTGTGACAGAAGCTCTACAGTGCAACAGAAAGACAGCAACAGGACAGGGCACAGATAATAAAAGAATAATTTACAAATAGGCAATGTACAAATAGCAAAAACACAATATATAGACAATTATGGTGTACAGGTCTAATATGTGCAAATCTGAAATGAAAAAAATAAGTATGTGTGTTGAATAAATAATTTATAATAGTGTTGTGTGTTCCACTTTTAATGTCAAGTGTTCATGAGATGGATTGCCTGAGGGAAGAAACTGTTCCTGTGCAAGCCTTGTGTTCTCCAGAAAGGGGCCTGCCACAGACAGACAGACAGACGGACTGGTAAGCCAGCAGGCCCAGGGCAGCTCCATTTACCAAGACGGATTTGTTAACACTGTTTGGGTCGGTCAGGCCCCGGGCTGAAGTGACCTAATCTGTCATTAAACTCCTGTTACACTATGAGTGAGTGTACACAGCTCAGTGCCCCCTAAAGACTCGGCTGGAGGAAAGACGAGACACAATCTTCTGACTCAGTCAAGTAGGCCGTCATGAAAACAGCAGACACTAATAAATCCTAACATGGCACAGTTAGATGCCTGCGCTGCAAAAACAAGTGCTTCGAATGTGATTCTTTTTGAGGAGGATTCCGTTACTGTGCTTTAGACAAAAGACGCAGAACAGTTTGATTTGATTTTTCAGGTCTTTCTGTCTGTTATCATCAGATTAGCAGCAAGTGTCCATCATGTTTGCAGATTGCGAAACGATAGACATAGTTGCATCTGTTTGTTGTAGCAACATATCCTCTGGTCTAACTTTATCTGCCCCGTGAACTCTATTTCCTTTTGCTTTTATCTACCAACACTTTGCAGGTTATCTCATTTGGTTAGGGACATCTGATGCTGCATCTCTTTTGTTTTGAGGAAGGTAATAGATGACTATCTTTCTGTATCTAGACTAAATGTCTATGGATATCATGGTTTCACTATGTCTCATATCTCGTTATCTCATATCAGTTAGGGTCATTCAGAAAAAAAAAGAACTTAAATATACACTGCCATTCAGAAGTTTATGGTCGGTAGGATTTTTATGCTCTCTTATGCTCACCAAGGCTGCAATTATTTAAACAAAAATAAGAAAAATGAAATATTATTGCAATTTAAAATAAATGTATATTTAAATCAATTTTAAAATGTAATTTATTCTGTGATGGCAAAGATGAATTTTGTGAAAGCCATGATTAATTTCTTTTTAGGATTCTTTAATGAATAGAAAGTGTTAAAGAACATAATTTATTTGAAGTAGAAATGTTTTGTAACACTATAAATGTTTTCACTGTCACTTTTGATCTATTTAATCTTACTATTTTGACCTCAAAGTATGCTGATATGATTTGTCACTCCAAACTTAGCAAAAAGCTGGTGATGCCTTTCAATTTGAATATATCATTGATTTTTTTCTTCATAGATGATTTATATGTTGAATAGCTTGATGAGTGTGGAAATGACTGTGAAGCATGTAAACTAAACATTACACTATTGTGGTACTCATAACATTTTCCCAAGGTCTGACAGTGCATCACTAAGGCAGTAAATACAGCTTGTGATTGTAGAAAGTTATACTCTAGTAACTTTAGGATGGATATCCTGCGATAGAAAGCTGACATAACTGAAAAGCTAGGCGATGAGATGCAATATGTGACAGTTCGGCTGAAGAGATGTGTCTTTAATCTAGATTTAACCTGATAAAGTGTGTCTGAGCCCTGAGCATTATCAGGATAGCCATTCCAGAGTTTTGGAGCCAATTGTGGAAAAGCTGTATCTCCTTTTGTGGGCTTTGATATGCTAGGTACTATCAATAGTCCAAACTTTTGTGACCTTAAAAAGCTTGATGGATTTTTCCTTCTATAAATGTGATTTTTATTATTACAAATGACTCCTGTAAAATGGACATTTTCCTTGCTATGACTTACAGAGTTAGTCATGTTGTGTCGTTTGAGCAGCTGTATGATATTCCTTGAATAGGTCAAATTTAACAGATGGTTCTGATCTGCTTGTGCTATAATGAAGTGCTGACATAAAAGTATAATCAAGCACAGAGCACAAAGCTTTGACATATGATCCTCTTAATCAGTTGTTACTAACAATTTTGAATACATCAAGTTCTTGTTAACTAAATCTACATAGTTTCCCTGCTGCACATGAACCTCACATTACAGTGCCCGGACACTAACGTATCTCTGCTGCTCTGTGAGGAACGTTTTAACCTAATAAGCAGATACCAAGCTTTTTTACCTTTTGGAAATGTAAAAAACTTTATGGATTTTTTTAGAGGATTTGTTTAGAGAAAGGAAGTCGTATTTTTATGGTAAAATATCCCTCATGCTCTGTTTGGGTCTCAGAAACACTATTTTAATAGCTTGAAACATACACCGGTTGACAAATCTTTACGTTTTCAGTTAATTGATTAAACAGAATTTCATTAATTACAAGTTTGAATTTCAGTTATTACATTGTCTTTGTTTTTTCTTTACCAAGATTTTTTTCCAAGGCCTGTTGAATTCTCACCAAATTAAACCTGACATCTACAAAATAATTTAATAAAGGGCTTTTTTGAAAGACAAACCAAATTTGTATCTGTGCTATTTTTATAGAGTAGTCATAATTGAGTAAGTATTTCTTTTCTTTCTTTTTTTTTAAAATATCTGATTCTTTTTCAGATTCAGAAGTACTTGGAATTGCAGCCGCTGGCTCGAGGGAAGCGATGGATTCTTGCAGGCAGCACAACGAACAACATGCAGGCCGTGAAGGAAAGTTTCAGTCAACTCATCCGCCTTTTGGAAGAGAAGGAGGTGCTACCTAGCAGGATATGATTCAATCAAACTTCAAAGTGGAAAGTGGGTTTGAAGTGTTGTTTGCTAGAAGGATTTTTTTCTTTTTTTGACTTCTTCGTCGTTGTTTTATAACCCACTGGAGACATGGATGCAAATAGCCACATGTTTTGGTGAGCTGACTGACATTTTTGTTACCCTCAGGTCAAAGGCAACACATGCTGATTTAGTAGCAGGTGAACCAAAGTCCTTTAAAGAGATCAGATTTTTACCATTATTTGTAAATGTAATAAACTGTTTGATGACCTGTTTGTTGTTTATCACTTGGTTATCATGTGGTGTGAGTGTGGAATTTATGTATATAATTTATTGTACATGCATATATATACATAAAATATTTGTATGAACTAATCCATATTTCTTATAATGCCTCAGAATCTAAATAAGCGTCTTTATTGAAAATGATATATTATATTATATTACATTATATTATATTATATTATATTCCTTTTATGTCTTTATTTTTTGTTTTGTTTTATTCAGCAAATCTAGTGTCCATTGCACTCAATATTCTTTCTTCCTTTTAGAGAATGTTAGAATGTTTTCCTAGATGAAATGTTGAGTTTCTTAATACTGGGTTATGGGTACTTACGTTTCTTTTTCTCAGATTTCTATCTCCAGATGATGTTGTTAATTTTGTTGTTTGAAAAGACGACACACCCCATTTACTTGGCACTGGCCAAGCTGTTTTCAGGTTTGAGCTGGAATACAAACTCTATCAATCAGTGTCGGCAACAGCTGCATTTGACAAGTCCCTGTCCGCCAGGCTTAAGCCCTCCAACTGTCTGTGGAGACTCCTCCCCGTCTGCCACCTCACTCCCCGCCCAGCCACGCTCTGCGGCCTCACCCGCTGCTTCCTGCTGGTATTATCCAAATTCCTCTCCACAAATTGAGATTCCTGACTGCGCACCTCTCTGATGTGTTATTTTGTCTCACGGGAGTCTCCGAGTAGTTTAGGACTCACACATGCTGTGTTTCTGTATTTATAGTGTTAACATGTTTTGCCCGCCAACTGCCACTCAATGTCTTATTTTTTGCAGCAAAAAAACAATATATTTGTACTGCCTTTAATTTGATTTGAGGCTATGTACCAGCTGGATGTTTCATGTGATCCTTTGTATGCCCCCATCCTATAGTCTTCAGGGCTCTTTACTGGAGTTACATTTAATGCATTTAGCAAATGAAAATACTAGAGGTTTAATTCACAAACTTTAGTCAATGCATTAGGTATCACAAACTACATATTGGATAGTTTTTACAGCATTTATTAATTTAGGTGAATGTTAATTTATACAGATGATATTTTTAATGTTTGTTTGTAATAAATTAACTTATGTTAATTGTTAAAAATTGTGAATTGTTAAATGTTAAAAATGTATTTGCATGTTTGGAAATTAAATATTGCAAATATTAACCTTCATTGTATTATATTAAATTATTATAAACTAATAAATAATAATTTGTTAATAAATGTCTTAAAAGTGTTGATCACTTCACAATTGAATCTTATTGTAAGTATGAAATTATTTTAAAATCATTAATTTGCATTATTAGTTTCAGACAAGGGCATGTAAGTGTAAAATACATCTGATATGCTGCTGTTTTCATGCCAATAGTTTCTCAATAGTTCCACCTTTTGTTCGACAAAATCAAAGCAACCCAGTAAAATAATCAAAGTGTCCATCATATCACTGCTTCCCCATCTGATCTCTGTTTCGAACCCAAATTTCATGCGCTCGTGGTCTGATGTAGATTTAAAAAAAGGGAAGTTAACGTTTCTCAGACAGGGTTCCTGCTCCAGCCAGGTTTATTTTTTTCCTCCCTTCTTTTCAAACTACCCACGTTGATTTAATACAATG
This sequence comes from Spinibarbus caldwelli, assembly GCA_039654775.1. Lineage (NCBI taxonomy): Eukaryota > Metazoa > Chordata > Actinopteri > Cypriniformes > Cyprinidae > Spinibarbus > Spinibarbus caldwelli. The sequence goes on along the minus strand of CM077223.1, from coordinate 25,623,338 downwards.
TCTGTCACGCAGGTTGCCCCAGCGATTCTTTGATCTGCTCTTCCTCTGTCTGCAGCTGACGCTCCTCTCTAGTCTGCTGCTCTTGTCTAGCCGCTCTCAGAGAAAGCCCTTTGCCCTGTCTTTCTCGGGCGCTCTGCTTCCCTTTGGTCACGCTAATGGAGCCCACCCTCAAAGCAGAAACGCTGCAGAAAACCAGTTTGGCCTGTTAGAATTGGCCCGTCTCTCCTCCGAAGAGGCCCACAAGGATTGCACAGGCCCTAAGGCCAGGAACTTATTAAATGCCTCATTCCTCAGCTTGGTGCGACATTATCTGAATGTGATGTAATTAGATACACGCTGGGACACCTTGCAGGTACCGAGACAAACGCATCCCAGCTATTTTATTTTGTTTTTGGCTTCAGTCTTGCTTTTTACACTGCCGAGCGCTCTTAAAACCCTCCCACATGGGATGTCTTTTATAATACCAGTCTTGGCTCCATTTGCATATAATTTTTCTCGCTTGGCTCAGTTTCACACTTGCTGTGTCTAGACAGAGATTATTTTTAGTTCCTTAGCAGGAATTCACCAGCAATTGACAAAGACTTGGATCGGAGCGTGGTGATCTTTGTTAGGATGACTTTTGAGAAGGAGGGGAAACGTTTTTGCCTGATATCCTCTTAAAAGTCTTTTCCCAGTTGTGTTTGCTCAAAGGCGAAAGCTCACCTCATCATTTAAGTCCTCACAGTCTGAAATGGTAATGCATGACTCGTCGGGGAACCTTTTTGTTTACAAGGAAAACAAAGCCTGTTCGTTGGTGTTTTCTCAAAAGGTGAATGTTTTGCTCTCCCTCCGTCCAAACAGCCGAGTAATCTCAAGCTTTCACAACCTGTTGAAGGGGTTTGCCCTTGTGGAAACGCAGCAGATGTTCCCTTGACATCCATCTGGTCTTCGCGATCCAGTACTGTGCCACACTGTGAAGAGTTTTTCTTTTTTAATAGTTTCAGCTGGTCCCCGGTTAGGGGGCCGCTCTCTCACGCCTTATGCATGACTGGGATACGGTGCCACCGGTGAGCTTATTCAAAGCCCCGGGATTAAAGATAAACACAGTAGTCTCTCCCATCCTGAGTCAGTCTTGACAACGGGACTCTAACAAAAGCCAGTCGGCGAGATCTTGTTTGTGTTCCCGTATTTGTGTTTTGGAGAGAGAAGGAAATTGACATACGGCCACGGTTCATTTAAAACTGTTTTCCTATGCATGTCAGGCTTCTCAGCATGGCACCACACACCTTCCCACTTAAACAAACAACATGTGTGAGCTATCAGTGATATCAGCCTCAGTGGGAAACTCAGATAAAAACAAATTATTAAAGGATTAGTTCACACGAAATTGTAAATCCTGTCACTTACCCATCCTCCAGGTTGTTCCAAACCCATAGTATTTTATTTTATTTTTGATTTCTTTATTTATTTTTTGGAACACAAAAGGGTTAAGTTTTTTTTGTCCTATTTAACTAATAATAGTAAAAATGTTAAAATGCAATTCATACATGGAATGACCTGAATACCTACCCACCATATGATGTAATGCAACTCCCTAAACTTAATATACAGTATATATATAAATTAATAACTCATATTTATTAAAATAGTAATTTGACCTTAATTATTTAAACCTTTAGAAACCACATATTAAGATGTGCATACATGTTGTTAAAATATTAATAACAAGAATAATATTACCATTTATTTATTTATTTGTTAAATAATAATTAAATAATTAATTGTAATATACTAATTATTAATAATTTTACCATGATTTTACCTTACCTGACCTTAATGGCATTAAATGGTCATTAAATTCAAACTTTTCTTAAAGGTGGTTTAAAAGTTTCATAAGCATATAAAATAACAAATGCAAAGAGGAAAAAAATACAGTTTTCTTTTTTATTTATCATGGACACTATTTGACAGTAAATGACTTGCTTTCTTCCTTAGCTTTGAATCTTATTTTATCACATTCTTAAAGTCATTTGCATTTTCAAAACTTTACTTAATTATCATTCCAGACATTTGAAATGCATAGTCATTGTTTACAGATGTACATATAGTAGTCAACATTTGAAGTTCATCAAAGTTGTCCTAAGACAAGAATGGGTATTGTTTTTGTTTTAGGACAACTTTGATGAAAGGTTTTGATCCACTTCAAATGTTGACTGTAGTTTAAAAAATGACAAAACCTGATGGGAAGAGAAAGTAAGTGGGCTTGTCATGATGACAGTAAATTCTGATCCTTCTTCTGGCATGTTTTGCTATAAGTCTGAATACAAGTTGAAAAGATAACTCCATTCGCTTGCGTCACTGGAGTGTCTGTGAGCTGCTCTTTTTGGTCGGTTTGCATGAGCTGGTCTAATGACACAGACAAGAGGTTTGGTCATTTGGCTGAACAGTCTCCATTGAGCTTGTCATTCAAGCTTCTGTTTGTGCTACTTTGGAGGATTTCTTTTTCCTCCATCCTCCTCTCATCTCCTCTCATTCCATCTTTTTTCTCTCTCATCTTTTGACGCGATGATGGAGATGTGTGTCCCAGGTGGCCCACTCATCAAAACACAAGGGATCTGGCTCCTTATTTCAGACAAAAACACACTCTTTGTTGTCCAAAGGAAAAGATGTGGATGAGGATTTACCCAGGAGAATCTGCCCTCCCCATTGCCCACCAAAAGCCGTCTCTGCCCCCTGCCGTCAAAGAGAAATGTCAATCAAACGAGGGCATGAGGTCTGTTGAAAAGGTCATCCAGTGGTGGTCATTTCAGCCATTGTGTTCCTCTCATGAATAGAAAAGACAATCCAATGTGTCCAACTGACCTCACTTTGGACTAACTCCCCCTTCAGATATACTGAGAGGAAGATTTAGACATCTAGACGCAGCGTTGAAATTGTTCCTGAAACACAGGTCCCAGAGTCCTTGAGAAGATGATGAGCATAAGGCCATACTTTTATAAAGATTTATGAGCAGCTCTTGGAGGCTTTTAGATGTCTAGATATGGCACTTTCCATGAATATACTTTAGTGTCCTTATTTATTTATTTTTTTTTTTTGTGGTTGTGAGTCCTTTTAGATATTAGATATCAATTATGTAACATGCTTCACCTCAGAGGTCTGGACCCTTTTGGTTGTATCTAACAATTAAAATCATACAGCAATCGCATAATTGTGACATAATATTTAGCCATGCAACACATTTTGTGTACAATGATCTTACCACATGAAGTTCTGCTGTAAACAAATAAAATTTCTTTATAAATTGTGATACACAAGAAAAAAGATTATTAGATCCTTTCTGAAGTATGATGGTGAAGACAAGTGTTGTATTATATATATATATATATATATATACATATATATATATATATATATATATATACATATATATATATATTTTACAGGCTTGCAATTTGTACCCTATTCATGGTAAGTGCCCTTTTTTTTTTTTTTGGAAAGAAATTATTATATTCAACAAGGATTCATTAAATTGTTCAGAAGTGACAGTCATTACAATTATCATGTTATTTTGTTTCTTGAGCACCAAATCAGGATATTAGGATAATTCCTGAAGAATAATATAACACTGAAAACTGGAGTAATGACTGCTAAAAATTTAGCTTTGCCATCACAGAAAAATAGAAAATAATTATTTTAAATTGCAGTAATATTATTTTACAATTTATCTTTCAAAAACCTTACCAAAACTCTTACCAACCCCAAATTTTTGAATGGTAGCGTATTTTTTCTAAGAAAATGTATCTTTTACAAAATTCAGTAAAAGCTTTCCTCTGTCCACTCACTACAGACTACCAACACACCAAGCAGTTTATTTACCTTCGTATAATGTGTGTTAATTAATTGTTATCGTCTTGTAAATATTTGATTACTCTATTTAAAATGATCTATTTGATTTCCTCTAGGGCTCTCCGGCGAGTTTTTCATTTTATCTAAACAATTTATACCAGGCCGCAGCTTCACTTACGACACTATGTGGGCAGCTTACAACTCAGAGAAAAAAAAAAAAAAAAAAAGAGCAACTTCATCATCACAAACACAGTTTCCCAGGATGTGAGATACCTGGGCTTTACAAATGAAACTGAGACTATGACGACGATGTTCAGAGTATATTAGGTATATAACAAGTCAAGTTTTGCAGTGATATCTTAGTAGAATGGAAGTGGACTTTCTCAAAACATGAAGGACCCACAGTATGTGTCAGAAGATTAAAAGTAGGTAAAGAGATGAGAGGGAAAATACAGTGAACCTACTGTCACTTTGAAGGCGAACGAGGGGATTGATAATGAGAAAATGATCAGGGTGACAGAAAAAGTGGGTTTTAAGGGGGGAGAGGATTAAGGTTAAAAGTCACAAAGGTCACACAAGAAACCAGTTCACATCCACTCTGCTGATGCCTAAAATACTAATTGAAGGCATGTCTCTAAGAAAGTGATTTATCTTTTACTGAAATAGAAAGTTAGCTAATAATGTTCAACTTTTAGACCAATTAAACGCTTAACTCATTCACTGCTAGAAGAAAATTTCTATATGGACTACTTGTATTAACTAAAAAGTATTAACTATTTGTTGGAAAAGTAAATATATACAAATAGGCTACATCCCACAACTACTGATTACAGCTTCAAATACAGCAGACTATCTTGAGTTTTAGATCTTCAAAAATGGATACTGTTTTTAACAATCCTAGTTCATTGTTTTTTTAGGATTTACCCTGCAGCCACAGGACGTCAGGCTGGCAGACTATTCTCCAGAGAATTGAGCTTCTCAGATCAGTAATCTGTCTGGGAATCCCTTCTCACCATTACCAAACCCAACTGGTTAACAATCTGTGCTTTAGTTGTTACATACGCTACCATTCAAAAATGTCTTTTAAGAAATTAATACTTTTATTCAGCAAGCATGCATTAAAACTATCAAAAGCGGCAGTGAATACTTACATTGCTACCTAAAAATGATTTCAAATAAATGCTGTTTTTTTTTTTTAAATTTTATATTAATCCAAGAATCCTGAAAAAGGTATAACGGTTTCCACAGAAATATTAAGTAGCACAACTATTTCAATATTGATAAAAATAAAAAGATAAGCATATTAGAATGATTTCTGAAGGATCATGTGACCCTGAAGACTGGAGTAATGACTGCTGAACGTTCAGCTTTGCCATCACAGGAATATATATATAAAAAAAAAAAAAAAAAAATATATATATATATATATATATATATATATAATAGTTTTTTTTTGTAATAATATTTCACAACATTGCTGATGGTATCTTGAATCCTATCAACAAAGTTCTAACAACTTTTTTGGCTCTTAATATTAGAGCTGTGGCAAAGGGACATCCTATTAAAGATACCTTGTAGTAACTGTCTCACAGGTTGATGTCTATACAGACGTGGACAGACTGAGTTCTTCAGGCATGTCAGGCTGTTTCACATACACAAGATTAAGTAGCAAAAGTGACATCCAAGACCAATCGGGCCACCCAGGAGAACTGCAACCAGCGGAAAGGCTGTCAGAGCCCCCTTTTACACCATTAATCTTCAAGCTTCTCCTGTGCTGCCAACTCGCATCTCCTTCAAACGGGACAGGAGAGAGAGAGAGAGGGAGGGAAATGGAGAAAAGTAAAGCCACTCTGTTTTTCTCCTTTTGCTTTCCCATACATTAACTCTTTGAGAGACAATGTGTTACTTATCAGTTGTGTTTATTAGTGTTTCGGCACAGGTTGGGTTTTCTCACATTGTCTTTTATCAATACTTATTCTTTATATAATAAAGTATGCACAGCTTTGACATTTTGACATCCATATTGTTTTTTTTTGTTTTTTTTTAAAGATACCAAAAAAAAAAAATCTAAATGCCATTTGTGCCAAAATATATTTTCAGATAAGGTGAATGTAATCATTCACATCATTTTACAACTTGTGTTTATGTCCCATGTGTTTATGTCCCAGACAGGACCACCTCACTCACACCATCTCTGTGGCGGTAGATGAATGGGCCTCATTAAAGCAAAATGGAGATTCCAGCACTGAAGTGTGAGGATGGTCCTTGGACCTCTCAATTCTTTCACTTATCAATAGGAACTTTGATCTCATGCTTAGAGAAGATTCCCGGTCCCTTTACAGGCGACGCATATATAACCTAATGACAATGAATGGTGAAATGAAGAAGTAAAAGAATGATCCAGGAACTGATAAATAGCGGAAAATGAGTGTGTTATGTTGTGGCATGCCTGAAGTCCCAAGAGAGGGCTGTCTTGTGAACTGAGGAGGAAATCGACCCATCTAGAGAGAGAGCCTTTGAAGTTCATAAACCTGAACTCAAATTAAGGGACATGCCATGGATGCTTGCTTTCTTCTTCTTCTTCTTTTTTCCCCCTATAGTGGTTAGATATTTGGATAAAGTTAAATGTAGAAGAGAAAAAGTGAAGGCTATTTTATGCATATTTTGCTTTATGCATGTATTACATATGACATGCTTCACATTTAGCTATATATTAAGCTGCATGTTAACTTTTTAGAATTTAATCATTTTAATGCCTAGTAGCCTAATTATATTCATTCAAAATATATTAGACTGCTTCCATTCTTTTTTTGAATGTTTTCAATAATTGTTTAAATATCTGATTTTCTATGACATTTCTGTACAACACAAATGTTATTTGCTCTCATAATTAGCAGTCACTATACAGGATTACAGGTGTCATGTTAACTGAAAAATCACCATTTGGTGATTCAACCAAATGTTAAAAACGCATGCAATTGTTAAAACTGATGTAATGAATTAAATTATGGGGAAAATGTACTTTTTATACAAGTTATCGCCCATTCGTACTAATTATGCTTCTTCATTCGATGCTTTGGATGAGCCGGAATTCCTTAACTAGGGCAAATGATGCAACCTCACAAAACAGCGCGAAATCAAATTCAGGTGTTATAAAGAGTCGTTAGCTCTGCATCCGTAACAGACACATCCAGAGAAGCTTAAATGTTGACTAGTACTCCACTAAGAATTTCAGACACTTTTCGCTCAAAGTTTCTACTCTCTCTTCGCTGAGAGAAGAAATACGCATCGCGTGAGTTTGGACGCTGTGTGTTGCCGTACAGCGCACAGATCATGTCAACATGGCGTCTTCAATGTCATTCTTTGGTTTAAGCCGAATTATCTCTCTTAACTCACTCACAAAAATATCTGCGAATCCTGCCAGGTAATAACCAGTAGTTCAAATAATTGTTTTGTGTTTGTATATATACGCGCAAAGAAAAAATGCTCGGTTTGTTTGTTTATTTGTTTAGAGTTAGACTTTTAGCTGGTTAGCTAACTGACTTAGCCAGAGTGTTATCTATTAATTCTCTCTTAAAAGACGGATACTATTGAATTTAAATGGCTGTTATGTGTGTAACGTGTTATGTTAGTCATTTATAACAGATAGAAATGAAACTGACAAATATTAGTGATAAATACCGGTCTGATTTTTCTAAACAGGTGTATTGGTTTATATTTACAGATGTCATTGTGATTATAACTGTAGGCTATATGTAGCGGTTTGTGTGAAGATTAACCCGTTGATCTTCTTTATGAACAAAAATACAGACTCTTCATTATGTTACTGTAAAATGAATCTTGGTTCACTCATAAGTTCTGAAATTTGCAAGCTAATGCTCATATCAGCAGCCATATCACCCTGCAGACCAGGACTGGTCACCCACTGAAGCTAAGCAGGGTTGAGCCTGGTCAGTACCTGGATGGGAGACCTCCTGGGAAAACTAGATTGCTGTTGGAAGAGGTGTTAGTGAGGCCAGCAGGGGGTGCTCACCCTGTGGTCTGTGTGGGTCCTAACGCCCCAGTATGGTGACAGGGACACTATACTGTCAACAAGCACCGTCATTCGGATGAGACGTTAAACCGAGGTCCTGACTCTCTGTGGTCATTAAAAATCCCAGGATGCCCTTCGAAAAAGAGTAGGGGTGTAACCCTGGCATCCTGGCCAAATTTGCACATTGGCCTCTGACCATCATGGCCTCCTAATCATCCTCATACACTGATTGGCTTCATCACTCTGTCTCCTCTCCACCAGTAAGCTGGTGTGTGGTGGGCATCACCCAGGTGGATGCTGAACACTGGTGGTGGATGAGGAGGTTCCCCCTTCCATGTAAAGCGCTTTGAGTACCCAGAAAAGTGCTATATAAATGTAACGAATTATTATTATCACCTTGCAGGACCTTTTATTGACCAACTATGTAGTTTGCACATGTTGGAAATGGTGCTACTGTCCTCTAGTCCCGATTAACTCAGTTCTAAATTTAGACTTGAGGTTTTCTACTGTAATAATTCTAATACGATTTTTTGACTTAGTCAAGATTGTTCTCATCTTAAATCCTCTTTCTTCTGGCTGGATATCAGATCAGGAGCCAGCAGACACAGTGCTGTCTCTAACTGATAGTATGTGACATAAAACAAACAAAATATAGTCAGAAGACTTGGGTTCTGCACAAGACATTGCATGTCAGTTCTTAAAAATGTCATGAAAAACATACTAGAAAATGAAACTGAAAGATCACTTACTTCTTTTTCAGGAATAATTATGATCAAAATAATATTCAGTTTTTTAATTCTGTCAGAGTGGTGGAGTTTTGGTCTGGAAGTGCTTATGGTATGTGTGGGTTTGAGTGTGACGACCCCCCTCTTTCTACACTTAATTTTCAGTCTATCAATAAAATGTCAAATTATGTCAAATATATATATTGTATGCAATATATGCAGTAAATTAATTGACGACAGACTCTTCTTTCATCCAGCATGTTCCTTTTTCTCTACAATTTTGCAAATTAAATGAAAAAAGTTTTTTTTCAGGGTTTTTTTTTTTCAATGTTCATAAAATTTAGGTTATAAGCATAACTCATTTGGTTGCATAACACATTGGATCTTATTTATGAAACAAAAGCAGAGCTGATTTCTGTTTAAATAATTTGAAAAATTCTTATGTAAATCGTTGCATTCATTCAATGCACCAGTTTATATAGGAACATAATTTACACAGAAATTCACTCTGCTTGTATTTAATGAATAATCAATTTGACAGGAGGATTGTGGTCTCCAGTCAAAGAGTCAGTAATTCGAACCCAAATTTGAAAGCAGCTTTACATTTTCTCACCTGCAGGCCATGTGTCATTCACTTAAAATTGAAATGAGAGATCAGTGAGCACTTTTGTCACTAGCCATTCAGAATTATTGTTTGTTTATGACAGACCAGTTACTGTTTCATTTCAACGGCTGTGACTGTGGACTGGGAGGACGACACCAATGGTTGTTTGTTTCTAACTGGCTTATAGAAGCCTGCCAGAAACTCAGCAGGCAGAATTAATGGGGGCCGAAGAGAGAGCTGTGTGGCTTCCTCTCTCCTGTCTCTTGACACACATCCCTCTCATTCAAAACACTTTACTGTGCTGTTGTTTGTACATAACTACAGGGTTTTTTTTTGTGTGTGTCTTGTTATCTCTATTATTTTTTAAAATTCATCTTCCTGTTTTGCAGGTCAATAAGCACGTCAGGATGGAGGCTGGCAGAACAACAGGGACAGGGATCCCAGCTCATCACTGTGGATGAGAAACTGGTATGAACATTGGCTGTGCTTTTCTTTGGGCTGTTTTTGAACTGTGTTTGTACTGGGTCACGATTCTTATATGCTTTTGTAATTATGTGAAAGTTAAAATTCTTCATCACTTAAAAATAATAAAAATGGGTTGGAAATCAAAAAGGCATAGGTCTTTTGGTATGTAAATATTTTTAGTGTTTATTATTAATTTTTTGTATATTAATATATATTAAAATATATATTTTTTTATGAATGTTAGCATGCTTTGTACAGTTGAAAATGTTCTCAAAAATGTCCTTCATAAAATCCACCTATACTGAAATGAAATCTGATCTCTTTTTTTTTTTTTTTTTTTTTTTTTTTTTTTTAAATGTCCTTGTGAGACAATAATGACCTTGTTTACCTATAAGACTTCAGACGCTCAGCTGGCTTGAATGTGTGGGCCGGGTTTGGCAGAGTGGGGTGTTTGGGTGGACTCAGACTATCTCTGATTGTGTCTGAGCGGGCAAGTACACCCCGCCTGGTTGAGGGCTTTCATTTAATAGTAGTGGCCACTCTAAAGTAAAGCTGCAAAAGGGCCCCCAAAAAGAGGGGATTGAAAGAAAAAGGGGGGAAAAAACAGTCTGACAGTAGCAGACTCACAGGAAGACGGCGGCTATCCTTTTATAATTGGCCACAGAGCTTTCATTGTTGTTCTCAGGCGAGCAGTGCCCATTGAGCGAGATATGTGGTTGTGGCAAGGGCTACCTGTCTTATTCAAGACATTTTAGAGAGCATTCTTATAGGAGATTTTCATATTGGCTGTAGATGTAATCAGACAGTTTGATGTAGCGGTAATGTAACTCTTACACAAGATTACAGGAAAAAAGCAATTTAACTTGTGAATGTTTATGGCATGTAGATCATATGTAAAGTATATGACAAAAGTATTGTCTGAACAAGTTATGGATATTTCTGCAGAACTGCTTTGTAAAGATGATGTGTGGTTTGAGGTGAATGTCTTGACATCTCAGAATGTCATGTAGAATTTATATTGGGTCACATTGATGTGTTTTTCTATTTGACCCTGAATAAATTCTACAAGACATTTCTTTGGATCTCTGATTTTCATGGCTTAGCCTGTAATTTATCACTGAAACGTGGAGACGTGCTGACCAGGAACAAAGTGGAAGGGTGAAAGCATCACAAAGAGCATTGAATTCAGCGCAGACAGTTTTAGTAAAGTGTTTGGTTATAAAAAAACAAAAACAAAAAACCTTAGTTTTGGTTATATCTCAAATCAGATTTGATGGTGTATTATATGGCCACAAAAGTTTTAAAACAGTGTTTGAGAAACTGCATGCATTTATTATACTTGACTAAAATCAGCAATAAAATACACAAATTATAAAAAAATAATTGTTAATATTGTTTGTTTTTATTTGGCTTTTTTTGTACTTTGAACTTTTCATACTTTTTCAAATTTGATACATTATTTTGTATGGTTCAGCATTGGGTTGTTCACTCATAATTAATCTGATGCGTTTTTAATAATTTTTGCCTATACCACGTAATTGTAAATGATCCTGTGGTGTGGCATTCATTCCTAAAAGTATTGTATTCTGTGTAGTATAGATAGAGCTGTATCGAATATTGTCAAAAGGCATAAAAAAAAAAAATGTTTTTCAAAATGAAGGCTCAGGTTTTTATGCATGATATGATTTCAATTGTCATTTACAGCTCTGCTTATTTTTTATTATGGAGGTGCATAAGTTGTTTTGAAACTAATTATTCTGTGATTTCAGGTGCCTTAGAAAATGAATTTGTAATAGCATTCTTGAATTATTTTTGGACATCTAATTTTGACAAGGAGAAAACTAAAGAAAATCTTGAGCTCTAGTGAAAGTGCTTGCAAATGTGCCACTTTGCAGTGCAGTCAAATGTGTGGCATTGCAAATGACGGTAATTAAGGTCCTGCATGATTGTGGCGGAGTCTGGGCGCTTTCTCCCTCTGGTGCCTGCGCTGACTTGCTTTTGTTAGTAATTACAGTTTGATTAAGCATGCTGGGCCACGAGAAAGCCTGCATGGCTGGCCAGTGACACAGAGCTTCACACGGAATGTTTGAGCCGTGCACGAGCTCATATAACCAGAGCTTTCTGAATGAACTGCAGGAGGACCTTAGTTGCTTGTGAAACCCCTTCATAAGGCATTTTTTTATTGTAAAAATAATGTCTCCTATTATCATTTAATATGAAGAGAAAAGCCATTTGTATTTCCCTAAAAAGCGCAATCAGTATGGCTCTGTGGTGCTATGAAACATTGCCTTGTTTGTTTGAGCATCTTGATCAGCCCAACATCGCAACAGTGGCTCAACCAATGGTGTGAGTTTAGGATGGAGTGTGTTTGGTGTCAGACAGGGGATAGTGTTCAGAAAACCAGTTTGATTGTCATTATTTTGCTATTTCGTTTGCTGCTGCTAGTAATGTAGAAATTACACACAGTCATTTATTGAAAGTGCGTATATTTGCATGTATATTGAAATGTTTTTGCAAACCATCCTGCATACGAAAATAAATGCAAACAGCAGTGAAATTATACCTAATTGCAAGCAAGAGGCATTCTGTCTAGCCAGAGCTATAAATTGAATGAACATGTTGAAGTAGCTGTCAAACATGTATCATTGTGCCGGTGAGCTCCAAGGTAGACTGAATTCAAGATCCAGCCGTGATTCTGTCCTCCTCCCCCTTCCCCCTCTTTCCCTTCAGCGTTCATCTCAAGTGTCTGTTTTGTCTAGTTGTCCCCTCATACCAGGTGCTTGTCCGAAAAAAAAGAAAAAAAAAAAAAAACCAAGGGCAGCAAGTAGGTCAAAGGACATGGCTCTTTGAAGAGGATCTGACAAGAGGCTTTGTGTATTAGTCGCTAAACGGTATTTCATTTGCTTAACACTTGAGAAAGTAACCTTTAAAGTGCCCGACAGCACCTTTGTGTGGCAGAGGAAGGAGAGTTGCACCGGCTGTATAGTGCACACTGTGTTCCTCACTTCATTTCCTCACACTCTGTTCGTCCAAATGGGCTCAATACATTTTCCCCTGCTGCTCATAGTCTAATAATATGAATGCTAATGTAGCTGATTGGTCTCCTGTAATAATTAGAATTGAGGTGTGACTCGTTTATTATTTTTTTTAATGGTTGTAAATTGGTGTTTTATTCAGAAGGTTGGTAATTCATTACTTTCAATAATGATTCCTGACATAAATAGATTTGTCTGAAGGGGTTTCCTGTAGAGTTGTTACTTATTTTAGCAAACACCTTTGTGTTTAATATGAATTAAATTGTTATAAATTTTATAATAATGTTTCTAGTAGTTACTTTTTTTATTGTCTACTGCTGTTCTAGAACCAAAAAAAAGCAGAATCATCAACTTTGGAAAACAGTTTTCAGCAAAATAGCTATATGTGTACTAATTTTTTTTTTACCTATATACAGGTGCATCTCAATAAATTAGAATGTCGTGGAAAATTATTTCAGTAATTCAACTCAAATTGTGAAACTCGTGTATTAAATAAATTCAATGCACACAGACTGAAGTAGTTTAAGTCTTTGGTTCTTTTAATTGTGATCATTTTGGCTCACATTTAACAAAAACCCACCAATTAACTATCTCAACAAATTAGAATACTTCATAAGACCAATTAAAAAAAAAAAAATTTTTGTGAATTGTTGGCCTTCTGGAAAGTATGTTCATTTACTGTATATGTACTCAATACTTGGTAGGGGCTCCTTTTGCTTTAATTACTGCCTCAATTCGGCGTGGCATGGAGGTGATCAGTTTGTGGCACTGCTGAGGTGGTACGGAAGCCCAGGTTTCTTTGACAGTGGCCTTCAGCTCATCTGCATTTTTTGGTCTCTTGTTTCTCATTTTCTTCTTGACAATACCCCATAGATTCTCTATGGGGTTCAGGTCTGGTGAGTTTGCTGGCCAGTCAAGCACACCAACACCATGGTCATTTAACCAACTTTTGGTGCTTTTGGCAGTGTGGGCAGGTGCCAAATCCTGCTGGAAAATGAAATCAGCATCTTTAAAAAGTTGGTCAGCAGAAGGAAGCATGAAGTGCTCCAAAATTTCTTGGTAAACGGGTGCAGTGACTTTGGTTTTCAAAAAACACAATGGACCAACACCAGCAGATGACATTGCACCCCAAATCATCATAGACTGTGGAAACTTAACACTGGACTTCAAGCAACTTGGGCTATGAGCTTCTCCACCCTTCCTCCAGACTCTAGGACCTTGGTTTCCAAATGAAATACAAAACTTGCTCTCATCTGAAAAGAGGACTTTGGACCACTGGGCAACAGTCCAGTTCTTCTTCTCCTTAGCCCAGGTAAGACGCCTCTGACGTTGTCTGTGGTTCAGGAGTGGCTTAACAAGAGGAATACGACAACTGTAGCCAAATTCCTCGACACGTCTGTGTGTGGTGGCTCTTGATGCCTTGACCCCAGCCTCAGTCCATTCCTTGTGAAGTTCACCCAAATTCTTGAATCAGTTTTGCTTGACAATCCTCATAAGGCTGCGGTTCTCTCGGTTGGTTGTGCATCTTTTTCTTTCACACTTTTTCTTTCCACTCAACTTTGTTAACATGCTTGGATACAGCACTCTGTGAACAGCCAGCTTAATTGGCAATGAATGTTTGTGGCTTACCCTCCTTGTGAAGGGTGTCAATGATTGTCTTCTGGACAACTGTCAGATCAGCAGTCTTCCCCATGATTGTGTAGCCTAGTGAACCAAACTGAGAGACCATTTTGAAGGCTCAGGAAACCTTTGCAGGTGTTTTGAGTTGATTAGCTGATTGGCATGTCACCATATTCTAATTTGTTGATATAGTGAATTGGTGGGTTTTTGTTAAATGTGAGCCAAAATCATCACAATTAAAAGAACCAAAGACTTAAACTACTTCAGTCTGTGTGCACTGAATTTATTTAATACACGAGTTTCACAATTTGAGTTGAATTACTGAAATAAATGAACTTTTCCACGACATTCAAATTTATTGAGATGCACCTGTATGTGGTAATTTAAGCAGAATATTTATCAAAGCCAAACTCTGTTGTTCATTTGACAAGATTAATTATCAAAACATGCTTGACATTTTTTCATTTTCTGTGGCTTATTATTACCTGCTATTCATCTTTTATTAGAAGGAACTGTCTTTTCACCCCATCAGTCAACCAGTTGCTGCAGGTGCTCTTGGGATCGGAACACCCATCCATTGTTATCACTCACTGGTTTTCAGCTCATTTAAAATGTTATTAAAGTGTTATAATAACCAAAAGACAAGGCTACCCAGTGTAGTGAAGGCTAATTAAAATGACAATCATTTAGTAATTAATAGAACAAGCATTTTTTTTGTATGTTGACAAGTATCTAATCATTATGGCAAATTGTTTCGTTCTAACTATTGGAATAAATGAGTTAACACCTGTGTTTGGAGTACATATAGTTTTACAGTGAGAGTACATGTTGCTTATGCATTACAAAATATGATGGCTGCCTATATAGACAGGACTAATATGTGGACTTATTTCATGAGTTGAAGTGTGCTGTTTCTGCACCACATTTAAAAATGACAGTTTCCAAACTGCTTTCTCTTCATCCGCCCCTTCCGCCCTAGTCTGCCATTGAAAGATTTTTTGGCTAGAAAAAAGAAGCCTGGCTATTAGGAAGACAGTTCTATCTAAACACTGAAGAAGCCCTGTAATGTCAGCTGATCCACAAAGTTGTGGATCGCTCTGATTTGGAGAGTGAATCTAATTAGATGTTTATGTTACTAGCCTGCCTCTGTTTATCATATGGATCATCTCTCATTGGTCACAAATTATTTTTTACCCAGATAGTACATTTGCACACATGTGTACTGGACACACCAACCTGTAATGTCTTTCCAAGTCATCTTTATGTCTGTAGTTCTCGATGTCTCTGAGCAGATTCTGTCATTAATTATTTCTGCTCTTATTTTCTCTCTGTTTTTTCCTTTATTAATCATCATGTGAATTCAACCAAAGTAATTCTGATGGGGTTGTGCTGGAACAGTGATGGAGTAGTATTATTATTCCATATGCTGAAATGAAAACTGGATTTATATACATGTATGGACACTACAGACTTCAGAAGTCCTTGAGAGGTTCCACCTGTAACCTTCCAATAACTTTTCCATCCACATTTTTATGTATTATTATCTGTCTGAGATTAGTGGGCCACACATGTCCACTTCTTTACGAGTCATTGGTGTCTTTCCCTTTCTAGTCAGAAACAGCAGACAGATGCCGTCAGAAAGCGTATGAATCTGCTGTGTATGAATGTGTGTGCCGACACAGATCTGTAGTCCACATCTGAATATCAGAGCGTTCGAGCAAAACCGTCAAGAAACCTTTTCTGAAAGGTCAGTTCAAAAATGAAAAATGGCCATTTTATTCATTTAAAATTTGCACAAGCACAATTTAAGATTCATTGCGTTTGATTTGAAATCACTTCAGAACTCACAAAGTGGCAAAAACCTTTCTTGTAGTTCTGCTCGCACAGCAAATTCTTTCTTGTTTACTCTTCGGTATCGGTCTTGTCGGCCACACTTGGCTCTACCAAGCTGCACGCAGGGCTCATTCAAGCAGTCGGCCCCACAGTCTGCCGCTCTGAAAGGGCTCCCATGCTCTTTATTCACCGAGGAGCCAGAGGTGTCAGAAATATAGACACGCTTTCACGTGACGGAGACTTTGCCAGTCTTTTCTCCCTCGCTCTTAAGCCTGGCATTCTGTCTGCACATACAGGTATTGAAGGGCTCTGTGAATAGTGTCAAACTTCATAGTTCTCATTTTGCTTCCTGTACATGCAAGGAGAAAAGTGCAGTGTTTCTCTTTGTGATCCCTCTCTCTGGCCTATTTTTTTTTTCTTTTTTTTCTTGAAGCACCATATTTAAGGCACAGTCACTCGCTTTGTCTATGAGCCATTGTGCATTTGTCTGTTGCTTAGATCACCCTCGTAGTTTTTGTTGTCCTAATGTATGCAGGCAAGACTAAGTCTAGACTACTATTTTTGTTGTTGTTGTTGTTGTTGTTGTTGTTGTTGTTTTTTGTTTTTTTTCCCCTCTTATTTTGCAGGACAATGGCAAGACTTTTTTTCTGTATTTACCAAAACATATTTTAAGATCTTATTTGGCCTGAAGGTAGGGTAAATAAGGAACAACTAATAATATAATATTATATTATATTATATTATTTAATAATAATGATACTATTTTTCTTCATGTATATGTGTGTTCAGACATTGAAATGAAGTCTCGCATGTCTGGTTAGACTAATTGTCATTCTGCTCAACAGCGTCTTTGAACGAGACCCCTTTGCGCTGAACATTTTCAACAAAAAGATTAATTTTCATGTTGAGATATTTGCCATTTAAATGTTCAAGCCAACTGAATCTCATACTAAAGTTAGATACACATCATGAAAAGTTCAGAAATTTTGCTAAATCTTTGTTGTCACTAAGTTACTGGTGTGGATCAGAACTAGCGATTTAAGTCATCTTGGACAAAGTCTTGTTCATTACAATGTCTAACATCTTTTTTTCCCTCTTCACTTAAGTTGTCCTGTTAAAACAGAGTGTATGGTACTGTATGTTCTTCCCAGCCTGCTCAAGTGTCACGTGAAGACTTTGTGTAAGTCAGAGTGCTTGGCAGCCTTTTGTTCCCAGTTCATGCTAAAGAATCTCTTTTATATGAATCAAGTGGCAGATGACAGACAATGATGAAAATTTGATTCTTTGAAGTTGTAATGGCCATTGAAATGTGTGAAGTTCCTGCATTGAAAGGGGAGCTGCTTGTAGGATTCACAACCTTGGGTGGCTGCTTGCTGGGAGGTTTGTCTGTGTGTTGTTGCCGACTTCCCATTGCTGCTCACTAATTCCCAAAGGAATTGGACTGTCTTTGCCTTTCAGCAGTCTCCTTCAGCTCAGCAGCACCACACTAGAGTCTGGGGCCGTGCAGCATGTTACACACACATTTTTCAGATAACCTTCTTAAAACAGTCCTCTCTTGTTTGTTTTATAGAGAAAAAAAACATGAGCACTGTTAAAGTATTATTTGTGCTCTGGGTATTTGTTTGGGCTGGTATCAGTACAGATATCCTGACTGAATTGTAAATCACAAGATCTTGATTCGATTTGATTCCATATTTACTCTGATTTGTTTTGGTATATTTTAGTTATATTAAAAGCACCGGCTCATAAGCATCATTCGTCGTGACTCGGACTACAGTGGTTACATTGTTTATTATTTTTTGGGGGGGCCATGGCATTACAGATTCATTGAAATGCAGTTTAGAAACACTGACACATGGAACTAACTTGATACATAAAAATATTCATTTTTAAACTGTTCAGTTGAGTGAGTTCAGTTCAGTGGCATCTACAGGACAAAAGCACGGTATAAATACATTTTCACGCCAAAAAATAGACTTGAAGTAGAAGATCGATCTTGGGATAATAAAAATAAATTTCAATCAATTAGATTGTTCAAATGACGATTAAGTGCGCACTAAAAACATCCTTTGGTTTGCCAGGACTTTACCATAAAATATGGTGACAATGTTTCAGGTATATTTCACTAAATTATATAATATTAATATACCAATATACTAAAACTATTAAAATCTACTTTTTAACTTAAAATGTACTAATAACCACAATAATAATACAGGTGGTACAATAAATAGCCATATAAAACATGGCCAGTGCTCTTATGTAGATGATGCACAAGGTCATACACACAAAGACAAAACACCATCAGCGTAACATATGCGATATGCGATACTATAATAATGCAATAAACAACAAAACTGAACTAAATAATATAATATTCATTCATGATAACAAAATTAAAAAGAAACTAAATTATTTAGATAAAATATAATCAAATGTGATGTTTCACAAGGACGTCTGGGAATGCCTGTTTTTCATTGTAAATAACTCAGTTCATAGTTTTTACTTGCAAAATCACAAATTCCACTTTATTTTATAACATAAAATGACATAATGCAATATAATTACATTTAATGTTTTAAAAATTGTAAATGGTTTTGTTTACAGTATATGGTAAATTAATTTAGTATTTTTACAGTATTTTTCTGTTACAGTATTTTTTTTCTTTTTTTTTTTTTTTTTACAGTTTGGAAAATTGATTTGTTTTTTCTTTCCAGCCCTAGTATTGATGGGTTTTTAACAACTGAAATACACTGGGCACAACTCTGGAATCATATCGTTGCCAGAGGAAAAATTCAATGCAGCAATGAAGACAGACTGATGATGATTCACCTGCTCAGAGGGAACACTTTAAATTTAATGTACTATTCACTTGAAGTTTGCAGAGTTCTTTTCGCCTTCACACCTGAAAGCCCAGGTTTCTGACTTGCGGTGAGGATCACAGTAGACTGTCTCGATGCATTTTGAGAGTGTGAGAAATTAGCTTGTCTAGACAAGTGCACGTCTGGATTCAGAAAAGGAAGAACAGCAAAGCTTCTTTTTATGCTTTTTTTTTTTTTTGATGAGCACAAATGTGAATCTTGTTTTTGGCAAACCACACATTAATGCTTGGGTTTTGATGAAAAGATTTGCCTTATGTTCTTCTTCTGTTTCCCTCATTTTGCAGGACATCACAACTTTGACTGGCGTTCCCGAGGAGCATATTAAGACACGCAAGGTCCGAATCTTCGTGCCCGCCCGCAATGCCATGCAGTCCGGCGTCAAAAACACCCAAAAGTGGAAGATGGATTTTGACACCAGGGAACGCTGGGAAAACCCACTGATGGGCTGGGCCTCCACGTGAGTGGACATCATAATAATCATGCTTTTTGAACTGCCAAATAAAATCTAGTGTCTGAAGTGATTTCTGTTCCCAATCCAGAGCAGACCCCCTGTCCAACATGGTGGTTACGTTCAGCACCAAGGAGGACGCTATCGCTTTCGCCGAGAAGAACGGTAATCCATTTAAAGATTTTTCCACTATCGTGACCATATTTTTTAAACACTACAATCATCCGATCAGAATCGCATCCAAAAGTGTCCCTTGAGGGAGCTGATGCTCCGCTTTGAAAAGGAGCTGTGTTTGTGGCATAAAGATTCACATTTATCCTCACCCTGTCTTCTCCGGCCTGGTGTTTACACTGCACATCAGCAGCAGTGGACATCTCCCAAATCCAGCCTGTAAGATATACTTGGCTGACCGTGCTCTGGGCCTGTTTATTTTTACAGGTTGGAGTTATGATATAGCAGAAAAGAGGGTCCCAAAGCCGAGAGTGAAGTCATATGGAGCAAACTTTTCCTGGGACAAAAGGACTAGAAGGTCGGCCAAGTAGACATCCCGTTTCTGCCTGTCTGTGTTATCTTTAACAGACCTGTAAAAATAATATACTCTGTGTATCTAATAAACTATATTTACAACACTTAAGTTTTACTGTGCTTCCTTTTCCCGAATCTGGATGTTACTTCACTCAGAATCATTGGACACCATATCTGCGCTAGTGTGAGCATTTAGCACCACTTATTACTGAAGTAGCTACTATTGTTTGTGCTAGCCGTGTGTTTTGAAATGCCATCTCTCTGTTTCCTCAGAAAATAATTCTTGTCAGGTGGTTCTTTTTTACCCACCCTTCAAACACTCTTGAAGACAGTTTAGTGTTAAATATTTCTGAAATGGGAGGATGAGGTAAATGTTAAGCTTCAAAGAGTGAACGCGGCTAGATATAGGTTTACTCTCATGCTCCTCCAGGGATGAGCCCAGATGAGTAAAACACCTGCCTGCTACAAATGACGTTCAATTGAAAAAGCAGTGACCGTTTTACTCTCTCATCTCTGCTAGCACATTAGCACAGTCTGGTACTACACTTTCCATGTTCATTTTACATCACATTACAAATCTGCCTTGCCTGGAATTGTTAAAATGTGGTTCATGTTTTAAGTCTTCAAAGTCAGAATAAGTTATTGATGTGACAGGGTTTACCTAATTGATCTGGACACGACACCATTGCCTTATAAATGGCCTATATGTTAAAAAAAAAAAAAAAATAAAATATATATATATATATATATATATATATATATATATACATACACAAACCCGATTCCAAAAAAGTTGGGACACTGTACAAATTGTGAATAAAAACAGAATGCAATGATGTGGAAGTTTCAAATTTCAATATTTTATTCAGAATACAACATAGATGACATATCAAATGTTTAAACTGAGAAAATGTATCATTTTAAGGGAAAAATAAGTTGATTTTACATTTCATGGCATCAACACATCTGGGACAAGGCCATGTTTTCCACTGTGTGGCATCCCCTCTTCTTTTTATAACAGTCTGCAAACGTCTGGGGACTGAGGAGACAAGTTGCTCAAGTTTAGGAATAGGAATGTTGTCCCATTCTTGTCTAATACAGGCTTCTAGTTGCTCAACTGTCTTAGGTCTTCTTTGTCGCATCTTCCTCTTTATGATGCGCCAAATGTTTTCTATGGGTGAAAGATCTGGACTGCAGGCTGGCCATTTCAGTACCCGGATCCTTCTTCTACGCAGCCATGATGTTGTAATTGATGCAGTATGTGGTCTGGCATTGTCATGTTGGAAAATGCAAGGTCTTCCCTGAAAGAGACGACGTCTGGATGGGAGCATATGTTGTTCTAGAACTTGGCTATACCTTTCAGCATTGATGGTGCCTTTCCAGATGTGTAAGCTGCCCATGCCACATGCACTCATGCAACCCCATACCATCAGAGATGCAGGCTTCTGAACTGAGCGCTGATAACAACTTGGGTTGTCCTTGTCCTCTTTAGTCCGGATGACATGGCGTCCCAGTTTTCCAAAAAGAACTTCAAATTTTGATTCGTCTGACCACAGAACAGTTTTCCACTTTGCCACAGTCCATTTTAAATGAGCCTTGGCCCAGAGAAAACGCCTGCGCTTCTGGATCATGTTTAGATATGGCTTCTTTTTTGACCTATAGAGTTTTAGCCGGCAACAGCGAATGGCACGGTGGATTGTGTTCACCGACAATGTTTTCTGGAAGTATTCCTGAGCCCATGTTGTGATTTCCATTACAGTAGCATTCCTGTATGTGATGCAGTGCCGTCTAAGGGCCCGAAGATCACGGGCATCCAGTATGGTTTTCCGGCCTTGACCCTTACGCACAGAGATTGTTCCAGATTCTCTGAATCTTTGGAATAATTATGCACTGTAGATGATGATAGCTTCAAACTCTTTGCAATTTTTCTCTGAGAAACTCCTTTCTGATATTGCTCCACTATTTTTCGCCACAGCATTGGGGGAATTGGTGATTCTCTTCCCATCTTGACTTCTGAGAGACACTGCCACTCTGAGAGGCTCTTTTTATACCCAATCATGTTGCCAATTGACCTAATAAGTTGCAAATTGGTCCTCCTTATATGTACATTTAACTTTTCCAGCCTCTTATTGCTACCTGTCCCAACTTTTTTGGAATGTGTAGCTCTCATGAAATCCAAAATGAGCCAATATTTGGCATGACATTTCAAAATGTCTCACTTTCAACATTTGATATGTTATCTATATTCTATTGTGAATAAAATATGTTTATGAGATTTGTAAATTATTGCATTCCTTTTTTATTCACAATTTGTACAGTTCGGGTTTGTGTGTGTGTGTGTGTGTGTGTGTGTGTGTGTATGTGTATATATATATATATATATATATATATATATATATATATATATATATATATACACACTACCGTTCAAAAGTTTTAGATCAGTAAGACGTAATGTTTTTTAAAGTCTCTTATGCTCATCAAGGCTGCATTTATTTGATTAAAAATACAGAAAAAAAAAAAAAAAAACGGAATCTTGCAAAATGTTATTACAATATAAAATAATGGTTTCTATTTTAATATACTTTAAAGTATAATTTATTTCTGTGATGCAAAGCTGAATTTCCATCAGCCATTACTCCAGCCTAAAGTGTCACATGATCCTTCAGAAATCATTCTAATATGCTGATTTATTATCAGTGCTGGAAACTGAGACTGTTCTGCTTAATTTTTTTTTTTTTTTTCTTTTGGAACCTGTGATACTTTTTTCAGGATTCTTTGATGAATAAAAAGTTAAAAAGAAGAGCATTTATTTATAATAGAAATCTTTTCTAACAATATACACTACCGTTCAAAAGTTTGGGGTCAGTAAATTTTTTGACAGAAATTAAACCTTTTATTCAGCAAGGATGTGTTAAATTGTTAAGAAGTGATAGCAAAGATTTATATTGTTAGAAAAGATTTAGATTTTGAATAAATGCTGTTGTTTTAAACTTTTTATTCATCAAAGAATCCTGAAATGAGTATCGCAGTTTCCAAAAAAATATTTGGCAGCACAACTGTTAACAACACTGATAATTCTAATAATAAATAAGCATATTAGAATGATTTCTGAAGGATCATGTGACACTTTAGCTGATGCAAATTCAGCTTTGCATCACAGAAATAAATTATACTTTAAAGTATATTAAAATAGAAACCATTATTTTATATTGTAATAAAATTTTGCAAGATTACTGTTTTTTTTCTGTATTTTTGATCAAATAAATGCAGCACTGATGAGCATAAGAGACTACTTTAAAAAAACATTACAAGTCTTACTGATCTAAAACTTTAGAACGGTAGTGTGTGTGTGTGTATGTATATATGTATACATATACATTTGTTTTTGTTTTAGAAACTGAGAACAGAGCAAAGCCACACCAGATAACTTCATGAGGAGCTATGCATAGTAGGAAAGAACAATGTTCGTAGTCCATAAGCATTAAATGGGTTTAGTGACATGATATAAATTTTGTGATTGTGTGAGGTCAGACTAGAGCCTTTCAGCCGAAATGCAGTGCAGTTTCAGCTTTATCAGTAGGTAGGAGGATCCCATGTGATTGATTTTTGTCACTAGAAACTGAGTGATGAGGAAAAAAGAACCAGTTTGTCTGTAAAAACAAGCTTTGTAGAGAGTTTAACAATTGATTGCTCTGAGATATAAGCCCAAACTTAAAGTTGTCCATATGGGAATATTTTGGCTTGATTTAGTTGAAACTTAGTTGAATTGTGGGACAAAAGATCTGTGGGTTTTCTGGCAGTAGATTCATGATGTCAGTTAAAAACATTTTATATAATGGCCATAAGGCAATAGAGCCAGGACACTTTGATTACGTACAAAATAATGAGAATAATAATAAATAGATGGGTGCATGATATCAGCTAATGGCAGAACTCAATTCTTAATAAAATCCACACCACAGTGACCATTTGAGAAGTTTTTTTTTTTTATTATTATTGATTTCACTCTTAATATCTGTACAAATACATCAAACTTTGTATATACATATGACATTTACATAAAAAATAGAAAACTATATATTTATAACTGAATTTTGTTTTTATCTTGCGATGTCTGAAAATAAAAATGCATTTTGACAACAAAGTGAAAACAGTGAAAAAGTGAATGTTATCTATATTGATACTGAGTCCTCTTAAAGACCTTTTCTTTAGCTCTGCAAGAGCAACATAGAGCAGAATATTGGCAAAAACAAAAAACAAAAAAAAACAAAAGACAAAAAGTTGCATGGCACAGTTTTCTCAAACAAATATCACCCACTGCTAATTTCTGCCCTATCGTCAAACGGTTGCTGTTGATGACGGATGGCATTTTGTACAAGTGAATCGTCAGGGGTTTCCAATATGAGAAACGGCTCATTTTCAATGTTATACTGCTGCACCATATCACAAAAACATTGAAGAACGTTCAAGAAAATCCCTTTGGTCAGTTACACTGAGCTGTAAACAAAACCAGAAATATACATGTACATTAAAGAGTGACTTTTTTTTCCCTATGCGTTTCCATTTTTTCCAATAAATAAACTCACAAGCTAACATGCGGGTATGTGTGAAATAAACATCTGTGATACAGAATTGACATTGATAAGCGTTTATACAGCTCAGGGAATGCAATTTACAGCTTGCAGAAGACTCACACTTTACATGATAGCATTTTACCTCACAATAAATAACACTGCTTCTCTTTGGACAAATATATTTCTCGGTCATAATAAAAAAAAAGGGAAAGACAACATAAGTGAAAACAAAATAACATGATAAACAAGCAAGCCAGACACTGTAAATGTATAAATTATAAAACAGAACACTGTATAAATAAACATCAAGCAGACTGAACTACATGTATACTTCTTTTTTCTCTGAAAAATAAATTAGCATACACATATGTACAGTGTGGACATGATTCCTTGCCCTAGGACTGTTCCACTGGTTGATGGTGCTTTATCCATCCAGTACAGGTGATAATCGGATATAACCCATGTAGTCCTGGTCGTCCTCATCGTCATCATCCTCCTGGTCTTCAGTAATGGCTATATGGGAGAATACATGGTAGCTGTTGCATGAATATAGACCACAACAGCGCAGAATGTAAGTGAGTATTTGTCTTTATCCCAAAGCCTCTGACAATCTAGGCTACTTGACAGCTTGACCAGGTGCTCTGACTCCCAAAATTATGCAACAAGTCGTACATAATGAAGGAAGTCAGCAGTGTGACGGGACGGGGCTGATCAGAGGCTTTAATGGCTCAGGTCTGTTTGGCAGATTTCTGAATCAAGACCAAAAAAGTGCTCTTGCATTCCATGAATGGCTGCTCTTTTTTCAGGTTTCGTGTCTAAATCCATTACTTTGAATGCACAGGTTGTGCACCGGCCGACCGCAGCTACGTGGTCAAGCAATGGCACAGTTCTGAGGTATATGTAATATATATATATATTTTCTACATAAACGTTTACATTTAAAAAAATGACAGGCAAAGCAATGAAACAAATATGCAGTCCCTCACAAACAAATAGGACAACACGACCACAGCAGAACTGCACACACAAATTCACCTTGCTAACGTTAGATGTCTAACAGCAGAGACTGAGAAAGCTAATAACATATTCTTGTCCTGCAAACTATAAAACGCTGTAGTCATTCAAACCATGAGGTGATCATAAAGTTGGTCCCTTGAAATGACGCACATACCTTAAGGCACGAGAACGTTAAGGTAAGCCATTCGTTCACACTGAACGTTTGATTTGTTCGCTAGCACAAATCGGAATGTAAGTATTCCCTCATTGATGGCAGCTCTAGCTTCATCGATCCATTCTCAAAGCTAGTCAAGCATGTGTCGAAATAGGTAGTCTAGGTAACTTTTAAACAATGACACCAATGTTACAATCACCTTATGTGAGCATAAGGAAAAGGATTCATGTCTTTTCAAACCCTCAGAGCTGTTTATGTCATAGTGCATTTGAAAGAATTCGATTACATCCAAAAGCAGAAATCAAACAAAAAACATCAGTCATAAAACACTTACATGATAACCATGAATATGGAATCGACAAGCTGATATGATTTTATAAGTCTCTACATTTACATTATAACAAAGGGGAAATATGACCTCAACCTGCTGGTCAATAGCAGGTCAGACTGAACTAGAATTCGAATGTCACTAACTGCAGAAGTTAGTCCGCACATGTTTTCTTGTTAGTTAAATGAAGAAAATTAGTATGTCAAAGGACTCCTGGAAAGAGCTCTTTGTAACATTTCTTTTTACATTGGATTCATTGATTTACATTGATTTTGTGGGTTCTTTTTTAAATAAATGTTTTTTGTTTTCTCATTTCGTTTTTTTTTTTTCTTCTCAAGAAAATACAAAATTAATGAAGCCAGCCAAAGAGGACATGCAAAGAACTTCCAATCGTAAGTCCTTTCTGTAGCTTATCTCTTAGCAGCAGGAAGGGAATGAAGAGGCGTTATTTGGAGGGGTGGGAGGTTTTGGGGAGGTGGTTGCTGGGCACAGCATTGGATTGTCTTTTAAGATGTATTACTTACAGTTGCAAGATCCTGAATGCTTAACCTCCAGGAGAACCCCCAAAGAGCAAGCGGCCTGCTTCATGGCGCACTCGCTGGGATACGTGGTGTTGTCACTGGCGCACACGGCCTCCTCCGAGCGACTTTCTGGGCACTTCTCCATGCAAACCGCACAGCGCCCGCGGCCCATCTTGGAATCCCATAGACACTTCTTCCCTGTGCTGCACTGGATATCATCACACGACTTGGCCTCTAAAAAGACAATGGGGGACAAGGAACGTCAATTTCTTCTGATAACACTTCAATGAAATTCATAAACGTGTTTGTTGTTGTTGTGGAGAGCTGCAGGCAAGTCACGCTCAGTTTGTTATAGCACACGAGACGATGTTGCCAACATCAGGAAACAATTAGATGCCAATGACTTTCCTTTGCGAATAATAATCACAATTGGGATTGTCACGAAAGACTAATAGATCTAATGGAATTCATTTGTGATTTCGTCATTGTTGCACATGCCCTCTGAACTGAAATCAAATTCCACCATTTCTCCATTTTCAACTTTTCTCATTTAAATGAAACAAGCAAAATTTATGTTAACACTCACTGATGCATTTCCCTTCATATGCCACTCCAATGGATCTACCAAGCAAGCACGTGGCTCTCCTCAAATGGCATGCGCTGGCGTAAACAATCCCGTCGTTGCCACAAAGGTACTGATCCGGAGATGTAACCTCTGGGCATATGCGGTTGCATGTCACACAGTATGCGTTGTTTGTCTGGTCCACCACGCAAGTCGAGCTTCCCGGACACATGACATCACGACATGTCTCTGTGAGGATGAGAAGGGCAGACTGAATGATACAGTTTTACCAAATTTTCACAACCAATGACCTAGTTTCTCAAAATCTTTCTTTATTCCATAGTGTATTTGAGAGCTGACTTTATTTAGTATGAACTGTAGGATACTGAATACAACTGCTGAAATCTCTCTCAAGGTTAGACTATTTTATTTGTGTGAAAGCAGCGTTACCTACTTTTGCATTTGCCTTGATACTGCACCTCCAGATCCGGGTGCCCTTTGCATTTGGATTTCAAAAGGGCACATTCATCTCGGTATGTTTTCCCGTCTGAGCCGCACACGGGCCCCTTCCAGGTGATGTTGGAGCAGTCTGGGGCGCAGACGCAGCGAGGCTTACTCCTCCTGTTCATTTTACATTTCTTCCCAGGGCCACAGTCCACATTATCACATGTCTCTACAATTCAGTCAGATGGGAACACGATATTTGAAGCGGCTGAATTTTTACTATACATTCGTAACATAACGATAATCTGTTGTCAATTCATTTTATTGGTTTGACTTTAATTAGTTTAAGGTAAAGAAGGTGTGAGAGCGACCACTGACCACTGAGGCACAGTAACTTTTTAATATTATTATTTCCACTTTTTAAATAGGCATGCAATGCAATGAGGTATAATAGCAACATGGGTTATTGGACGTTTCCACCTGAACAAATGAACATGGGATTCTACCTTTACAAGGTATGCAGTTTGGAGCCCCGCCATTGAAGATCATCCACCTGAATAATGTGCTGTTTGGCACATCTTCCTCAGTCCAAGATGTACCGAGCCTCCCACTCCGACAGCATTCCTCTCGACTCATCCCAGGCATGTAGAGGACCTGACATCTCCCGTTCTTGCCTTGCTGGAGCCAGCAGTTACCAGCTGTAAACAAAAAGAAAAAGAGCCAGTCCTATTAAAGTCTGAAGCCAATGACCCAGACACAACACGTGCAGCCTGTATTAGCTGGAGCTCTCCTGCTCCCCCTCCCCCGCTGTATTTTGTCTGATTTTTCCCAACGTAATGCGACTATTTTACACTTGCATGCCTTCACCCAGACAACTCAAGGGCTCCGGGTCTGCTCGGGAATATGCTTTTCCTGTCGTCGAGTATGTTATGACCGTGCAGAGATTTATTGTCTTAAAGTAAGTGGCAGATTGACAGACTCGTACCTATTTAAACAATGTGCATGGCAGTCTAGACTCCAGTTCCTCGAGCGCTCTGTGCCAACTGTCTGCGCTCATCACGTTTCAGCACACTTACAGAAGCCTTCCAAACGCTGCTTTTAGCAACACAAACGCATTTATCCGCAACTTACAATAAGGTTCAGAGATGTTTTCTACTGTCGGGTCAACACTGAGGGGAATCAGTCGTGTTTATGCATTAAATTAGGCATTCGCGCCGGGGATACCACGCGCCAGACAATCCAATTAAATCATACAGTCACGCGAGCTTCATCAAACTTTGTTCTCCAAAATGATCGTGCCGTTTTGCTGACAAATACGCAAAGCGATTCTAATAATTAAATGCATAAAAATGATACATTTTTTTTTTTTTGCATTATGTCCACTGATTTTTTTGGAAAGCCAGACGATGTAGGCAGTGTCTAATTTCACTACCTACTATTTGAGAAAAATACAATCGAATGTCTAATGCATAATGGTTGATTTGAGGGTGCGCTAAATATGCATTTATACAAAACACTTATTCTTCACATTATTGCTAGACAATAATACTATCACATTAATAGGCTATTAAACATTTTCATGATTATTAGGCTTATTTTCAAGGTGCATCTCGGTGTCCTCTAATTTTGACAGTCTTGAGCATTTATTTTAGATAACGATAAAATGTTCGACTACAAATTTCATCTCTTAATTTAGCATAATAAAATCTGGAAGGTTTATTTATTTATTTATTTATTTTAATAATGGTGCGTGTAAGGACGCACCTGTCTCGAGGACACCAATGCAGGCGCGAGCCAAGAACAAAACTTTACAGTTGTCTTGTATTTAAGCAGTTCCCTTCATTCTTAAAAGATTACTTTAATTCTAAATGAACTGCAGACCAGACTCGTATCTAAAGCATGTCAAAAATTAATTTTGAAGAAACAAATGTACAGCAAAAAAAAGAAAGAAAAAAGTGCACTCACCTTGCACTTTTTGATCTTCAATCAAATAACAGAGCCATAAGAGTAATAAAATCATTCCCGTGTGGCGCTGCTGGCGCTTTAGCATCCTTAGCATGTTTAAAGAGAGAAAGAGTATCTAGACGAGCAGTGCAAAAGTAATCTTCTTACTCAGGCAGTGCTGAATGAACGCTGCTCTCAGAGTGCCACCTCTTTTTAAGTGTATAAGGGGTCTCGGGCCGACTGTCTGTGGTGTGGGCGGTCTTCCTCTCTGTGGGGGTGGGGAGAGAGAGTTTTCCCCCCCCAAGTTCTTTCAATCCAAATCAGGTGACATAGCTGCTTGAAACTTTCTCTTGCCCCTAAATCGCTTCTGAGTTTTGCTTAATACCAAGTCGCAGGAAGCGTAAATAAAAAATGGCCCAATTTGTATCTTGTATCCCTCCAGAACTGACCAGACGTGGTCCAGTCATGCAGGAAAACAACATCTTGACACAAGCAACAACATATTTAATCCCACCCTAAAAACCCAGGTTCCAGTGAATATTGTGGTTTTAGTGTAAAAGGGAACGCGTTTGCAGGTATATGATTAGATATAAAGACTCTGTAACCGGGTATGAATTACAAATTGAACTGCGCATTGATGGCCTTTGAATGTCACCACAAACCTTTGAGATGGGAAATGTCACAACTTTCTAGGCCATGC
This sequence comes from Spinibarbus caldwelli, assembly GCA_039654775.1. NCBI lineage: Eukaryota > Metazoa > Chordata > Actinopteri > Cypriniformes > Cyprinidae > Spinibarbus > Spinibarbus caldwelli. The sequence continues at coordinate 25,593,096 of CM077223.1, read as the reverse complement.
CAGGTCTGATTAACAGTAGAGGGTGTTAATTTAATACAAGGTTACTTCTGAAAGGTGATCTGCGCGAGGAGACAATGGATTACAGAATAAAGGAGAGAAACACTATTATTAGAGGAGACAGGTGTTGCGGTTTCCCTCCGGGATCACAATCTATATCCCATTCAGTTTCCGAGCGGCGGTGGCGCGAGGCAGACTACACGGAATTCATTTCCATAGAAGTGAGACACGCGAGACTGACTGGAGGAGGATTTTCCCTCTCTGTGGCGGAGGTGCACGTGCGACCTCTTCTGCAAGAGACTTGAACCACAGAAAACACTCATGTTTGTGCACACACGCCTGAGATCAATTATTGCATGCTGTTTGGAGAGAGGGAGCATCGCATGTTGAAGGAGCCTGTAGCGAACACACGAGGTTTCGAAGTGGGCCTATCTTTTTCTATTTCATTTGGTTCGACATTTTTTTTTCTTTTTTTTGCATTTGGCAAAACCAGTCATTCTTATAGCACAAATATGTGTATAATAATCGCGATTAATCACAAATTTCTGTACAGATAGCCTATTTATAAGCCTTTTATTTTCCTTCAAATCATGGACGGCTTTAATTAAGCTACGCATAACCCAAAAATTATAGAATTTATGAAGGTCACTAATCGATTAAATCGAAACATATTGCAAACCAGCCAGTATAATGAAACTGGAGGAAACCCACAAGACGACCAAATTAAACTTTAATAGTACCAGACTGGTGTAATTTTTATGTAATACAATGATGATTACGTTTCCCATTCAGCACTAATGCGTTTCTATTCTCCATAATTATCTAATTACACTATACTATACATATTCTCTAGAAGTGCCTATGGTTAAATTTTGGTGTTGGCCAAGCAAACTTTATAGCCTATATTTTCCGGTACTTTGGCAGTGACCTCATTTAAATATTAGTATCATCTACATTTGATTAGTGTGACACATCTCAAGGTCTGAGCAAAGCATGCCTTTAAGTTTAAACCAGGAAATGTCAAATTTACATGTCTTAGTTTCACCTGTCAGTCACAACATGAGCCAGCCTGATGCACAACCATAATGACTGTGAGTGTATCATTACAGCAAGTTCCTTGGCTGCAGTGTTTGTCCCGTGTCATGTGGTGCACGTTGAGGCAACCGTAAGCATGCTTGGTTTCAAAAACACGTATCCAAAACAAAATCCGCATTTGTGTTTTTTTTTTTTTTTTTTTTTCCCCCCACAATATCATTAGCTGTTTGTGTATTTCATCCCTCTTGGGTTTGAATAAATAATATTTGGTCGATAGAATATTTTGTTGATGTTCTAACTGCCAAGATTATGTTCTGTGTTCCTCAGATATACGCTAAATGATAAATAAACTTAGCCTGACTTATTAAACGTTATTAAAATACTGTGGAAACCAAAGTAAATAAAAAATGCATTATTATGATATAAGCTAGACACCATATAGCTAGAGTTACATTTGTTGATTTAGTGTAAACATGAGGTGAGTTGTGGAGGCTGTTTATTATTATTATTATTATTTAAGTACTACACACTTTCTGAAAATGCTTAATTGAACTCATTTGATTGTTTTTCATAATATGCATATTTACTTGGGGGAAAACACTGATCTATATAATTATAGATCAGTGGGAGAAAGCCACAACTATGGAAGCAGAATGATGACAATAGTTTTTGAAACATAAAGCATGCTGAATTCCACAAATCGAAAAAAAAGATGCATTGCAATTAACAGTGCTTGCCTTGCATTTCCAGGGCTTGCATTTTTAGGTCCTGAAATTTAACATAGTTGTTTATTTAAGTTGTGAATATTTCAATTCAAAATATTTCACACATATTTTCATAATTAAAAATTCAATAATTCATATTCACCTTCCAGAATTCACTTCCAAAATATTCAATCTGTTTAAAAATATGATGTATACAGGCAGATTTCGGTCATTTTATTTCACTTTCCAAATTCTCTGCCACAAATTCAGTGGTTAAAATTCAGCAGAAAATTCAGCGGTGGACATCCGGGACCCGCAGGAATAGCAGTAGAAGATGTTGAATTAAACATACACACAATCAACCTTTCCACGTTTATACTGGCCCCGATAATCAAAACTTCTACTTAGCGCTTGCTCCATTTCTGCAAATCAATTTTTGTAAATGAATGACTTGATCCACATATGGCCTTCATCAACAGCCGCTTGCGCCACCTGCTGGTGAGCAGCTGACATCAGCTGGAGATCATGCATCGGTGCTCTACTGCTGTTCCTGCGGGTCCCGGATTTGTGCACCGCTGAATTTTCTGCCGAATTTTAACCACTGAATTTGTGGCAGCGTATTTGGAAAGTGAAATAAAATGACCGAAATTTGCTTGTCGAATACTATACATCGTATTTTTAAACAGATTGAATATTTTGGAAGTGAATTCTGGAAGGTGAATATGAATTATTGAATTTTTAATTATGAAAATGTGTGTGAAATATTTTGAATTTGAAATATTCACAGCTTAAATAAACAACTGTGTTAAATTTCAGGACCTAAAAATGCAAGCCCTGGAAATACAAGGCATTAAAATGCAAGCACTGTTAATTGCAATGTATCTTTTTTTTTTTTTTTCGATTTGTGGAATTCAGCATGCTTTATGTTTCAAAAACTACTGTCATTATTCTGCTTCCATACACAACCCTTCAAAAGGTTCCTCTACATCTTGTTACTATGTTGTATTAAATGGCAAATGATATTGTGACATCTAGTGGTAGTGCAGTGCTTGTACAATTGTAACTATGCTGAAGCACTTGGGGTGCGTTTCTCAAAAGCATCGTGAGATACTGTAAGTTAATCGTAGAGACCATTGATGGCAATGATTTTACAAACTACTAAACGCAGCCCTGGACATAATAACATAGTGGTTTTAGAGGTATTTGACAGTAACACACAAAATTAGACGATAAACAATAAGTAAACGTTATTACCTTATCCAAAGCACCTATTGAGATCAGATCAGGAACAGAATGTATTACTCCACTAGACTGCTTCCAAAATACTGAAAACTAGTATAAATATTAGTTCTAGAGCAAGTATATATAACATTAACACAGCAGGTGGCTTTTTAAACCAAACAAAAACAAACAAAATGTTCTGAAACAAATTATTCTGTAAATTTATAACAGCTAAATGCACCTGAAAAGGTAAAAAGGTCAAGATTTGAGTTATAGTTCCCATCTGTAAGCTGTTGAATATAATTCTGAGGTATTTTCTGAACAGAATATTGTGTCTATCACAGACTTACATACAAGGAACATCTGTTCAAAAAATATTGTTGGAATTATGTTTTTATGAATGCAACTACTTACAATTTGGACTCATTTTTACTAAAACAGGACTAAGACAAGTGTATTTTGAAACTAAAACTAGCTATATGCTAGTTTACATGCTAGAATAGGGTTCAGGAAAATGAAAGGTTTTGGATGTTCTTTTGCTCTCTGCTCATATTTTCCACTCATTTGTTAACCTCTTGTCACTGCCCATATTTTATGCAGTTCAAGAACATCTATTTAAGGAGTAAGCAAAAAGAACAAAATAAACTAAGAATATTTGATATCTGATTGTTTTCGGGCTGAGTAATTCTGTAGTTTTGCCTTGAGAAAAATATGCAGTAAAGCAGTGTAAAACAAATCACAACCACTGGATTGTGAAAAAAATGAGCAAAGACAAGACTCCTTAGATTAACCTTAGATTAAAAGCAAACTCTTAACGGTAAACTTAAACCCTAACAAGCTGTTATTTGCAGCCGTACAATGAGTTGAAAAGCATTTATTAAGCAGATTAATGAGCTGCATTCAAAGCCCTTATAAAATTTGTGGCAGCTCATTCCATATCAATGCACTAGAAAATCTCTTGGCACCTGTACACAGCCTACAGTTAGAACAATGAACTATATCACTTGACAGAAGAATTGTTCTGATAATTAATAATAGTCAATGTAACTGTTTATTGAACATTTGTGGAAATCATGTTGTCATCATACAGCCTAAAAGTCACTTAAAAGCACTTAGAAAAATGTGTGTGTAGCTCATTTGTTAAATTCCTTTTAAAACATTACAGAGCAGATACCATCAGCCAGTGAATAGTATACTGTGCATCATAAAGAGGCAATGCCTCATAGATAATGTCCAATTCTTTTTTCACAGTAATAAATTGTGTTACTAAGTTTATTAATGGACTCTGCACTCAACTCTGTTCACAGCCTTGGAAAACAGTCAAAACCAGGTCAACATCAATGAGAGACCAACTGAAAACCCAGTATAAAAGTGGAAAGTAAACATGGAAACAAACCAAGTCCACTTCCAGACAGGTGCACATGAACACAGAAAGCAAAAACAGTACTACAAGGACACCATCTAGTGGATGATAGAAGAAAACACAGAGGTCTTCCCTCCACAGAAGTCATTTAGTTTTTTATTACCTCTGAATGGCTACTTAAAAATATTTTATCTGTAACTATTTTTTATATGTATTATTATTTTATTATAACACGTTTAATTATTAGTATATCAGGGTACGGAATCATCTGTCAGTCGGGTCTTAGATGGTAGATTCGGTCAAAGGCACTCGTTCATTTTGTCAACATAAACATGATGTCCACAGGTGGTAGCCTACCTGTTATATATCAGCTACATTCATCCTTAATGTTATTAAGATTGTCAAGCCACCACATGCAGCAGATTTATCAAGTCTTCAAAAACTACTGAACGTGTCTCACACATGGGCTCTTTCTGCTGTATACACATATCGCTCTCTCTCTCTCTCTCCGTGTGTGTGTGTGTGTGTGTGTGTGTGTGTGTTACGAGCTGGCACTAAAAGGTAATGACTACTTTAGACTGGTTGCCTAACAAGTAATTGTTACTTGTTAAGTGTTTATGGAATAAACTAGAAATACCAAAAACTGACTGCACATTTTCCCAATTAGTAATTACACTGTGTGACAGTATTATACTAAAATAATTACAGACTACTTGTGATTTCACGCTGCAACATAGCAGAGGTGCAGTAAAGCGAAACAATCATGGTTTTCCATTGTACGTAAAAAAAAAAGAAAAAAAAAGTTGGCCTTAAAGGTGCAGTAAGCGACTGAAATCAACACTCAAACAATTTTGTTAATATTTGCCAGTTGTCTCTTCTGTGTGAATGCTGAAAAAAAAAGTTTCTCTACATAGCCCTGGCTGTGTAAAAAGGGGGAAAACAAAGTGGATCGGACGGATCAGCGAGCATCACAACACTCTTGTAGCCAATCAGCAACAGGGGGCGTTTACGCTCATGATGGGGAGGAGAGAGACTGAGAAAGTGGGAGATTTGTAAAAAGAATGTAGCAAGAGAGATGGCTGAAAATGTACAATGAATATCACTGGAAAAAGAAGGATTTTCGATCAGGCAAGAACTAGAACCGTTTCCAGGGATGGGGAGACATTAGAGAGCAGGAAGACTTGTTACTTTGTTTCTGCTCAACACGTGAGTGACATTGGTTTTGCTATATTTCACAGAATCAAGATATGCTGTTGTTGTAATATTAGCTACTATTCTAACAGGACTGATTCGCCCATGCTTGCGCGCGCTGTCTGATGAGCCAACTAGTGATGGGTCGTTCTTGAACGATTCGTTAATTTTGAACGGATCTTTAATGTGACTCGGGAAGAACGAGTCGTCTCGTGAAGTGATTCGTTCAGTCCCGCGTGCGCAACATCCTACAGGTTCTTTAGTGGAATTACTCAAGTAGTTCACCTGTTTCGAGTCTTCGGGTTTTTCGAGTCGTTCGTTCATCACGTGACAGCCCCATAAGCTTAATCTATGCAGTCTGAGCCGGAAAGAGACTTGATAATAATAACCAACTCTTTATTACCTTTGTTACCACATTCAGTGTTATGGAAAAGAACCATCATGACAGAAATTCACACTTTTATAAACTGTAAGAAATAAAAAGCTACAATTTGAGACCAGAAACGCATCACGTAACTGTAAGAGTAAATAATAATGATGATAATAATAATAATAATAATAATAATAATAATAATAATAACAACTGTGCACTCGTTTGTAAGGAAGCTTGTAAATTAACTAATTTCTCTATCCAATGCTGTCACATCACGTGACAAAAGAACGAAGGACACGAAAGACTCGAGAGATGAACTAATCAATTCTCTTTCCGGCTCAGACCGCATTGGTTAAGTTTATGGGTCTGTCACGTGATGAACGAACGACTCAAACCCGAAGACTTTTCAGATAAGAGGTGAGCTAATCATAGACTGAAGACCCAGGTAAACAATGAATTAATCTTTTCTGTTTCTTATAGCATTATAGTTTTGTATCGTTTGCGTAAGTAAGTAGTAGGGGAGCGCGGGGCACAAAGTAAAACGGGGTTAGTTGTAACACGTGGTTTAAATATTTCCAGACATGTTAGCATAACCAAATTCACAGTATTTACTAGTGACCATATCAACATTATATAGAGAAAAAAAGTGCGCCAAAATTAAAATGTCTTTTGAAGATATTGCTGAACAATTATTTTACCATAGTAAAATTATATTTCTGGCTTAAGTAAATTTTTCATCTCAGTTTTTATTACTCATTTAAAATGAGACAAATCTGCTATTATTTTAATCTCCAATCTGTTATTTAGGCCTATCAGTTTAGATTATTTGTTAATGCTTCAATAACTAGCAGAAAACAGTAACCGGTTTTAAATTCCAGTTGCGCAGATGGGTAGTTGTAACACTGCGTTACAATGTGCCCTGCCGTGCTATTCTATGACGTTAGTGATGTAATTCACACTATTTACTTTAATAAATTTGAATGAGAAATGACGAGAAACAGGTGAATAAAGACCGACAGTCAATGTTTAATGTTCAGAAATTATTATTTCAAGACATGCAAAGCATTTTGGCTCGTTTATGTGGGTGGTCCCAAACATGGTTGCAATGTGTTCATTGTCAAACTCAAAAATCAGATTATTTTTAATTCTTAAAAATCGACCATTATTTTATCTGAAATAAATATTTTATTTTATTGACAAAATATTTTATTTTGTCTTGTATATTTTTTTCATGAGATCAGATAACATTTTAAGATGTCATATGGTCATGTTACAATGTGCCCCTCAGATGTTACAATGTACCCCACCTACTGGGCATGTTGTCACATTTCACTTCCAGTTTTTGAGGGTAAATAAAGAAAAATGTATACACTGTAAATATGAAACAAAGCGACATATTTGAACTAAGTGTGAAATTGCTGTGGATAAAAAATTATACTCTGAACCCTATGTGGATTTACACAATTTGAGAAGTCAAAAAGTGTTACTTTGTGCCCCGCTCTCCCCTAGACGTGTTAGGGAAGCAACACCTAACATTTTAATTATGTTTTGCTAAAATGAATGAAATGACTCGAAAAAAGATTCATTCATTTTGCAGAACGAGACTCAAAGGTCCGAGTCGGTAAAATGATCCGACCTTCCCATCACTAGAGCCAACTAGTCGTTGCGTAGTCGTTTCCTACTGCATTTTAAATTATGGGAGACACTTCCGGTTTGGGGAGGTTCCTCTCAAAAAGACTGCAACTAATCATTTCAGATCATAAGATTGCGCTACAAATAATCCTTATCCGTCATTTTGACTGAATGCGCTGTAAATTTTAATTCATTTTCTATTTTCAGAAGTTAGGAGAATAATGTTTTGGTATATTAATGTGACGTGATATAACAACAATATCTATAGAATATCCCAATATATCATGTCTCTTTCCAGGTTTGTTTTCACACGGATGCTAAAATGTTATTGTTACAAAATATAGACATATATTACTATTATGATATTTATCATGTGCGTAATATTGCTGCGGATAGGAGGATCTTTAGGAGTTATTCATGGTATACTTTTAATGATCGATGGTTGAAGAGTGAGTAAAATATTGTCACCTCTTTGTACCCAGTTTTTGAAAATGCTTATTATAGCATTCATAGAGCAAACCTTTTGCTGATTGTTTACAGTGTAAAAGGAAGTTACTCCCATAATTTGCGCAAAGCATCATGGTGCGTAGGAAAAAAGGTGGATCCACCTTATTCTTTAACGCAGTAGTAAGCCTATGGGTGAGACTTCCGGTTCATTAGCCGCCATAGAGAAAAATAACGAGAAGAATAACAATGTGCAGCAAATGGTAAAACCATTAAGATAATGCATTAAAATAATTTGATGAGTTCACACTTACAAACAGGGTTTAAATTGGGCCGGGGCCGTCTGGGGTTTGAGCCCCGGCACATAGACTGCAGGGCTGGACATTAACTCTTCATTAATGCCAGACAAGTAACCTGATTAAAACATCAATAACCAAAAATAACTAGGCAATCACCAAAACACAAGCATTATTGTGATTTTATTACATTTAGAGTAAGTGGTGAATAGTGGATATAGCTAAGCTACTGTAGATTGTATACTGTAATTGCCAGGCAATTTGGTTACACCCCTACTCTTTTTCAAAGGGCATCCAGGGATTTTTAATGACCACAGAGAGTCAGGACCTCGGTTTAACGTCTCATCCGAAAGACAGTGCTTGTTGACAGTATAGTGTCCCTGTCACCATACTGGGGTGTTAGGACCCACACAGACCACAGGGTGAGCACCCCCTGCTGGCCTCACTAACACCTCTTAGCTAGTTTTTCCCATGAGGTCTCCCATCCAGATACTGACCAGGCTCAACCCTGCTTAGCTTCAGTGGGCAACCAGTCTTGGTCTGCAGGGTGATATGGCTGCTGGCATAAGTCAGCATGCTGAGGTAAAAATTAAAAATGAAATGTTTTATATTTAAAATACAGTTAGTTAGGCAACATCACACAACGTCTTCACCATTACGACTGTTTAATAGTTCAATAAACAGTTCAATAAGCAAGTACAATAATATTAGGTCACTTACATTTTAGGCGGAACCACAGCATCTCACAGCAACCAGCCGATTCATTGCTGAATGATTCAGTGTTGGTTGAGTCAATCGGTTGAGTCAAAGTTTCATTATCCCTTGCATAAACATCTGATGAATCTGCCGTTTGAACGAATCGCTTGAATGAACAACTCAATGACTCCCTCATTAAACGCTCAATACTGGCACCTACTGGCGTTTTAATTTAGTTTAAAAGTATAATTTCCACCGTCGTTTCTTGTTTGTATATTCAATATTATTCAATAATTATATATTAAATAATTCAAAATGCATTTTTTAATTGTAAATGATTCAATTTGATAACGTATAGATAACAATAAATCACATTATTATAATTGAATTTATAGATTAAATGTAAGAATTTGAAATGAAAGATGAAGTATTAATGAGGTTGGGGGAAAATGCCCTCTAAAGGTTAAAAAAAGCCCTTGGATTAAATATAAAAAACATGCAGATTTATATGTCAATACATAAGTATATATATATATATATATATATATATATATATATATATATATATATATATATTACTTATATTATCTTATATATAAATAAACATATATATATATATATATATATATATATATATATATATATATATATATATATATATATATATATATATATATATATATATATATATACCCAGTAACCATAGAGCACCCCCCCAACACTATAAGTGTGTCCCATCAGGTAATGAAAAGTTTGACACACACTTGTGGTCTTCATCCTCACTTGATCACTTGGGCCAAATACAGGAAATGCGTCATATAAGTAGTCAAGTGGTCAAGTGCAAAGACCGCAAGTGTGGGTATTTAGACAAGGCCGCCTTCTTCTTCTTCTGGTTTTATGGCGGGTTGAGAACCAACTTGATTAGTGCATACCGCCAACTACTGTGATGCAGTGTGAAGAGAATGATTCCTGTTTCTCACGTCCTCCCTATATCCTGTCTATTAATACACTTCCTAATAAATCTCATGATTGCACTCATAAGTTATAAGTCATTTGCAACTCTTCTTTAAGACGTTCCCTTTCCCTTTCATATGCACTATATATATCATCAAAACGTGTTCCATTGTCTCCTCTATTAAACAAACATCACACATAAACCTGTATTATGCTTCCTTATAATGTGTAATGTTTGGTTAAGATTTGAATGTCCTCTTCGTTTATGTGTGAAAATGACTTGTTCCCTTCTACTTATGAGTGATTGTACTTCTGTTTATGCTCCTTTGTACTTCATGATAATACCGACCTGTTTGACATGAGTCCCAATATGTCTGACATGTCATATTGCATGCTTCTAATATCAAATGTATTCCTTCTGTTCTGCTGAGTGCAATATTTATACTTGGATCATCCCTCTCTAAGAATTCTTTTGCCATATTTTCTACCTCCTTATTACCTTGAATTCCCATATATGCTGGTACCCATAAAATTAGTTGTTATTCATCTGTTTAATACTGTATAATGATTATGAAATCATGATTTCTGATAAAATGTCACTTTTATTTGTTTGCAATGATTGTAAACTCATAAGAACTGACACTGAGTCAGTACATATTATTACTTTATCCATTCTTGATTCATAAACCTGCCCTAGTGCCATAAGGATACACAGATGCACCATCTTCCAGCCTTCCTAACGTCAAAATCTGGAAATGAAAAATGTGGCTCCTGTCCTTCCAGTATCTATGTTCTTTTGATCCATCTGTGTAAATTTCTAGAAATGCATACTTTCTATATATTCTTTTACATATGCTTATAGCTTTTACATATTTTTAGTTTTACATACTATATATTCTTTTACATATGCTTATATCCCATCCCCTCTTTCCTTAATTTTCTCATGTAACTTGAAGTCAATTTATGGTTGGTCTAATAACCAAGCTGCCATTGGAGGCTATTGCCATTGACCAATTTCTTTATTTTCCATGCAAAACCTTTACTTGGTTTATTTATTGTTTTCCAACTTTCATTAAGTACTTCTCTTACAGGATGATCCTCTCTTTGGCCCTGAAGATTAATCCAGTATGCCATCTAGGTTTTCTCATCCTAAATACAGTGGCATTTCTGAAGATTCCACCTTTATTGCTGCAAATGGTGTTGTCTTATCTGCTCCTAAAATGAGTCTAAGAGCTTTAGCTTGCAAAATATCTAGCTTCTTTAACAAAGTTGCCAATGCAGATACAAAATACATCCATAATCTAGGACTGATCGCATGAGTCAAATATATATGCCCTTTAATGATTGTTTGTCTGCACCCAATCTTGTCCTGCAAAAACTCTCATTAAATCATACATTCACACTTCTTTATAATATAGTCTATATGGTCTTTCCAAGTTAACTTACAATCAAACTACATTCCCAAATATTTAAATGTATGTACCTTTTCTAATGTGGACCCATATAATTTAAGATGCTTATTCTCTTTCATTTTTCTCCTAGTAAGTATCTGATGACAAAGTTTGGATATTAATAATTTGAACACCCATTCTAAAAACCATCTTTCTACTATCTCAATTGCTTCTTGAATTCTATCCATATTAAAAGATATATTTCTTCCTTTTTGGGGTGTGTTTTGGGTAGGGTGTGTTTGTTTGGGTATCAATTTCAAATGTCAACAGCGTTTCTCAAAAATCACTTAATGCACCTATAATTGTCATAATTTTAACTTAAAATTGTTATTTGTAATGTGTTTCTGGTATAACCACTTGGGGTTGGTTTGCACAACATTAGCCATGTTTGATTCCAAAAAGAATGAAAGAAAAAAAAAAAAACACTCCCCCCACTCTTAAAAATAAAGGTGCTTAAAAAGGTTCTTCAAGCGATGCCATAGAAAAAACATTTTTTGTTGCATCATGAAGCACCTTTATTTTTAAGAGCGTATTCCTATTTGTAAGTGGACAAATCCATTTTAACCACGTTTAAATTTTTTCTACACATTTTTCTCAAAACATTAGTGCAGAAAATATAAAAATGGTCACATATTTTACGTATTACACTGTATGTATATACAGTACAATGCCTAAAAAAATAATAAAATAAAATAAATTATTCATTCAACATGTCTAAGACCAATGCAGTGCTTTTCCCATAGATGGCAGCATTTATCAACAATTAAGACTTCAAACAAAAAGGTCTCTGTCTAGAATGGAAACAGGTCTATTTTAGGAATCATAGCTTTTTTTAAATGGATTATTAGAGCAGACAAATCTACTAATAATCCTATTGATGAGGTGAATCATTATGCAACAGTCATGCCTTCCACCTAATTGTGACTCAGACATCTGTGGTGATGAGGTAAGGAGTACCAGACACCGCACAGACACCATGATACACAATGTTATCCTGATGCTCTTTGACACGGGTACCCACAGCATTGATCAGGGAGCTGAACAATTCCCATGGTGTTCCACAAGGATCCCATTTCCAAGGAAAAACAAGCTGAAATCAATCTCTGTCAGCTGTTGGCCTGACAAAGTCAATAAAAGATAAATCCACCATATGAGATAATCTGGTTTAGACATTATTGCTTCAATGACCATGTATTTCAGTTGACAGAGTTTCAGTTTAAAAGGTTGATGCAGCAGAAAGAAGTTATTAGTCATCATCAAAAGAAGAATATTAGATCACATGTGAGATGTTGTTCTGACTTTCTTCGACTTTTCTTGTAGCCACCTGTACATTTCTATTGAGCAGTTACCTGATATCTGGTATCCAGACCAGTAGCCCAAGGTTAATATTTCTTAGTGTTAATCTCCTTCACAGTTAACAGGTAACAGTGATTGAGAACAGTGATGCACCTATTCAAATAAATACAATCATGAACAGGAGTGTACTGATCTTAGATCAGCAACACTTAGTCTGTGAGAAGTGTCAGTCAAAACCTGTGAATGTCTGATTGGGCAATAAATAAAATGTGAGACATAGAGAACTGCTAAATTGACTATGCTGAAAAAAAAAAAATAAATAAAAAAATCATGAGATGCGTGTAGCCTACATGAGAACTAAATATACATGTACATGAACCAGAGATGGTAAAGGTTCAGTCACACTTACCATTGTTTGGCATAATTTTGCATACAAAAGTGATATATTTGCATATTGTGCACATGCGAAAGTCTCAAAGTTTTTCTTTCTCACATGCTAATCTAAATACTTAATAGTAACGCTTAAAAAATTAACAACTAAAAAAAAAAAAAAAAAAAAAAAAATCTAAATGGAAGTGAATTTACTCCATTGTTGGAATGAAATTTGTATTATAAATTCCATTATTTATACTAAAGAACATGACTTTTTATAATGTCAATACAACTTCAGTACTTGTTCCTACAATAGAACTACAAAACATATCTCTTTATATCTGGCAGGATGGTTGCTCTGGATGACAGTTGGTCAAAGACTTTTCTCTGTGAGCTTTGGATGGCTTGATTTTCACTGTAGCCTGTAGCCAACACTGAACTAGCATGGACAATGGAGTCTGATCATCAGCATAGGGAGGTGAAAGCACTATTGAGCCAGCTCCCCCTCAGGGTGCATTATTAGGTCAACCCAGGCCACAACTCTGAGCAATTTTAACATTTTTTTTTTTTTTTTTTGCACTGGGGAAAATATTGACAGGAAGCTGTGGCTTGCGCAATTGATTTAAATTTAGGGAGGGAGCGACTGGGCCGCCGTCCTATCAGGGTGATTAATTAAAAAGCAAACGTTTTTTAGCACGGCTGGCTGATTCACACTGCAGGGAAGAACAGCATGGATTAGAAAAAGGGAAAGAGAGAGGGAGGGGTGCTTTAGATTCAGGATAGTGAACAGGCCTGGCGCTGGACATGCGCTTTTAGCTGCAAGGGAAAATGGATGAAAAACATTAGCCATTCGTGCGCTGCCTAGTTTTGACAGCTTCTGCTCCAGGCTCCTGGATTTCTGACCCATTACTGCAGCCCTGTGTGGCATCTAGTTGGTGCATTATGTTCCATGTCATTTCTCATTTGTCTCAATGTGGCTGATGTCTATTGAGAAAGCCAGTTCTGCTCCAGACATTTCATACCTCAGTCCACTCAGCCAACGATAAAAATGTATGGATCAGCCACACTGTTGTTCCTTTTATCATGTGCATTCAGTTGATTTGACAAACTGACCAGATGGGACAGTCTACAGTGTAGTGATGGCGTGAATGTACAAGGCCAGTGTTATTTTTTTTTTTTTTTTTACAGTTACTTATGGGCTTAGAATTTAACAGGAAGCCCATGTGCCTGCAGACTACAAGCACAAAACAGGTTGTGTTTTAGGGTTTCCGGTTACGCCACCAAGAGGATGAGGTTTTGTGAAATAACCCCCAAAAAATGTAGTTTTGTGAGCCCTAGTGAATATTTTGTGTAACAGTGGAGAAAGGGGTTACAACTAGAAGTAGAACAACGAGGAATGTGATAGAAAATGACCCTGAGGCTTGGCAAGGCAACAGAAGTAGCTCTCTTATGTTCCGAATAGTTCCAAAGTTAGTCTGTGATGTATTCTCAGTGAACTCTGGGAGTTCAGAAGGGACAATAAGGTACAGGTTTCCAACATTAAACAAGAACTGAAGAGAACAAATGACAGACTATAGAGGAGGCAAAAGTGAGAACTGAGGAAACTGAGACCGTGCTTCAAACAACATCACCGTTAATCAAGCAGCTAACGCAACGCCAGGCTAAGCTGGAAACCAGGCTGATAGATCAGGAGGGCCGTGTGCCCAGAGACAACTGAAGGATTTATGGAATACCCAAAGATAAAGAAGGTACGGATATGGTTGGCTTTCTGGATAACTTGTTGAAAAGCGCACTAGACTTTCCCCTTGACAGAGAGCTTGGGATTGAATGAGTACACGAGCACTAATACAATCCGAATGCAAAGCCATGGTCTATAGCAGTAAAATTTGGGACCTACTGGACAAAAGAGGAGGTGCTTTGGAGAGCCTGACAGATTGGACAATTCCTCAATTCCCTCAATTTACCAGTTCTATCAGAGGAACAAAATCAAACATTAACAGCTGCAATAACTGAGACAGAACTAGATAACACCATCTCTACACTCTTAAAAATAAAGGTGCTTCAAAAGGTTCTTCAAGCGATGCCAAAGAAGAACCATTTTTGGTTCCACAAAGAACCATTCAGTCAAAGGTTCTTTAAAGAACCATCTCTTTCTTACCTTTTTATAATCTGAAGATCCTTCTTTCACCACAAAGAACCTTTTGTGAAACAGAAAGGTTCTTCAGATGTTAAAGGTTCTTTATGGAACCATTTAGACAAAAAGGTTCTTCTATGGCATCGTGAAGCACCTTTATTTTTAAGAGTGTAGGCTCAAAGCAAATAAGTCTCCGATGGCTTTGCATCAGAGTGGTACAAGACTTTTTGTTCTGAATTAATACCAAGTCTCCTTCAAGCTTGCAATAATGCAATAATGCCAAAATGCCTCCATTATGGAGTGAGGCTGTCATCTCAGTTATCCCAAAAGAGGGAAAAGATAAATTAGAATGCAGTTCATACAGACCAATTTTCAATCCTGAACGCAGATTACAAATTATACACAAACATCCTTGCCAAAGACTGGAAAAGATCATTTAAATATTTTTAATTCAGATGCTGAAAAAGCTTTTGACTCTGTAAGTTGGCCTTTCTTATATAAAGCTTTTGAAAGATTTAGCATGCACAAAAATTTTGTTAGGGGCATCCGTATGCTATATAATAAACCATTAGCCCAGATAAAACTAAATGGGTACCTTTTCAGAGACCATTATATTAGAATGTGGATCAAGATATGGGTGTCCAATTTCATCAGTACTTTTTGTGCTCCATATAGAGCCTCTCACACAGTGGATAAGGCAGACTGAACACATCAAAGGCATTTGCACAAATGGAGAAGACCACAAATTGGCATTATACGCTGATCAAACCCACTCATTTCTTGAATTATTGAACCATCTAGAAAAATTTGGTAGATACAAATTAAATATACAAAAAAATGCTAACTTTGACTTTTTGATTATACACCTCTAAAACATATTAGATAGAAATTTCACCTCAACTTTGAAAATATTTACCAAAAGAAATCTCAACACTGGCAGAGGTAAATTTTGATCAACTTTTAACAGAAATCAAAAATGACATACACAGATGGAGCTCCATCTCTTTCATTGGTCCTAGTCAAAGAATTGACTCAATAAAAATGAACATCCTTCCATGATATCTCTATTTATTTCAAGAACTGCCTGTAGAAATTCCCTCAAAATACTGGTCTGAATTAAATAAGATCATTTCCAGATTTATTTGGCAAGGGAAAAAACCCAGGATTAAATTCAAAATGCTACAGCTCCCAACAGAGGAAGGAGGTATGGCATTGATGAATGATCCATCAATTCGGGCAGTTTTGACACATAAAAAATGGAAAGATTTATAGATAAAGTGCAAAACTCATGGATTAAAGCCCAATTAAATCTGAATCAAAAACATGACTCATAATGAAAGAGCTGAAAGATGTAACTGAACAAACAGAGACAAATGTAACTGAAATAAGTGCTGTTGTTTATGCTGTTACACCAAAATAAAGAAATAAAAAACATGCTGTGTTTTAGAGTATTTCTATTACTTTAAACAGTCTAACATCTACAGTTTTGTTGAGATTGCACAGTAGGCCGTTACTGTTACCTCGGAACTGATGATCAATGACAATTTGCTAACATTTTCCTTGAAATACAGATTTCGTTTTAAATTACAGCCACTAAAGTAAACAGCATCTAAGTACATTAGAATATCACTAGCTTATCTCTAGAAAGGTCAATGTATTGAGGGCCTATTGATCTCTGATGAGTGACAAAACGCTGTGTGATAAGCATCATTTTGAGGTTCCATTAAATAATCAATGTAGTAAAGGCTTTTTTTCTCTTTTCTGGCACATGCCCTGTGGACTTCAAAAGGTCAGTATTTGTTAGTTCATTGGCAGAGTGGTTAATCAATCAATACAACTCTTGGCTGGGATGTTGGCAGCTAGACACAAAAAAAGATTTTGCTGTTTCAGTAGCTGGCTAAATCCGCAATGTAATGACGACAGGAGCATGAATTGTTAAATCTTATTTCTGATGAAGAAATCATCAGTTGGAGGCTGACGTGAGATTACTCCTTTTCTTCAGTCTCTTACTTACTTTCACTTATAGAAGAAGAAAAACATTCTGGGAAGAGGTTATATGGTTTGCGCAGTAATACGTTTGATTCATTATGTAGAGTATGTGGTTTAATAGCAGAGAGACCACTGAAGGGCTATAAAAGCCATTAACAGAAGGCAAACCATTGCTAATTGGCTTTTTCAGTGGTGTGACTGTCATGACAGTGGTGTCATGCACAAGAGATCAGAGCTACAGCTACAGTACTACCAGAAGTAATTTCATTATGGAAAAGAGCTTGACTTCATGTTCCAGTCACCAGTATTTGATTGGCAGCAAACATGTGTAGACAGTATAGACCTGACAGTATAAACTCTATACAGTGTCAGGTACACAC
Organism: Spinibarbus caldwelli; assembly: GCA_039654775.1. Lineage (NCBI taxonomy): Eukaryota > Metazoa > Chordata > Actinopteri > Cypriniformes > Cyprinidae > Spinibarbus > Spinibarbus caldwelli. The sequence continues at coordinate 25,575,568 of CM077223.1, read as the reverse complement.
TACTGTTAGGAAATATCAAGGAAAATTGAGAGAAAACATACTATACTTCTAGGCCTGATGTCTTCTGTGAAATTGGTATTACATCTGTGAGAATTTACAAGGTATATGCTAAAATTCGAAAGGTAAAAACTTAAGAATAACAAAATCATTCTTTTAAAATTCATGTATTGTCCTTAATAATCAGTCCTGATATTAGGAAAATTATGTAAAGGCTGCATGTTACTGTAATAATTCTTTTGAAGGTAGTGGGAAGGTGTTATAAAACAACAGGTTTATTAAAAAAAAAAAAAAAAGCCTGCTTAATGGCCTAATTAGTCATTTTTTTGTACTATGGTACCATTTACAATTGTAAAGTTGTGACTAATTCTAACCATTCTAATCCATTTAATATATTTTCCTGGAGCAGCTTACACATTGTTATGGTTAGCTCTGTTGTTAACATTCAAAGTGTGTAATACAGTCACTGAAGTAGAAAATATTTCACTGTGATGTCCAGTAACAGTAACATTCTGTAATGACAAAGAGAACAGGAGAAAATAAACAATCAAACAAACAAACAAGTACACACAGTATAAATAACTCAATTGGAACAAGAATGGGGCTAAACTGCTATAATTGTTTGTGTACATGTTGCAGTTCATGGCTTTGTTGACACATTTCCAATAATGCTCAAGTCTATAATTAAGGCTCTTCCCACTGTGATGCAGGAGAAGAGGTCTAATCCATAATTAGCTCACCAAGTAAAGCAAATGCATTCTCATACAATTAAAGTAAGAGTGAGAGAGAGAGAGAAAAAACAGGAAAGCAAACACACAACATTCATAGTGGCCCCCTGTGTGAGCTTTCTCATTAAGAACTCAAACTGCTTCACTGGCTGCTATTTAATGGAATTGAATTTTCTTTGATTGGAGTTTGCCATTCTTGACACTCAGAAACAACAACACATGAAGGATGTGTTGGGGCGTGCTGAACCGAGAAAACTAATAAACTGTATAATTAAAGAAATTAAGTGTTGCATGGAGAGAACTGAATAGTGACTTTTCAGGGTGTCTGTTCGTTAGTAAATTGCGCTATGGCTTCTGAACAGATCACTAACCAAAGCATCCAAGGGGTGGCACTAGAGACCCATTACCTCTGAGTCTCAGCATACTCTTCTTCAGGGTGAGGAATAAGATGCTTTTCTGCTGGAGGTCAAGAGGAGTGGAGAGGTGGCCTGCATATTCATGTATTCCCTTGTGTTTCGTGTCGTTTCAGGAAGAGACTCAAGAGATTTTATATTTATTTATTTATTTTGACAAACATATTCTCAAATACAAGTTTCATGTATCAGAAATACATCTGTTTTTCTGGGTGTAACAGATATTGGAGATGGTATCAGAGAGAGATTCTATATTTTATTCTTTTTGTGTTGCACTTACCAGCATTATCCAAATTAAGTCACAAAGGAGATGAATCTGGTTGATTTTAATGGCTTACTGTAATATTTATATCTATATATAGCTATATATGTGTGTATTTATTACATGTCTCTCTGGAATACTTGATTTTGATTGGTCTATCTATCTATCTATCTATCTATCTATCTATCTATCTATCTATCTATCTATCTATCTATCTATCTATCTATCTATCTATCTATCTGTCTGTCTGTCTGTCTGTCTATCTATCTATCTATCTATCTATCTATCTATCTATCTATCTATCTATCTATCTATCTATCTATCTATCTATCATCTATCTCAGTCTGGAATGGCATTAACTGACTGGCGCTTGTTTTCTTTAAGAAGAATGGATTGTTGGCATGTGGAAGAACAATGAAGCTTTACCTGCCTGATATCATCCGCTTTTCACTTATCTTTGGTTTCCTCTTTGTTCACCTTTGAAGAGATGAGCAAAACGTTCTGTTTAATATAGTTTTACAGGTGTAATCTAAACTCACACAGTTGCAGAGTGGATCGTCCATTATCCCCATACAGCAACTGTAATAAATCACAGGTGAAAGACCCGTCACAATACAGACACCATGAACAGCACTGGTATATTGCACCAGGTTAATGTTCTTTGTTCAGGGTAATCTCTGTGCAATATCAGCTTCAAAGACGTGGCAGGGGTCCTACAACCTGTTGCCTGAGGGAGGGATTTGTGTCTTTTCACACCCATAATTCTGTGCTAGGTGCACATACAGTGAATCATTCATATGATTGACTGTCCTGACTGACTATAGCATTTTCATGGTACAAACACGGCACAGAAGCTGCATCTAAAGTAGGGTTGAGAACCGAAAATCTCATGATTACTAATGATTTTGATAATGATTCATAAGCTATTATGAGACTGTTCTTTTTAGTAAGTTACAAATACATGAATCAGAAGCTATTTCTGAAAGAATCTGGAATGTTTTTCGTTATTTTTCTTTTGTTCACATAGAAATTACAATTCTAGAAATAGTATTATGAAATGTATGTTTGAATATTAAAGGGTTACTACACCCCAAAATGAAAATTTTGTCATTAATCACTTACCCCCATGTCGTTCCAAACCCGTAAAAGCTTCGTTTGTCTTCGGAACACAATTTACGCAAACTGCGTACGCTCTTCTGTATCAGCCGCAACAAAAGGATGCGCTATTTTCGTTCAAATCAAAGCGTAAATACACGTAGAATAGCGCATCCTTGTGTTGAAGAGCGTACACTGCTTGCGTTCAGTGGATAATCTCTAAAATGGCGATACGGTGACGTGGAGAGACAGAGAGGAGACGAATTGTTGAGAAAAAGTCGTTATTTTTATTTTCTTTGTGTACAAAAAGTATTCTCGTCGCATCATAAAATTCAGATTGAACCACTGATGGCAGATGGACTATCCTGACGATGCTTTTCATACTTTTCTGTGCCTTGACAGTGAGAATTACTTGGCAGTCAATGGGACAGTCACACGCCTCCCGGTTTTCTTCTAAAATCTCTTAATTTGTGTTCCAAAGACGAACGAAGCTTTTACGGGTTTGGAACTACATGGGGGTAAGTGATTAATGACAAAATTTTCGTTTTGGGGTGGAGTAAATTAAAAGTATTAAAATAGTTGAACATTGGAAGATGATTGCTGTTGCTTTGATTATTGGATACACTGATCAATCTAAGATTCAGCTGATGTCTCTTAGCTCTGAAGATTTAGTTGGCTGGTATTAGGGATGGGATTGTTATCAAGAATGCTCATGGGAAATGTTTACAAGCAATATGAATGCAGGGTGCAGATCCACCCCCATCACGGAAAGAAAAATAAACCTCTGATACCAGCAGATAACTGATCTCAATTACAGTAGCCAAGAATTTCTCACCATGCTCAGGGAATCTTTCATCAGACACACCCTACCCAACACTAACGTCCCTGTGCAGGAGACAGGCTGAGAGCCAGAGGGGTCTCAGTGAATAAAGCTAAAATAACCTGCTCGGTTAAAATCCTATCACTGCAAGACCAAGAAAGAGAAAGTTCATAGGACAGAACGCTCTCATACAGATTCTTACATGTTCACACTAAGATTCCACTCCTGACTGAGATGAAACTTCTATTCATCTGCCAAACTCTCTTTCTTTGGCTAACAAACCAAAGTGAGCTGTTTTTCAGTCGGAAAATTAATGTATGAAGACATTTGCCATCTGTTTCTATTTTCAGTTGCTATTTAGTTAAGTTGAATCAGACATAATGAATAATATTTTAATTATCTTGGCCCTTTTTTTAACAGGTTAAGTTTGTTGCTACCTGGTCTCATGACGAAAACATACCTCTGGGAGCTTTTTCGCAAGACGATAAATACATATCACTGCAGTTTCCAACAGAAATGAACACTAGAGGCGGTAAAACAGCGAGCACTTTTAATCGTTTTCATACACAGTTATGATTACAGTTCCATATGTTTTGCTTTCCGGATGTAACAAGCTTGCTCGGTGGCTCAGCCAGCATGGAACTGGACTTAGGATGTGGAATCCTTGGGTACGAATCAAAAACATGACTCACGATGAAAGAGCTGAAAGATGAGAGATTGGAAATCAAGCTGAAACAGCATGCTTGTGACTGTTTTTACGTCACATTTGCTTTTGTTCATACTATTGGGAAGGTTTAGGTGTAGTGCAGATGGTACGTTATTTTAAAACGTCACGGAGCATTAGACTTATAGAGCCACTCAATGGACATTTCAAGTCAGAACTGCTACAAAACCAGCGTCACATAAAACATAACGAACGTTCATCTGTTCCGGGGAAAAAACCAAACACTCATTTAGCGCCACTCAGTGGACATTTCACATCGAATATGTCACAAAACGTACATTGCGGTACGTATTTCACATTTTGCGAAAAAGTTCCCAGAGGTAATTTTGGTCATGAGACCAGGGGCCTCATTTACAAAGCGTGCATACGCACAGATTTGATCTTAGAGTGTGCGTATGCTTAAATCCATGCCAGCGCTCATATTTATATAAACTGCCTTTGACGTGGAAAAGTGCTTAGCGTCACGTCAGGGTCTGAGCAGACACTAATTAGGAGTCGTTTACAAGGCAGAGAGCTGAAACCATTCAATTGCTCGCAAGTTCAAGATCATTTGCGATTCAGATTCACATCTGAAAGAGAGACGTACGTGCGTTTTCTGTGCGTACGATCATTCTATGCATTGCAAGTATGCATATCTGAGAGATGATCGTAAGATCAAATTTAGGATGGTTTCAGCACAACATTTTATAAATGAGGCCCCAGGTTGCTACAGTATCTTTTCATAATAAAGCTATTTTTCATGGAAAAAAATGCTGAAGGCTTGCACATGAGTGGTTTTTTTTAACTATTGGTGCTTTTAGTCCAAAATAATCTCTCCTAAAACACTCAGAAAGTGTCCAAAATTGTGTCTCAGAAAAAATTCTCATAGAAGTCAAACATTGCCATTTTAGTGTCATTTCCACCAAGTCAAATGTATTCCACTTTATTCCAAGCGTGAAAATTTTGGAATAAAATGGCAGACTCTTGTCTCTAGGTTAATTCTGCTTATTATTATAATTATTTTTTTAAATTTACAAGTTTTAAAATTACAACTTTACATCGTCACAACTGGAAATTACAAACAGTTAAAATCTTTTTTCACTTATGATATTTACCTTGATTATTATATATCTACCATCAAGCTCCTCCCTGAAAAATGAATATAAAACAATTTCACACAATAAATATTGAAATTGTTCATAATAAAAATTATTATTTTTCAAAGTGTGTATTTTCAAAGTATGGCACAAGGTTAAAACAGTAAAATCTTTACCTAATCATCGTTTGAAAGTATCAAAAATAAATGAAGATGAGATGCTAAAAAGTTGCAACTGTAAGACAGTTTATATGTGGACTTCATACTGAATAACAAAAAGAAGGAAGCTGAAATCAATCCCTGTGTCATATAAGTGGCTAAAGTTTATGAAACCCTCCCACACATCGTATCCACTCGTTCCTTCGAATTGTCATGTTGATAGTCTGCAAACTACAAACTGTATAGATTTTCCTGACATCGAACAGATAAAGGTCACATTGTGCCAGAGGCTCTTCTGACCCGCAGGCTCCTGCTCCCCTCCCCTCGTGTGCTCTTAATCCAGTGGAACACTGAGGCTTCCAGCACAGATTAGTGGTGTTAGCCTGCAGGGCTTTCGACTGGGCTGCCGCCTGAAAACAGATCTCTCACTGTGCCCATGACCCCAGTGCGGAGATGTGGATAAGTGCCATATGGTTGAATGTGGGTCCTATGGGGTGCAGTTCCTCGCAGACAGCTGGCCCCGCTGGCCCTCCTAGGCGGCAGAGCCTGTATGTCAGAGAGCAAAAACATGTACCGTAGTAAGTTAGCTAAATACTGCAGATATAGATTAGTGATCCCTGGCAGGGGATGGTGCTCTTACACCGAGTTGAACAGAAGGAGAGGAAAAGCCTTTGAAATGGATCAAAATCCCTCTCTTTGTCATTTTAAGTACATGTAGCCATGAGAGGATCAACAATTAAGCATGGCTCAAAAAACGAAAAACACACAGCAAAGTGAACAGCACAGATACTATTTCTTTCTGTTGGGTATTTAACGTGGTGAATGTCTGTTTTTCAGGGAATATTCTGGGTTCAGTACAAGTTTGCTCTTTATAAACAGTACTTGTGGTGCAATGCTGATTACCACAAAAATTTAAATTAAAAATGCACTTGTTCCAGCTAAAATCAGGCATTTTCAATGGAAGTGAATTGGGCCAATCTGTACACATTTAATTCTCACTGTTTCAAACGTATAGCCGCATCTTAGCATGATTTAGTGTGAAAAAACTTTACTTAGTGCCTAAAACTCTAAACGGCTATAAAAATGATGGGAACAACTTTACAGTTTTAGCAGGAGAATGAATGTAAGTGCTTTTATAATATTTTAAACTTCACATTTCTGGTTAGAAATCCTCTGAAAATTGAGCTCCCTCACTTCCATTGTAAGTGCCTCACTGTAATCTCCATTTTGTGTGTGTGTGTGTGTGTTAATCAAAATTATGCAGCAAATGCTGTTTATTGCGCTTAACTTGTATTTTATTTTGTATTTTAATTAGATCTAAATGACATCACTGCATGGTCCTTTCTGTTGTCTTTTTGTGCTGATGAACTACACATTATAGAAATGTAAGCATTGTCCTGTAATAAAGGCATCATGCTTCCAGTGTCTGTCTGTGTGGTGGCGGCATGCAGGATGTGTGAGCAGTCGCTGAGTGTCATGAGCATATCAGTCTAATTCCAGGGTTGCAGATGTTGTCTAGATTGGATGTTAGGGATTAAGATGTAACCCAAGAGCTCTTTGAGTGAGTCTGGCATGGCTGAATCTGCTTCTAAAGACCTGGTGGCAGGCAATACTGGGCAATCTGCCAGGACAGTATTACCAGCAGGGCACTTTAACAGGGTTTTACAGCTGGAGGGAATTTATAATGAATTTCGGAGAAGAGCTTTCTTAAAATGCTTTGCAACAGTCCTTGAAGAGAAAACAAGTTGCCTTTAAACTGACGTTCATCGTGATTGTTGCTTAAATCAAAAATAAAAGTATTTTCTTTTGGAGAAGAAAGTACATTTTTGATTGATAAAATGGTTGTAGGGTAAAATAAATAAATAAATGAATAAATTCCAATCTCTTGATATGATTGCTTCCTGGATTGCATTGTATTATATTTCAGAGGAGAGGCGCTTCATACTACGGATTAGATCCCAGGGAGAGGTAATTTCCTAAAAGCACTTTGAATTATTTGGTTATACAGGTGATGTAACAGTCGTGGACATGAAGCCGTTTCTAGCTGTGAAGAAACAGGGAATCAGAGTAAAAGCTGGCAGACCTGAAACAAATAGATGGAAGATATGTGACATCAGGTTGGCCTATTAAGGTTTAAACAAAGCTTCTGCTGAGACGAATCCATCTGAAGATGAAGCAAATGGAAGGAAAGAAAGACAACGAAAACAAAAATTTCAAATAATAGAAAAGAATTGTAATTTAATTACAGAGAGGTGGAAGACAAATATCTCTATATATGTGACTGGCATCTGTTGGGTGGCATGATGCTCCCAAGTATAGTGAAAGGAGATTATGTTCCAGCATAAATGGAGCTTTTACTTTTTTATATTTTAAATCCAGCAGGCCTAATCTAATCTTATCCCTCCCCAATCCAATTTTTAATGCTGGCTACACATAGGATTAGAGTGTTGGAGTTTGCTTTGTAGGCCATTTGACTGAAATGCAGCATCTGTGCTGGTTATTGAGAGAGATACACACTCAAGAATGAGACTGAAGACACAAAAGGTGTAGAGGAGGCATCTTTTTACAATATATAACCTCCAAGTACGAGATAGACTACTGCTCAAAAGTTTGGGGTCAGTAAGATTGTTTTGTTTTGTTTTTTAAAGAAATGCGTAATTTTATTCAGCAAAGAATGCATTAAATTGATCAAAAGACATAGTTCAAATAATTATAATAATAAATGCTGTGCTTTACTTTCTATTCATCAAAGAATCAACAATCAACATTTTCAACATTAACAATAATAACAACAACAACAACAATAATAATAAATGTATCTTGAGCACCAAATCAGCATATTATATGACCTCTGAAGGATCATGTGACACTGAAGACTGGAGTAATGGCTGCTAAAAATTCAGCTTTGCCATCAGTTGAATAAATTACATTTACATTAAAATATATTCAAATAGAAAACAGTTATTTTAAATTGCAATAATATTTCACTATATTGTTGTTTTTACTGTAATTTTGATCAAATAAAGGCAGCCTTCTTAAGCAAAAAAGAAAACTGACCCCAAACTTTTGGATGGTAACGTATATGAACAATTTATTCATAATATTTTCAGCGCAAGCACATAAATTAGTGTAAGTTGTGTAAGTACATGAGATTTTTATTAGTTTGTATAAAGTACAATGGTGTGACCTCCCTGTGACCTATTGGAGTTAGATTCAACAAGGGCAAAAAGGGGGTGAGGTTTCACTTAAATGGCCACTACTCAGCTTTCCAGATAGAGCTTCACGATAATGAACCGAATGGAAATGTGCTTCATTGCATTTCTTCGTACAACTAAACCTTCACAATCAGGCCATCCTCTGGCTGTTTACACAAGCTGTTTATGTAGTGATAAGCCCAGGTGATGTCAGGTTTGCATACTGAATAAATATTTGCCCACAGACTGGCAGCTGTTTGTCAGGATGCCATTAAGCAGCCGTGTCACAAAGCAGCTTTCTGCTAGAAGCTCAGCATTCCCTCGTCTCATAGCATCAGCTCCATCATTATACATTCAAATACAGCACCGGTCCAGGTGGGCTCGTACAAGAATGAGTTCACCAAAGATCATCGCTTTAGGAACACACTGGCACCTGTTCCTTTAAATATGAGGAATCAGTTTAAGATCTAACTGATTTGACTTCAGATAGGTAATGTAACACATTCTGCATGTTAATTAAATTCACTTTAACAATCACATAACTGAAAGCCATAATTAAAATCTATGGTTAGCAGGGCTGCCAACTGATTCATTTTCATTTTCATCAAATTAATTACATAATATGCCAATTAGTTTATCAAATTAATTACATTTATCAGTATTTGCTAAGAAAAGTCCACAAAATGAAGATAATTCATTGTGACATTGTTACAGATGAAATGTTCATCAGTGTTTTGCACCACAGGTAAAGCTAATTTAAAAACGATGGTAGTCCACACTTAAATTGCTCTGACGGTAGAAAAATTCACTTTTCCACAAAAATATGGTGTTTTCTCCACACTGTTTCATAATTTTTATAATATGTATGCATAATATGTAAGAAGCTATTCAAGCTATATGCAGTAATCTAAAGCAAGTCTATTGACTTTAAACAATCAACAACACAGAACATCATATCCCAATTATTTAAGATTTACAATTTAAATACAAGTTGACCAGAACATTAAACAGCTTCCTTTTCTGTAGTAATTCATCAACAGCATCTCCAAAAATCCAGCACGTTCCAGCCAGGGCTGTTTAGCCATTCTGTAAATAGAACATAATGCTATTGAAGCCCCCCTGTATGCAATGGGCCATGAAGCTACCTCCAGCCTTGGCGAGGGACGTATGCCTGCTACACTGGGTATATCACTAAGTAGAGACATCAGAGCCCAAGTGTAAACATCATTTGGACACTGCAGTTTTTCCACTCAAATGGGTTTGATGTTGATGAAGAGAGACCTCCTTTGAAAGCGCAACGATCTGCACTGGGGATGATCGATGCTGCCGGGAACGGACGGTAATTATTTGTATTGCTGAGTGGGGGTGGCTATGCCTAAAGAGATGGAGCAAAGTTCTCTGGTTTTTATCGTCTCCATCTCAACACCGGCTTTTTGATGCAGAAGATAGCCGTATTGTAAAAGCAAGCGGAGGGAAATGGCAAATGTGGCTTGTGTGGGGTTGTTTTTACAAGGCACATTAAGTTCGTGATGCAGGATTTTATAGTGATGCTGTAGAGATTCTGGCTACACATCCAGTGCAGTTGAAGCTTCCAAATGTATGCATCCAAATTGTGCTAGATATTTTAATTCAAGAAAATGAATTAGTAAAAATTACAAAAACAAAGAACAAACTAATAAAATCTACACAAGAAGCTGTAACAGAGCAGAGGCGAACTGAAAATAAACCAAGTCAGTCTGACGAGCATGCCAACATCATTACTAATTTAGCTTGAAAACCCCATCTCCACATGAATGGAGAGAGAGAATGCCCCATTGCTCAATAACATGATGGGAAATTGAAAGGAAACTTTTGCGCTCCTGTTCAGAGGCTTTGAATTTCCGTACAGAGGTGCACATGGTTGGCAGGTACTGTCATCAGCTGGTGACAGAGTGTGCTTTTCTGCTTGAGGAGACATCTCACTCGTGGATCTGCAAGGGACAAAATATAGATTCTGTCTTGAGAGAAAGAGAAAGCTGGCGCTTTCTCTGCTAGGTCATTTCAAGCATGCAAGGGTCACTTTATCATAAAATTCAAAAATCCAGTCAATTTTATTTAATCAGCTGAAATGGCAAAGTGTTTTCCAGATCATTAATCAAGTGCTCTCTCACAGAGGGGGCTTGTCTGCCAGGCAGACCCGCTCCACTTTCTGAATCATTAAGGGAAAAAAGAGAAAAATATAAGAATTCATCTCAACGCAGTCACTGCACAACAGAACCACCGCCATTGCTAATGAGTGAGGCCACACTGCATAACTGAAGGACAAGGAGCAAGGATGTGCTTTATGTGGAACCTATGTTGTATTTGTGCTGCTTTTGAAGGCTTATTTGTGGTTCGTTCTGTAGACCTTGAAAGAATGGGTCTTATGCTTTACCGCTGTCATAATTTTTTATTTTTTTTTTTAAAAAGTGTGTGTGTTTAAAAAAAAAAAAAAAATCTCTTTGTTTGGCCCAAATGTTGCACACACATATATTTATGCACATACATTTATATATTTATGTGTGTGTCTGCATTTATTTGACCAAAAAACAAACAAAACAAAACAAAACAAAAAACAAAACTTTATTACAATTTTAAATAACTGCTTTTCATGTATATTTTAAAATGTAATTTATTACATTTTTTTATTACATGACATATTACTGATATGCTGATTTGATGCTCAAGAGACTTTTTTTTTTAAAATTAATATTACAGTTGAAAATGATTGTGCTGCATAATATAATTTTGTGAAAACATTTTCCTTTCAGGAATCTTTGATGAACAAAGTTCAGAAGAACACCATTTATTTGAAATGAATGAAATAAGAACTCTTTTTGTAACAAAGTAAATGTTTACTGTCATATTAAATCAATTATTCTTGCTGAATGAAACTATTAATTCTATATTTATGTGATTAGTTGCAATGAATAGTGCAATGAATATATCATTCTGGTCAACAAAAAATGAAAAATGTTGAATGACGCATTATATTGACCTTTTTTTAACCTCACCTTTATTTTTAAATCCTTTTTTTTCAATACAACTAAGCCCTACTGGAACAACTAAAAGCACCAACTTCAAAATCACCCAGCCACATCACTATGGGGACCCTTAAGTGAATATAATTGCACCCGATGCACGGCAACAGCTTGGATCAGTAATAATAGTGTTTTTGCACAAGTGCTGTGCCAAGGCTGGGGCCATTCCCATCCTAGCAGTCTCTCCGTCTCTGCTCCAATTTGATCAAAGCTATTAAAGGCAAGATAACAGAAAATCAGCAAGACCCGAAAGGAGAGAGGAGAGCGCAGCAGAGGATTGTCCTCTGTGCTGGTTCTGGCTGTGAGATGGTTGTAGCTGTATACAGTCCAGCATTTCTTTGCTGCCTTCTCTGCTTTTGATGTTGCTATTTGGGAACAGGTGCACATGAGTTATTTAGAAAGGACCGAAGATTCTTTGATGCCACACACTGTATATTTGATTATATTTTTAGAGGATACACACACTACAGAGTCCGATGAAGACACGCTACAGATTCTAAAACAGAACAATATTCAGAATAATATTTGAAGAAAATATTCACAAAGTATGGCACTCATTTTAATAAGTCATGGTTTTCAGCACAAGCTAGATTAAACAACAGTTACAGTATTGTCAACAATTTTGCTTTGGCTGAAACATGAAAGTGGCATACTAAAAGCGCTGATATACAGTCCAGCAGTGCTGCTACTTTTCCCTGTTATCACCCACTTGTTCATGTTTGCGGATTTAAGAGTGGCTCTTTCTGCAGGTTACACCACTAGGTGGCGACAAATGACTGTTTTTATTAGCGAGTCATTTGAATCATTCACAACCAATTCTTTAAAAAAGGCTAATTCATTCTGAGACAAAGCCGTTTGTATGAGTGAGTCTTTGAATCATTTATCCAACCTATTCTGATTTATTCAGGAATGCAACTAGTGTGCATGTTGCTAGAAGATGTGCTATGATTAATTCTTCTGTGCCTTTGTTTGGAACTATTTTCATTGGTGGAGCAAAAACAGCCAAAGCAACTTGTTATTTACTTAGTTTCAGCTTATTGCTTATTGAATATTTAATGGATAAAGACAAAAAATATCACTCACAATCCTGCCTTTTGACTGACTTTTTGAAGCAACTGCGTACTTGCTCTTGGTGTTTAATTCTGTTTTTCTGGCATCCTGTTTCATACCGAACAGGCATATCTTTAATATATTCTGAAGTGGAATATCCTCTGTTTGACCCTCTTAATGGCTGTATTGCTATTTTTAAACCGGTCAAAGGTTGTTGCTGTGCAGGTGCATAATAGCTCACCTTCAAACTTCAAAAATGCAGAAAAAGGGGGTAAAACTTCATAATAATACATCATAACATCATAATACGGCACACATTCATCAGACTCGTCTGAAAGCCTAAGTGGCCCACTCTGAGAAGCTTCGCCAGCACTTTTCCAAAATGGCCCCAGGGAATTCTAAATACTACCCACTCATATTCCATAAAAAAAGCAAAGTATGAGTAACATTATCCATCTAAAGCAGGAAGATAGAGATGTTTAGATCCCATTTTGTTAATAGCATATGGATGGTATGGTTATGTTATTATCTCTTTGTTGTGCTGAGCCGGGGACCACTGGAAACCTCAAAAAGCATTAGCATACCTGGCTAATATTTCTGTTATTGAGGAAGGTTAAGAGCCCAAGTGCCTAATGCATCGCAGTTATCTGAGAGTTACTGTTGCGGGTTCTTCTCACAGTGGTTTTGGTATATAGTGCACAGGCTGCCGGACTGCAGCGGTGTATTGTGAAACATAAGAGTCATTATCCCACACGAGAATTAGAGAAATTCACATTCTGGATGAGATTACAGACCTCAGCCAAACAAAGAGGTCTGAAGCAACTATACTGTACGTATTGGTCTTGCAGGTGAAGGAGGAGGAAGTTCAGGTCTCGTGTACTACATGGGACTAAAGTCTAGAAATCTGAAAATCAGAAAACACCTCGCCACTTCATCTCCAGCCTCCGAGCAAGGTCAGACTCACTGAGTGTGTAATAAATAGGAGCTAGTCCAAGAGCCATTATCTTGCCTCCATTGTGCGAGGAGTGCGGTGACCTGGCATTCTAACAAATGGAGGGGAAAACTCGGCCTGGAGATGTAAATCCCTCCTCCGGTTCCCCCATGAATAGTATTGCTCAGAGGCGCTGACCCGAATGGGAGTGTACCACCCAGATCAGAAATGACAGCAGAGGGGAAGAAGGGGCTCCCGTTAGCAGAGGAAAGGGTGTGTAAAAAGAAATGATGATTAGGAAGAATAAATGAGATGTCACGCTGAGCAAAATATTACCATCAAACGGACTTCCTCGGTCAGGGTTTGAGTGACAGCCGGCATGAAAAATGTGGGATGCTGGGTGCTCTTTATTTGTCCCTGTGTGAGTGAGGAGAGAGAGACGAGAGAAGGAGATACTTTTATCTTAGTAGAGTAACAGGGACATCAAAGAACTATAGGTTCCTGTGGGGACTATTGATTTCATGATATGTTTTTATCAACAGTAATACTTGAATGTACACCTTTTGGTACAATACAAATACTGATCTGAATATCTAACAAAAAAGAAAACCTTCAAAAAAAATGAAAGTCGATGCTCAGTCATCCATTTGATCCTCTTACAGTAACACTCAATATTGTATTTTTATTGACCTTTTAACACTGCTGTATAGTCATGGGTCTGGGGAATTACTAAAGGTGCTGAAGCTCAGCTTGCGTAAAAACAATATACTTGGTATATCCCCGAGGCTTTCTTCAGACAGGCAGCAAAAATCTGGTATTTTGGCATATTATTTGGCAAATATGGTTTATGTATTTATTTATTTATTGCAGTTTGAGCAACACATACACACACACAAAAAAGAAAAAATAGAAAGAAATTCTGATTTTTTTTTCTTAAAGCAGATCTATATACATTGTACAGTAGTGTTTCTAACTGACTGACTCATTGTACGCTCACTCTTTCCACGTATATCTGTATGTCTATGCAGTTAATATACGAAACCGATGTAGATGTACTATATGTACTGTATCTGAACACATAGATTCAATCATAAATCAGATTTTTGTACCATGTGAACACAATCTATCTACACTCCTCCTGCCTAACATTCCTTGCAGAGCCTATTGCATCTGACCTTTTTTTTTTTTAGCTTGCCTTTGCTGGACATCCACATTGATGTTTTAACATATGACATCTGTCAAAACATATTTGGGAAATGAATGCACTTTTTTGTTTAGTACTATTTTAACAACTGAGAAAAGCTAAATGAACTTGTAATCCTAGTTTTTTATTTGACTGAAACATCTGCAATATTTTAAATCTCCACATTTCATCAAGTCATGCATTCTTGTTGAGCTTGCAGTGCCTGTGCAATAATTTGACTATAATCCCTGAGGTAAAAAAAAAAAAAAAAGAAAAGAAAAATCATTATGAATTTATCCAAATATGTTATATCTTTTTCATTTTTGTGAAAACTCACACACTGTGGATTACACCCTCATAACTTGATGTCCTTCGGGGGAGTCTTAGATATATTTAAATTGATCCCCATTTCATACATTAAAAGCCATTTAGTTATTAGATGCTTGGAAGAATGTGATTGCAACAGATAGGAGCAGTTTGGGAAGGAATTAAAAAAATGAAGGCTAAAATCTCAGGATTTTGTGCAGCTGTAGAGGAGCAATATGCAGATGGGTTTCATCCCAGGAATTAGAAGAGCTGCTCAGTTGCCCTCTCTCTATGTTGTTATTAAATCTCCCCAAGAGCTGCAGGGAGAAGAGCATTAGGAGTGCATTAAACCACTTCATGACACATTTATGGCATTTTCCTCACTTTTGATTTGTGTTCCCCCACACGAGTGGAACTTCCCACCATGTGACCGCAGCTGGAGCCCTGCCAATGACAGCACGGAGTGGACATATGGACACTGAGCATTGTGATTCAGTAAATGGAATGAAACAAGCTGATCTTTCATAGCCCTCAAAAATTCAAGACCGTTTCTTAAAAACAGGTGTCCAGATCCAAAGCCCCATGCATTTATCAGTTTTTTTTTTTTTTTGCATTTAACTTTGCATAATCAAAATAACATCCAGTTTTGAATCAGTGTTGTTGCTGTTAACTGCAACTAAAACTATTAAAAAAGCCTTTTAAAATAATAGTGAAATAAAATAAATATAAATAATGAAAAAACTTGGCGACTAACTGAAAAAAAGTTGAAGTATTAAAATGAATAAAACTAAAATTGAAATACCAATAAATAAAAAGCTAAATAAAAATGTTTTAAAAACAAAAACTAAAAAAAAATCACAAACACATACAGTAACATAAGATTAAAATGAAAGCTGGAAAAATAAAAATAAAAGCTAATTCGAAATATTAATAATGTAATAGTATATAAATATTACTAAAATAATAGTGTTTTAAATGAATGGATTTAAGTATAAGCTTTTCTTCAAGAAAATAGATCAATTTATTATAGTAACCATCACATTAAAGAATTGCTCAGCTGGTGCTAAACTGCTTCCTGTCATTTAGGTTGATGGATGACTAAAAGCAAAAGATAGCCATGTTGTCTGGCCTTTCTTGATGCTATCATGCAAGAAGCATCTGTAGAGCTGTTCTGAGAGAGTATCACGTTACACCAACAGTGCCTGACAATAGATTGTGGCCGGACTGACAAGACCTTAGGGAAGATTTGATGCCCTTTGTCACCATATGGCTTCAGCCCGGACCTAAACCATTGCATATTCACAAAATGATTCGAACAAATTCAATTCAAATAACGGCATGTGGACTTTAAATGGCTTTCAGTGATTTTCATTTGGTTTGATTCAGTCTGACACTGAATTTTTTTGTCCATTGTTTACAAACTCACTTTTGTTTTTACATTAATACCAGATGAGTACTTTGACCAAGAAATGGGTTTGACCGTTTACATGCAAAGGCAACGTCGACTTGGTTAGTAACTGTATTTTTGCCATCCCTGCTCACAGCCAAACCTAGACATGCATTTTCCCAAATGTTGTGTTGATCTACCGTGTACCTTCAATTTAGCTTAGTTGCCCTGGCCAAATATCAAGATTTTGCAGATGGCACTGGCTTTGTCATTAGACATTCATTTAGATATGTACACCTGGAAACACACTGGTCAGGATATTCATTATTCCGCTTCGGGCCGAGGTCAAGAGTAATATGAAAACAAATGCAAAAAACACAAGGAGCTTGAAGTGGAGCATTTTTTGATCTCTCCCCATGCAAGGTAGGAATAGCCACAAGCCTTTGGTTCTTCCTCTCCCTATTATGCCGCAGTTGTTCAGAGGCTTCTTAAGGCTTTTGGAGGTAATGAATACCTCTTGAGCGAGTCTAGAATCTCCTCCATTTACTGTTGATTGTGTCTGCAGAGGTACATATGAAGTACCGTCAAATTACATGCTGTGTTATACATATTGAGCTGCATGCAGAATCTCCATATGCCCCTTCAAATGCAGAGGGAGCTGATTTTAAGACACGGTCTGCTCTTGCTTGAGTTTATTCAGCCCCAAATCCTTTGACTGGATTACTGTTATTAGAGTCATGGCCACGCATGCTGTGATTGAGAGCTAATCTACAGAATCGCAGCGGGAGGAAACACAAAGAACAAGAGGAGTGATGTCTAATCAAGCCGTTGTACCTGCAGGTTACGACCACATACACTAGGATTTAAAATAGCTCTTCAGTTACGTCGAATATGTGTATCGCTTGATCACTGCTATTTGAGCATATGGATGTCTTTGTACTTAGAGTGCCATTCTAGTTTTGCCATTATGTTGTGCGTCTGTGTTGCATTTTTTCTGCTTTAAAAATGAGAAAATCAGCCAGTCAACAGCATCGATGTGTGCAAAGTAATGTCCCACAGTACACCAATGTCACAAAACAAACACTGATTCTGCACTTCAGTAATATATGTTCAGTATAACACTGTGTTAAATATAAATACATTCACACAAAACAATATTTTTCTAATGCAAAGAAGATAAGTGTGTGAGCCTTTTTCTTATCCGTTTGATAATTTACATGAGGAGCGGTACTTCAGTCCAATGAGATTAGAGTGTAGGCGGGGCTAGCCGGCACAATTGCACAATAATATAAACCAAGAGATGGAGAAAATGAAATGACAAGTTATATTTATTTCAGCGGTGCAGCCCCGCCTACACTCATATGTGGTTAGTATAAAATCTCAAATCATACCTTATTATTTGTTGCTTTATCAAGTCACGTCAGCTTAAGATACGATGTTAAACCAGCTGAAATGTGATTTTTTTTGTTGTTGTTGTTTTGTATCAGCAACGTTATAAGGCCTTTACAGGAGAAAATAAGAGGAGATAGCTTAATATGAAACTACAGAGAATAATAGATAATGAAATTAATATAGAAACCAGGAATGGTCCACAGGAAAGTGCACCTTCTTTTGTAAATCAAAAATATAAGCATTTTGTACTGATGAAGGCTATTAATTTCCAGTCTAGTCTAAATCCCAGACCTTCCTTTCTCTTTGTTATTTGATATCTTATCAAAATTTCAAACTTCCCTACCAACAAATCATGTCATTAGTCTGCAATGGAAGCTACATTGTGTATCCTTTCCAAAAGCTTTTTGTCCAGCCCACTGATCTTCAAATCGTATATCCTGCAAAGTGCACAAGGGCATGCAGGGGTCAAACATTGGTCTTTTGCGAATGACATTCTAGTTTGAGCACTGACCCAAATCTCACCACCAACATCTCACTCAGCAGGTCTAGAGAAGACTGTTTAAGGATATAGATCTTTTTTTTTTAATTGAGTGTAAAATTGGAATTACATCTAGGCCGTTGTTTCTTAGAGTGTAAGTAATGCTTTCCCAATTGTTTAAGCTTTGTAATTTGAATTATTTTTTAATCATTATTTTAATTATTTACAGAAAACATTCTTAATTTTTCAAAAAATATTAAATATGAAATAACCTGACCTTGAAGACAGAGATTAATGGAGACATTGTCATGTTTTGTGTTACATATGTTTTAAGTTGATTGTGTGAAAGGGTTTGGACTGGCACTTGAGTGTTTCATTATTTATCTGGACAAAGCTTTTGATACTCTAATCTGCTTTAAACTGCCATTGTCCTGGGTGTATTGGATTGATCACTGGATGTGCAGATGTTCCATTGTATTTGTAGATGTAGCACTTTGATTTCTTTGCAAGCAAACATGCAGCTGTTAAAACTGATGGTAACACAGAAAAGTATATAGTTACATGTCCATTTTTTTTTTCCAGATAAAACCCATGTGGAGAGTTAGTACTGTCAAAATTTCAAAACATTTTCTGAATAAATGAGCAAAAATGTTTTACAATTATCCCTGGTTTCTCCTATTGCAGTGCACTGATATACATACCAAGACCCAAAGGCCAAAAATGTAAAGTTTCAGTCTGAACTCCTACTGGTCTGAAATATCTGCTATACAACCTTTCAGCTGTCAGAGAAAAAGCCTGTTTTGTGCTGTAAATTTGCTGAAATAGGTCAGTCAATATTGCAAGGTCAGGAAGTCTAAAGTTGGTGAGCCATTCTTTTGCATTCTTTTACCTCATTGATAAACTGTTATGAGAAGAGCATGAAGCAAGGTTAAAAATGCTCTCTATATCTCTCTCACTCTCTCACACCATCTGTGTGAGTCCAGACGTCTGCAGATACAGCAGATGGCAGTATTACTCTTGTGCTCTACATATTTTAAATATAACTTTAATTCTGATTCTCTTTCACACAAAAATGATTACATCACAAAAACAAGAAGCTTTGCTCTCTGGCAGAATTACTCTCAGCGATGAAAGACCAAAAATCAAGACAGGAGGTTCAGAGGTGAGACAGCGATGTTCTGTATGTAAACAAGATTGCACCATGATCTTTTCATGATGATCTCTTTACATCAGGAATAAGGACAAAGGGAAGAGAATAGGGCATGTATGGATGCAGAGGTAGAATGTGGACCTCTAGATGAATAACCAAATGATGAAAAGTGCATCAAGTGCTTGTCAGTAGCAGCCAGCAAGAAAGAAAGCTTTCAAATTACATTCTATATATTTTCCTCCACATCATAAGAAAGTGAAGTACGGACGCATAATGCAGCAGGAAATATTTTCATTTGGAAAGTCCTTAAGAATTCATTTGAGGAACAACATTACCTTATAAACGTATTAAATTCCCAAATTTTCTTTATAGTTCTGTCCACAATATCATGTGGTATTAAAAATCTAGAGCTCTTATTAACAATGGACTTATTTAATCGAATTTTAATTACTTAACATTATTAACATTGGAAACCACAGTTAAGCTGAATGACAATTTTATATATATTGATGCTATCAATTCTAAATGATGCCCATTTGCTGTCCTATACATCAAAGGATCCTTAGTTTAAGAAACTACCTGCAATGACTTTGCAATACTGATGTATTTCAAAAAAGCATTTTAGTTGGTATTCAGTTTTAGTGCATAAACTAAAAGAAACATTGAGCATTTTAGCATCGAGATTTTACAATGATCCTCAGCATCTACAGTATGATGTTAAATGACAACATACAGATGATAACACAGGTGACATCTAGATTCTATAGTGCATGGCAAAGTATATGAAAACAACATCAACCTAAAAAAACAACTCGAAAAGCAAATTCCACTTGCTCAAAATGCATCCCGATAGCTCTTTTCTGAAAGTACACTATGCGAGACCATTTCACTAAGTGGATCTGTGAATCTTATCTGGCACTTTCCTCTCTGTAAAAGCGCATAGAAAGCATTGTGCCAGTCAGTCACTTCAAACCTGTGTCAGAAATACGCATTTACAGTTCATTATCATCTGTAGCAGATACAGTAATCAGTGCTGCCATGGAGCCTGGCTAGATATTTCACTGTGTTGTGTGTAAACTGTTGAGAGTCAAAGTGAATATTTGAAAAAAATAGGCTAATTCTTCAAGACATAAAAACAGGTCAAAAGTGATATTTTAATAGATAAAAATAAATGTTACATACCAAAATGCATGTGTGGCATTTCTTAAAACCAAATAAGTATATATATATTTCCTTGGTTGGATTGCTTTCAGCACTGCTGCAATACTGTGACCATAAAGCCTTTTTCTCACAGGGTTCAATAAAGACAGACCCTCCTACAATGCTGTGCGTTTTAAGATGCACCCTGTCTCAAGTGTTTGTGGTTGTTTTATTGAAATAGCCAAAACACATGAGGCCAAGATACAAATAGATAAAATATTGGAATATATTTTTGTGATTTGTTTGTGTGTGTGTGTGTGTGTGTGTATGTGTGTGTTTGTTCAGACACAGCTGGGCATAATCCACATGTCTGCATCGCTAAGGACAGATGTCATGCTCTTAATCTAATTCTATCTAAATTGTTCCAAAAAATGAAAGAAAAGTGCAGTAATTTGCTCATACTTCTGTATACACGAATCTGCTCTCTTCAAAGACAACAAAATACCGTCAAATGAAGATTGGTGCCTTATAATAAATCCATTTTTCCACAATGAAGTAATTTCCAGATGGAGGCCTTGAGACCAAAATCAGGACAATTTTCTTTGAGGTAGAAAACACAAGACAATATATTGCTTCATGCACATTTCTTGTTGACTATTCAGGGCCGTGGGGAAAATAGTGGAGGCAATAATTTTGGCCATGTGGGGTCATCTGTCGCACACTCAAAGTAATTATGGGGATGGAGCAGAGGGTGGATGCCTGAGAGCTGTCCAGACTTTGATCGTATGTGATCGCAAAAATCGAGACTTGGAGACTTTTTCTGAAACACAAGACACAGATACAGGAACAAGCCTTTTTATGTGCACTGTACAGCACTATTTTTGCTCACAAATCTCTATTCCACTAAGGCATCACCTATCAATAGGTTGTTGATTTCACACAATGTCTCTGTCATTCTGGATTTCATTTATTTATCCAAGACTATTGATCACATATTTGATCAAATATACAGCAGCAAGCTGATCAGCACAATGACAAATATTTAAGGAATAGTTACATTACACCAATCCATTGCATTCTTTAAATAATGACACAAGATACCTTTTGAATTGACTTTGTATCAGTGATAACGGCAAATCAAAACAATACTGATTTTTAAGTCATACTTTTAAACTGGAATGCAATTAACATTAACAATCAATGATGGTAACAAGAAAATATGTATGCAGTCCTGTTAAGCAGTGCAAACTCCCAAACACAATCCTAAAATATATTTCAAAGCAATGCAAAACACAGTTTTTTTTATACATATATACCATTTAGAATAAAATAAAAGGCCTATCCTGTTTTAAAGGTTTTATTCCTGAACATCATGTACAAAGGCTTTGCAATAATAAAAATGCATTACTATAGTTTGCTTTTTGTCAAAAGAAATTATGAAAGCTATAGTAGCAAAAATATTTATTTAAATTGCATATAGATAGATAGATAGATAGATAGATAGATAGATAGATAGATAGATGTACAGTAAAACAGTAAAACAATTACAATAATAGTATTTTATGTCTCCATTTTATTGCAAATTATACATTAAACATTTGTTTGTAAAAAAAATCAACACAAAGTTATTTTCCCTATAAATCTTCCACATAATGTATAAATCTTCCATATTATTGCAAATTATGCATTAAACATTTGTGTGTAAAACAAAAATCAACACAAAGTTATTTTCCCTATAAATCTTCCACATAATGACATAAATGACAGCAGTGAAACACAAAAGCATTGATGGGTAAAATGAGATTAAACCTATACAGCTCTGAAAACCTTTAAATCCTACCCCTCAGTACCTTCACCCTGTTTATTAGGGCATCACAGATCCATCATTAGCTCAGGGTGTAATTCACTCAACATAGGAGGGCTCTATATTGCATCTTGTCTACAAAATGGGTGTATTTTCAATTAGACTCCTCAGTGGCTACTAATCAGGCTTACAGTAATCAATACTAGTATCAATAGAATGATGAGGTCTCTTATTCAGGTTCAGGATTTATTTGAGGGGTGAATTTAAAGACCTGCTGGTATGTTTGACCTGGGTATCAAAGTGAAGCGCTGTATCGCCTTTTCATCATTTAAGAAAGTGTTATTATGATTTCAAGAGGTCTTAAATTTAAGGACAGAAAGACAAGAATTGACATAAAGCTTAATGTGACGATTAAACCTCAAAAGGCTATGATTTCATTGAATAAACATGAGCAATGCAAGTTTCAAAGTGCTGTGCTGCGCTGCTTTGTGTACCGCCGTTACCGGGGAAAACGTTATATTATGCCGTCTAGAAGCGCTACCTGCTGGCAGAGAGAATAATTTTGCTTTTTCAGTTTTTGTTAGAGCAATGTGAAAATCAACCCATGTTTTACATTTCAAACACGCAGTAGTAAATGTGAACTGGTGGATGGTCAAGAAGCTGATGTGTCTTCTAGAAATCTAAAGAAATCTAAACAATTAAGACACTAAGATATATTTACATGTTATTTATGTTAATAACAAAATGTTATACTATATATATATACACACACACTTACTTTTGACTCAGTTTTGAATCAGTTTTATTTTTTGGATTCAATTTAGACTAATCTACATTTTTATGTTACTGAACTAAAAAATTATGACCAGTCTTAAAGAAAAAATTTGCTAACTTTTAAGACTAGTCTTAACCTTTTATCCAACCGGCCCCAGGACTTAAAAAGGTCTTTAAGTCTTAAATTTGATTTAAAAAATCCTGCAGATACCTTGTAAAATATTTTGGTCAACTTTTGTTACAATCCACGGCTTAGCCTTAGCACAGTGAAGGTATTTGAAGTTTTGGTTATGAACATGGTGGCACGGTCATACAATGACTTCAAACCAGACAGTACTCTGAGCTGTTCACATTATACATATGCTCCAGATATGTAATCTGTATATATAATATATAATATGTAATGTGCTGAAATCGCATTTGGTCTTGTACTGTATGGCGTACCTTGTTAGTGTCTGTGCTTGCGTGGCCATTTATTGTGATTAACAGGAAAGTGCGTCCAGCTGAATTCAATTAGTGATTTGTTAGATGGGTGTAAAAAAGGTTATCATACCACGGCAGCGGTCGCGGCAGCTCTCGTGTGAAGCCCTCGTCGTGTGAAGACCGAAGTGTGTAAAGACCATCGACTCTCCCGAGCGACTCCACCGGACAGGGACAACCAAGGGATAAGTATCGCTTTTTCATTTATTCTCTTTCCTATTACTTGTTTCACTTTTCTTTCAGTTTTTATAACCATTTCTTACTTGTATGTTTGGCACAGTTATTTTTTAAGGATTACTGTTAAACTAATGTAGTTTGATTTGTATATGTTATCTATTTTAATTTTAGTTACAGTTGTAGTAATGTTTGTCATTTTATTAGTTTTTTTCTATTATGTCTGTATAAGTTATTTATTAAGTTTTAGTTTTAATTAATTTGAGTTATTTTAGTACTTCAACAAACTACATGGAAATGAAATAATATTGAATCTATGGATATGTGTGTGTGTGTGCGTGCATATATGTCTGTGTGTATGTGTACATACACATAGTTGTTTTCGGTGTTTGGCTTAGTTTTATGTTAGAATCATTATTACACTCATACCTTTTGTTCTCTTAATATTTTTAATTATTTGTAGCTTTATTTTGTTTTCATTTAAATGTTAAGTTTAGAAATTTTGTCGTATGCATTTTTCATTTTTATTTAATTAATTTTTTTAATGTGTGTATATACTATTTATAAAGTTTTAGCTTTTAGTTTTGGATCAGTTTTAGTTGTTTTAATATTACAATTGATTGTTTCTGTTGTCCTCATTTGTAAGTCACTTTGGATAAAAGCGTCTGCTAAATGACTAAAAGTAAAAGTAAAGTAAAGTAAAGTATCAGGGGTCACCAGATGGATCAGGGGTGTACAAAAACATTAAATCTCAATGGATTTTGTCATCTTACTTTGCTTTTATTAAAAGACTCTCTAGAACGATGTCTGGGAGTACAAGGTTATGCAGTGACCTGTTGTTTTTTAAACACTACATGAACTCTCTCCTAAATATAGGTGAACATGTAATATCTGAGCCATGTCTGCCAACATATGGTTAAAAGGGCATACTATTAATGCATATTCAACTGTGTATTTCCGTCTCATCCCCGTCTCTCTATCGCTTGTCGCTTAAAACCTCCATGCGATATAGCAGTCTGGCTCTAAGACCTTTCCCATTAACAATCCTCAATATCTTTGGGTTGGCGATGCCCACTATTCCCACAGGCTGATAGGATCCAGACACAGTTTGCATGGCCCTGTCAGCTGAGTTTTAGCTTCCTCCATCTCAGACAGTCTGCATTGTGGATCACAGCCCTGGCCGCTGGTAGATGTGGCAGCCGCAGCGAGACAGATAGTGCCTTCTTTCTGAGCTGGAGTCAGTAAACCTGCCCCTTCCTCTCTGGGGAGACTGCTTGCATGGCTCTAATGTGCCGGCTAAGGACTCACATTCATGACGCTGTAACCAGATCACTGCACAGCCAGCGCTAAAAAGCTAACAGTCTCGACTGTGAAGGCGTCTGTGGTCAGACCCCTCCTCTCTTATCTCAGTTTCCTCCGCAGACTGAGTGGAGGAAATCTGCCTTTATTTGAGAGAGACAAATAAATGGTGCACTGATCGACCGGATTTTTTTTTTTTCAGATGTTTTGAAGTAAGACTAATTTACACACACACACACACATATATATATATATATATATATAAGTTATTCTATATATATATATATATATATATATATAACTTTTTATAACAAATAATAAATTCCTTTTTTTTACACTTCTTTTTTTATATATATATATATATTGTACCACTGTTATTGTGACAGTTGTCCAAATTCTTGAAACACATGTCTTATGGAAGTCTGATAGAATGAAGGAATAAATTAGCAAGTTAGAGGTGCTAGTGAGCTGCTGTAAACTGTCCTACATTATGTCACAGCATTCATTCAAGCATCATTTCTATAACATAGACAGTTACATAGTATATATCATGCATTCACATATATATACTCTCTCTTTCTCTCTCTCTGTATAGTATGTGTGTATGTGTGTGTGTAAATGAGCATATCACATATACAGCATTTATTAAAAATTTGAGGTAATCAAAATTTCAAACTTTTTAAGTTAAGAAATTAAAAGTTTAAGCAAGCAGAAACGGCAGCTTTTTATTTTGCATGCATACATGTTAATTGCTCTTAACTTGATCATTTTGAGTGTTTATGTATGAGTTAGCTTACTCAAATATTTCATGTAATCTCAATTTAAATAATTTTAATAGTGAAAACTTAACTAGCTATAACTAGCAAATTCAGTAAATGCTAACTTGCTAATTGGTAACACAATGCTTTGAATTGCTGGTAGTAAGATAATATAGAATATTTAACATAAATCTGTTCTCAAACCAAGATCACTTGTCACCATAATGGCAATCACCCAAAATAACCAGCATAACAGTATATAGCTCTTCTGAATTAGCACAGCAAAACATTAAACGCTACTAAAAATAATAATAATTTACTTCAAGTGCCATGGCATGCTGTAAACTTGAAATCCCAGCCCAGATTCAGTTAAATTTGACTAAATTTTGACTAAATTAAAAGAAACAAGTTAAACAATAAAACAATTCAGATTACTTCAAATGTGTTTTGTGAACTCAAAAGGAAAAGAAAGTTCTAAATATTAATAAAAGATGAGCGAATGAACTAATTTGTTTAATTCATGTTTGCCATACACCATTTAATTAGAAAGTTCAGAGGAAGCAATATTTTCCAAGATTTTGAAAGAAGTCTCTTATGGTCACCATGGCTGCATTTATATGATCAAAAATACAGTAAAACAAGTACTATTGTGAAATATTACTACACTTCAAAATAACTCTTCTATTTTAATATATTTTAAAATGTCGTTTAATCCTGTGATGGCAAAGCTGAATTTTCATCAGCAATTACTTTAGTCTTCAGTGTCACATGATTCTTCAGAAATCATTCTAATGTACTGAATTGGTGCTCAAAATATTTCTTATTGTAATCACTGCATAATATTTTTGTGGAAACTGTAATACAATTTTCTCAGGTACTAAACTAAAGTTCACTAAACATCACTTTTGATCAATTTAATGCATCCTTGCTGAATGAAAGTTAATTTCTTTTAAAAAATCTTACTAACCACAAACATTTGAATGGTAGTTTATTTTTTATAAACAATTTATGTAGATATAGTCTGTCTATCTGTGTTTGAGTGAAATGGAGTAACAATTTTTTCTAATACATAGGCCACTTCTGTTAGGGTCACTTCAGGACTGGTGATTTAGAAAGATAAACTTAAAGATATACTGTAAAAGTCTGTCTATACATAAGATACATGGTTCTTTGAAGAAGGTTTATGTGTCATTTCAAGGTTATTGGAATAAGGCAGCTATATGCACATGTCCATTAATAGCATGGCTCAGTAGGACAAACAAAGTCTGTATGACTTTCATCATATCAAAGTGTATATTTTCATGACGAACAGAATCTACTCTCTCCGCGGACTCTGCCTGCCGCCCTCAAGGAAAGAGGAAGACACTCTTAGCGCAAATCTGAGCCCAGATTCACAACAATGTATTGATATTCACCTCCTCCATTCTCCTAGTGAGTATAGAGTATCAGTCGCCTCCAAGGTTGGCGCCAAGCTCTGTCTTCTGTGAACCACAAACCAGAATTAATTGCAAATCAATCGAACAAAGTACAACTGATCAGTAAACCAATTAGTAATTTTAGCTGGTCATCCTGGTTTGGTTTACCTCACATTCTTTACTGTGCTTTTCGCAGCTTATCCTTTGATTTTCCTTGAAAACATCTCTTTTGCAGTGAAAAGCACAATATGCATCATACGGTATGAAAAAAAGTTTTAAACAAGAGAAACAAGTAAAGATTTCTGATTCTATCACGTTTCACTGCCAGAAGGAACAAAGGAGCCGTGGATAAACGAAACAGTCTTTAATTCAATCCAAAACACAGGGTAAATCCACACTAGGAACGAGGAATGACACACGAACATCACTGGTAGACCCGACCATCACTAACTGAACGGACTGGGGCTTATAAACACAGGATAAAGAGGGACAGACAGGTGCAGGGAATCCACTAATAATCAAACTAAACGAAGACAGGAACATGACCAAATAAGGGAACACAGAACAGAAACAGGGGCAAAACAGGTCCAAAAGTCTGACATATCGCCCCCCTCCCGGAAGGCGCGTCCTCGCGCCGTAGAACAACAGAGGGGGGGAACGGGTGAGAACTTAGGAGGAGGCTCGGGAGGAGGACGGGCATCCGGGAGGAGGACAACGAACAGAGTCCTGGGTGGAGACGACGAAGGGATGAGACAAGGAGGACACAGGAGGAGCCAGGGGGATGACAGGAGGGACCAGGGTGGACAAGACGGAGGGAGGAGCCAGGGAGGAAACAGGAGGGATTTGGAGCATTCGACACTAGGTAGGACCCAGGCCACAGCCATGGTGGAGCCGATGCGTCGACGGACCGAGGCAGAGTCTGGAACTTAGAGGCTGGAGGTGGAGTCAAGGGATACTTCGGTCACGGCGAAGCTGGAGGATGGCAGTCCCGCAGAGCTTGCACTGTATAGATGGTGGGCTGAGGGCGAGGAGAGGGGCTGCCAGACGACAGCGGTGGAGGAGGCAGGAGCGGGTGGGAGGGCGGGCATTTGTGAGCCTCCGGGCTTTTAGGGATGCAAACAAGAGCCCTCTCTGGACTGAACTCAGGAACAGGAGCCTTTTCTAGACTTAACTCAGGAACAGGAGCCCTCTCTGGGCTTAACTCAGGAACAGGAACCTTCTCTAGGCTTAATTCATGAACAGCAGCCCTCTCTGGGCTTAACTTAGGAACAGGAGCCCTCTCTCCTTCCTTGACGTGGCACAGACCACGCTCCATAATCACCTTACCCTCAGCCGTGGTACAGGGTGCGGACCCACACCGTCCGCAGCCTTCTCCCTCGTGACGGGCTCTGTAGCTGGCTCTCGCACCTGGTCTGACAATCCGTGAGGTTCTGGCTCCATGGCGACCCTCAGCTCTGTCGCACTCCTGTATTTTTAGTTTATATTAATATTTTAATATATTTAATATTTTTAGTTTTCACTTCTGCCTCACCTTTGCTTTCACTAACGTATCTGGGAACAGACAAAAATTCTCAACTTAATTTATATCAACTTAAGCTTTTGCATTTTTAATTTTCCTATATTTTAATGAATATATGAAAACATAGCAAACACAAAACAAAAGTACGCACATCAGTGGAAAATTGCTCAAAGTGGGTGCTTGGACTAAAATAACAAACATTTCGAGCATACAGACTCTTTGTCATAAATGAAAATATAAAAATGAATTTATTTTCATAGTTAATTCAATCAAATCCTCAAAAGCTCTTGTTAATTAAAAAAAAAAAAATCCTATAAAGAGGTGCAATATCCTGCAAAATTAATCTACAAAAATACATAAACAAACAAATGAGTTAAAGGCATTTTATTTTGTTAATGTAGCACCATGGCTAATATAACCGAACATTATTAAGATGGAATTCTCATTAATTCTTTGGGACATTATTTGCAAGCAGGCTGGGAGGAAAATGGCTGGCCCAGCTAATACCATGATGCACCATCTTGAGGCATAAGATCTTTTAATGTATTCTCTGGCTGTGCCTGAAAAGAGGAAAGAGCGAGCTGAATGGATCCATTAATTTAATTGAAGCAGGCCCTGACAAGAGATAAAACATCTCCCACATCTCTCCAGGCTGCTGCTGGCTTTATAGTAAACAACCAATGATCCATAAACAAAACCAGGAGAGCAGGAGACCCACTCTATAGAGACTTCAAGGCCACAAAAATATGACACGAGAAGAGGAGAATGGAAACTGAAGAGCCCCCCTTTCTCATCTCTCCTGAGCCCTACCTGCGTATTCAACCTGGATAGGGCTCATTGTACTGTCTCTTTGGGATTTTTGATGTTAATAATTCAGTTTCTGGTCCCAGTGCTGGTAGCTGTCAAAAAGAAACCTGCGAGCGCAGAAAATAGCAGGTGCTCTTTCCACGGGGAGAACAATGCATGCGTTTCACCTTCAGGCATGTGGGCCATTTAAATAGGGTTCAGATGTAGCACTAATCCAATGTTATCTTTTATCTGAATGTTTAGGAAAGTATTGGAAACATCATATTAAATAAAGGAACCACATTCATTAACTATTATAAAGAGATAGAAGTGGAAAATGCCAGATTCGTATAGAGACCTCAAAGAAAATTCTCTTTCTCTTGCTGTTTATTGATGGATGCATGTCTCTTAATACACGCTTTCATCAGAGACAAAATGAGAACACAAAACCAACTAGAGGCCATTGAATCGGCAGGCACCTGTTCCTGCAGCACATTACAAACACTGCAAAAGAAAGGAAGAGCCACTAGCGGCGGTCTGAAATATTTGCCGAATGTGAAGGTCACTGGTTTTAGTCTAACATGTTCTGTCTTGCTCTTAAGAGAGAGAGAGGGAGAGAAAAAAATCTCAGCACTAAAACGTATGTGGAAAAAAATAGGACAGAGAGCTTCGAGCACTTCAGGTCTGGTAGCATTAAAGTGTTCGCACATCTGCTTGAGATAGAGTTTCTGTGTAAGTGCTGGACTAAGGGGAAACAGTGTTTGTGCACTGCTAACCTTGTGACAGGAGAGAAAAGAGTGGAGAAATCTGAGCTACTCATCGTTCGCCATAGCCATGCAGAGCTTCTCGTTTCTCTTAATTGAGAGTTTGTGTTTTGGGGGCGAAAAGATGGCTGATGAAAATGAATAATGTAAGAGGCTACAACTTTGTTGGTCGAATTGCATGAGGATATTCCATAGCACTGCACTGAGCTCAGTGAAAATGAATTAGACATAAACACGCAGAGGTGCGCTCCACCATTTCAGTACATTGCAAATGTGTAAAAGTGCGGCATACTAGATTTTGAGCATGCAGAATGACACAGCGATGAATACAATGACAAATGACAATAAATTTTTAATATATTATCGGCACCAGAATATGATGTTGTGAACACACACTCACATAAACATAAATATTAATAAATTAATAATGTTCTTTTATATATTATCACTTACAGCATGTCAAACAAATAAATTATACTACATTCAAAAAGTTAAAATTATTATTGGTCCCACTTTATATTAGGTTGCCTTAATTACTATATACTTACATCAAAAAATAAGTACAATGTACTTATTGTGTTCATATTGATTTGCAAAACACTTTTGCTGCTGAGGTGGGATACGGGTAAGGTTAAGGACAGGTTTGGTGGTATGGGTAGGTTTAAGGGTGGGTTAAGGTGTAGGGATAGGTCAACGGTGTAATTATAAATGTAATTACAGAAATTAATTACAGATGGAATTATATGCAGGTATTTTTTAGAATATAAGTACAATGTAAAAACATGTATGTACACAATAAGTGCACTGTATCAAATTATTAATTTAAATGTAAGTACATAGTAGTTAAGGCCACCTAATATAAATTGGGACCTTATTATTAAATACATTAATCACTAACAATATGTGAAAGAATTAAAAATAATACATTCAAAATAAAATTATTTAATAATTATAAAATATATTATTATGATTTCATGCAAATAGCAAATTACAATAAATTAAAAATCTTAAAATTATCATTAAATATATTATCACCGACAGGATATGATGTCAAACAAATAACATATTACAATAATAGAAATTCAATTATTTTATATTATATATGTATTATATATTATATATATAATTATATTATATCTTGGTCCATTCACTTCAATTCAATCCAATTACTGAATTTAATTGAAGTGAATGGACCAAGATATAATATAACTGA
Source organism: Spinibarbus caldwelli (assembly GCA_039654775.1). Classification (NCBI taxonomy): domain Eukaryota; kingdom Metazoa; phylum Chordata; class Actinopteri; order Cypriniformes; family Cyprinidae; genus Spinibarbus; species Spinibarbus caldwelli. The sequence continues at coordinate 25,544,039 of CM077223.1, read as the reverse complement.
TATAACTGAGCAAATCTATGACTAGATTTCTATGTAGTTCAACTGTAATAACGTGTATATCTGTATGTCAATAGACTTCAAGAAAATAAAAATGGCAACTGGCTAAAAACAATGCAAGAAAATGTAAAATAAATGTGTGTAGATGTATATTTTACAAGCAGGAACATTTCTGTGCACAGATGACAAACTTTAATTGAGTACAAGGCTGCGAGTAAACCCTGCACCAATTAATTCTATATGTTCAATGCACTGCTTTCAATCCCTTTTGAAGCATCTGGCAGATAAAGTGAATGTACTTTAATACTTTATTCACATTGTAAAACCTTTCAGAGAAATCTAAAGCTATATTTTGTCAATAGTTTTGAGATTACAAATGCCTCATTGTCATTTGGCTGATTCAGACTTCTCAGAAATGATACACAGAGCTGAAAAAAGGACCTTTTAAGTGCGTAATGATATCGCCTCAAGATCATTTACTCACTTGGACTCTACTTAGTTACCTAAAAGAAACTTTAGAATATGGTGGTGAATCAATAATGAAATTATTTTGCTTCGCTATTCTTATCTTACATATGGTATGTCCTGCTCTAGGTGTAATTTGCAGAATGAATGGTTGTTCATATGAAAAGATGGAACGGCGGGGATTGAAACACAGTTTTAGTGGCCATAGCTGAGTAGTTCATATATCCCTGTTAAGTGCCCTCAAAAAAGAAACAAAGGAAATAAACAGTGTTTCTCATGGCTCAGAGTATATTATCTCAGGATCACACTCTTACACACACATTTTTCCTCTGTCTTTCTCTCACACATTGCCTAATAATCTTTTTTTTTGGGTCTTGGTGTGTCATGCCATTTTTTTTTTTGTTTGTTTTTTTGTTTCAACAAAAAACAGTTAAGAAACAAGTACAAGTACAAGCACATCTTGGCTGACAATAAGGTGGATTTATTTTCCAATATTCCAGTCAACTCACACCAAAAAAAAAAAAAAAAAAAAAAAAATATATATATATAAAATATAATTATATATATATATTACCAGGAACTTGTAAAGAAAACCGTGACTAAGCCGATCTGTCAGGTTAAAAGTAGGGCTGAACAAATGTGGAGAAAAATACACCATTTAAAAAAATTTATAAAACAACATAAAAAGAATAAGGACACATCAACACATAATACGAATAATATGTGAAAATAAGTGCATGCTGTTATTTTCAATCATGCAGCAAGTATATTATTATTGACCAACAATGGATTAGCTTAAACTGATTTGAATGAACCTAATTAATACGATGAAACGTGAATTCACAACATTTTGTTTTATCAAGAGTCAAAACACTGTTTTGGTTGCTGGTGATAAAGTAGATGTAATATGTGAGGACTTGTCCCTCTTATCACATGCTTCGGGTTGTTTTTGCATCGAAGGGGAACAATAGGTTTTGTTTTTCCAAACCAATGCCATTCCTATTCTCTATACAATAGCGAGAGACTCAGTGGTGTGAAAGGATTTCCATGTTTAATCTTTGTGTAGCCTATGTGTAAATATTACCTGATAGCTAGCTTCCCTTACAAGACAAGTGAACACGATTTTCCTGTTTACACTTACAGGACAGTCATCACCAATAACCCATATCAATTTTGAAATACATTTGGTAAGAATGTTTCTTTTCCCTACAATCAATCTCATCAACCATGTGTTTGTTTTATTCAACAAAAGAATCTGCAGTATTGCGGTACATTGAAAGTTGAGAAATACGGCGTATATAACTTTCAAAAGAAGTTGATGATGCGGTTATGTTGTATAAAAACCCCCATTCTCTACCAGTTTGGCTGCTAATCTGATTGTTCTGTGTGACACCTTGAAGCCCTATCAAAAATCTGATTATCAGATGAACTACCACCATCCCCTATGACTGGATGAAAAGGCAAAACAAAGATGTAACACTGCATTTATTCCTCTCCTCACATCTATGCATGCAAAGACGAGCGAGAGACACAACCGCTGCTTCGTCTGATTGTGGCAGGGTTACAGTTTCATTGATAAAGAGAGATACTATCGGCTAGTGATCTGTAAGTTGTTATGAGAGGGTCAGTTGCTGTGTGAGTATGTGTGTGTTTGTCTTTGATCAGATATTTTGAAATTTCTCAGGAAGCTTCCCACCCAGCAGATATTTTAAAGCTGTCAATCAGAACCAACACAACAGCCATGAAACAAGTCTAACTGATCTGATTTGAACAACATTGTGTCTATCTTTTCAATCTTTCATCCTTCACAGAGAACTATTTACATTCCTTACAAGCACGTTTGCTGATCACGTCTGTTGGTTTGTTGCATTCACTATTAAAGTCCAGGGAATTGAAAATGTTTTGCAGTTTGTAAATCCTATTTGGATAGGAGCTGTGTGTGTTCATTAAAAGAATTCTTTGGACTCTTCTATACTTTTTTGGCCCTGTGAACAAAAGTGTTCAGAGATGCTGAGAGCAGCAGGCGTGATTGAAAAGGGTCAAAGACTTTTTGTCAGAGTGTCTGACTTATTTAATCACAATGAGTGGTGGAGAAGACAGACTTTGATTAAGCCCGGCTCACGGATCGATAAAGTCCTTGAACTTGGATAAGTCATTGCTGCCTACTCACAATATTACTGATAGCCTATGTTTTATTCACAGGGGTCTGAGATCGCATAACCCCACGGCATGCGCACCTGAGTGAATTTGCCATTGATAAATAGAACCGGTTGACTCTTTTTTTAATGCCACAGATACATCCCAAAATTGAAAGGCTGACTTAGCGGCAAAACACCTCAAGCCATGTCAAAGGCAGATAAACCACTCGTGAATGTGTCTTTTTGGTATAAACATCTCAAACTAAAGGAGAATTTCAACGCGTGACTCGGAGCGCGCTCGCCATCTGCGGAGAGGTCACAGGCGGCCTCTACAAAGCAAGGCATCCTGTTGTCGGGCTGCTCGAATTCAAAAACCTGCCAGGTCTGGTTTCTTGATCTGTACTTTAAAAAAAATGCAAAATTTACTCTTATTGATTAAATGTAGATTGAATGAACAGAGGAAAGCAATGACACAACCTGCCGCAGTTCAGCTCTCTTTATCATTGTTTAGCGCCGCCTGACAGATTCAATCTGCCGAGCTCGGAGGAAGGCCGTACGAGTCAGTCGTGGGCCACAAACGCAAGACCAAACCCCCCTATGTGGTGAGATCGAAAAAAGTTGCGGGTCACGGAGGACGTAGCCTGCAGCCTTCCCCTCTAATCATAGAAGCAGTGCTAAAAGAGTGAGTTTTCACAGCTGGCTCCGGGTCTGACCCGGGATAATCATCAAGGAATACCCCTCTGCAGACTAGGCCATTGTTGCTTCTGAGGAACACGACGTTATCCGTCTTTTCAATATGACCCGGCAGATGGAGGCTTTCTCCTTTCATGTTGGGAGGAGGCAGAAAGCCACCTGAGTGAATTGCAGAAAGCACCTTGATTTGGTGGATACACTGCCAAAGACACATCTGAGAGGGTCTCTGTACAAAAAAGCCCAAGCCGAGTCTTTCTCCATTTCAAGACCTCGTTTATGGCCTGATTCGTGTTCACATTTTACTAAAGTTTTTTAAAAAAAGAACATTTGTATAAACATGTTGTTTTCAGGTCACGAGCTGTGGGTTCAGACTGAAGACAGGTCCACAGCATCATTAGGTGAACTAACAATGACACTTCTGAGAGAGGAAGCAAGCAAAAGCACACAATGGGCTGGCATGAATCACAGTCAATAAAGTAGAGGCTTATTCATGTATTTATATCAGGTGTATATCAGGGTCGCAAATCTGTCCTGAAAGAAAATAAATTCTGAATGCAAATAACAAAATGCATCTAACCATATAATCATGCATCGTGAGTCAACTTTTAAAAGGAATGAGAAAATGTGTAACATATTGACATCAAAACTCTATAATGCTCCAAATTCATATTCCACTTAATACCATGGCTAATACTTATACAATATAGCCCAAAGTGCTTCCTAGTGAGAATCAGTACTGTCGTGTAGAAGAGTTAGTAAATATTAAGGGAATCAGTAAAGAGTAATATCAAACAAATGAAATGATTTTGTGTTATAATTATCTTAAAAAAAATGTTTTGGGCAATTTTCATATGGTCAGGCTTTCAGACCAGCTGACTGACCAGCTATGCATCATCTTGGCCAAGCTGGGAGACCAGTTACCTAAGACCAGCAAGCCTGTCTTGATTTAAGAAGAAGAAATTACTTTTTCACCACAGTAAATAAGCAATAAGAACAACATGTACAAATGTCAGAGCAGCCACTGCAGTTTCACAGGAAATAAAATAATTCACTGGCAGATTTGCTGAGAGTATATATTGTTAGTGGTAGCTGCCACACAGGCACTGTCTCACGTAAAGAGTGACGTTGAGCATTGTTCAACAATCTAGCATTACTTTGTGATAGGGTTATTCAGGCCCTATTACTGAACAGCACACATCCTTCATCTGAAAAGCAACATAATTAGAAAAATCCCTGAATGTGTGTGCAGCTCTGTGTAACAGTAAGAAATTAACCGAGCGAAGGCACTAAACTAAATAAATAAGCACTCAGCAGACTTACAATGGAAGGTAATATGCCCTTTGTCAGTCTGCATTCCTCTTTGTGATTCACAGGCTGTTTGGCAGGTGGGACCCACTTGTTAAACAGAGTAAACGACAAGAGCCTGCTTTCAGAAAAGTAAAATCTCTGCCGCTAAAGAAAGGGATCATTTTTTAGCACAAGATTACCAGTATAATCCTTGTTTGAATAAGAAGTTATCTAGATTAAAAATGGCTTTTGGGGGATATAAATAAAATGGTCATTTGACACAAAAACCACACATACAAATGTTACAAATAAAATGTCTTTTAAATCAGCATACTAATGTAGCATTCTCTTTAAGATTGTAAAAACAATGACTTTGATACTGATACAGTTGTGCTACTGTATACACAAAGGTCTATAGCACTTGGAGAAAGCTATTTGTTAGCATTACTGTTCATCTCGATGGCAGTCACTGGACTAGCTCATAAACCCCTAAGAGTACAAAAACTACAGACTGCCATCTTTGTTCGTGGGCACTCTGATCAGGAAACAATTGTCATGTAACTAATGAAGCAGACAGGAAACTAATACCTGTAAAACACCTATGAAATGTTGTTTGAAAAATAATCCGCATAAATGGCTAATTCTGAATGCCCATCAATAGCGAAAGATACTTGCATCCATGCTAACAGTGTAGTCACAGCATATACAAACAGAGGCAAAGGGAACGACGCTAATGAGTCGATTCTTGACTCCCTGATATTAAATGTTAACATTGTTTTTCTGGCTAATGATAGTTGTCTTGTCAACTTTTTCGACAGTCACCATGAAAAAGGTTTTAGTTTTATTACTGCCATTGTTAAAATCCTTTATTAGGCATGATTTTTTTTCCCCAAGAGTAAGTATCCAATATCAAAAGCGATAGAAAGCAATTTTAGGCTGGCTATGTGGTCTCAACATGTCAGTCCCCACGATGGAACCCTCCATCATATATAATAAAATCATTTTTATTAGGCTACTTATGTAAATAAAGGCTCACACATGATGTTAACAATATTTCCTAATTTTATAATGAGAATAAATATGACTGCACACAGTAATACAATTATTAGAGTATTATTATTATGGATTTAAATGCTGTTCTTTTTGTGAATGAAAAGAAAGCATATCAGAGCTTCAGACAAGAAAGTATGCTTATGAGATAATATTGCTAAAAAGGTCCAAATTTGGCAAACAAAATTTTTAGACGGAAGAAAAAATTCTAAAGAATCAACCAAACAACAACCAGGAAAATACACTGGTAGTTTGAGCTGTGATGGCAGACTCATTTGCAGCATCCTCTCTATTGTTTTACTGGAGAATTGGTGGAGCCACAGTAAGAACGGCCTGTACCTATAGATAGCACTGTAAACTCTTTATCTCTCTTTCTTCTGCTTCTGAAAGGATGTGTCTGTCATCTCGTGGTCACTGTTTGACTGCCCACCTGATAAAGGCAACAATCGGGGGACAGGAGAGACCTACAGACTGTGCATCCTGGACACAGGACATGCCAGTAGGCTATGAGAACACCTCCCGCCGTCCCCCTTGATGACTGAGAAGGATGGAGTCTCTTTAAGGGAAACAAGTGGAGACTTTGGGCTATGATAGACAGCCTCTACAAACAAGCCCTTTGAGAGAGTCTCCGTTACCCCTCAGGTCAGCCTGACAAAGGGGGAAATTGGACACTCATTTGTTTGGACACATCTCAACACCTCAAATGACCAGGCTGATAAGAAGCTGGCCCTCTGCCCAGTTATGACCTGCATGATTCAAGATGGATATCTACAGTGAGCACGACACTAAAGGTCCTTTCGAGAAGCACTCGTAGTGAGAGCATACATTTTGAAAGATTAGTTTTCATCTGCCGTATTGCATTTTCGAGATGCTGGAGAAGAAAACTAAAAGGAAATGATGACTGAAATACTGGATGCCGAACATTTCAAAGCCTCTGAGTCTGATTAAAACTTGCTTTAACTGTTATATTTACTATGTAAAGGGCAGTGCGGTCAGTGTTGGATCTGCTAGAAAGCACAAATATAAACTAGTCTCGGATGCAAGGTCAAATACAGCAGGATGGCCACCTGCCTTGTGTGCCTGCCAGCCTTTAATTGAAATGTTTTGATAGATTTCCTCAGCAGGTCAAATGTAGCACAGTCCCTAAGCAAAGGTCAAACTGGGGCTCCTAGCAGGAGCACTCCAATACTTTATGGTGTTCACTAATTTGCTTTGCAGAGTTGATTTGACCATGGACTCCACCGATCTTCCCTGGACTCCGTAGCAGCAGGGTTAATGGCCATCGGGTCATTTTGCCAGACAGTAGTCTTTCATTAAAGCGCTTCATTTTATTAGCCTTGTTGAGGATCAATGCCAAAAATAATTCATCTTTTTTTTTTTTTTCATGGGAGCTCAAGGATCAGAGGTGAGAAAATATAAAGGGGCCAGAATGGGAGCAAAAGTTCAATAAATAAAACGCCATATTCATTCTTCAGATGTCACAAGGGTAGCCAATTTATTGACTGAGATGCATTTAGGATATGAAGAGGTTTTGTTTGAAATTCTTTTAGATCTTAAACTCCATAAGGGGTTAAATAAGATCCAAAGGACCTTATTTCTATCACATCCTTGTACGGAATCATAACATGTTGTTGTTTTTGATAGAAAAATGTGTAAAAATAATGCACTGTAATATTTGATTTACTTGCAAGTATATATATATATATATATATATATATATATAATTTTTTTTTAATATTTAAAATATTAATAATATATATAATATATATAATATTTTATGTGAGATGACAGATATAAAGATACAGGAAAAATAAAAAATTATGCATTTTCTTTCTCTTTTTTAAAAAAAAAAAAATAACATTTACATTTTTAAATCAATGAAATTTTACTGATCAAATTTGAATTTATTTGACATACAGGCTCTTTTCTTACCTCATCCACTTATTTTATTGGCACTGTAGCTCTTGTACAGATGCAGTGGAGCCCTGAGGGTGACTGCCATTCATGATATCAGCTGTGTAATTGAACCCCATGTTCCCTCTGTTGTCTTTAAAATGAATCAGCTGCTGTGAGCCATAAAGATGTAGTGTGAGCTTGTTTGAATGGTCATGCTTGTTTTCAGCCCTTCTGGGTGGGTGTGGAGAGAGACTCACACATGTGGAGTTACAAGCCTGGTGGCCCTCTCATCAGATGGGATTGCTTGTAATTTGCCTTTTAAAGGCATCTCGTCCACATAATCAGACGCCAATTGCACCTTTGTCATGTACAGTGGGTGAATGTGAGCAATCTCTATTGTGATTCCCAAATTGGCAGAGTGGATGGAAAGACACACTTTGCCCATAGTTTGGAGGGGAGAAAGTCTCTGAGCATAAGGCTGCTCTCAGAGATTGGCTCTGTTGAAATGGTCTGATATTCTTGTTGTGCCGTTAGAATAAAGTGGTGATTGTTGTTGCGACTTTCCCCATTGCAGGAGTAAATTATATTTTAAAATATATTAAAATAGAAAACAGTTATTTGAAATTGTTACAATATTTTACAATATTACTGTTTTTACTGTATTTTTGATGCATTTCTTTTTGGCCATACACTGTCTTTTTTTGCTGTAGGCCTAGTGCATTATATACACACACACACACACACACACACACACACACATATATATTTATATATATATATATATATATAAATATATAACAGTCTCGTTAAATATTAAGCATTCACATGCTAAACCTACAGCAAAAAAGACAGACAGCCCTTTCATAATGATGTTGATAAACGAAAACACAACTCACACTAATCCTATTGAGCTCTTGAGATTAACAACTAAAGAAGACGTACTTGAATAAAAGTGCATCTGCCACTGGGGAATTAGGGCTGGGGGAAAAGGGCAAACTATTGGAACAAAGTTTATATGGTGAGGATATATGCCACCGTGCAGGGGAACAATGGTATTAACAAGCCCCTTCTGGCCCATATTCAGCCATGTGGCACATGAAAGGAGAGAGTCTTCTTCCCTCCCCTCAGCCACCCATGCAGCAGTGCATTGTTATAACACAGCAAGGGATGGGCTGACTTGTGGTCCGCACAGTGGTGCTAGAGCCAAGGGTTTCTGTGAATCTGTGTCCCTGGGCCTGATGATTTTAGGTCCCAGGGAGGTGGTTCATGACCCTCTAAGCATACCAGATGGGCACACTTTATTTAGATTGGATGAAGGGGTGGAAGTAGTTGCAACTGTAGGACAGCTCAGTCATAATCTGACATGTAGCTTTCCCCTCCCTCAGTACAAAGCAAAACAAACAGTGCTCTGTGCAATTGTAGATCGGCTAGTGTTGCTTCAATCTCCACTAAAAACATATGTTGTCATGTATTGCTAAGGATCTTTACACACTTGATTGCTTGTACTGAAGAAAATCTGTCATACACAGAGAACAGAAGGACAAAGAACTGCGGTACTGGTGTTTAGAATTTGCATATAATATGTTTGTGTGTGTGTGTGTGTGTGTGTATATATATATATATATACACACATACATATACACACACACACACACACACACACACATATAAACATATTATGTATAAATAATACATTTTAAAAAGATAAATAAATTAATAATAATAATAATAATAATAATAATAATAATTATTATTATTATTATTATTAATCATAATAATACAAATTTGTTCAAATTTTTATTAATAATACTTTATATTAATTTATGTATTAATATTTATTTACTATGTTCAAATTAAATTTAACACAATTTTCACTTTTCACATTTAACACACATTTTCAATTTTGTATTGATAATTGAATTTGCAAGCCTCAAAATGCAAAGAAAGTATCTCAATCTTCATTTGCAAGACACTGCTAGGCACTGCTGATTCAATCCAGATCACTAGCTGTAATCTATCACATATCGCTCCTGTGCATTCTGTATTTCTTACCAGGTCAAATTAAATCCTCCAGCTTTATTTGCAATGACCCGTCGGTCAGTTATCTTTTCATTAGACACTGCAGACTTTCAGAAAAAAGCACTTATTGGATTCCCACAAAAAAGACTTTAAGGAACCTGTCACAACACCTTGAGCTAGCAGTGCAGTTTAATGGTGAGGCAAAAGTGAATGTGACGGTGCTGTCTAAGGAGAATATTCCTCTGAGAGCCACCAGTGACCAAATACTCTATTGTTGTGATGTTAGCTGAACACTGATAAACGACTGCCGTTGACTGAGATGAGTGAATTGGACCAAACCTCATTTGATGAACCAGAAAATGAAATGATTACTATTGGGTCTTATTGACTGGACTGGGTGGTACACTTGCTGTTGCATCCCTCCCAAAGGTTAATTGGACTTGAACTCAGAAAATCAAGAGGTTAAGCAGGGTCAAAATGACAGCAGGCTCATTCATCACACTCCTCAAATTGCTGCTAATCAGATATGTCAAGGGGTTCTTGATGATCATGCTCCACTATGCATAAATGTTGTACATATTCAGGCTGTTTTATGCCTTCTGTGATTGATTTTGAAATGAGAACATCATTCCTGCTCACAACAAAGCAGCAACAAAGATGGGTCAAAGAAGAATAGCACTCCAATAGAGCAGATCAGGATGATAAATGCTACATGATCATTGTTCTGTTATTCACATCATACTGCATTCACTGCTTAACCTTGTAGCTCAATGTTCAGGCACTTTTGTCTAAGAATTTAATATCAGAATGCCTGAGAAGCCAGTAAAATATAGATCGAACTGCTTTGAAAGTGTACTGAAGAACAGACTGCTTAACATTTCAAGGAGGTCTGAAAAGATTCTGAACTGAACTCTACATGATCATTAAACCTCATAAATGAAATTCATTGTTATTAGAGCAACACTGAATTCAGCAAAAATGGTCATTCATGCCATATTATAAAGTAGATAGTTCCAGTCCTAACTTCTGATTGGTCAATACAGCATTCTGTCTGTTCTCCCATATTGGATTTTTATTTTGGCTGCATAATAAGCACAATCAATTTTGGGGATTATTTAAAACTTGCCAGTTGCCTGGAATTTTATTCGGAATTGCAATAAGACAGTATATAGTTTAAATCAAGTCGTAAATTCAAAGATTCAAAGAATCAGTTTCCGCTGTTTTTCACATTGATAATAATAAGAAATATTTTCTCAGCATATTTGAATGATCTCTGAAGGAACATGTGGCACTAAACACAGTTGTTTTAAATTGTAATAACATTTAACAACATTATTGTTTTTACTGTATTTTGGATCAAATAAATGCAGCCTTCTTTCAAAAAAATTACACACAGGACCCCAATCTTTTTAGTGGTAGTGTAAACTCATAGTGACAAATATTTGGAATATTCCTCACATTAAGTCACCAAAATCAAAAAGTCTTTTTGTGATTTCAGAGTCTGTTTCATCTCATATGATGCCATGAGTGACAAAATGACTATGTCACTAATATGACGGAGGAAAAAAGTTAAATAATCCCAATTCATTTCTTAAGAGTTCTCAATTCACCTGACATTGGCAGGATGTGCTTTCTTACATGCTGGCTTAGTGAAAAAAAAAGTCTCGTCCTTTGAAAGGTATGTATCATGATCTGCCCTCATGACGGAGAGATTCTGTTTCAACATGAATCTGTAACTTCTGGTGGTACCCTGGAAAACCGATCCCTCTAATCCGGCTGCTACTTATTACTTCCCATCAAAAGTTAGAGGACGCTCACTTGCATAGATTCACAACTGCAAAAACACTGTCAGCAACATTATTTTAAAAATGTGGAATTTGTAAGCTGAGTGTGCACTGACAGTTCAAGTCTACCTGGAAGTGTAATTTTAAGGAAGACCGCATGCGGTGCATGTTGCTGGTGATCCCTGCTGAGTGTGACATTCTGATTTCACGCCTCTCCCCATAAACCCACCCTGTTCACTGGAAGCCCACATGAACAATGGCAGACAAAGCTCCCCTAATTAGCATGTCACATCCAGAGCACGAACCACCCCCCATCCCTAGTGCTATGGCACCGTGCCGCACGGAACGGGCTGACAGACTATCATATAATAACAGCGTTCATTGGTACGACTGAAAACACAAAGCTGCCTATTTACATACCGCATATGGATCATCATACTGCTCTGCCACATTTCGTTTTGAAAGGTTTTTCTACAAAAAAAAAAAACATGCATGAGTGTCTTTTAGTTTTGAATGTGGAACTTTTTCTTGTCCATTCTGCCCTTTCTGTCTCATAGAGGGGACGGCAGGGTCAGTCGAGACCTTCCTTCCCCATCAGCCTTTTCTCCTCACTGCCATCTGCAATCAGATTGTTAGCATGTCAACTCAATCTGCCGGCCTCCCTTGAGTGCCGCTCTCTCAAGCGTGAGCAGCCTTCTCCACTAGCAGCGGATGTCCCTTAACAACACCTAGTCACTCAGCCGGGATCGTCTAAATAGGGGGTGGACGGCAGCCTCACACCCCAGCATGTCAGCTGAACTCCTCTGTGACACGCACTGACCCGGGAACTGCCGCTATCAGAGGGACAGGTTGAAGGGCAAAAAGGGGATCTCGCTGTTGCTGACCTGACCCTCAAATCAGCTGAGAGGGAGAAAAAAGGAAGGAAAGCAAATGGACTAAAAATAAACAAGTCCAAAAAGGGCAAAGGAGGGCCACCATGAGCCTTCATCAATGCAGTTATAGATGCTCACCACTAGATGACACCATGATTGCATGGAATTTATTGATTTATTAATGCGATCAACCATTAAACAGCGATTGCTAATTATTACAATGAAAATACATGGGACTGCATTGAGATTAGCATGATTTAGGGAATTTTTGGGCTTTTATGAAGGGGAATGCATGTGTATGAATCTGCGAGCTGGCCAAAAAGTGAACAATGTCGATCCATATGGCTACTGCAAATGATTTATAGTACTGCAAAGGCTTCCAAGTCAGATCTCTAAGAATAATGGTAGGATTTATTTAAAAAAATGAATTTTCAGTTCACATCTTCATTCACTCAGCAGGTAAGAGATTACAGAGAATATGCACTCACTTTATTGTTGGGTGCACTTAAGTGGAGTGTTCCAAAGCATATAATTACCTTGGAGGCTTCTGGCCCTGAAGTATATGTGGAGAGAGGGGCTGCGTATTCATGAGACACGGGGACCACTACGGCAGCAGATTTAGTCAGCCCGCTCCTGCCATCTTTTCACCCTCTTTTGTGTTTTACCCCTGTTGCCATGGGAATTAATTGAATAGAATTTCAGACATCATTGTCCAGGTGGGAATTTCATAGCACTGGCTGACATTTTTCACCGCTTCAAATGAAAGCAAGACCTTTCCAAGCTTGCTAGGACATACCACGCTGGGTGATTTCATGTCAAAATATATCTTGATTTTTGTAATTCAGGGGAAAAAGTGCTGATGTGGGTAGTGAATCTTTGAAAATTTTAGGATGGTTTAATCTTATACACAAAACAGATTTAAATATTGAATCATCATTAGAAAAACAGCTAAATGCTGCTTTGTATTTTAAAGCCAATGCATGTAATAACAGTTATTATGAAGGTTGCCAAATGAATTAATGAACAAACAATAATAAAAAATAAATCTAATATATAATTAAGATATTAGAATTACAAATGAAGACATAGTAGAGTGCATATACGTGTGTGTGTACATATATATATACACACACACACACACACACACACACACACACCACAAACATGTATATGCACTTTGCTATGTGTTCATTACTAATTCCAATATGGTAGTTATACACGCATACACAGTAATTGTTTTATAAAATGCAATATGTAAGAATACAGTTCAGAATTTTTATACTTTTTTAAAGAACACACACACACACACACACACGCACATATACATATCTATACATATACAGAGGAATTAAACAATAGAACAACCACTGTTGTTGTAGTGCAGTTATTTTTTGTTGAGTTCTGCTACACTGAGCTCATCTAAGTGTATTTAATATCTCAGGTTAGGGAAGCACCATTTACATTATGAGGCACGCAGAACTATCACTGTTCTGACTGACATGAATAATAGATCTCCCCCACCCCCGCTGACAAAACCGAAAAAATGGCAGTTTGAATGAAAAGTAAGTTCTCATGAAATTGCACAATAAACATTCACACGTTCACCCGCGGGGGTGAACTGTAGTTAAAAAGATAGATTTTAAAGAACAACACTGAGTGATCTTTAGTCATGTAATATGTCTGGCTTCACCTATATGACAAGGGGGTTAATTTCCATCGCCCTGAGACACAGAGTCAGTAAAAGGTTAAATCTGGCAAATCCATGAGTTGTAGAAATTAAACTCCTTTTATGCAGAAAGCCAGCACATGCAGGGTGCTTCAACACTTAAGCTCTTCCAATCCTGTTTCATTCTCTGGATGCTGCATACAAAGCAATCCATTAGTGTCAGCTTTGCCTGTGATTTTAAGTGGACACCTGTCCATTAAGATTGGCATTTTAGCACAGCTCATCCCTTGTGTTATTTGCTCACACTGAATCTCAAATATAACGGAATTTATATATCTAGTTTTAAAGAAATGGAATTATGTTTTATTACTATGTAACTACACAAATGCACATATTTGATTTTATACTATAGATAAACTCAATAGGTATATTTACTCTTGTTAGCATTCCAGTCAAGGTAAAAATGATACAATTTTGCTCTATCAAAAATATTGAAATCAAAATCACTTAAAAAGCACTACTAATTAGTTTTACTGTATGGTGGATTACTGTTGAAAAATAGGAAGGCAGGATGCTTTGCTGTACAACTGTATTGTCATATATATCTGCTCAACACATAAAAATGAATCTACAATGTCTTTTTGTTCAAGACATTGTATATGATGGATTTTAAAAAGCTCATAACAAGTCATAAAACATACAGAAGACTGTTTACTTACAGGCTTAATATACAATGGAAAATTTCAAACACTGAAAATTAGCATCACTCTCTATTGAAACCTGTCTAGACTGTAAGACATTACATTACCGTACACAAAATTGGTATAGAAACAATTTTCACTCAGAAATTGTTAATAAATTACAATTACAAAGAAACGAACACGATTTTGAAGTAGAGAAAACGTAATAGTATTTTCTTGTAAAACATACTCCAGTAAGCATTTTTTTCAGTGTATTAACACTGACATACTCAAACAACTCTTTTCCCCACTCTTTGTGAGCTTGTGGGCACAGCCCTGTTACAAATATTATTGTAATATTGTATTATAATATGTCTCAGCCTGTGCAAGAAATTATAAATACAGAATTTGCACATTCTAATTTTATCTTCATTAAGTTTTTAATTCAAAAAAGCTCTATTTTAGATGCATCCAGTGCTGTTTTGAATAGTTTGTTATAGACTTTTATAACCATTTTGCACACTACTGTATAAACACTAGTTAAATTTAACTAATATGAGTATGATTAGACAAGGTTTGTGTTAAATCAACACAATCAAGATCAAGCTGATATAACATCTTAGCTGGCAGACTGGGATGTTCAGTTGAGCTTAAATATGACCTGTGTTTAGACATATGCATGTAAAACAGGGTCCCTCCCTCTGTAAATACTAAGTAATGATACTGAATGGGATCCAGGGGTTCAGTAACTTCTCCATATTAATCAGAGGAAACAAATGAGGTTCTGTGAAGCACCTTGCATCCATCTCCTCATTTCCATGCCATAGGTTTTTGGTTACAAGGGTTAAAAAAGAAAAAAAAAGGGAAAAAAGAGTCAAGACAGAAGTGTAAGCGATAAGATCAAACGAGGGGGAGTCTACTGATCCCTCATTACCAGGCTAGGCGCTGCTTTCTCTTCAGGCACATTATAGCAATGAGATTTAGGCCTGAGTGTCCTCCCTGACAAAAACCCACAAAGGGAATAAACCCCACAAGCAGACCCAGTCAGCTCATCTCCACTCAAATTAATTAGACCCTTCTGTAGTGAAGCCCTACATTCAGGAGAGCAGGAGCCTGATGTCTGTCTGATGGCTGTACCTGACACAAGCACTGCAATGGCTGGACAGAGCCTCTATACGGACACAGACAAGAATACATTAGGAATAGTGTGTGACATTGGATCAACACTTTTAATTGTCTTTTATTTATTGTTTATAATAAATTATGATCTTGTTTATGAGCCTTGTTTAGCAGTATCAAGCATATGGGTCTCATGTCTTTGTTGTTTCATACATGGTATTAGTACCAATATGACGGGGTCTCATTTCGTCGCAAAATGTAACTATATTATCACCTATCACTTTATACAGAGTTGCATATATAAATCCAGCTTCATCCACTATACTCGCAATGGGTGATATATCATTGCAAATCATCGCAAAATGTAAAAACAACAACAACAACAAAAAACTGATAACACTGTATCACTGCAAAATGTAAAAAGCTAATATTATCAGCCAGCTGTAATCTGGTAAATATAACAATAAGGCATGAAGATATTAAGCCATTATAAACATTAACATCATGATTTTCTGTAAAGCTGCTTTGAAACAATGTGTATTATGAAGAACATATAAAAATAAATTTGACTCAACTTGAAACTTATTCTGAGATTTTTTTTTTTTTTTTTTTTTTTTTTTTTTTACAAATCAACATTAATGCAATTACATCTTCTGCAGAGTTTATGGAGTTCAAATAAATGTGTAGATGCTAATAATCACAATTATTCACACATGCAACCTAACAGAGATGTGAAAATGAAAATGTGGAAATGAAGGCTGAAATTCGGATTAGTCTGATTTATTGCAACATAAAACATACAGTAAGAATCTAGTAAAATTAACTCCTCGATTGAATAATTCATTTTCTCTGTGAAGGAATAATGTTTACAACAAAAGGGTAATTTAGCCAGCTGCAAGGATGCTTTTTAAGAAAATACATAAATTACACAAACTAAAAAAGGCAGTATCCTGCATCAATTTTTCATTTCAGCAATTTTTTTTTTTTTTTTAAATGAATACTGTGATCTGTATATGTGAGGAAATGGACCCATCTGAGCAAATCAACTATATAAGCTAATTTGTTTAGGAAAACACACACAGCATGCACAACAACAAATAGCATTTCAGTTAGACTAATTATGGATTAATTCATTAGACTAATTAAGTCCTCTTCACTGGATCAGCTGATAGTGTTTAGACGTAGCTACTCAATGTGTATTCATAGATGAGGGTTAAAATTAGGAATCGAGTTAAGGTAAGAAAGTATTCAGATCTGCTACCACATACTATAGTGTCATTATGAGCTCTGAGACAGTGAAGACCAGCAGTCTGCTTAAACATGGATACAAAAAAAAAAAAAACCTTTAACCAGCAAACTATATCTACTTTTAATGATAGTTAGGGTTAGGTTCAAGCCTCAAGTTCTTCCAAACCTTCTTCCAAATAATGACAGAATCTTCAATCACTTCAAGATAACCAATCAGCACAATGAATAAGAAATATATCTTATCTTTTTTTCATTTATTTGACAGTTTTAAGGATTCAATTAAGAATGTGATTTATAATCAAAGATTATACAAATGATTAGAAACAAATCCACTTTTTATTAGGTCTTATTCTGCCACATACAGTAGATGCCTAATGGAGCAGGATTACTAAGCAGGTGGAATTTTCACTTGAGAATGGCCAATACAATCAGGTGCTGTGAAAACAAGAAAAGGAAAATTCAATCGAGTTTGTTGTCACAGCATTCCTCTTGAGTTCATTTCGATAAGTGAATGTTTCGGAGCGGTGCCTCGACTTTCAATGCAAGGATTTTCAAGAAGAAAACACTGCCGCATTTGTTGAAGGGGGGCGAGGGGGCACTGGCTTGAATTTCATGGTTAGAAAACAGTTACT
This sequence comes from Spinibarbus caldwelli, assembly GCA_039654775.1. NCBI lineage: Eukaryota > Metazoa > Chordata > Actinopteri > Cypriniformes > Cyprinidae > Spinibarbus > Spinibarbus caldwelli. Next base: position 25,526,493 of record CM077223.1, on the reverse strand, counting down.
CTCAGAGCTATTTAGATCTGCGATTACTGCCTACAAAGTAGTTGTAATGAAAATGCAACAAATCACCATGGACTATCCCCCTCCTTTTGTCTGCATTTTTATCGTGAAAGACCTCCTCTGACATTCAGCATCCAAGCGCAGAATAAAGGCAGTTTGTAATGTGTGCAGAATTGCCTTTTCTCTTTCCTTGTAGTAGTACTTAAGTGTCATGTTAAGCCCAAGGCGAGGGAGATTCTCAATGACCTGCGCTGGCTGGATTGTTGTGTTTACTGTATTCTCCTCAATAAGTGCTGCCGAATCCCATCTCTTATCAGTGCATAAAGTCTAACAGATTGCTGACTCAAATTTCCCCTGCCAGCCATGCTGGTTTTTGTCTATTGTTTAGCCTGACAATAGATTCAACATACCCTACAGCTTGAGTTTCTGTCTTCTTTATTTGTGGGGTATCACCCTCTATGCAAGTAACAGCTATTTGCACAACGCAGGCTCAGCCCAGAAGAGGCTCTTTATAGGGGAGAGGGTACAGAGATGCCAAAATTCGCTGATGCTTTTAGCCGTTTGCCACGAGAGTTGTCATAATAGTGTTGTTTGGGTAATCTTTTTGGGTTAAGAGACGTAGGAGACACAAGTAGATGTGTCTACAGGGAAGCACAGCCCCAACCTTGACAAAAAAGGGAGGAAAATTTGTGCCCTGTCTTTTGTGCAAAGCAAAAGCGCTGACGGCTCTTTAAAGCAATAAGTATAATTCGGTACATAGTGTGTTTCTGTTTTGCACTTTAAAGGATACACGCATAACAAACCTTAAAATTATTGTAAAAGGCAGAACAAATGGTTCCAATGACAGATTGTAATTTACTGTAAATCATGAATAACGTAACTGGCTTTTTATGAAGTTTTCCATTTTTAGCAAATAGTTTCTGCTGCAGGATTCTATCTAATCCCTTTTTTTGTTTGCCTGTACTCAATTTAAACATAAGCAAAGGCTTCTCGGTGGAGATCTCACAGAAGCGAGGCCAGTCATCAGAGTCATCCGTAATGCTGCCAGCGAGCAGAGTGAGGCGCTGCGATGTTGCAGTGCTATCAAAATGCACCCGGGTGATATTTGAGAGAGCGCCCGAGACCTTAAGGACAGTCGTCGCTCGTCAGATAGCCAAACTCTAAATGGATTTTACAGTCTGGATGTGCATACAAATGTGCTGACGTCACAGAATGACAGGACACACGTCTTTATTCGCCCAAGTTCCATTATATGTCTTTCTGTTATAAAGGGAATAATCAAAAGAACTCCCATTTTAAAGCTGTCTTGAAATTATAGCTGATTGTTTAGTATGTTAAGGTAATTCTGAGTCCTAAAAAACCAGAACTTGAGCTTCATTATTGTTAAGAGCAGATACAATTTGCTGGGTAAAGTTATTCCATTTGTATTCATGAAGAGCAAAGCTTGAATCCTTAACCTAAACAAAAGCAGTTGTAAAATGTTGCAATTTTCACCTGAAAGCACCAGCATGTTCAGCCCGGAGAACAAATCACAAATCAGATTGGGGGGTTAAAGCTTTGTGTTAAATGCAGTGTAATGCATCCTTTTATTTGAATAGCTGAATATATTTCTAGTGCTGTATGAATAGTTTCTCTTAGAAGTTTTATTTTCAAGAGATTCTGAGAAAATTGTGTTTCATCTAACTCTCAGGGTGAAATACTCATCCTTATAAGGAACAGTGTTGGGGAGTAACTAGTTACATGTAACGGAATTACGTAATTTAATTACAAAATAAAAGTAATTGTAATCAGTTACAGTTACTGAGAAAAAATGTGTAATTAAATTACAGTTACTTTTTACAAAGGATTACAAAGGGGGTTACATCTGATTTTTTTCACACACACTCCCACATACAGATTTAATTGGCTTCTTTCATAAATTGCAGTGACTGCTCTAAAATATGAAACACCAATGTTTCAGAAGTTTATAACATGCTTCTCCGATAACTCTTATATTTCCTATATGGGTTTATGTATATGCTTTATGTTTTAAGATTAACTCTTTTTTTTACTAAGGAATTGTTAGATCCAGTGTTTCCTGTCATTTTTGAGATTTGATTTCAAAAACAGTATCATAGCTTCAATACTACGACTGAGGTGAGACCCTTGAGCAAAGCACCAAACCCCCAACTGCTCCCCGGGCGCCGCAGCAATATGGCTGCCCACTGCTCTGGGTGTGTGTTCACTGTCTGTCTGTCTGTGTGTGTGTGTGTGTGTGTGTTCACGCAGTAAACATACACCCAGAGCAGTGGGCAGCCATATTGCTGCGGCGCCCGGGGAGCAGTTGGGGGTTTGGTGCTTTGCTCAAGGGTCTCACCTCAGTCGTAGTATTGAAGGTGGAAGAGAGTGCTGGTTATTCACTCCAAAATCAAAATGGCTTAATAATTGAGACTGTTTAGGTTTTTGGGGGATTAAAAAAAGGAGTGAATTTCTATTATTGTAGGGTGGTTGTGTCCACAAACTGCTAAGACACATTTATATGCTAATGAAGATATTTTTCATCCAATGTCTCCTTTAAAATTAAAATATTATAATCTTAATTCTAGTGATGAAATATTTCGAAAGTCTGACAATAATCAGTGTTGAGTACTACTGTAAGGTTAACCCTGCCTGGTTAACATGTTTGAAAATTATTAACAGTTGAAAACATTAGAAATTTAGAAAAGTAATCAAAAAGTAATCAAATGTAATCAGTTACATTACTTTAAAGTAATTGAAAAGTTACACTCCTTATTACATTTTAAGTAGGTTACAGATTACAAGTTACCCTATTACATTTCCAAAGTAACCTTCCCAACACTGATAAGGAAATGTGGTCTTGGGAAAATGTCATAGAAGCATATCCTTTCTCAAAGGTGCCAACAAGAAGTTCAAGATGACCTCGGGCTAGTTCTGATCTCTTGTCTGAGGTCAAGAGTCAAAGTGAGCTATTCTAAGAGTTAAAAGACCCCAGAAAGACGGCTTTTGAGAGAGCAGAAGATGATGGCTGGCACATGTCTTTAACCACAACCAAGACAGAAAAGAAAATGTACCACTATAGACACTTTTTGAAAGATACAGGTAGGAATGCACCAGTATTAAAATTCTGTCCGATACAGTTAAACAGATTATTAAGTGATGAATGTTCAATATTAAAATTCTAAAGAGTAAAACCATAAAAACTAAAATCGATTTAACCACCACAGGATTATAATGTGCATTTTGAAAAATGGATATTCATTCTGACATTTGCTATGTCATTTTAAAGATCAATTTTAAGTGAGTGTTAGATGGTGATGGTAATCTATATGTTTTAAAAAAAAAAATAAAATAAATGAGAATGCACTATTAAATATTAAAAAAAATAAATAAATAAAAAAACCCCCCCATCTAATAATAGATGTGGTACCGATATATTGTGCATGTCACACATTGGATGGAGAGGCACACGAGGGTGAGTATAGTAAGAGCTTCTTTATTAAACAAACTGAAGGCAACGTCAAAAGGTAAGTGCAATAACTCAGTTCAATGAAGCTCAATAAACTGAGGCATTAAGCGTCCTCATCTTTCCCTTTTAGTAGAATCAACTGGAGAAAGACATCCACAGAGCCACAGGGATCCAGCAAGTAAGTGACTAGACAGACGAAGAGCTTGTAACCTCGAGACCAGACAATAAGCGTATGGATGGAGTGTTGCCTTATAGGGAGCTTGATTGGCAGCAACAGGTGAGGAGGATTCAGTGATAGAGGTCAGGTGTGAGTAATTTATGACGGAGTGCAGGTGAGTGGCAAGAGGGATGCTGGGAAACGCAGTGCAGCTCGACTGGTGACTGTGACAGTAACCCCCCCTCCTCAAAGGAGCAGCTTCCAGACACTCCAACAATAACAGTCAAGTCACCTTTATTTATGTAGCGCTTTTAACAATACAGATTGTGTCAAAGCACTTAACAGTATCAAATTGGAGGATAGAGTGTCAGTAATGTATAATAAGATTAAACTCAATTTTCAGTTAAAGGCATTTCATTATTGAAATCAGGGGGTTCCTGAATGGCCTCCTTGGCCTTCAGGACAGAAGCAAGCATTAGCAAGAACTCATGAACTGGCTCTGGAGCAGAGGTCTTGGGATCTGAGGCCTTCCCTGGGCCAGCCGTGGGAACAGCAGCCCTTCCAGGGCTTAACTTGGGAACAGGATGCCGCTCTGGAGGAGCGGGCACTTGAGGGCGCTCTGGAGGAGCGGAGCTGGCTGAGACCAGCGAGGACGAAGGAGGATTGAAATTAGGATCTGTGGCCTTCCCTGGGCTCAATGGGGAATCAGGTGCCCTCCCTGGACTCAACGGGGAACTGGATTCTCTGGGACTGGGAACGGCACTCCTGGCCGAAACTGGGGAACTGGATCCACTGGAACTGGGATCTGCAGCTCTCTCGGGGGTAAACTTAAGAACCGGAACCTCCTCGGGGCTAAACTGAGGAACTGGAGCCCTCTGTGGGCTAATCAGGAGCCCTTCCTGGGCTGAACTGGGGATCAGGAGCCCTCCATGGGCTAAACTCAGAAACTGGGTTGCGCTTACGTGGAGCAGGCACTGGAAGGCACTCTCGAGGAGCAGGCACAGCAAAGCGCTTTCGAGGAGCAGGCACTGGAGCGTACTCAGGGGCTGGAGCCTGCACTGGACTCTGGTCAGGGGCTGGAACGAGGGCTGAGAGCAGTTCTTTTCTCCTCTTATGGTTCACAGTGAGGGAGGCTGCTGCTGACTGCTAAGGGCTTGAGTGAGCGACTGCCAGCGAACTTGACTTAGGAGCAGCCGGCGGGCTTGACTTAGGGAGGGACAGCCGGCGGTTCGGGGCTTGAGATTGAGGCAGCCGCGGGTTCTGGGCTGAGGACTAGATTGGTTCGGGGAGCTGGAAATGGAGGGTGGCAGGCAGATTTCATTGCTGACCAAACAGATGTCATAGCGGGGTCCGCAACCTTAGCCCCCAGGTTGGCGCTGTTAGAAACTGACTTCCGGGCTCGGGGAAACACCGGAGGACGGGTGTGGTTGGGACTACCGGCCAGGCATGTGGAGGATCTCGGCATCGGGTGAGCCGGCGAGACCCAATGGTTCTCAGAAGGGGCTGGATGAGAACGGCTCTTAACTTCTCCAACCTCCTCTACTTCAAAGTTAGAGCCGTTTAAGTATAGAATGAGATTTATTAATTCAAACAAAGAGGTCACAAACAGGAGAACTACAACGAATAGTGTTCCTATCCAGTCCCATCTGAAAACAGGCACATAGTGAGGTGTCGGGCCAGCTCACCAGATGGGAAATTTCAATGAATTCCTCCACATACCTTTCCAGAGGGCGACCAATATACCATATTCCTCAATGGGGCAGCCATCTTGAGTACCGGTGTAGAGCAGTTCAGCAGGATCTTACAAAATGGAGTCCATCCTGCTGTATTGTATGTTGAAAAGGTCTGGTCTTCTGTCACACATCGGATAGAGAGGCACACGAGGGTGAGTATAGCAAGAGCTTCCTTATTAAACAAACTGAAGGCAACATCAAAAGGTAAGTGCAATAACTCAGAGTTCAATGAAGCTCAATAAACTGAGGCATTAGTAGAACTGAGCCTTTTAGTAGAATCAACTGGAGGAAGACAACCACAGGGATCCAGCAGGTAAGTGACTAGACAGACAAAGAGCTTGTAACCTCAAGACCAGACAACGAGTGTATGGATGGAGTGTTGTCTTATAGCGAGCTTGATTGGCAGCAATAGGTGAGGAGGATTCCCTGATAGAGGTCAGGTGTGAGTAATTTATGACGGAGAGCAGGTGAGTGGCAAGAGGGATGCTGGGAAATGCAGTGCAGCTCGACTGGCGACTGTGACAGTGCCTATATTCTGCAGGGCATAAAATCATGAAAGAACAGTAGTTAGTGAACAGTGAATATACAGAGAATATATATATATATATATATATATATATATATATATATATATATATATATATATATATATAAAAGAGAGACAAAACAAACAAAATGCACACATATCAGTCAAGTTTGTTATGCAGTTCACACATCAGTTTTTCTTACAAGTTCAAAGTGCACATGCATTCTCACACTTAAAGATAATCTCTTAAAAGCCTTGATAATTAAAAATAATATTACTGAGTAGCAGCACAGACACTTGGTGCTGTCATGTCTTCAATTAAACTGTTATTTTCTCCTGCACTGGTCAACTGTGGTTTAGAAAATACAGAGCAAAACAGATGAATTCTCAGACTATGATGAATTCTCAAGTGCGGTATCAGGAAGGAACAAAGAAGTTGATAATTGGCACCACAGGGGTGCTGGTCATACTGTATGTGAGCAGCTTAGCGTGGGAATTTTGAGAAGTAGGTAGTATGAGATTTCCTCAGACAATATAGTACAGGTCTAATGACCATATCCGAGAAAAGTTGTTCTGCAACTTATGCAGAATTTAACATGCCAAATATTAGACACAATTTAAACAGCTACCTCCTTATCACAGTCAGAACATTACCTGATAAAGGTAATTACCTGGAAGTATCTGTCATCTAGATCATTACAAACTGAGGAAGTCAAGTCCCGTCATTGAAAATATGGAGCCGAGTTTTTCCACGGTGGAAGGGTAAAATATGGTGGTCATGCATTCAAAGCTGTTCATGCCATTCACGTAAAAACAAAATATTTCTGTAAAATAACAAGCAATTCTGCTTGATTAAATCAGTCAAGTTTGCTGACGGTAAACAGAATCCAACACAATGCATCATGATTTTATTGGTTCAATTTACCATTTCTGGATTGAAAGGATCCACAGTTTAGGTGAATTTAACTCTGTGCATGTCAAAGTTAGTGCAAGCTAATGTTTAACACAGACAGAAGAGGGAAAAACAGATTGAGCTCTATGTGGATGAGCAAACTCCATCCCTAGAGTTAATTGTATTGGCCCAGGTAGCTCTTGTTCACAAGTCTTTAAGCTCAGCAGCACACCAACAATTGAGCATAGAGGAGCTGCAATCAAAACAAAGACATCCATCATGTTGTTCAAACCTTCTGTATGATTCATCCCAACATCTCACTGAGATAATGAGGACCCTGTATCTTCCTTTTGAGCTTAATAAATCACACACTAGTTAATACCATGGTTCTTCTGAACAAATTAAGATACAAATATATAAAATAAGTGCATTTATTTAATTAAGTTATTATACATAAGGATAATTAAGATTATTACATTTATTGCATATTGCTATGATGGCTATTCCTGTGTTTTTGGTCATTATTCTTTATTTGTAATAAAATCTTATCTCTATCTGGGATATTTGGCTCTTCATTTATATCTCTAGGGCATTTTAAATGTCTGTTTGCATCACTGGCCTCCAAATGTGAGATACTATTTGCTTAGAATGAGAGCAAATCAATGAAAAGTCAAATACAAAGAGGAAGGAAAAGCCTCTTTTGAGACTGGAGATGCTTGTCTAACTCCATGGGCACCAGTTTAAAAAAAATGGTCAGGTGTCAAAAATCTTGAAGTTGTATTGGAAATCCAAGGCTAATAGTGGTTGTAATTCCACAACATTTACAAGATTTGCACATTTCATGAAAAAATTTTTGGTTATAGATGCAAAAAGAAAAAAAGAAAATTGTCAATTATCCATTGAACTGATCACACAGTGTCAACTATTCCCTTTCTTCCTTACTGTTATCGTTATTCATATAATATGAGAAATATACTGATCTAAATTTTAGAAAACCAAATTCAGTATGCAGCTATATTCCTTTAGACAACAGCACATACTTATAGTTGACTAAATCTAAAATCCATATTTTTTCTTTGTCCATATACAGTACACTAATGCAGAGTGTTAACATGTTGTACAAATATTTTGATACAACATTTTTATACTATATTATCAACTTGTGCCAGACTTTGATACCTGTCAGTGAGCTTTCATTGGTTAAAATGTTTCATGTGTTTTGTCTTAATCTGGAAAAAAAAATAAAGAGGGAAATGGGCAGTGATGTTATGAGCTAAGGTTGGACATCTATGCCTCCATGTCATTGTGAAAGACAATGTGAATTTTGCCTTTAATCACCTTAGTGTTAAAACAACTAATTAGCTTCTGTGGCTCACTAACGATGTGTTGACAAACACATAGGATAAGGCATTCCAGTAAATAGAAGGCGGGAGTTAACCGTTTCTCCTCCCTTATCTTGTATCAAAGGACAAAGGGTAATTAGAAACTGTTGTGTGTTAAACAATATCTTGTAAAAAGGAAAACATGCCCTGACAGAGGGATTTGTCTCTGCAAATATTCCTGTTCTGCAGTGTGGGGTTCTAGACATTCTTCAGATAACTGATGAACTAGTTCAGTTTTTTTTTTTTTTTATAATCTTTTGACCCACATTATTATAACAACAATAAAATACAAAGTAAAATTTAAAAACAATAGATGCACATAATGGAACATATGTGACCCTGAACCACAAAACCAGTCGTAAGTGTAATTTTTTTGAAATTGAGATTTATACATCATCTGAAAGCTGAATAAATAAGCTTTCCATTGATGTATGTTTTTTTTAGGATAGGACAATATTTGGCGAGATACAACTATTTGAATATTTGGAATCTGAGGGTGCAAAAAAATCAAAATACTGAGAAAATCGCCTTTAAAGTTGTTCAAATGGAGTTCTTAGCAATGCATATCACTAATTAAAAAATTAAATTTTGATATATTTACGGTAGGAAATTTACAATATATCTTCATGGAACATGATCTTTACTTAATATCCTAATGATTTTTGGCATAAAAGAAAAATCGATAATTTCGACCCATACAATGTATTTTTGGCTATTGCCACAAATATACCACTGCTACTTAAGATTGGTTTTGTGGTCCAGGGTCATATATGTTCATACTGTTCCTTAAAAGTGTCCTGCAAACAACTATTTGGGATCAGTAGTTATGCAATACGTTTCACTGTCATTCCAAAAATGTCAGATTCTTTTAAAATGAATATAAACAGTCAAATTGCAGCATGAACTGTACATAAGTAATGTGTATTATAATATAACTTAATGTGATATAATTATTTTAATATTGTTATTATTATTTTATCTCATTTATTATTACTATTTAAAATGAATGAAATGAAAACAGCATTTGACTATAGTTTTACTGGGCAGGTAGGTTGTTAAATAAAACAATAAATTGTAACAATGGCATAAAATAGAAAATTGTAAAATAGTATAATTTATTGGACCCTGCTCCCATTAAATTGGATTCAAATGTGCTTTGTCATTTCGGCCAAATGCATCACAAAGGACCTACATGCACAGAATATGCACCTGGAGTCAAATCATGTTATCAAGACAAAGTTATTCCTTAAGGAAACAGCAAATTGGCATAGGAAGTTCTTAAAACTGAACAATCATGTCACTGATATCCCCTTGACAAAACGGGAAGCTGAATCATTTCAGGAAAATCAGCATGAAAATGCAGGCTTCCTGTAGCATCAATATAGGTCATAGGTCACCTTTGTGCATTGTCTGCGATCTTCATCCACCAAGCTGCATTGCAAAAATGACTTGTAGTGAATGGCAAAGATATGGCAAAATGGGAAATGACTGTAATTTGCTCAGAAGCCCCAAAGGCTGAGAAATGAAGTGAAAGAGGCATGGAAAGCTGCTTGCATTAGAAGAATTATACGTCCTGGTGATTATAGCTCAATTATGATGATTTTTTTGAGAGTGTTTGCACAGTGGAGGGATCAGCAGAGAGAAATGCATAAGAACTCGAAGGTTGGCCTATATACCTCTAGTCTACTTTTGACTCACAGTGACGTGTACTAACTCTTGGTGCTTATCTATCAAGGGCTAAATAACTGTTTCCCTTCCCTGCCTTGGTCACACCAGCCAGAGCTCGACCTCAAAGCTATGGGAAGTGCTTTATCCCACATGAAGGCACCATTAAGACTTGATGCTCCCCAAATTTTATTGGCTTTTTAGCCTTTTACACATAAGCCTCCATTAACACTGATGGCACTCCAGAGTCCGTCTCCAAACTCCCTGGTAAGAGTATGGTACAGCGTCATCAACCTATTGGGTCTAAAATGAGTCCTGAGCAATATCAAGTACAGTACACATAATATAGGAACTGTGCAGAGGAAGGAAACACATAGTCACACATAGTGGAAGCTCTAGGTTGGAGTTAAAGCCTTCCATTGTACTTTTTGCCCATACAGTGAAGACAATGGGAACCGAAACTGTTTAGCTACCAACACTCTTGAGAAAACAGTGCCAGAATTTTCATTTTTGGGTGGATTTTCCATTTAAGATTACTGCTATTCAACTAAACATGGAAAAGATATTCAGATATTTAAAAATGTGCTTCCTGAATTAGTCACCAGTGCATAAAAACACCTGGTTTGAGAAAGACTCCCAAAATGAACCTTACTGCAGCTGGCAATGCCAGGCCATGACAGAAAGGAAACAAGGAAACTCACTTCTGCCTTTCTGAATTGTCAGTTGGCTACTGGTGTTGATTTATACAATTAATAATTCAAAAAGTTGCTTATTCATTCTCGCGTTGGCCAGCAGCCTCATCGGCTCCTGCCAGAGAATGTCAGCTGCAGACTGGGTCTGACATGTTGCACATGCAGAAATGTGACATAAATATTTCAGAAATATCTAGCGCTAGCCAATGGCACCTTGGCAAAATGGGCCACCGCTGGACAAGCCATGGCTTTTATTGGCCATCTTCTTGCCTATTATGGAGAGGAAGGCATATATCCCGAGCTCCCTGATTGTTATCTGCTAATAAGCATGGCCAACTGAAATCTTTTCAGAGCAAATTGTTGAGGACATCTGGCAACGCTTTCTCTGTGATGCACAGACCGCTGAATGTCCCTCTCGAAAAGGTTGGCATGGCAACATCTGACTGCTATTCAACAGCAGTACAGTTTGAAAGGTTTAGGGACTAGTTGAAAATCCATTTGGGCCACTACCTGAGTATTTTCCCCCCAGCATTCTCATGTTGAAAGTGCAGTAAATCTTACCTTCCCAAAACCCCTTGATATGAATCAATGACAGCTTTGTTCATTCAAACTCAATAATTATTTTTCCCTCTACTGATACTTGTTTGTGAACCCAAATTGCTTGACCTTTGGGCTTTCCATGGACTATTTTCAGGCCCATTTTACTGACCCGTCTGTACCGAATGTTTAGAAACACGATTTCAAATCAGCACACCATGAAAAGATGAGCAGTGAATCAATAAACGTCCAAAAATGTGGCAGCAGGTGGATAGACATGACACAATAGTGCCCGAAGCAAAGCCAAGGACAGAGCTGCTGTGAGGTCTGAATCTACATAATAGGGTACAATAAAAAATAATAACACGAAAATACAGTGAAAAAGGAAACATTTTTGTCAATCTTACTTTTACAATATTTCAATCAAAATCACTCAAAAAGGTAGAAGCAGTAGTCCATGTAAATGTATCTGACAAATATTTGAAAAATATACACTGCCGTTCAAAAGTTAGGGATCAGTAAGATTTTTATGGTCATTCTCTTATGCTCATCAAGGCTGGATTTATTTGCTCAAAAATACAGAAAGAACAGTAATATTCTGAAATATTATTACAGTTCCTAATATTGGTTTCCTATTTTAATATACTTTAAAATATCTTATTTATTTCTGTAAGGCAGCGCTGAATTTTCATCAGCCATTACTCCAGTCTTCAATGTCACATGATGACAGACAAACATTACGCACCTTACGTACGTAGCAGCGTAAATAATACTCCCCCTCCCTCCCTCCCTCCCTCCCTCCCTTAAAGATTTAAATATAAATCATAAGCAAAGCAACACAAGTAAAGCACATCAGAATCACACAGATTTAAGCTCTAGACTGCGACAAAATTTTCAGAACCTAGGGCTGTGCCAATTATCGAACGATATGATCATGCGCATCTAGTCAGTAAAGCCGGTTTCGTGATTAGCGCTAAATCTCCATTACCTGTTTTCAAATAGAGCGCCATTTAATACACAGCCGTAGATCACTGACAAGCTACGCAATCTCGAGTTCATTATCGCAGATGAATCGCCTGCGATAATGAATGCGATATTGCGTAGCTTGTCAGTGAACTACAGCTCTGTGTATTAAATGCCGCTCCATCTGAAAGCACCTGAAGGAGATTAATTTCTAATCACGAAACCGGCTTTACTGACTAGATGCGCATGATCATATCGTTCGACAATTGGCACAGCCCTATCAGAACCCTTTTTATGTTTTATATTTAAGTTATAATTTTGAACAATCAGTGACCATCGCATGAGCCACTGGTTATGATTGCACATTCTTGACAAGAAAACTAATGGGTTGTGATCAGTACATACAGTCACAGGTAAAGGAGACTAGCCAATGTAAACTTCAAAGAACTGTAATGCTAAAAGAAGCCCCAATGCTTCTTTTTCAGTGGTTGAGTAATTGATCTGATGTTTGTTAAATTTCCGCGAAAAATAACAAACAGGGTGATCTAGACCGGCATCATCCACCTGAAGGAGTACGGCGCCAGCACCTAAGGGACAAGCATCAACTTCAAGTTTAAAAGGCCGGGAGAAATTTGGCGCTTTGACTACCGGTTCACTGATTAGTAAATTCTTCACACTGTCAAAAGCATGCTGGTAAGACTCACACCACACAAAATCAACGGCAGGACTTAACAAGCTGGTAAGAGGATGTACAATGGTTGAAAAATTTCGGCAAAAACTACGATAATGCCCGGCCATGCCTAAAAAGTGACGTAATTCTCGTCTTGTAGTGAGCACCGAAAAATCAGCGATAGCGGAAACTTTTGCACTGACGGGCCGGACTTGACCTTAACCGACTGTCTTATCCAGGTATATATAATATATAATATAATAGTTAAAGAGGCATTGGTTAATCGTTCAAACACTGTCCTAAGCAGGGTCAGATGTTCCTGCCAATTAGAGGAATAAATCACCAAATCATCAAGGTAAGCATTGTAGTTTGGTACTCCTGATAACACAGTATTGACAAGACACTGAAAAGTTGCCGGAGCATTTCATAATCCAAATGCCGTGACCTTATATTGCACCTCTTATACGTGACCTCTTTTTGGTCTTCAGGTCTACCATTTATTGACCGTAAACCTTTCATCACAAACGGTTTAAAATTTCGTCAACTTCGTCAGTTTTCTGCACATTATCAGAAAGCACGGGCACAGTTTTTACGAAACCAACTGGCTTCGGCTGCCCTTGTTGCTGTTTTCATTTTAAAGTCAAACAATCAGCAATTACGTGCCCTGTTTTATGGCAGTAGAAACACTCTCTTGTCTCTTTAGGTTGTGGTGGGCTAGCTTTAACACGGGGGTTTGAGTTCTGTGACGAAGGCAGAGCCAAAGTCTTGTCGGATCGAGCAGAGACAAATACACTCTTGTGTGTTAAAACAAATTCATCTGCAAGAACGGCAGATGAACGGCCCATGACAGAGACGTGACTTTTTGTTTGTTTAAAAATGTAACCACTCGTTCAGGTAAGCAGCCTTTAAAATCCTCCAGAAGCATCAAATCTTTTAGAGAATTAAAATCTTGCACCTTAATTGCCGCTAGCCACTTATCAAAAAGAATTCCCTTCTCCCTGGCAAACTCAACGAATGTTTGTTGCACTGTCTTTTTATGGTTGGGAAGGGGGAGCATGAGAGGTGCCAAATTAAAGAAATAAACAAAACAAAACACAGCTAGCTAGTTTTATGTTCTAAGCTAACTACCAAAAAGAAAATGTAGAAAAAAATAGTCTTTGGCGTTACAATGCCCTAACTAAACTACTCTAAGAGGAAAAACAAAACGTACAGCGGGTGGCACTCCCTCCTAACCTGTGTCTAATACATCAAAGTTGACCTACGTGTTGTACAATGTATGTCGCGTGACAAACTTACCTGCTCGCTCCTTCCCAACCTTACATGCACAGTGGGAAAATAGCAAAGAAGGAGCAATAAACGGAAGACTGTACACTGTACAAATGGAGCATAGCGTTAGTTCTGGCAGGCCATGTTAGTCAAGCTCGCATCAGCTGACACTCAGCTGATCCACGTCTACCTATAGGATCACGACACCAATCATAATTCCCTTCATAAGGTCCCTCAGTCATTATTCAGCAGCTATCGCTTCGCTCAGGAACTAATCAGATGGCGAATTCCATCTCCAAAGGAAGCATTCAATCAGGATTTTAGACTGGATTCCCAAGGAGTATCTCACCAGATTCAAGTTGTGAACTTAAGCGAATTCGCCGCGTTGTTTGTCAAGCCGATAGACTGAAAGCGATCTGAGCGAGCACGGCTCCTATACAATTGATATAGACACTTTGCCCAAAATTCATCGTCGAAGTTGAGCTAATACGACTACACCAACAACTTTACATGATCTGCTTCCCCGCTGGAAGAAGCAAGATATTCAAGAAGGGTTAAAGCATCCACGTAATAACTGGTCATTTCACCCTTTATTCATCTCTGAATGTCTTCACGAAGCTAAGCAAAGTTTCTTTCATTGTATTGCCTATGCTATGTTGGCAAACATGCTTCAGATATTGCTCATTGTTTATGCTAGTTGTTCAGTTATGTTTGCGTTATGTTCAGTTATCGTGTTGTCACACTGGTAACATTACCAGTTAAATTTACCACCGAACCTTGTTTTAATCTGTTGTCAAGGTTGTCGATATGAAACAGACTTGCTGCTTCAGGCTCATCTATTGGGGATGCTTTCATTAAACTTATCCGACTATTTCCAACATGCTGTGTTTAAGTCAGTGATATGCTTTTGCTCAAGCTAACTAGTGTATCGGTAATGTGCTTGATACTTAATGCGCAGATCGTATATTTGCTTCTAAGCTGTATCAATGCTAAACGTTATCTGGACAAGGGCAAATGCTGTTGCCTAAATTCGAGTATTGACCATATGCCGTACTGCTTAAAGGGGCATGCTGCTCTTTTTAGCTGTTTTTAAAAGAGCACCCCTTCGCTACTTCTGTTCTTCTGTAAGGGCATGCTGCCCCATGCTATCAGGGTATTGGGATTGCTTGCTTGTTAAGGCTTATCTAGTGTCCAGTATCATATCATTGCTAGACCTGCCGTTGCTTAGGCTATCGGGTGTTTCTGCAGTGCTGGTATCCGGGTACACTCTAAAAAATGCTGGGTTGTTTTAACCCAATTTTGGGTCAAATATGGACTAACCCAAATTTTGGGTTAAAAATTTAATGTAAAAATTTAACCCAACAGCTGGGTTAGTCCATATTTGACCCAAAGTTGGGTTGAAACAACCCAGCATTTTTTTAGAGTGTAAACTTGCGACAGCAAAAAGCTAATGTTAAGCTATTGTTTGAGGCCATCTAATTATCTTGAGATATGCTTGCTGCTATGAGTCATCTGGTTATTGGTAATGCTATTTCTTTAGGTCTGACTACTGCAACATGCCATGCTTAAGCAAGCTACACACTGCTGCATAAGCTTCAAGAGTATTGGTAAGGATTGTCTACTACACTAATGCGGGTTATCAGATAGAGCGAACGCTAATATCATGGGAGGCATATTATACAGGTATATACAGGCATGTTTATACAGGTATTTATACTACCTGTATAAACATGACTTGAATTATTGAGTTATATGCCGTGTTATGGATGCTAAACTTAGGTTAGACAGAATCTGCAATCTCTAAACCTGTCATTGTTTGCTCTACGGCTGCAGTACGCAGTGTTTGCTACAACTGGCAACTTGGCTGAAATCTAGTGGATTCTGCATCTTAATTTCAGGTTGCATTAAAAAGGGGCTTGCTGCTCTTCTTGGCTGCTATTAAGAAGAGCACCCCTTCGCTGCTACACATTTCCAGGTAAGGGGCTTGCTGCTCTTCTTAGCTGATTATAAAGAAGAGCACTCCTTCGCTGCTACTGTTTTCCCGAAGGGGCCAGCTGCTCTTCCTACCTGCTCATAGCAGAAGAGCACCCCTTCGCCGCCACTTTCCTTCTGTAAGGCATTCAGTTAGATTGCTATCAGCATTTTGGTTGGGGGGTTCAGCATATGGTTGTTTTGGGGGGGTATTCTGCTCTCCCTGCTCCTATCCATGCTAGGCTGCGTGGATGGGCAGGGAGTGTTTGCCCAGAACAGAACCATTCGTCCAAGCTAAAATGTATGCTAATCATAAGTTATATCGACAATAGTGGTCCTGACAGAAACACTGTATTGACAAATGACCTTTGAGATGTATTCACACACAATATACAGGAAAAAGACAGTTATTATACAAGTCACAAAAGAGCGTATGAGCGTAACAACAAAATGAAAAGCGAAAGCTGGAGCTCGCGGGACAGTAACGGGCTTTAAACCGGGTGACGTGAGATGATTGGACAACGTGAACCGGGGCATCATCCTCCGGGAAGAAGAGTGACAGACTGGTGGGCCAATAGAATCTGGAACACAGACAAAACAGACTACACACGAACTTTACGCACCTTACGTATGTAGCAGCGTACATAACAATTGTAACACAAAATTTCTATTTTGAATAAACCCTGTTCTTTTTAACTTTTTAGTTATTAAGGAAATCTGAAAAAAGTATCACAGGTCCCAAAAAATATTAAGCAGCACAACTGTTTCCAACATTGATTATAAATCAGGAGATTAGAATGATTTCTTTAAATTGCAATAATATTTCACAAAATTATAGTTTTTTTTTTCTGTATTTTTGATCAAATAGATACAACCTTGATGAGCATAAAAAACTTCTTTAAAACATTAAAAATCTTACTGACCCCAAACTTTTGAATGGCAGTGTATATATTAGTATTGAACAAATATTATTTCAACACTTACATGAGCACACAGCCCAGTAAATGAGGTTTCATGAGTTACAAAAAAGTGTTTTTATTTTAATGAGGCATTAATTGATGCTATAGTGTTTCAATATTTAAACACTGACTTAGTTTTCACTAATTTGAGGCCATTGTATCACTCCATTAACGTGAAAAGGGCTGATTTTTTGAGAGACAGCACCGCCTTGGTGCTCAGGTCAGCACTACATATGTAAATGACCCCTGACACTTGAAATGGGAAATGAGACACTCCACTTACAGAATTATCTGAAGTGCGATGCATTTCAAGATATCTCATCTGCACTAGTCGGAAGGCACACAAAGCTTTGATCACACATATCAAAGCTTCACCTATACATACAGTATATAATGCTGTACAAAGATGAGGCATGAAAAGAAAAAGTAAAAACTGGCAAAACTCACATTTACAAATGTTTTTGTTTGCTTTTTACACCATGTATCTCATTTAAATACATATGCTATAGATTTTAAAAGTGTTTAATATATTACTTACTTTAAATGGGTTTAACTGAACATGCACTTAAATTAGAATCTGAATTAGAATCAGAGTGACTTTTCTTCACTTTCTTGTTCTTCCTTATTTCAGACTCTGACCCTCTGGACCACTAATTACTCTGATGTTGCCACTTCAGTGCCATAATGATCCTATAATGCTCAGATCAATATGAGAGAAGCACTACCTTTTTCATCCGGTCTAAAACAGAATGTGTAAAACAGTCTCAATTCTTGTTTTTCCTCATCATTTCTCCCCACTCATTATCTCCTCTCAGGCATTACTCAGATCTCGAAAGCATGGTGTTTTTAGTACGTTAGCAGGGATGACAGAAAACTTGCTGTTAATTTATGTTAAGTTAAATGTCCTCTAGTTCATTTATTTGAATATCAGAGGCAAATTACAGTTGAAATCAGTTTCAAAATAAAAACTAGACAAACAAATATTGGTAACCTACTTCTCTTGGGTATCTCTTATAATGTTCTAAACTTTGTGTCTTCACGTGGCATTCCTCAACTCTGAATCCCATCAGGATCCATTAGTCCATTCAAAATTACCGCAATTAATACTTCTGCATTAAACCCTGACAGGAATTATTCTCCTCTAATGAGCTACCAATGTGCAAAAGTGTCTCACCATATTATGTGACTAGCAATTATATTTTCCAGACCCCAATTGCCTCAAATGAAAAGAAATTCTGACTTTTTCTGACAAATGATGTTCAGTCTAAAACATGCAACTCTGACTTGAAATGCCAAAGCATGAATCTTAATGCATGCTTTAAAATATTAAAAACAAGGAGCAAATGCATGTACATGTACTATGAGATTTTAAACACTGATACATGCTAATGTCACATTTTGTCTGATTTATGTAAATAAACGTTACTATCAATGTTACCAAAATGTGTTTCAATCCCCCCAAGCTCTTTTTGTCAAGGTTGCCATGGAAACCTCCATTCAGCCTGTTTAGTAAGGAGGAGTCATGTTTAATTGATCCACTAATGCACTGCTACGCAGTCACTGGCTTGCAGTCTTTTGTTTCCAGGTCATATTCTAGGTCCAGACATTTACATAAAAGCATTACATTTGCTGAAACCAGTCATTATTAGTAATTTTCCTCCTTATCCGCTGGTGATGACTGCAGTATAAACACAGATTTATGAACGGTAAATATTACGTTGTTGAGGAAATATTATATTGTTTTGAGCTTCTTTTTTTTCTCAATATGTTTAGTCACAGTGGAAACTGAAAACACAACGCTGACTGGGAAGTTTGTATGACAGCCAGATCTCTGCTAGTCAGTTCTGTTGGAAGGTGCCTTTGTGTATCAAACAAATATTCTCACTATGTTGGATACAAATTACCAGATACATTTCGGTTTCACCAAATCCCCGGGCATGAGTAGACTAAACAATATCACAGCATTATTATGCTAATTATGCAGTTCTCAACATGTGAAATGTTCTGTGAGGGTTGTTTGGAACATGAAATGCTGTTTACACACAGCACTGAAATCCTTCTAAAAATAATACACCAATTATAATAGAGATTCTGAGAGTTTATTGGCAATGAACACAAATTTCACTTCTACCTGATTCTTTGTTCTTACAATGGTAATTCAGAGATTTATTATCAGAAAGTTCAATCTTTCTTCTTTTTTAGACTGAATTTAGTATTTTTCCATTAAAACAAGAAAAATGCTAAATGCTAATGTTTTCATATGCTAAAGTAAACAAATAATACAAATCTTGATTTCAATAGTGTCATGCTTGACCTTACCAAATACCGGAAGTGTTTGCAATATTAAAATTCTTGGTATGAATTATTTTCCCAACTAGCCAAAGAATCTGGATTCATGAGATAAATAAAGAAAAAAATTAAATAAGTAAAAATTGTCAAAAATTGCATTTGGTAAATGTGAAGTAGTGTTCCAGGCAAATAACACATTGAGGGATCAAACTAAATCATCCTTGCAGGTGACAGGTGGTGGTGCATTTAATTTAAGAAGCACCAATCGCTGAGTTACAAAGTGATTAGACAATGTGTATGAATTATACATTAAACTCAAGCTTCAAATATCTGATCTGTATAAATCCAGTAATGTCATTTCACATATCAGACTCAGAAATGATGGCAGGTGAAAAGTCAGTGTTTATCAATTTCACTTCAGCCCTCCAGCGCAGGACAGCTGTTTATGGCCACACTGGACCAAAGCAACAGATGTGCTTTACACACTGCCAGTCCACATAAGACTCCACTGCTTGAGCCCATGTGCAAATACACAACAGCTGAGGACAAGACAATCCGTCTCCAAAGTTAGTGGGCACTGGTTAAGTAAACTTGTTTCTTGATAAAGACTAATTCAAATTGCTTTCACTGCTATCTCTTCTTTGGAATGTAATAGTGCTAATAGCGCTAATTTTTCCCCCCCTCAAGAATGAAATAGGAACTTAAAATAAGTTCAACCATATGCTTTAGATTCAATACAATTCAAAATGCAAACATGTCAATATCCTAAATTTCAAACTTTCTATTTGGTTTCCTCTTTTGTAGACTGACATAATCAAGAGGTTTTGTAGCCTAATTCGCTTGAAAAGAAGTGACACTGACATAGACTTTCATGCTTGCCTGCATCAGCCTATATTCGTGCAAAGCATTACAGACAATCATGAAATTGTGTCTTGAAGAGCATGTTCCCAGGCTGAATTATTAATTACACAAGTCGGGTATGTGAGTGGCTAATTATAGTTGACAGATTGCATTAATGTCTTGTAAGTAAATGTTAGGTTTAATGTCATCATCATTTCCAGAAACCACAATTACATATGGTTAATTGTGTCATGTACTCATGTTGTTCCAAACTTGTATGACTTCAGTGAAACGCAAATATATTTTGTAGAGTTTTTCAATCGTTTCGTCCATAAAGTGATAGTGGGTCTTCACAGAAGAAAGTAAGTTATACAGGTTTAGAACAAATTTTCATTTTTGGTAGAATGTCCTCATAGTGGCCTTTAAAATTTAAAATCACATTTAATACTGTATATCATTGAAAAACAAATGAAGACTGAAAATAACGTTTTAACATTTTCATACATTTTGCACAATGAAGGAAACGCTATTTTTGAAGTCTGAAATACTTGTAACAATAAATATATTTGACTATTTTTTCCACCAATATTTTTGGTGTTCTCTCTTCCCCCATTAATCAATAAGATTATTTAATTAAGTAATCAATAAGATTATTTAATTAAGTCTAGTGTCTCAACAGTTTTTTTTTTCTTTCTGTAAATTATGTTCTTGAGCAATTTAAATAATATTTTAATAATAATCACCAAAAAAAAAAAAAAAAAAAAAAAAGCTACATTTGGATTTTTGTAACTGTTTGTTGCTGTCAGATGGCGCTAGAGCTGAAGGCTTTTTTTCCTTGATTTTGTCTTCTTTACACCCCTTCTTTCAAGTCCAGTGCTGTTAGTGAAGCTCTAGGTATACAGGTACATGATTACTTTTGTGTCTATGGAGGTTTGAGTGACAGAAAGATAAAAGCCATATAGATGTTGCTTTTGTAAATCTTTAAAAACAAACTATGGGACTCAGAGGCCGGACATCTCACAGCCCTTTTATAGGTGCAATTATTGCTTAACAGCCCATGGTTATACCTATCATATGTCCTCCTATGTTGAAATGTCAGCACTTTATGACAATCTATTGCCAAGCTAAGCAATCAATAAAAATGGTACATTTAGTGAACAGGGGTATCAGATGTAAAATAAATATTTTTCAGAAGCGCTCCAAGTGTATGGAGTGAATCTGAGTCCTTTATATTCTGGAAGCTTAACTTTTAGCAAAGTCCCACAAGTATTTCGAAGACAATCGCCAGAACAAAGTCCTGATTAAAACGAAAAGATTGAACCATTTAACACGGTTCAAATGGACCATTGATTGTACATTGGTGAGAAAGTGATAGATGAGAGTGAAAGATGTGAACGGCACGTTTCTGATAACTGGACATGGCTGTTTCTTAAGGCCGTTTGAACAATAGGTTAGTCTCAGAGACGCTGATTTACAGAGGATGGTGAATTGAAGAGGGACCCATGGGGACACTGGATGTCCCAAAAAAGCATCTTGGGCTGATTGCAAGAAAGACTGGCCTGATTGTACAAGATTTTTGGGGCCTATGCAGCACTTGTCCATGATGCTTCTACAATAGGCAGTAAATACACGGGATAAGGTGGAGATCCTTGACCTAATGTGATGACATTTTCTGCACTGTCCTTCAGGACACTGGCTAAAAGCAACAAGGCATCTCTTCAGATTGAGGGGAATCATTTTGCTCCATTAAGTTCTTTGTAATCATATTTTAGTAAAACTATACTGTTTATCCTATGCTGTAAATTTGATAAATAATCTGAAAAACAATTTCTCAATTTGCAATTTAGTATATATATTTTATGCTCATGATGTATATAATGACGTACTTAATAAAAATGTATATAGCAATACTTCCTTAAACCAAGGCTGAAGTTACTCATTAGACAAATGCTTCAGTCTTCTGAATTCAGAACAAATTATTGTGAAAAAAGTGATTAACAAGAAATTTTGTTAGAATAGCTTAAAGGTGGACTCAAAAAAAAAAAAAAAAAAATCCCTAAAGTAATGAATAGTAATTCTAAAAATGTTTTTTAAATCATATACACTCACTCCAAGTCATAGCAGTTAAAATAAAAAATGTTCATAGAGCAGTTGAGATGTACATGTTGAGATCACAAAGACCAGCTGAATACTACTTATTTAATCTCAGTGACCACAGCTGAACACTCACTTAATGGAATAAATTAATCATGGCTGACAACAGCACATTTTTACAATGGCATCAGTAGCCAAAAACTTGTATCCTCACCACTATTGTATCAGCGCAAGTCCAAGACGACTTAAGTGCAACATAACGGGAAAACATTACTAAATGCGCCTTTAAGGAGTTCACCCAAAAATTCTAAAATTCTGTCATTTTTCCCCATTTACTCAACTTCATGTCATTTCAAACCTGTATGACCTTTTTCTTTTTCTTTCTTTTTTGTGTACATTCAAAGCTCTCATCTATCATTAGTCAAAATATTTTCTTTTTCTGCAGAAGTCGTCATCATACAGATTTGGAATGACACAGATCACACAATTTACACATAATCACATGACAAACAAACCGGAAACTAAGTAACCTAAACTAAATCTGAGTCATGTTGCTACCTAAGCCAGTTTGTAGGAGAACAACATAATTACTTGATTCCTGTTACTTTTCTCAGCTCTGAAAGAAACAGACTTTACACAGTTGATTGTGGTTACAGGATGAGCCACATTTTACAATGACAGCTTGAAAAGATTTTAATTTGCGCACCATTGTCCAGTATTTCTACATTTAAACAATGATACCATTTAAAACAAATATAAAAGGTGATTCAAGTAGGTATAGGAAACAGCTACAAGCTAATTTAGCTTCTGTTTTCAGTTCATTGATTCCCCTCAAAACAAATGCAAGCTGCATGTGACATGTTTTACATACAGTCTATTTCTGAGCAAGCCACAATTTAGAGCGCTAGGCCAAATTACTGTTATTGAAATGACCCGAGATGAATGATACCTGCCTCCCCACTTTCCAAAACACAAGCTAATTAATTTGTCCAGAAGACTCTGTGGCATCTGTACAATTGCTCGAGCCTGATTTCATCTAGTGCAGCGTCCTGGCTTTGAGAGCACTATTAAACATTCTCATATGGAGAGAAGGGAGGAGAATATAATTACAACCAATGTGTTAGTATCAAGTGGGACCTGAGGAATGTCATTTAGGTCAGACAGCCATTCCTTAATCAGATTTGCTCTTTTCTTTTTTAATCAAGGCATACAATCATTGGCCAACGTGTCGGGTTATAATGCAGAACTGTGGCCTAATCTTTCACACTCACATTTTACTGCCTTTTGTGTGTTTAATCTTCAGTGCTGTCAATCACAGCCAGGGTTGATTACTGCAGCATTCGACAGTGTGTTCCTGAGGAATTAAATAGGGACATGACGTGAGAGTGACATTGGAGGTTTGGCAACCGATATGCAGATTTGCGTTGATACAGTGTTTCCGGAACCACCCACAGGTTCAAATCATAATTTCGTGCTAAGCCGTGAACTTGTTACTGTGCAACCTTAAGTGACACAGACAAGGGCATTGTAAGAATTCATCAAACATCACAATCAAAATGTTTGATTTCCTATATTCTTTGGTAGCGCTTCTGATTACACGTGTGTTTTGGAATGTACAAAGAGAGTGTCAGCTATATACATTTTCATTAGCTTCTTCAAATGTAAATTTATCTAAAAAGCAACTAAAATGGCCAAAAAATGTGAAAAATAATACATTACCCTAGTAAAAGCCTTAGGTTTTATCAATTAAATTGCCAAAGACTCTATACTAAAGCATCCCTTCATCATCACAGCAGTGACTGTTGTTAAAAGCCAAAGAAAGAAGCCATGAAGCACTTCAGAACAACCATCTTTTCTAGCGATTCACAAACCAATGGCGCTCGAGCCTGCCAGAAGGGGCGGAGCCGATTGCTATATAAGTCGGCCCAGAGCGCCATTTCATCAGAATCTTCTCCTTCAGCGACGAGACCATCTCTTCGCTGACTCTGCAATCAAGAAGCCTGAAGAAGGAAGAAGCTCAGCCTGCAGCTCGTCGCCGTAGAAGAAACCCCGGCAGCGGAAGAAGCGAGAAGCCTTCCCCTGTGGCTATCCGGCACTTAAAAGAGCAAATTTCCAAGCGACGTTGTTACAAATGTCGTGCTGCGAGTGTGGCTCATGCAGAAGGGCAGTGAGTGCGTCGCCTGTCTGGGCAGCGCCCACGAAGAGGCGCACGCTCACTGAGACGGAGTGCTCTCACTGAGAGCACGAGTCTTGCTCTCCTCCGCTGGCTTATCACCTTCTTAAATGAAGGCAGCCCTGCTCTCCCGTTTCTCCTATCTCAGCCAGCCTCAGAGAGAGAAACGATGGAGTCACGGAGCTGAGAAACTGGGTTTGAATGATTTCACGCTGGCAAAGAGCCTGCGTGCTCATTCTCCCCCGACGCTTTGATCCGCTGGTGTATGTTTTACACGTGAGGAGCAGCGCCCCTCTTACATCGAGCGGCTCAATCCCTCTACACGGTTCGGAGTAGAATGCTTTCACCAATGATTCATATCGCTGACAGCTTTGCATTTGTGTGTGCGTCGCTGAGGCTGCACTCACTGAGATAGGCTGCTTTCACAGACGAAAGCATGAGTTTGTCCCTGCATCGCTCGCGGATCCCCTTCTTCAATGAAGATGGCCCTGCCTCCCCTGCTCTCGTGTTTCTCCCCTCCCAGTTACCTTGGAGAAAGAAATGGTGAACTTGCGAGTTCGAGCGATCAGGCTTGAGTGATTTTACGCCGACACAGGTCCCGCGTGTTTCACTCTTACTGCAGCACTTTGATCTGCCAGTGTGTTTTACACGTGAGGAACAGCGCCCCTCGCTTACATCGAGCGGCTCAATCCTTCTAGGCGAATTGGAGTATAGGCTGTCACCAGTGATTTCACATGGCTGACAGCCTCGGATTTGAGTGCGCCGTTCGCCTAGACCGCGCCCACGCTGAAGCTGCGCTCACTGAGACAGATCGCTCTCGCTATGAGAGTGTGTGTCTCGCTCTGCTGCGCTCGCGGTTCGCCTTCTTCAATGAAGAAGGCGCCCCTCCTGCTCTCACGTTCTCCCCTCCCAGCTGCCTCGGAGGATAAAGCAGTAAAGTCACAGGGCTGAGCAACCGGGCTTGAGTAATCACACGCCGGCACAGCTCCCGCGCGCCCCACTCTCCCTGCAGTGCTTTGATCCGCCAGTGTGTTTTACACGTGAGGATTAACCCCTTGTTTGCACAAGCGGTTTTATCCTTTTAGGCGGATGCGTGCAGCACTCTGATCTGCCAGTGTGAGGGTCATCAACACACCTCATCTAACGAGTGGTTTGATCTTTTTAGGTGGATTAAAAGAGAATACTGACAGCTTCAGATTAGACGCATGTGGACCACGCACACTCTGACGTTGCACTCACGGGGGCTGGCTGCTCGCACTGAGAGAGCATTGAGTCTAGCGAAGCAAACTTTTGAAAGGAAAGGGAAAGGATCAGTTCTTGCTGAGGCCGGAACTCCATCGAAGAAAGCTCGCGCTCGCTGTCCATCCCTCAGTTCAACACTGAGCGATGGAAATTCTATTCAAGCTGGGCGCGTCCTTCTCATTCAGCATGCGCCCAAGCAAACTACCACTGTGATAGTGGACCCACAAGAGCAATTCTCCTCTCCTCACACTGCGAATGCCAGTTCCCTGCCCCCGTGCCGTGAACTGCCATTAGTAGGAATGGAACCGCTTGCCTGGCTTTTGGCTTGGAAAGCCATCCCCGGCCAGTCAAGCTGGATTCTAAAGACCATGGAACGAGGTTACTCACTCCAGTTCGCTCGCAGGCCACCTCGCTTCAGAGATATTATTCACATTTCGGTACGGGACAACGCATGCTCTTTGGTCCGAAGTACATACACTGCTAAGTGCAAAGGTGCAGTGGAAATGGTCCCCGTAGTAAGGTTTTTTACAGCCTTTACTTTCTCGTTCCCAAGAAATACGGTGGGCTCAGACCAATACTCAATCTCAGACATCTGAACTGGGCCCTCATGCAACGGCTTTTCAGAATGTTAACAGATCCTCGTGCAAATATGCCCAGGGACTAGTTTCTGTCTGTGGATCTGAAAGACGCTTACTTTCACATCCAAATAACGCCCCGTCACAGACCGTTCTTGAGATTCGCCTTCGAGGGAGTGGCCTATCAGTACACGGTCCTGCTGTTGGGTCTGTCCCTGGCACCCTGCACTTTCATGAAGTGAGTAGACACGGCTCTTTCCCCTCTAAGACAGATGGGAATCCTTTATCATTCCTCTATCATTTCAGAGGATGCTTGGCCTCATGGCGGCTGCTCCTCGGTTATTCCCCTGGGCCTGCTTCACATGCGGCCCCTTCAACTTTGGCTGAAAGACCGTGTTCCGTCCCACGCCTGGCGCCTGGGCCCCTTTTATGTCAAGGTAAACCATCACTGCATCAAAGCTGTGGCTCCTTGGAAAAATTCTCACCTGTATCAGTCAGGCGTACAGCTCCTGGTCGACCCACGAGCTACGCCTACATATCAACTGCCTCAAAATGATGGCAGTTTGTCTAGCCCTGAAAACCTTCCTGCCTGCCTTAAAGGGGCACCACGTCATGATCCGGACAACATGACAGTGGTGGCCTACATCAACCGCCAAGGTGACCCCAGGTCACGTCCCCTTCACAGGATGACTCGATGTCTCCTACTTTGGGCACAGAGAGAACTCCTCTCACTACAACTTGAGTGATTTACAACTATGTTGTCAAGGGACAATGTAGCTCCAGGGGAATGGAGGCTACATCCCCAGACGATCTGGTCAGTTTTCGGCAAGGCAGAGGTCGACCTCTTTGCCTCCGAAGACAACTATCACTGCCCAATCTATTTTTCAAGACAGCGGGATGCTCTGGCCCACAATTGGCCCAGCACCCACCTGTACGCCTTCCCTCCGATTGCCCTGCTACCCCAGGTTATCAGGCGAGTCAGGGGCACAAAGTGCTCTCTCCTCCTCGTGGCCCCTCTCTGGAGAAACCAAGTCTGGTTCCCGGAGATGATCCAGCTGCTATCTGCAGCACCGTGGTCAATACCACTGAAGAGAGACCTTCTCTCGCAGGCGCAGGGCAAAATTTGGCATCCCCAGCCAGAACTGTGGAGCCTTCATGTCTGGCCACTCGACGGGAGTCTAGCCAACTCCCAGCGAGAGTCTCTAATACCATTTTAGAGGCTAGAACTCCGTCTACAAGACACCTCTATGCCCTCAAGTGGTCAGTCTTCAGTGACTGGTGTTTAGCACAGAACCAGGATCCGGTATCATGTGACGTGTCCCACGTGCTAACCTTTTTGCAAGAGCTGCTGGATAAGGGATGCACCCCTTCCATGCTCAAAGTCTATGTTGCATCCATCGCGGCGAATCATTCTCTTGAGGCTGGCTGGATAATTGGCAGAGACGACTTGGTCGTTAAATTTCTTAGAGGCGCTCAGCGGTTAAACCCTCCTCACCCTAAGACGGTGCCAGTATGGGACTTGTCTATAGTCCTGAGAGCTCTCAAGAGCTCCCGCTTTGAGCCGCTTCAAACAGCCGGCTTAAGGGTCTTGACACTCAAAACCGCTCTGCTTTTGGCCCTGGCGTCAGTTAAGCGAGTAGGAGACTTGCAAGCCCTGTCTGTCAGTGCTTCCTGTCTTGAGTTTGGACCCAATGACTGTAAAGTCCAAAGGTGCTCTCAACTCCATTTAGAGCCCAGGTCATTTCCCTTTTAGCCCTCCCTGAAATAGATGGCGAATAAGGTCCCAACTTGCCATGCCCTGTCCGGGCACTGCGAGTTTACATTAAGTGCTCGGAGTCATTCAGACAGTCAGAGCAGCTTTTTGTGTGCTTTAAAGGCCGCTCTAAAGGGCTGCCTGTCACAAAGCAAATCTCGTTGGATAGTAGACGCTATAGCTCTGGCTTATGCCTCAGCTGGCTTGCAGTGCCCTTTGGGTGTGAGGGCCCATTCCACCAGAGGAATAGCCTCCTCTTGGGCCTGGTCCAGTGGGATCTCTTTTGGGGAGATTTGTGCGGCCGCCGGCTGGTTGTCACCGTCTACCTTTATTAGATTCTACAATTTGGACGTCCTTGCCCTACAGGCGCGGGTCTTATCTGCTTAATGCTTACTTCCTCCTCTCCCCCCCTCTGGTGGGGAGAGTTATCTCAAATAGACCTTGGAATGTTCCCGGGTCTCTTTGTGGCTCAGGTTTATGGAGCCCTCGCTGAGTGTTCCTGGGCTGAGCTTGCGGAGCAGGTTAAGTTCTGCATCTGCTTATAGCACGGCGCTACTGGATACGTTCCCCAAGCAGTCGCCAATGACGATTCAACAGGAGTTACCTTTCGATAGGGAACACTCCAGTTACTCACATAACCTCGGTTCCCTGAGATAAGGGAACGAGCGTTGCGTAACCGGCCATGCTATAGTTGCAAACGAATCGATGGCTGTCGCTTCAGTCGTTGATTCTGATGATATGGCGCTCTGGGCCGACTTATATAGCAGTCGGCTCCGCCACTTCTGGCGGGCTTGAGCGCCACTGGTTTGTGCAACTACACAAATGTTAACAAATCAGGCTTTAGTAACAGAATAAACAGGAGTTTCCCCAAGCAGTCGTCAATAACGACACAACGCTCGTTCCCTTATCTCAGGGAACAGAGGTTACGTGAGTAACCGGAGCGTTTCATTTTAGAAGTACTGTAGTAATGTTTACCATTTTCAAGAAAATGTATGGTTTCTTTCCATTTAATGAGCAGTAATCAGATAATATGGTGAATCTGCGTAACATACTGATTATCATCTCTTTCTATGAACAAACCGATGATCATTCTATGCCCCATTTGCTGTACAGTGATTGATTTACCATTCGCTATGATCTATATATACACTCTGCAGCCCTGTGTATGCCTATTCAGGAAATATATATTGGACGAAAGAAACACTGATACATTTATCTAATCGTCCTCAGAACACCCCATCATGTTGTGTAATCAATAAACTTGTTTTAGGCAAAGCACCTTTTCTAGTGACTCAGACATTAACCCTCCATTAACTATTTCAGAGGCTGTTAAATGCACCTCAGTCAATAATGCTAATTTGAAAACCTATTGTATAAGCTGTTAAGAAATGTGTATTCATATTATGGTAAAGTGGCAATCTTTATTATAGGCTATTACAAATTGCAAAAAAGTCAATATGGTGAGGGGAGATATTTCACACCGGGGTGAATTATGGTGGCGGAGTGGAGTTCTAAGCGCTAATTTTAGTGGAAGGACAGCTTTTCTCCTCCTGGTCAATGCATTTTAGGACACTGATATTGAAGTGATGGGGAGACCCTCTGCCAGGCTTTAACCTCTGCCTGTAATTAAGCCTGATGGAAGATAATAAATGTTCTGCGTAATTGAACATTACTTTACTGATGGTTTCAAGCATTCATAAGGGGAATCTGCTGGGGTCAACATTAATGTCCATCATGTACAAAGTGTAATCCATTTTATACATTGATATTCTATAAGGCAAAGGGGGAGAAATGAAATACATTTTTACAGTACACTGTAAAACACACATGTTCCAATTAGAACTAAAAGAATATTATTACAGATATTTACAGTTCTGCTCGTGGTCAATAGTGTTCCAATTATGCTAAAATACATGATATAACATGAGGTAAAACACCAGTTTACTGAACCAGAGGAAACATTTTTATTAATTAATTAATTTATTTGATTTATTTATTTATTTTGTAGTGGTGTTTTTTACAACCCAAAAATACAATCTCCAAAAACCATACCCCAAGCTCAAAAACCTTACTCAGGGAAAAATAAAAAAAGATTCTGTGAAGTTGCTTTAAAGAAACATTGAAAAACTATTATTTTTAAGATTACACTGTAGGTCATCTAGCTTGGACGTTGTTGTAACAACTACACATGTCTGAGATTATCACAAATACAGAATCTAAATATGGAGTATTCTTACAGAAATGAGGAAGTAATATTCCCTGTATTGGTGTATTCATCATTTTGCTGGTTGATCTCTGTACCATGAAAATCTAGAACTTCTAGAGCCACAAACATAACGTTATCCACAAAATAACATTTAATAACGTGAGAATGACTTGAAGGGAGGGAAAGCCTTTCACGTGAACAGACATGACAACATTTTGAGGCAAAAACAAGCCAATGTTACGATATCACAGAACAATTTTTAAGGGTGTTTTAGAAAAGCTATTTGAAAAGGCTTCAAATAAGTTTTTCAGTGGGCCATTTTGTGTCACAAAAACCACTACATTCCCAAAAGACATGACTGGTTCATCAAAACTACTACTGTCCATGTCTCTGTGTACCAATACAGCTCTAAAATGTTCTCAGTTTTACAAGCAGTGAAGATTTAATTAAGACAATATAGCTCATTTTAGCCTGTCTGCTGCTCATTGTGAGCTTGAGATTTTCATTACGGTTCAAAGAAGTGCTTGTAAAATGGTCACTGAAAAATTCAAGCCCAATTACAGTGTCAGTCTGTCGGACAAATTGCCCTCACTGAAGGCTCTGTGACAGGTGCATTGTGGAAGAATTGATTCTCACCGAGGGATAAGTGAATTGTCATTACGTGTCTGTTTCTTATGACATCTAGCTGGATGTCTTCTGATTCGTACCAGTAGATTTGAATCACTGGACTGTGCGAATGAAAACTCATGCTAGCGCTGGCATTAGCGAAGGGAGAGATAAAGGCATCCACTTCACAGGTCAAGAGCTAAAGCCTTTGAAAGGTTATAGATCAGAAGAGAGGGTTAAAAGATTTGTAAAGTAGACCACAAAGGAAAAAATAGAAGGAGTGGAGGAAAGAAACAAACACACCGAAAAGACAAACCTCAGTGCTCGCAGCAGTGGGGGGTGACCCTAAACCCTGACGCCTGACCTGTTCGAAATGTGGTCATCATTGCGGAAGCCACACGTCGAGGGAGATCAATAGAATACCTGCAGGCTCCATTAGCTTGATTAGAGAGAGGGCCGAGCTCCAGCGCAGGCTCCTCTGAATGCAGGCAACTTTATTCTCTGGATTATTTGGGATAAAAGCTGCTTGGCTTTCTGGATGGAGGAGAGAAAAGGAGCAGGTGGCAGTAAAGAGAGACTTGGGTCACTGCTGCAGTGGAGACTCTTGGCCAGCAGCTCTTTCAGCATAAGGTGTCTCTAATTGAGGTATCAACAACACGGCTCTTGGCAGAGACCACTAATCAAAGACCACAGATTGAAGCATTTGCTGGCAACTACAGAGGAGAGGAGAGACATCATGACAAATGAAAGTTGCAGAAAGAGAAATTAAAGCTCAAACTTTCTCTAAAGGCTTTAATAGTTTGTGTCCCTATGAAAAAAATATATATATTGTCGGATTATTGAGTCGCTGAAAGTTTCACCAGAAGGTTGAGTTATGACAGTCTGATTAATAATGATAAATTGTTCACAATAAGACCAATAATATGCATTTAGAAAACAGACAGGATGAATTTTCATTTCGTGCCAACTTAACGCTTACCCAAAAGACTGTGAACGATGAGCTAGGAGTAGCCCACAAGGAGGTCTATACCTGAAAAAAAGCTGATAATTAGCAATCTAATTCATTAGCTCTAAATGCTAAGTGACTTGCTATCCTGCACTAATGGTGAATCATAGCTAAGATGTGAAAGATAGCAGGCAGGGAAAAATAGTCAATTTCACACACTGGCACTGGAAAAACATCTACTTGTCTTCATCTCATAATGAAATTTTTGCAATTATATGCTTGCAAGAAATTTTGTCAGAATACATGGCTAATTTTAACTGGCTGTCAATGGAGAATGATTCTTGTGTAGTTACGGCATCTACCAGCAAGGATCTAATGAGGCCACGCTGGCAAGAGCTGGTTTACTGGGAAACAAAAATATGTTCAAGGCTGCGTCATTGATTGTATCTGAGCATGAGAGAATCAATGAATTCACAGGTTTGTAACACTGCAGCAGTTTATTTCAAAATAGTGAAAAAAGAAATGAGAAAATATATGTACTTTGGATAATGATTCACAAAGCCATTTAATGTTTTATGAGCAGATAAACCTAATTTCATGGATTGAATTCAAACGTAAGAGAATCTTGTTCTGGTTATGATAACCTTTCTTCAAAAACACTGAGATATCGTGAATTGCCTGCGTACTGTTAGAGCTTACATCAGGCAGAAACTCAAGACATTCAAGTCAAATTACATATTATTTGTAGAAGGGTGAAGGACATTAAACCATTACCAGAGGGAATGAACAATCAAACAGCTACACTGCATCTCTGTCCAAACAGAAGCATAAAAAGATGTTACGTTATCTAGCTTATTATCTCTTTTATGCATTTAACACCACAGTGGTTCTACAATTTCTACATTTATCTTTGAAGGAATGATCAGAAAACACTTGGCTATAAATGTTTTTTTTTTTTTTTTCTGTTTATCCAGGTTAATAATGTATACGTATATCTCGTAAAGAGACAGTTCACTGCAACATGTAAATTCTGTCATCATTTACTCACTCTCATTCCAAACCTGTATGACTGTCTTTTATGAAACATAAAAGAAGATATTTTGAGTAGTGTCTCAGAGTTTGTGTTCATACAATGAATGTCAGCTTGGTTACCAAGATTCTTCAAAATTGCTTATTTTGTGTTCCACAAAAGAAAGAAAATCATACAGGTTTGGAACGACCAAAGAATTTTCATTTTTTTGGTCCCAATTGTCAGCATTTTCAAAGTAAAAGAAAAATCTAATCATGGTTTAGACTATTACTCTTCTTTCCACTGTACCAAAACTAACAATGTGGCATTGGAGCTGTTGAAAGATGTCATCCGTATACTTCTCTATTGAAAAATGATTGTCTTGGATTTATGAAATTGTAATGAATATAACAAGCCATAACTGAGTTGGTTTCTGTACACCTATTTCGAACAGTAGTATTTTTAATATAATGCTCCAGAAGAATGCATGTCAACTAAATTTATGTTTCCCAAAGTGGCATCGTATTTTATGTGTCAGATTTACATGATGACATTACGGTTTTACCTCAGACAAACAATTACCAGCCTAAGTGAATAATCTGAGGCTATGAAATCATAGCTTTTCTTCCTGGGGGGATATGGTAAGGGGAACCTTCAATGTTTTACACTGGCCCTCTGCCAAAACGCTGCATCGGATCACTTTTCTGACGTAGCAGGAGGATAAGAACTGGTGTGCGCTATCACTCAGCAAATGTTACAATATTAAGAATCATTCAGCCTGCTATACTGTATACAGAAGACAAAGTTGATTTGATGTTGTTTCTTTTGAGTTAGCAGAGTTTGCAGATTTAAAGTATAAGAAATTGAGTCCTACTGTATATTAAAAGGGCAAGCAAAAAATATTTAAAAATATAAGTCCAAAAACATGTGCTCTAAACATAAAGTACACTTGAACTGTTTTAACATAATTTGCATCACTGTGATAATTTCAAAGCCTGTATCCCAACCGAGGCCCCTGACGCTCAGGAGCACTCAGGCTCTTTGTCGGCCAAACATTTAGACATCAATTGTTACATCATTTAAATAGGTCACAAGTAGCACTGGCCTCTGCCACATAATAAGCCGAAGAGAGATGCGGTTCTTTCAGTCCCTCCACAAAAGTGTTCTGGCTCTTTATTCTGCCCTGAAACCCGATCGGACAGAGGACAGAAGACTCATACAATCAAGGATGGTACTGAAGGAGCTGTACCTCTGAAGACAGACAGTAACTCACAATTAATGAAGGGAAGAACAGCATATGTGATAACTATTAAGAGCCACTATATCCATTAATCATACGCATGAGCTCTTCATAGAACATTTCGCACCAATAATAGTACAAATCTTCTGATATTTAGAGATTTAGTTTCAGAATCCCTTATGGTATCTAATACCAAACAACTTTGTATTTATACCTCAAAATGTACTTGATTTGTAAATAATGAAATTTGAGTAGAAACATCATTCTGTCTGTGGAACAAAGACCTCATTTTCATTATTTGTGGCGTGTGTCCTCAATCATTTTAATTAAGCTGTGACAGCTTTGTTATAGACTCCAGAGGAAATGAATAAATAAATAAATTAATAGATCAAATGTGAATGAGTTCAAAAATGAAAGGCTAAGAGAATCACTTGAAATTAAAATAATCGATTGCTTTTGTTCCAGGTAATATCTGACACCTAATAAACGTCAGTTACACCAGAGCCACATGGCTAACCTAAGCAAAGGAAATGAGGTCCACTTCATTAGAAATACAATAACCTGATGGTGACAAAAGTCCAAGGTCTCCTGCCAAGGGGGTTTAGAGCAGGTGATGATGGGGAAAGAGTTGATCCGTGTTAGTTGGAGACGCTAGTAGCGATGACCATGAGGCCAAGCCAATCTCATGGGTAATGCCAGTGCTCAAAGGAAGCCAACTGTTCAGAGCGTGTTACTTGTTTCTTAATTAACCTCCCGCCCCCATCTTGCGTCATGTATTGCCAAAGTCTTGTCTAGTGACAGACACAATGCAGCTCTTTTCAACCAAGCCCCAGGGATTCCCTCTCAGTGTTTGTTTATGAACCTCAGGCTTCAGGGTTATTTTATCCAAACGGCATGACAAATCCAAGCTGGGATGTCTTTTATGATTGGGAACTGGCAGTGAGAGACTGCTTAACGTAAAAAAAAAAAAAATCTCCTCTGACAGCGAAGACAACAATGACAGCACACAGATCACTGCAAGATGTGTTTTTGTGACATTCTCCAATGCAGGACACTAGTCGTCTTTCATATCTGAGATGAACGGGGTAAGTGGTCCTGTTCAGCTGCTCTGACGGAAACAAATAGATGAAGAAATGAAAGCATAAATTCATCTAATTTTCAGTGCGATTCCAGGTGGCTAAAAAGACACAATGAGCTCCAGAGCCCTCACAGGAGGCACCACTAAATAGTCTGCTGACACAAAAGACCAGCACTTCACAAATAAACCCAAGAAAGCTGCTGCAAGGCAAAAACAATCTACAAAGTGCTGATGAACAGGTGGAAATATACTTGGGGGTTAAATAAAACGTCTATGGAGCCCAGTGTATAAAAGCAATGCAAAAGAAGGGGGTACATTTGCAAACACATAATCGTAACGTGCCATCCTGACCTAATTTCACCTGGGACGAGACTGACGAAAAGTACTAATCAGTGAGCACAATGTGGCACCTTTTGACCGAACACATTTGCACTTTTGAAAAAGGCTCTAAAACAGGGGCAGAAACAAAGAGCTATTACTGACCTGTGCTTATGAGCCACTCTTCATGGTGTTCTTTGAATATGTGTTCTATTTAAGATTTTAACAATAAGTATTGTGTAGTTTAAACTGGTAACACCACAGGTTTGATTCGCGACTGAACGCTTGTTACTCAGGGTTGTATATATTTAACATTCTAATATTTTGTGCATTTCTAAAATCTGCTTTAATTTTTTTATCTTCCCTCTAAAATTAAAAATAGTGCATCTGATATCCCCTGCATAACCACTTCCAATCATAGCCATAACCACATGACACTTGCTTTTTAAAACTCTGTTCTCTGTTCTTTTAAAACTCTTAATCAGGGGGCCGGGCCCCACTAGGGGGCAAACTTCTAAGGCCTCAAGAAGAATTCAAATGATTTAAAATTTGACAAAAGAAATAAAACAACAACAACAAAAAAACTAAATATTTCTTATTTTAATCAATTCATCCCCTTAACACCTATTTTTTTTTTTTTTTCTTTGAAGAACCAGTGTTCCATCAGTCTTGGAAAACCTGGATATATATATATATATAATATATATCCATATATAATATATTTTTTTAGTTAGGCCATTGTCTAATATTTAATTGGGTAGAAATTATTAGTGACAAAGATTTTAAAAAATCCTTATCCTTAATTCTTATTCATTAATTAATGAATGACTGGAAATATCAAGGGGCCTTCAAATATTGTTGCAGACAATATCGGAGCCTTGGAGTCAAAAAGATTGAGAACCACAGCGTTATGGGTATATTAGTCGTAAAGGTTCACCTCTCAGTGACAAGTTAGAGGTACAATTTTTGCCGTTTTTTTTTCTGAAAGTTTATAAACTGATAATAAGCTTTGTATACTTTGAATACAATGTAAGTCGATTTTTGCTAAAAGTACAAATGTAAATGCACCTGCTTAACAACTAACAGTAACGAAAAACTGTGGTGTTGATGCGTTTAGAGTCCATGACACATTACACCTTGTCAAAAATAAAAACTCCAGTGAAAAGATGAGCTTCTATATCAGCGTGCTTAAAGACAGAACAAACAGTAATCATCGCTCCATGTGAGGCATGACTCTGCGTTTGTCCTGGGCAACAAAAGCCAATCTCCTCATGAGGACCGTCCATTGACGCTAAATAGCCAACCTACTTAATTCTCTCCTCTCCCAGCCGAACAGTGTGGCAACGGCAACAGACAGCGCTCATTTAAACAACAAAGCACATAGACTTCCATTCAGACTAAAGCTGTCCTCTTTCAAGCGTGTATTCTAAAGCCACTTTCTGTTGCCCCCATCTCAGTTACCCCCTCAGTGGACAGAAACCGAGTCCACACAAAGTTGAGCAGTTCGTGTGAGGGAGTGAATGGGGTGGCCTCTCTCTCCCAGTGAAAAAAAAAAAAGGAAGAAGCAATCATTGAGCCCAGCACACCTGAGGGGTGCACCTTTCGTATTGTCTATGGTGGGCTGGGTGGAAAAATAGTCAAGCGGAGGAGGAGAAACATCAAACAGGTGCGGAATGGGCATTGTGGTGTTTATGAAAGATTCTTTGATAAGGATAAAGGTGCCGCTTGAACTAAAGTGATTTCAGATGAGCTCATTGTTACAGCTCTTCTAAGGTTCACTTTTAGCACCTCGCAGGCAAAGACTTGTGTTTCTTGAGCTGCTCCATTGACAAAACCATACATGTGTTTGTTGTTAAAGGTAAGCCAAGCTGATTTACTTCTCTGGCTCGAGTGGTGCGCTTGACTTTGCCGTAGGATGATGTGACAGGTGCGTTGGGCTAGTCGCAGACGATATCGCATTAGGCGGATTTCTTGACGTGATTTCTACAGTAGAAGATGCCAGTTTGATTCTTCATCTTGGAAACTTGAAAGATCAAACATAAGCTCATTTCTCCACTAGATTGTGTCTACATCTAAAATAGGGTTATATCAAGTTGGGGTAGGAGACACTTACCAGATGTCTCAGGGAATCATTACATGCTTCTTCCATAATCTTGCTTCACACGCAGTTTTAAAGACACACAATTTAAAAAAAATATATATATATATATTACTGATTGTTTACTTTGAAAAGTAATTGTGGATTGTGCATGATGGATGTGCACAAAGCTTTGAGGTAAGACAGTAATTCTGTCAGGCACAGGTATTGATATCTGAAATTTGAAAAAATTTGAAAATACAGATGACCTATGAATGTATTATACATGACCTCTGATGTTACTGGTTTTGATGGAAGAGGGACTGGTTTTGTAACACAGCAAACCAGTACAATCTTCTGTTTTAAGCTCGAGGTTTTCATGGAAACCGTAAGGGATGTGTACATTTACTAAGTAGATATTTTCATAATTTTTAATAGATTAATGTTGAAACGGGCTTCATGAATGATTACAATACCCAAACTAGCAGACAGAAACCTTTGTACAATTAAACATATTGATCATCTGCTTCAGTCTGAAACATTTACAGAAAAAAAACCTTCTTGAATGCTGTCATACTTGTATGCCAATATACACATGGAGGAATGACATCTGTCTTGTTCCCACTTTCAAAAATTAATTTTTTCCAGTTGATGTGTACATTTGTCTAATTAATTAGATCTCCATATTGTTGACAGCAAATAGGTGGCAAGAAACTGATTCTGGAGTAAAGGTTGACCTGACTGTTATGGAATGTTTAATAAATGAACATGCTGGTATTGTAATTTAAGGATGTCTTAATGGGTATATCAAATTTAGGCACTTAATTATACTTTGATTATTCACACAGTGAAAAGAAAATTATCAAGATAGAAATGAAAAGCTAAATGTCCAAATGCTAAATGAAGAATTGAGATTTAGCTTACAGCATATGACAATATTTAAAAAAAAATGTATCTAAAAGAATGGAACATTTTAAAGACAAGCCAAAAAATATCACAAAACATCACAGAATTCATAAAAGACTTGCTCATGTTTATGCTGTTGTTGTCCCATCAAAAATGATGCCACTTTCTAGAGGATGCTGCCATTATTGAATCAGCTTTTGGATGTTAGATTAATAAACTGAAATTGAGGATACAAGAAAACTCTATTGAATCATTAATTAAAACAATATTCCACAGAAAACATGTTTAATTTACACTGCAGTGCTTACATTACATTGCATGAAAAAAAAATATTGGCGATATCTGGTCAAACCGAAGTAGTAAAATTGTTTAAAATGTAACATTTAAGTTGTGATTTTGTGATAAAAGCAAACTAATATACTTTACATATTTAAATATTGTGAGTTTAATATTGCATTCAATATATTAAGACAACATAAAATGCATAAGCAGAATGATAAAATCAACACCTTAAAAATTATTCAGATTTAAATTAAACACCTTATTTAGATGCAAACAACCCTGTATTTACAAAATAATGTTTTTTTTTTATTTGTTAATTTTTTTTTTTTTTTTTACCTATCCCAGCTAAGTAAAGACAGAGGCCTTATTTGTTGTTCCTGATTAAATAATCTATTCAAATCCTAAAGAAAAATTTACAGACATATAAATTGCTCAGCTGCTGGATGCCAACTGTAAAATACTGTACATATTCAGTTTACCGTATTTCAAACCTCCTTGAGCTATACTCCATATTTAGGACATCTCTGTTATATCACGGATAGCTATATCACGGTACTGGAATATTCTCTCTCCACCGTCTACAGTATCCAGCATCTACAGATGCTCTATTTTCTACTACTGTCCTTCATTCCCAGACTGGACAGTAGTCAGTTTTATCACCTGTTTGGAGATAGAGGTGGAGTGATAACTAGTGAGTGGCAGATGATCAGCAGAAGCAGACATTAACCAGATGGCCATAGGTCAACTGGCCACTATGGGAAAACAGCAAAGGTGATACCGCTCAGACAATATATGTGGGTCCCTGATTAAGAAAGGTGAAGGTCGCTGGAGGCGAAACATTTTTCATTCTCACATCGGCGCTATTCTCCTTCTTTCCGCAGTGTATCAGAATACAGGATGTTCCATGGATTGCGTTCTCTCACAACTGTCTCGTCCCCAATTCAAACCTCCTGTGGGTTATGAGGCCGATATACAGTTTCTCCCTCAGCCACCTGACCATGAAAAGAGTGTCTGACTATGGGGAAGGGGGTCACTGACACCAGCCAGGGGCACTAGCTGACAAACTACTGTTACCAATGAACCAAAGGCGGGGGGGGAATAAGGAAACAGTGGAAGACAAGAAAAATGACAGCAGGTGATAGACATTTACCTGCTCTTCCTCATAAAATCTTCTCCTGTTGAACAGATCACATCAGAACACAGAACAGAACATATTGTTTCTTGTAATAGCTTTTTATGCGGTTTGTCTGTGCAAAAGTACTTGAATTGGTGTACAGTACAATGGAATGATGAATGGTAACTCGCAGTGTATTTCACAACATTTATCAAACACAGTCCATATCAAGGCTGTATTATTGGTTCAGAGCAATTCTCTGTATCTAGTTACATTCACCATTGTTATGATTTTATGAGCCAGGTTTTACAGATGGGCACAAAGGGAAGCTCATTGGAAATTATTGGCTATTAACCACAAACAGTAATTTGCGCAACAATGTAATGCCATTCACTCTATGATTAGCCCAGTATTGTGTATCCATGCTCATAATTAGCACTACAATTGTCAAATTGTTGTAGTGGGAACCTTTTGTGCAGTTTTTTGTCATTATATACTTTGATACTTATTAATAATCTCATATTGCTTAATGAGTTTCATTTTGATTCATTTGATTCAGGTTTAAAAAGGGTACCTTTACCAAATGTCTTCCAAATAATAATAATTATAAAATTTTTCTATTGTAAAATATTATTTTATTAAAAAATATTATCTATTGTAATATATTTATTTTATTTAAATGTATTTATTTAACAAAATATATATACAGTAATATATAAATGTAATATACAATATATATTTAAAATTTTAAAGCCTATTAAAGTCAATAAAAATCAATCTGTTCTTTTTTCCCCACATCAAGGCTTTCCTGTGTTATTTGAAGGGTTTCTAAAGATGCGCATCTGCCTGAATCATGAGATAAATGGAAATGTTTTAATACACTACAAGTCTAAGCCTTGTAAGCTAATATGC
The DNA here is from genome assembly GCA_039654775.1 of Spinibarbus caldwelli. Taxonomy (NCBI): domain Eukaryota; kingdom Metazoa; phylum Chordata; class Actinopteri; order Cypriniformes; family Cyprinidae; genus Spinibarbus; species Spinibarbus caldwelli. Next base: position 25,485,957 of record CM077223.1, on the reverse strand, counting down.
TTGTAGTATTAAAGCGCTATGACGATCATTACACTATGAATTCATCACTCAAGCTCTTCTTTCCCACAGAAGAAAAAAAACCTTTGTGCTCCACCCAACTCTTTACTGTACATTGCTTTAAACTTGATATGTTGGAGGTGAACAGAGAGAAATGCGCCCATAAGAACAGATATCTAACAAAAGGCCAACTCCTCTGAGACTGATACTCCAATGCAAGATAAAGAGTCCTGCATCGAATACTTTTTTTGAATAAAGAGTATCTAAAAAAATTTGTACAGCTTGGCCCATATACAGTATATAGTAAAGTTGGCTTCTGAAGCACATCAGTATAGGTTTTGGGTTGCAGAGGAGACTGGTATTGAAATTTCATTTCACCTCTCCGTGCTGCCATTAATTGCTTGAGGAGACACACAGAGGTTTCCCTTACAAATTGGTTACAGATCTTATACCTCTATCCTCTCTATTTTTTATGATGAAGTTTAAGCGGGGTAAACTGCTGGACACTTCTCTTTTTTTATTTTGAATTATTTGCCCCATTCTGTGTACTCCATTATACTGATTTACTATATGTGTCTAAAGGCACTCACAAACCTCTCTTGTACAGCTGCATTTAGATATCAGTATGAAGACAGTCTGTATTTCCTAAACAGAATAAACCACATAATATACAGAGTGTTGAAATAGTTACTCAAGGATTATATTTAGTGTTAAAGTCTTCATTATGTAACATTTTCTGATATCTGTATTTCAAATTACAAATTTTTATATATACAAATAATCCTATTTTGTTCTTTTTATGTTTGTGATAGAGATTAGAGAAATTACAATAAACCATCAGAAACTCGAACTGCGGCGCACACTGGTGATTAATCTAGATTTTGCCTTTTTTAATTTCTGTAAGCGGTTTATGTGAACATTAATCATGTTTCACACATTCATCTGTTTGATCTGTTGGCTGCGGGTACTGTTCCTCACTGTGATTAACCTGAGTAAAAAAAAAAAAAAAAAAAAAAAACGACCTAGATTTCCTTATGACCTGAAATCTACTACTGGATGACTCATAAATTAAGAGATATATTTCTGTAACTGATAAGGTCAGTCTACATTACGTACAGCTGAGTACTCATTATTCTTCAAACTATCTTATTTTGTGTTGTGCAGAAAAAAACAATGTTAATTTGGTTTGGAACAGCATAAAGATGAACTATCCCTGTATAGAAGGTTTTCTTTTACAAGAAAAGGCAAACTCAGAAAGTTAGCATATGCTCCCCAAAATTATGACTGTTATCAAATGAATATATTAGATCAGTGTAAATGTACCGAATTAAAACATTTTACAAACTTTTTTCCATATTTCTTACCATTTTTTGTTAACTTTTATCATCTAAAATGATGGAATAAAATAATATAATCTCAATACATTTCAATCAACATCAACCAACTGTAAAATAATGCAAAATGTTAATGTCATATATAATTGATGACATGTTTGACTATTTGACACATGCTACTATCCTTTACTATCTTCATGTGTATGAAACAACACGAGCTTATCACTGCACAAAATATAAAACTAAGACGTTATAGTGTTTTATATACTTTTCACTACAACCATATCAGGCAATAACTGATCAGAAAACACAAAACTATAAGAACATACTTACAGGAGAAAATCATCACCTTTTGTAAAGACTATTATTCTATATCATGTTACTTCACTCAAATTAAAGAAGCAATATGCCAACACTGTGCGTTTCCATAAGGTTTGACTAAAGGCAGATCACATCACACTGGATCTGGTTTAAAGTGCTCAGTCTCTCTCTGGCCTCAATGATGCCCAGACCCCATCTAAGGGGCGAACAGCTGCTGTCATGCTGGGTCACTATTAACCAAGATTAACCTAAGAAGATCACCTTTCTTCATATAGACTAATTCCCTATGCACATCAAGAATATTGCAAGAAAATGTTCCTTATAAAATATACATATACAGTACACCTAACCCGGTCATAAAGTAATTGACCTGCAACTTCTGCAAAGTACATGTGCTTTACGGTAGCGGCTACACTTGGTGCCCGAGGGGTATAAATCCCATTCAATTTTAATTGTTTGTTGATTAAACACGATGCTGTCGATGAGATGAGATAGCATTCTCTCCCCTGCCATTGTATGCAGATGTGTGACAGGGTTTCATCTGCCTAGAAGTCGATCCCATGCTCCCGGCTTATGTGTCTCATCACGGCTGCAAGTATCTCTTTCTTTTATCTGTCACTTTGAGTTGAAGAACGACTGGATATCATTGAGCACTGTGGCTATACTTGCTTCCTTGCGGTCTTGACACACTTTCTCTGGCTTTACAGCATCAGTGAAATCAGTGTGTCCCATCTTCTGGAGGTATACTGTATAAAACACATTTAAAAAGTCTTTTCACTTTGCCACAGGTTGAAAATTATACAAAACTAAAGTAAAAGAACCAAACTCAGAACTCTTTCAGTTTACCCCAAAGTAAACTGTCTGAAGATTGCTGAAGATCCCAGTTCTCATTACATTTTTATTGTAAATAAATTGACTCTGATTAAATTTCGTCAAAAAGTCAACAAGACAGTTTCTTTACTTTTAACACTATGCTCTGTAAATAGAAAAACCTCAGGGGAGTGGTTGGTCCTTTTTTTGTTTTTTTTGTTTTGTATGTTCGGCATTGCTGAGATCAAGTTTGCTGACATGATGAAGTTTGAAAAGAAATGTGTGGCTTAAGGGGATAACGGCAGTCTATTTCAAGTGCAGTGTGTGGAAAAGTTTATCAAAATAGCTGAATTTCTATTTGAATCTGATTATATGTGTCATATATGTATTCACATATATGAAATGAAATATGGACATTAAATAATCTGTAATAGTGTGATTTCTAAAAAAAAATGCATAAGGGAAGATTTCAGGGCCCACTTCATCCAGAAATTTACAAATAAATAAACAAACAAATAAATAAACTTTTTTTGATCCCCCTTAACATATAAAATCCAGGATATCCACCCATTACTATGACTAAAAGTTCCTAATATTCCTCTACCAATCTACAAGTTGCACAGAAAACCATTTGTAAACCAGTGCTTGAGTCTGGTAATACTTCATATACCATTTTCAACAGACATGTTTCAAGTGTCGTCAGAATATATTAGATTAACTTTTTGTGCTTAGTTGAACTCACTCTCTATTCATACAATAAATTGTTGCTTCAATAAAAGCTCCTATCTATTTCCATTAAAAGGCAGGCAGTCAAATTTCAGGCAATACACAGTGTAATTGACAGCTATAATAACAAGAACTATTTCAGACCCAAGGGCACAGTGTTGAAGCTGCCAAAGTGAATGCCTACAGTATATGTTAAAAATACAAGTAGATTAATTTTGTGGCGAGCAGAGGTAAGCGGAGTGGCCACCTGTAAATGCGCCTGGAACAAAGCATTTTGTTCAAGGAGAGATGCAATAAACATGGGGAACACACTGAGTATGTGCATGATTTTTATCACGGCAGGAGCACTTTATAAAAACGAAGTCATAACAATTTTCTCTGGAAAACACTAGTGCACCTATAGGATTTTTTGAATTCACCTTCTAAACCCTATGTCGAGTTTTTACGAACTGTCATTTAGTACAGTGCTTCACCCTTAAATAGTATGGAGCTATTTTCATTTTTTTCCACTTGTTACATGAAGTACAGTGTGCGCTTATATATATATATATATATATATATATATATATATATATATATATATATATATATATATATATATACATCATTTTAAGAAATGTAGCTTTGTACATTTACATTACATCTTAAATAGACCTATTTTTTTGCATAATTATTTTACATAGGAATTAAAAATTACATATTTACATTATACATACATATGTGGTGTTTTACACACTTGATAATGCTATTCAGCCAATTCAATGATGATGTCATTTGCCTGTAAATGAGGGTTTCATCTTATATGACCAGGGACAATAGGAATGGGAAAGTATCTTTCTTTCTTATAGACTTACAGGTCATGTGCACCCTTGGGTCCAGACTTAGGCATCAGACCCAAAGACTCTGATTTTTATCAACACCCTGACAGTGCTGAAAGAGATGGCTTTTGTGCTCTGTCGTCTATTCAGATGTGTCCCTCCCTTTCTGCATAAAACTGTTGAGAGTTTCATGAAAGCAAATTACAAAAAAAGAAAGAAAGAAAGAAAGAAAAAGAAAATTGCCGCTGCGCACTAAAATCTGCCATACGGTTAATGAGAATAATATGTTAATAAAGGTCTTGGTGGACTTTTTGAATGATAACAATATTGTTTACGGTAACGTTTTAACTATGATGCAGAGTATTTATTAGTGTTAAACTGATAAAGTCCTCAACCGGTCATATAGACAGTCAAGATGCGCTGGATTCAATAGAAAGGGCCTGTGTGGTTTTCCTGAAAGTTGAGCTCGCTGCATCAATACAGGAATACACAAAGAGAAAGAAAGGATTACCTCAAGAAGAGACAGAAGAGAACAAACACAGGATTTTCTGTGGTCTTCTAACAAGAATGCCACAGTGAAAAGCCAGAGGCTGAAAATAGCATGTTAACAGCTCATGTCAGTCAGTTGTTGACAAGAGGCCTGCAATCTCTCAGTGTAGTGCCTATCAATATTCTAAACACGGCTCCTTCAGTACAGCAGCTCAAGACAAGACCCTAACATATGTACAAGAGTCCCCTCTCCACAGTAAGTAGACCACCGGCTGTCTACTTCTGAGTGCATGGCCTTTAAAACTTTGACAAAGTTAAAGGGATAGTTCATGCAAAAATGAAAATTACCCCATGATTTACTCACCCTCAAGCCATTCTAGATGCATATGACTATATACAATCGGAGTTATATTAAAAAATGTCCTGGCTCTTCCAAGATTTATAATGGCAGTGAATGGGGGTCGAGATTTTGTAGCCCAAATAAGTGCATCATCCATCATAAAAGTACTCCAAATGGCCAAGTTGTGTTTACAGCAAAGGAAAACCAGTCTACTCATGGCTTATATCAGAATCCTTTGACCTTTTTCTTTACAAATCCTTGTTTTGTACTTTTAATTTGTGACTGGTGTTTTGTTTTACTCTCTCTTCTGTGCTTCCGCGTTCGTCACTTCTCTCCAGAGATGTGAGAAGGCCTCTTCAGAAGGCCTTTATTAACTCCCCGTAGCCATGTGGAGTACTTTTATGATGGATATTTTGAGCTTCAAAAACTAGTAGACCACACATTCACTGCCATTATAAAGCTTGGAAGAGCCAGGACATTTTTTAATATAACTGATTGTATTCGTCTGAAAGAAGAAGGTCTTATACACCTAGGATGCCTTAAGGGCTTAAGGGCAATTTTCATTTTTGGGTGAACTTTCCCTTTAAGAGACTTTGGTCCAGAGATGTTCACGAGTCTTTAACTTGGAGTCCGAGTCAAGTCTGAAGTCTTTATCGCTGGAGTCTGAGTCAAGTCTTGAGTCTTTGGTCACAAGTCCGAGTCGAGTCTCAAGTCTTTTAATGGCTCGCTAAAAAATCCCATTCAGAATCCTCATGTATTGAAATCTTCCTATTTATGAAGCTGTTTTATAGGCTACAGACAAAACACATGATCTGCTTTGTAAAAAAAAAAAAAAAAAGGTGATAAGATGTAAGGTTAAAATACATCCAACTTGTTTCTTATGTTTTAATCCAATACCATGTTCAAAACAGTTTTTCTGTAATCAAATTCTATAAAAAGAGTCTGATCTACCATGACACATAAGGAAATAGCCTATGTGACACAGATATTACAAAACCATACTAATAAAGTATTTCTTTATGATAGCTATAAGTCAGGGGTATTCAATTAAAGTTCCAAGAGGCGCGGCCTCTATTTTCTACACAGGTCCAGACAAAAAAAAAAAAAAAAAAACATTTTTACATATATTGTATTTATACATTTAGATACATGAAAGGCCATGTGACAGAAAAAATACTGTTTCTGTTCAGGGTTTTCCTCCTGAAATCTATACTATTTCAATATTTTACTAAAAGTATTATCTACTAAAAACAATTTAGCTACAATAGGCCTAATTAAAACGTTCTCATCTTGACCTGAAAAGAAAAATAACTAGCAGTTTCAAAGTTTAAGTTCTATCCTAGCCATCTAACAACAATTTTCCCAATTATAATTACATGATTCTTTTGAAATGTTCTTAGCCTACAGATTAATAATGCTAAATGTAGATCAGAAACGTCTTGTCACATCTGGTTTGAACAGTCAGAGTCATAGGTTACAGATAGATAAATAGATAGTAAGAAAAATAACTATATTTGTAGCATTGCATTTTTCTGCTGTTTTAGTGAAAGTAATCTATAATTTTGCTGCTCGCAGTGTTTCTGTTGTTGTTAAATAACCGCGTCATCCGCAGCTCTTAAACTTGGCGCGTCCGGAGAGAGAGAAAGCGCACGGAGCTGAAAGGGCTTGAATAAAGCGTGTTTGGCTTTAGATAAAAATACTTGAGGATTTAGCGCTGAAAGATATTTACCATAAACGACCCTGAGCGCTTGTTATGTGATCCGCTCCGCTGTTTTGACGCGCTGCTCACTTAAACTGGTGCTGCTGTTACGACTCGCGGTCCGAACGGATGCCGCGGTGCGGATGCACCTTTTGAATGCACCTTCTACCTTTTGAATATTAGTTATATAAGTATTTAAGGATAAAAGACTCGAGTTGCTTTTAAAATATTCATAAGTCCTTTTCCTCGAGTCGAGTCAAGTCTGGAGTCATTTCAGTTCGAGTCTGAAGTCAAGTCTGAAGTCTATAAAAATGCGAGTCGATAACTCGAGTGCCCATCTCTGCTTTGGTCTGCTAGCTGAGATGCAAAAAGTCAATGCTCTAACAAAAACACAACAAAATGACAAAATTTACTTGCAAAACCAACCCAGAGAATGCTTTTTTTTTTTTTTTTGTAACTTGCAATCATAATAGTCATACAGAGTCCTTTTTATCCATAAGTATGCTGTCAAATCCAACTCTTGGTTTCTAGCTTTAGACATTTTTAATGAAAATGGTAGTTGTGTGTTGGCAATTACTGATTGCATCTTTAAATACAGTCTACACATTTTAAGACCAAAGAGAGAGAGCCATGGTTTCCAATTTTATCTCAATTTGAGTCACTGTGCTCCTTAATGTCAGACCAATGGAGGACGGCATTTATATCTCAGCAGACCAGTCTTTATCTCTATTAACACAGCTGCAATTTTTGTCCATTTTGACAGAGCGCTGAGAATGTCTGTTGTAGCCCCGTGTCTTGGTAGCCAGTTTACTTTTTGACATTTAGCCTAAATGAAAATCTGCCTCAAATGTTACAGCTGTTTCCCTGGTTACACACGAGGCATTGAGATGTTTTTGCTTTAAAATAGTCGTGCCAAAATAAGATTCGTTGTCAATGTCATGTTGACAGTGACTGACGTAAGCACAAGGTGTAATTTTGATGTTGACATTTATGACATATGTTAATGAGGAGTCTGATCAGGATTTACCAGTTGTCGTCAATCAGAATGGAGCATATGTCTTTAAAATGACAGTGCTCATTACCTTGCTCAAACAAGGCCTAAGTTGTTGTGTTTTCTATTATGAACTTGTTATTTAGTGCCAGTTCTCTGTCTTTTCAGCTTTGAGTGATGAGAAACTCTTCAACATTTCATTATCTCTGACAGGGTACATCCAATATCTACCTATTTAGGTGATATCGTCTCTACTACTGTCTTCTGAACACCATAATTATCTCAAAGAAGATGGAGGGCTGTCTTCAATGAAAACTGAGTCTAATTGTAAAGGCACATTTACTTTCATGTCAAAAACCTTTGCTTGTAAAATTCCATCTCAAATCATTTCTACAAACAACGACAAGAGGCACACCATTTTATTGCCATCACTTCATATTCATTGCAAGCAAAGTTCAGGAACACAGCTCATCTGAATTGATCTGACAATACATGTGATACCCAGGAAAAAACTCTTATCTGCTGAGTACAGTTTATATAGTTTAAGTAAACTACTTGAAAATGCAAATGAATAGGTCACAGAATATTTTAAGCTATTCACAAACAATAATGAGCAAAGGTGACTAGGTGAGTGACTGAATAACACTTAACTAACACTGTCTGACACTGAGCCTAATGCAAAAAGTGGGACACCTTCAAATGTAGTACTGCCATGTCATAGTTCATCTAAAATCTAATTGCTGATGTTTTAAATGTTACTTGTAGACCATTATTTAAGTCAGTAAGATAACTGTAGACCATACTGTGACTTTTTATAGAAAGTGAGGCAAGCACAAATGTTTAGGTAAAACAGTGAGTTTGTATAATTTATATTTAACATTTATATAACCATATGCCATCTTAACCTATGGCTGTGAATGACTGTAAATGATAAGTGCATACTCACACTAGTACAGTAGCTATAAAAACATTAAACACTATTTAAAACAACAACAACAACATTGGTCTGTTTGTTTGAGCACCCTAACCTGCCCAAACACAGCAGCTATTTGCTTCACCGAAATGAGATGAGTTTGAAACAGTCATTATACAGCAACTTTTTACAGTGACTTTACATAAGTATGACACTATCAGAATCTCACAGCCTATAATATAATATAATATAATATAATATAATATAGGCCTATGAGTCATCCTGCACTACACAGATTTGTATCCAATCAAACGCTTCATAGAGTGAGAATGTCCCGCCCCCTAATACAACTGACTGAAAATAAGTTGACTTTGCTGACTAGCAGGTCATGGCTGATCGAGCAAAAAAAACTTTATATTACATGTAGGCTAATTATTTAATATCATAATAAAATCTCTCATGATTAAATAATTCTAACGGAAACAAAACACGATACATTTGCACCACAAATACCAAAACAAAACATATCCTAGCAAAGTTTCTTTTTTGCGTAATGCATTAAGTCAGGTTATAAACGCACTGTTAAATACATTCATCATAGCTAACACGACGGAAGAATCCAGTTGAGAAAGGTACAACATTCAAAAAAGGTTCAATGTGTAAATATTAATATAGAATATATACATTAAAGCTGTCTTTTGTAACAACTCGACTAGAAGAAACCAAAAATAATTATAACTTTTCGCTTTCTCGTGCTCTTACCTTTTCATCAAGAGGTTTATCACCTTGAAGATCTTCACTCGACGCGAAAAAATTGCCGGCTGCGCGGTTACGTAGTGACGCTGCTACTGCGTAATTTGATGCGACTTTCCATTTCGGAAAATGTTCGTTGCTGTTGTGTTGCTCACGTAGTGCGATATCTTTCTGCAGTTCCTGATACAAGTTTATTAAAATGATTAATCCTCAATGCAAAGCAAACACAACAAGTTTGCAGGCTCTCCACTTTCCCAGGGTAAACGCACAGTTTACTAGTGAACATGCGCCATTACATAAAGCCATCTGTCCCAGGACTACAAGGTATTAGATTTTTATAACGACAATAATCGATTTTTAAATAGATCTTATAGTATTTGGTGTTTTTATCATAAACAAAATATGTAGCTGAAGATTATTTTAATTGAATCCTGCTACAGTACCTGATGATGGTGGGTTAATGTTATTATAAGCTTCTTCTATTAAATAATAAAAACAAGGCATTGAAAGGACCTTATAGGATTAATCGCGCAAATACAGGCCTATATTTATATTTGCATGCTTGCATGTATCAGTTAGTGCAGTATGTTCATGAATCTGTACTGCGTGGATAGTTTAAAAAAAATAATAATAAAAACAATAATGTAAGAATCTTAATATTGGCTGGAATTTACCCATTGGGGCATAATGAAATGTAATCCAGTAAGCAAATGTTTCTAAACTGTACTTCACTGTTAAAAACAACCATTGTGTCATACTGGATAACCTGACTTTTTTTGTTGAAGTGTGGTGCACCATGCACATTGCAGAGTTCTACTTACTATTTACTACAGCTACCTTAATGCCTCAAGCATTTGACCACTACTCTACAGTTTTTAATTTTTCCTCTGAAGCATTTGCTTTATCAGCACAGTATCTTAACACATCTTCGTTTCCAGGTGGACAGGAGAACCCCGGCTGCTGGAAATTGCTTTATAGCCAGCCAATCAGAATGGGATGGCCAGTTTTTGGAGGCTAAGACTAGTTACAACATACTAAAGAGCTAAAAGGTATGAAGAATGTCCACCATTATTCTGTTAAAATGAGAAAATGTTTTGCTTCTGTATGTTTTTGTAAGTAAATAATTATATGTAAGAGAGACTAGTTGTGTTTATTTCATTTTTATTTTTTATTTATTTAACCTTTATTTAACCAGAAGAGACTCTCTGAGATTAAAAATCTCTTTCACAGGAGTGTCCTGGCCAAAATGAGCAGCAATACATCAGTTTCATCACAAAATATTACAACACAAACAGACTAAAGACAACTTAAAAACAGTTACATATCGTTGAGTCAATTTCCATTTGCCTAATAACTGTTTTAAAATGATCCAAAGACAGCTAATTTTGTAATTTCAGTTTCGTTTGCAGAAGATTCCAGTCTGTCGGAGCTGCGTACATAAAAGCCTTTTTACCTAATTCAGATCGAACAAAAGGAACAGAAAGAGTATAACAATTTTGTGAGCAAAGGAAGTATTTCTCAACAATTTTCTGTTTTATGAGACAGCAGAGATATGAGGGCAACATCCCCAGAATGGCTTCATAAATAATTAAATACCAGTGCATTTTTATGTGGATAATATTTAAAAAAGTAATATACCACATAAACATATAGCTTTTTGTGCAAAACAAAACAGAACATATTTGTTTGAAGCACAGGAGCTTGGCTTGATTATATGCGTCATACTCTGATTAGTGCTCCAGTACTACGACTCGGACCGACAGCTCTTCAGTATCCCAGGAGAGCCTCACCTAGTTAAGGAGGCTTATTAGATTTGTCCTATGAGAGGAACGGAGAGTAGCTGAAGAGAAACACGGCATATGGACATAGACTTGTGTCCCGCCTAATTACAGGCATTATCTCATTTGCTATTGTAAGGTACTGTTGTGCCATCTTCCATTTATTTAATTATGCTTTTCACATATTGGCATAGGGGCCATTTGGACAAAATTTCCACACGAAGGGGGTTTTACATGATTTAAAAAAAAATCTGCCTTTTCAGGAGTGTGCTGCAATTTGTCAAGCAATTAGCCACACTAATTAAATTTCTGTACCTCTAATCAAACGAATATGCTAAAACATTCTTGCTGCTGCCAGTCCGATGCCTGTTCCCATTTAACTTGATGGTTTAAAAGAGGCTCCTACTCTGCCTCCCCTCTCCACTTAATCACCTCATTTGCATTTTATATTGGTAAATCAAATTAAGCACCCGTAGCTTTTAACTTGATTGACTGTGGCCAGGTCCACTCAGATGGGACTTTTTGCAGAAAATTAGACCAATTTTAATGTGTGCAGAGCCTAGTTCCCTGCATTCAGCAAATCACATTCACTCAGCTAATTAAAATGATTTTGCCCCCTTTATGTGCGTACTCTCGCATGTGCGTTTGTCGGGGGTTTTGATAGATTTGCCCACCTGGTGTTGTCCATATCCTTTTCATGATTTTACAACAGAGAGTTTTCGTTTCATCTCCCAGAGGAGTGAGCCCAGGCATCAAACGCAAAAAGAGAAATAATAAGTCGTGGCACTCCAGCCGCTTGCTTTGACTGCATTTCTGTTTTACTCTTTTAGGAATCAACAGGGAACGATCTGATCACCATTGGGAATTTTTATTCAGATAGAACAAGATGTTGCTTTAGAACATCGACTTATTCAAAGGCACAAAACAGATGAAAATGTTGTCCATTTTACATTAAATTGAGTTGAATTAAATTAAAAGCTTTTTTCCACATATAAATAATGCATATTGTTTCCTTAAAAACATAACATAAGCACACATATGTGCATGGCCACTACAAAATTCTAGATGAAGGTTGTAATAAAAGAACAGGGAAAGCGAGGAGAAAAGGAGAGGGGGTTGGAAAAATTATGTGTTGAGGGAATAATCCTGGGCAGGCGCAATGGATGCAGCTCTCGAGGACGAGGCCTTGTGTTTCTGCCCGCGTGCTCCCCGGGATGTGACAGTCAGCTTAATTGCAGCTTTTAGGATCATTACTGCTAGAATGTGAATGTCAAAATGGACAAGGCTCTCAGCCCCTTTGACAAACAAGTGCCTTCCATTTTGCAGCATGAGCAACCAAAGATATGGAATAAGAAAAACTAAAAAAAAAAAAAAAAAACCTGAATTCAATAATGTTTCTAGCCTGAGCAAGCTAAAAATGAATATTTTGTTCAAGTACAATAACACATTGATCAGACTGATGGAAGTAATCATTGGATGAGGACAAAAAATAGACTGAATGTTTAGGCTAGTCCACAAGCCTTTTGTTTGTACATTTGTGTTGATGCATGAGATGTATGATATTACTGACTAAAGACAATTTTAAAGATTTAACATTTTGTTCATGTGGGTCAAATAGAAATATTTTACCCATATACAGTTGTCCACCAAACTCATCTTGAATCACTTTTTAGTAGTTTTTTTTTATATACTTATTTAGATTTTTTTTATTCCCAATCTACTATTACAATTGATAGTTTTGATTATTATTGCTTTAAAAGCACAAAAGTAGTCCTGTCAAACTAAAGCCTCTGAAATCATTTATAGCCCATATGTTGAATAGCCAGTGTACGCAACATATAGGTTGTTTTTCCAGTGTTTTTTTTTTTTTATTATTATTTAAATTCAGATGTTGCAAACAAATACCTCTGAACAAATATGAGTGAGTGATTCTGTGTTTAGCCCATGCTTATCAGAGAACCCACTGCCCTCTACCCATCACATAAACTGAAGAGGACCGGAATCAGTGTCTCTGGGTAATATGCATAATCGCTGAGGTGCCTATTCAGTGGTTTTCAGTCAAGCTTGTTTTTGTTTTTTGCATGTTTGCAGAGTGTTTTGACAGCAACTCTGACCGAAAACTCGCTGATCGCACGTGACAAAGGTCAATGTTCTCTAGATTTCTACAAGCAGGAGAGCACCGAGGCCAAGTATGTTTTTGTATTGTTGGATGAGAGTAGCCATGATAGTCATAAACAAATCAAAAACAAATGTGTGGATGAGGTGGCACATTGTTTTGTGTGTGCGTGTTTGTATATTAAGTTGTATTGTTCAGAAGTAAGATATTGCACTCTGAACAGATGCATTATCACCAACAGCTTTTTTTCTTTTCTTTTCTATACAGTTTTTTACTTAAGGCTAGAATACACTACATGACTTTTAAAAACGGAACAGATTTTAAAACACTAGGCATCATACACTTGCCAATAGTTGTTCCAAACATTACAAACTCAGAAATATACATCTTATTGCTTAGAGACACATGACAAACAATATTTGTTCAAAAATCGGCTCAACATATCAAGCTTACTTCATAACCGATTCATAGTCTGAAGCTAAAATATCAAAGTCTTTGCCCATTATACAGCACTGCATTTTCTGTGAAATCTGTCAACTCCACCTATCCAAATTCTGCAGGCTGACTCTGTCTTTCAGCAACTAGCATTGATCCATTCAGATTGAAAAAATCGGGGCAAAAATTTGTATAGTAGTGTATTGCAGCCTTTAGAATGGTCAGGCTATGTATTGCTATAGAGGCCCTTCGTATCAAGAGCATTTTCCTTTTACAAACACTTTCACAACACTTTCTTAGTCGGATCACGGAAATATACTACTCCCCAGGAAGTAGCCTTATAAAATGTAGGCTTAATCTTTTTTAGTGCGATATCAAGGAACTGAACTGCTCAATTCCCCAAGCAGGGCTTCTGGAGTGCAACGGTGCAATGATTCAGAGGCAATGTGCAGCTGAAGGGGTGTAGGTTAAAAGGAGGTGCCTTACAGTTCGGTCTAAATGGTCCATATGTAAAGCTGTTTGCGATGTTAAGTTGCCCTTTGTGTGGGCGTCTGCAAAGCAAATAAATAACGTCCCATAATTTGCAGCATAGCAACACGTCGCGTGGGGAATGCGCAGGTGAATCATTTGCATTCTAGATACCCGTCCGACGTAGTCGTTAATCTCTTTCATATGCACTCGTAAAAGTGCCAGTGTGATGGAGTAAAGGCAAAGCGGCTTATTGGTGGACAGGTTAAATACTAGGACACCCATGACATGCCTGCTTTCCCACACGAGACCTTGAACCAGGCCGTCTTGCAGATTCCCCACATCATTATTAGGTAGCACATAATCATGTCACAGGGAAAGCGGTTTGTCCCATTAGTGCCTTAATTATTTGTGGCATCTCTGTTTAGATGTCTGGAGTGAGTAGCTCTAAATTAGTTAGTTTCATCCGCAATGGTTTGAGTTTACTGATTAAATTAACCCCCACTGTGTTAAACAAGCAGTTCTGCTATTCATTATGATGGTCGTGTGCACTGGTCGACTCATTTTGTGATTATTGTTATTGATAAACAGTGATGTTTATTCATATAAGGCCTCTTTTGTGTCTTGACACAGTGACACTTTTTCGAAACATCCTCTGGTATTGTTTAGCTCTAAATGCTTCTCTTGTGACATTGTCCTTGTTGTCTAACAGAAATATTGATGGGATGATTATTTGGGATAATTTATATGGATCCTCCAGGAAGATGAGGGGTTGTATTCTGTTATCGAGTCACATTTTCTGTATCATTGGACAATTATCCTTCATTGAAAAATCTGTCTCTGCACTTTTGCCTTGTAGCCTAATATTTTTGGTCCTTTTCCTCCAGGGAGAATCAGTATTAGATTCAATATAAACACTCATAATGGGGCTAGTAGAGGATAGAGACAGCCATGCTACGTGTGATTGTTCTGCCTGCAATCTCCAACATAATTCTGGTGTGCGAGACCCCTCACAATCTGACAGCCTGAGCAGCCTCATGGAAATATTTCTTTTGAAGATAAATTACGGCATAGGTCAAACGCCTCCAGAATATTTAGCATCTGAACCGCATTGTCTTCACAACCTCATACTTCTCTTATTCTCTTAAAGATATTGGAAAATGTGGTGTATCAGGTCAGTTTGTGCACAAAAATTGGTTTATAAAATGTTGCACTATTGTTTTAGGTTTCAATTTCAATTTTATGGAGTTGACGTGAGGCTCATGGGAATCAGATAAGACGAAACATTCCATATTTAACACAGACACAGCAGGAACCAACTAGTCATACCTGCGGGTTTGTGAGTTGATAAAAGCTAATAATTAAATTATAAAAATGTAAATGTACAAAATGTAACAAGTACATTTTTTGACTTACAAAAAAAGTTTTGGAATCCTTGGAATGAGTGTTATGTCACGTTCTATGAGGTGAGACAGAAATTCAACCCATGCATCTCAAAAACAATGCTTAAAATGTTGATCTAGACAGATAGAATGACTGATGGATTGAAGGATTTTCTCCCAGATGAGAAATGATGCATCAGTGCTTATGAAAGCAAAAGGCAGCAAATTATATATGCAGTATTTTAATTAGTTGTTTAGTATTTTAGTATTTTAATTAGAAAGACAACAATGCTGCTTTTGTAAGGAAGTGAGTCATTAAATATACATTGCGTCTGTATATAAATTATGCTCTCGCTGGAAAGACTGTAAGGTTAGAAGACACAGTTATTTCAGTTTTAAAACGGCACCCTCCAGGGGGCCGGACAGACTGCTCCTCCACGAGACACTGTCATCCTGAATCATATTCTGATTATTCTCAAGCGGGTGATACAGGATAGCAATTGACGGAACTGATGGTAAAAGAAGACATCAGACAGTATGTGAAGAGATAAGACTGATTGTGTGTTTTCAGACGTCCTCACCTGTGAGGCCCAGGGGCCCCTCTCTTCTATTGAGAGTCACTCATAGACCTCTATCTTCTCTTGGGGCCTCCTGATCTGTATAAGCATAATAATCGGACTCAAATTGGCTGTGAGGGGAAAAAAGGTAGACTATTGAGTCACAAAGCATTAGTGCATGGCTGTCCCAGTCGACTGCTTCCATGAACAAATGATTAAGGTGTACTCTTTATACATTTTTTATAAGTGCTATCTCTGTTGGATATCAGCCAAGCAGGTCCAAGTAGAATTGGGTCTTTCCACTACTTTTAAAACAGACGTTATATAGTCGACTTACTCATGTGATTTTTTTTTTTTTTGTTTTTCCCGAAAAGCCATCCCATTGGATTTCTAAGGAAGCATAGTGTTTTGTCTCCAGTTAAAGAGACTGACACCGGAGCAACGTGACTCTTGTCATTGTGGGCTTTATCGGTGATCTTTCTCTGGATGTGAAGGGCTTTGCCCTGCCACCTGTTCAGGCCTTCGACTTCTGCCGAGCTGCATATCATGATTTCTCATCAAAACTGCTTCCAGACATGAGATTTATAATGACGTGGTATAATTTCACCTAATGATGAATATGACTTGTATGTAGAATTCAAGTAAAATATTAAGTGGATAGATAAAATTCCTGTTGATTTGTTTTTTTGGTTTTTTTTGTATGATTTATTGAAGTTGTCACTTGAAAGTTAATGTACTGTGTGTTAGATAACTACTTTTTCTTTTCCTTAGCTTTAGATCAAGTATAAATATTGTCTATAAATCCTGAAAACTACATAGAAACCCATGTTGCTGCAAGTAAAGAGGGGTGCCAGTACTGATTTAAAGAGATGTTTCACCCAGAAATTCTGTCATCATTTACTCATCTCATGTTGTTCCAAAACCATATGACTTTCTTCTGCAGAACACAAAAGAAGATATTTTGAATATTTTTTTGTAACCACACAACATTGGAGCCTATTTATGTCTATACTGCACTGTATAGAAAAAAAACACCCTCAAAATATTTTTTTATGTTCCACAAATTAAAGTCAGTCATACGGTTTTGGATTGACATGAGGGTGAGTAAATGATGACAGAATTTTAATTTTTGGTTGAACTATCCCTTTAATGTTCCAGCATATTAAATGAAAAATTAATTAGGAAATCAGGGTAGTAATTATTGTCATGATTTTGCAATTCTATCCTATTCATTGGTTGCACACAAAACATACACAGGTAATTTAGTCCGATAACTGATGCAAAGGAGAGTCAGGTGTTTTTTTACAGCTATTTCAGAATCAGAATCAGAATGAGCTTTTATTGCCAGGTATGTTTACACATACGAGGAATTTGTTTTCGTGACAGAAGCTTCCACAGTGCAACAAAATGACAGTGACAGAACAAAAAACACAGATAATA